>OZ005654.1:160382277-161855610 GCA_963930645.1 Salticus scenicus | reverse complement strand
GAAAACGATCTAGAATTTTGATAGGGGTTTTTAGAAAACGTTAGCAAAGGGAACTAGAATTTTTAAGATGACATAGAACTATATTTATTAGAGTCACAATTTAATTTCTAGATTTCAGTCTGAGGATTTTTTCTCAGTGTTGAAAAGTGTTGAAAGACAACAATATTTCTTATTTTAAAATGGCTCAAAAAATATTAAAATTAAAAGTAGAATAAAATTCTAAATTCTAAATAAAATTTAAATGTTCCCTTCTAATTAATTTTTAATTTTTCTCTTCATTTTACATTAATATGGTCTAACAGAGTATATTTTAAACATATTTGTGTATTACTTCATAGATTGATAAAAAATAAAAATAAAATAAAAAATAAATAAATAAATAAATAAAAAATATTTTTATGTTTGAATGCTGAAATTTTATGCAAATTTTCAATATTAAAACTCTAAAATGCAATGAAATTAAATTATCAGTCAATCTACAAAATATTACCTAAATATTTTTAGAATATATTGTTAAACTATATTAATGTAAATTTAAAGGAAACAAATTAAAAAGAGTTAACATGGAACATTTTGAAATCTTTTGCAAAAATATTAAAATTTCGAATTAGATATGAATTTTAACTTAAATATATTTGAGAATTTTTTTATTTTTTTTTTTTATTTTTTTTTTAACATACATAATTTCTGCATATAATAAAAAAATATTCTTGATTATTTTTTATTAATTAAATTATTAAAAAACCCTCACATTACCTTTAAAATTAACTTTAAAACATATTAAACTGAAGCATATAAATATATTCTACGTGAATAATAAAAGTTTATGAAAATTAAATTTTTTGCTCGTGCAAAACTGACTTCATCATAACTTTAAAAAATTTATACATGTTGATATAATTAAATTTCAGTTTTGTCAGTCACGTGTAAATAAATAAATATATTTCTTTTTACATCGGAAAAATAATTTATATATATATAGTTATAAAAAGAAATTTAAGATACAGTTATTAAAAAAAAAAAAAAAAAAAAAAAAAAAAATCAAAATATATTATATTCAATGAAATCTGAACATTTTTATTCAAAAAAAAAAAAAAAAAAAAACTCATAACTGATTTTGAGAATTAATAGTTTTTAACTGCACATTTTTTTTTTTTTTTTTTTATATTACATTTTAATTGCACACGCGAAGGGTTATCCAAAAAAAAAAAAAAAAAAAAAAAAAAAAAAAGGAAAAGAAAAGAAAAACATCCAAGGAAATACCGTGAAAACCCAGAGAGAGGTATCGTCGATAGCATAAGTTAAAATTCAGTTCTTCTAAAAAGTACACAGTCCAGTCACATTAATGTGACCACCACCTACTTTCCATGTCAGAGTTAAATAACCAATCACAGAAGGCAGGTGGCAGCACAGTGCAGTTGAGCGTATATAAAGGGTGTGTGAGGGCTTCGGAAAACATTTCAATCGTTGGCGTAATGCAGAAACGAAGCGATTTATCCGACTTCCAAAAGGGCATGATCATTGGCTTTCGGGCCAAGGGTGGAAGCATTTCCGAAACGGCTGAGTTTGTGAACTGTTCGCGTGCCGCCGTGGTAAAAGTGTACCGTGCATGGCAAAATGGGACTGTCCAAAATCAGCGACGTGGCAAATGTGGTGCACCACGGGCCATAGATGACAGAGGCGAACGACGGTTGCGGAGATGCGTTCGGGCAGATAGACGGGCTACCGTTGAGCAACTGACCACCAAAATGAACCAAGGGGCTACCAAAAGTGTCTCCCAAACTACTATTCAGCGAACATTGCTGCGTCTGGGCCTCCGAAGCAGACGCCTGGTTCGTGCACCTATGCTGACTGCTGTTCATCGACGGCGAAGGCTAGAATTTGCACGCCAGTACAGCAGCTGGACGTCCACTGAGTGGCGACAGGTTGCGTTTTCGGATGAATCGCGTTTTATGCTCCATCGGACAGATGGACGTTGGCGTATAAGGCGTGAAACCTCTGAAAGGAACCACCCTGCAACCATTGCCGGAACGGTCCAAGCTGGAGGCGGGAGCATTATGGTCTGGGGAATGTTTTCCTGGCATTCTCTAGGTTCACTGATCATTGTGGAAGGCACAATGGATCAATACAAGTACGCATCTGTCCTTGCGGACCATGTTCACCCCTACATGCGCATTGTTTTTCCTCAGGATGATGGCATCTTCCAGCAGGACAATGCGAGGTGCCATACAGCTGCCAGTGTACGTGCATGGTTCGAAGAGCACCAGGATGAGTTTACCGTCCTCCCCTGGCCACCAAACTCACCTGACTTAAACCCAATCGAGCATCTGTGGGACCATCTCGATCGAGTTGTTCGCGCCATGGATCCTCAACCGCGTAATCTAGCGCAGCTGGCCACGGCATTAGAGTCGGCATGGCTCAACATCCCAGAGAACACCTTCAGGGACCTATGTGACTCTCTTCCTGCACGTCTCGCAGCAGTCCGCTCTGCGAAAGGTGGTTATTCCGGCTTTTGACAAGTGGTCACATTAATGTGACTGGACTGTGTAGAAAAAAAAAAGAAAGAAAGAAAGAAAGAAAATCGATATGGGGACATCCGAATTTTATTTTGAATCAATGTAAATTATACAATCATTAATTGATTCAATCTAAAGGGTTATGAAAAAAAAAAAAAAAAAAGAAAGAAAAAAAAAAGTAGCAATGTCATATTTAAAAATTTATTAAAATTCATATGCTTTCCCCTAGAAACTGCAATCTTGAGCTATCAAATCAGCTGATATTTCAACATCGAATAAACATTCTTAAGACCATTTCCTATACGCATAGATAACCGTTATTACCTCAAAACTGGCATTTTTCATTGATTTTTATGTAAGCATTTCAAAAGAAAATTTCTGCTAGATAAACATCGAACTATTAAGCGATAATAAAATCTGTTAACTTAGTAGATTTCATATCTGTTTATCATATCTCATCTTATCAATTGTTATTAAAGAAAAACTTGAAAATATTTTGATATCATACTATCTGATAAATATTACATTTTACATCATCATTTCAACTCATATTTTTGTGACTGATTTCTTTTCTTTTTATTTCATTCTTTTCTTTTTTTTGTTTAATTTGCATTTTAAAGGACAAACAGGACAATTAGTTTTAAATAATACGTAATAAATAAAAATCTTCAAAAATTCTAATATAAAAATACCAAATTAGTATTCGAAATGAGAGAATATAGAGGGTGGTTATAATTAAACTTCCCCTATAAACATCATCATATAGCGCAAACTGGTGAACGGAATGCAACAAAATTTGGTATATAGACTATACACGAGATGCGCTCACGGAATTAAAAAAAAAAAAAAAAGTTCCAAAATGTCCACTAGAGAGCGCTTTTTCTGGAAAAACATTAAATTTAACACAATAATCGTCCAAAACGGAATACAGAAACAATATTAACAACCCAGAACAAGAATTATGAGTAATAAAATCTAAAACCTGGAAAAGCTGTCAGTTCTAGGAAAAAAATTTCGAGATTTTCATGCGTGCGAAGAAGAGGAAGTTTTATGCAAAACAAGTTAGGGTATAAAACGTTTGCAGACGACGAATGTTTGCGGTGACAAGGTGATCAGAAAATAGTCAATAAATGTTAATATTTTTTTTTGTATTCAGTTTTGATCGTTTATTGTGTTAAATTTAATGTTTTTCCAGAAAAAGCGCCCTCTGGTGGACATTTTGGAACTATTTCTTTTTCGAAATTCCGTGAGCGCATCTTGTGTATTGTCTATATAACAAATTTCGTTGCATTCTGTTCACCCGTTTGCGCTGTTGGATGCTGTTTATAGGGGAAGTTTAATTATAACCATCCTGTATGTTATTGAAAAGAAGTTGAGCATATTTTAATATTTGATAGTTAAAAGATTTTAGAAAATAACTAAAATATATCTGGATTATTTATTTATTTTAATATTTTATATTTGAAAGATTTTAGAAATTAACTGAAATATATTAGGATTATTTATGTATTTATTAAAAAAAAAAAAAAAAAGAAAAGAAAAAGAAAAAGAAATGTCATGTTAAAGACAGAATTTTCAGTTCTATATCTCTCTAAAAACTGAACTTGTGTTATCAATACTTAATCTTCATTTATTGGTAAGTTTGCTGATTTGAACAACTTCGATGAATGGCAGGTTGTAAATGTCCGACGGTACAGAAGGACCGTCTCTTAAACTGCACAGTTCATCATCATCTTCTTTATAATGAGGCTTGAAGTGCTCCTGACACAGTTCATGAAATACCCGCTCACCACTACATGAAACTCAGTAGACATAATTTGACTTGCATGATCAAAATTTTTGGCACAGATGAAGGAGGTGTATTCAACAGAACATCGACTTAATTATATAACGATTCCATGACTGAATTTTCGAGTAGAAAAGAGTGAAGGGACCCACTATAGTAGCTTATTATTTTGCGATACGTGAGTTGTTCTTGACCGACGGTTGTTAGTACTTATACAGTTTGAATGAATGGCAATGAAACCAACAGTAGACATTACGGCGATGGACATTTACGGGTCATCCTCGAAAATGACGTCGAAGACTGTCCTCCATGGTGAATAAAAATCACAGTAATCAGTGGCTCAACTGACAGCACAGTAGAATGCAGGTCCAAATAGAAAAGTTTCAGAGCATGCAGTTCAGTGGACACTATTGGAATCAAAGAAAGCAGATAATGTCTTTCTGTTTATCAAACGCTCTTGCCAACTACACCCGGGAACATAGTGACTGGACCATGGATCAGTGGGCGATATCTGTCGAAGGAACCACGATTCATCAGTCATCACATCAATGGTCATGCCAGAGTTCGACGTGTTTCAAGCGATTATTTAATCTAGCAGTGTATTACAGGTCATCAGCAGGCCGATGGTGGTATTATACTTTGGAGATATACATATAAGTGTGTCTGGAACCTTTGTTTGAGGTAAAAAATGACCATGAAAACTGCGAACCATTTTAACATTATTGCTGACTAATCGCATCATTAGATGTCGTTTATCTTCTTAACTGGAAAGCAGTTTCCAGCAGAACAATGCTCCGTATCACCACACTCGAATTATGACAGAGAAGTTCGAGGAGCATAACGATTAATTCAAGTTACTGAAACATATTTGGCAGTTATCTAAATAAAAAATTTCTAAATATCCCGGCCATCTAACTCTATAGATTGCAATCTGATACATCCCATCTGGATGTCATGGAACGACAGTTCAAAAACCATACATCACCATGTCGGAATAGTGAAAATTGCGTGATCGCTTCTTGAACATATGATACAGTATTTCTTCGCCATACTCCAAGAACTTGTCATACACATGCTATAGTGGGTTACAGTTGTTTTGGAAGCTAAAGGTGGGTCAATGCATTATTAGATTAGGATCATAATGTTTTGGATTTTCAGTGTGTATCTTTTTTCCGACTATGTTCTTATATTCAAATTCAAGCAACACCAGAATGTTCTTTGAACGTCGAATGTGACAGTTACAATCGTTTAAACATCGTGTTTCATGTCAAAAGAACGTTCTATTGGACATTAAAAAAATATTATTTAGAACATTCGTAAAGGTATGCTTTGGACCATTCATAAAACGTACAAATCCATTTTATGAAAAACGTTTAAATGTATTCCTGCGATAGATATTCTGTGATAGGTTTAAATGTATTCCTCTGTTATTTTTTCTCCCCCTTTTTAAATTCTGAAATTCCTAAAAATAACATTGCATTGGTCTGAAAACACTGCATATTGTTAGCAAAACCATACGAAAAATTCTTGATTTTTTTTTTTTTTTAAAGAACTTTTTTTATCTCCATGAACACATTTCCACATAAGTGAATACAAATATTAAAAAGAAGCTTCAGAATCACATGCTACAGTTACAATGCTTTTCAAGCATTAATTTTTATATGGAGTATATACACATTTCCTTTACATTTGTGAAATTTCAGGACAGTTCATCAAGTATTTTCTAATAGATATTTGACAAAACGTTTAATATAACAAGTGTCCAATCATACTGCTCGGCATGAAAATTGCCTCTGACACCATTTCAGCATATTCTTATGTAAAATTATCTCATGAATCCGAATATGACGCCCAATTTTGCCCTATAACCCACCGTTTTTTAGGAATGGCCCCCTATTTTTATCATTTTTCGGTGATTTTATGGCTGTAAATTTTATTTTTAGGAAGGGGGGGGGGGGAGGATTATTTTAACCTTAAATATCTTCTGTAAAAAAAAAAAAAAAAAAAAAAAAAAGAGAAACCAAATCTTATTAGGAAAAATGTCGCACCGGGTTCTCACTGCCTTCGGAAAAAATTCCCAAAATGCTCTAACTCTTATTTCTATTGTTTTCTCCCTTCGTCCCACCCCACCCCCTCCCGTCTATTCTGATAATTTTACAAATTCGAAAATATCCGCAATCGATTTGTAAGTATCAAAAACCTCTATGCACCAGTTTTGAACGATCTATCTCTATTTTTATTTTTTTTGCCCCTCCACTCTCCCCCCCTTTCCCGCCCCTCCCAATAATTTAAAAAATTCGAAAATATCCACAATCGATTTGTAGGTATCGAAAACCTTTATGTACCAATTTTGAATGATCTAACTTTTTTTTTTTTTTTTTTTTTTTGCCCCCCCCCCCACTTTCCCGGCCCTACTAATAACTTCACACTTTCGAAAATATCCCCATTCGACTTGCAGGCCTCTAAAACCTACCTGTACCAATTTTGAACGGCCTAACTGTATTTCTATTTGTTTTTGCCCATAGCCAATAATTTATCTTAGGGAAAATGAATATTTCGATACGGGTAGTATTGTAAAAACTGAGAGAAACAAATCTAAAGTAACATTATCGGGCAAAATCATCTTCATTTTTGTTTAGTTTTTTTAAGTTCATAATTTATCATGAAATGAAATGAAAATTAAAAGAAATAAAAAAAAAAAAAAATTAAGATTTGGCAAGATTCAAATTTAGATTAGTAGTGTTTGCATTTTTAATCGTGGTCTACTGACTTACTTCCTGATAGCTCACTTTCGTTTTCTAAACGACCTCGAACGATCATGTTATCAGTTTGACCTGTTTTTATGTTTAAATATCGAATTTGCATGAATATTTTCTTATGCAAGATAGCCTATAAAATTTAAATAATGTATGGTCAAATTTGAAACTTCCGTGTTTAAAAAGGGAAAAACGGTTAATTGTTTTTAAAGTGCATAAATTACAAAAAAATATAATTTTTTTTTTTTCAACCATCAAAGGCAAAATGACGCTGTTAGTTATATTCTTTAAATTATTGACACAAAAGATTAACATTATGAGCTTTCAAATTGCGTAATATTTTATATGGCACTGTGAATTAAATTAAATCCGGAAAAATAATCAGATGTGTAATAAAACCACATGACTTCAATTACTCATTACTACTATATTGTAAATTTTTGTTGGAGATAATATGGTTAGAAGACATGAGATTGACCTAACGAATCAGAAACCCCTACCATTTTTCTTGTAGAAATCAACTAATGCAAACGCAGTAAAAATATTTTAAAGAGATTTTAAATAGCGAGTTAAAAAAAAAAAAAAAGAATAGATAAAACGGTCAAGCCGTTTTTTAGACATGCATTTCCGAGACCTAAAGCTGACCTATTTTATCAGGATACCTATGTACTTTTATACTAACCTACTAATGCATACGGAAGATTTTTTATGTAGCAATTTTGAAAAAAATCATTAGAGCTGTTTTTGAAATACCAATTTTCTTTTCCCACTTTCCATTTTCACAAAAACATCCTAATATTTTTTATGTGACGAAAGACAAAAGATATTTAGGGGAAGACACCTAAAAACGAGTTAATAATGGCGAAATAAAAAAAAATCTGTAGCGCTGTTTTTTTAAGATGCCCACTTTAAAATATCATACACATTAATACTCTTTTTGGAGAAGCCGTGTGTGTTCAGAAGACGTAAAATTGACTGAACAAATCAAAAACCTAACAATTTTCATGTAAAATCAAACTAATACATACTTCGTAAAGAAACATAAAACTGAGTTTTAAATAAATCGGTAGAACCAATTTTTGAAATACTAATTCTCAAGGTCTAAGACTGACCTATTTAATAAGTACGTTTATTAATTTTCCTGTAATAACCAAGTGATACATACGAAAGGACATGTAAAAAGGAGATTAGGTAGCAAATTTGAAGAAAATTATTAGGCCGTTTTTTAAAGTAGGGAATTTCGATTTCCCCCAAAACTTGTGAAGCTCATTTATATATCAGAAACCAACAATTATATATGAAAGAATATCATAAGAAAGTTAATAGGGCGAGTTTGGCAAATCCGTAGAGTTGTTTTTTAAAGGAACGTATACTTGCGAGACCTCAAATTCCTCCACTTTTAGAGTCGCCTATATCAATTTTCCCAAACTAACTAACTAATATATACGAAAGGACATCTAAAAAAGTGTTTATATAGTAACTTTGAAGTAAATCGTTCGAGCCGTTTATGAGATATGGACTTAAGGTCCCATTTTCAGTTTTCAATCTTCCCCTTCCTGTTTTCCAGAATCCACCAAAAGTTGTTAAAATCATTTGTACACTAGACCATGTCCTAATTCTGAAGTTTCGTAGTTCTATCTGCATTAGTTTCGGAGATAGTCAAAATATTTCGCACTGCACTTATACGTATACATATACACATACTAACGAATTGCCGAAACTCAATTTTTTGGACTCAGGAGGTCTTATAGCATATAAAATATGTGAAAATTCCATAACGAATTTTTTAACAGAACTTCTATACTTCCATTTCCATGGCAGTCGGGTAATGAAACTAAAATCTATACCAAAAAAAAAAAAGCACAATTTAAATTTTTTTTCTTTGGTGGCAGCATTAGATATCAATCAAATCATATCATTGTTGTTTGTATGATTTCGTCTGCTCTTTTCTGGATTTCTTCGCAGTAGTTTGGTAGTAGTTGATGAAATTTCAAGGTGATATTCCAAGTTGAAGGCAGTTATTTATGTCCAATAAAACGTGCTCAATGTGATCGAAAACGAAAAAAAAAAAAAAAAAAAATCTTATATGAATATGATGCTGTAAATTATAATCTTTGTTTTTATTAAATTGTGATAATGGAATTAAAACTGCGTAGTTGATGAATTTTCCAGATTTTATTAACATGTCAGCATTTCACTTGCAGATGAAAGAAAGTTAGATGTTAACAAATATTTATTTCAAAATATTTTTAAGTCGGATTATTTAAATAATAATACTAGGTTTTTTTTTCTAGAATTTTTTTTTTTTTTTTTTTTTTTTTTTAGCAAAACTATTTAGGATATACGTACGTTAGTTGTCTATTACTTTTTGAACTTAAACAACAACGAAAAAAAAAAAAAAGCAACGATAAGATATTTAGGGTGATTATTTAAAGTGATTATTATACATTTGCGATATGGTTATATGTATATATATAAAATAATAATAAAAATAAGAATTCATCATTACAATAAACAAACACCAGGAAGAAAGACACGATTTAATAAACAAAGAACCACATTTTGGAAGAATGAGATCTCATCCGAAGTAGAATCGTTAGATCAAATTTGATGAAACATTTCAAGCGTTTGATCAAACCCGGAAATAGCTTAAAAATCGTTTTTAACCACGAAAATTTAGAAGTTAGGATATTTGGGTCAAAAATGGCTTCATCCGACGTAGAATAGTTAGATCGTATTTCATCAACCATTCAAAGCGTTTGATCAAACCCGGAAATTGCTTAAAAATGGGTTTTTTAACTACAAAAATTTAGAAGTTAGCGCCCCATGACGGATATTTGGTCAAAAATAGTCTCAACCGACAAATAGTCATTAGATCAGCTTTCAACAACCATTTCTCGCTTTTGATCACACCCGGAAGTAGCTTAAAAATCGATTTTTTAACCGAAAATGGTTGATCAAATTTGATCTAACGATTCTACGTCGGATGAGACCATTTTTGACACAAAAATCGATTATGGGGGCTAATTTCTAAATATTCTTGGTAGTAAATATATTGAGTTTTAAGCTACTTCCGGATTTGATCAAACGTCGAAAAAGTTTGATTAAATCTGATCGAATGATTCTACCTCGGATGAGACCATTTTTGACCCAAATATCCGTCATGGGGGGGGGGGGGGCTAACTTCTAAATTTTCTTGGTTAAAAAATCGATTTTTAAGCTATTTCCGAGTTTTATCAAACACCAAAAATGTTTGGTCAGATCTTATCTAATGATTCTACATCGTATGATACTATTTTAGATCTAAATATCCGTCATTAAGAGTGGGGGGGGGGGGGTACCTTTTAAATTTTCTTGGTTAAAAAAATTGATTTTTAATTTACTTCCGGGTTTAATCAAACACCGAAAATGTTTAATCAGATCCGATCTAACTATTCTACGTCAGATGAGACCGTTTCAGACCGAAATATCCGTCATCGGGGGGGACTAACTTCTAAATTTTCGTGGTTAAAAAACCGATTTTCCAGCTACTTCCGGGTTTGATCAAACGCTGAAAATGGTGATTAAATCTTATCTAACGAATGTACGTCGGATGATATCATTTTCGCCCCTTTTATCCGTCGTGAAGGGGGGGTAGAGGTAACTTCTAAATTTTGGTGGTTAAAAAATCGATTTCTATTCTATTTCCGGATTTGATCTGACGCCGAAAATGATTGATCAAATGTGATCTAACGATTCTACGTCGGATGAGACCATTTTTGACCCAAATATCTGTCATTGGGGGGGGGGGGAGGGCTAACTTCCACGTTTTCTAGGTTAAAAAATCGACTTTTGAGCCACTTCCGGGTTTGTTCAAACGCCGGAAATGTTTGATGAAATCTGATCTAACGATTTCTGTAAGGATTCAGCATTTTTTTTTTTTTTTTTTTTAATTTGTTTTTCGTGAAAGTTAGCCCCACCTCCTGATTTTATTTGCTTATAACTCTTTAAATAAAATTCATCAAACAAAAATAAATTGTTGATCAAATGTGATCTAACGATGACCAAACGAACTGCATATGCAACTTTTGTTGTTCCCGTCATGGGATGGGTGCCTTCCAAACTTCTTGGTTAATAAATCGATTTTTAAGCTGCTTCCGGGTTTGATGAAACGACGAAAATTGTTGATCAAATCTGATTACGTCGAATGAGACCATTTTTGACCCAAATATTCATTATGGGAGGTCTAACATCTAAATTTTCTTGGTTAAGCTACTTCCGAGTTTCATCAAACGCCGAAAATGGTTGATCAAATCTGATCTAATGATTCTGTGTCGGATAAGACCATTTTTAACCCAAATATCCGTCTTCAGGGCTAACTTGTAAATTTTTATGGTTAAAACACCAATTTTCCTGCTTTTTCCGAGTTTGATCGAACGCTGAAAATGGTTGATTATATCTGATCTAACGATTGTACGTTCGATGAGACCATTTTTAACACATATATCCGTCATGAGGGACTAAATTATAAATTATCTTTGTAAAAAAATCGTTTTTTAAGCTACTTTCGGGTTTAATCAAACGACAGAAATGGCTGATCAAATCTGATCTAATGATTCTATGTCGGATGACACCCTTTTTGACCTAAATATCCGTCATGGGGGGATAACTTCTAAATTTTCTTGGTTAAAAAAATCGATTTCTAAGCTACTTCCTGGTTTGATCAAACCCCGAAAATCGTTGATCGAACCTGATTACGTCAGATGAGACCTTTTTTGACCCAAATATCCGTCATGGGGGACAACTTCTAAATTTACTTGGTTAAAAAATTTATTTTTAACTTACTTCCGTGTTTGGTCAAACGCCGAAAATGGTTTATCAAATCCGATCTAACGATTCTACGTCGAATGAAACCCTTTTTGACCCAAATATCTATTATAAGGGGCTAACTTGTAAATTTTTGTGATTAAAAAACTGATTTTCAAGCTACTTCCGGGGTTGATCAAAATCTGAAAATGTAGATTAAATCGTTAGATACGACTGTACTTCGGATGAGAACACTTTTGACACAAATATCCGTCATGGGGAGGGGGGGAGGTAACTTTTAAATTTTCTTGGTTAAAAGAATTGATTTTTAATTTACTTCCGGGTTTAATCAAACACCGAAAATGTTTAATCAGATCCGATCTAACTATTCTACGTCAGATGAGACCGCTTCAGACCGAAATATCCGTCATGGGGGGGGACTAACTTCTAAATTTTCGTGGTTAGAAAACCGATTTTCCAGCTACTTCCGGGTTTGATCAAACGCTGAAAATGGTGATTAAATCTTATCTAACGAATGTACGTCGGATGATATAATTTTTGACCCATTTATCCATCGTGAAAGGGGGGGGGGGGGAGGAAACTTCTTAATTTTGGTGGTTAAAAAATCGATTTCTAATCTATTTCCGGATTTGATCTGACGCCGAAAATGATTGATCAAATGTGATCTAACGATTCTACGTCGGATGAGACCATTTTTGACCCAAATATCCGTCATTGGGATGAGGGGGGGGCTAACTTCCACGTTTTCTTGGTTAAAAAATCGATTTTTGAGCCACTTCCGGGTTTGTTCAAACGCCGAAAAGGTTTGATGAAATCTGATCTAACGATTTCTGTACGGATTCAGCATTTTTTTTTTTTTTTTTTTTTTTTTTTCGTGAAAGTTAGCCCCACCTCCTGATTTTATTTGCTTATAACTCTTTAAATAAAATTCATCAAACAAAAATAAATTGTTGATCAAATGTGATCTAACGATGACCAAACGAACGCTGAAAATGGTTGATTATATCTGATCTAACGATTGTACGTTCGATGAGACCATTTTTAACACATATATCCGTCATGAGGGACTAAATTATAAATTATCTTTGTAAAAAAATCGTTTTTTAAGTTACTTTCGGGTTTAATCAAACGACAGAAATGGCTGATCAAATCTGATCTAATGATTCTATGTCGGATGACACCCTTTTTGACCTAAATATCCGTCATGGGGGGATAACTTCTAAATTTTCTTGGTTAAAAAAATCGATTTCTAAGCTACTTCCTGGTTTGATCAAACCCCGAAAATCGTTGATCGAACCTGATTACGTCAGATGAGACCTTTTTTGACCCAAATATCCGTCATGGGGGACAACTTCTAAATATACTTGGTTAAAAAATTTATTTTTAACTTACTTCCGTGTTTGGTCAAACGCCGAAAATGGTTTATTAAATCCGATCTAACTATTCTACGTCGAATGAAACCTTTTTTGACCCAAATATCTATTATGAGGGGCTAACTTGTAAATTTTTGTGATTAAAAAACTGATTTTCAGGCTACTTCCGGGTTTGATCAAATGCTGAAAATGTAGATTAAATCGTATCTAACGACTGTACGTCGCGTGAGAACACTTTTGGCACAAATATCCGTCATGGGGGAGGGGGGAGGGCTAAATTATGAATTTTCCTGGTAAAAAAATTTATTTTTAAGCTTACTTCTAGGTTTGATTAAACGACGGAAATGTTTGATCAAATCAGATCTTACAATTTCTGTATCGAATCTTTTTTTTTTTTTTAATTTGGACAATTTTATTTATCGTGGAAGATATCCCTCTCCCGCTTTTATTGACTTGTAACTCTTTAAATCAAATTGATCAAACAAAAAGAAATTGTTGATCAAATGTGATCTAACGATGATTAAACAAACTGCATATGTATCTCTTGTTGTTCCTGTCATGGGTTGGCTACTTCTAAATTTTCTTGGTTAAAAGTCGATTTTTAAGCTACTTCCGTGTTTGATCAAACGCCGAAAATGGTTTATCAAATCTGATCTAACGATTCTACGTCGGATGAGACCATTTTTGACCCAAATATCCGTCATGGGGGGACTAATTACTAAATTTTTATGGTTAAAAAAAACAATTCTTAACCTACTTCCGTGTTTGATCAAACGGCGAAAATTGTTAATCATATCTGATCTAACAATTCTACGTCGGATGAGACCATTTTTGACCCAAATATTAGTCATTGAGGGGGGGACTAACTTCTAATTTATCTTGAGTAAAAATTCGATTTTCAGGCTACTTCCGGGTTTGATCAAACGCCGGGAATGTTGATACTAATCTGATCTAACGATTTCTGTATCGAATAACTATTTTTTTTTTTTTGGATAATTTTAAATGTGATCTAATGATGATCAAACGAACTGCATATGTAGCTTTTGTTGTTATTTTCATGGGGGAGAGGGGGGGGGGTAACTTCTATAGGGTCACACTTTCTTGTATTCCCGTAATAAGGAAATGATCGTCCACTGTTATAATAGGTGTATGGACAAAATTACATAAAACTTTTTAAACCACTTTCGTTTTCGTTTTTTCGCGTACTCTTTGCCAGTTAAAAGAAAGTAATGACTTTGAGACACATTTACCTATTTTAGTGAGTTTTATAATATAATCTTAATACAAATAAAAATTATTAGATGTATGTTTTTGGGTGTGTATGTCTTACATCTCCTTCCAAACCATGGAACCAATTTCAACCAAACTTGACACAACTACTGCTTGTTATTAGGGTTGAAGTACTGTGGCAGTTCAACATTTCTCTATCGCATGAGAATATGTTGGGTGTGAGGAAAAATCCTTTCGGAAATCATATTTTTGTATGATTTGTATTGTAATAATACAGCTAGAAACTTTGATATTTAGGCTACTTACGATATACATATTCTAAAAGTAGAGGTTTTCAAAAATTCGATATTAAAAAATGGTGAAGAAATGATTTTGAAATGAAAAGATGAAGTGAAGAAATGAAGAAATGAAAAAGTTCTAAAATTACGTTTTGTCAAAATTTTATGCATGCGATTTAAACTTTTACTGTAATGAAAATGTTTTTGTGCAATAATATACACTTATATGCAAAAGTTTAATACCAGTAACCGATTTTCAGTATTTTAACATATTGCATCATCTGCGCAGATTATTGCGTCATCTCATGTGCTGATTGCATCAGATGCATTCTACTGCTATAAATAAAGGTGGCTGGTACATTTATCGCTAGTTGTTTGTTGGATTTTGTCGTAGACAGTGCTGTTGTGTAATTATTGTAATGGGCAAAAACCTTCACTTACTGTTACAAAAAAGTGAGAAATATTGACCTTGCATAAAATTGGATTTTCTGAGCGTCAAATGAGTTTGGGGATAAATGTGGGCAAGACAGCTGTGCATCAAGCTATTAGTAAATTTAAAATTTCGGGAAAATTTGTGGATCGTAAGAGAAGCGGTCGCCCTAGGAAAACGAGTGCACGTGATAATCATGTGATAAGAAGGATGGTCGTACGACATCCATGAACCTCCTGCAGTCCGATTAGACATATTCTCTGGCTGCAAAAGGCACCAACGTCAGTTTGAATACTATTTCACGACGTTTGGCCAAAGATTTTGGATTATCATCCCATAAACCTGCAAGGAAACCTCGACTTACTCCAAGTATGAAAAAGAAGCGACTGACTTTCGCCAGACAGTATTAGAATTGGGCAGCACAGTACCAAGTAGGGTCTTATTTTCGGATTAGTCAAATGTGCAGAAATTTTCTGCACGTGCTACAAGTGTTCGCCGCCCAAAGGAAAAAAGATATGATGAGAGATATACGATTCAAACCGCGAAACATCCTCCATGCCAAATAATATGGGGTGCAATGTCTGTGTCTGGTACTACTAGTCTGCACTTTGTGCCACGTAAAGCCACTATGAATGGATAGCGGTACCTTAATTTGTTACGTGAGAAGTGTAAGCTTCACGTGCGTGTTCATAAATGTTCAATTTTCATGCATGATGGGGCTCCGTGTCACAGGGTGAAGATTGCCAAGAAATATCTGAGGGCACAGAAAATCAAAGTGCTTGACTGGCCAGGTAACAGCCCAGATTTGAAACCAATAGAGAATCTGTGATGTATTGTGAAAAATAAAGTCGCCGAAAAGCAACCATCTACTACTACGGCACTTGTTGAAGTAATGAAAAATGTCTGCTGCACAGACATTTCTAAAGCTTACTGCAAGTCTCTTATTTATAGCATGCCTAAGAATATTGCACAAGTTATTAAAAACAAAGAAGGTCCTACAAAATACTGACTTTATATACAGTAAATAACCATGTACAGTATATTTTGTTCTTTTATATGTAAAATATATACATATGTCATTTTTTCGGAATTCCATTAAATCTGATTTTTCTATGTCTTAAACTTACAGTCTTAAACTTTTGACTGTAATTAAAATCAAAATAATTTTTCTAACGTGTTAGAATGATGCCGCTTTCAGATAATCTCTAAAATGAAGTGCTTATTACCTTTGAAAATGACATGAATTTTTAGAAGGCATTTGATGGAAAAAGTGCATATACTATGATTGTCTGGGTCTTTTATTTACAGTGATAGAATAAGCAGTAAGAAATAGTAAGCTTCATTCACAACTATAATAACATAGTAATGAATAATATAATAAAGTATTATAATAGTAACAATAATAATAAACTATAATACCAGGGGAGTTTTTGCATGAAAAAGATAAATATTTAATTCTTCTTAAAAACAAAAACAAGCCTATTTTTCTTAGAACAATAATTTTTCAATTTTAGGAGTGTTGCCAAATGGACAATATTCCTGTGACGTCACCGTAGGTAAAATCGCCGAACACGTGGCCGATATTTTGTAAACAAATTAGATTCAAGATGACATTTTATTGTTACGTATAACATTTTCCTAAATATTTCTGCAGTGAAACTTAATAATAATGTTCAAACAAGAACAAAAGTGAAATGTAAACAACTGAATCGAATTATAAAGTTAAGACTATTCCATATCGTAAAATTGCAGAACATTTTATGTATACACACACACACATACATACATATATATAATGAAAAAAAGATTAATAAGAACATTTTATACACACACACATATATATAGACATCAAAGCTTAAATAAATAGAATTTCAATCACTTTAATAAAGGAATTTACTAAATGGAACATCCATTTAAATTTGTTAACATCGCCACAGTTCACACGGCAACTTTTAATATTACATATGTTGATTAATATTAAAGTATATTACTAAAACTGGATTAAAAACAAATCAAAGGTATCACTATATCACACTTACTTCAATTTCATATAATCTGTAACTATTAGAAATAATATTGCAAGATAAAAATTTGCTAGCCACAATGCTTTGCTATGGTAGAGTTGAGAACTGTTTACCGAAAACAGCTGATTTTTTATAGTCTCGAACCCAAAGGAGGAATATGGTCCATAAGGTTATGTTTTACAAATGATTTTTTTTTTTTTTTTTCAATAATTCATTTGCAGCAAACCGGCAGACGATAACTGTTAATATTTTTTAGGCTTATTAATAATTAATAAATATAGGAGTTAAAAATCGAGACTCGAGAGACTTATTATCATAAAAATGACTTATTTAAATATATACAGTAACCAGCAAAGCCAGGCACTTATAAATAAAAATATTTAGATTATTGTAATTAATCTATATTAACCATAGATATAGTAATTTATATAGATCTATCGGATCTATCATCCCATTGTTATCATGCAAAAATTTTTGATGGCGAAAATTTTTTTTGGCATCAGCCATGTAGTGGTATCATAACCATTGAAACTCGGCAATTTTAATAGAATAGAATAGATAGAATGTTGATGAATTTTCAAAATGTCGAAATATTTCGTCTTTTAATTCTTCCAATACATTTATGAAAAGAAATGGATAAGTTATCATAAAAGTAAATTAAGTAAAAAAGTAAGTAAATTATATTTGACTAAATTAGGAAAAATATCATTTTTATAATTAGTTGCTTTGTTATTATTATGAAATAAAAACTGGTTTCATTTTTAATGGAATACGTTTTTTAAAGTTTGATATTTTTTAAGATTTTGTATTAGTAAGTAATACAGAATTTTCAGAATTCTTTTAAATATATTTAGCAGCGGCGTAGGTAAAGAACGTTAATTTTAGTATATAAAAAGAGTTTAAATATTAACTAAATTAATAAATATATAAAAGAAAAAAAAAAAAAAGAAAGAAAGAAAAATGAATTTGAAATTGTATCTGAAGTTTTCATTCACCTTTAGTACATAAATTATTCATAAATTTTATTTTCTAAATTATCTGTGTGTATTCACTCGGAAAAGGTCGAATTGTGGACTTTTCTCCGAGTAAAAAGAATCATTTTTTCCCCCAATGATCAATCTATGTCGTATTACTATATCATATCATATTAACATAAATTTTGTTTATCTGCGTTTGTAATGATCGATAGATGGCGCTTTTCCAACTTTTGTTGTTAGTAAATATAATAGCCACGTGTATTTATTATTGTTCTATTTGTGTTACTATTTAATATTCGTGCTATAAATTTCTCCGCCATTACATCACAGAAAATTGGTTGCTTTTGAAAAAAGTATTTCAGTTTATTCAAAGTTCGATCGGAAGCAGATTTTTAACTGAAGCTGAACAAGTATTAGTTTCAAATCATCTGATTAATTCTTTACTTCCATTAGCCGAAGCAACTGAAATTTTAAATTTGTCATTTGGAAATAAATGGAAGCTTAATTCTGGATTTCTTGATCCTTTGGCACACTCCTTACATTGCGGCACACAACAGTATGTGTTATCTTTTTTACCGAATTTATTCATTTTTATTCAATAAATATATGTGAAACTAAACATCGAATATACAGTAAGCAATGGCGTCTCGACGAAAGCCGAAAGCTATTCCTGTTAATTGTAATTTCACTTTAGCCGAGCATTTCATTACAATCGCGGATACTTTCATTGTACATTGCAAATAATTTTTTACCCAATTCAATCAAGACTGTTTAATCAAATTTTGCTAGATAAGCCCTTGTAATTTATTTCAAGAATTATTATATGTTCTTTTAACGAGTCATGCCTTAGTCCATTTGGATATGGTATTATTTTTCTTTATTTTTCTTTATTTTTTTTTCTTTATTTTTTTTTTTTTTTGCAAAACTATGATTCATAATAAGAAATCATATTTCATACAGAACTAATGTAATTTGCACTTATATTATGCATTAAATGAAATTAAAATGAAAATTTATCTAAATTTGCATGCAATTTTTTATATTTATATTTTTTATTTTTACTTTATTCCATCAAAATCGTTTTAAGCGACTGTTGTTCGTGATAAGGCATCGCAATTAAAATTTAAAGAACTATGTTAAACAGAGCCTGATTACCACCTGTTGGGGCCCAAGGTCAGGACGATTTTAGTGCTCTCCCCCTCCCCTCTTGAACAAATTAAAGTTTTTTATTTATTTATTTATTTATTTTTTAAATCTAATTTGTGCACAAAGTTTGCTGCTGGTAAAAAAGTTAAAGCATCACCTTCATAAGAAATTAGTTTTAACTTCTTTTGCAACGAGACCTCAAATTATTATTATTATTATTACTGGTGCAGGGGTAATCTTTCTTCTATGACTGTTGCAATCCACTTGCATAGAAATGTAATTTTTTACAAGGTATTCTTTATAATACTGTTTTCTTTTTTAATCCTAATCTACCTCATTCATACCATACGAAGTCAGCGGGTATGTAAATATGAACACATGACCAAATACTACTGAAAATGTAAAGATATTTTCCATTAGGATGATACAAAGTTCTTTAATTTGTATTATATAACTGTAAGTCTGCAAGTGAAAATTTATCTGGATTTTTTGGTCCGCTGTAAAATGTTATATCATTCGACCGATCTCCACGAAAACTGGTACATTTCATAATCTAGCTAATGTTGTATTTTTTAATTTAATCGGATAATTGGTTAAAAGATATTAAAAATCCCTACTTTCAACTAAAGATTATTATCGTTAGCTAACTTTTGGTTAATTTTTTTTAAGGAAATCTTTTCCAAAAATAGCATTTTTTAAATTTAAAAATTATTTTGGTGCCTCTGGATAGAGGTGCCCTAGGCCGAGGCCTTGGCACAGTTTTTCTTGTGATAAAGAACTGAAATTGAAATATGAAAAATTGTTCAGTTTCATTAATAAGTAATTACTTATTAATGAAATTACTTCTTAATACTTCTTAATATTACTTCTTAATATTATAATGTTATCACGCCTAGCGATATTTTTTTCTTTCTTTCTTTTCTTTTCTTTTTTTTTCTTTTATGCATGAACTGTAATATGCTTTAATTATAAATCATGCTTTAAACATTGTAAATAATACCATCTGCATTTCATAAAATGAAACTGTACATTTTCCCTAAATTTGCCAAGTACATTTAATGGCTATTTAAGTACGTTGTGGGTTCTTTGACTCCAAGTTTAAAATCTATGTAACATTTTTTGAGTCTCAAATTTAGAATGTTTACACCAATTTTACAAAGAAAAAATAAATAGCCAATTTGTATAATAATAATAAAAAAAGTAGATAGAAAATTTAAAATTTATTTATTATTTCATCTCAAAGTATACTAGTAAATGTTGGTCATGGCGAAACTTTCTTCTATATTTTTCTATACAAATCCAGAAATCTGTCTGAAAATATTTAGATTTTAATTATTTATTTATTTAATTATAATGTAATTAATTATTTATTAAAATTATTTTTTCCAATATGAATGCAGACGCCTTTCATCTCAGAGAAGTATAACACTAAATGTCGAAATAAAGCCAGTTTTCTACCCTAGATGACATCTGAGATATTTTTACTTCCATTACCCGACTACCGTAGTTAATGGAAGTACTGTATTCGGTCCAAAAATTACATATCGACTTTTCACCTGATTTGCACGTTTTAAGGTCTCCTGTATCCAAAAAAAGTAGTTTTTGGCAATTGGTCAATATGTGTGTATGTATGTGGAGAATGTTCTGACTATCATATCTCTGAAACTAAGAAAGATAAATACGAAACTTCAGAAGTGTGACAGATCTGATGTACAGATGATTTTTCCAGCTTTTGGGGAAAATTGAAAAACTGGAAGGGGAACATACGAAACCGGAAGTGAGACCGTAAGTCCGTATCTCAAAAACGGCTCTAAATCTTTTCTTCAGAGTAGCTATATAAACACTCTATAAGATGTCCTTTCATATGAATGAGTTGGTTAGTTTAGAAAAATTGACAGACGTCTTGTATAAATAGCTCAATTTCCTTTAAACACGGCTGGACGAATTTTTTTCAAACTCCTTATATTAATCTCCTTTGAAATATCCTTTTGTATGTAATCGTTGTTTTCTGGTCAACAATTGAGTATACCACTTTTTGGTAAAAGTCGGTACCTAAACAACGGCTTTAACGATTTTCTTGAAAATTGTTACATAAACCCATTTCAGATATCCTTTCTTATGTAATACATGGTTATTTTAAAAACAATTGACAGTCCTCCTGACAGGTAGGTCAGTTTCAGATCTCTTAAATTGGTGTTTCAAAAAATAGTTCTATCTATTTCTTTCTTTTTAATTTTTTAACTCGCTATGTAAACCCTGGGATCTTACGTTCTATCGCAACCATGTCAACCGCTGGGATAACTCATCAGATTGGCAACCCTAATTTCACAAGTGTGTAATTCGCTGAATTGGCAACCATATTTTAATATTTACAGTCTGGTTACATTATTTTCAAATTAATGTTACTTTTAGAAGCACGTAAAAAATGTAGGAATCTTTCAAAATTGATTATTCAATAAGCTCATATAATTTACCCTTGACAGGTTTATTGTTGCTTAACATATTATTAACATATCATTAAAAATTTTAAAAGCATCATTGTCGTCATCTAAAAATAAATGTTATCGCATGCCAGTTATTAATCACTGTTAAGAACTGTATACTGTAACAGAATGTTGCCAATATGATTGCGATATACAGATTTCCTTTTAAGTATTTTTTATTTTAAGTATGTACCTTTATTACGTATTTACATGTCTTTACGTGTAACAGCTTTTTCTTACCGGAAAATTTTAGGCGCTTATTTTGTTAGACAATTTCATGTCTTTTGATCACATTATCTCCAAAAAATGCATATAATAAGTATAATAATGGGTAATGCAAGTCGTGTGGTTGTTTCACACCATTTTTTTTTTTTTTTTTTTTTTTTTTTTTAACTGAATAAAATGTAGATAACTTTGTTTTAAATTGTTACAGATCTATGGTTAAACCATTTGTTTTAAAGGTAAAAACGAGTTATTTTTTAAGATACCCATATTGAAATTTTATTCCCTCCATGGAGTGCTTTCCAACAGGAGGGGGGAATGAGCGATTTTCCTACAAATACAAAAATTTTTTATACTAATAAATAATATTATAAGTATATATATATTTAATTTCACATTGAAAAAGCAAAAATAAGTCTCATTATGTATGAAATTTTGTCCTATACCGCCATATTAAAAATTATAAAAAAATTAGGATGCCAGCACTACTTGTTCAGCGATTAACAACCCTATGTGATAAGCACCCATTTAAATCAAGGTCGAATTAAGTATAAAGTTTGGTTAAATTCCGGTAATTGGTTCGTGAGATGCAACGTCCAGAAAATTTTAAATGCAGGTACACAACACACACGCATAAACATTTTCTAAAAATGGTCAAATCATTTTCAGGACATCTCAAAACGTGTTTAAATCCTTCGAAAACAGAAAAAAAAATTAAAATTTAAAAATTTCCACGTTAAAAGCAGTGTAAGTCTATAGAAAATTTTTGGGAGATAAATATTAAACTTAAAATTTTTATGGAGTTTTACACATTATAGTTAAAAAAATTAATCTCTTACGATTTAATGCAAAATTAAAAATCCCCCTTTCACAACCGAAATCCATCAAGTTGTGAAGGAATAAACATTCCGATTCACTTTCCTGTACACAAATCACTTTCCTGTACATAAAAATGTCCAATTTTAAATAATCTGCAAAAATCGTAAAAATATTGACATTTACATTTTATTTTTCCATTTGCTGTCGGAACAACCAGCATTATTGATTTTTTTTCTTTTGTATTCATGTATTAAAGACAATAATTAATTTGTTAGAATGAATATGAATATGTTTACAAAAGCTCGTAGAATTTTAATCAATTATCTATTTCTTCAGTTATTTAATTCCCTTTTTCTTTTTATCGGCACCAACGTGTTGAAATTTAAGTGACTGTAAGTTGAACATTTTTCTTTGTGATCAAAGAAGCGTTGTTAGTGATGAAGAAAGGATAAAAATTTCAAATTCATATCAATTCAACATTAATTAAATTAAATAAAAACCTTTCAAACTTGCCTCATTACTGTGCCGTTAATTTTTTACCTGGGTACCCAGGCCTCCACGGCGGCTTCATCTGTGGTGACGTTCTTGAGACTGAATTCAGTGGGTGGTCCTTTCCATAAGGTGGCGCCACGCTCCATCCGGAGCCATTACGCCGCTGTCATTGCACATATTTAAATTTGTAGCGATTTCAATTGATTCCCGGAACATTGCGTAATGATAATTATTGTATTCAGTTAATTTTCTAGTTTCATTAAAATTTATTTCTATATTTTCGTTATTATACGTTTTTGCAAGAGCGGTATTCCCTTTGCCAATTTTAATATCATATTTACGTTCGTTGATTCTCGTTTTAATTTTTCTTTTTGTGACTCCGATGTAAGAACCTGAATTTTTATTTTGATTTATGAACGGTATTTTATATATTCCGGCGGTTTCAAAGGGTGAAATGGGGTCTTTGTCGCTGCGTATTAATTGGAAAATGTTTTTATTTGGTTTTATGGGGATATTGATACCGTATTTATTAGCTATGCTTTTAATTTTATTGGATGCTCCACGATCATATGGGATTGAAGAGGTAAATTTAGAGAAGGGGGGGGGGGGGTTAATGAAGCAAGTTTGAAAGGTTTTTATTTAATTTAATTACGGTAATGTCTCATTTAATTTATGTAATTTCTATATTTAACATGTTTAAAGAATTTATCCAAAAGTTTGGATGCACTCGTTTTCAAAGAGAAACGTCTTGCCTTCTGAATGTGTGATAATGTGGGATATCTAGACTGTGCCAGAAATCCCAAGCCACTGGAAGTATTAGGAAACAATCCCGTCAAGATTAAAAAACCGTATGCAAACAACCGATATTTCATAGTTGTCATCAGAATCAGAGTAACTGTTTCAAGAAAAGATGTCCAGTGAGGAGTCCAGATTTAGTCTGATACTTGATTTTTGTCGTCCACAATTTAGAGAAAGTGTGTAGAGGTTTTTCAGTAGAGAAATATCACATAAAGACATCGTCTTCATCTACAGTGTGTGCATCATGACGAAAATCTACCAAGCCTCCACATTATAGACAAATGATAGATAGTCGGTTATTGCTTTATAAAACAGGTATGAAGGACTTGAGTTCAGTATCTTGGCACCCAGGGGCTATCGGTCTTAATTTTCTATTCATAGGATATAATATATCTTTTCATTGAAAAGTACTAGTCAATAACTTACTTGAAACTACTCTTAGGGGATGTGCAATGGTCTGCCATCTTTCCTCTTATAAATCTTATACAGCATGTGTGAAACATCAGCAGGAGATATCTTGAGACTTTTCATGATGTACCAAGTGTCGTTCCGGAACAGAAAATTTATCTCCGTGCAGTTTAACATTCTTTGCTTACAGCTCTAAACCCTCATAAAAAATTAAAAAAATTATTATGTAGTATGCGTGGTCACCTCATGTTCGAACACACTGTTTTATACTGCAGGATAAAATCGTTTTGATTAAATCATGCATCAGTGTGGTTAAAAATTGTATTGTGCCCCCCCCCTCCCCAAATCCCCACCAAACAAGAATAATTATTTTTACATTGTTTTCTGCTTTTATCATGCTATTCCACTGACATTTTTTGTTTCATATTCTATATTGCTATGCAGATTTCTTGACATTTTCCCATATACAGTAATTAGGCTGTTCTTTTGGACATCAGTATATTTATAGATTCAAGGGCGCCACGTAAGTGTAATTATAAATTCAAGCTTTTTGTGAGAACTAAAAGATTACAAATACTATTAAATAGATTATCTGAGAAAATCAAAGTATTAACAATAAAAGTATTTTAAAAAAAGTTTACAAAATTAATTTTTAAATTACTCGTGAAAACCATAGATTTGTAACTAAATATAAATTATTATAAAGTATTTCTAGTAAGGTTTTTATTTCCAAAAAATTACGTAAATGTAATTTATATATATATCAGGGCCCGAAATTTCAACTTAGACTACACTCGCTGAAAATAAAAGTTACTCGCCACAAAATATGATTAACTTACTCTATTTTGTAGGTATAAGGTGGCCAGAATTTTTTGTTGGAAAAAGATAAAAAATTACGCAATGTCTTTTATTTTATAAGAAAATAGAAAGCATTCAATTTTGAAAAAGAGGTCATTTTAGAAAACACAAAATTGAATGAAAATTATTATAAAAACCGCTTCAAAAGATACTTTACACGAGTGGTGGAAATATTTTTATCTCAAATGATGAATTTGAATTAATGCACTTTAATTTAAATTAATAATATACGGATACGAGAGGAAAAATCCCTAATTCTTATAGGTGTCACTATACGATTATTAGATTTATGGAATTTTTTTTTTTAATTATTAAATTTTTGCTATAGATAAAAACTTTTTTTTGAGTGTGCGTGTGTGGTGGGGAGGGTACTTTTATGCAGTTACATAAAAAAATTGGTAGACATTTTTTTTTTTTTTTATTAAATTCATAATCATAAAAGAAAAAATAAAATTGGCAAATGAAAAAATAAAATTAATATTCGGCAGATGAAACAATTTGTTTTAATGAACAGTCATTCTTTATCAACATTTTATAAAAGTTCTCACACGTATAACCTAAATTAGTCTTAGTAGTTAATAAGTTTTTAAAGTAGGTATATAAAGGGAATTTTTTTTCACATGTCTACATATCCCTCATTGAAGAAAACAGTGGCTCTGTGGGGCCTTTTTGCCAGGAGGTCATAAAATGAATTCAACTAACTTTTGCATATTTCTGTGTGGTGGTTGTAGTGTTATCATTAAGGCCAATTGTCTGCACTAGAGCTCTAGGCCTGAGTAGGAGAGTACTCCGTGGGGTCTTTCTAAGAAGTCCTAGCCTATATTTAAGCTAGTTTTGGAGAAAACCACGGAAAACTCCTAACGGCTAAACCAACGAGTGCGACCAGGTATCGAATCCAGCGCCTCACGTGTACCGGCTTCGAGGACAGAACCTCTCGGTCACTGGTGGGCCTATTTTTATGAGGAATATTATTCATGCAAAAGTGAGAACACACGTCAACTCACCGCTTATCACCCGGAACACCCCCTTCTTAATGATTTCATGACAATTTAAATAGTCATTCCATGTTCTGGATCAAAGAACCGTACAAATATAGGGATTACTTCTATTTCTTTGTGATTCGAAGAATCTGAATATACATAAACCATAATATGCTTTGGCAAGTTTATTAGAAAGTTCTTCTTTTGCGAACCTAACGCAGAAAAAAGTTAGTGTTCACCATTCGATACAGCCAACAGCCAATTGATCTCGCCAGTATTGCAAAAAGGGCTAAATCCTTTTCATTTGAAAAAGAGGACAGAGCGCGAAAAACATAAAAAAGAGGACTTTTAGTCCTGTAATATCTTTTTTGTTTAAGAGGGCAGAGCGTTGAAAAAGAAGACTGTCCTCTTAAAGAGGATGTCTGCTCACCATACCTAAGATTAGCATAATTTTACGTTTTTAAATTGATTTTTTTTTTTTTTTTTTTCGTAGCACCGTATACTGTAAGAATTGTAATCTACATTTAGACCGAAATTTTACTCGCCACAGTAAAAGAGTGGAAATTTCGCGCCCTGTATATATTATTTTAATCTTCTGGAGTTAAATCTGACACAATGATATTCAGAACTATATAAATCCTTAATTTACTCACTAAAGGGTTAAAATGTTATTATTATTATTGTAAGTTACTTTTTTTTTTAATTATCAAAACGGGACACACATAAAGAATGGTGTTATCGATTTAAAAAAAGAAAAGGGATGATCCATTTGAAAAATTGTGTCAGATCTTTAGATTAGTTTCTTTTCTTTTTGGCACTGAAAATTTAAAAACAGATAAACATTCTAAATTGAGGATGTATATATTCTACGGTAATGTACACAGCAGGGACATATTTTAAAATAATTTAATTTAAACAGTTTATATTCTTAAACGGAATTTTAATGAGATTTATATATCATGCCTTTACCACATAAGAAATAAAGAAGTTTTAAAAATATATAAGAACAAAAGTTTTGAAATGTGTTCAAGGTAAATATGTAGTTAACTTAATTTTCATGTTCGAAAATTAACAGTTCGTGTTTATTTGATATTCTTATTTTATTCTTATTTTATTGTTTTGTTGTAATATACACGAAATGTAAAATCATCGATGGTGTGTTACGAATTATGAGAAAAATAATCAAACTACAAAATATTTCTGGAATTATTATTGGTTATCGAAAGCTAGTTATTCTGAATTATCGTCTATTATAAATTATTAAAAAAAAGTAATTTAGCAAGAGTTTATTTGTAATTATAGCCTGTAAATTGTATTTTTAAGCAATATTTTTCCTTTCAGCTATTTATACGTTTTATTCTAATTATGCATACATTTCTATGTGCAATTATATAATCATTTATATGAAATGTATAATTTAGCTCTAGTGAACTCTTGAAAATATAATTTCACATCTGTGTTTTTAAAATTTATACTGATTTTCAAAATTTTTACAATTTAATTTATTATTATTATTATTTCATTTTTTCCAATGGTGCAGTACTTGCGGGTGAGCATTGACCAGGGGAGGTATGTCGCCGTACTGATGGTCATTTGTGAAGAAGCACCAATGGTCGGTGATCGCTACCCCTAACATGGACAACACATGCATGCATTGTCCAGGATTCAAGCCTGGGGCCTACTGTATGATAGTCAGAGACGCTAACCACCACATCGTATGAGCTGAAATTTGAGTTTAATTATGAGCAATAAATTATAGTGACCTATTTGCAATTATTGAAACTTTATAAGAAATTTGCCTTCTTTGAGTTTTCAAGCACTTCTTTAATGGTTTAGCCTACTTTCGCCCAAGCTTATGACAGAATTTTTCTACAATTAAATATACTATACAAACATTGTAATATAAATTTACAATGCAAAATTTTAAGTAATGAAGTTTTTATTTTACTTTTAAACATTCTAATGTTTGTGATTTACATTTATAATTTTTTTTTCTTTCCTGTAAAATTTTTACATGCTCAATATAAGCATTACTTACATAAGCATTAATGATTGTCTTAAAATCACAGAAAAATCAGCTATGCTCTGAATTTTTTTTCCATATGTAAATCATCATTGAAATATTTTAATCTGAGTATGACTATTAAGTTAGATTATGCGGTTTCATGCTATTTTGAGGCAATGGACCATATTCCTCCTTTGGGTTCGAGACTATAAAAAATCAGCTGTTTTCGGTAAACAATTCTCAACTCTACCATAGCAAAGCAATGTGGCTTGCAAATTTTTATCTTGCAATATTATTTCTAAGAGTTACAGATTATATGAAATTGAAGTAAGAGTGATATAATGATAACTTTGTTTTGTTTTTAATCCAGTTTTAGTAATATACTTTAATATTAATCAACATACGTAATATTAAAAGTTGCCGTGTGAACTGTGGCGATGTGAACAAATTTAAATGGATGTTCCATTTAGTAAATTCCTTTATTAAAGTGATTGAAATTCTATTTATTTAAGCTTTGATGTCTATATATATGTGTGTGTGTATAAAATGTTCTTATTAATCTTTTTTTCATTATATATATGTATGTATGTGTGTGTGTATACATAAAATGCTCTGCAATTTTACGATATGGAATAGTCTTAACTTTATCATTCGATTCAGTTGTTTACCTTTCACTTTTGTTCTTGTTTGAACATTATTATTAAGTTTCACTGCAGAAATATTTAGGAAAATGTTATACGTAATAATAAAATGTCATCTTGAATCTAATTTGTTTACAAAATATCGGCCACGTGTTCGGCGATTTTACCTACGGTGACGTCACAGGAATATTGTCCATTTGATTATTTTTTTAAATATTCTAATGTTTACTAACTACATTTACAATTTATTATTTTTTTTTTTTTTCTTTCTTATAAAATTCTCATATGTTCAAGCATTAATATAAGCATTAATGACTGTCTCAAAATTACAGTAAAATACACAATGTTCTGCATTTTTTTCCATATATAAATCATCATTGAAATCTTTTAATCTGAGTATGATTATAAAGTTAGATTATGCCGTTTCGTGCTATGTTGAGGCAATCTGATTAAATTTTTAAATATTCTAATGTTTACTAGCTACATTTACAATTTATTAATATTTTTTTTTTCTTTCTTATAAAATTCTTATATATTCAAGCCTTAATAAAAGCATTAATAACTGTCTCAAAATTACAGTAAAATACACTATGTTCTGAAATTTTTTCCATGTGTAAATCATCATTGAAATCTTTTAATCTGAGTATGACTATTAAGTTAGATTATGCGGTTTCATACAATGTTGAGGGAATTTGATTATTTTTTTAAATATTCTAATGTTTACTAACTACATTTACAATTTTTTTTTTTTTTTCTTTCTTATACAATTTTTATATGTTCAAGCATTAATGACTGTCTTAAAATCACAGTGAAATCCACTATGTTCTGAATTTTTTTTCCATATGTAAATCATCATTGAAATCACTTAATCTGAGTATGATTATCATGTTAGATTTATGCCGTTTCATACTATGTTGAGGCAATTCGATTCACCTTTCTTTTAACGTATCCGATGGCGTTATGTAACAATTTTATTCGACTACCAATGAACTTAACATTCAAGGGACAAAATAAAAAAGAAAGATTTTTTTTTTCTTTTTCTTTTTCTTTGGAACTGGACGCTGAGAAATACAAGTCAGCGTCTCTGAAGGCCATATCTCCTAGCAACGCAACTTAGATTCTAGCATTAAAAAACATGAAGTAAATAAATAACACTAGATGCCTCTCTTAGAGAAGTTTCCTAACACCAGTTTTCATAATCTCGTTGACTGAAGCATTTCTAAGCTATCTTACATCACATTTTTTTTTTAGGTAACGTTGATACTGCTATCTAAGGTTTTCTGTAATTGTGCTGCTTGTTTTTCTCTAGCTGTTGGCGCATAAAATTTTTTAAATATATATTTAATGCTAGTTTATGTTAAACAACATACTATTTACTATTTTTGAAAACAGAAGACTTCCTTGAATGTTAAAATTTTTCTTGATAGAATTTATTAGCGTTCTTTTCTGTTTTGTAGATTATGGTTTTACTTAGTGCTGGTAGTTTGTGAAATATTTACACTTGAATTTTTATTTTGATTTTCTACAGATGAAATATTTTTCCTAGTGTTCAAATTCAAACGAAAATTTGTTCATTAACTGGTAAGATTTATTGCTATTATTAATATTTTGTACAAAATGATGTAAAATGTGAATTTTTTTTCTGTCATTATGGCATTTATATTGCATTTTCTAATGAGTTTACAAATTATATCTAAGAATTATAAAAGCTGTATAATACATTAAATACTTCATGTTAAATACTTTATTGTATTAGTCCCTTAATTATTTTAGAATCATTTAAAAATCAGTTGCTTACATAAAGTTCTATAATTTATAAATTACTGGTGTTAAACATTTTTTTTTTTTTTTTTTTTTGTTTATTTACATTAGTATCTTAAAACTGAAAGAAAGAAAAAAATAGTAAGGAAGAAAGAAATACTTTATAGTTTATTGTAATGTTTTGATCAATAATTATACTCTGAATTGAATTATAAATAATTAAAAATGAATATTTAAAAAAAAGTTTTATATTCCACACGTAATTATCTAAACAGCAAATATTTATATATATATAATGAATAAATAAATAAATTTATTTTCTTTTAAATTATCGCTATTTTGATTTTTATATAGTTTTCATAGCTTTATTTGTCGATTCTATCTCTGTAAACAATATATTTTCAAATATAATAAAAAAGCACCACAAAACTGGCGTTGTAAAAAATATTACTTACAAACTTCGAATAAACACCAATGGTGTTTATTCAAAGTTTGTAAGTAATATATTTTCAAATATTTAAATGACGATTGTACTTATAACTATCTAATAAGGAAAGTAGAATACCTACATAAATGTATAAAAGCATTTAGAATAATAAAATTTGAAATTTTTGAAGACATTATAATTGTAATATAGCGACTAGGTAAAAAGGCAATATATGGATTACATACTTAGTTTTCTTTTACATACTTATTTTCCCCCCCAAAATCTTATGTACTTACTGTCATTCACTACGGTATGTTTGTGAATCTCAAGCTAAAATTTAATTGTTGCCCCCCCCCCCCAATAAAAAAAAAGTACATTTATTTAAAATTAGGAAAATAAATTAGAAAAATTATAAAATAAATTAGAAATATCAGTAGTATAGTTACAAATAAGGTAACAAATGAAAGGGAAATTTTTTGTTAATCCGATGAATTAAACAGCTTATCGATTGGACAATTAGATTTTTTAAAATTAACTAAAGTATGAATTTTAGGTGGCAACAGCAGAAGATTGTATGGAAATCGTTAGGAGAAATAAAAAAAATCTGCTTCACATTTAATCACATGTTTTTGAAGTGGGATTAAAAATTGCAATTTTCAATTTTTTTTTAAAATTTTCTCTCACGAACACAAAAATATAATATACAGCATGTACCCCACAAGACCAACTTGCATTTCAAATTTCATCAATTTTTTTGGTTAATAAACAAAAAAGTTACTTTTTTTTTTTTTTTTTTTTTTTCAAACTAAATTTCATTCTAACTTCGAAAAGATTTATATGATACGATACATTAAGATTTTGGGTTTTAAAAGTTTTTTTTAAAATAGATTATTATTTCATCAGTAGAAATCATCAAACCTCTCCAAACATATAAAGTTTCATATAGGCAGGATTTCGCCGACGTTATTTATTATTATAATTTTAGATTTCATAACTAAAATTTTTCTACATATGTAAGTTATAACACCTTGCATGTAAGTTATTACACGCGTTTCACCCTTTAAAAACTTTTTCAAAATATAAGGTTTCAAGCCTCACTTTTGTTTTCTAATTAATAATAATAACTAGTAATAATAATTACCATTGTGTCATTGTCATTTTTGTAAATGAAACGTTATTCTTTAATAGAGATCTTTGAGCCTCTTCAAACACATTAAGCTTCGATTTTACACATACACATGCATTTACAGAAGTTATTTTAATTGTAATTTTAGATTTAGTAAAATTTCTCTAATATTTATGTAGGTTATTACATCTTGAATGTGAATTATTACTCGTGTTTTATTCTTTAAAAATATTTTCAAAATATAAAATGTCATGGCTTCACTTATGTTTTCTAAGTAATTATAATTATTTTTTGTAGGAGTAGTTGTTGTTTTATCATCATCATTATTATTACGAATCAAACGCTGTTATCATGAACTTGAAGAAATAAGCTATAAATGTTTTTATTTCCGACGATATAATTATGATTACTTTATTTTTAAATACTCCAAAGAATACTTAATAAGTTATTTATGAAATTAATTAATTATTTTTAGTAAAGATTTTATTTATTTATTATTTATATATTTATATATACAAATGTAAGATCACATTCCTTTTGTTACTATGGGAAAAGGATAAAAATTAATATTCCCTTCAACTTGTGATAAAAATTTTATGTTTTATTTTGAATAAAACAAAATAAATAAATAAATAATAAATCATTCATGTATAGTATATATATATCTTACATTAAAAAAAATATATATATATATATATATATATATATAAATCTCGTGTCACAATGTTTGTCCTCAATGGACTCCTAAACCACTTAACCGATTATAATAAAATTCGCACACCATGTGCAGTTCGATCCAACTTGAGAGATAGGATAGTTTAAATCTCAAATTATAGTCGCAATTTTAATTTATTGCTAATTATTTGTCTGTTATTATTTGACAGTCACAATTATCTGTTAACTCCAAATGATTCTAACAGATGTCGATACCTTTCGACTGGGTTGAAATGAAAGCTGAAATATATTTGGTGCTGCCATCTACACAAAGAATCTTCAACTTTTTAACCTATTAATAAATTTCGTATAATTCAATTATTTCCACTTTTTAAATTTTTGGTGTTAGCATAGCCGGCCACGTGTTACTTAGACTGAAGTGTAAATTGAATTCATATTATAATGAAGATAATACAGTGAAATTAATCCTGTTTTTTACTTATTTGTGCTTCATTGATCAAAACTTTATAATTTAATCTGTATATATATATAAATTACGTGTCACGATGTTTGTCCGGGGTAAACTCCTAAACTAAGGAACTGATTTTGATGAAATTTTGCACACTGTGTGCAGTTTGATCCAACTTGAGAGATAGGATAGTTTTTATCTCAATTTATTGTCACAATATTGTTTTATTGCAATTATTTGTTAATTATAGACCTTTATTAAAGTTGCTCCAAAATATCTGTGAGTTCCATTAATTTAATTGTTGCCAAAAAAAAAAAAAAAAAAAATACGAGTTCATTTTCTTTCGACATAAAAATAAATACATTTAATCAAACGTGAACGTTAAAAAATTATAAAAAGTTAAATTATGCATCTCACGAAAATTGACGTCATAATCAATTTAAAGATTTTATACACATTGATAAAGTGCTAATGTAGTTCTATCATAGATATAGTAATATATATAGATCTCTCATCCCCATGTTATCGTAGAAAGATTTTTGATGCCGAAAAAAGATAAAAAATAAAAGCTTTGGAAACAGCCATTAAGTGGTATTGAAAAAAAAAAAAAGAAAAAGAAAAGAAAGAAAGAAATATGAATTTGAAACTGTATCTGGAGTCTTCCATTCCCCTTTAGCAAATAAATTATTCATAAATTTTATTTGCTAAAATATTAGTATGTATTCCCGTGTGTATTCACTCGGGGAAAGACGGCCATATTTTGGTAAAAACGTCGTCTTTTCCCAAATGAAAAGGAATAACTTTTTTCTCCCCAATGATCACTCTATTCTATATATGCTATACTATATCTATGAGTTCTATACGCAAGCGAAGTGTGACTCACTGACCGTCTGTGCAGCCAAGAAAAAGATTTCCTATGTTAATTGCCCACTGGATTTTTTGTAAGAAATTATTAAAAATCGAGGAAATTTATTTCCCGATTTTAATCCTTATATTTGGGTATAGATATGTATTAGTTATCGCGGGTGTTAGATTGAATTATTTTGCTGTCAAATTGACAAAATTTTAATTTTAAATTTTTAAACTCTGTCACCCTTGGCTTTTTTTATTATTATTATTATTATTTGGCGATCAAAAGCGTAACACGAAAATATACATGCCAGATGTATGCATTGTACGAAATGTAATATGTATTATTCATTGTACGTATGTATGACATGTAATATGTATTGTACGAAATATTGTTTCATATTATTCATTACTCTTTTAATATAAGTTGTTAAAATAACCATGATTTTTGAAAGGAATTAAATATTTTCGCCAGATAATTTGGCGATATTCTTTTTTTTTTCGCCAAGGATGACAGAAATGAAATCTATTCCGCTGCAAAATATTAGTATCTTACATCAGATATTTTATTTAGACATTTGAAAACAAATTTGACTTCAAACTATGATAGAATATTTATCATTTTCCTTTTAATTTGTATATTATTAGTATATTAAAATTTAAAAGCATGGTATATAAAAAGTTTTTTTTTTTTTTTTTTTTTTTTTAAATCTTATAATTATTCTTATCTTAATCCTCAATGTTTCCCATCTTTATTGACTTGAATTTACTATTAAAATTTTAACATACTCAAAAACTTCTCATCACTTCGTTAAAATACACTAAACTTTTCCAAAATCTTTTTGTATTTAAAATGATACATGTATTTACTTTAAATGTCCAATATTTCATAAGATTTCCAATTTTAAAGTTTTAAAATATTTATCAAATTTACTTATTTTTCTGGTTTAGCCTTATTGTTTTCCCTTTTATAACTACAGCTGTTGCCCTCTTTAAAATATTTAAAATGATGAGGTCATTTAATAGTAAAATTATCCATTATAGCATATATTATATTTCACTCCTCCATAAAAATTGATTTTAAAATCGTCTGTTTCTTTTATACTTTTATTTTAATAGAATTTTAATAGAATTTAATTTATATATTAGTCATTTTAGCAATTTTATCCAAAGTAGCATTAGAAATAATATATATCACTTCTCCATTAAAATTTATAGGACCCTACAATAAAATTAATTTGTGCTTAATATCAACACTACGAAAATTTTTATCAATCGCTTCCAAATTTTGACCTAAGTTTCAAATCTCAACCCTATGGGTTTTTACATCGGCTACAACGTTTTCGTCTTTGTTCGTAAATAATAATTTAACTGTACTAAATAGTTTACAGCCGTATAATTCAACGTATAACTTAGTCACAGCAACGCGTGGCCGGGTCTGCTAGTCTTAATATATATAAATCTCGTGTCACAATGTTTGTCCTCAATGGACTCCTAAACCACTTAACCGATTATAATAAAATTCGCACACCATGTGCAGTTCGATCCAACTTGAGAGATAGGATAGTTTAAATCTCAAATTATAGTCGCAATTTTAATTTATTGCTAATTATTTGTCTGTTATTATTTGACAGTCACAATTATCTGTTAACTCCAAATGATTCTAACAGATGTCGATACCTTTCGACTGGGTTGAAATGAAAGCTGAAATATATTTGGTGCTGCCATCTACACAAAGAATCTTCAACTTTTTAACCTATTAATAAATTTCGTATAATTCAATTATTTCCACTTTTTAAATTTTTGGTGTTAGCATAGCCGGCCACGTGTTACTTAGACTGAAGTGTAAATTGAATTCATATTATAATGAAGATAATACAGTGAAATTAATCCTGTTTTTTACTTATTTGTGCTTCATTGATCAAAACTTTATAATTTAATCTGTATCTGTATATATATATAAATTACGTGTCACGATGTTTGTCCGGGGTAAACTCCTAAACTAAGGAACTGATTTTGATGAAATTTTGCACACTGTGTGCAGTTTGATCCAACTTGAGAGATAGGATAGTTTTTATCTCAATTTATTGTCACAATATTGTTTTATTGCAATTATTTGTTAATTATAGACCTTTATTAAAGTTGCTCCAAAATATCTGTGAGTTCCATTAATTTAATTGTTGCCAAAAAAAAAAAAAAAAAATACGAGTTCATTTTCTTTCGACATAAAAATAAATACATTTAATCAAACGTGAACGTTAAAAAATTATAAAAAGTTAAATTATGCATCTCACGAAAATTGACGTCATAATCAATTTAAAGATTTTATACACATTGATAAAGTGCTAATGTAGTTCTATCATAGATATAGTAATATATATAGATCTCTCATCCCCATGTTATCGTAGAAAGATTTTTGATGCCGAAAAAAGATAAAAAATAAAAGCTTTGGAAACAGCCATTAAGTGGTATTGAAAAAAAAAAAAAAAAAAAAAAAAAAAGAAAAGAAAGAAAGAAATATGAATTTGAAACTGTATCTGGAGTCTTCCATTCCCCTTTAGCAAATAAATTATTCATAAATTTTATTTGCTAAAATATTAGTATGTATTCCCGTGTGTATTCACTCGGGGAAAGACGGCCATATTTTGGTAAAAACGTCGTCTTTTCCCAAATGAAAAGGAATAACTTTTTTCTCCCCAATGATCACTCTATTCTATATATGCTATACTATATCTATGAGTTCTATACGCAAGCGAAGTGTGACTCACTGACCGTCTGTGCAGCCAAGAAAAAGATTTCCTATGTTAATTGCCCACTGGATTTTTTGTAAGAAATTATTAAAAATCGAGGAAATTTATTTCCCGATTTTAATCCTTATATTTGGGTATAGATATGTATTAGTTATCGCGGGTGTTAGATTGAATTATTTTGCTGTCAAATTGACAAAATTTTAATTTTAAATTTTTAAACTCTGTCGCCCTTGGCTTTTTTTATTATTATTATTATTATTTGGCGATCAAAAGCGTAACACGAAAATATACATGCCAGATGTATGCATTGTACGAAATGTAATATGTATTATTCATTGTACGTATGTATGACATGTAATATGTATTGTACGAAATATTGTTTCATATTATTCATTACTCTTTTAATATAAGTTGTTAAAATAACCATGATTTTTGAAAGGAATTAAATATTTTCGCCAGATAATTTGGCGATATTCTTTTTTTTTCGCCAAGGATGACAGAAATGAAATCTATTCCGCTGCAAAATATTAGTATCTTACATCAGATATTTTATTTAGACATTTGAAAACAAATTTGACTTCAAACTATGATAGAATATTTATCATTTTCCTTTTAATTTGTATATTATTAGTATATTAAAATTTAAAAGCATGGTATATAAAAAGTTTTTTTTTTTTTTTTTTTTTAAATCTTATAATTATTCTTATCTTAATCCTCAATGTTTCCCATCTTTATTGACTTGAATTTACTATTAAAATTTTAACATACTCAAAAACTTCTCATCACTTCGTTAAAATACACTAAACTTTTCCAAAATCTTTTTGTATTTAAAATGATACATGTATTTACTTTAAATGTCCAATATTTCATAAGATTTCCAATTTTAAAGTTTTAAAATATTTATCAAATTTACTTATTTTTCTGGTTTAGCCTTATTGTTTTCCCTTTTATAACTACAGCTGTTGCCCTCTTTAAAATATTTAAAATGATGAGGTCATTTAATAGTAAAATTATCCATTATAGCATATATTATATTTCACTCCTCCATAAAAATTGATTTTAAAATCGTCTGTTTCTTTTATACTTTTATTTTAATAGAATTTTAATAGAATTTAATTTATATATTAGTCATTTTAGCAATTTTATCCAAAGTAGCATTAGAAATAATATATATCACTTCTCCATTAAAATTTATAGGACCCTACAATAAAATTAATTTGTGCTTAATATCAACACTACGAAAATTTTTATCAATCGCTTCCAAATTTTGACCTAAGTTTCAAATCTCAACCCTGTGGGTTTTTACATCGGCTACAACGTTTTCGTCTTTGTTCGTAAATAATAATTTAACTGTACTAAATAGTTTACAGCCGTATAATTCAACGTATAACTTAGTCACAGCAACGCGTGGCCGGGTCTGCTAGTATATATATATATATATATATATATATATATATATAATAAATTAGGATAATAAAATATATCATGTAGGTAAACAATGCAGGTAAACAACTTTCAAATTTTTGACGGATTACGTAAGTTTCGGAGGTTAAAAATAGCACATTTTGTTTATTTCTTTTTTTAATATATAATGAATATATTTTTTTAAAATATAATTCTGAGCACATAAAAAAAACACACAAAGAACATTTAAACAATATTTTATAAACTTTTCATTAAAATTTTTCGAAAATTTATTCGGTAGATCCTGGTTTTAGGAAACCCTTCAGAAAAGGCGTACGCACGATTTCTCAAAAACTAATGCATCCATCTTATTGAACTCATAATTTGAATAAAATTTTTATAAGAGAAAGAGAGAGAATACGCCTTGTTTTTAGCCTTCCAAACCCATGTAACCCATTAATAGCAGCTGCAGTTACTTTTTGTCTGTGAGAGAATTTCTTTTCATTTAACAACATAGTTTGTTTATGGGCACAATGCCATGAGAAGAAAGCGTCCAGGAAAAAATAATAACACAGGAAAAGCCTTTTCTATTTTCCTTTTCCTTCTTTCAACAGCCACAGTCGTTCAATTCCGCGAAACTTATCCATGAACTTCTTTCATTCACTTTCAAGAGAAGTTGACCTTTAGTGTGATTAGGCTGATTTGTTGAGAGTAATTGTTATGAAATTTCATTACCATTATTTCATAATATGCTATGAGAAAACGCTTCTATTTTTTTTTTTTTTTTAAGTTCAAAAATTACACATAGTGAAAATTCGCATTTTACAGCTTAAAAAAAAAAAAAAAAAAAAAATAGTCAATTTAACAGTTGCGAGTTTTCTGAATCTGAAAACGGAATTTAAATTTATGTATTATTTAATGAGTTATAATGGGTAAAATTTCCCATAGAATAAGCCATTGTCTTGGGCTTTCGGCGACAAGTGCAGCGGCACTTTAAGGGCTATCCATACAATTTATTACTAATTTCATTAAATAGTTATTCCTTGATTTTTCCCTTTAAATTATAAAATCCTTACACAAATTGTTCGATTATTTTTAATATATTTATTACTAGCAGGCAACGCCCGCTTCGCTGGTCCCTATTTTTAAATGAATCACTATAATTACTGAATTCTCAAAATTGCATTAATTTTTATCACGTGAAAAAAAAAGAGAAACAAAATCTGATTAGGAAAAATGTCGCACCGGGTACTCACTGCCTTCGGAAAAAATTCCCAAAATGCTCTAACTCTTATTTCTATTATTTTCCCCCTTCGCCCCCCCCCGTCTATCCTAATAATTCGAAAATATCCGCAATCGATTTGTAAGTATCAAAAACCTCTATGCACCAGTTTTGAACGATCTATCTCTATTTTTATTTTTTTTTGCCCCTCCGCTCCCCCCTTCCCGCCCCTCCCAAGTATTTTAAAAATTCGAAAATATCCGGAATCGATTTGTAGGTATCGAAAACCTGTATGTACCAATTTTTAATGATCTAACTCTATTTTTTTTTTGCCAATCCCCCCCCCTTCCCGGCCCTCCTAATAACTTTACACTTTCGAAAATATCCCCATTCGACTTGCAGGCCTCTAAAACCTATCTGTACAAATTTCGAACAGCTTAACTGTATTTCTATTTGTTTTTGCCCATAGCCCCCCCCCCTTACAGCCCCACCACTTCCCGCCCCTCCTAATAATTTTACAAATTCGAAAATATCCGCAATCGGTTTGTAAGTATCGAAAACCTCAATATACCAATTTTGAACGATCTAACTTTATTTTTATTTCCCTCCCTTCCCCCTCTCTCGCCCCTCCTAATAACTTTACACTTTCGAAAATATCCCCATTCGACTTGCAGGCCTTTAAAACCTATATGTACCAATTTTGAACGGCCTAACTGTATTTCTATTTGTTTTTGCCCCATAGACCCCCCCCCCCCCCTGCTAAATTTGTAAAAACCTGGGGGCTAAATTTGTAAAATTCCAGAAATTGGTTTTAGATATTTTCATTAGCTATATTTTAGAGCAAAAATTTCACGTACATCTGTTTTTTTTATTTGAGATATATAGGATTATGTGAAATCACGTTTCGCCCCCTCCGCCCCCCTTGGGGACCGAATTTCTAAAATCCAGAAATAGATTTTTAGACATTTGTATTAGCTATATTTTAAAGCAAAAATTTTACGGATATCTGTTTTTTTGTTTGAGATATGAAGGATTTTGTGAAATCACGTTTTGCCGACCTCCTTCCCCCTTGGGGCGAATTTTGTAAAATCGCTTCTTAGTGGATGCCTACGTCATAGAAAGAACATTGTCACAAAATTTCATGCTTCTAGGTCCAGGGGTTTGGTCTGGGGTCTGGGCGATGATGAATCACCCACTCACTCACTCAGTCAGTCAGGAAGTACTCTTTTATATATATAGATTATATTTATATGCTTGATTCATTCGCAATGATAATAGTAATAATACTATTAATATTAATATTTTATTATCGAAAATATCGAAAATGGAACTTAAAAGTTATCAAGGATGATTTGGGGAAAAAATTATTCATCCGATATTATTTGATTTGTAAACCAATGTATTTTAAACATTTGCTATAAAAGTTAAAAATTATTTATATTTTTAAAAAATGTTATAGCAAAAATCCTTTATTTTTACAACTCAAATGTTATTGATTGAAATAACAGCATGTTTACAGCATAAAAAATATTCATAACTGTATGAAAAATAGTATTTGTTTGTAAATTATCAGACTGATTTAATTTTGCATTTTGTATAAATGAATGTTTGATGTCTAGATAAAGTAAAATTTAGATGCATATTATAAGTATCATAGACATTTCCTGTAGCATTAGTAGCATTTCTTGATCTCATACTAAATACTTAAAACACAGACAGGCAATTCGACTCAACATACTTCTTCTTATATCCTATAAATCCATAAAATGTGCTATAAAGTAACTATTACACTCAAATTTTCTTTGTTTTGTATTAAAAAAAAAAAAAAGCAAAATTTTATGTTTTAAACTTTCATAATGTAATTAAACTTGAAAAATAAATTATAAAATTGCATTTTAATACCACATATTTAACACACAAAAAGATAATTGTATTTGAGCAGTTTTTATTCACATATTATTTCCTTATATGCAAGAACTCGATAAAATATAGCATAATTTAATATTTACATATAAAATGTTTTCTAGTTTTCTATGTAAAAGGTAAAGCAAAACTTTTTAACTGTGCTCTCAATTTTAAAAATTCTAAATGTAAGTAAATTTGGATTTTTTCTTTTATCTTTTTTTTTTTTTTAACCAAAGTTTCATACCCCCCCCCCCCCCAAAAAAAAAGAAAAAAAAAAAAAAAAAAAGTAAGTCAATGGTTATTTTAAGAGCTGCAAGATATTAGAACTAAACATTGATGGAAGAAAGAAAAAAAAAAATCTGGAGTGACTCCACTCGCCTTTCTGAACATTAAGTAATTCACAGTTGTATAAATAAATAAAGTAAGACAAGTCGTTAAATAAACAAAAGTGAAAATTATAATAGAGTGTATGAGTATCTTTTCCACAGTTTAATTTTACACTATTGCACTTGCAATAATTTCAGCCCAAGCCCATAGATCATAATGATAAAGAATATTTATTTGTGTCCCTGTAAAAAGTCTATAAATGTTAAATTCACCAAAATGTATGCAGTTCGTGCGACTGTGACTTATAATATGAGTATAAATTTTCAGCTCAATCGAATAAGGCATTTAGACGCTATCGCACTTTAAAAAATTTGGACCCATAGACCATAATTATAAAGAATTTTTCCATGCATCCCTGTAAAAAATCTATAAATTCACGAAAATGTATACAATTTGCGCAGCAATGTATAAACCATAACATGTGTATAAATTGTCAGCTCAGACGGATAAGGCGTTTGAACACTATCGCACTTTAAAAAATTTGGGCCCATAAGCTGCAATGATAAAGAATTCTTCTTTATGTCCCTGTAAAAAAAACTATAAGTCTTAGATTCACCAAAATCAATAGGATTCGTGCGATGGTGACCTAAAACATGCATACCAACTTTCATCTCATTCGAACAAAGCGTTTAGGCGCTATCGTGTTCACTCACACACACATGCATGCACACATCATTGTAAAAATAATAAAAATGAACTCAAGGAACCTCAAAACGTGTAGAAATTTCAAATTCCCATAATCAGATTCTTGACATGATTACAATACTTTCCTTACATAGTATGCTAAAAAAGTAAAAATGTAGGCATTTTTATTTATTTTTTAATAGAAAGAATATAAATGTACATTAGACGTATAGGAAATATTTCAGGTTATTTATTTTATTTTTTCACTTCCTTATTTCCTTAATTCAAAACCGAAAAAAAAAAAAAAAAAAAAAAAAAAAGAGCATAAGATACATTGAATTACATTTGGTTAATTTAGTTTATCTAAAAATCCTTCAATTTATCTTTAGAGTAACATTACAATGTAACATTTTTGTGTAACTGCGAAGTTTATCTTTTTAATCACAAAATGAAAAAAAAATCTTTGTGTAGTATAAACATTTTTTTTTCCCCGTCATGGCACGTCAGTTCTGAGGATTAATTGATTTTACTATTTGATAAGATTCATTGATCATGGAGAAAGTCAGTTTTAGTGTGCTATTAAATTTCGATAAGAGTCAGAAAGATGAAGTGTGGACAGACGATCTACGTCCGTTATAAATATCATGTTTTCAAATGCATTTGCATGTATCTATGAGGTTGTTTTTTTCTTATTTTACTAACAGTGATGAATACATTGTTGCAGTATTTCGAAATCTGCATTATCAAATGAGGGCTCGAAAAACTATGCATGGAAAAGAAAATATTGATCACTGCACACGTGTCGTGAGTATATCTAAAAGAAAGTTTAGAAACTTTCTTTTAGAAAAACTCACGACACGTGTGCTAGTTGGTTACTAGAAGAAAATTGGTACACATTGATTAATTAGGTAAATTTTATGTCTCCTGACCACACTACCTCCAACAGAGTTTATTACTAGTATCAGGAACCTTTATCACTCCTATACACTGCAAGGACAAAAAAAAAAAAAAAAAAGCCGCCCTTGGATACTTTTTTTTTTTTTTTTTTTTTTTTTTCAAAAATAACTAATTTGAAATTTTAAATGTTGGTATGCAACAGACAGTGATTTTGCCGGGTATCGAATATCTGAAACACGAATGTACGCTGGATACTGGTATCCAGTATTCGGAAAAATAATTCTTCGGTTCTTCCTTATTTTTAAATGATTAAATTGAACATTTTTTTTTTAAAAAAAAAGGTAAAATTTAAGTGTGGCTTTTTTTTTTTTTTTTTTTTTTTTTCCCCTTTAGTATATATTGCTGCCAAGAAAGGGGGAGTCGCCAATTACGTTTTCGAGTTTTCAGTATGCAGTCAGTAAAAATTGTTCGGTCTTCTGTCCTTCATATTTTAATTGTTTCCTTATCTGTGTATGAACTTTTCATATATTTTATTTTAATAAAAACCCCTTCATAATAAAGCTAGGTTATTTTTCTTTTCAAAATAATATACAAAGTGTTCCATAAGTCTGTAGACATTTTAAAAATTCAGAAACATTGAAGGAATTCGTAGAATTGAACGCGATTTGCAAAAAAGTTTTTCTCGTGAAGTTTTTTTTTTTTTTTTTTTTTTTTTTGTGAAGAAAAAGAAATAGTTACATTTTTCGTCGATAGAGGGCTATGCAGGGTATCTGAGTCTTGTAAATTGCACGATTTTACTATGAACAGCTCATTTCTTATTTTCCTTCCTATTTGTGTTCATGACTTCTCGGGGGCGAAATTTCCGTGGGTGAAATTTCCCAGGAGCGAAATACTGGAGGCGAGATGCTGGGAGCGAAAGTTCTGTAAACCGATGGCGAACACACAGAATAGAATTTATGTGTCTGTAAACAATACATGTAAATAAGTATAGATTTTCACGGAAATGTGTACAGTGCCCTCTATTGACGAAAAATTCAACTATTATTTTTTTATTTACCAAAAAAATTCTTCTTCACGAGAATAACTTTTTCGCAAACCGCGTTCAATTCTACCAATTTCTTCAATGTTTTGTGAGCACTGGACATTTTCAATTTAAATAATATACAGGAAGAAAAAAATGTTTGAAGACATCCATTTTAAACTAGAAACTGTGATCGGTATCCCAACTTATAGCGATTATGAACAAGTAATTTAAGTACACAATCATTTCATGACAATACTGCACAAATAAAAGCTTTATTGCGATAAACATTGAACAAAATTACAACTTTTCTTCATCTCGCCATAAATGAACCAAGCAATCAAAATATTCAGAATTCAAATCACAGCAATATTCACAATTCACATAATAATGATAAACATCAACCAAATTTTAATGATTTTTTTTCATTTTTGTAGATACATGAAGCACACAAAATGAAAAGATACATATGAATGAGATCTCGCGGAGCAGCTGGATGAAACTGATTAAAAAGCACTCTATGATAATAGTTAACGATTCTTAACATAATTATTAAATAGCACATAAATGTCTACAATGAAAGACAAACTTGATTTTTGCAATTAATTGGGAAGAAATTTCATTTGCAAATGTACAAGATTTTGGGTTTCATTTGGGAAATTTGAAACAAAAGCTTTTTAAAACACAAATACACGGCAGTGACAGAAAAATCACAGAATCAAAGGCTGTCGCTTCAAAGATTCATCTTTGATATGGGCTAGAGTTAATAGCTCGAAGCAGCTTTCTTAGTATCTACCTAAAAAGAAAATAAAATGTAAAAAGTGATAGTATTTATATATTTTTTCTACAAAAATGTTTGTATTTATAATATTTATTAATGACCTTCATATATTAAACATCTATGTATACTATCTAAAACTCTCTAGGAAAATCTGGTAAATTAAGCGAGAAAAAATGGATTAAATTAAGTAGATTTTATATAACATTTCTTTTTTGTTAGTTTTTTAGAAAATTACATCTGAAGTAAAAGACTTAGTGGAAAAGTGCACAATATAAATTGAATTTGATTGTATATGTTCGATTTTCAAAATACACTCTAAAATAATTCGGTTCCTTTTGAGACCAAATCATGTTCGAATACTTTAAACTTTAATCCATTGCACTTTAACGCGGAAAAAATGGGGGTAAAAATCAAAAATCCATAAAAAATAGCATTAGAGAGAGAAAAAAGAAAATCCTAAATGTCTGCGGAAAAACAAAACCATAAGTTATTTTAAAGGTATTGACGAGATGTTTCGAAAGACACTCATATTGAAAATTTACTCCCTCCGGGGGTGGTACTTCCCTCTAGGGGGGGGGGGAGGGGGAAGCGATGCTCCTACATGCACAAAATTCTTTTCCTAGTTAACTACTACTATTATAAATAATTCATATTAATTTTACAATCACACGATTAAAATAACTTTCATTATGTACATTTATGCGAAATTTTGTCCTATACTGCCATGCTAAAAATTTAGGAAAAAAAAAATGCGATCACAGCGCCACCTGTTGAGCAATTGTTCCACAAATCTAATCAACCCCAGTTTATGTCAGGGTTCAACTAAATACCAAGTTTGGTTACATTTCGTTCATTGGTTCTTGAGTTCAGAACGTGTGAATCCATCGAAAACTGGAGTTCGAAAATTTTCACAAATCCACTACTTTCTCTGTATATACATACAGAAGAAAATAAAAAGAGAGAGTTAATCAGTCTTTATTGTACAGGAATAAAAAAGTCAGTAATGGGTGACTTTTTTTTTATTATTATTGTGTAAAAGAAAAAATAACAATTAGAAATATATTTAAAGTGGAAGGTATATTTAAATAAAATTGTTCTAAGAAAATGAAGATAAAAAGAAAAAGTTAGTTGAAATGCAATAATGTTTAGAAAAAACGTTATGTATACATTTTCATGTATGATTTTTCTCTCTGCTTGTTTATTTTTTCAATGATATCGAGTAAATTTTACTAAGATCTAAAATAAACACATTTTTTATAAATACAATACAATAGTTACAGAATTTGCTCATAAATACTGAGGAATTAACTTTCGAATAATTACTTGAATAAAGCATGAATAAACCTGAAGATTTTTAAAGTTTTGAATTGTTCTTCAAACATTAATATACTTACTATATTTATCAAGTAGAAATAATTCAGTCAAGCTTTCTGTCTCCTTCAATATATATATTCTCTTATTACTTTGCTACTCGTAGTCACCTATAGAATTAAAAAGTTCACATAATTACATATATATGCATATATATCTGCACACTGACAGACACACACACACTCACACACACATATATATATACAAACCTAAACTTTTATAAGCAAGTTAACATGATTACGAATGAAATAATTTCTGAGCTCTAATAATGCAAAGTATTTTATCCACCAAGAATATAATGTGTTATGATCAACACATATTTTCTTCTATAACATTCTAATTATATTTCAATAACAAGTCATGTTCTTTTTAGTATTACAAACATTATACATAAATGGTTCTTTTAAACTTAATAGAATTTAAAAAACGCCTCTAATATGTATCAGAGAAAATTTTCTGATGCACTGCGCCGGTGGCTTACGCAAGAGGAAGTGGGGGGGGGGGGGGGGGGATAGGAGTCAGAAGTGAGTAATATTATTATATTAAATCAAAATGTTTTCCAATTAATTTAAACAGAAATATAGGAATATATGTTTGTGTATTTTTTCATTTATGTTTTAAACACTTTCATAAAAATAATGTTGAAATATGTTAATGATTTCAGTTTGTCTGTCTGAACAATGACTTCGATAAGTATGCTTCAAAAGCTACGAAATTTATACCTGTAATTGAGGTTAATTATAATATATTTTTTCTTGAAAATTAAGTTTTCTGGGTTTTCAGTTCGTTTACTGGGGCACGCAAAATATTTCATATATATTTTGGTTTAAAGAGAAAAAATATTTAAAGCCACTTTTCAAATTCTATGAAATAACTTATAATACATGAAATAGAATATTTACAGATAAAATACATTAAGCTGTCTCCCATTGATTTTTAAGCGGAAAAAGTAAAAAAAAAAAAAAAAAAAAAAAAAAAAAAAGTGTTTTATTTTTGCCTACATATTTATGAAAATTGATACAGAATAAACGGTTGATATATATTATGTTTAATAATATATATGTATATTATGTTTAAAGTTTGTATCTAAATAGAATAAATTGTGATGATATAATTGAAAACAATTTATTTTGATGCTGCTCTTAATTTATAATAAATAAATAATTCTAGATAATATCAATCGAAATTTCAATCAAAATCACTTTTCTGTTTTGCTGCATTATGTTTCTTTGAAGACCACACACACAGGACTCAATAAAAAGTAAAAGGATGTAACAGAAAATAATTACGATTATGGTAGAATTTTAATTTAAGTGCGATAATCGATTATGCCTTTTTAAAACATAAAGTTATTACTAGCAGGCTACGCCCGCTTCGCTGGTCACTATTTTTAAATGAATCACAATAATTAATGAATTCTCAAAATTGCATTAATTTTTATCATGTGATAAAAAAAGAAAAAAAAAATCTGATCAGGAAAAATGTCGCACCGGGTCCCCACTGCCTTCGGCAGCGTAGACCCGTGCACTGCGCGCAAGAATTCCTTCACCATCCTTATGACTTCTCAAAATTCCATGTTATTACTCATAAACTTTCATTCTCAAGAAAAGGAATTAAAAAATATATCATTTAGCATCGGGTAAAAACTCACACCGGGACGCCACTGCCTTCGGCAGCGCAGACCCATGCGCGCTGCGCGCGCACGTTTGAGGATATACGTGCGCTGTACACGCATATTCCTTCTCAACTCAAACTTTTATTAAGAAAATTAAATTTTAAAAAAATCTTTTATCATCGGGTAAAAACTCGCACCGGGTCCCAAACCCATGCGCGCTGCGCGCCTATTCCTTCCCCACCGTTCCAGCCCCTCCTAATTAACTTGCATATACCAATTTTGAACGGTCTTACTCAATTAGCTTAGATGCAAAAGAAAACCTGATCAGGACACTTTAAATTGTAAATCAGGTGAAATCTCGAATTCCACTTTCGATAATGTAAAAGAACTTTAAAATATCTTTCGAACGATGTATTAAAAATAATTTAATCATAATTAGAATATGAAATATTGAAATTAAAAATATTACAGCGCCATCTGGCGGTAGAAATTTCTGTAATCTATTGTTCCATTCCAGATCAACAAAGCTTTCAAATGATGTATTACTCATGAAATTATTTTAATTAGTAGATGAGATACAAAAGAAAACCTAATCAGGACACCTCAAAACGTGTAAATCGGGTGAAATCTCGAATTCCATTTTCGATAATGCAAAAGTACTTTAAAATGTGTATCAACTAAAATAAGCTTTCAAATGATGTATTACTTATGAATTTTTTTAATTAATAATTGAGATACAAAAAAAAAACTGATTCAGGGCACCTCAAAACGTGTAAATCTGGTGAAAACTTTCAATAATTTAAAAGAACTTTAAAATATCTTCCGAATGCTGTATTAAAAATAATTTAATCATAATTAGAAATTGAAATATTGAAATTTTAAAATATTACAGCGCCATCTGGCGGTACAAATTTCTGTATTCCACTGTTCGAAAAGCTTTCTAATGATGTATTACTTACGAAATTATTTTAATTAGTAGCTGAGATACAAAAGAAAACTAATTCAGGAGACCTCAAAACGTGTAAATCTGGTGAAAACTGTCGATAATATAAAAGAACTTTAAAATATCTTTCGAATGATGCATTAAAAATAATTTAATCATAATTAGAAATTGAAATATTGAAATTTGAATGTATTACAGCGCCATCTGGCGGTAGAAATTTCTGTAATCCACTGTTCGATTCCAAATCAAAAAAAGCTTTCTAATGATCTATTACTTATAAAATTATTTTAATTAGTAGCTGAGATAAAAAAAAAAACCTAATCAGGACACCTCAAAACGTGTAAATCGGGTGAAATCTCGAATTCCATTTTCGATAATGTAAAAGTACTTTAAAATGTGTATCAAGTCAACAAAGCTTTCAAATGATGTATTACTTATGAAATTTTTTTAAATTAATTTCTGAGATATAAAAGAAAACTGATTCAGGACACCTCAAAACGTGTAAATCTGGTGAAAACTTTCGATAATTTAAAAGAACTTTAAAATATCTTTCGAATGATGTATTCAAAATAATTTAATCATAATTAGAAATTGAAATAATGAAATATTGAAATTATAACAAATAATTAGCAATAAATTAAAATTGCGACTATAATTTGAGATTTAAACTATCCTATCTCTCAAGTTGGATCGAACTGCACATGGTGTGCGAATTTTATTATAATCGGTTAAGTGGTTTAGGAGTCCATTGAGGACAAACATTGTGACACGAGATTTATATATATTAAGATATAGATTCTTTTTTAAATTTATAATATTAGAAAGTTTCAAACTTGAATTTAATTGAGATTTTATTTATTTATTTATTTATTTATTTTTAAATATTTAAATTTTCATGAATGATTAATTTAAATTTGAATCCATAACAAGTAAAACTTTTTATTATCTTAATTCTGAGAAAGTTTATTTTCTATTTTGTTTTTAAACTATTACGAAATTAGATTTTCAATTAATATATCCTTGAAACCGTGGTGTTTAAATGTATACTAATGAAATAAAGCTTTTGTTTGTCTGCCTTTTTGCGACGTACAGAAAAGTCTATGGTACGTATATTAAAAAAAAAAAAAAAAAAAAAAAAAAAAAGTTCTAGATAAACGAAAACACTTATTTTTGCAGAGCAACTTTAGATTTTCTATATTTTCATTAGATTTTTTTAAATTATATTTTATGCGATTTCTTGCGTTTTTAAACGACAGTTTTCTTTGAGTTGCAATTTCAAGCTGGTGCCAATAATAATAAAATATATAAAGCGTTTTATTTTATAAAATTTTTAATATAAAAAATTATTTAGAGATGCATAAAAAAAAATGAAAAGTTAAATGTGTATCATAAAAAAATTTTGATTCAACTGCCACCACAATAGCTTTAAAATTATTACGTATACTTAAGGGTGACAATAAAAATTACTTAATTAATTAAAATAATCTGGTGTGTCACTCACACGACTTTCTCTTACCCTGAAATTTAATACTATAAATACAGTTTGCAGATTAAGAGGTAAGATAACGAGAACTGTCATGTAAACCTATGCTAAACAATTCAAATTAGGCTTCAGAAGAGTTTTATACGATAATTAATTCTGTGTGAGGGGGGCTACCGCCCCCCTCAACCCCCCGTTTCATTAATGCACCTACATTTATATAGAATTTAATTCGGTTATTAAAAAATAATTCTGTTTTTAAAAAATAATTTATTAAAATTATTATTTAAAAAAATTATTTTTTTATGATAATGCAGACGATTTCCATATTAGAGAGGTAGTGTAATACTAAATATCCAAAAAAAGTTCATTTTTCTCTCAATATTAAGAAAAAAAAAAAAAAAAAAAACGTTTTTTTTCTAAGTTTTTTTTTCGTTAAAATTAAAAAAAATCTATAACTTTGTTTTAAATTATCACAGATTTATAGTTCAACCATTCGTTTTAAAGCTATTCGCAAGCTCTTTTGAATGATACCCATCATGAAAATTTACTACCCTCGAGGGGGGACTTCCCCCCCAGGGGGGGAGGGGAGGCTCCTACATACACAAAAAATTTTTCCCAGTTAACTATCTCTATTACAAAAAATATATGTTCGTTTCATTTGGTTTAGTGCAGTCTATAGACGTTAAACTCTACTTACCTGCAATTTCCCCCATAGACGTAATGTATTAGAATTCTCTTGATTGTCCCTGTACACGAACCATTTGCTTGATCTTAACGAAAAGCTTACTGTAGCATCCCTATATGATACACATTTAGAATACCAAGTTTGAACTTTCTGCCATAATTTGTTTTTGAGATATGCTGATAACAGACAGACACACACACAGACACACAGACACACACACAGACTCACAGACACACAGACACACAGACCATTTGCTAAAAACATGATTTTCGTATTCAGGGGACCTCAAAACGTGTAAATATAACAAAATCTCGCGTTCGAAAATTTGACCCAAAAACAATACTTTCTCTACCTTATGGGTAAGAGAAAGTAAAAATGAAAAATATACATTTCCCATTTTAAATATCTTAGTTTTATTTATTTAAATGTTAATTTTAATTAATCGAATACTTTAACATTTTTTTTCTTTGATTTTATCGCCTGCAAATTATTGCGAATACATATTTAGTTTATTTTAAATTAACCGTGTTTCTAATCAATATGATAAAACTTAAATAATTAAATGTCATTTACATTTCAATAACGACTGTATATCACAGTATTTGGAAATTCACCAAAAGAAATACAAACGTTCCTTTTTTTTTTTATTTTTTTACAAAGTTGTTTTTTTTTTATAAGTTTTTATTTGTAAAGTAATACAAAAATTAGTGATTCTTTTTTTTTAAATTTCATTTAATTATAATGAACATTGAATCGGGCAAAATCATCTAGTCTTACATAATAAGTTACATAGCTTTAATGAGCAATAAATGCAATCCAAATGCAGGTCAGGAGGCTTACCGTATCAAGAGAGGATTTCATGGAGCTAATTTCAGACTGCAATGTCTGGCATCTTGCTTTCGACCTGTCGAGAGTGTCGAGAATATCGGCAATGTTTCTATTTATGTCTTCGTACTGATGACTCATCGTCTGAAATAAAAGAGGAGGGAGAATTTTATAAGTCATTACTGTTTATGTAGGAATTAAAAAAAATTTTATTAAGCAGTAAGATGTTGTTTAATTTTAATAAGATGACAATTACAAACTAAAAGAAAAATTACAAACCTTCCATCTTCACCAATAGTATATGCATTTAATATTATGTCGTCTCTAAATAATTTGTTATTGTATTTTTTTACAAATATAAACAATATGATTAAAATTTGAGTGTCAATTTTTTGATAGTTAAATGTTTAATCAGTTAAAAAGTTATCATACTTTTATGAAAAGTCATAGAAAAGTTAAGGGGACTCTCTACCATCGAATGTCGAAGCCAATGTTATTCTATGGGAAATTTTGCCTTGTTATAATTCATTAAATTATGCATATTTTAAAATTCTGTTTTCACTTTTCGAAAATTCACAACTGTTAAACAGATTATCGCTTTCTATTTTTTTTATTTTTATTTATTTTATTTTTTTTTTAAGATTTTATTCTTAAGCTCAAAAATGAAAAAATTCACATTGTGAAAATTCGTATTTTACAACCTCAAACTAAAATAATAATTAAAAAAAAAAAAAATAATAATAATTTTTAGAAAGCGGTAAATTGTTTAATAGTTGGGAAGTTTCTGAATGTGAAAACAGAATTTAAAAGTATGTATTAGTTAATAAGTTATAACGGGGCGAAATTCTCCATAGAATAACGTTGGTTTTGGCTTTGGCTTCTGGGGACAATAAGTAGAGAGTCCTCTTAAACAAGTTTTCCCACATAAAAATTTTTCTTTTAATTTACAAAATCAATATGAATGAATATCAATAAAAATTTCAAAAGAGCTTGAAAAGAGTTTTTCAACAGAAAGAGCATTATTGTCTTACAACGAATTTCGGATTGCCAAGGTTTATTTTTGATCGCATGATTTAATCTGCTGTTCATTTTCTCAGAAATAATGTACTATGACTTACTAACAAATTTAATATTTTCGTCCGTTTTCAAAATTTGAAATAAACGTAAATTATCTGTTAAGCATTACGAAAAATATATTTAATCAAAATTTTAAATATGCACTAAAAAGAAATTTTAATACATTACTTTGTAAATACCTGTTAATAGTTAGTAAATGCTTTTTTTTTTAAAAATAACTCTATAGTTATTATTTAATTCGTATACCTTTTTAAATAGATAAAATTACTTTCAAATAAAAGTAGTACTTAAATTTAAACTTCTGCTAAAGAATGTTACTTCTTCAATTCATCTTGGCGGACTATCATTTTTAGTTATTATGTAGCTATTCATAAATTTTAGAAAAATTAAGGAGTTTAATAAACTGAACTCATGAAAAGAAATTTGGCAAAATATTGCAAATGCAGTAACTGCCGCTTAATAAATTCACTGGTTAATAAAATCAGCCGCTTAATCTGATCAAATTGCCAGGAGTCCTGGCAATTTGATCAGGACCGGAATCAAATCAATACAAACTAATTTTAAAACCGCCGCTTAATAAAATCAGCATCGCCGGTTAATAAATTCAAAAAAAAAAAAAAAAAAACTCTTCAGTAGCGAAAATGTCATTTATTCACGCTAAACAAATTTTTATTTACACTGTGATTTTTTATTTTTGAAATAAAATAGAAAAGAAAATGCAGTAATCCCTCCGTTATCTCCTTTTGTCGAAAATTTTACATTTACAACATTAAATTTTACATTTACAACATTAAATTTTACATTTACAGCAATTAAACACGCCCCATCACTTGTCTTAGTAATAATTTCAAGGAATTATTTTTCAAAGCGCGGTTATAAGCTACAGATTTGACTTGATTCACAAGTGATTTTTTTTATAATTTTTAATTAAAAGACAATTTTTAGTTCCTATTCTGAAATAACTAAGAAGCAAGAATCTTAAATGGAAAGATTTTAAATTTAAAAGACAAGCGTTAACTTTTAGCAAAATATTGATGATTTTCTTCAAAAGAGAGCTCATCGAAACTTATTATGTGTTTAATTCACTTATTTTAAAGGAACAATCAAATAATTATTTGTTAGAAATTAATTAATATTGTTATTAGTTCCATTTTTGGTAACTTTTGAAATTTCTTTCCAAATTCAGGTAAATAATACCTTTTTCTTGAGTGAGGAACGTTCGCCGGATATAAAAATCAGCCGCTTAGTAAAATCACTTTTGCTCAGAACGAATGTGATTTTTATAAGCGGCTGGTACTGTATTTTTAAATACTTTTAAATATTTTAAAATATTTATTAAAAGCAATGGTATGTAAAGAGATTAGAGATTATACTTTTTTTGAATTTCAGGCTTTTAAAGTTATTGTTTTGTTTCGCATATTTTAAATGCACTCTTAAGCGACAAGGTTGCTTGCTTATTAATTTATCCTTCCAAAAAATGTCCGTGCTGGTTATAAAATTATCAAGATCATAAAAAATCAATAATTGTTTCAGAGGTCGTTACAGTGTACTCGATTTTTATATACAGTTTATTTCAAATAAAAATTAAATACAACACCGATGTATAAAAAAAAAAAAAAAAAAAAAAAAAAAAAGACAACTGCCCGAATTTACATTTTAAGATGACCTCTTCACAACATCTATTGTTGAGAATATTGTATTTCAAGCTTTAAATTGATATAAATTGTAGTTGGATAAAACACAATAGGATCCCCTAAATAAGTTTGTCTGAAGTGGATTTATATACCTCTGATTAAACTTGATTCAATTTTGCATCAAATTTAACGAGATTATTTAAATTTTGGTGGAATCAGGACTAACGAAGGTTTTCCTTTATGAATCATTTTTAGTTTTATTCATAGGAAATGAATTATTGAAGTTGCATATAAATATGTAACGTATATGTGAGATTGGTTGATGTAGTTAAGTAAGTATATAAGAAATATATGTCTATAAGTATGCAAATACAGTACTAAATGTGCATTGTTCAGGGCATGTAGATGATTTTAAAACAAAAAGGCATTTATAAATGTTTCTTTTCTTCTGATGAATTACAAATTCAAGCTTAGAGTTCATTTATAAATTGGAAAGCTAAGTTATCAAATATCAGTTTACAAAAACTCTTCGCAGTAATAAATACCTTCCATGCATAATTTGCATGCATTATGTGTAAGAGAACTGCATGAAATCTTATTTTATAAGCTAATTTTACAATGTAATAAATTATTTTAAAATGTCAAATTTCAGACTATTTTGTTAATCCGGTCGAAAAATCAGAAATCTTGGGGGGTCCTACCGAAATTCGTTTCGCTTGCTTCCTAATGGCATTGTGTATTTCGTCATTGTATCTGGCTGTGTCTTCGACAATCGTGGCCACCTCCGCCAAATCCGTCTGCAGTTTATTTCTGGAGGTCACAACTTCGTTCTTGATCTTCGTTTCCGCCTCAGACATCCATCGGTTGACCTCATCCAGTTGGCTCTGGATTTTAGAACTGCATCAGAAAAAAAAAAATATAATGCAATTGATTTCAGAAACACGTAGATAATTAAACACATGAATAAGAGAAAAAAAAAAAAAAGCTTTTTTATATACCATGTTTTAAATTTTATGATGAATCATAGAGCTCTTATCAATGTGCATAAAATTTTTAAAGGGATAATGACGTCAATTTTTGTGAGATGCTTCATTTAACTTTTTATAGTTTTTTAACGTTAAATGTATTTATTTTTATGTCGAAAGAAAATGAACTCGTCAATTTTTTTTGGCAACAATTAAATTATAGCTAATATCTTAATGGCTATTCTAGCGCTATTAGGATGTTATTATTTTCATATTTTAATTAATTATGAGAAAACTAATCAAAAATTCGAAAATTGGACTTCGAAGTATTATGTTGTCACCGGGTTCCGAGCTACTGTGAAAGTTTCAAATGTCTAGCTAGTAGGGAAGTTAGTAATTCGATTGCAATATTTGTGCCGGACAAACAAACAAACAAGAACAGCAGCTAATAAAAACATGGTAAAATAGACAGCAATCCCGATTGCTTTTTATTTAAAGGAACATTGTCTTTAAAATATGTTACGATTTGGATATAATTTATTTCGTTGAACGCAGATGTTTAAAAAATTCGCGCAAATTACAAAATAGTGTACTCATATACACGCAAAAAACTCCCAAAATAAATAATCGTACTGTAATATAAAAAATTTTATTTGTAAAAATAACAATTTTAAGAGGAAAAAAAATATTGAAGCTTTTTTTTTTGTTATTAGTTGCTATATTTGAAGTAGTTAAGCTTATTGCGGTATAATACATACATATATATATATATGTATATATATATATATATATATATATATTAATTTTAGGAAGAATTAATAGATTTTCATAGATTTGCGAACATTGAGATATGATCATTCACAAATTTCTAAAACTGTGACTTTCTTTCCATCAAGAGTTTAATGTGTCTAGGCCAGTTGTAATGGGAAAAAGAAAAGAAAAAAAAAAAAAAAAACTTCTACGGCTGTAATTTTTCTGAACTTTAAGTCAACACGTAAATAATAAAACACTGAGGGAAAAATATATATATATATATACCGCCTTCATCTAGAATGGATAAGTGGCCATTTTCTAAATCCCTTAACTAGAAATATAGATTTCCGAATCATGCGCATAAGGCACGCCAATAAAGTGAATAGACGAAATGATCGAGGATTTCTATTCCACACATTTCTAGATGGTGAAACAATATTCTGATTATTCTGAATATTCTGAACCTTTTGTATTGCGAGAAATTCTCGCTTGACTTTCTAGAATTGGGTAATAAACCAAGATTATAGTTGCTGTAACCCGCCTCTTGTAGTCTCATTTATTTGCAGAGATTTTTTAAATAACTTTGCCCTCGAGAATATAGGTAAACACTCTCGAATTTTAATAGGGGTTTCTAGAACTCGCTACCAAAGAGGACTAGAATTTATAAGGATGACATGGAACTATTTGTTCTAGAGCCACAATGCAGATTCTAGATGTCAGTTGCAGAATTTTTTCTCAGTGAAGAAATCCTTATGAATATTTTAAAGGTACTCTTGTTTTAAAAGTTTTCAATATTTGGTATATTCAAATGCTTCATTTAAAATAAATAATGAAGTTCACTCACTGATTTCGCCGATATAAGTCATTTATTTACATTCTTATGTAAACTAAAAATAAAACTTTCTAAATTTCTGTCTAAGTTACACCACAAAATTTTAACTTTGCATATAAAGTAGTACGTTGTGGCTACGATAAAAGAAATCCTACGTCATCCTAAGGTATACGAAAAAAAAAAAAAAAAAAAAGAATTAAGAATATTATATACAATACTGATCTACTTAAACTTAATATATCCTTAGAATCAGATTAGGCTTATCACAAAACTAATAACATAGCAATGTCCTCTTCTATTTTATCCAAATCCAAATTTAATCAATATAATTTTTAATATTAAGTATTCCACATGGTAAGTCTTATGTAGTCCCATACTATATGAATAATTGTCCACATTTTGAATGCCTCTATTTCCAAATAGTTTTCTTTATTTGACTTAATTGAAGAATTTTGTCCTTTATATAAGGCAAAATAAATTTTCTTCAAAAATACTGGTACGCAAAAGGCTTTTTTTTTTTCTTTTTTTTAAGTAAATTGAAAATTGAACAATACTTTGTTTCTCATTTATTAAAAAATGCGAATAATAAATTAAATGCGCTAGAGTTCTTAAATTCAAAATTCAAAATTTTTAATTAACTTTATTACTGTTTACTGTAACCTGAATATAAAATATGCTGTTTATTAAAACTAAAAAAAGGAACTTTATTTAAGACTTTGTAGACGAGCGGAAAAAAAAAAAAAAAAAAAAACTTTTATGCGTTTTTCAAAAACAATACATTATTATTATTTTTTTAGAGGAATTTTGTGATCTGTATTTAACCTGTTAATTTTTTTATTAATAAAGTCGAACCTCATTAACGTGAACCTCAAGGGGGATAAAAAATTTGTTCATGTTATCAGTAGTTCATGCTATCAGTAACTAATCTTCATAGAACTAAACTAATATTCATTTTGACGGGGATTGTGGAAACAATTCATGCTAAAAGTAATTCACGTTAACGAGATTTGACTGCAATAGCATGTAAATTGTATTGGAATGTATAAAATTAAAATATCATATATTTGTCTTTTTAAATATAAATAAATAATATTAATATTCAAATTAATACTTTATCATTCAATTTTCTGAATAATTTCTATTCAATGTTACTCCTTCATTTCATCAATAATTTCTTAATTAACAACTTCAATATCTTCCATCAAAATAAATGCATTAAACTTATTTACTTAAAAATCTTTTTGTGTAACCCAATACTTGTAATTCTAATTAAATCTTCATTACTTCGCCGGTACTCTCACAAATCATTGAAAATTTATTATATATATATATATATTTAATTAGAGAAATAGATTTAGTTTCATCTGTGCAAATTACAACTCATAAATTTTAGTTTTTATTATACATTTTTCTCAACTCTTTTGTACCATTCCAGTATAGAAGTTTAAAGAACTTTCTTAGGCATGAAAAACGCCTACCAAATTTCCCCTTTATTATAATAACCATCTTGTGAAAGAAAATTTTTCTACAAATTAGATTTCAATATATTAGTTTTTTCCTTCACTTTGACACATGTGCGATTGGTGATCCAGATGCTAATATGGAAAATGATATATAATTTTCCAAAGAAAAGTATGCACACAACACAAGTAATGATTCTCTGTCATAAAAAATACTTTTATAACACTGTAATCTGTCTCTTTTCTCGACATCCCCCCCCCCCCAACAGTTGCTAATATAAAAACCTAGAGTGACTCCATTCGACTTTCCAAACATGGCGAGGCGTGGTTCAGAAAACTATGGAAGCGCCGAAGCGATGTACTTCCAAAAGCAGATGAATAATCAATTCAGTCTTTCGACGAAACGACGTTACTTGATTACTTTTTAAAAATCTTAAATCGCTGCTTCCATCGCTTCCACGGACGCTTCTCCACTGTTAAGTAACTAACGGTTGTACAAATAAATTACAGTGAGAGAAGTCGTTAAATAATTAAAAGGCAAAATTATAATAGAGTATTTGAGTATTTTTCTCCATATAGTATGTTGTTTAAAAAAACTCCTTTAAAAAATAAGGTATAATGAAATTAATATCCCTGTTAAGTTATTATCATTAAATATACAAAAAATAGATAAATCATATTTTTGAAGTATCATTAATATTATTATGATCACTATTGAATATAATTATATTTGTAATAATAATTTTTATAAAATAATAATTTGAAGAATAATAATTAATTTTAAAATAATTATTATATTCGAAGGTTTTTTTTTTTTTTTTCAATAATAAAAGTTTTCGTTAAATCTTAAACAAAAAAAAAAAAAAAAAAAAAAAAAGTTTTATTTTAGTTTGTTCTATTTTTATTGCGCTTCTGAAATAATTTTACTTTCTACCAAACTATATTCATTATGTTAATAGTGCTTTCTTTAAAGAAATTTTGTGAAAAATGCACGAGATTATAAAACGTATTTAATGCAAGATAAAATCCCAAAGCTTGCACCAGTCTTGATTTTTCAAACCTGAAAGTTTAATGCAAGCCAAGACCAATCACCTAAGTTTACAATTGTCAAGCTTACTTTAAGCTTGAATATTCAAGCATGAACCAATATGTATCAAGCATTCATGCTACAGCATACATGAAACAAATATATATAAAACTGGTATAGGAATAAAGTCCATTTTTTAAAGAACTTTTGTACATAAAATTATCTATTCTATGTTTGAAAAGATGATTTTTCCACTTTTTGAACGTGAACAAACTAAGAACTGCACCGACGCATCTAACTTTTGACTTTTGACGTCACGGAAATATCAAGATTGTAATTTGCACTTTTAAAAATTTCTGTAAATTTAATGTAAATACTTATCCAGAGTCTCTGTAAATTTACAGTGATTCTTAGTTAAAAGTGAATAATCGAGATTCTCAATCTTTATTCTGTACTTTTACGCACTTTTACGTACTTTTATTATTTAATTTTTAAATTAGAATTTAAAATGTCTGTTTCTACTTTAGAAAAAGCATTCTAAGTCCGAAATATAGTCTCACCAATAATTAATTAAATTAATATTAGTTATTAAAATGAATGTATAAAGTAAGTTTTTTAACATCTCCGTTTATTTTTCTCTGTAATTTTACGTAAGATTTAAGATAATAGATTACACAGAGTTTTCTGTTGAAATTTTAACAGTGTAGTTGATTTGTCAAATGAAATGTAATTGTTTAACCTTGAATCTAGTTGCAAATAACTTTGAATTACCAAAATCAAGCTTGTTTCGAGTAATTGTGCTGCTAGGGATTATACATATAAAAAAAATCCTTAAGTTTAACCTATCAGGGAAAAAAAATCCATCTTGATTGGGAACTATTTTTATTTTTGTATTATGCGCATGCATATAGCGCTCATGTGGTAAAAAGTATGTTTTTTTTTTTTTTTTTTTTTTTACGTAGACTTAAAAAAAAAAAAAAAAACTTAAAAACATTAACCAAATTACTAAAAGTCTTATATGTAAAAGAAAATGGAAGAAATATTGGAACAGTTTAAACAAAAATTAATTTCGAAAAATCTACAATTTACAGGGAAAACGTATAATCTGGTAATCCTAAACGGAATAAAATAATATTTTATTTTTTTAAATAAGCGTTTGAATTGTTATAGAAATAATTCATTGAATAATTATTTCTTTATAACGTTCAGTAAAATAGTTTAATTTAATACATTAAGAGTGTACTATCTTCACCAACAGCTAAAGTGTTATCCTACAGGAAATTTTTTTTCCAAAATGGCTCATTATTTAATGTAATTTTCACAATGAGAAAATTCACAATCGTTAATGTGTTTACGTTTCCAAAATTTATTATTATTTCTTAATTTTTAATATTTCATTTTGCACCTAAAAGTTACTTTATTATTATTGTTGTTGTATTTATAAAAAAAAAATAAAAAAATAAAAAAAAAATAAATAAATAAATCAATTTTTAGAAAATGAGTACAAATTTAAGGGATTTAATTTTTCTGATTATGAAAACGGATTTTAAAAAAATATATTAAGTCATGGGTAATTCCATTAATAAATTTCCCCACAGAATAAGAGGGACTTAGGCTGTCTGGGAGTAGGTATTGTATATTCTTAATGTATTTCAGTACTTTTATTTATTTATTTATTTTTTGAATCTTAGTGTCCCCTTTAAAATATCCCTTGTTACCCCCTTGTTACTTATAAATTCGGTTTTTCAGAATTTTTAGTTATAACTTATAGAATCTAAAATTTTTTATCAGTGTTAAAAAGTGGAAAAAGAACAAAACTGATGTGCTACCGACAGATCAGCCATGTTTTTTTTTTTTTTTTTTTTTTAAGTAATTCCTATTCCTATTGAGTGCATAAAATATAAATTTATTAAGTGCTTGTGCTCACTCATCGATTGTGGGAGTCAGTGGTCGGGAACTACTGCACTTTAGAATGAAAATAACAAAAAAAAAAAAAAAAAAAAGTCAAAAATATATAGAAAATAGCATGAGACGAAAATTTCTTGCATTTTGTTTTATTAAATAACTTTATCAAATATATATACTTTTATAATTAGTAAATAGAAAAATTTGCTACCAGAGTTACCATATGACAAGTGAGATTCCTACTGAAAAGACTCCTCCTAATACTACTCCGATTCAAAAAATTAGAATAATGAAAAGAAATATGGTCAAGGGAAATGAAAATCGAATTTATCAAATAAATAATCAACAATATCAAATATAAAGTACTATAATATGAATCTGCATATTTTGCAGATTATAAAAATGTAAACACATTACAATGAAATAGAAAATATATTTAAATCAGCTAACAACAAAAAATTCAAAATATTAGAATACTTTCTAACATGGTTCAAAAAATTAGAATAATGAAAATATATTGAACATAATTTAAACTCTAAGTATTTTTACTTGCTAATCAGTACTTTGTTGCATCACCCTTAGCTTTAATGACAGCTCTTAAACGTTTTGGCATGTTTTTAACTAAAGGTTCACAATCTTTTTTATCCAAATTCGCCCATATGCTCTTTATACTAGAAATAAGTTCTTTTTTGTCTCTAGGCGCAACTTCTTGAAGTCGTTTCTTCATAATTCCCCACAAATTCTCGATAGGATTTAGATCGGGTGAGTTTGCAGGCCAAGGGAGTACAGGTATGTCCTTCTCTTTGAGCCATTTAGTTGTTGATTTGGAAGTGTGGGGAGAAGCTGAATCTTGCTGAAACAAGAAATCGTCATCACATAAATCCTCAGCTGAAGGAATCATGAAATGTTCAAGAATTTCTTGATAGACTTCTGAATTGACTGTTGTGGAAACAATACACAACCTGCCTGGGCCTTCAGCAGTCATGCAGCCCCATACCATAACAGAGGTCGCAAATTTAAACGAACGTTTTAAACATTCTTTCTTATAAGCTTCATGTTTGAGTCTCCAGACACGTATACCTTGATTTCCGTGAAACACACAAAACACACTTTCATCGCTGAAAAGTATCTTTTTCCAATCGTCGTGATCCCAAAATAGCCTTTGTTTACACCATTTAACTTTAGCAGCCCTTTGCTTAGATGATAAGAATGGCTTTATCTTAGGCACACGTGATCTAAAACCTAATTTGCGAAGTCGTCGTAGTGTTGTAGATTTGGAGACATTTATACCCATTTCTTTCCATTTTCTATGCACATATCTCACACTCCGAAAACGATGTTTCTTCACAATCTTTTTCAATTGCCTTTCATCTCTTCTTGAAGTTACTGGCATTCGACCACTTTTAAAGTGTTTATTTTGAAAACACTTATTATTAGAATATTCTCTCAAAACTCTACTCACACTTGCTTGAGAGCATTTCACTTCTTTTGCTATAAAAAGTTGTGTTTTTCCTATTTCGTGCAAGTACACAATACGATATTTCACAGCCTCAGATAAATCGCTCTTTCGTCCCATATTAAGCAAATACTACGCTACAATCAAATGCCAAACGACTTTTCATTTTCAACGGAGCACATGTTGGGCGTGTTCAGTAGAGCGCCCGATCCACGACCGGTCGAAAGATTCCGAGCCAAAGCGTTCAGTGGTGTCGACCGATCGAGAGCGATCCAGAGTCACATCGTTCAGTGGAATGGACCGATCTCGACCGGTCGTGGATCAGAAAGCCCAGAAAAATTTCTTGATCCATTGGGTCACGTGATGGATCAAATGCGCAATAGGTTGAAAATCAGGCTCTGATTGACATTACGCAGTGAAAACCTGAACAATGAACACCTGTTTTTGACAATGATTGTTTATTTGTTTGATTAGCTGAGGATTAATACAGATGTACCTATTTATATGCATTGTTTGTGCTGTAGAAAATAAGGTAAGTAATTCCATAAAATGCTAAACTATATTATGTTTATTTATTTATTGTGTAAAAAAGATTTTTTACGTAATAACGATTTTCGATACGTAATTTTTTTTATTGATGAACGTAACATTCAAACATAAAATTAAAACAAAAATTTACACAATTTTAATTGAAACAAAAAAAATATATATATATTTTTTTTTAATTCGGATGCTATCATATTTTGTTAATTTAATATATAAAAATAAGCTGGGAAGAATTATATTTCTTTTTTTTTTTCAGACAAAGCTTTTCATTCATGCGATTGTTTTTTGTTTACAAATAGAAAAGTTTGTAAACGATTGTATTTTTTACCTTTAAAACAATAAGTTAACTATAAGTAAATAAATTAAAATCCTTCCACATATTTTTAATTTAGGTAAAAATAAGTTTAAGATGTCAATTATTAAATTTAATAAACCAAACAGACTGTAAAAAAAGTAGCTATAAAATTATGCAGTGTTGTTTACATTGCTAGTTTATTTTAATATTCAGTCGGTAATAAGAGAAAAAGCTCTTTATATTGATTCATAAATCGAAGAAGAAAGTAAGATTATTTTTTATATAAATCCATTACTGAACAGCATATTTCATATTTTATATAATTTATTTATTTTTTTTTTTTTCAAAAACGTTTTTGTTGTACATTTCTGTTCATAATAAAATTCGAAGAGAAAGAAAGGTGTTTTAAGTGCTCATTTAAGATAAATCTACTCTGCTCCTTTAAAAATAAATGTAACGTAACATTCTTAACATTTTCATGATTAAAATTTATACGTGAATTTAGAAAAATCATAACCAAAGTAATGTATATTAGTAATTTGTCAGTACAATCAATTAATAGCTTCTTATTTTTTGTTAGCAGAGTACAGAATTCTACATTAATAAGAAAGAAGTAAAACTGTTATTACATAAAAGATCTTTCTTTCTTTCTTTTTTTTTTTTTTTTTTTAAAGAAAAAACGTAATATAGTTTAGCATTTTATGGAATTACGTATTAAAAGTCCAGACAAAATAAACAGAAATACAATAACTTGCTAATTGCTAATACAGGTCAAATTAGATAGATGGCGCTGCTCCTATCACGTCAAAATTTTTCCAAAGCGTTCAGTAGATTCCTGGCCCGATCCAAGACCGGTCCAGGATCAGTGACGTCATCGCCCGGTCGAATTGATCCATCTCGGGCGCTCTACTGAACACGCTTTATAGTCCCAGAGATGTTAATCCCGCAGCCGTTCTCTCAACTTATAAGAAAAATTTGAATATTCTAATTTTTTGAACCATGCTATCGAGGTATTCTATTTCTTTGAATTATTCTAATATTTTTAAAATAGTTAATTATTAATATATCAGATAAAAATAAATATTTATGTTATATTTATAAATGCTCTGAAGATAATTAGATACTTTTAATATATTTTTTCCTGGACGCAGTATGCAAATTGACGCGTTAGCAACATCAAACTCATTCTTTTTTACATTATTCTAATTTTTTGAATCGGAGTAGTATAATATTATATATCAGGACCATAAAATTTTCCTGTTCAAGTAAACTAAAAATTTTACTTTCAGATGATGACATTTCCAATGGTTTGAATCTTCGCTTTACAAAGCATTGGTAAATCATATGAAATTTTTGTTTATCATTTTCGGGAATATTTATTTAGGAGGATTAAAATGGAAATTTGGCCTTAATTTGAAAATATCATATAAATAAATTTGTTTGAATGCATTTGCATTATTATTATTTTTATTTTTTATAATTAAAAATTGAAGTTTAAAGTCAAATATCATTTAAACATATTAAAAAAAAAAAAATCACGTTAAATAAATAAATAAATAAATAAAACTCCGAAGATTTTCGCTGATAATAGCATCATTATCATATATGAAATACACGCACATATAAATAGTTAAATACATACAGTTGCAGTTAAAATATGGAAATGTATTAGATAGATTCATCCTACGACGAAACGCAGATCGCAATTTCGAAAAGCTAAATTTCGTTTTAGGATGAATACATCCAATTTCTTTGTATTTTTAACTGCAATTGTATTAATTTAATTGCATATACTTATTCATATTGGTTTGGAAAATTTTGAGATAATTAGTTTGTTTGTTTGCTTCAAAAGTCATAATGGGGAGCTTTTCTTTATGGTTTGAACGATACTGAATGGAATATAATTAATATATTTTAAACTGTGTACAAAATTTATATATATGAATACATATTATATACATATATACAGAGAAAGTGTTACTTTCTCTTACCCATAAGGTAGAGAAAGTGTTAATTTCTCTTACCCATAAGATAGAGAAAGTATTGTGTTTGGGTCAAATTTTCGAAAATAGGTTTTTGTTATATTTACACGTTTTGAGGTCCCCTGAATGTAAAAACCATGTTTTTAGCGGTTCCTGTCTGTGCGTGTGCCTGTTATCAGCATATCTCAAAAACAAATTATAGCAGAAAGTCCAAATTTGTTATTCTAAATATGTATGATATAGGAATGTTATACTAAATTTTTCGTTGAGATCGAGCAAATGGCTCGTGTACAGGGACACCCAAGAGAATTCAAATACATTATGTCTATGGGGGAAATTGCAGATAAGTAGAGTTTAACATCTATCGACTGCACTAAATCAAATGAAACGAATATATATTTTTTATATGTGTAAAAACATGTCTCATGTAGAATATGGTAGGGAAATTATTCACTGTTCGTTTACAGGGCTACACACACACACAAAAAAAAAAAAAAAAAAAAAAACTAGATAAAAGTGCTACAATAGTTGCAAATTGATGGAAGTGTATTTTAGGCTGGGCCGTGTATTGTTACTATAGTATTATATTTAAGTGCACCATGTGGCATGTACATTATCTTCAAAAGAAATACAGGGCTGCAAATATTTAAGCGATAAAATTCTTTTTTGTTGTTAGTGGATGTGCTTTATTATAATATGTTACCATTTCTGAGAAAACTGTTCAGGAATTAAAATGAATTCCTCATAGAGACATGGTAAACAATGTATGTTTTTAAGCTAAATATTCATCGCTCGTTTTTGTATATTTACGCGTTTTGAGGCTTCCTGATTACCGAAATCAAGTTTTTTAACGTTTGATCTTTGTCTGTGTCTCTTAGAATGACTTAAAAACGAATAATTTTAGGAGATCCAAATATTTTATTTTGAAGTCAATATAAGTTTGTTGCTGGAAATGTTTGATCAAGATTGATAAGTTTCAAGGAATGTTGCATATGAACGATGTCTGTATAATTTTAAGTAAACTTTTAATTTTAATAACAGATTTAAATTCTATATAAATATAGGTGCAGTAATGAAACAGGGGGTTGAAGGGGTGGTATCCCCCCTCACACAGAACTAATTATCATATGAAGCCTAATTTGATTTGTTTTAACATAGTTTTACATAGCAGAACTCGTTATCTTACCACTTAATCTTCACAACCTGTATTTATAGTATTAAATTCCAGGGTAAGAGAAAGTTGTGTGAGAGACACCAGATTATTTTATTTATATTATTAATTCAGAGATTAACATTGTTTTTTTTAACTCCAGAAATTTGGAAATTAAAGTAATGATATTTTGAAACCTACATTCAATCCAGCTATTGGGAGAAAAAAACCCTAGAGAAGTGCAAAGATGTATAGTGCTATAAAAGTATAGTTTTACTGACAAAATCAGATTTATATTGTTATAAAAGTAATTATAGAGACAGAATCAGATTTATAGTGTTATAAAAGCAGGTTTAATGACAGAATGACATTTATAGTGTCATAAAGTAGTTTTAATAACAGAATAATTATCTCGCATAATTTTCTTTGGAAAATAATTTTTGCTAATATTTTTTTTATTATTCTGTATCTTTGGTGTTATTTATATCATTATTCTCAAAAATATAACTTCTATTTTATTTAGGTACTATTATGTTTTTTTTTTTTTTTTTCCCTTGAATAAATTCGAATTAATATAAAATATGATAATCTTGATTTTAATTTTATTTCGACTAGTATTTTTTACTATGTTTTTATTAACTTCGATTCTTGATTGCTTGTTTGTTTGTTTGTCCAGTACAAATCTTACAATCTATTTTTAACTAACTTCCCTACTAGCTAGACATTTGAAACTTTCACAGTAGTGTTTTCACAACCCGATGACAACACAATAAGCCCGATTTTCGAATTTTCGAATAGTTTTCTTTTAATTAATTAAAATGTGAAAATAATAACCTCCCAATACCTTATTAAAATATTAACTATAATTTAATTGTTGCCCCCCCCCCAAAAAAAAAAAAAAAAAAAAAAAAAAAAAGTACGAATTCATTTTCTTTCAACATAAAAAGAAATACATTCAGTTAAAAGTGAGCGTTAAAAAATTGTAAAAAGTTAAATTATTCATTTCACAAAAATTGACGTCATTATCACTTTAAAGATTTCATACGCACTGATAAATTTCTAATGTAGTTAGTTCTATAGCTATGATTCAGCAGAAAATTGCAAAACATGGTTTATAAAAAGTTTTTTATCTTATAATTATTTTTAAAGATCTTGAGTTTTATTTAATCAGCTTTTGAATATCATTGTTAAATGTTAGTTTCGTTAAAAATAATATATATTTTAATTCCTCATTACATAGTTTCTGTAGCATAATAATATAAATAGTTTGGCATACTGTGTTGTATAATTATTTTATATCATTCTCTGTATCACATACTTCATCTATATCCTTAAATTTTTTATTTGTTATTGGTGCAATATGCATTGCATTAAAAAAAAGAAAAGAAAGAGAGAAAGAAAGAAAAGAAAGAAAGAAAGAAACGACTGCAGTTTACTACATAAGCACTGCTTGAAAATTTTTATGAAACAAATGTCACATCGCTAACAGAAAAACAATGGCAAATGCCATAAAATTATCTGAGTGAACAGGCATGAAACGTCTTCAATGTATTTTTGGACTGAAAGAAAAAAAAAAAAAAAAAAAAAAAAAAAAAGACCTAATTGGTAATGTTCCAATATGAAAAATTTTTCAACCTTATAAAATACGATCTGTCATGAAGTGAAAAAGTTGATGTATGTATGTGTTGAAGTAAATAAATGATAATAAAAAATAGAATTCTAATTTTAACTTCAGTTTTAATTAAGTAATTAACAAAGAAAAGAAAAGAAAAAGACAAGGAAAAATAAATAGTACTTATTCCGTTCATTTGTAACAAGTTATACGCAAGTTTATTTTATTTTATTTTATTTTAATATTTTTGTAATTTAATTAAATTAATTAAATTTATTTATTTGGTAAATCGTATTCCAGTAAGAAAATTGACATGATTAAAAAGTACAGTCTTTCAGAAAACTCAACTCAAGTATAAAGATGTATTGTGCTATAAAAATAGTTTTAATGACAGAATAAGATTTATATTGGTATAAAAGTAGTTTTAATGACAGAATCAGATGTATATAATACAAGTTTTAAGTAATTTTGATTTATTTAGTGCTTAACATAAATTATTAAAAGAAATGATCCATGCACGCTTAAAAATATTAAACAGAGCATAGGTAAAGAATGTTCTTTGAAGATTTATATACATATATTTAAAAAAAAAAACAAAAACAAAAAAAAAAAAACACACTATTAATTTTTGTGGGAGAAGATGGCGAAAAATAAATTATTGTAAAACAGATCCATAACAACGTTGAAAATAATTTTATTGGGTGAGAAATCGTTTCATTAAGTGAACTTGAAAGAATAACTTATCTATTACATTACTTCTTGATTTCTATGATATTTTGCAGTGCTAAAATGTAAACCATATCCCTGTTTTTAAATACAACACGCGTTAAATATAACGATCAAATGCTGAAACCACCTTCGAACTTAACTTCTCATGCAAAGAATCTTTTTATCATCCTGATATTGTTGCGTACTCGGGGTTCGTGAATTGTCTGAGAATGATAGGCGAATCGAATCTTGCAGGGACTCAAAAGTTTATTTACAGAAAATTCTAGAAGATTACAGGTCCATAAACCAACTAGCAACTTCAGTAATACCAGAAAACACAGCTTAAATAACCGTCAACAGTATCAAATTCACATCATAAACTATAGCATAGCATTAACACACAGCAGTAGGCTGTAATCCAAAGAGGCTCACTGCTTCTTTACGTACTTTAATGCTTCTCACTGCTTCTTTAATCAATGCCTTGGCGAAACTGACTCAATTGACGCGATGCGATTCCTTAAACACACGCGTAGAGAATTGAGAATGTTCCAGAAACTTCTCAACAATCAAGTTAGAACTTAGACATTTGGTATATCGATAATAAGGATTTTCTCGCCAAGGTTGCCACAAAAGTGGCCAAGGAGTGAAAAACTCGCTAAATTTGGCGACAAAAACATTACCTCAATGATTAACCTGCCTGAATGAAGCTTTTTAATGGATTTTAAAGGGAAAATAATCCGTTTCAACACGAAACAAGCTAGAAATGCTAAAAATTAACATTTTATAACCTGACTAAGTCTATTTGAAAGATTTTGCATAGAAATAACTACTCTTATTTACAAATTCGTAACAATATTCTGACTTGTTATTTTTACAGCCGACACAATAACTAATTAAGATGAAAAAGTTTTGTATAACGGTCGGCTCTAGCTTGCACTGCAATTTTTTTTTTTTTCTTTTTAAGGATTTGAGAAGCTTGAGGAATGATTATATATATATATGCACTGTTAAAAATGGTTTCTTAAAAATGAGCTAAATTGTCTCAAAATAGCCCGGAAACAATATATACTTAAATTTGAGAAACCATGTACTCATTTTTGACTATATTGACATGTGAAACATGGGGAAACATGGTGTTCTGTCTTAAAATTGTTTAATGACTATATAACATCGAAGTACATTAATAAGGATTAAACACTCTGAAAAAAAAAAAAAAAAAAACTTTAAGGATTGAGCAATGAGATAATTAATGCTTTTCAAATTGTGCCTTGATTGACTATTCATAATTCGTCTTCTTTTCTTTAAAATATCTCTCTTTTCATGTAACAAAAATTGGAAGAATGCAACACAGAGAGAGAAAATTGTGTATTTTAAGCTATTATGAAATAAATGAGTATTATTTATTTATTTATTTATTTTTTGTTTATTAAAGATATTGTACTTATAAGCTTTACTCATACATACACATATAAATAAATATATATATGTATATGTGTGTGCGTGTGTGTAGAATATTAAAAGTTATATCCAGCTCCTTTAAAAATAGTTTTGATGTAATTTTAAATATATAATTATGTATTAAGAACTCTTTACAGCCCTTCCTATGACAATGAATTTTTTCAAAGGTTTAAATAATAATGATAATAATAATATCAGGAATTATGTTAATCTTTTGAGGATTATTGCGCTGTTAAAAATAAAGTTAATCAGTTTGCACACACACACACACAAAAAAAAAAAAAATAAAATAAAAATAAAAAAATAATAATAATAATGCTTGTTTAGATTATATAGTTATAGCCAATATATTTGAGAAATTTGGTGCTAATTTTTAACATTATTAAGCACTACTAAAATGTGAAATTTAGCAGCACATTTTTAAAAATCTTGATTGCAACTAAATTAGAATATATTGGTACCAAGTTTTTTAGGGGGATAGAATTTTATTTTCAGCACTGTGGAATCAGCATAACAGTAAAAGACTGCGACAAAAAGAAAAAAAAACGTTTTTTCAAACACATTTTAAGTAAAGTTGGAAAAACGGATTATTGAAGAACCATATTTTTATATTAAAACGAAATATACATTTTCTGGTATATACATATGTAATTTATAAGAAAAAAAATTATATATCAATGGATATCCTATTGAGTAATTCTATTTTTGAATTTATTAATATTAATATTAATACAGTGAAACTTCTATGGGAGACCACCCTGTTAAGCGACCCCCTCCTCCAACGACCAATTTTAAAGGCACCGATTTGTTACCTTATCTACTTAATGTCCAATGTTGACACTTCTTTGAGCGACCACCTCTCTTTACGTCCAAATTTTTGCGGAACGAAGGGTGGTCGCTCGCGGGAAGTTTTACTGTATTTTTTATTTTGACAGTTAAAATAACCTTTTGTTTGTTAAATTTATCAATATTGAAAAAATCATCAAACACATTTCACTTTTTTTTTTTTTTTTTTTTTTAAGACAGACCAATAAAAACTTATATTTAGCTAAATGTATCACGATAAATTAAATATGAAGCTTATAGTAATTCGAAGTATGAGCATTTCGTATGGTATTTAGAGATTTTTTGATTTGAAATAACCAAAATTTGGTTTCTAAAAATTTATTATTTATCTTTCCATAAACTTATATTTTCAATATAAAAGAAAACTTTCCCCCTCTTTTTGCGACTCTTTCGCAAATAAAAATTATATAATTTCTATCTTTCTCTCGCTCTGTTTCAGCATATGCATTTCATCATTAAATTGAATTCTTAAACTTTTGAAGAATAGAGGGATTTCAACTGCAAAAATATTGTTATTTCTTGGAAGTATTTAAATGAAAACTTGTATTTTTACTCAGAAAATTACCTTTTTGAATTTCTAAATTGCATCGTTACAATACCATTTTCATAATGTAATTTTCCCATTCTGAAAATTTCTTTTTACAAAAATAATGTTAGATCTTTCAGCTCCCCCCCCCCCCCCCTCGTCTCGCTTCTAAAGTTCAATCGAAGTAAAGACGCAGAATTACTATCACAAGCCTGCGAAATCGTACTTTTAATTATTATTATTATTTTTTTTTGCACTGTTTTGGGTGTTTCTATTGTGTTTTGATGTGCTGAATTCAGAAATGCTTGTCTTTTTTTCCTATCACGTAGGGAATTTTCACAAAGTAAGGATGAAGATCGAAAGAATTAACCTAGAGATTATAACAAATTCGAACCAATTTATCTATAAAATACATTAAAATCGGCTATTATTTACACATTATCTTTTAAAGGTGTTTCTTTACATCGAAGCTTTTACATCGATCATTTTACCTTGTGCACAACTTGAAAACCTTGTGTGTGTGGAGGGGGGGGGGGGAATTCTCTATGCAGCATCCAACAATAATCTTCTAACATGATAACACCGCATTGTCCCTGATACCTTCTCTACATTTCTTTGGTATCTTGATGTAATAGCTCTCCTTCTTCTTCACACACACCATCCAGATTTTAAGGAAATAACTTAGATGGGAGTTGTAAAAGGGGAGATTTAGGCTCATAAAATCCATTTTTTGTCAAAACTGTACGTGATGGACATTTTTGAATATTTTTTACGTAACCAGCAACCAAAAATACATAAGAAAAACATATCTTGAAGAAAAAAATTTCACCGTCGACCTGTGATATTTAGCAGTAAATATTTTTTTTTTAATGCTATACATATATATGTATGTATACACATAAAACTACACATATTTTTTAGAAGTGTGAAGAAAACAAAAAAAAAAAGAAAACAAAAAATACTTCAATAGGCACTTTTTTTTTTTTTTTTTTTTTTTTTTGAAAATTTTGTAAAAAAGTCTTTAAATGAAATCGAATTTAAATTTAATTTTAGTCAAATCTTGAAAAGGTATGAAATAAGAGTTTTTTTTTTTTTTTTAAAGCATACTGTAAATTTATATATATATATATGTATGTATATATAATGTTTTTAGCGTATAAAACGCCAAAGCAAATGATGAAATTGCAGACAGCTGTTTCGCTAGCATTAAGCATACCATCATGAGTGAATGAAAGCGTACCGACATCAGTATCCTTTTAATATACAGTAAATTTCTTTATTTTTTCTTAATAAGCTTATAATTTATAATACAGATTTTTTTTTAAAAAATATTGATATTGAACTTGTTTTACTTTTCTATGTCTGTACTTTTTATCTTAACATTTCCTTTCTCTTTCTCTTTCTTTTTCCTTTTTTTTTTTTTTTTTTTTCCTTACTGTCATTTATCTTACTAAGCTGACGTAATATTTCAAAATTGTCGAAACTTTTCAGGAAATAAGAATGAGTGTTTTCTAAATTAGATCGTATTATAGGATAAATCCTCACTTATATTTTTAGCAAGAAAGCATAACATGTTATCGATGTATGTTAAAATCCCCATCCCCGTGTTGCAAATAAAAAGGAAAGACATTCCTTAGTTGATGAATCTCCTTTCAGTATTTAGAGCTTTGAAGGACGACATTTGGATTATTGAATACCAAGGTTAGACAGTACAGTGCAACTTGCCAAGTTTGTTGGGCGGATATTATAAAAAATAAGAATTGTTTCCGTGTTTCTAAACAGTTGTTGCTTTATTTGTTGGCAAAGTTGAAACCTAACCAGATGAGATTCTTAGTGACTCAAGAAAAAACAATGCTTCAGATCTCTGTTACACTGACATAGAAGCAGCATTTTTAGTTTTAACAGCGAGAAATTCACACGAAAAAACTTCAAATAGAGTAATGTTTTATTTAAATCCTTTTAGTATTAATTTAATATGAAAGTAAAAAGTTCGAATTTTAAATAAAAAAAAAAGATATTTGAGACAAAACAAAAATGTATAATTAATTGTAAAATTTAAAATATTTAAAATTTACCTGACATTTTCTCTAAAAAATTTTCAGACTTTTAAATATTTTATTATTTTAAATTAGACTGCTCAATTTATTTCTAACTTTTAATTATTTTATAAGCGATTTTAGATTTTTAAAGATGATTTAAAACATTTGGAACAACTTTAGTGTAGGATTCCTTAAACGTCTCTTTAAATTTGGTGTCGAAATAACCCAGACATTTTTCTCCAAGGACCATGACTCCAATTCTGCGATCATGATAGCCGTTTTAACTCTATCGGTGCATTAAAAATAAATTATAAAACTCTGCCAAAAAGAAAAGAAAAAAGAAGAAGAAAGAAAGAAATATAAACAGTAATAGCGTAAGTTATCTATTTTTAACGCCTGAATAGAACGCTTTAATGAAAAACCTTTTTTTACATTTTGCATCTTTTCAGCAGGCGTCAGTTGAAAATTAGCAGAATGTTAGAAATAAACATAATATAAAATATTGTCATAAATTAACTAAACAATTTCGTAATGCAATCAAAATAGGTACTAGATATTCTTCTCAAGAAGAAAGTATTACGTATATAATAATAAAAATGGCGACAAAAATTTTAAAGTCGCCAAGAGAATCCTATACTAAAATTGTACCGCACTCACTTTCTCACATTTCCTCTCTTAATTAACAACTTTTATAAAGGACAAATACAGTGGAACTTGAATAATTCGAACTTGTTTAAGTCGAAATTATGGATAATTCGAATTTTTTAGTCGGTCCCTTGAATTTCGTATTAAAATAATGTTAAAAAGTCATGGATAATTCGAATTCTATTTTGAATAATTCGAATTTTTCATACGATTATCCTTAAAATATTACAGTAAAATTTGGTCCCGAGATTTTTCTCAGCTAAAGTGCATTATTTTTTTTTAACAGTCTTTCAAAAAAGGATAAGGAAATACAAGAGTATTTCCTACCTAAGTGCATCAGAAGATATGGTTCATATACATGAACTTCGAGAGTTTTTTTTAATTGAAAGTCATGTCTAGTGAAGATTCTGCTTTTGTATCAATTGATGGGTTGAAGTCATATGCAATGACACTTAAGGTTGTACTTAAGGAAGCAATCAAAAATATCTGACTATTATAAAAAAGTGTTGAATAATTAAGCTAGTAAAAAAATATTGATTTAATGGGAGGGAGTTAATGATGCAGTATTCTTAGATATAAAGTTTATGTGTTAAATCTTTGATCATAGCGTTTTATATTTTTAATATATGTAATTCGAATTTTTGGATATTTCGAATTTTTTCTCTGGCCCCTTCAACTTCGAATTATCCAAGTTCTACTGTATATTGTGTGAAGAATATAATAATATCAAAAGATGAAGTACAGCTTCAGTATAAAACTCCTTTGGCGAATTTCATTTTTTTTTTTTTTTTTTTTTTTTTTTGTCGCCATTTTGCTAACGTATTAAAATGGTTATAGCAATTGCGTAAGTAAAGATCTTAGCAAGAAACAACCGAGCTACTTCGGTACCAAATTTCAAAATTTGGCAAGGAGGTCCTATACTAAAGTTGTTCCAAAAATCTGAAATTATATTAACGTACATCGAGAGAGTCTGTTTCAACAAACCACTGTAAAAATACATATTTATTGTGATATAGAAATGTGTTTCGTGTATTTAAATTAAAATAACACAGATTTCCTATTTAAAAATTTTATTTGTATCTAACTTTTCATTATATTTGGTTGAAAATCTGACAAAAGAATCCCTAAGTTTTACAACATTTTAAACAAATATAAACTTATGTGTCGTCTTCATTAGTCGCTCGTTTAGCCAGGAAGTACCTCACTCGTTCTTCTTTTGCTTCTCACGATGATATCTATTAAACGTAAGAAAGGGGATCTTAGTTAGCGAATTCGCATAATAATATAAATGCAAAGCAGTAGCAGAATATAAATGGCAAAAGAGAGATTATAAAGCAAAATAATTTCGAGTTTTCTTATTGAATTATTGGATTCTAAACTATATTAATTTGTAATTTTGAAGCCAAGCATGTATTACTATAATCTAACTACAGCAAAAAGTATTTGTATATTATGCATAGATCTCTAAAATGTTATTTAAAAAAAAGTTGTCATGCAAGTTTTCTTTTATTTTATAGCCATTTAGATGCTTTTTTTTTTTTTTTTTTTTCAAAGCACAAATATAATAATAATCGCAACTTCAGCATTATGCGCGCAACTTTAGCATAATAAGCTCAACACTAATATAATGAGCGCAGCTTAATTATAATCAACACAACTTTGGCATAAGTGCGAGTTTGGCCTTAATAAGCAACTATAGCATAAAATTAAAAAGACTCTGGCATAATAAGCATGATTATTTTGGTTTAATAACAGCTATTTTGGCATAATAAGCGCAATCGCGTTCTTTACTTTTAAGAAGATGCATGTAAGGTTAAAGTTAAAATATAGCTACTAGGAATTTCATGAGTATTCTGATTATGAATGACAGACCTTGTGGTGTTTAAAGAAAGATTCTTCATATTGTTGCTAGTATATTCGTTTTCTTTCCTTTTTGTCAAGATAAAAAATGAACTAACTGTTAGAACATCAAGAAGAGTAATGTACTTTTGTTTCTTTTGCGAAAAAGAAATATTCACTTGTTATTTTATCTGAAAAGCAATAAGAAGCTTTAAAAAAATCTCTAATTTTTCTACACGAAATCTGTACACCATCTCGATTTCTTTGAAGCTTTTTTCATCTATAAGAATTTTAAAAATAATGTTTATTTCACGATTTTGATGTTCCTCATTTGTCTGATTATTGAAACATTTACATTCAGACCACATTTTCTTAATTTCTTCTGTATTTTTTTCACAACTACCATTTCTCAAATTCCTATTGGCCAGTCTCTCACATTCCGCGAATCCTTTCCTATAATAGATGAGCACTTCCCTCTCATTTCTGTATTCACTGAAGATGGTATGCTAAATATTTTCAAAACAGCTGTCTACTATTCAGTTTTTCTCTTTGACATTCAAAACAATGGAGATTTTTCTTGGGTTTATATTAAGGGTTGTCTACATTTTTCGAACATAATTTGGCGACTGATTTGGCTGTGAAAGAAAGCTATCAAATTTTCAGGTGGCAGTTCTCAAACTGGAGAATACTTAATTGCTTTATTAAAAGGAATAATGAAGGAACTTTATCAATCATCAAGAAAAATAAATAAATTAAATTTGATAATATTGATTTGGCTATTATACATTTAAAGCATACATATGCATAAAAATGCATACATATACAGTGTGCAACTGTTATAAATTCAGGTCCTCTCTTAAAAAAAAAAATATATATATATATATATATACGTTTAAATGTAAAAACGTTTTGAATAACGTTAATAATGACGTCATGTCTAAAAAAAAAGCTACAAATTCAATTTTATAAAAAATTTAAAATATAATCTAAATTTTTATGTGCTACCCTGGTTCGTATTGTTATACTTAACAAAATTATCTGGATACACTGAGAATAAATAAATAAAAAAATATTTTTTAATTAAAGACTTTTTCCATAGAATAATAATAATTATTATTCTATGACTTTTTCTGTTAGCTTGATTCACACTAAAAAGTATGAAAAGTTTAAAATGAAGTATTGCCACTTAAATATCATACTTTAGTTAAGTTTAAAAAGTCTATTTGTCGTGTGGAAAAACTGTTTGCACCCATGGATTCAGAAAAATCGCCCCTTTCATTTAGTACCGAATTTGTAACGAGCCACGTACCTTTTAAAATAACTGAAAGGAATTAAAATGAAATGTTTCCACCAAAATTTCATGCTTTAGTTAATTTTAAAAAATCTAATTGTCGTGTCGAAAAATTGTTTGCACCTCTGGATTCAGAAAAATCGCCCATTTCGTTTGGTACCAAATTTGTAACGATAGGACTGATATTTCTAATTTATTTTTCATTTTTTTCGTTTTTAACCTGGATTCGGTAGAAGGTTTATGACAGAGAATGTAAGCTAATAAAAAGAGTTTACAATAAATAGCATCATTTATCGTTATATCTGACCAAGGTATTTCCTGTTACATTTAAGCTGACTTTTCGTTATTATATACAAAATAACGAATGAAATGTTGAAATGGAAAAAAAAAAAAAAAAGAAGAAAGAAATATCGAATTGTAAGTTCTTTTCGATTTAAAAAGATTTTTTCTTTTTTCTATATTATTTGACAAATTCGTTTTGCTGTCATTTGTTATTTTCTTCTATATACATAAAGAAAGTGTTGAAATGACGCTGTTATCCAATTTTTTCATAATTTTTGATATGTCACAGTACAGATTAAATTTTCATATAAATGTACATAGTGAGCATTATTTTTAAGTTTTCAATATATATATATATATATATATATAGCTGATTGTTTGTCTGACCGGATTTTTAGTTCGCTATAGAAAGCTACACTGTTCAACCGGCAGCTACGAAAAGTGGCTCACATTAATCAGGAAAAGATCTAGTTAACACCGTATTTTTTAGTTCAGTCGGATAATTGGATCAAAAGATATTAAATAAAAACCCCATTTGAACTTTAAAATGATTAAAAAGAAAGACATATTTGATGCCAAAATAAACAAATGAAATACATCTTTATTTATTATTTATATTTATTTATTTATTTATTTTTTTCCGGAGAAAAAAATATTTTTAATTTCGCATGAAAAATAATAAAAATTAGGAAAAAAAAAATTAGTTACGCTACGAAAATTTACACATATTTTAGCATTAGTACATATTTTACCAGGAATTCGCGTATAAATAAATATTTTCATAGATATTTGGCATTAGCTTGAAATTTTTATTTAAGTACTTTTCTTCTCTGTAGTAAAACAAATTTTTTCATGTTTATTGATACTTTATGTCTAAATTATGGGGTTCTTTTATATTCTCACCTTAATTTAAAATAATTATAATTTGGAATTTATTATATATATATATATATATATATATTAAATATCATAAGAGTTTTTTTTTTTTTTTTTTTTTTTTTTCAATGGAATAGCTTTAGTTTGGCAAAATTTGAAATTTGGACCTTTATTTATCCCGTTGGCTAAAACAATACATTGGAATAAAGAAAGTAAAATTTTATCCATGGTTTCCATGGGTTCATTTCAACCGAAAAATAAATAAATAAGTAAAATAAATAAATAAATAAATAAATAATGAAAAATATTATTTAACAGAAAAACTTACATCCCAATCACAACAATGTATTGGGATTAAAAAAAAAAATAAAAATGTTTTGCATGGTTTTGGAAGCTTCTTCCATTGATACGCGATTGTAATGAAATGCTCGCCCTCTGGTGGGCTAAGGTGAAATTACAATTAACATGCTTTAATTCGGCTTTCATCCAGCCGCCATTTCTTGCCGATGTTTAGTTTCACATATATTTATTGAATAAAATTGAATAAATCCGGTAAAAAAGGTAATACATACTGTTGTGTGCTACAGTGTAACTCCAAAGGATCAAGAAATCCAGAATCAAGCTTCCATTTATTTCCAAATGACAAATTTAAAATTTCAGTTGCATCGGGTAATGGAGGTAAAGAATTAATCAGATGATTTGAAACTAATATTTGTTCAACTTCAGTTAAAAATCTACTTTCGATCGAACTTTGAATGAACTGAAATATTTTTTTCCAAAAGCAATCAATTTTCCATGATGTAATGTCGGAGAAATTATAGTACGAATATTAAGTAGAATAACAAAAAGAACAATAATAAATACACGTGGCTATTATATTTACTAACAACAAAAGCTGAAAAAGCGCCATCTATCGATCATTACAAACGCGGATTCTCAATAAATTGAACAAAACAAATTTTTTCTCGTTAAGTTATTTTTGTTGCTGTGCAGAATTTTAATACGTCAGCGAATAACAATAATAATAATAATAATAATAATAATAAATTAAATATGTAGCATTCCGCTACGTCAAGAAAAATTAACAATAGAGTTCTAACAACCACGTGACTTTCTTCTTAGCAACCGTACTTTGCTGAAGGACAATGCTAATTTTTCCATGCCTTTGGAAGCCTAGTAGTCGAATTTTTTTATGCTTTTACAAAGACATTTACAACACTGTGTTACAATAAATTTGTAACACTATTCCGTAATGATAAAATGGGTCAGTGGGGTCAACTGTCCCTCAGCAAACATGCTCGTGACGTCATCTGTTAGAACTCTATGTAAATAAATAAATAGACACGTGATTATTCGAATTAAAAGATTGCAATATCATTTTTAATTTTTTGGAGACGTTTGGACTAGAGTCCATTAGTTTCGATTTCAAAACATATAAATATCAAGATTTAAACGATGCAACCATTTGTTTTAAATATGATGTAAATCAATTTTTGGTATTTCGAACTTGCAAAAAGAAAGAAATTCGGAAGTAAGTGTGTAAAAATCAAACTCTAGTCTGGCGCAGACTGACTAGTATTTTAATAATCGACAGTATCGAACATACAATCTATAATAGAAAAACAAAAAGCAAAAAAAAGCACAAATTTTTAGAGGACGGGTTGGGAAGAAGACTGTTATTTTATATTTTTGTTGTTGAAAATCACTAGAAAGACATTTTGAAATATACTACAGGAACGTTTTAAGATTTTAAGAAAATCGGAAAATTTTTATTGATTTTTTACGCTTTATTTATTCTTTTAGATTGATTGATTCACTCTGTCATAATTTGAGTAATTTCATTTATCACTTATTATTTTTGCATCATTATTATTTTTATACGCAAGCGAAGTGATGACGTCACTGGTCGTCCGTGGGGCCGTGGGGCCAAGCAAAAGATTTTCTATGTTAATCGTCTATTGGATTTTTTGTAAAAAATTAATTAAAAATTAAAGGAAATTATCTCCCGATTTTAATCCTAATACTTGGTTATAGTTATATATAAGTTACTGTCTACATGTGTTAGACTAAGTCATTTTTGCTGTAAAATTGATAAAATTTTAATTTTAAATTGCAAAACTCTAGAAAAAGAAAAGGCAAACTTCCATTTTCGAATGCAAACATAAACATTTCATTTCAAAGAGTGATATTTATAAATATACAACTTATATACTAATTAGAACGAAAATGATAAATATTCTATCATAATTTGAAGTCAAATTTGTTTTCAAATGTCTAAATAAAGTATCTGATATAGAAGGTATAAGCCATTATGATAGTATAAGATACTAATATGTTGCAGAGAGCAGAATAGATTATATAGTTTTCGTCCTTGGCGAAAAAAAAAAAAAAAAAAAAAAAAAAAAAGATCGCCACATTATCTGGTGAACATATTTGATTTCTTTCAAAAATCATGGTTATTTGAACAACGTATATTAAGAGAGCAACCAATAATATGAAACAATATTTCATACAATACATATTACGAAAATATACATCTGGCATGCATATTTTCGTATGACGCTTTTGATCGCCAAATACAAAAAACTCCAGGGACGACCGTATTAAAATTGATTAAGTTAAAAAATGAATACTTGCACCATGATTAATAATATTATTATTAATTTTATAGATCAAGCAATTTTGTCGCGTGATAGCGATTCATCATAACTGTATTTTAACGGATACTTTTTAAATCCATATTAATGTGATGTAGTGGTCTAATTCTAGAACAAGAAGTAAGGTTTTTTTTTTTTTAATAATCTTTGAATTTAATGGCTGTTAAACTACCGTTTGCTTTGTTTTCGAAGCAATATCTTTGAGTAACAAAAAAGTATTTATGCTTCTGTACTTAAAAAATGTATCGTGTTTTGGAATCGCTTTATCAACTTTCTGAAAAAGCTGACATAATTATAGAAACGGCATTTACAAACGACAGTTTAGAGGCAAAGTTTCTTTACGCAAGAAATACGATGAAGCAAATTATGAATGGTAATTTTCCAGAATATAGCCACTTCCTACACTCTGAGAGAAAAAGTATGTTGAAACATGCAGATGGTACTTATGTTAAAAATAAATCTCATGTTTATATAGCAAATTCTATCAGTCCAGTAATAAAGAAAGCAGAATCTAATGACAGCGGAGTCATATTTGCTTCATCACCCGATACTGAAGATGTTACGTTGAAGCTAGAAAATAATGATAGAGATAAGTGTGAGGAAGCTGAAATGTCAAAAAAATTAAGTATCAGGAAATGTGAGACTGAAAAACTAAATGATGTTACTTCCGATTTGATCAACAAAATTTGCTCACCTCAAAATTCATTTGAAACAACAAAACGTAAGGGGAAATCACTAAACTTGAAAACTCAAGAACAAGTTGATAATGAATTAGAAACATATAAAAGAAGATATATTAAAAGTTTCACTCCAAAAAATAGCAAAATGTCTTTTAATTTTGATAATATGTTGCACAAAAAGCGCCGAACCAGATCAGCCCTAAAAAATTACTCGAAGAAGGGTATTTCTCTTGATGGCTCATTTCGTAAATCGGATGATATACTGCATAATGCTAGTGTTACAGATAAAACATACATAATAAGTGGTACATCTAAGGAAAAAAGTAAAGAAGATGTTTTGAATAGAACTTATATAATAAGTTCCACATCTAGTGAAGGAAGTAAAGATTGTACTATTATTATAAGAGATAGTAGTAACGATAAAGAAATTAGTACTTTTCCGTCTGTTTTTAATGAAAGTGTAAAAAGGGAATTTAGAAATAATCACTATAAGAGTTTAAAAGAAAGTACTCCAAATGCCGAGGTAAAATGCATTTTAGAAGAAATGATCCCGTCAATGCAAAATAAAATGAACAATATAGCTAACACTGGAACACAAAATACGGGAAATCTAAGTGATACAAAAGATTTTAATTCAGGAAACACTTCTGAAACAAAAACGTTAATAAATGAACGTAATGAAATAGAACATCTACATGATGAAATCAATGATATTAAAGAACGGAAAGAGAAGAATGTATCATCATATCTTCAAAATAATTATAAAAATACAAATACTGTCTATTCAAAAAGCAATATTAAAAAAGAAAGCATAAATTTCATAAGGTGTTCTAGGAAAAATATTTATAAAAATTCTATATCTCCTTTGAATTTGGGTAGACAAAAGTTTTCTTCAAATTCTTCATCGGATGATACGATCTCTGAAATAAAATTAACAACAAGACTTCGAAAACCTAATACCAAGATAATTCGTGGAAGACAGTTTCAAACGAATTCTGCTCCAATACAGAGAAAACAATTAAAAGAAAGAATCGTCAGACCTGCTACCCCAGTAGAATTTATTACAAACTATAGCCGACAATCCTTAAAAGACAAGGCGGAGGAAAAACGGAAACTGCGAGAAATTAGAGTGCAAAAGACAAAAGAAAAAAGAGAGCGTTTACAGCGAGAAAGAGAAGAAAAAAATCGACTCAGCGAACAGAGAATGAAACATCGACTTGAACAACATGAAAAAATGTTGAGGGAAAAAGTAAATAAGTTTAGAATGAAGTTGCGAAACCAACATCGATGGAACACTAGACAGGTTAGTTCCTCTACTTCTACTTCTTCAAAAGACAGCAGAGAAGATGGAGTGAAAGATAATGACGTTTGTCGTAATGATCAAGAGAGAAGCCAAAAGTTATCTAAGGTAGATAATTATTATCATGATATGTCACTTAAAAAAGCTGCCCCCAATTCTCTTCTAGGTAATGCTGGACCAAATCCAGAACCTTCTGAGAAACACAATTCTGTTGTAAGATGTGAGAAAACACCTGTAGATCTTTCGACATGTACTGGTGAGTATGGTGGTGAAACAAAAACTGGTGAGTTAAAAGTAATATCAGCATGTGAAAACACCGTTTCTATAGAAGATATTGAAGAATCTGACTGTGTAAAGCCACCAGATAACGCTGCAAAATTCTTAGAGAATACTTCTTTTAAAATAAGTAACACATCTTGCCAACAGGAAAAACAAGACATTGTTGAATCAAATATAAAACAATCAAAAAGAAAAAGTAATCAGTTAGACAAAGCAGATTCTGAGATACTGCAGAAACCCAATGAAAATTTTACCGAATCAAACTTACAGAAAATGTCTAAGAAAAAGGACTTAAAAGATTCTTCGTATTTTCTTCGTTCATCAGAAAAAAACTGCTCAAACAGTACCTCGATTTCTTCAGAAACTAAGCAAGTGCAAAATATTGAAGATATAAAATCATGTAAAATCACGTCAGTTTCCACAGAAAATGAAAATTGTTGTAGCTATTCTTGTTTTAATTCTAAATCTAAAAAGAATTGGGATAAGACTCATAGCAAAGTCTTTGCTAAATCCAGAATTTCCAGACCATTAGGGAAAAAGAAACTGTGTTTAAATGATTCGAAGAGGGGCATTACCAAGAAAAAACGCTTCAAGAAAACCCTTAAAAAGAAGGAGAATATCACATCTTATAAGATTTCTGATATGCACGAAAACAGTTTTCATGAGGAAGATATCGATCCTTCTAAAATTCCGTTATGGGCAACCGGTTTTCATTTAAAACAAGCTCTAATTCAACAATATTATGAACCTCCTGATGTTGAAGAAATATTTGGAGCCGTATCAGGCGTACCAATAGACTTAAAAACTATTTTTCAAATTGATAAACCAGAATACCATCGTAGAACCAGCTCTGAAAAATGGAACATGACTGATACTTAAGCTTAAGTTAGTTTTTTGCTTCTGTGCAAGCCTGTAATAATAAAAATAAATAAATAAACCTATGAAACCTATATCAATACTACATTTTAGGGAATTCATTATCTTTCTTCAGATATATGACATCTTAAAAAGGCTTCACACTAGACATTACATTCAAACAAACGTATATGGTAAAAATATATTTGAGGATCCCCCCTTGGCGAAATCGTTTGGCGCATTTTTGTTAATAACCTATAACACTATATACATATAACCTATACATATACACTATATACATATAACTATATACGTATAACCTATACATATAAATAGGCTAACCTTAATAGATTTACCGCGATCACAACGTGGCACGAATTAAGGGGCACCCTCAAATATAGTCTAACCATGTAACGTATATATATTTATATAGCTATATATAAAATTTTAGGATTTGCAGAAATTCAACACGAAATTGTCTATGACATTTAAAATGTACACATAGAAAAGCAAAAAATTTTTAGAATGCATTTGTCAGCTATCAGATAGAAAAGAGAATATCACTCATTTCACTCATCAATTATTATTAGGTACTTATAAGAATAAGTACGACAGAACTGTTGCTTTTAGTCAGCGTCGTCATTATTTGCTGTGTTTTACATTCAATATGTTAGGTGTAATTCTCCAAGCAAAGTTGGGGGTCTAGTTAAGAATGAGCGATGGTCGCCAAATGGGCGATAAGCGCACCAAATGTGGTGGTCTTTTTCTCGCCAAATCGCACTCGAGGAAAACAACACGACGTCCTGTCGGCATTGTTGAAATTTCAAATTGCGCCAAGGCCATCGCTCATTCTTAACTAGTTCCCAAAGTTGCACTGTTCAACCGATTCTTACGAAAAGTGATACACTTATTAATCCAAACAAAATCTATTTAACGTCGGACTTTTTAGTTCAATCGGATAATTTGTTCAAAAGATAAAACCCCCATTTTAACTTAAAAATTATTATAAAGAAAAAACAAGTTAATGCTTTCTCTCCCCACAAAAAAAAAAAAAAAAAAAAAAAAAAAAAAAAAAATTTTTTTTTTTTTTTTTTTTTTTTTTTTTTTTTTACATAAAGGGAAATTTATTTACATGTGAATTTGAGATATATTTCTTTTTAAATCTTAAAAAAATGAACTTGTAACAATTGTTTTTCATTTAAATTGAGGGAGGACAAGACATGTTATAATTACGCTTTTTGTACATTTAGTGTTTATTACTTCCAGTAAAAAAAAAAAAAAAACAATGAAAATTTAGAAAAATCACGCGACAGAAATGATGGAACAGCTTTAGTATAGGGCTCCCTTAGTGAAATTTGAAATTTGTACCAAAGTAGTTCGTAAGTTTCTCGCCAATGTCTTTACTTACGCATTTGCGATAATCATTTTAATTCAACATAAAAATGGCAATATAAAATTAAAAGTCGCTAAGGAAGTTCTATACTAAAACTGTAAGAAAGAGACATAAAGAAATAAATACAGTAAACATTGCTAAGGAATGCAACACAGTTTACCACACGCCTCTTTGTGGAAGAATAGACTAAGCAGAAGTCCTGTCGTATTAAATTAAATTTTGTTATGCACAGAATTTTATTTCTGTTACTTAGAAAAATATGGACTTCGATTTATAATACTTTATTATTAGCATTTAATTAACGCAATTCATATGAGTGGCTACCAATTTTATGTAGGGAAATGTATTAATCCTACTGTAAAAAAGACTTTATTTATTTATTTATTTTTATTTTTATGAACTACCAGTAGTGATTCAAGAATAAATGCAAAAAAAATCTATATGCTTGATCAATATTTCTTTCTACTTTCCTCTATATTCAATAAAAGAAATTATTGGATTCGTAAAAGTTTTCGGCTTGCAGTTTTCGACGGATTTATTCTATCTAAGCGGTCTAGAACACGATTTGACCATTTTTAGAAAATGTCTGTCTGTCTGTGTGTGTGACAAAAATTTTGTGGCGACCCGGAACTACTGCTCAGAATTGTATATAAATTTATATGTAGATGCACTTTGACCTAATTTAGTGCTTATCAACTTTTGGTGTCAACTGCTAGACAGGTGGTGCTGCTACACAGCGATTTCCGCAGTTTAAAGGGCGGCTATATCTCAGGTTCTATTACGTATAATCAAATAAAACGATATGTAAGAAGGCCATTATGAGAAATTATGCTGATTCAATTTCAATTATCGACCAACAGGTGGCGCTTCTATACAGCGATTTCCGCAGTTTAAGGGAAGGCTATAACTCAGGCACTATTGCATAGAATCGAATACAAATTTATACGTTGATGCACCTTGACGTAAATTAATGCCTATCGACATTTGGTGTCAATCAAATACAATTTTTATGCATATTGATGATCCTTGCAGTATAGAACTTCAAGCAGTTATTTTTTCATGCAAAGTGAGGTAAGTTAATTTTAAATATTTGTTTTATTAATATGAAAAATAGGCTTAATTTATTTGTGTACATTACAAAATAGACGCCATTTTGAAAAAACGCATTTTCACTTTGTTTGCATTTGGAATCCATGGTAACCATTTCCAAAAATTGCATTTCGCCGTAATCACCAAAAGAAAATTGCCAAATAGTGTTATGGACAAACCTGCAAGTTCCCCCCCCCCCCTTTTTTTTTAGTGTCCCTCTAGTTGCCCTAGTAACGTATCTGGCCCCTACTATGACTCAGATGTTTACTTATATCGGTTAATATGAAATATATAATTTATGTATATTTATTTATGAATATTAGAGCAGTGACTTTGGCATGACTGCTTCAAATTACATGGAGTGCAATCTAGCATAACGCGCAAAATTGATTGAAAAAATATGCACTATTTTCTGTATAAACGAACACTATTATTATAACATCAAACGAAGAACAAGTAGTAAGTATCATGATTTATTATCATTGTTTTAACTATTTATTTATTTTATTATATTAATTTAAATCATTAATAACTTAAATTTATTTAAATAATTTATTATAATTTTTTAAAATAATCTTTTTGGGTTGGCTTTCGTTTAATGTCGTAATAAAGAATAATAACCATTCAAACACTTAGCGCCGAATCAACAATAAATTTCGCATAAGGTTAAAAATTTTGGTAGTTATGGCTTAAAGGGAAAAAATTAAAAAAATGCCAAAATAGAGCAGATATTTGACAGCTTTGACGACATAACACAAATTAATGGCTATATGACTGCTAAGTTCGTACTAGGTGCCCATATGGTATCGCTTTAGTATAAGTCCCACTTAGCGATTTTTAAATATTTGTCATTATTTGACAATGAAATTTTTGATGTAATTTTTTGTTTGAAGTATTTAGTAACTATTTTTTTTTTATAGTATTCATGTTTTTTTACTATTACATTTCGTAGTTAATTTATGGCAAAATATCATACTCTGTATATATTTCTAATGTATGGCTAGGTTTAAAATGTGCAATTTAAAAAATAATTTTTTTTTTTTATATAATGTTATCGAGCCACACACGTTTGAAAATAGATAATTTATATGATTATTATCATCGTTATTGGAGCAACTTGCAGGTTAATCCACAACTCTATTTGGCAAATTTTTTTTCAGTGATTATGGCGAAATGTGATTTTCGGAAACGGTTGCCATGGGTTCCAAATGCAAACAAATGCTGCAAAGAATCCAGAACGATATCGTTATCGTTCAAAACGAGGCCAAGAAAAAACCACCAAATAGGCAAGCTGTACCTTATTATTGTTATTATTACCAGTCGGTATTCTTTTCCCCACACTTGGATATTTTCGAATGAACTTTTTTTTCAAATTTGTCATATTCGCTAAATCAAAAACAGTCGCCAAATGTCGTGATAAATAGCCAATAATAATGAAAACGATTATTTATTTATTTATTTATTTTTAATCAAAATAATAATGAAATTTATAGTCGCTTTAACAATAGCGCTTTTAGCGTGTTTCTCTATTTCAGCTAAATGTTTTGAACATAATTTGGTTTTTTTATAGCGTTGGCCGAGAAAAAAAAAACCCCAAATCACCAATTGGTGGTCTGTACATAGATTTGCATCTATTATTTTAAACTATAACATTTAGATTTATTTATTTATTTATTTTTCAAATCACGGGTAATTTTTTTTCCCCGAACATACACATTATGTAAGGAAAGTATTGTAATCATGAAAAAAAAAAAAAAAAAAAAAATCCGACTTTGAGATTTTGGTGTATTTATACGTTTTGAGGTCTCCTTAGTTCAATTTAGCTTATTTTACGGTGATGTATGCGTGTATGTATATATGTGTATGTATGGTATATATGTGTGTATGTATGTGAGTGAAAACGATAACGTCAAAATTTTTTATTCGATTGAGCTGAACGTTGGTAGGTAGGTTATGGGTCACTGTTGCATGAACTGTATAGATTTTGGGGAATCTAGCGCATATAGTGTTTTTACAGGGGCGCAACAAAAAGTTCATTCAAAGGCCTATGGGATGAAATTATATAAAGTGCGATAGCGTCCAAATGCCTCATTCTATTGAACTTTATATTTGTATAAATATTACAGGTCACCATCGCACGAACTGTAGGGATTTTGGTGAATGTAGTACTTATAAATTCTTACAGGGACGCAACGAAAAATTCTTTATCATTATGACGTATGTTCTCAAATCATTTTAAGTGCGACAGCGTTAAATTAAACAACACGCTATTTAGGGGGAAAATACTCCAAAAGTCATTTATAATTTTTTATTTTGTTTATTTTATAACTTCTCTTACTTTAATATATTAGCAACCGTTAATTATTCAATGTTCGGAAAGTCGAGTGAAGTCACTCCAGGTTTAAAAAAAAAAAAAAAAAAAAAAAAAAAATTCTGTTTTGCTAAATCATCATTTCTCTATTATTTTATCCATTCCTCTAAACTGACGATAAAAAATTTATCTTCTTTTTTCATAAAATTGTTTCAGCAATGACATCAGTCTTGAGTGTTACTTTCCAGAAACTTCGGTTTTCATCTACAGTATTTTATATATTTATCTATATTTTTAACGCGCACTAAATTTTAAAAGGCTATCATGGTCGCGGAAATGCAGTCCTTGGCAAAAATTGCGCGAACTACTTCAGCGCCAAATTTTAAAAGTCCCTAAGGGGATCTTATACTAAAGAAAAGTACAGGTTAGTTGGAAATTGCACATTCAGGGAAATACTAAACTACATATAGAAGGAACCAACGAGATATATAAACAACAGATATGGAGCGTTATTGCCAAAAAGTAAAAAAAAAAAAGATCTGAGCTAAGCAGTTCTCTAAGTTATATTTTTGTCTAAATTATATCTTTTTTTTTTTTTTTCTAAATCATACTTTTTATTCAAATTGTAGCATATATCAGGTCCAAAAAATCTTTAAATTCAGTTGAAAATTAGAGATTTTATTGAGTAATAATTTTTAATTCAATTCAATTCCAGCCATGCATTGACCAGTTTTCAACCAATTTTAACAAAATAAATAATTGTCTACATAAGAGTGATAAGTGGTAACCCTGACAGGGTGAAACATGATTCATGTGAGATGAACCATATATTCATTGATTTCCTTGGTTACAGCTTATTTTCAATAAATTTCTCTGGCAACTGCATGGAGATTGTACTTGGCGAAAATCCTAACTGCCAATGCTTTTGTTTACTTACGTAATTTAATATTTTCTTTTGTTCTAAATCATTTTTTTTTTTTTTTTACTTTTATTTATTTCGTGTAGTCAAAATTTAACTGACAAAATGTTTAAAAATGATTATTATTATTATTATTATTTTAATTGCTCTTTAAAAGTTCGACTTTTCTTTATAAACACTTTTAAAATTTGTTGGGAAATAATTTTTAAAAAAAGTATTTTATTATTTATTATAATGTGAAATATTAAAAAATATTTTTAAAAACAATTTATTTCGGTATAGAAATTTTTACCCAGTATGTTTTTACTAAAATTATATTTGAGGGTGCCCCCTTGGCGAAATTGCTTGGCGCATTTTTGTTAATAACCCATAACATTATATACATATAACCTATACATATAACTATATACATATAACCTATACATATAAATAGGCTAAATTTAATATATTTACCGCGATCACAACTTGGCGAGAATCAAGGGGCACCCTCAAATATAGTCTAACCTAGGACTGACGTGTTACCTAATAATAATAATAATAATTTGCCGAATTGAAATTGTAAGTGCCAAAATAGCGATAAATGGCCAAACATAGCAATTTATTGGTTCATATCACGTGATTCATGTTGAACCACGGAAAACTAATCCTTTATCCATTTACTTTATTTATCTCGTTATAGTAATTATTGTGCAGATTATAAAAATAATAATAATAATTCATTAAGTTCAAGGTCATCCACGCATCGACATTTTATACTTGGCGAGCTAACTTTTTTTCCCAATTGAAAATGACAGATTTCGTGGGAAAATACTGTTTAATTAAATTAAATATTTTCTTTTAAATAAGGCTAGCTATACACTTGTTACCTGACTTAAAAAATCCCGCCCCCCCCCCCCCCCAAAAAAAAAAAAAAAAAAAAAAAAAAAAACATACAATAAAAGTTATACGTATTTATAAAAATAACTGTTAATCATTATTCTTTCATAGCTGAGTTAGTCTGCCGCCCGAAAGTTCTTGTAGATGCAGTGCTTTTAATCCAATGTCATATATATTAATAATTCTTCATTAAAATGATCAAATACCAGAAAGGAAGACGTGAATTAAGGAACAAACAACCACATAAAGAAGCCTTATACGAGGCCATATATAAGGCAAATGATATTTAAAAAATTAATATGAATTATAATTATAAAAATAAAGAGATATTTAAAAGGTCATAAAAAATAGAGGGTTAATTAACACACGTATAGAACAACCCGATATCATCACACTGTAATAGATTGAAATATAATGGTAACGAAAAAACTATTAATATTATTAATATTTTTAAATAGAAATATACGAATGGATAATGCGCAAAAACAGCAAAATATCTATATATATATATGTTACCGTTAAAGTGTATATAAGGAAATGGAAGCATATCTTTAAGTGTTTCATTTCTACTTTCCTCTTTGAATGACGGATATTTTAAGACTGTGTCTGTTGCCACGTATGTGATAAAATATCTTTTTTATTTCTGAAATCATTCCAAGTAGCAAGATCTAACTTGCTATCACTTTTTATATTTACTACACACGTTTAAAACTTCACAACCGGTCTTTTTTTCTTCCTTTTTTTTTTTTTTCTCTCGACCGTTCCTCGAACACAGAAACTTAAATTAGTATAAAATATAAATAAATTTAAATTTCATGTAAGCAGGTTTTTACAAAACGAAGCTATTTTTTTTTTCTTTTTTTGTAAAATTAACGAATTTAAATAATATTGATAAATAAACAATTCTGAACATTTTGATAATTTTGATACGTTTCTATGCGCTTTTGTTCAAAAGACCTCTGAGCCAAATTGTAGCTGATGTTACGACTGAACCTTACTGCTTCTCCAAATTTTAACTCTAATTTTCTAAAAATTATTTTTTGCCACTATCTTCAACCATTTTTGTTTTTTAATAAAACTTTTTTATCTATTGCTTTAAATTTTTGCACACACATTTATATAAAGGATATCTGTAAAATGTATTAAGTATTTATAGATATTTTAAAATTTACAATTTTTAAAAATGCGTAAAAATTTAAAATTAAAAAATATTTAAACATTTTAAACATTTTTGTAATTTTTTCTTAACTAAATACAGTTAGTTTCACTAAATATTAATTTTTTTTGTTAATACCCCTATATAAATGTGTGTATTATATTTATGTATATCCTTACATAAATCTCTTTATGTAAATGTATGTCAGTGTTGCCAATTTATAAAAACTTTCTTTTTATTCAATATCCATCACTAATTACTTTCTCTTACCCATAACGTAGAGAAAATATTGTTTTAGGGTCAAATTTTCGAACGTGATTTTTGTTATATTTACACGTTTTGAGGTATCCTGAATCCAAAAATCATGTTTTCAGCGAATGGTCTGTGTGTGTGTGTGTGTGTGTCTGTATGTGTGTTATCAGCATAGCTCAAAAACAAATAGCAGCAGAAAGTCCAAACTTGGTATTCTAAATGTGTATGATATAGGGATGCTGCACTAGGCTTTTTGTTGAGATGAAGCAAATGGAACGTTAAATTTCAGTTTCAGGAAAACGAGCAATAATTTAATGGTAGTGAATTTTCCGAATGTGAAAATGGAATTTAAAAAAATACATTAAACAACGAGTAATTCTACAAAGAAATTATCTCATTGAGTTACATGGGATTTGGTGACCGGACACTGTAAAATTGTAAGAGGGTGAGAAAAGCTTTAAGGTAAAATATCATAAAAACAATTTCTATATTGAAATGACTACTAGTTGTAATGTTTTCAATGTAAAATAACATTCTTGTACAGAACTGTAATACAATATATGTAATATTTTACTATAAAATAAATTTCATTAAGATAGATAAAGATAACTATTTAGTAGTTTATTCAAAAACTCTTTTACTTTGAAAACATAACTGATTTTCTAACATTGTAGATATTTGAATGTTACCAAAGCAAATTATTTTTATTCAGTTAAATAAACAAGTGATCATAAAAATGTACATAAAATTCTGAAACCTCCTCTTGATTATTTTAATTTGTTTTACGACGAAAGAAAAATGTTTCCAACAATGCAACCATGTTTATAGACAACATAAAACAACAACTGTTGCTAAAACCTCTTACGACCTCGACATCAACTGGCTGAATCACGATACAAGATTTAGCTTTTACTTTGATACTCTTCTTATCTGTCTTTGTAGAGTGAAGTTCAAAATGTCAAGCCAAGAAGTTCAGAGTCTTTTTAGATTTCTTTATCTTTTTGTCTTTAAAGATTCAGGTTTATACCATCTATGATTCAAAAATCAGAAAATGTTTTTTTTTTTTTTTTAAAAAAAAACGCTTAAAAATTGTTTTTAGATTTAGAATATTCGTAATTTAAGGCTGTTTCAATTTTGTTAGTTATCTGTTATTTGGCATACTGTGTTAAATATCTCAGTAAAACATATGGTATTACATTATATCACTAATTTTTGCAGAATTTTACAAATAAATTTTGTTTTTAAACATGTTTAATTTAAAAACAGGAACCAGTAATTAATTATTGTGATTCATTATTAAAGATGTGTCCAATATTAAAAATGAATGGCAGCCATTGATTTTTCTCTGTAAATAATGTTAATAAATTATTGCTGATTATAATTAAGATATTATTTTACCTATTTTAGAAATATACTACAGTGTAATATTTCCTTGCCGTTGCGATGTTTTAATAAACGTCGTTTTAGAGTATTTTTATTTATTTATTTATTTATTTATTGTATTAATAAAAAAAATTTCTTCAGAGAATCTAGTATCAAACTATCAAGTTTGTATCAAACTAAGAAAATTAGGTGGAAAAAAAATAAATAGTTTTATATATTTCAGAATAAAAATTTGTCTGGAAAAGAAAATATATTAATAGAGTTGTGTTTTATTCTTGTTTAAAGATGGTGAACAAACGTGAAACTGAGGTAGTTGATAAAATAAATCCGTGTGCAAAGATAATGTATTTTAATCTCCGGCATACCAATTAAATACAATAAGTATAATATATTAAAAAATACCTAGTGATAATCATATCTTTCTAATTCCCGAAACTACCCCAAAATAGAATACATCTTTCTTCTATTTAAAGAAATATTAGCACAAAAATTTCAAGCTAAATTATCGATAACTTGCTAGTATAAATTATAATAAGCGAACAAATAAATGCATTTCTGAAGAAAAATTATAAAATAATGAATAATTTTGTTTTGACTTAAATATAATTACATTATACTTTAAAAAATCATATTTGAGACGTTTTGCTTAAGGGCCCTCTTCACTCACCGCCGCCGGAAGCCGAAACTAATGCTATTCTATGGGAAATTTTTCTTTACAAATAACTTATTAACTAATACATATTTTTAAATTCTGTTTTCACATTCAGAAAATTCCCAACTGTTAAATTGACGGACCTTTTTTAAAAATGTATTTTTTTAATTTTTAATATTTTATTTCGAAATTGCAAAATGAAAAAATTCCACATATTGAAAATTCGTATTTTGCAGCTTCAAAATAAAATATAAAATAATAAAATAATAATTTTTTAGAAAAGGTGCGTCAATTTTACAGCCGGGAACTTTCAGAATGTGAAAACAGAATTTAAAAATATGTATTAGTTAATAAGTTATTTGTAAAGAAAAATTTCCCATAGAATAGCATTAGTTTCGGCTTCCGGCGGCGGTGAGTGAAGAGGGCCCTTAAGAGAGATCTTTTTATTCATATTTAAATTTTGGTAGTAGAGGGAATATGATATTGCTAAAAAACATGCTCTGAATATGAATTGCTGAAAGCCTTTTTGGAGCAAATATTCCATTAGTGTTAAAATAAAACCAACTGTATAGAATATAAGTTTTTTTTTTTTTTTTTCATATTCATTTGATATTTTTTATTCCTTTAACAGTCTTGTTTAACAAAAATTCTAAAAAAAAATAATAATAATAATAATAATAATAAATAAATAAATAAATAAATAAAAATAAATAAAATGTATATATATATATGATAGATATCATAATAAATTTAAGCATATATATATATATATATATATATATATATATATATATAGAAAGAGAGAGATTTATTTTACGTATTTTTAAATACTTTTTTACACGTCATACTTGATGGACTTCCATCAAAATTAATCACATAGTATAAAATTAATTAACATTTTATTAGTAGATTTGATTACTAGATTTTATGGGTATTCATCAGTTTTTGTTAATTTTAAATAACTTTAATGCTAAAAGCATATTAGTATAATGTTACCGTTGAGTATACTGTGAGACTTATAACCGATAAATATATTAAAAATTAAAAATATTGATTTATATTCGTCAAAAATATTAATCAAGGAGGAAAATGAGTATAAAATGTTAAATATTAGCAATATTAAAGTCGATTTTTTTTCCACTTAAAAAAATTACAGCAGTTAATACTACAGTTATGCATATGATGGATATATCTACATAATTATAACCAGTTAAATGTACTGAGGAAGCATGTAACTTTTATATACTCACCATTTCTCTACATATGAGCTGTAGTCGATTTTTGAGGTCGAACTCAAGTCTAAGGCATCAATATTCTTGGTCGTCGTCTTAGTCGTAGTCGTCGAATATCTTTTATAATCATCTAAATAGTTGTAGCTGTACAAATCGTCGGCGGTTCTGTACGTGTAACTCATGTAGGGTGATGATTTATAGTAATACGTATGGTAAGGGCTGTGATATATGTAAGTGGTGAGAGGAACCCATTTTTCGGTTACAGTTGTAGTGGTCTTTGTGGTGGGCTTTCTTAATTCGCTCTCTAGGTAATCAAACCTTGTTGGTAAGGTCTTGTATTCAGTATCAGTAGCAAACCTTGTTGGACCAGTACTGTAGTCGAGAGGTTCATCCATAAGAGGTGAAGATTTAGTAAATTTCTTTGGTGGTGGAGTTGTAGCTCTCAAATGATCATAGTAACCTCCTCGGGTATAAGGGGTGTCTGCAAGAGGAGCATATAAATCTACATTTTTATTGCCTTTAATTCTGGTAGCCATAGGCCTCTCCGCAGCAGGGGCACCTCCATGAAGGTGCGAACCAGCAAACGTGTGTAATCGCAGATCTCCCCTGTCAGATCTCAAATTCGTCTTGGACAGTGTAGTGCGATATTGCCTTTCAATATTATCGTACACTGGCGTACTTGCGCCATAAGCATCGCTGTATACAGGCCTGTGGTAAACCATACTGACTCCTCTTTCGATTTTCTTCGAAATGTAATTTCAAAAGTTCGATCTGTCTAAGGTTACGAGGTTTCTCGCAATCAACCGAAGGTTTTAGAGTGGGGTGGTAGAATAAAAGTTCGCGAAGTGGTGATGATGCTTGTAATCAGGATTCTTCCCACGCAGTCAAGCCCTTGTTGGTTTATTTTCAGACTTACTCCGATTTTCCGGAGGCCTTGAATAAGGTGTTAGAACAGTTGGGATGTATCCAGCCGCCAAAGAGACAGCGTTGCTCCGCCAGCTGTGGTGGATTTGTCAGATTCTAAAATCAGCTAATTCGAAATACCGTTTTTCAAGGTTGTTCTTTTGACAAATGTTTTATCGGATTCGCACCCCCCAACGAGGAAGTGCTTTATACAATTGTTTTCTGATGGCTGACAGGAGTTCCCTTTAAGTGATGAACACACATTTTTTGAATGATGAAAAATCATGTTACGCTAATGAGATAGGATATTATATCTGTCAAAAGATCGTTCAAATGGGTAACTCCAGATGACATTCCAGCTAATGATGAGTTTTATCATTAATCTAAATGAAGAGCATTCTTCGGGAAAATTTTTTATCTCTGATGTTTTAACTTATTTAAAGGATGGAAGGAAAAAATAATAAAGTTTTAAGGAAACTGCTTTAGATATTTTAGAATTACATTTAAATTATTGTAAACGGTTTAAGTAAAAACTTTCAGCTCTTAAATTCGCTTATTACAGCCTTACTGATATGTCTTACATAAAAAAAAAAAAAACAGTAATAATAATAATAATAATAATAAAAAGACGAAGAATTAAACGTTAAATCAAACAACCAGCTCTCTCTTCTAAAATGTCCACTATTCGTATATGTAATAAATTTCTGTAAAATTCAGAGTTTTGACCAACTACACTGGTGTACAAAATTAAACCAATAACCTGTTTTCTCGCTTACTTTTTTTGCGTGTGATTTTTAGACAAACGAACACAGAAACATAAAATTTGAATGACATGTTCGTTATCATGTCATTAATCGAATTTTATATAACTTTAGCATAAGTAATAATTTGCATCCTAACAATTATTCAAAATTTCTCAAAAGTAGGCTTTGGAAATATGAAAATTTTCAACAATTTTAGAAAATAAAACTTAATGGTAAATGATCATAAATTATGATCTCAAGCATTACAGATGGTGAAGATGTACATGCATCCATGTTTTAAATTAAAACCGGATTTTCATTCCTGTATTCACTTTTCTTTTTTCTTCTTCTTTTTCTTTTCGCATGAGAAAATTTTTTACAAAAATATACATATAAACATGATAGTTGGATAAGATGTTCATCATAAAGTTATTTATTGACATTTTTATTATTCTGGTGATGCTCACAGTTTATAAATTAGTAATTATATTTTTTCAAAAAGTCTGTTATAAAAATCAAAGAAAGCGAGTACAGAAAGAAAAATCGGGATTTAGTTTAACATTTGAAGGCATGTGCGTCTTCATCTATCTGTAATGCATCCTTAACAAAATTTTTCCTTAAGTTTTCTTTTCAAAAAATTGTTGGAATTTTCCATTTTTTCCAAAACTTTCATTTGAACAATTATTAGTTTAAAAATTATTACTTATGCTAAAGTTATGTAAAATTCGATTAATGATATGATAACGAACGCGCCACTCAAATTTTATGTTCATATATTTATTTCTTTAAAAGTTATGCTCAAAAGAAGAAAATGGGAAAGCAGATTGTTTCCTTAATTTTGAATGACAATGTGTTAAAGGTCACTTTCCTTATACGAGAAAAAAGTCATGACAGCTTTATAGGCATAACTTGATTTTTACGGTCAGTGACTGGAAAGGCCGTAGCTAAGGTAAGGTTTTGGTGTTCATTTTACCCCTAACCGCGCAAATTATTGCTATTTGGGGGGAAATATTGTGCATCATTTTTAATACTCAACATTTCGTACTAAAGCTTGAAGCCCCCTAAGATTTTTTTCCCCCTGATTACCGCTTTGGTGTCTAATATATTTTTTGTCGGCTAATAACCGTAATCCAGTGTGCACATTTTTTTTTTACAGTTTATAGGCATCTGTCCATTACTTCTGAACTCCCCACCCGTGGCCGAGCGGTTCTGCACTTAATGTTGGTAAACGGTGAGTGTCGGGTTCGATCCCAGGTCGCGCTCGTCGATTTAATCGTTCGAAGGTTTTTTTTTTTTTTTTTTTTTTTTTTAAAAAAAAACAAGCAATTATACCAAAAAATCTGGAGTGACTCCACTCGACTTTCCGAACATTGAGTAATTAACAGTTTTGTAGATAAAGTAAAGAAAGAGGAGTTGTTAAACAAACAAAAGAGAGAAAACCATAATAGAGTGTTTGAGTATTTTTCTCCATCTATTACACGATGTTTTATTTAACGCTACTGAACTTTGAGCCCATAGATCATAATGATAAAGAATTTTTCGTTGTGTCCCTGTAAAGACCTATAAATGCTAGATTCACCAAAATGCTTATAGTTAGTGCAACAGTGATTTATAATACTCATATAAATTTTCAGCTCAATTCAGTAAGGCGTTTAGATGCTATCGTACTTTTAAAAATTTTGTCCCATAGGCCATAATGATAAAGAATTTTTCTTTGTGTCCGTGTAAAAAAACTGTAAGTGCTAGATTCACCAAAATCTATACAGTTAGTTCAACTGTGATCTATAACATGTGTACAAATTTTTTGCTCAGATTAATAAGGCGTTTAGGCGCTATCACACTTTTAAAAATTTGGCCCCATAGGCATAATGATAAAGAATTTTTCTTTGTGTCCCTGTAAAAAAACTATAAGTGCTAGATTCTCCAAAATCTATACAGATTGAGTATTTGTGACCTATAATATGTGTATAAATTTTTTTCGCAATTGAATAAGGCGTTTAGATGCTATCGCACTTTTAAGATTTTGCTCCCATAGGCCATAATGATAAAGAATTTTTCTTTGTGTCCCTGTAAAAAAACTATAAGTGCTAGATTCACCAAAATCTATAGGGTTCGTACTATGGTGACTTACAATATGCGTACCAACTTTCAGGTTAATCGAACAAAGCGTTTAGACGCTAGCGTGTTCACTCACAGACATACACACATACATACACACATACACACATACACACACACATACATATATCATCGTAAAAATAGTGAAAACGGACTCAGGGGACCTCAAAACGTATAGAAACATCAAAATCTCGAATTCGGATTTTTTACATGATTACAATACTTTCCTCACTATAGTGTTCGGAAAGTAAAAATTCATCGCCAAATAGTGACAAAAATTTAAAAGTCACCAAGAGAGTCATATACTAAAGCTGTGACGAAAATGGATCTAGATATTATGAATTTCTTTCTATTCTGGAAAAAAAAAAAAGTATATGGTATTAAATATTATATATTTCTATTTGATATTGCATATGGGGATTACTATGACATTTTTCTGCTTTTGTCTTGTGTTATGCACTATTAATATTCCTATTCAGTGAAAGGCAAAGCAGCGAATAGTCGGGCAGAGTTTGATAAATGAAGCGAGTCGGGGGAGGCAAAGACTCCTTCAGGTGTTGGTGAGCGAAACGAGCAGGGTGCAGAGCCCCGTAGCATAATAAAATAAAATAAACTCCAGCTATCTAATTTAGAATCTTGTTTGATTTTATTTGTCTTGTAATCAATCTGTTTTCTTTTTCTTTCTTCAAAAATCTTTTACATGCTGAGAATGTAAAGGAAAACAATTGTTTATTTTTATCTAAAGAATTTTTTTTGGAGATGTTGTTTGGTTAGAAATAGAATGTATTGTTGAATGTTGACAACAGTGAGATTTATTCGAACAAATGAAATAATGCTGTAATGGATATGGAAGTAACTTAAAATATTAATAATTCTTGAATTTTCAAAAAAAAAAAAAAAAAATTAAAAGGGGTGTACTCATAAATGTACCATTTTTCATAGTTATAGAGAAAAAATAACTCCTACAACATATAATTATTTACACAAAGGTTCAAAACTATCATTTGGAATAATAATAATAATAATAATAATAATTTACATCTTTCTTCACAGTTTTTCTTGATATTAAAAATTAATCCAGTTTAAAACTTTTAAATGCAAAATTCAAAATTTACAAATTCAGATATTTTTCCATTTTCAGATTAGACCAAATTAACTTTTACGGTGTCTCTAGAATCTGTTAAAGATATTAAAATGATATTATATTAGTGAATATCTTCACAGTAAAGTCAGTATGTACAATATGGTAATTAGGGTACACGATTTTAATTTATTTAAACGATTCAATATGTATTTGTAAAATTTAACCTTTAAGGGCCCAGTTCACTCACCGTCACTGGAAGCCGAAGCTAATGTTATTCTATGGGAAATTTTCTTTACAAATAACTTATTAACTAATACATATTTTTAAATTCTGTTTTCACATTCTGAAAATTCCCAATTGTTAAATTGACGGACCTTTTTTAAAAAATTATTATTTTATTTTTTTTATATTTTATTTTGAAGCTTCAAAATACGAATTTTTAATATGTGAAATTTTTCATTTTGCAATTTCAAAATAAAATATTAAAAATTAAAAAAATGCATTTTTAAAAAAGGTCCGTCAATTTAACAGTTGGGAATTTTCTGAATGTGAAAACAGAATTTAAAAATATGTATTAATAAATTATTTGTAAAGAAAATTTCCCATAGATTAACATTGGCTCGGGCTTCCGGCGACGGTAAGTGAAGAGGGCCGTTAAATGTTAGGCGAAATGAAAAAAACGCCTGTCATGTTAATTCCTACTTTACATAACAAATTATTATCCAATAAAAAATGTATAGTTTAAAAAAAAAAAAATTCTTTTGTTCAATGATTAAATTGGCATATTCTAAAATATCATTTGTCAATATTGCATTTTAAAAATTCTCCAATTTTAAATCTTCCATAATAAACCCTTTTTCAAAATGGATCTACTAAAATAGAATAAATGCTATTTAGCAATAATTGCATTATAATATTTAATAAGATTAAAGTAAGTTTTAAAGACGACAAATAAAAACGTATTATTTGTTTAAAATCGTTGAAAATTTGATTAATATATTCTATACATCGAATAGCTAAGGTATGCACTTTAAGTTATTCTTTTAGTATAAAGTAATGTATATTATCCAAGGGTCAATCTAGGTTTTAATTTTTGAGTTCCTTTTTTGTGAAAACAATATATTTTTGTGAAGTTTTTATTTATTTTTTCTTAAAAATAAAATATCATGTAAAACCTTTCGTTTTTACAGTCATTGTATATAATGTCTAATACCAAGTTAATAGAGTTTCATTGAGCCAAATTAAGGTATTAATGCAAAATAATATTCAAAACGTGGAAACATTATATATATAATGGTTTTCATAAAACAATATCTTATGAATGGGCTCATTTTTACTTTCCGAACACTATAGTGAGGAAAGTATTGTAATCATGTCAAAAATCCGAATTCGAGATTTTGATGTTTCTATACGTTTTGAGGTCCCCTGAGTCCGTTTTCACTATTTTTACGATGATATATGTATGTGTGTGTGTATGTGTGTATGTGTGTATGTTTGTGAACACGCTAGCGTCTAAAGGCTTTGTTCGATTAACCTGAAAGTTGGTACGTATATTGTAAGTCACCATAGTACAAACCCTATAGATTTTGGTGAATCTAGCACTTATAGTTTTTTTACAGGGACAAAAAGAAAAATTCTTTATCATTATGGCCTATGGGACCAAAATCTTAAAAGTGCGATAGCATCTAAACGCCTTATTCAATTGAGCAAAAATTTTATACCCATATTATAGGTCACAGATACTCAATCTGTATAGATTTTGGAGAATCTAGCACTTATAGTTTTTTTACAGGGACACAAAGAAAAATTCTTTATCATTAAGGCCAATGGGGCCAAATTTTTAAAAGTGTGATAGCGTCTAAACGCCTTATTAATCTGAGCAAAAAAATTGTACACATGTTATAGGTCGCATTTGCACCAACTGTATAGATTTTGTTGAATCTAGCACTACAGTTTTTTTACAGGGACACAAAGAAAAATTCTTTATCATTATGGCCTATGAGACCAAATTTTTAAAAGTGCGATAGCATCTAAACGCCTTATTCAATTGAGCTGAAAATTTGTATGAATATTATAAATCACTGTTGCACTAACTATAAGCATTTTGGTGAATCTAGCATCTATAGATTTTTACAGGGACAAAACGAAAAATTCTTTATCATTATGATCTAAGGGCTCAAAGTTCAGTAGCGTTAAATAAAACCTCGTGTGATATATGGAGAAAAAAACACTCTATTATGGTTTTCTCTCTTTTGTTTGTTTAGCAATTCCTCTTTCTTTATTTTATCTACAAAACTGTTAGTTACTCAATGTTCGGAAAGTCGAGTGGAGTCACTCCAGATTTTTTAGCATGTTACCATGTTTTTATTAACTTCTATTCTTGTTTGCTTGTTTGTATGTTTGTTTGTTTGTTTGTCCGGTGCAAATTTTGAATTCGAATTTTAACTAACTTCCCTACTAGCTAGACATTTGAAACTTTCACAGTAGCTCAGAACCCGGTGACAACGTAATACATCGAAGTCTGATTTTCGAATTTTTGATTAGTTTTCTTATAATTAATTAAAATATGAAAATATTAACATCCTAATAGCGTAATAACCCATTAAAATATTAGCTATAATTCAATTGTTGGAAAAAAAAAAATACGAGTTCATTTTCTTTCGACATAAAAATAAATACATTTAATTAAACGTGAACGTTAAAAAATTATAAAAAGTTAAATTATGCATCTCACAAAAATTGGCGTCATTATCAATTTAAAAATTTTATGCGCATTGATAAGAGCTTTATGATTCATCAGAAAATTTAAAACATGATATAAAATGTTTTTTATTTTATTTTATAATTATTAAATCTGAATTTTGCGAAGGGTCCCTTTTTATAAATTTGAATTTTGTGAAAGGTCCTATTTTACAATAAGGAATTTTGTGAAGGGGCAGTACAGTGGACCTAAATTTTGCCTGATTCGACCCCTGTTACTCATGTAGATTAATGATCAAGTTTATTTTCATACAGTAATTCCATTGATGAAAATATATTAAATGACAGAAAATTAATATTTATTAAATTTAATAAAGAAAGAAAGAAAAGAATAAACCTTTATAGAATTAATTCGTTAATATTTTTTTTTTAGAAATTTAGCAATAATCTGATAGTGTTCTGGATCCCTTATAGCCCGCACATGCATTGTGCTGTAGCATATGCTCCAAAACACATTTATATGCTGCATCATACAATAATCATTGCTAATTGATACGTAATTGAATGTATTTAATTCTTTTGAATGACTCTGTGTATGAATCAGAGCTTCTGAATATACTTCTTAGCACGTTAAAATTTTGCAGTTTTTTTTAGTCATGGTTTTTTTTTTTTTTTTTTTTTTTTTGAAATGGCGAAAGTTTAGTGGTTTCTTGAGCCGATGAAACAGCCAGAAATTGCAGGTTGCGAGATCAGGTCTGTATGGAGTGTGGGGGTAAGACCTCTTCATTAACCTTCTGAAAAATGTTCACTATACAGGTAGCTTTTGTATTATCACAGGGTAATAAAAAATATTCTTTAGCAATGGTCACTTACATTTGTCGTGTTGTGCATGCTTCAGTTTATAAAACATCCACATATTATAATTCGTTTACAACATTTCCGGGTTCAACAATTTGCTAAATAAGTATGTCTTCTTATTCAAACTAGTATGTTGTGGCCACCACATGACTTTCTTCTATGTTTTCCTATGCAAATTCACTCAGTAAAAATAATTTATTAAAATTATTATTTAAAAAAATTATCTTCCATGATAATGCAGACGATTTCCATATTAGAGAAGTATTTAACACTAAATATCCAAAAAAAAAAAAAAAAAGTCAATTTTACTGTAAATATTTTAAATATATATATATATATATATATATAAATACATATAATTTTTTTTTTTTTTTTTGTTAAAAATGAAAAAAATTCGATAACTTTATTTTAAATTATCGCAGATCTATGGTTCAACCATTCGTTTTAAAGGCATTGGCGAGCTCTTTTGAAAGATACCCATCATGAAAATTTACTCCCTCCGACGCGAGGCTCCTACACACATTTTTTTTTTCCCAGTTGACTATCTCTATTACAAATAATTCTTTTAAATTTCAGAATGATTATTAAAAAATAATTCTCTTTATGCACATTTATACAAAATTTTGTCCTATATCACCATGTTAAAAATTTAGAAATAGCGGGAATGCAACGCAATCTGTAAGACAATTTTTACCAAAAGGTGATAGGCACTAATTTATGTCAAGGTGCAACTACATACCAATTTGTATGAAATTCTGTGCAGTAGTTCCTGAGATACAGTTGCCACAAAATTTTGTCACACACACAGAGACTGACAGACATTTTCTAAAAATGGTCAAATCGTGTTCTACAGCTCTCAAAACGTGTAAATCCATCAAAAACACGCGGTCAAAAATTTTTACGAATCCAATACTTTCTTCTATTAAATATAGAAGAATTTAAAAAAGATAGTGCTGTGTTGCTAATTATCTTTCTGGGGAAAATTAAAAGTTTTCCCCTCTTTTATAAGATCTTCAATATTTTGATTTTCTTTCAAGTTTTATGCCAGAAAAAATCACTTACACTTGACACTGCTTCATCGTGGAAGGCTTTACGTTTTACGATAAAAGGTGTCTGACACCAATTTTTGAAAAAAAAAAAAAAAAAAAAAAAAAAAAAAAACTTCCATTTTAACATGCAGGCACAAAGAAACAAGTTTGATTTTAGTCATTTTAGTAACGTGATACTATTGGTACATGAGTTTGTATACGTTAACGTTATCTAAATATTACTTTTATCAATACAGACAACAACATTTTCTTATTTTACAGAAAATAATATTGCGATGAGTGATTTTGAATTTGTAAAATTAGTCTTATTACTTATAGAACATTATTAAATTATATGTATTTTAAAATAGAGGATTTATATACATATATTTTAAGCCTGAGAAATTTTGGGACACAAAAGCCAATATTTTCGCTTTCTCACTCATATATGCCTTTTTTCAGTTAAACTACTCTTACTGTTATTTATAAATAATAAGTATTTGTCATAATTCCTATAAAAGTCAAACTTGGTGGTGAAAAAGCTGAATTCTTAATAAATGAAACATTTACTTTAAATCCGAAAAGAATTTATTGTTCTAAAAAGTCCTTTTTTTGTAATTATATTCCTTAAAACTGGAAATTATTTTCTAATCTTTGAGCACTACATAAAATTTCTCTTGGGTTTTGTATGACATTTGGACTAAAATACACTTTCCTTTTATTTTTCTCATGAATATATTATAACGATTCTACGACTCATTAACAGAAGTGTAATTTTATCCGGATTTACTATAGCAAACTATCATCTATTCAGATATTACGTATGACCTTTTTGACTTTGAATCGTGCAATATTTCATCTGCTTGCTAAAGAACTTATATAACTAGCGGTTAGTTTTAGATATTTTGTTTTTTTTATCCATTGTTATTAACTATCTAACAAAATAATTACACGTGTGAGTCAATCTTAAAAATTATATAATCAGTATATCAACATATTATGGGAGATAATGCTAATGTTTTTTTTCTCGCCTCAATTTAAAAACGAAAGAATATTGTTTTCTTTAAATTTAAATATGCAGGCTACTGAAAAGAGAAACAGCATTGAAAAGTGACATAATTCTTCTAACCGAAATGATACCATCTATCGTCTGCTGACATACGATACCAGCAAGTTTTGCTGTTATTTCTCGTCATTGAATTCTATTTCAAAGCTAATTTCTAAATCGGCACAAAGCTTTTATTTTTCATGAATAATTATATAACAATCTCTTTAGGAATAAATCTTTGTTTTTTTTATTTAGTATAAAATTATTTTAATTGAGATAATTAATAGAGGCATCGAAAAAGAACTTATGTTTAAGAAACGAGTTTAGCTGTTTTATAAATATGAAATTTACAACCAGATGAAGTATGTTTTTATTAAACAAATTATTTTGAAATTTTGTTTTCTATAATAAAAACTGTATATTTATATAGTGCGAAAGAATTCCTGACAACGTTCTACATATATATTTTCATTCTTTTCTCTATTAACTATGTAGTCTTACATTAGTTTTAGGGTATATTTAGCTCATTTCTGCAAACTTCATGTAAAAATTTGATTAATTACGTAAAACCCTTAATAAAAAATTAAGAATATATATATATTTTAAATACAACTAATGAAAACAGAAAATAAAATTAAGATAGATGAATTAAAAAGTGTTTAATTAATATTGAACAATTATGATTAATCTTTTGAATTGATTTACAGGTGGAAGGTGGAAATATTTTCCGAGAAAAATTCAAAAGTCTTTTATTTATTTCTTTATTTTCATATAAAATTAAGTTTTGCCATTTACCTCATACGCTTGTAGTTCTTTTTAAACTTGTCATTCCTTTAATGAAAAAGTCAGATGTTTATCATACGTGAATGTGGGTGCACTGGTAGGGGATGAGTGACTGCATGCGTAACATTCCATTTCAAAAGTTTCGTGGGATGATCGTGTTTAGTAGTAATGATCACAGAATCCTTAAATCGAATAAAAGTATCATTTATTTACTGCTACGTCATAATTAAAATTCAACTTTTAAAAAACTGCAAAAAAGAACAACTGGACAGAATGATCTGAAAGTTAACCTGAATAATGTAAGAATCAAAGTAAAAATTTTTACAAGAAGAAAGAAAAAATTGTTCAAAATTTTAGCAATAGATAGTTCTTTACATGTCATCAAACGTATAAGGTTTCGAGTATCAATGACCACTGGCAATCCAATAGGACGATCATTACATGGAGAGGTTCACTGTACTACTCAGTAAATATGACTGTAAATGTTTTTTTATGGTAAACTCAATGAATAAAACAATGACTTCTACACAATTCTTCACAGTTCCGTAGTTGTATCACTCTTAGTTGAAAGCCTATCTACCACGAAAAGGTGGGGATGCCAATCAGATAGGAAAGTGAAATCTATTTTTTGTTGTCCTAAGGCCAAAAAAAAAAAAAAAAAAAAAGAAAAAAAAAAAAGCAACTATGAAATTGGGTTTCAACCCAAGAACGTTATATATTATACATTAATACAGCCAAGCCTCGTTAAAGTGAATCTCAAGGGGGGAAAAATTGTTCATGTTATCAGTATTTAATCTTCATATAACTAAACTAATCTTCATTTTGACGGGGATTGTGAAAACAGTTCATGTTAAAAGAAATTCACGTTAAGCGTGTTCATGTTAACGAAGTTCGACTATATTTACATGCGTAAAGTTTACTTACTCCATATTTAAAATCCCCTTTTAAGGAGTATTAAAAAAAATATATATATATGAGAATATATAAAAATTCTATTCAGAAATGAGTGTGAAGTTGATATATTGTGTGAAGAAGTTTATGTACAATGCATATTTATAGAAGTTGCTTGCGTATTTCTTCATCGTTTGAGTAAAATTTAAATGTGTTATATTCTATCGTTAACTGTCTTGAAGCAGAAAACAGGGGAAAAGGAAATGATGAAATCGAATTTTAATTTACTGAGGACAATGACTGAAGAAAAAGCAACAATAAAATCAGTTTTTAGTTGTCGTAAGACCTGTTTAAAAAAAAAAAAAGATCAATATACCGATCTTCAATTTATGCTATAAATCCGACCACCCAGAAATATGTTTCACAACAGATCGGATTGTATTTGTGCTTGGTTTAAAAGTGTTGCGTAATAAGTCAGTTCAGCTAAGTTAAAAATTAAATCTCTGAGTATAACATGTTTCAGATAACTCGATAGCCAGAAATTTTAAAGATTAAGATCAGATGATCTTGGTTGGCGTGTTCTTTGTAAAATTACGGCTGAAAATTCTGTTATCGTTAGTATGCATTATTAGCATTTGCTTAACAGGATTGAAGGCCGTTTTCATGCACGCTGCTGAATTGCTGAAATAAAGCAGTTGAGCAAAAGAGGTTGATACTGTACACCATTGACGGTAATGTAACAGGTCCTGCAGGATCTGACTCCTCGAAAAAGAATTGCCCTACGATAAATGATCCCAGATAACAATCACATTTGCAGCAAGTTTGATTTTTCTTGATATTATCTTGCCATGACAAATTTGATGCGACAAATTTGCCGCAAAATAGACAGAACAAAAGTCTATCTTTCGTTTTAATTAATATTTGTTTTTTTTTCCCTTTCACACCGTTTTTCCTGCAAACTAAAATTGCTATGCAAGTATTTGAAATTCTACTATCTGAAGACTGATACTGAAGCAGTTTCGCGACGTTTTCTTGCTCTTGGTGTTTGCTGGAGGAAGAAGCGTGACATTGTCTGTCTGCGGGGGCTTCCAAAATATTCGAAGTCTCGTGTTAACAAGTCTTATGTGAAATACAAGTTATATTTACATGTTTCTATGTGCATTTGCAGATAGTGTCACGTGATAAGAATCTGAGTTTGCAATGCATTAGCAGTTGGTGTGACATGACAAGTTTTCCTATTGCAATGAATTTGCAGTAGTCTTGATACGACAAAGCTAACTTTTCTACTAGTTTGCAACGAATTTGCAGCAAATTTGATACACTAAGAGTGCAACTTGCACGACAAGTTTGCTGCAAATTTGGCGTATGGTGACTTCGGAGTTTGCGTTATCTTGCTTCAATCTTGTTATGAACTTACAAGCTTGTCACTCTGAACTTGCTGCAAGTTTGTTGGCTTACAATGCAAGACTACTGCAATTTCGCTACAAATTGAAATTGCTATGTGGGATGCTGCAAACCAGCCCAAACAGTTACTTTTTTAAAGAAAAAGGTATTGGTTGATGTCCGAACGGATTTTTTGTTAGCTATATTTTGTAATTCTGAGTACTGATATATCTGTGGATACGGAAATGGGTGTGTGTGTTGTGTGTTTCATCTGTCCAAAAATATTTCCATGGTAATTTATTGTTCATTAGAGCAGAAAACTCTAAGGTAGAGACAACGTCGTATTGTCTTGTCAGCATAATGCAAGTCCTGAACAAGAGTAATTTTATATAAATAACAATGCAAGATGTTTCGTTAAATTTTATGCCTCGTGCTCACAGAGATTTCTAACGACCGGACAAATTTTTGTGCACTGCACAGTTATTCAACTGTGTTCATGTCTTACCAGTTATGCCATGGCCACATAACATTTTGTTCTCTTACCAAAGCAATTTATTTCCGCCCTCGGCCAGATTTTACTTCAAATGAGCTCGTGTCTTCAAATTTCATAATCCTCTTCTGTAGACCTTTGGTAGACATCGGGCCATACCCTTTTTTCAATCTTCAGAAATTCTTTAGAACCATGACAGTACACTTATTGTTATTTTAAAACAGCTTCACAATTAGAGTGCAATCCTTTGTTGAAAGAGCTAAAATTAGAATCTCAGACATAATATGTGAAAAATGGCATTCACAAGCATTTTTGTAAAAATATAGCAGTGTGTAGTGCGTATGATACATTTACTTATTTTCTATATTCTGACATGTAACATCATCTGACATCATTAATAAATTTTGAACTGTTTTTTCTACCGTACTTTCCCTTTTACTTCGTATATATTCAGGTCAAATTTAAGGTCATTTGGATCACTGAATCTTTTTTAAAGTTGAACTTTAACTATAATCACCAAAGAGGGATTATAGTTAATCCTTCCTTGGTGACTATAGTACTTTACGCCCAAATATTTTATCGACAATTATTTTTGTTGTTTATTTAAATTATAACAGAATTTATCTATTTGAAAACAACAATACGTATTATGCTAATTAGCAATTTGTGCATAATTTTAATTTGCATATAACAAAAACGCTGAAATAAATACAATAATAATAAAAAAAAATGATTAAAATCGTTCGGAATACAAATAAAAGTTGATAATGTAAAAATGTGCCAAAATACTTAGCATACACGTATCTTTCTTTAATGAATCCAAAAAATATCGTAAGCTATTTACATATATCAAATATGTATATTATTTTTTCTGATATATCTAATACGTGATCCAATCCAGACGCAGAAAAATATGTTGGCTTGATAAAAAGCAGTTTTATAAACGGAAATAAATATGATACCAGTCAGAAAGTAAGGATAATTAAAAAAATAAGAATAAACAATGGTGATATTAAAACAGAAATAGGATATATTGAAACATAAAAATGTAATGTGAGTCAAGTGAAAATTGTAGTACAAAAAATTGAAATGGAAATGGAGTTAATTAAAAAGAAAGAGAGAAATATGAAACAAACTTATTAAAAGCTATCATCTATTACTTTAATGAAGTGAGTTTACTTTTCTTATATTACTCTTTTCATATTAATATCTGGGTAACTTGAAATATTAATAATCTAGTGTGGTGCTCACATTCATTTTTCTTATACAGCATTACTATAGATATACTATTACAGTTTAAGGTGTAAGCTATGAATTATGAGATATGAATTTCTTGTGTACAGTCGGTAACAAAAGTGTCCGAACACTAGCAAAAATTCCTGTGTAAAAAAAAAGTGCACTTCATACGCTTTTGTTAAATAAATCCTTGTCGAATCCTGTTCTTAGTCAGTGTAAGAATATGATTCGATAAGGATTTAAACAAAATCGTATGAAGTGTACTTTTTTTACATAGGAATTTTTGCTAGTGTTCGGACACTTTTGTTACCGACTGTACTTTAAACAATAATTTTAAAAATGTTTCAGAAATAGTTTTATTTAACATTCATTTTTGTGTGAGGGGAGACTGTCGCCTTCCTTAACACTCTCTTTTGGATATTACAGCTGAATTCATAAAACAGTAAAGAGTGTTGTTAAAATTAAAAATTTAATTCAAATTATTCAGAGAATTTACGCCTACACAAACATTTGAAATTTATTCGACTACTTTTGAGTAATCTTGTATATTATCTATAAGTTACATTCACATCAAATAGTGCATTTGAATTTAGTACAAAAAAAAAGTGTGATATAACTTTAAAAGTACTTCGATCTACTACGAAACATAAACCAAATGTAGCACATTCTTTTGTGTGGCCCTGTAAACGAAGAACAAATACTTTTTTCACCATATATTCTATGTGAAACATAATTTTGGGCATGTAAAAATATCTGCGATTTTATTATGCTTAGTGCAGTCTAAAAATATTAATTTGTACCTACCAGAGATTTCGCCCATGTATTTGAAAACTTTTGAATTCCCCTGTACGCGAACCATTTGTCCGATCTCTAAAAAAAGTTTAAAATAAAAGCTATATGACATTCATTTAGAATATGGAATTTGGGCTTCCTGTTAATAATTATTCTTGAGTTACGCTGATGATAACGGACTTTCTCTCACACACAGAACAACTGCTGAAAACCTAATTTTCGGATCCGGGAGACCTAAAAACGTGTAAATATAGCAAAAATCTATTTCAAAATTCTGACAGAAAAATAATATTTTCTCTACCATATGTGGAAAAAAGGAAGCAATATATGCTCAGCAATAATATAATTAGCAAATGTTTTACACGATTGTTTCTCCATACATTTATATGTGTACATCTGTCAATAACAAGCGTGTTTTATTATTTTTCGGTTGTTTTTTCTTTTACAATATTTTTTACTTTAAACACAGTTTTACCATAAATATTTGGAATTAGTCGTTAGTCGACCGACTAACTACAAGTGACTACATTTTTATTCAAACAATGTCTAATAAAAGTAAAAGATGTTGCATTTGAAAAACGCGTTTTTGTAAAAGAAAATACTTCTAACAAAACAATCATATTTTAGAAAGAAACCGAGTTTGTTTATGTTAAAAATATATTAACCCTTAACGGTCGGCCTACATTCCTGTTTATTTTGAACAGTAAGCATTTCTTTAAAACGTTACACTTGTTAGAGGAATACATTTTACCTTCAGAGCGACGCCTAAAGGCGTGGCTCAATGTTTTTAAATGCCGCCGAAGAAACGGCATTGGTCTGTTTGAGATAAAATCTCATGGACTTTCAAGTCATTTTACGGAATCAGTACGTTATAGTACCTTAAAAATCCTGTGTGTGTCTATGAGAAAAACTGTATGTTTTCCAATACTTAATATTTTTAACACAAAATAGTACCGTGTATTGGAGTCCTGCATGGAGTCGTGAAAAATGCGTATTTTAAAGCTGTACATCTGTCAGATTCCCCCTGTCTTTCTTTCCATGTTATCCAATGGGATTTTTGTTGCTTCGTTTTATAACAATATCTCATTAAAAAATGAAGCTTTTTGTTTTAATTCTATTTTTCGAATATTACTCTTTGAATATGTCGTCTTTTAGCTTAACCGTTAGCTCCCAGTGTCCTCATTTGAGGACAGCTAATAAAATGGCACGTATGTTTTTTGTGCTTTCTTGGAATGATTTCTGCTTTTTAGTGACAGCTTATAGCGTCACTCTAAATGATTCCTGAAACTTTTATGTGCCTACTATTAATTATTATTTCATAATTTGGATAGTCATTTTATCATTTTTCATTCGTAGCACATATACTCGTATTTGCTTTTTGCGCAGGTATACTAACTTAAATCAAGTTGAATAACAATATTTATTATAATACTTTACTTTCGAGATCTTTGTCAACATATAATAGGAAATTAATCTGTTGTCTCAAAGTTTTTCTACCTCGAAGTTTTCTCGCTAGAACACTAAACGTCAATAAATGAGGCTAGGCTTTAAATTTAAAACTATCAGAAGAATTGTTTAAGTTAATAAATTTTGTCAGTTGTCTATATTAATTTAGATGTGAAATAATCAGCTAATAATATTTTGCAAAATTAATTCGGGCGTTAATGGGTTAATGAGCAGTTTTTTGAAATAATAATAATAATAATAATAATAATAACATTTTGTTTAGAGATTCAAACTTAGAATGCTAAATTTACTTAAAGAAAAATACTTAAATTATTAATATATATATATATATATGTATATATATAAAATAAATTAAATAAATAAATAAATAAATGTTCACTAAGCTGAAAGACGACATATTCAAAGAGTAATAATAATAATAATAATAAAAACAGAATTGGAAAAACTTCATTTTTGAATAAGATATCCTTATAAAACGAAGCAACAAAAACTCCGCAGGATAACATGAGAAGGTAAAAAAAGGGAATCGGACAAATATGCAGCCTTATGTTTTTTTTTTTTTTTTTTTTTTTAGCATTCCTGTTTATAAGATGTCTTGTTGAGCTAAATTGATGATGCTCTACAACTTTTTATCCTATTTTTGTACTATTTTCGAAATAGGACGAGCTAACTCTACTTTTTTTCCACCAGACTACGTTGATCACATCTAGATCTAGTAGCGCATAACTAGTTTATTATACCTAGACACGCTTTATATAGCTATAGCTGTAACTATTCGGCGGTAAAAAAGATTGTAAACGGACTTTAGTTGTTACCCTGTGGAAGCAATAAATACTAATATGTAGCATTTTTTAATGTTTTAGGGAAATATTATTGTGTTACGCAGTCTATTTTTCAGGATAAAAGTAATTACAGGGCATTTAAATGAAAAATCGAAATTTCGAGCGATTAAACTATTTTAATGAAAGTTTAAAGATTAAAAAAAAAAAAAATATCCAGGAAAACATGTCTGTTTTAAAGCTTTATGAAATGTATGATAGCATCACGATGGCAACAGGCTCTTTGCAACAAAGTGAATGAATATATAAATAAATAAGTAACAGATGTAACAAAGATCCGACCAGTCTGGGTTATAAATTTCGTATTAAAAGGTAAAAAAATATTCATTGAATATTAAAAAAAAAAAAAAAAAAAATTGTTAGTTGGTGGGTAGAAATTTACAATTTATCGTTCTTTCTTCCCCACCCCCCACCCCCCACCCCATCCAACCCCACTTTTCAGGAAAGATTGAATCCCTACGTTTTTTCTGAAGATTTGAATTCCCAAATGTAAAATAAATAAATAAATAAATTAAATAAAATAACACAACTTTGACCTATATATGCCTTTATTTGTTTCACAGATAGTATCGAAAGCAATAAAAAGTAAACAGAGTATGACTGTTTGGGGAAAAAAAAAGAACATCTGAAGAATAATAGTCTTTGATTCGGAAAATAAATAAATAGTACCTAAATAAAACATCTTTAATATTTTTAAAAGTTATTTAATAAGGATAAACTTGATCCTTTCTTTTGCTGTATAATTCGAATTTTGTAGATAATTCTTTGACAAAGATTAGAAATTGTTTAGTTTATTCTTTCGGTAGACTCGATTTTTTAAGTGACGCGTAAAGACAGTAAATAGTCCAATGGCATCAAGTTATGAGAAAATGAGCTGGCTATTCAATATCGCCTCTTTTTGCAATCGTTTATTAAAAAAAAAAAAAAAAAAAAAAAAAAAAATGCTTTAACAATTGTCTTATATTTAATTTTATAAGATATTGGGATGAGCGGCTTTAACTGCTTAATAAAAATAGCTATCGAACTAATAATTGCAGTTATGTATGTTAATATCACCATTTAATATCAAAAGTAACCCCATCGGAAAAATTTACATAGATTGCGGAATTTCGGCATATTAGCTCGTATCAACATGCTATCACAACTCTCTATGCGAAAATAGAATCTTCATTCAACTCGGTTATCAAATGATATTTGTTTAGATGACACTTGAGACCATCTTCAAAATCAAAATACTGTCTGCAGTTATATGACTTATGTTGTGGTCTTGAGTATTGTGGCGTGTTCTTAAACGTGGGCTGGTTTTCTACAAATAATAACGTGACTTCAAGCCGTTTTCTTCAAGAGTTGATTATGCTTATCGACTAGAAATCGGACGATTTTTTTGCATCACCTGTTTTCTTGAAGCAATTCATGCTGATCATCCAGCGATTCACAAAACAGGGAATTTGGAAATTAGATTATGATTGTGAACTGTTACAAATTAACTTCTTGTTCAAATAAGCGATCTTTAGCGATCTACTATCCACACATCATTAATTGAAAATATTCTTTCTTGTTCCAAAATATTGGACATTTCTTTCGAGTGGAACGTCCAATAATAACAAGAAAAAAATTGAGAGGGGAAAAAAAAAAAAAAAAACGAAATATTCCTAAAACCTCTGCAAAATTTTAATCCTTAAGTTTATTTCTAAACTGTTTTAAAAATTTATGATTCGAACCTAAAAATATTTCTTTACAGTTCTTGTTTTCAAAAATTTGTGCTTTTATTTAATTTTGTTGTTTATATCGCCACCCGTGAAAAAAGTATAACGATTGTTATAAGTCAAAGTAATGTAATTTTTTTCTAAGGAGTGCAAATATTTAATTAAAAAATGAGGTTCCTGTTTAAAATTTTAAAATTTCCTACCCTCGACCACCCTAGGATAGGGAAGAGACAACAGGTAGTCAATTATAGCATAATTGAATTGCTTTATTAATAATATCGAACAATAAAATTTTTTTTATTCCAGGTATATTTCTCAAGATATACAGTCGGCAGCAAAATTATTCGAGCGATAGCAATAATTCATATATAAAAAAATGTACACTTAATACTGTTTTGTTAAATAAATCCTTGTCGAATCATGTTCTTAGACTGACTGACAAGGATTTATTTAACAAAACAGTATTAAGTGTACATTTTTTTATATAGGAATTATTGCTAGCGCTCGAATAAAACATATGTATGTTGTTGTATTGTGCAAACTTTTATTATGAAGTTGTTTAAACAGTAACGTTAAATCAAAGATACAGTCGGCAGCAAAAGTATCCGAGCACTAGCAATAATCCCTGTCTAAAAAAAGTACACTTAATACTGCATTGTTAAATAAATCCGTGTGGAATCATGTTCTTAGTCAATCTACGACCATGATTCGACGAGGATTTATTTAACAAAACAGTTTCAAGTGCACTTTTTTGATATTAGAATTATTTTCTAGTGCTCGGATACTTTTGCTGCCGACTGTAGTTTCAGAAGTTTTAAAATAATGAACTATTTCGTTGAAAGACAAACTTTATTAAAATAACTCATAAATTTACCTATAATATAACTCTTTTTCAATTCTTTCTATTAGTTCACGCTCTCCCTCTATATCTTGCAATCGATTTTTAACTAACTTCCCGACTAGCTAGAAATTTGAAACTTTCACAGTAGCTCAGAACCCGGTGACATCACAATACTTCGAAGTCCGATTTTCGAATTTTTTATTGGTTTTATTATAATTAATTAAAATATGAAAACAATAACATCTTAATAGCGTTAAAATAGCCATTAAAATATTAGCTATAATTTAATTGTTGCCAAAAAAAAAAAAAAAAAAAAAAAAGAGTTCATTTTCTTTCGACATAAAAATAAATACATTTAATTAAACGTGAACATTAAAAAAATATAAAAAGTTAAATTATGTATCTCACAAAAATTGACGTCCTTAACACTTTAAAAATTTTATGCACATTGATAAGAGCTCCGTGATTCATTAGAAATTTTAAAACATGGTATATAAAAAGTTTTCTTTATCTTATAATTATTTTTATTTCATTTTTTCACGTCCGCGTTGTATTTTCCTAATTCAAAATTGTTAAAAAAAAAAAAAAAAAAAAAAAAAAACTTTTCGATAGTGTTTGTAAGTAGGAATTGACTTTAAAAAATGTAACAAATTTTATTTTAATCTGCCAATAATTATTTTTTTTTTCAACAGTAAATAATTTTCTAATCAGATTAACTCTGCGTAGCAAAACTGTTGACAACGGATGTTATACAATGTAACTAATGTAAGTTCTATTTTTCAAGGGCTTGATGACATGCATGTTATTGGATATACTGACTAACCATTTAAAGCACATCAAGGATAAAACACAAGTGCGACACGAGGTGTAAGTACGGAATTTTGCTTATTGGTATCTTATTCCCACGTCAGCTTGACTTAAAGATAATTAAAATCATCGACAAGGGATTATCTTAGAATGCAAAAAAATATATCAGATTATCTGTCAATTATTTATGTAACCAAGTAAATAAGAAAAAGGAAAAAAAAAAAAGATTTGCTACCTTGAAATTATCAACCATTTCTTCTATTACTTTCGTGATTTCGTCATTTTAGCAATCGAAATGTAGATAATAAACCCAAAAAATTTGCTTTGGTATTTATTACCCCATGATATTTTAGCGTCGAAATTATTTAACATCAAACCTTTTTTTCATAGTAAGCTCATTGTAAGCTCGGAAGGTAGTCAGCAACTGTGAGTAATTCAGCCGCATTCAAAGCGTGCTTTCCCGAATCTCAAAGAAATTGATTGTAAGAAAATTGCATTAATATATATATATGTACATTTTTTTTAAAATGATGATTGTATTTTTAACAGGTTATTGTACCATTCTTTTTTTTTTTTTTTTTTAAATTCATCTAATTAATTAATTATTTTTTATTTAAATTAAATCTTTCCATTAACTATATTTATAAACAGACTGTTTATAAATATATTTGCATGATTGTTAAGTTTTAATTCTAAGCATATTATTTTGAATTGACTGTTTAAATAAATTTTTCAAATAGTATAAATTCATTTCAAATGAAAGAATAATTCAAATTAATGAATTTTATCTATATATATCTTCAAGATAACGAATTAATCCTTTTAAAAAAGAATTACTTAAAAGGATTTTTTATAAATTTCATATTTATAATTCTACATTTTTTTTTTTTTTTTTTTTTTTTTAGTTAATTAAAGTTAATCAGCTAGATTCAACAATCAACTTACTTAATGAACTACAATTATTCGAATTAGTTATAATTTCTCTTAAATAAATTAAACATTTTTTAAATGATGTTATATACCATTTTTATTTACGGAAAAGAACACCTCGATAAAAGAAATTTTATTTTTATAAGTTTGTAAAATATGGAAAGATATAAATTTATGGAATTTGATTGTATATAATAGCATTAAACCTATTCAAATGTTTAAATTAAAAATCGGATGCGTCAAAGAAACTAATTAATTAATTGATTTTTGACACTTAAATTTTTGACATACACTCGTGAACATTTTTTTTTTTTTTTTATTATTATTACTTTTAACTTCGGAGAAGTGGGGAGATTGCTTATTATTATTATTATTATTATTATTATTATTATTATTATTATTATTATTATTATTATTACTGACGTTGTCCCATAATTTGTCATATTAATTTTAAATCATACATTCTAAATGCGTGTTTGTGTGCATCGTCTTCTTATATCATTCAAATAAAAGAATTCTGTACGCATTACAGCGCATTTTATGTGTCTAAATCACTGTAGAAAACATATTTTCTGTATTTACATGAAATGAAAGCGAAAAGTCCTTATCGTTATCTCTATTGCCTCCCTTCCTATTTTTCAGGTAAGTCCCTGGATATATATGAACACAGTATACTTTTTTGCTGAGTCCTCTTAACCCTATAAGCGTTAAGCCCGTCTTTTTCCGTCATGCGAAAATAAAACAGAAGGCTGGTATGACTAAATTTTAAAATATATGTTGCTTTTTTCAAGAAAATAAGATTAATAAACATGTATAGAGTACTGTACTAAATTTTCGTTTTTATACTTTGCATAGTATTAATTTAATGAATCATTAAACAGATATACTGAAAAACGGCTAACGCTGAAAGGGAATTTAATTTATCGTGAATAATTCACATCATCCATCTGTGTTTCCGTCTTTCATTTTCAAAGGAAAAATGAATTTACTTTCCGAACAACCCAATAGAATACGTAAATCTATTTTTGTACTTATATTTTAAAAAATGTATTTTTTATTAAAAAAAAAAAAAAAAAAAAAAAAAAAGCAAATTTTTAATTATAAATCTGCTGATAATGTTGAATAGGTAAATCTTTTTTTGTAATTCTAATTTAAGAAACGTAATTTTAACTTAAAAATTTAAATGTAAAATTTTAAACGTAAATCTGTTGACAATGTGCAATAGATAAATTTATTTTTGTAATTCTGTTTTGAGGAATGTAATTGGATAGATAGAAGAAGGATTTGGTTTTTATCCACTCGTTACATCAATTTGCAAACATCCGTTGTTGTCCAACTGAAAAGATGGAGTAATGGTTGCAATTTTCTGCAATACTTTTGCTTTTGATAACTTTCGTTGTTTAAAATTTTATTTTAATGATGATATTGAAAAATTTATTGACATCTTTACTTATGTTTAGTACAGGCTTTTTCACTGATCTCTTTAATATTACGTTTCCTTTTTAATTATTTGTCGATTGTTTTGCAAGATTGGTAAAATTTTGGCCTTTTAATAAATTAATTATGTCTTTTACAGATATTACTTCCTGTTACGTGAATGCTTAATACATATTTCTGCCCTTTTGAAAAAGTTTTCTTATACGTATAGCATATGGGTATTTACTATCTATGACTATCTGTCTATCTTCTTAAATATCTGTCTATTCATATGTGTGTGTGTGATGTGTGTGTGTGATGTGTGTTTTACACATGAATTATATGCAGGTAACATGCATCTACGTACACCATCTTCATTAAGAAGAAGGTTTAAAGAGTAGCATTTATTTTTCTTAAACTGTTTAAAGAAATATATATATAAAGAATTAGACACAGAAAGAGAGATGATTTTATTGGCTGATGTAAAAGTACATTGTCGAGATGGTAGTTACATTCTGTACAGAAGAATGGACTCGGCCAGTACTTATAAAAGTGAGACGACGTCACAAGGAGATAGAAGTGTTCTGGAAAAGTGCTGAAGATGATAGAAAATTTACGTTGTCACTCTAGTCTGGAAAAAAAGAAGACAAAAAGGAAAAATCTCGATTAGTTAAATTACTGACAGAGGAAAATTATATATTAACGCAATACAATTTACAATGAAACAAGAAAATGTCTCCTAGTTTATTGTATAAAAATGTGAAATCACACTTTAAATTTATAATGAGACATCAAAGTTCTTAGATCCTAAATTAATTACACATGTCTGCACAATCTTACTTTTTATTTATTTACTAGCAAACCCGTGCGAAATCTTCGCACTTTATTTCTTTTCTTATTTACCTTTAAAATTTGCAATTCATAAATATTATACAAATTTCACCACCTAATTAAAATTTTAATTTACCATAAGCCAAATTATTATTATAACCAAATAAATATTGTGCAATAGTGAAACTAGCATCATTCAAGGAAAAGTTTCAAAATAAGATTCATGGTTGACGACCCAGTTTTCATTCTTCCGCAGGTAGTGCAGTTATATTAAAGAACTCCCATGACGTTTTTTAAATTTTTATCGCCACGAGTGCGATGACATTTTATTTATTTTGGCATAATTTTTTATTAAAAGAAAAAAAATTCCTATTTTGATTATACTTTTTATGAATGCGTCTTTTAGTCAATTTATGATGATGATTCATATTCTGTATATATGTTTAAAATAATGCTAGGTTTAAAATGACGCTTGCAAAGATTCTGAAGAAGCAACATTAAAAATACATTTTTCCTTGAAATAATGTCATCATACAAATGTCGTCATTTTTTCTTATTAGTTCATTGAGCTGAGTCTGTGTGCTTTTGTTCATTTTTAAATATTATTTTTTTTTTAATCTTCGCGTATTTTATTAATTTCATCACTATCATATCGTTTCGACAAAAAATAATTGTAACTGGTCCACGTTAGAGAAATATTATATAGATTGTTTTTCACTGCGTTGGGTGTCTCTAATGTGTTTTGATACGCTGAATTCAGAAATGCTTGTCTTTTCTTTCTATCACGTCAGGATATTTTCCTAAAGTAAGGACGATGATCGGAATTATTCACACAATGGCTATAACAAATTCGAAACTATTTATGTATAAAATACATTAAAATAGGCTATTACTTACACATTACCCTTTAAATATGTTTCTTTACATCAAAGCGCTGTTTAGAGTTTTTTCTCTTGTGCACAGCTTGAGGGCCTTGAAGGGGAGGGGGAAGTCTATGCAGCATCCAACAATAATATGTTAACATATTAACCCTCAATCATCCCTGATACCTTCTCTACATTTCTTTCATGTCTAGATGAAATTGCTCTTCTTGTTCTTCATTCACATTTCGCAGATTTTTCGGGAAATAACTTAGATGGGAGTTGAAAAAGTGGAGCTTTTAGCTCAAGAAATCTCATTTTTGTCAAAACTGTACGTGATGCAAATTTTTAAATAATTTTTCCTTAATCAGCGTCCAAAAATACTCCAGAAAAACACATCACCTTGAAGAAAAAAAATTTCATCGCAGGCTTTGCGTTACTCGTATATAAAAAAAACCTTTCTTTGAAATGATTTGTAATTTAATGTCTATATATTAATAGGCAAACATGAAATTTGTGGTACACTTTTAACATATTAACTATGGGAGTAGAGGATTGAAAGTGGTATCATTCGAAAGGTACTATTAGCCAGATTTGCAGAATACAAAAAGTATTTTCTTACGATGTCAAGAAGGTATTTAAAAATATTTTATTTTTTACGCACTTTTTCATTTTATACACGCATTCTTTTGTATTAAAAAATTCCTAATGAAAAAAGTTGTTAAGTCTGGCAATTTCTTAAAACTCAAATAAAACCATAGACACAGTAATTTGTACAGTAGTAGCATCACTATACTCCCGATTACAGATTTTTCATTCTAAAAGACAACAGTGGTAGAAATTTGAGTGAATGAGTGGTAGATCGATAGTTTATACCATTGAACATATACACAAATTGAAAAAAGGGATCTGATTTATGAAAGTTCTAATTTTTTTCTAATTTATTTAAAATCTAATTTCTTTCTTTCTTTCTCTCTTTCTTTATTTATTTTTGTGATTCACATCAGCTCTAATTTTATGATATATTCTTAAACTAAAATATGATGCATTTCAATTAACTGAAATTGATTTCTTATTAAAAATAATAATAATAATAGTTAATTACTACATTCTGAATATATAAGAAAAAATCATAAGATTTGGAAAGACTTTTGATTTCCAGTTTTCGATGAATTTACACGTTTTGAGATTTCCTTACATATCAATTAACTGAAATTGACTTCTTATTTTTTATAAAAGGGGATTTATTACTTAGATTCTGCATATATAAGAAAAAAGTAGAAGATTAGAGAAAAAATTCAATTTCCGCTTTTTGCTGAATTTACACGTTCTGAGATTTCCTGCATTTCAATTAACTGAAATTGACTACTTATTTTTAAAAAAATTATCTTCTGCATATATAAGAAGAAAGTATAAGATTCAGAAAAACCTTTTGATTTCGAGTTTTCGATTAAGTTACGCGTTTTAAGATTTCCTAAACTCAATTGGACCATTTTTAGAAAATGTCTGTCTTTTTGAGTTCGAACACTGTATTTCATGAACCAATGAACTTAATCTAACCGAATTTGATATTTGGTTGGATCTTGGTTTGATTTGGCGCTGATTAGCATTTCGGCTTTTTCAATCAACAAGGGACACTTATGTTGTGATTTTCTTTCGTTGAGGAAAGGCTCAGCATCTACAATGTACCAATAGGTGGTGCTGATACGTTAGGATTCATCCCATTGAAGTCGATGCTTTATCTCAACTTCTGTATCGCATAAACGCACCAAACCAAACATGGTGTATGAAATGGATATTATGTAAAACTATGCTGTTTTAATTTCGGTGCATATCGGCCGACTAGTGTCGCTGTAATTTAATTACGTTTATGAGTAGTCAATTGTTTTGCTTTGCTTTGCAAAAAGTGCTCGAGTTTCGATCATCTGGCGATACTAGTTATAAATAAAAGCCCTATAATTATAGACTGTGTTTTTTAATTAACGTATTTTTGTAGAATATTTTAAATATAAGTTGCCGCATTTTAAATATTAGAGGAGTTTACATAGTTAAGTTGATGAATTTTTCATTAAAAGTTGTTGAGTTAGAAGGCATTTTCACAACTTACTTATGTATATCCATTGTTAGTGAACATAAATGTTACGTTTAAAAAAAATATATGTGAAATGTATTCCATATAAGTATAAGTAATCCATTCATATTGATGTTTGCAGTTTGTTTTTACTGAAAAACTATTCAAAATCAATTATCGTAGAAAATGTTTTTGTCTGTCGGAAAATAAGTATTTAAATATCTTAAAGTTTGAATTTAAATAGTTATTTTTTTTTATAATAATATCGGGGGAAAAAAAATTCGTTTAGTTTAAACATTATCTTGTTTTAAATGAAAAAAAGTAAGAAAGGCCATCTTTGTAACTAAAGAAGTTTACATTATCTAGTTAATAATTGAAAAAAAAATTTGCTAAAAAATTTGCTATCGACAAAAAAAAAAAAAAAAAAAAAAACAATTTGATTATACTTATTATTTAAACTACAATACAAGCACATAACTTAAGAATATTGATTAGAAATAATGATAATAAAAAATATATAAAACAGCAATTATATAAAAGAAAAATATTAAAAGAACAGCGTTTAATAATAATGATACATAATTTATGCAGCACCGAGTAAAATAATTTATTTTTGCAGTATTATTTTAGACAAGCATATTTTTTAGAAGTATTTTAAAATATTTTAATACATTATTACTATATTCTTATTAAAAATGTGTTACATTGTAACATTTAAAAATAATCGAAGTGTATTCGAAATATATATATATATATATAAATATATATTCTAAATTTTATCAAAAAAAAATTTTTTTTGCATCAATTTTCTATTTTCCCACTGTATACATTTCTAATACATATATTGCAAAAATATCATTTTAATATTTACATTACACCAATACTAAACTAGTTGGCATAGGTGGACTCTGCTCAGTTCCCCATCATATTTATGTTCTCAGAAATTTCTAGTGCGAGACATATTACTAGTGGATCTGCAGATCAGGAGCCTCAACGTCCTATTTGCATCAGACATTATTCAATAGGTCATTTTTATTTATTCCTTATTATATAATAGTATATATTGATTCGATCGACTTATTACCAAAATCAAATACATTCCTGAGGGGGGCGGCAGCCCCCCTCAACCCCCCGTTGTATCTCTCTTTGTATACCTATTTGTATATGATATAAAGTGTTACGAAATTGTAAATAATTGCATTTATTTTTGTATAAATTCTTTCAAAGAGGTTTAGTAAGTTGATAAAATGCTAATTTTGTGCCTTTATAGTCGTTTTAGCGTTAAAATAGCCAAGTTTTCCTTTAAAAACGCATTAAAAAGCTCCTATAAGGGAAGAAATAAATTTGGCGCCAAATTTGGCGACTATTTCCCTCCTTGGCGATTTTTTTGGCGATCTTGGCGAGAAAATCCTTATTAGGGATATACCAAATATGGAAGCTCTAATCTCATTGGCTGATGTGATACGAGAACAGTCTGTTTCCAGAACAGTCTGTTTTCGATAGAAAAGTATAAAAGGAGCATTATTTTCGCCAAGGCGGTCAGTCTCAGATCTATATCAGTTTCGTCAAATGCTTGCTCAATGGCCTCATGAATATGTGTACCAAATTGCAAGTCAATAGCGTTATTTTGGGGGCCGCTATCGCGGTACATACAAATTCTTCCCATAGGCCGTAATGGTAAAAAAAACTTTGGCGTGTCCCTGTACACAAACTTACAAATGGAATGCACACCGAAAACTATACAGCTAATTTCGTGGGCATCATGAACATGTGTACAAAATTTCAAGTCAATAGCGTGTTTTTTGCGGCCGCTATCGCATGACAGACAGACAGACAGACGGAATCCAAAATCCTTTTGAGTCTCAACAGAGGGCCTCCATTCACATTTCGGCAAAAATTGGAAGTCAATAGCTTGATTTTTGCGGTGGCTATCGCGGTACATACAGATTCTTCCCTATAGGCCGTAATCATAAAAAATCTTTGGCGTGTCCCTGTACACGAACTACAAATGGAATACACACCTAAAACTATACAGCTGATTCCGTTGGGCTCATGAACACGTGTACCAAATTGCAAGTCAATAGCGTGATTTTTGTGGCCGCTATCGCGGTACATACGAATTCCTCCCATAGGCCATAATGATAAGAAAAACTTTGGCGTGACCCTGTACACAAATTACAAATGGAATACACACCCAAAACTATACAGCAGATTTCGCGGGGCACATGAACACGTGTACCAAATTGCAAGTCAATAGCGTGATTTTTGTGGCCGCTATCGTGATACATATAAATTTCTCCCATAGGCCGTAATGATAAGAAAAACTTTGGCGTGTCCCTGTATACGAACTACAAATGGAATACATACCAAAAACTATACAGCTGATTTCGTGGGGCTCATGAACATGTGTACCAAATTTCAAGTAAATAGCGCTTTTTTGGCGGCCGCTATCGCGCGACAGACAGACAGACAGACAAACAGACAGACACAGCCCAAAACCGTTTTGAGTCTCAAAAGAGGGCCTCCACTGACGTTTCGGCAATAATGTTAAAAGAAATCAATTTGACCAAAGCTTCATACAGTGACAGAATGAAATCCCCGCCTAATAGGCTATCCACCGCTCACTTCGATATATTTATCTTATTCTAATCTATTAATTTATTTTATCGGGGTCAATTCCGTTGTTTAGTTTTCATGCTACTATTTCCAATGCAATAATCCTCAAATTCATATTTATATGAAAAATTTACAATTTCGCTATGTTGATAAAATCGTAAATTACGAATAATTTACGAAATTTTCCTATTAGAATATTTGTATTCAATCATGTTCAAACAAATATCATAAACGTAATTTTGAAGTTGTCTAACGTATTTAGGATCCTCAAAATGGAAGTTTATGCTCAATTTTGCTTTATTCTGACATGTTAAATAAATCGTAAATTCCAAATAACTTACGAATTTTTTAAATTGGAAAAATCATAGTCTATGATATTCATGCCAGTATCCTAAATATTATTTCGAAAGTGCTTTGACATCTTTACGATGAAAATATCCCTCAAGATTGACGTTTATGTGAAATTTTGCTCTATTCAGCCATGTTAAGAAATTCGTAAATTTCCAATAACTTACGAAATCTTTATATTGGAAAATTCATAGTCATTAATATTCATGCCAGTGTCCTAAATAATGTTTCAAAAGTAGTCTGACATCTTTACGATGAAAATATCTCTCAAAATTGACGTTTATGTGAAAATTCCCCCTATACTGCCATGTTAAGAAATTCGTAAATTTCCAGTAACTTGCGAAATTTTCAAAGTAGCATATTTATAGTTACTGATGTTCATTCCGGCATCAAAACTGATATTTTAAAACTGGTCTGACATTTTTACAGTAAAAAGTTTTCATTTAATGCACGCTTAAGTGATTTTTTGTCCTATTCTCCCATGTTAAGAAAATCGTAAATTTCGAATAACTTACGAAGTTTTTAAAATCGAATGTTGCAAATGAATAGAGTTCTTGCCAGTGTCGAAAGTAATATTTTAAAACTGATCTGACCTCTCTGCGACAATTTGTTCTTGAGATATCGTGTACACAGACTAACAAACTAACGGACTGACCCACTAACAGACTAACAGACTAACAGACACCCTACAGACAGACACCATAGAAATTTTGTCATTTTCGGATTCCTCACACCTGAAAACGTGTAGAAATGTAAAAAAACCGAGGTCGAAAATTTTCACGATTACCTAAGTTCCCCATACCTATAGTATGATGGGGAACTAAAAGAATAAAAATAATAATTAATAAATAAATAAAAAGTGATTGGATAATTGAAACTGATTAAAAGTTATTTTATTAAATATATATATATATATTCTATAGTCTTTTGTATTTTGTAGGTTTCAGAAAATAAAAGTAAGAATTTAAAGTTATCATTGTTTTTATTTAAACATTAAAAAATAAAAGTCTTACGTTTATTCTTTTTTGATTTTCAAAACATTGTACACCGAAAATCTTTTTAAACTAGTTGGCATAGGTGGACTCTGCTCAGTTCCCCATCATATTTATGTTCTCAGAAATTTCTAGTGCGAGACATATTACTAGTGGATCTGCAGATCAGGAGCCTCAACGTCCTATTTGCATCAGACATTATTCAATAGGTCATTTTTATTTATTCCTTATTATATAATAGTATATATTGATTCGATCGACTTATTACCAAAATCAAATACATTCCTGAGGGGGGCGGCAGCCCCCCTCAACCCCCCGTTGTATCTCTCTTTGTATACCTATTTGTATATGATATAAAGTGTTACGAAATTGTAAATAATTGCATTTATTTTTGTATAAATTCTTTCAAAGAGGTTTAGTAAGTTGATAAAATGCTAATTTTGTGCCTTTATAGTCGTTTTAGCGTTAAAATAGCCAAGTTTTTCTTTAAAAACGCATTAAAAAGCTCCTATAAGGGAAGAAATAAATTTGGCGCCAAATTTGGCGACTATTTCCCTCCTTGGCGATTTTTTTGGCGATCTTGGCGGGAAAATCCTTATTAGGGATATACCAAATATGGAAGCTCTAATCTCATTGGCTGATGTGATACGAGAATTTTCCAGAACAGTCTGTTTTCGATAGAAAAGTATAAAAGGAGCATTATTTTCGCCAAGGCGGTCAGTCTCACAAGTAAGCCTTCTCTCCTTTGATAGCGGTTTCCCGGAAACCTATATATTTTCTGAAAGCTTATGTCATAAGTAGAAAAACTGTAAAATCTTAGGGGCAGAGGGATAAGCGTTTAGGAGCTATAGGACCCACAAAGTATCAGTAAAGTGTTGGAAAAATGACACCAAAAGTCGCTAAAATGCTCGTTTCACGTATTTATATGAACTAATAATATGATAAGAAGGTGGAGATCGCAAAATAAAGAAAGAAACAACTCGTTGAAATGAAAAAAATATACGTTGGGATGTTGAAAATGTGATTTGTGTTATTGACTTCAAACGAAATCCATTACAAAAGACAATCAATGTGCAATTCATCAAATAAATAGTGAAACGGGCAGAAAGACAGTATACAATGGGCACATTTTACAAAAGCGATAGCCGCACACTTTGTACACTCATCATTCGTCAGAACACTCATCATTCGTCAGTCACTTTGTACACTCATCGAAGCAGTAATAAATTGGCGTAATCCACATTCCAGATTCGTCGTCCAAGTATCCGCACTTATAAAAAGCATACTTAATCAAGTTCTTAAAACGAGAAACATTGAACTAATATAGGGAAAATGATTGCAGGGCCGGAAAACTATCACGATGCCAGATGTGCTCCTGTGTCTCGATAATCATTGTGTCTGTTATGTAACGAACAAAAGATTTGTAGTGTCTGAAAAAATGAATATCCAGAGGCTGGATCTTTCCCGTACATCCTTAGGTACCAGTTCTCTTTGTATGACTTTACTATCAGGTACTTCAAAAGCAAACAATGCATGATCTTTGTTAGAACACCATGAATCCACTAATATCAGAATTTTCTTCCTGTCATCAGGCATACTTGGCCAAAATACGTCACGATAGAAGTGGAGGACGACGATTGTTGCGACGAGCATTGCTGTTCCTTATCGACACCGTCATCTCCGAATTCCATTGACTCGTCCCATTCTTCTACATTGCCTCCAGCAAATCCTAAGTCTTGATCTCTTCCACAATTTCCATATCATTTTCCAGAAGGGTAGTTATGTGTTTTATTATCTCCGATTCCTGGATGTTCGGAGATCGATTGCTTGTTCCGAATTGGGAGACCAAGACAGCCACAACGACTTTAGGATCCATCTAGAATGCAAGAAGAAGACTACAATACGTTAGTACTTCACATCAACATACGGGAACATACAAGAAATAGAGACGTCATTACGGGAATATGTCCCTCTATACACACTTTACTGATACTTTGTTGGTCCTGTAACTCCTAAACGCTTGTTCCTCTGCCCCTAAGATTTCACAGGTTTTCTACTTATGAACTAAGCTTTCAGAAAATATATGGGTTTCCGGTAAACCGGTATCAAAAGAGAGAAGGTTTACTTGTCAGATCTATATCAGTTTCGTCAAATGCTTGCTCAGTGGGCTCATGAATATGTGTACCAAATTGCAAGTCAATAGCGTTATTTTGGGGGCCGCTATCGCGGTACATACAAATTCTTCCCATAGGCCATAATGGTAAAAAAAACTTTGGCGCGTCCCTGTACACGAACTTAAAAATGGAATGCACACCGAAAACTATACAGCTAATTTCGTGGGCATCATGAACATGTGTACAAAATTTCAAGTCAATAGCGTGTTTTTTGCGGCCTCTATCGCATGACAGACAGACAGACAGACGGAATCCAAAATCCTTTTGAGTCTCAACAGAGGGCCTCCATTCACATTTCGGCAAAAATTGGAAGTCAATAGCTTGATTTTTGCGGTGGCTATCGCGGTACATACAGATTCTTCCCATAGGCCGTAATCATAAAAAAATCTTTGGCGTGTCCCTGTACACGAACTACAAATGGAATACACACCTAAAACTATACAGCTGATTCCGTTGGGCTCATGAACACGTGTACCAAATTGCAAGTCAATAGCGTGATTTTTGTGGCCGCTATCGCGGTACATACAAATTCCTCCCATAGGCCGTAATGATAAGAAAAACTTTGGCGTGTCCCTGTACACAAATTACAAATGGAATACACACCCAAAACTATACAGCAGATTTCGCGGGGCACATGAATACGTGTACCAAATTGCAAGTCAATAGCGTGATTTTTGTGGCCGCTATCGTGGTACATATAAATTTCTCCCATAGGCCGTAATGATAAGAAAAACTTTGGCGTGTCCCTGTATACGAACTACAAATGGAATACATACCAAAAACTATACAGCTGATTTCGTGGGGCTCATGAACATGTGTACCAAATTTCAAGTAAATAGCGCTTTTTTGGCGGCCGTTATCGCGCGACAGACAGACAGACAGACACAGCCCAAAACCGTTTTGAGTCTCAACAGAGGGCCTCCACTGACGTTTCGGCAATAATGGAATGAATTTGACCAAAGCTTAATACAGTGACAGAATGAAATCCCCGCCTAATAGGCTATCCACCGTTCACTTCGATATATTTATCTTATTCTAATCTATTAATTTATTTTATCAGGGTCAATTCCGTTGTTTAGTTTTCATGCTACTATTTCCAATGCAATAATCCTCAAAATTCATATTTATATGAAAAATTTACAATTTCGCTATGTTGATAAAATCGTAAATTACGAATAATTTACGAAATTTTCCTATTAGAATATTTGTATTCAATCATGTTCAAACAAATATCATAAACGTAATTTTGAAGTTGTCTAACGTATTTAGGATCCTCAAAATGGAAGTTTATGCTCAATTTTGCTTTACTCTGACATGTTAAATAAATCGTAAATTCCAAATAACTTACGAATTTTTTAAATTGGAAAAATCATAGTCTATGATATCCATGCCAGTATCCTAAAATATTATTTCGAAAGTGGTTTGACATCTTTACGATGAAAATATCCCTCAAGATTGACGTTTATGTGAAATTTTGCTCTTATTCAGCCGTGTTAAGAAATTCGTAAATTTCCAATAACTTACGAAATCTTTATATTGGAAAATTCATAGTCATTAATATTCATGCCAGTTTCCTAAATAATGTTTCAAAAGTAGTCTGACATCTTTACGATGAAAATATCTCTCAAAATTGACGTTTATGTGAAATTTTCCCCTATACTGCCATGTTAAGAAATTCGTAAATTTCCAGTAACTTGCGAAATTTTCAAAGTAGCATATTTATAGTTACTGATGTTCATTCCGGCATCAAAACTGATATTTTAAAACTGGTCTGACATTTTTACAATAAAAAGTTTTCATTTAATGCACGTTTAAGTGATTTTTTGTCCTATTCTCCCATGTTAAGAAAATCGTAAATTTCGAATAACTTACGAAGTTTTTAAAATCGAATGTTGCAAATGAATAGGGTTCTTGCCAGTGTCGAAAGTAATATTTTAAAACTGATCTGACCTCTCTGCGACAATTTGTTCTTGAGATATCGTGTACACAGACTAGCAAACTAACGGACTGACCCACTAACAGACTAACACACTAACAGACTAACAGACTAACAGACTAACAGACACCCTAAAGACAGACACCATAGAAATTTTGTCATTTTCGGATTCCTCACACCTGAAAACGTGTAAAAAAGTCAAAAAACCGAGGTCGAAATTTTTCACGATTACCTAAGTTCCCCATACCTATAGTATGATGGGGAACTAAAAATTATATTACTTTGATAAAGGTTTAATTATTATTATTATTATTATTTGTAAAATATATTTTTGTTTTGCCAAACCGCCACAATTCAACAATTCCTTTTGAAATCTCTTGCTAACGAAATGTAAATTTTTCTTTCTTTTACGCAGAGAAAGTAGTGTTCAGAGATGAAATTTTCGGAATTGAATTTTATTATACATTTACATGTTTTCCGAAAATGAGTTTTTTTTTTTTTTTTTTTTTTTTTTTTTTTTTTAGCAGTTAGTCTGTCTGTTATAACAACACTAAGAAGTGCGAAGTTGGTATTCTAAGTCTGCATTGTACGGTAATACTACATGTGACCTTCTATTGTTATTAGACAAACGGTTTGTATACTGGGATGGACAAAATAATTCAAATACATTAAATCTCGAGGCAAAAAATCTCATTAGACTGCACTAAACATATTGAAGTTAACAAATATTTTGTATATGCACAAAAACACGCTTCGTATAGAATATGATATAAAAATCAATTACAAATAATTTACAGGGTCACACAAAATAAATCTAATATTATGGGCTAAATTACATTTCAAGTTATGTTATGTGCTTTTTACTATGTTAAATTAAAGTACACTATCTGGTATGTATACAAGTTGTTGATAACGTATAGGGCTGCCCAGAATGAAGCAAATATATTCTTTTTTTAGTGCTAGAGGCCTATTTCAGTCGGTACAGTTGTCGAATTTTTATAGGTCACTCTTAATTAGTGCTAGAGGCCTATTTCAGTCGGTTTATTGAATGGGGATTTATTGAATGAAGTCCCCCCAAGGCACAACTTTGACATGAGTCCCCCCCAAGGTACCCCTATTTCAGTCGGTACAGCGTTGTCGAATTTTTATAATACACTCTTAATAGTGCTAAGGGCCTATTTCAGTCGGTTTATTGAATGGGGATTTATTGAATGAAGTCCCCCCAAGGCCCAACTTTGACATGAGTCCCCCCAGGCCCAACTTTGACATGAGTCCCCCCCAAGGTACAACTTTGACATGAGTCCCCCCAAGGCCCAACTTTGACATGAGTCCCCCCCCCCAGGCCCAGCTTTGACATGAGTCCCCCCAAGGCACAACTTTGACATGAGTCCCCCCCAAGGTACAACTTTGACATGAGTCCCCCCCCAAGGCCCACCTTTGACATGAGTACCCCCCAAGGCACACCTCCCCCTCATTGGGAAAAAGAGAAAAAACGTTGTTTTGCGACTATAAGACAGTTTGGACTTCCAACGTTATTTGTTACAATATCTGCAGCTGAAACACATTGGTTTGATTTAATGAAAACTTTATCATGGAATTTAGATCGTCACGAATTAACTAAAAGGAATTTGCCGATATTAACAAGTTTAGCAGTAGGCCTCTGGCACTAAATTAAAATCTGTCAATGTCAGATTTTCATGTTTTAAATAATGAAATAATGTCGTGTCTGTATAATTTTTTGTTTTTTTCATATATTTCCTTGTTTTTTTTTTTTTTTTTTTTAGTTGAATGAAAATCCTTTAATAAATTATACAATATTAAAAAAAAAAAATGTTTGGGACTAACAATTGCTTTCTTTTACCTGTATATTAGACATTTTATTGATTTAAAGTCTAATTTTTGAAGGTTTTTTCCTTTTCCTTTTCTTTTTCTTTCTTTCTTTCTTTTTTTTATTTTGTATACCCGTTATCAGAAATGAAGCGTTTAGCATTTAATCTGTGTGTCGGCGCGCCTGTCTGTTATCATAATAATTTAAAAACAAATAATTGCAGGAAGTTCAAATTTTATATCTCATCATAGATTATATGATAATGTGATTTGAAAATTTTGTCTAAGATCTGGAAGATTCAAAGAGTATTATAATTGAAAGTTCTCTAGATAATTTGAAATGAATATAAAAATTTAATAAAAGACTTACTAAAACGGGAGGATTTGTGGGAGGGAAAAGGGGCGGTAACGTCCTCCGCACATAAATCTATGCTGAATAAAACCGTTTCTTTTTAAACTAGGAGGGTAGAGGAATTTAGAATCATCGCATGACGAGTTCATCATTAATTGACGTATCATTTCATATAAAATCTGTATATCCAAGTGTATATAAAAAAAATTGCAGATTTATAATATTATACATATAGACGTATGTATTTAAAACTAAGATCAAACGTTGCATCATATTAACCAATTTGCATCATGAAGAAATATGAAAAGAAACATTACCTTCCATTTCTATTTTTTCGCTAACGAATAATGATTATGGTAAACAAAGTTGAGCGTACAGTCGGTAACAAAAGTGTCCGAACACTAGCAAAAATTCCTATGTAAAAAAAGTACACTTCGTACGGTTTTGTTAAATAAATCCTTATCGAATACTGTTATTAGTCAGTCTAAGAACATGATTTGATAAGGATTTATTTAACAAAACCGTATGAAGTGTACTTTTTTTACATAGAAATTTTTGCTAGTGTTCGGACATTTTTGTTACCGACTGCATGTATGCGGCTCCAGTGATAGTAACCAGGAAAATTAAGCGGAAAGTAAACAGGAAAATTGAGGGTATATATGCGTTAATGATGCAAATGGCTTAAGTATATATGAAGTAATTGCTTCTAAGTGCCTTTGATTTGTATCCTAAATGCTTATCCTTTTAATGTTTTAAAGTAAAGTCAAAAGAATTTTAGTAATTATTTATGAAATTTGCAAAATGTTTATATAATTATATAACAAACAACAAACGTTATATTAGAGAAAATACAGTATTTTATTTTATTTATTTATTGAATACCATTTATACATATTCATATAATTTATATAGTATATTATGTTTATTATACGTGATCTCATCTATCGATGTATCAAAAACAACTCATATTAACTTTATCAATATATTTTGCTTTGTATAAGGCTTTACTTCCATACGCAAGCATTTATTGATTAATTCAAATCTTCCTTTGGTGATTGATCATTGTAATTATGAATTATTATTATTATTATTATTATTATTATTATTATTATAAAAACTTGTGAAACAATCCAAAACCGTATATATATCATACGATTTTGGATTGTTTCATAAGTTTTTATTCTGGCGGTTCAGTTGTCCATATGTTGCTAGGTTATTAACATTATCTGCAGAAGCTTTTCAGCGGATAAGAGACAAAATTAATTTATAGCAACCTCCGTTTAAAAATATAAATTAAAATATATAAACATAATTTTATATTAAAAATAAAAATAAATGTTTTAATTCATATATGTAATGTTTTTCAAAATAATGGCCTAAAATTTAAAATTTTTTTCTATCTTAAATAATTTTACTATCATTAAAATTTGGGGAAATAAGATTGAATTTTACGGCATAATAACATGTTGTCAACGCTTATCAATATTTTTCTCATCAGAAGAACTTTTCGGATAAGCGATCTCGAATGTAGTTTGAAATTATAATAACACATCCTAAAATTATCTTTAAAAAAAAAATCAAAATTGCGTTTAAAAAAATCCAAAAAATCATCTTACCTGTGCTTATTTAAAAAAGAATGCTTTCTGTAAATTTCCTTCATCAGTAGCATTTCTGTTAAGCAAAAAGTAATTCAATGTAATTTTTTGTCATAAACTTTTAATGAAAATATAAGATGCTACAATATCTAAATAGATCTATTCATTGTTGGTATTGCATCACTTTATTGTGTAAAGTGTTTATATAACACATTAAGATCGCACATAAGTCAGATTCGCTGTTTCTCCCTTCCCGTGTTATGCAATGGGATTTTTATTGCTTCGTATTATAAAGATATTTCGTTAAAAAATAAAGCTTTTCGTATTTTGATTTTTTGATTTCACTTTTTAAACAGGTCGCTTTTTATTTCAATGAATTTCTTTTTTTAAATAAATTTTAATATTTTATTTCATTAAGAAAACCCAATGCTATAATTTTCAATCTAGAAAAAAAAAAAATGTTTAACCCGTTAGCGCCTAGTGTCCTCATTTGAGGACAGCTAATAAAATGGGCACGTATATTTTTTTGTGGTTTCTTGGAAGGATTTCTGCTTTTTAGTGACAGTTTATAGCGTCACTCTAAATGATCCCTGAAAGTTTTATGTGCCTACTATTAATTATTATTTCCTAATTTGGGTAGTCATTTTATGATTTTACATTCGTCGCACGTATATTTGCTTTTTGCGCAGGTATAATCATTTAAATCAAGTTGAATAATAATATATATTATAATACTTTACTTTCGAGATCTTTGTCAACATATAGTAGGAAATTAATCGGTTATCTCAAAGTTTTTCTACCTTGAAGTTTTCTCGCTAGAACACTAAACGTCAATAAATAAGGATAGGCTTTAAATTTAAAACTATCAGAAGAACTGTTTAATATATTTTACTAACAGTTGTCTATATTAATTTAGAAGTGAAATAATCAGCTAATAATATTTTGCAAAATTAATTCGGACGTTAACGGGTTAAAATTAATTTTTGTTAAAATGGGTTTAGTAAGTTAAAAAGCAGCATGTTCAAAAAGTAGAATTCAAAAAATTCATTTATGAATGAGATATCTCCTTATAATACAAAGCAATAAATATCCCATGAAAGATTACATGGGAATGGAGAAAGAGTGAATTTGACTGATGTGAAGACTTGGATATGTTTTCTTCAGTTAAATTCCATGTCCCTCTGTATTCAAAACAATAATAACAATTGAAGTTCTGAAATCTGTTAATAATCAATGCCCCAACTTTTTTTTTTTTTTTTTTTGTATTCTCTAAGAATGCTTGGTGTAAAATTAATAGACTTATTTAAGATAATAAAAAGCTACTTATAAAATCTGTTTCATAATAAATAATTAAAAATTATAACTAATGCAACATCAACTAGTCTTTTAGTACTTTTAATTCTATTATTATTGCCTAAAATATTTTAGACAAAATACATAATACAAAACTTAAATATTAAAAAAAGCAAGTATTATCCCATAAGTATGAACATCAATAAAAGTTTATTACAGATTCATACATTCCATTAGAAAATTTTCTACAATGTAACTTTTCAAAATTTTCTGTGCCCAGTAGAAGTAAGGTGCTTGTATAATTTGAGGATTATAAACATTCTAGTACAATTTAGTGCTCGTGCATGCATATTAAAGACGTCGTACCATGCTTTTCAACAATATAAGAGACAGTTCGGATACTGAATAGAATACAATGAAACCTCTCTAAGAGGGTTGCCATCCGCGACATAGAAAATCGGCCCTCTGGAAAGATGATCCTTTAATGAGCTTGATCAGAAAATTATAATCTAGGCAATGAATGCTATAAATTAAATGGTTGTAATTTATATCATTTGTCTATACTGCATTAATATAAACATTGATATTACTCTGATTGAATTTTGAAAAAGTTTTAACAATAACTTTGTTTTCCAAGAATTTATATATATATATATATCAGAACGAATTGTTTACCTTAGCATCATTTCTGGATGGAAGAGAGGTGTTTACTAATACATAAATCTCTACAAAAATATCCTGGCAGAATATACTAGCTTTAGTTTTTATTATAGCTACACTGTAAAAAAATTCTGTTAAGAAACAAAAAATTTCGGTTTCCTAAAACTACAGAAATTTAGTTTAAAATTACATCTCAATCTGTCGAAAGAAACTTTTATTTATTTATTTAACTAAATAAATTCTGTAACCATTAATGCAGATTTTATCTGATGGTTATACATATTTTTCTGTTTTACATACGGAGAACTTGGTATGAAATCAGTATTGGGAAGGGCCGAGTAGCAACACAAATTGTTCTTCCGTAGCTGGGAGGTGACATAGTCGCCTGCTATGCGGTGGACACTGGTTCGATCCGGGTTGGTAGAACTGGAAAATTTTATTTAATGAGAGATTTTTTACTGTGTGGCATATGAAAAAAAGAAATCTGTTGTTTACAAAAATATTTTATGCATTGTCCTGTTACAGAAAAATTTTGCCGACGTATTTTTTGCATCGCTTACGGAAATTTTCTGGCAATTTTGCTGCCAGGAATTATCTGTAATGTGATGATGATTGTTTTTTAGAGTAATGTATTTTTTTTTTTTTTCGATTTAAAATTAATATTACGCATTTAGCCATTGGATTTAATTTTATAATTCTATTAGCTGATTATAATATGACACAATATTTCTTTTTCCAAATTTAAACTTCAGATTTTTCTGTCAACATTAAAAAATATGAAGTCTTGTCGCTTGCTTCGTTACTCGACATGCAAGTTATTATTGAATACATGGAAATTATCTCAGTTATGCAGTGAACAGTAGTATTGAATTCAAACCAAGAAAAAAAAAAAAAAACCTGATGTCGCAAAATGCGATTCTTTAAAGAAGTATACAATTGTACACGGACCTTTAATGATGGTAAATTAGTATTAAATCATGTAAGGAAAATTTGGGAGACCTAAAAGTGCCCTTCAAATGAGGTGAGATTTTACACCGTATTTAAATGATGAGAAATCAAGTATTATCCCTTATGTAAGATATCAATCAAAATTTGTGGAGGAAAATGTTTACATACTCATTTATTACATTCCTTTAGAGAAATTTCTAAAATGTAACTTTACGAAATATTCTGTCTCCTGTAGAAATACGGTGCATGTATAATTTTGAGGTCAGGCAAATTTTAACATAGATTAGAGCAAAGCTCATGCCATGCATATTAAGAACATTATATCATGCAATAGGATAATAAACAGGTCAAGTACTCAAAAATATTATTATTTTAAAATACAGATGCTATTTTGTCCACTTTATGATAAATCAAATGGATTTTACTATGCATATTCTCAATTTGCATCCATTTATTAATACACTTTAAATTGCTGAAGATCTGTTGGAAAATCTCCAGCTTCGCTAACAAGGTGAATGAATAAAAAAAATTGTATTTCTATTTCCTGAGATACTAGCCGGTTAGAATTTCACTCTATCGTTTCTTTTAATGCAGATTGAAAGTTATCTACGCGTTTTAGAGTTTCTTCCGCTGATAAAAATACACTCATATTTACATATTCATGGGAATATTAAACCAAGCTGCCGTTTTATGATATAAAGTTTCCTTCTATTGGAGTAGATTGAATGGCGAAAATTCCCAGGAATTATTAAAAGAAGTTTTTAATGTATACCGACTCGAGAAATTATTAAGTCATTTGGCTTTGTAAACTGTCGGTTTCCTTTTACTCATAACTATATTAAACCAAATACATTTTTTTTTTATCAAAAGTAATATAAAATAATAATAAGAGTTCCTAAGTATTTAAACAGTTTTTGTATGGTGTAGTTGATGATGCTTAAAACAGGCGTTTTTATTTTTTCAATCTTAATAAAATCTTTTTAAATTTTTATTTAACTTCTGTGTGATTAAAAATGATTAATACATTCCTGATCTAAAGATAAAATGGTTTACAAACTTTTTTTTTATTAAATCTGTTTAAAAATGCTTTGTTAACCATGGAAAATTTCAAAACTATATTACGGTCAGTGACTGCGAAAAGCACGTCACTGACCGTAAAAGAAAAAGCTATGCTCGTAAAAGTTACGGATTTTTTTTCTCGAATAAGGCAAATACGCTTTAGTAAACAGACAACACTCTGAATTTTACGGCAATTTGTTACAAATACGGGTACCGGTCCTTTTTTTTTCTCGAAGAAGGGAGTTGGCCGTGTAGATGGAATGTTCATAAACTATGTATATGTAAAGAACAGGCTCACTTTTTTTCCCCAGGTAAAGACTGGATAACGAGAATAATTAGGAGGCCGTCAACAAATTTAGCAAATAATAATAAAATAGTGTTTGCGATAGATCTGTGTCAATAAATATTGAAGTTACCTGTAACTGAAACAAATGTTTATATTGAACATTTGTTCAATATAAACATTGAACAAAACTATAATAATTTTACGGTGAATTTATGTAACAATAATACAGGGTGTCTCATAAGTCTGTAGACATTTTAAAAATTCATAACTATTGAATGAATTGATACAATTGAACGCAGTTTGCGAAAAAATCATTCTCCTGAAGGGAGATTTTTTTGGTAAAGAAAAAAAAATATAATTAATTTTTTTGTCGACGATAGTTGGACAAATAGTTAAATTTTTTGCACAGATGTAGAATATATATATATACAGTCGAACCTCGTTAACGTGAATTACTTTTAACATGAACTACCTCCACAATCCGCGTCAAAATGAAGATTAGTTTAGTTATATGAAGATTAGTTACTCATAGCATGAACTACTGCTAACGTGAACCAATTTTTTATTCCACTTGTGATTCACGTTAACGAGGTTCGACTGTATATGCAAATGAAAGTCTTATACATTGCACAATTTTACGATTAGAACATTCTATTTCTTATTTTGCCTTTACTTGTGCATATACGAAGTTTTAATAGCGATGCTGACTTGGTGGATAAAGCGTTATTGGTGAAGATGCTTTCCTTCAAGTAAGAACCGTCGACTGAAGTTGCAATTAGCAGTGTTATAACTCGTTTGCAAACTGCAATTTGTGATGACGACGAACACATAGAATAGGTTTTATATGCCTGTAAGCATTTGCAAACGAATAAGTACACTTTTTCATAAAAATGTGTGATCAGGTCACGCACAGTGTCCTCTATTGACAAATAGCTTTATTATTTTTTCTTTACAAATAATAATAATAATAATAATAATAATAATAATAATAATAATAATAATAAATAAATAAATAAATAAAATCCCATTTTACGAGAAGGATTTTTTCGCAAACCGTGAACAATTCTATCAATTCATTCAATATTGAATGATTAATTATTTATCAATTAATTTTTAAAATGTCTACAGACTTATGGGACACCTTGTATGTGAAATTACAAAATTAAGCATTTTTACCTTAGAACTTCAAAATAATTCAGAATATCTTTTTATTTGCAGTGTTCTAAGTTTTCAACAAATGTGAATACCGCTTATTACAGTTGAATAGAAAAAGCACTTCAGAAATAATATACTGCAATCGGAATGAAAATATATTAAATAACACGTGAAAGGTTTGTAGTTGAAGTGCCTTATAACTGCGCTTGTGCGAGCGAGCACTTTCTTTTCTTCTTTTTTGTATAAATAGATCGCTACATATGTAGTCTAACTCACACTAAAAACCCTGTCATATACAAATATCGTAAAAATTCATAACGATATATGCAGAATACAAAGGATCTTTTTCATTTATTGAATAAAATAAATTTTGTATTTTGCATTTTTCATTATAAGTCAATGGATAATTGCACTTAAATTCATAAAGGGCGTTTTAATGCTCAAAATATACACACATATTTGTAAATGAAGAGAAATGGTGCATATATATTATGATAAGTTTTATTTTGCACATTACAATACAAAAATTTTTGCAAGATTTCATAAATTAATATTCTTCTTATTAATAAAAGCCCAAGTTTCCAAAACCTAAAAGCCCACTAGTGGCCGAGTGGTTCTGTGCTCAAGCTGGTAGACGGGAAATACCGGATTTGATCTCTGGTCGCGCTCATCGATCTAGCCGTTTGGAGTTTTCCATGGTATTTTCCGAACCTTGCGTAAATACGGGCTAGGACCCAGAAAGACTTCCCAAGTAGGGCATTCCACCTATAGGCCTAGGACTTTAGTGTAGTCAAACGACCTTAAGCCACACAACCAACCAACTAACCAACATAAAACTAACGCTGGAAACTTTTGTCATTCCTGCTGAAACAATGTATTTAAGTAAATAAAATAAAATTTTATCCATGTTTCCCAAAGATTAAATATTAAAAAATAATAATAATAATTTAACAGAAAAAATGACGTCAGAACTTCAATAATGTACTGAAAAATTCTGTACTGATAAGTATAAAGGATTTAAGTCCAAAAATGTCGATTTTGAGTTAAGTATATAGTCAGACTCAGAAAAAAATTCTCTATCGAATGGTATAAAGGATTTAAATTCATGTCATTTAGTCTTTGAGAAAATCCATTGGTAAAAAAAGATTCAAGTCAGAAATGTATCATTAATCTTTAGTATGAAATATTTAATTCAATTTTTCCCTTTATTAAATGAAGATTGACAATCACTGAATGGTATAAAGGGTATAAATAAACCTAATCCCTTTTTCCTAATCGATTCTTCTGATTAGTTTTTAGTTAGTTTAACTTTATTTTTCGTCTCCTGAAAAATCATGAATATGGACTTAAATCCTTTATACTTATCAGTACAGAATTATCCGAGATATTAAATAAATAAAATAAAAAGAAAGATAATTAAAAAAAGAAAAAAGGAAGAAGTTTAAACTAAACATTTCATCTGTATTAGGTAGATCTAAGCAGATTTGTTATGGTATAAAAGAAATCGTAATTATTAAAGAAATATACCATGTAAATCGATGATAAACAATTTAAACTGGCATAAAAAAAAAAAAAAAAGTAATACATTTGCTATATTTAGGTACTATTATACCGCGACAAATATATAGCGAGGATTTTAATGAATTTACGTTAAAGCTTATTTTCATAAACAATTAAATTTAATGTATATTTTATTACTCAAATTCTGTTATTTTAAAATGACAGTTAAATTTTAAATATTTTTTTTTTATTTAATTGTTAGTCATTTTTCACGACATTTGGCCTCTGTTTTGATTTGGCGAATATAGAGCTTGGTGAAATAATTATGGAAGTAGCAAATTTGGAAGTAGGTTCATTTAGAAATATCGACCGTAAGTTGGTTGGTTGTAGGGTTTTAAGGCCAACTGACTACGCTAACATCCGGGCCTCTAGGTGCAATGCCCTGGTGGGTCTTTGTAAGGGTTCCTAGTGAGATCGATAAGAATCCGATCAAAGTGGAGAATACATAATTCAATAAAATATTTATACAATATAAGAAAATCGTCTTTCATTTTCAAAGGAAACAATATTATAGTTTTAAAAATTAAAGAACACGCTTTTACAGAAATGTGAACTAAAAAACACAAAATATCTATCTTAGTATTAAAATGCAGGGTAAGAGAAAATCGTCTGAGTGACATACCATAATATTTACATACATTTATATCTTTAATTAAAATAATTTAGAATTAAACAAAAACCATTAAAAAAAAAAAAAAAAAATCCCCTGACTGGGCTCGAACGCTAGACCTTTAGGTTCGTAGCGCGGAGCTATACCTCAACGCCACGGTATTCACGTAGGGAAAGTCTTTTTTTTTTTTTTTTTTTTTTTTTTTTACAATATAGATTTTTTGTTTGCTCCCAGAGCGGTTACAAACATGCAAACATACATACAAACATACATACAGGTGAAGCTAATAAAAGCGTGTTAAAAACGAAATTACTTTCCGAACAACCCAATAAATACGTATGTCCATTTAACAAATATGCAATGATGTTTTTGCGAATTTTTCTATTTGTTAAAACTTTTCGGATCTTTCATATTTTGTAAAAAAAAAAAAAAAAAAAAAAAAAAAACTCTGAAACAGCTTAAAAATAAAATTATTTATTTAAATGAAAATTCTTTTTAGTTCTAAAGTTGTATATTTCTGCCCATGTTTTTATTACTTATACTTTTATAATTCATAATTGATTAATAAACAAGGAAGTTTTTATCCCTTTGAAAGTGAATACTCACTTCTAATATCTTTATCAATTAAATAGAAGTTTGATATCATTCAGGATGCTTTCAACTTTTATTTACAAAATACATTTTATGAATTTTAAATATAGTTAAAACAGAATTTCTCTCTGCAGTTGTTTAAATGTGATAAAAGTGAAAGTAAACAAATTAGAAGTCCTGTGAATTACGTTGCACTTTTACAATTTTCGGAATTTTGCTAGCATTTTCGTGATAGATTTTTTGTATTGTGTTGCATACATTGAAAGATTACATTTTTGGAACTATATGTATATGTTTATAAATGTAATAATTTCTGAAAAGCTAGGCTGAGGGAGTTTAACATCGTAGTGTGCAATTGGCATGAGTTTAACATCGTAGTGTGCAATTGGCAACGGTCTGGGATTCATCTCTATGGGGTGGCTCCAACGAATTTTTGAAATTAAATTATTCTTATTTTGAAAAAAAAAAAAAAAAAATTAATTCATCATTTTTTAATCGGCAATATTTGACAAATTTTCCTTTTAAACCAAAAATAGGAAAAAAAGGACATAGAAGAGAGAGAGAGAGATCAAACTTTAAAAATTCTCTCCACATATATATAATTAATGAAGTTTTTTATTCCTACTTTTTTCTTCTTCTTTTTTATTTATTTATTTTATTTTAGTTATTTATTTATTTATTTGAATAAAAGATAACAGAATTTTTTGACAAAATTATTATAGACGTAAAAAGGTTACTGCATCAAGGTTAGTTTCCATTATCCAAGTTAATTGGTTGAGCTGTTTGACATACTGCATTTACTTTTTTTTTTTTTTTTTTTTTACCTACTCATTTAAGTACTACATTTTTTTTTTTTCTTTTTAACCTATCCTTGTACTATAATACAACTCCTCATTTCTATGTTAAAATTAACTTCGATTTCGTTTCAACTTAATTCCTATAGCTTTTATATAATTACCTTAACATAAAAAGAGACTATACTGGCATCTAAAAGTTAAAGTACAACATATTTTCTCGTTTTCTTCTTTTGCACATAATTTTTAAACAAATGGCCATATGAACATAAAATTTAAATGGCACGTTCGTTATCAAATTATTAATCAAGTTTTATATAATTTTAACATAAGTAACACTTTTCAACTGATATAATTTCAAGTTTTCTGAAAAATAGGCATTGAAAAAAAAAATTAACAACGAAAACTAAATAAGAAAGTGTGTCAAATAATGTGCATTATAGGTAGGTGAAGGGCACGTGTTTCCAAATGTTAAATTAAAATTTTTCTTCCTGTATTCACTTCTCTTTTTCTTACATAAGGGATATTTTGAAACATATAATTATCAATTTTTAAACGTTCAGCATCGTCAAAATAATAATAAGATTAAAAAAAAAAAAAACTTTTTATATACCATGTTTTAAACTTTCTGATGAATCATAGAACTCTTATCAATGTGCATAAAATTTTTAAAATGATAATGACGTCAATTTTTGTGAGATGCATAATTTAACTTTTTACAATTTATTAAGGCCCACGTTTAATTAAATGTATTTATTTTTATGTCGAAAGAAAATGAACTCGTATTTTTTTTTTTTTTTTTTTTTTTTTTTTGGCAACAGTTAAATTATAGCTAATATTTTAATGGCTATTTTAACGCTATTAGGATGTTATTATATTCATATTTTAATTAATTATACGATTACTAATCAAAAATTCGAAAATTGGACTTCGAAGTATTGTGTTGTCACTGGGTTCCGAGCTATTGTGAAAATTTCAAATGTCTAGCTAGTAGGGAAGTTAGTTAAAATTCGATTGCAAGATTTGTACCGGACAAACAAACAAACATACATACATACATACAAACAAACAAACAAGAATAGAAGTTAATAAAAACAGGGTAAAAATGTCAACAAATAATTTTTAAACAAGCATCGCATTTAATTCTCATGTTCCTACATACACTGCAAATAAAGCAGTCTTCAAGTAATAATAATAATAATAATAAACTGAAACAGCATTTAAGATACGTAAATGTCTTAATGTAGAGCTTAGACATAACAGATATCTTAATTTAAGACACTTTTTGTATCTTAATAACATGGTGGTGCAAACGATCTAATATAAAATGTCTCAATATAGTGATATGTCTTAAAATAAGACATTTAAGACTAATGTCTTAATTTTTAAAATATCTTAAAATAACACACTTCGCATTGCATCATTGGCAATTTGATAAAAGAAGTAGTGGCGCCATCTATTGATAATTATATTAAGATAAAGTTTCATTTAAATAATAACATGAATAATAATAATAATTTCATTTAATTATAAAATTTTTTAACTTAACAGCGAAAAAAATTATTTTCTAAAATTGAAATTATAATGAAAATATCAAAGATTTAAGTTTGTTTTATCGGGAAAAAAAAAAAAAAAGAAAGAAAGAAAGAAAGAAAAAGAAAAACTGAAAATTTTCGATTTTTCTGAAAAATCATATAATCCAAACATCGAAGGTGGAATTTTTCCATATTTTTTATGCAATTTGCAAAAATTCTAAATCTTTAGATATGAAATTTAAGATATTAATACATACATATTAACTTTCAAATATCATATTATCACTAATTTTATGGCAAAAAATACGAATAACCTTTGCTTTGGCCCAACTGAAGGTTCTTTATATGAAATGTTATACTATTTCCATTTAATATTTAGAAATGGAATTCTATTAGGTTTATTCAATAAAACATGTATTAAGATAACGATTTTTATGTTTTGTGTATATTTTTATGAATTTGAAACCTTTAAATTGCGTTTTTTCAGTTTGCATTTCTATATGAGTTCGTGATCTTTAAAATGCTAAAACTTCCACAGATATTTTAAAAAAGACTTAATAATTCTTTTTGGATGTGTAAAAGATCTAGATCCCACTTAAAAGAACTGATGATTGATTTTGCAATTTATTAAAAAAAAAAAAAAGAAAAGAAAAGGAAAAACAGAAAAGTGAATACATGAAGAAAAATTTGATTGTAATCAAATAAATATTTAGAGGCATATACATATTTACCTATCTGTAATGCACCTTTGACACCCTTTCTCATTCAGTTTTCTTTGGTAAAAATATTTAAATTTTTCATTTCTTTCAATGTATACTTTTCAGAAAAGTTGAAGTTTTATCAGTTTAAAAATTATTACTTATTCCAAAAACTATATCAAATTCGATTAATGATAGGAAAACAAATATTTCATTTAAATTATATATGTTAAATTACGTATGCTCATTTGCTTCAAAATTATGTCCAAAAGAAACAAATAGGAAAACAGGTTGTACCTTAACTTTTGGAGACCAGTGTATATTATATCAGATGATATAATTTCTCTTTTATTTCTGAACCTGGATACATGGACTTATGAGCGAAAAGGCGTTCTTTCGCTCATGGACTTATGAGCGAAAGAGTGAATGATATCTTTAAAGTGCAGTAATGAAAAGAAATATGAATTATACTTACACAATGGTGAGATTTCTTATATATATATATATACTAGCAGACCCGGCCACGCGTTGCTGTGACTAAGTTATACGTTGAATTATACGGCTGTAAAATATTTGGTACAGTCAAATTATTATTTACGAACAAAGACGAAAACGTTGTAGCCGATGTAAAAACCCACAGGGTTGAGATTTGAAACTTAGGTGAAAATTTGGAAGCGATTGATAAAAATTTTCGTAGTGTTGACATTAAGCACAAATTAATTTTATTGTAGGGTCCTATAAATTTTAATGGAGAAGTGATATATATTATTTCTAATGCTACTTTGGATAAAATTGCTAAAATGACTAATATATAAATTAAATTCTATTAAAATTCTATTAAAATAAAAGTATAAAAGAAACAGACGATTTTAAAATCAATTTTTATGGAGGAGTGAAATATAATATATGCTATAATGGATAAATTTACTATAAAATGACCTCATCATTTTAAATATTTTAAAGAGGGCAACAGCTGTAGTTATAAAAAGGAAAACAATAAGGCTAAACCAGAAAAATAAGTAAATTTGATAAATATTTTAAAACTTTAAAATTGGAAATCTTATGAAATATTGGACATTTAAAGTAAATACATGTATCATTTTAAATAGAAAAAGATTTTGGAAAAGTTTAGTGTATTTTAACGAAGTGATGAGAAGTTTTTGAGTATGTTAAAATTTTAATAGTAAATTCAAGTTAATAAAGATGGGAAACATTGAGGATTAAGATAAGAATAATTATAAGATTACAAAAAAAAAAAAAAAAAAAAAAAAAAAAAAGCTTTTTATATACCATGCTTTTAAATTTTAATATACTAATAATATACTAATTAAAAGGAAAATGATAAATATTCTATCATAGTTTGAAGTCAAATTTGTTTTCAAATGTCTAAATAAAATATCTGATGTAAGATACTAATATTTTGCAGCGGAATAGATTTCATTTCTGTCATCCTTGGCGAAAAAAAAAGAATATCGCCAAATTATCTGGCGAAAATATTTAATTCCTTTCAAAAATCATGGTTATTTTAACAACTTATATTAAAAGAGTAATGAATAATATGAAACAATATTTCGTACAATACATATTACATGTCATACATACGTACAATGAATAATACATATTACATTTCGTACAATGCATACATCTGGCATGTATATTTTCGTGTTACGCTTTTGATCGCCAAATAATAATAATAATAATAAAATAAGCCAAGCACGACAGAGTTTTGAAATTTAAAATTAAAATTTTGTCAATTTGACAGCAAAATAATTCAATCTAACACCCGCGATAACTAATACATATCTATACCCAAATATAAGGATTAAAATCGGGAAATAGATTTCCTCGATTTTTAATAATTTCTTACAAAAAATGCAGTGGGCAATTAACATAGGAAATCTTTTTCTTGGCTGCACAGACGGTCAGTGAGTCACACTTCGCTTGCGTATAGAACTCATAGATATAGTATAGCATATATAGAATAGAGTGATCATTGGGGAGAAAAAAGTTATTCCTTTTCATTTGGGATAAGACGACGTTTTTACCAAAATATGGCCGTCTTTCCCCGAGTGAATACACACGGGAATACATACTAATATTTTAGCAAATAAAATTTATGAATAATTTATTTGCTAAAGGGGAATGGAAGACTCCAGATACAGTTTCAAATTCATATTTCTTTCTTTCTTTTCTTTTTTTTATCAATACCACTTAATGGCTGTTTCCAAAGCTTTTTTTTTTTTTTTTTTTTTTTTTTTTTTTTTACTTTCCGAACACTATAGTGAGGAAAGTATTGTAATCATGTCAAAAATCCGAATTCGAGATTTTGATGTTTCTATACGTTTCGAGGTCCAACGAGTCCGTTTTAACTATTTTTACGATAATGTATGTATGTGTGTGTGTATGTATGTGTGTATGTATGTGTGTATGTATGTGTGTATGTCTGTGAGTAAACACGCTAGCGTCTAAACGCTTTGTTCGAATAAGCTGAAAGTTGGTACGTATATTGTAAGTCACCATAGTACGAACTCTATAGATTTTGGTGACTCTAGCACTTATAGTTTTTTTACAGGGACACAAAGAAAAATTCTTTATCATTATGGCCAAGGGACCAAAATCTTAAAAGTGCGATAGCATCTGAACGCCTTATTCAACTGAGCAAAAACTTTATACACATATAGGTCACAGATACTCAATCTGTATAGATTTTGGAGAATCTAGCACTTATAGTTTTTTTACAGGGACACAAAGAAAAATTCTTTGCCAAATTTTTAAAAGTGTGATAGCGTCTAAACGCCTTATTAATCTGAGCAAAGAATTTGTACACATGTTATAGGTCACATTTGAACCAACTGTATAGATTTTGGTGAATCTAGCACTTACAGTTTTTTTACAGGGACACAAAGAAAAATTCTTTATCATTATGGCCCATGAGACCAAATTTTTAAAAGTGCAATAGCATCTAAACGCCTTATTCAATTGAGCTGAAAATTTCTATGAATATTAGAAATCACTGTTGCACTAACTATAAGCATTTTGGTGAATTGTGGCCACCACGAGACTTTCTTCTATATTTTTCTATACAAATTCACTCAGTAACAATAATAAAAAAAAAAAAAAAAAAAAAAAAAAAAAAGTGGGACTTTGACAAAATTGTGGTTAAAATGTGAAAAATTGTTTAAGTTTGTTAGAATTTATAGATTTTTGCAGGGACACAACGAAAAATTCTTTATCATTTTGATCTAAGGGCTCAAAGTTCAATAGCGTTAAATAAAACCTCGTGTGATATATGGAGAAAAATACTCAAACACTCTGTTATGGTTTTCTCTCTTTTGTTTGTTTAGCAACTCCTCTTTCTTTATTTTATCTACAAAAGTTACTCAATGTTCGGAAAGTTGAGTGGAGTCACTCCAGATTTTTTTTTTTCGGCATCAAAAATCTTTGTACGATAACATGGGGATGAGAGATCTATATATATTACTATATCTATGATAGAACTACATTAGCACTTTATCAATGTGTATAAAATCTTTAAATTGATTATGACGTCAATTTTCGTGAGATGCATAATTTAACTTTTTATAATTTTTTAACGTTCACGTTTGATTAAATGTATTTATTTTTATGTCGAAAGAAAATGAACTCGTATTTTTTTTTTTTTTTTTTTGGCAACAATTAAATTAATGGAACTCTTAGATATTTTGGAGCAACTTTAATAAAGGTCTATAATTAACAAATAATTGCAATAAAACAATATTGTGACAATAAATTGCGATAAAAACTATCCTATCTCTCAAGTTGGACCAAACTGCACACAGTGTGCAAAATTTCATTAAAATCGGTTCCTTAGTTTAGGAGTTTACCCCGGACAAACATCGTGACACGTAATTTATATATATATACAGATATATATACACACCCCGCGACAAAAAGATAGGTACAAAGGGTTCTTTCTTTGATTTTTCATAAAATAACAGTATCTAAATTATGCTTATCATTTATTGTTATCATAAGATAGCACTATTCCCGGAATAATTTTTGTTTTAAGACTAATTTAGAAAAAATTTAAGACTAAAAATTTTCGAATTTACGACTACTCACCGCGACAAAAAGATAGGAACAGTCTTTTTTTTTTTTTTTTTTTTTTTTTTTTAATATAATTATTTTGAATATGAATATTTTGAATATGATTCAAATATTTAATATTTTTTTGATATGATAATATTTTGTTACGATAATAAATGATCAGCACAATTTAGATAATGTTATTTATGAAAAATTAAAAAAAAAAAAAAAAAAAAAAAACCTTTGTTCCTATTTTTTTGTCGCGGAGTGTAGTCTTAAATTAGAAAAATTTTAGTTTTAAAACTTTTCTAAATTAGTCTTAAAACAAAAATTAGTCCGGGAATAGTGTTATTGTATGATAATAATAAATGATAAGCACAATTTAGATAATGTTATTTTATAAAAAATCAAAGAAAAACCCCTTTGTACCTATCTTTTTGTCGCGGGATGTGTGTATATATATATATATATATATATATATATATATATACTAGCAGGCTACGCCCGCTTCGCTGGTCACTAAACTTAAATGAATTTTCAAAAGAATCGAATCACTATTTATCTTTTATATCACATTTTGGATTTTGTAACATAATTAAAAATTTCTTTTAAGGACTAAAGGTCAAAATAACATATTACAAATTAAATTCAATTAAATTTTTCTTCCGTTTCACACTCGTTTTGCAACCATGCTCTATGGTCTTTTGTGAATGATTCTCAAGAATGAACCAATAATTGTTTACGAATTTAATGGATTATGAATGGGAAATAAGTACACTGTAATTTAAAAATTGAAGCTCTTAGAACTTCAAAACTGATAATCTTAAAAAAATTATTCATTATTCTTTAATATTAGACGGATTTTTGTTTAATATTAGACTCTTGTTTTAAGATTAAAGCAATCGAATGATATCACGTTGTGAAATTTTGCAACGTAATATCTTTAAATCTAATAACTTGATATATATAGTGTCCTCACAAAAAATGAACAGTTTTTAGAGCTTTATTAAAAGGCATAGTAATATAAATTGTTGCAACCCAATGAAAAATCACTCAATCGAAAATCAGGCTTTTATTCAATAAATTTCGATTATAAATATATTTTTCAGAGGCACATTATATAAGTATGTATTTCTATAAAATATTAATTACAGGTTTTTTTTTTTTCCTTTTTGATTTCTAAATGAGCTAATCTCAATAAAATTTCGAATTTCTTAAAATTTAAATTAAAAAAAAAAAAAAAGAAAGAAAAGAAAAAGAAAGAAAGAAAGAAATCAGTCAGCGATAGTCTATTATGATAAGATCTAATGAAAATTTCTGTCTTTTTGTTTTTCCTTTTCTCAAAAATATTACAGATATGAGATTATTTCACGTGTTTTTCTAAAAATTACTGAATACATTTTTTTTTTCCTACGCGTGAATTTTAAAACTTTATCTTGAGCAATCTTTCTCAATCTCTTGATGAATACTTTGACAACAATTTCGTTATCACATATTGAATGTTTTATAAAATAATCTGCAGAATCTGGCCATGCGCTTGAACTGTTGCTTGCACTAAGAGTAAATTATTTTTGTAACATCATCAGAAGAACTAGCACGTTGTGGCCACCACAAGACTTTCTTCTATATTTCCCTATACAAATTCACCCAGTAAAAAAAAAAAAAAAAAAAAAAAAAAATACGATTTTTTTTTTTTTTTCAAAGTTTTTTTTTTTCGTTAAAAGTAAAAAAAAAAAAAAAAAAAAATCGATAACTTTGTTTTAAATTATCACAGATAGTTCAGCCATTCGTTTTAAAAGCATTGACGAGACCTTTCGAAAGATATCCATCTTGAAAATTTACCCCCTTCCCCCGACATCGCTTCCCCCCGGGGGTACTTCCCCCCAAGGGGAAGCGATGCCTCCAAATGCACAGAATTTTTTTCTTAGTTAACTACTACTATTATCAATAATTTGTATTAATTTTACAATCACAAGTTAAAAATAACTCTCATTATGTACATTTATACGAAATTTTGTTCTATACAGCCATGTTAAAAGTTTAGAAAAAATGCTATCACAGCGCCACGTGTTGAGCGATTGATCCCCAAATCTAATCAGCACCAGTTTATGTCAGGGTGCAACTAAGTACCAAGTTTGATAAAATTTTATTCATTGGTTCGTAAGATACAGTGTCCACAAAAATCGTGATACACACAGACAGACAGACACACAGACACACATTTTCTAAAAACTATCAATTTGTGTTCAGGACATCCCAAAATGTGTAAGTCCATCAAAAAACGAAGCTCGAAAAATTTCCCGAATCCAATACTTTCTCTATACTACATATAGAAGAAAGTGATAATGGGAAAGAAAAGAAAAGAAAAAAAAAAAAAAAATGGAATTTAGTTTACATAAAAACGAGAAGTGAAACTGCTTAAAGTTTTAGCTATAAATGTAAAATCAAGAAAATATTTGTGATTTATGAGCTTTAAGTTTCTTTATTTCTTTAGAGTTGCATATTTTTAAAATTTTTTAGTAAAAAAAAAAAAAAAAAATGCTTAAAATATTAAATAGCTTAATGTAATAAATGGTTACTTAAAAAAAAAAAAAAAAAAGCTAAATAAATAAAATTGCTGAATAATTTTAAGATTCTTCCTTGAAAATATTATTTAAAGAAAATTGAAGTGCATTAGTTCCTTTTATTTATTTATTTATTTTTAATACAACAGTTAGTTTTCAGCTGTTGGTATACGGGTTAAGGTCAACTGTATATATGAGGGACCAAGGGCTGGGAAAAGTGTCCTCGACAAGGGCCTTCGTAAGGGACCCTAGACTAGACATGATCAAGCGAGTTTTAGAGAAAGCCACTGAAAACTCTGAACGGCTAAGCTGAGAAGTATCGAATAAAACAATCCAGTCTATCAGCCCATAGAGCAGAACCATTTGGCTACTGGTGAAGCACCTAATTTTCTGCTTTAAATTGTTACAATTAATCGTAAAAAACCATGCGTTTAACGGAGGAAAAAGTTTCAAAATTTTGTTCTCAGTTGCATAATAAATTTATTAATTTGTAGTTTCAAAATGGCATTATAGTATGCGTATATAATATTTCTCGGTAAATCATTCAGTCTAAAAAATAATATGCATGTAAATCTTTAAAGTAATTTCCTAACATGCATTTCTTTATTTAATTATAAGATCCTACATTATTGAATGAGATTTTTTTTATTTTTTTAAATATTTGATTATGCAGATATTTCTTTCGTTCTTTTGTATTTATTTTTATAATTGGAAACAAGTTACGAAAATAGGTTTTTTTCCTGTTACATTTTCACGTGTACATACGTATCACTGCTCAATGTTTAATAAAACGGGATTTTTAACCTAGTTCGTTTTATTTTTTAATTATAGTATAAACTTCAATATATATATATTCTACTAAATTCTTCTCAGAAGTTATTCTTCTGTACAACAATGTAGCCAAAAATTTTCATTAATTGAATTCCCCTTCTCTCTCTCTCTCTCTCTCTCTCTCTCTCTCTCTCTCAGGCCCACCAGCGGCCGAGTGGTTCTGCGCTCAAAGCTGGTAGACATGAGGTGCCGGGTTCGATCCCGTGTCGCGCTCGTCGACCTAGCTGTTCGGAGTTTTTCGTGGTTTTCTCCGAAACGAGCGTATACACGGGCTAGGACCCCTTAGAAAGACCCCACGGAAGGCACTTCCCCCTCAGGCCTAGGACCCTAGTGTAGTCAGTCGGCCTTAATCCCACAACCTAACCCTCTCTCTTTTTTTTCTTTTGGCGGGAGAAGGGAAAGAGTAAAATCCTGTAACTTGATCTTTGTAGTTCTTGAAAAATGTATTTCACAAATTTTGTACTAATGGCATATGTTTTAATGTTACAGTTTTATTTTTAAAACATTTAAAGTGGAAAGTAGAACAAATATTTCAAAATGTTTTTGTTGTAAAAGTAAATTCTTAAAAAAAAAAAAAAAAATGTTACTGCCGAATTCTTCTAAGCTATTCTTAAGGCCTTATCTCAAAGAGCTCTGACACAGCTGGCACAAAACCAAATTTTAACATGAGTGAAAGAAAAAAATAAAATAAATAAGCCCTTTTTTGTGTATGTGCATGTGTCTAAAACATAAAATCTAGTTTAATCAGCACCTGACGAATTACAATGGGAAAATTAGAAGGGCACCATTAAAAATAACCTGTTCTTTGCCACATACCTTTAACATTCATGTACATTAATTATTAGACGAGATAATTTACCCAGTTTTCGGTCATTGTGGGTTTTAGAGTTCGCTAAATTATTCAAATAAGAATTATACATAAGGTAAAAATGATAAGCAAATATTTAAGATTTTTATTTATTTATTTATTTATTTTGAGGAACTGATATTTGCAGACATTAGTTAATTTTAATTCTTGTAAACTGTTTTGTCGTAAAATATTGCCTTTAAACAAAATGAGGTTATTTAGTTTGCTAATTATAATACTACTAAAACATACATAAGTTTATTTTAATACTTATATTTCAAGTTATAATATTAAAAATATTTAAAAAAAAAAAAAATGAAATATTACTTATCTTAGATTAATCTATTTTCATATAGCAGTTCTTTGCTAATAGTTTAGAGTAAATATTAATGAAAAGTAATAAATGAAATTGTTAGGCTAGCTTATTTTCATGTAGCTATTAGGTAATAATTTAGAGTAAATATTTAAAAAATAATAATTAATTAATGTAATAAAATAATAATAATTTTTTACAAAGCATTTTATTTGGTAGTAATTTAGAGTAAATATTGAAAAAAAAAAGTAATAATAATTTTTTTAGATTATTTTTTTTATGTGTAGAGTTCATTTAGCAACAATGGAGAATAAATGAAAAAAAAAAGTGATAAAGAATTTTATAAAAAATAAAATTAATCTTTAAAAATTATATTTCATGCTATTAATTGTAAATTTTGTTATACGTCTAAAAAAAAAAAAGATTGCATTTTTTATAAAGAAACTAGAAAATATAGTATATTAGAAAAATATAGATTAAATAAAACAATTCAGTTCGTTTAAATTTCTTTTGTTGTAAATTATATATTAAATGTTGTTTAATTAAGAAGGAGAGAAGGAAAAAAACAAAGACCATTAAAATTAATTAATAAATCACAATTTATCGTTTCCGATAGCTGCGAAAAGCGTAATTGCTTTAAAAATCAATATTTTACTAATAAAAGAAACATATATTTTAATCGCTATTTATTTATTTATGTAGAAAAATATCGTGCCATCCAATTACGTTTAAACAGTTTATAAAGAAAAATTATTATAATAATTACTACTGCAGTAATATTCATAATGCTTGGAAATCTGTAATAATCTAATTTAAAATATTAATATTAACTGCGCACATGAAAGTCAAAGAATTTTTTTTTTTAATTATTTTACAAAATACTATATATTTGAAAATGACATTACAATTTGTTAAGTGAATAGGTATTAAATTTATATTATTTTATTTACAATTGTAATATATTTGCTTTTTAAATAAATATTTAAACTGATACTAAAACATTGAAGAAAAATTGCATTATTGTTTAATATTCTTGAATCAACTACATATTTCAATAAAATAAATTTAAATTAATTGAACTTCTAATAACTATTAATTACGAATAACAAACGAATTAATTATTTATATTCGTTTGATTAAATTATTTATGCTAATAAATAATTATGAAAATATCTCAAAATGGTGTTATTCTTTAAAGGAATTTTAAATATTTCTACGTTGATATCAAAATTAGAGTTTTCAAAGTAATATTCTATTATTTATTTAGTTATTTATTTCTTAAAATTAAAGATATTTTGCATTTTAAATATCGATAGTATTAATAGTTTACCTTGCCAAAAATATATATTAATAAATAAATAGATACATATATACATAATATAATTAGTAATATAGTTAAGTTATATTGTAATATGTGGTTATGTAAAGCGAATTTTGATTTTAAAAAAAATTACACAACTGTAATTACATTTTCATTTTTTCCTCCTGGTTACTATTTTGAGATATTTTTTAAACTTCATTAGCATATATTATTAAAGGAAAGTATGCACATAGTGAATGTTACATAATATCTAAGTAAATTTAAAGGAGAAGTAGTGTTATTAAGTTTTTAACTTATTTGCGTATATGTTACAATTTTCCTAAGTGTAGATTTCATTTGAACTAAATTTTAAATTTATTTACATAGATTATCAAACAAATGCGCATGTGTGTATATATATATATATGTATATATATATGAACTAAATGAATATTTTAAAAAATGAAACAATTCTAATTAAAATAATTATCAGAAAATAATACATTAGCAAAAGGTTTATGAAAAATTTTTAGCCTTTTTTTTTTTCTTCTTTCTGTAACTTAGATAGTCGGATTTTATGATACCAACAGAAAATTATGAACATAATTAGGGAATTATATATCTCGCATGTGTCATATAAACATAAAATAGCTTAAAAAACTATTTTTTAAATTAAACTAGAAGATAATATTCATGGTCTTTTGATGATGTATAATTAGAAATAACTTTTTTATTTTTAAATCAAGAAAATTTCTTAGGCTAATCTTAGAATTTACCTGTCGGTTAATAATAAACAAGAAGGAATAAATATATGTTATATTACTAAAAGAAACAGAAATCATCAAATTTCTAACATGCAGATTCATATACACTCAATTTGTTAAATTCTAATTTCCATGCTAAAATTTATTTCTACTCTTATGTTTTCAAAAATATATTTGTTGAATTTTACTTTTCCATTCTGGTTATTTTTTTTATTAACTATAATTTTCTATCAGATATTTTTTTAATCATTATGAAATTATTTGAATATGTACAGTTATAAAGGAAATTTGTACAATTTTAAGCAAAATATAATTTTTTTTCTGTAAGTATTATTAATATTATTATTTTTATCATCACATTAAAATAATCATTATTATTAGTAATAACAGTCGTTAAAAAAGCAATCACTTGCATAAATAAAAATAAATTGCAATTGTTTCACTTAACCTTGATTTTTGCATATTTTGCATGAACAATTACTTTTGTATGAATATATATATTAAAAATTTATAGATTAGCAATCCATGCATTAAAATCATATAAACTTGATAAATGCATAAAATTTTAAAACTTATATATACATAAAAAGAAATAAGAAATATATATATATATATGGATATTATTAAAAGATTAAGAAAAAAAAAAAAAAGACGAAGGAGTAAAAGAAAAAAATAAGGAAAATAAAACACTACATTTAATTGAAAAAAATGAAACAAATATATTTTTTTTTTAGAAAAAAAATTTATTTAAAAATTTTCTTTTCATAAATTTTTGGTCTTTTCCGTTAACTTAACTTTCTGCGTCCTTTTAAATTATAAATACAAACTTAATCAGACGAATAGATTCAAAAATACATACGTAAACAAAATAATTAATTAGACATTAAAAATATTTCTCGTCTTCTCTTGCAAATACCTTATAGACATTCAGGGTTTGCAAAGGTAATGGACATCATTAGATGACGTTTTCAGTTCAAAAACAGAAAAAATAAATTAAAATAAAAAAAGTTCACTGTTAAAAGAGTCATTATAAAATACAGTCACAGACAGTCACAAAACAAGCACATAGCAATCATTCACAGAAATCAGGAACTTGATGACTTCTTTTAAGGACACGGAAAAGTAGGGGTTCAGAGATAAACAGATGACCAAACTTTTATTCTGGAAAAGTTATGGGATAGTTTTCATTATTAGTAGAACATGCTAGTGGATCTAACAAGAAATCTTGGAGAAAACAGTGACTCATGCTACATGAAAATAACATATCTTGCAATTTGAAGGGACGGTTCACCTTTAGGGCCCTGCCAGTCGAGAACAATCCAAACTATCGCTCAGCCGAACAAACGCTTCTCCGTTCTTAAATCTAGTTAGTATTTAAAACGAGATGTCCATACCATGGTATATGGGAAAATACTTGCTTGAAATTCTGTGTTTTGTGGGTACCTCTGCAGTTCTAGGCTTGAGAAGATTCCTCCCGTAGCCAAAGGAAATGGGGGCGTACAGGTCATGCTCAGCCAGGGGAACTTTTGGTAAAGGTGCTGGTGTTGTTGGAAGGTACTGAGGATAAATCGTATATGTTCTGGGACGGTCCAAGGAACTGACGACTGGGGCATAAAGTCCGGTACCGTATCTGTAGTTGTCGTGGTACATAAGTAGAAGAGGCTTGCGCCAGCGGCAATATCCATCCAGCATCCTGGCTGTTTCGGATTTTGAGTTACGGAGGGATTGATTAACTTATTGCTCGTTCTGTGACGGCTGATCTCGAACTAGCACTTCTCAAAATCTTCGTCCCCTGTTGGCCCACAATCCTTCCCAGCAGTGGAAAGAAAGCCTTACGTTGCACTTTGAAACCTATTTTAAGTGTCTTTCCGGCCTTGTCGCAGAATAAAGGGAAGGAAATGAACACGTTTCTGCGTTTTGTTTCTTCGATGCGGTCCTCTCTCTCTCTCTTCTCTCTCTCTCTCTCTATAGAAAGCTACTGACACCGATGACGTTAATTAAACAAGATCATATCTTAGAGAGAGAAAAAATATTAAAACATAGTGACTTTTTTTTTTTTTTTTTTTTACTGTAGATGTGTTAGTATGGAGTCGTGTAAATCGTGTTAACAAATTTCTTCCCTTTTTTACGATTTATAGTTAAAATTATAGCAGATCTTTTAAGATTAGCATTAACGAAAATTAAACATTATTTTCACAAGATTTATCTGAATGATAATCTTAAAATTATAATTAATTTAGGAAATTTGATGTGGGTAATTTGTAATCAGTAGCGTTTCTTTTTTATGGTTCTTAAACGTTTCTTTGGGACATTTTCATAAAAATAGACTAAATACAGGATGTATATGCTGTTATTTATATGAAATTTTATAGTACGCTGTTAGATATTAAATTATCGTATTCATTTAAATATGATCCATCATGCATAAAAACTATTATTTTTGAAATTCTAGAATTTTTTTTATTGAATTTGGATTAATGATAGAATTGCAATGCAATATATTGAAAAGGAAAGTAAAAATGCATTTAAATCTTTAAAAGTTACGAAATTTAACCTCATAGATTGGTTTATATTATTTGTTATTATGTTATTAGAAGTTCATCTTTTAAAAAGGATGGAGATTTTATACTAATTTATAAAATAAACATAATTTTTAAGAAAATTTAATGCCGTTACATTCTTATTATTCACTATTCACATTTTGAAATTAATATTACAAATTATGCACAAGTTTAAACAAAATTTGTTATCGTGCCAATTAATATTTTGGAGCTCAAATATAAATAGAAGCGAAAAAAATCTTTCTCAAATAATTGTTAAATATTAATTTCACATTTGCCAAAGAGAAAGAAAGAAAGAACAAAAGATCATGCGGTTCGCATTGGTTATTAACACTTTCCAACTGTACGTACTCGTCTGACTTTCAATGTTCTTTGCTTACGTTATTACACATCGGACGGACAGAAGGACTAAAAGGTAGACAGATAGAGTAAATGAATTCATAATAACGCTTAAACATTCTTGGAAAGTATTAAAAATGTTCAACACAAGCGAGAAAGCAATTACAGCAATTTCCATTTATATTCTTTAATGTATTTGAATACTTTAGTATAGCTCGCTATGTATAAATGTGAATGCTAAATATATCATAACCTATCATATTCTACACAAAATATTATTTTAGCATAATAACAATTAATGTCAATTCCATTACGATTTTTGCAGTAGAAAGTTATTTAAATGTGATTTATAAAAATGTCTCTCATAAAACGCAATGCATTGGCATTTTCTTGGGTGTCCCTGTACACGTACCAGTTGTACAGGACCTATTAATGTCATCTGGAATAGAGAACATTCCATAATGAACTTAAATAACATTTATCATTTTGCGGACGCAGAAGGCGGACACAGGTGCAGATAGACAGACGCACAATCAGGCTAACAGATGCACTAATTCAAATCATATTCACACTTAAACATTGTTAGAAAGAGTTCAAATGAATAATAAAAATAAAAATGCAATTCCAGCAATTTTCCTTATATACCCTTTATTATAGCTGCCCTTATTATATCTGTTTGCGTATGAATGGCATATTCAGTTTCATTAAGATTTGTGTAAAGTAAAATTATTAAAATACTAGCAGGCTTTGCCCGCTTCGCTGGACATTAAACTTAAATGAGTTGTCAAAATCCCGTATCTTTATTAATAACTTAAGTTCTCGCTGTGATTGGTAGAGGTTTTTCTCGCTCGCAACGTGAGGAGTCTGGGTCCCCACTGCCTTCGGCAGCAACTTACCCACTTCTTACTTCCCCTTCCTCAGCTGGTGAGTTCGAAGTTTTGCAAAATCCCACTAATGTACATAATGCGTACACTTAATCAATATCCACGCACCAAAAATCGCCATTCTAAGATAATTCAAAGTGAATTCAAACGTAAAAACATGTTTTTACACATGTTTATTGCCCTCCGACTCCGAGAAGGGGGGGGGGGGATTTCGAATTTCGTAAAATCCAATTACAATAAGTGCCGGATGCATACAAACAATTTACACACCAAATTTCGTGACCACAGAAGTCTTAGAAAATATTATAAATAAATAAATACACAAAGCACAGCTTTAGTATGGGACCCCTTTGGTGACTTTAAATATTTTAAGCAATTTTTGCGATGAACTGAATTGGCTATCTCAATTGTGCAATTAAAGATCTTGGCGAGAAACGTCTGAGCTACTTCGGTGCCAAACTCCAAATTTTGTCAAAGGTATTCGATACTAAAGCTGTTCCATACACAAAATAAATAAATAAATAAAATAAAATAAAATAAAATAAAATAAAATAAAATAAAATAATAAAATAAAATAAAAACTCTTTTCTGGTATTTACAAAATAAAAATAAAAAATCTTAATAAAATCCAAATTATAATCATTTACAATTAAGGGGAGAACATAAAAGAACCTCATAAGGTACATAATAACAAAAAAATTTTTTGTTTTACTGCAGGAAAGAAAAGTACTGCTTAATTAAATAAAAATATTAAACTAATGCCAAATATCTCTATGAAAATATTTATCCACATACAAATTCCTGATTAAAAAAAAAAAAAAAAAAAAAAAAAAAAAAAAAATCACCAACTTTTGTAGGTCAACTATTTATTTTTCTCTCTAATTTTTATTATTATTCACGTGAAGTTAAAAATATTACATTTTATTTCTGGAAAATAAAAATATATATAAATGCGTATATATAAATATAAAAGCTTCTACCAAATCTGGGTTGAAAACGGAAAAAGGGTAAAATAAATAAGAAATATCAGACTTATATTTATAAATTTGATACCAAATGAAAGGGGCGATTTTTCTAAATCCAGGGGTGCAAACAGTTTTTCGATGCGACAATTAGATTTTTAAAAAATAACTAAAGTATGAAATTTAAGTGGCAACGGAAAAACGGAAAAAAGGAAAAATAAATTAGAAATATCAGACCTATCATTACAAATTCTGTACCAAATGAAAGGGGTGATTTTTCTAAATCCTGGGATGTAAACAGTTTTTCGATACGACAATTAGATTTTTTAAAATTAACTAAAGTATGGAATTTAGATAGAAACACTTCATTTCAATCTTTTCATAATTTGTAGTGCGAATCACGCGAATAAAAAAGTCTTTAACTTAAAAATTTATTTTTATATTTTATTTTTCCATTCAAAGCGTTTTAGTGAAAAAATATTTATGGCGCATGCGCAGGCGTTTTTTACCCACAATTCAAAAACTAATCAAAATTTTGAAAATTTCTATAGATATAATTTTAACTTGGGTGACGACCTAAGTTTCTGCCAAGCGCCGCTGAATTCCGTCCAGCCGTTCTCGAGTGATGCCCAGACAAAAAAAGCGACATACAGACACGATGACACAAACACGCACACATGCAAAATTTTCTGAAGTCATTTTCGGCTTTCAAGGGGTGTGAAACGTGAAGATATCGCAAAATTTTTTTATTCCGACAAATTTACAGACAAAAGTATGATTTTATTAATATAGATGGTTTATAGAAATATTTCTCATAGGATGTAATGCTTTGGAATACTTTCATGTGTCCCTGTACTTAAACCAGTGGTGGCATTTATTCCATTTTCAATAGGGAACATCCCATAGGGAACTGAACAATATATTTCAATTCCATTTAGAACTGTGTAAAGTAAAGGTATTGATATATGGTTTATAGAAATACCTTTCATAGAACGCAATGCTTTGGAATACTTTCGGATGTCCCTGTACACAAACCGGTTGGGGTATTTACTCCGCTTTCAATGAGGAACATATGTTAATGAACTTAAATAACATATATTAGTTTCAAGAAATTTTATCAATATTTACGGGAGTTATATCGCGGACAGACAGACAGACAAACCGAAGTCATAAACACTTTTCAACCTTGTTGGTGAGTGTTGAAAAAGAGAGAGAGAGAAAGATTAAAAAAAAAAAAAAAAGAATAAGAGAAGGAGGGAACTGGAGTAAAAGCATTTTTTAACATTATTGCTGTTAATCATTTTTTCATTAAAATTTAAACATACCTATACTTTAGAATTTATAAATTGCAGTATTCTAAATTCCAGGAATTACCAAAACTTTTGCAATTACTATTACGGAATATCAAAAAATCATCGTATTTCTTTGTCCGTAGATTCTTATGAAAATATTTAATTAGAAGGTAAGAAAGTAAGAATGGTATAGCTGAAAAATGAAAGTATAATTTACCCAAATCATAAATTGCAATGCATTTTCTGAATTATTTTTATAATACAGATATTAGAATGAATATGCATAGAATATGCAATGAATATGCACACACATACATACAAACAACACCGTAAAAATTGAAAAAATGAACTCACAGGACCCGAAAGCGTATAAATGAACCAAAATTTTAAAGTCAAATTTTTGTCATGATTACTGCACTTTCCTTACATATGTGTGTTCGGAAACTAAAAATATATAAATAGTTCTGTAATGTATATGTGCAAGCTTTTAAGCGATATGCATAAAAATAATATCTGAAAAATTTTTCATAAAAAATTCAGATCTAATGCAATTCCAAGTCATAGTGCCTATATCTTTCCCAAAACTGTAAAAAAGTACGATTCAGTAACATCTCTTTATAGAACGGTGTACACTGAAGTTTTATTTAGAGCCGACTTGTGTCAAAGTCCTTTGACAATCAATATCTTTGACTTAACACCACTAAAGAGTACATATACAAGTTTGTATTTCCAATTAATATTTATAAATTAAACTATATTAGATTTGTTCAGTAAAATATATATTCAGACAATAATTCTTATGGTTTTTGATACATTTTTTACAGATTTAAAATCTTTAAATTGCATTTTCTCATGAATTAATGATCTTGAAATACTAAAACTTCTACAGATATTTCAGAAAGCCCTGATATTGTTTAGATGTTTAATAGAACCTATTTAAAAGAATTAAGGATGAATTTTGCAGTATCGTTACAGAAAAAATATTAAAAGTTAAAATATAAGAAAAATCACACGTACTTTTTAAAATTTTTCCCTAAAACTAATTAATAAATTTCAAAATTCATCCCTAATCCCGAACAAAACCGATTTAAGTCGGTTTTAAGTCTTAAATCAGTTTTGTACGTTGCCGCTTTGTTTGCCGCACTCGTGCCTATTTTGTTCGCCTGACAAAGGATCGAGTCTTCTTTCGACCAGAAACAATTGTTGCGAGTTTTTGCACTTTATGGTGTTTATTTAAAGTTTTATACTTATAAATTTTTAACACCAGTTCCGTGGTGCATTTTTATAACTTTTATAATGTGTTAAACAGTCTAATGCAGTTTTGTGTTTATTTAAGGGGTTCCATTTAAGTTCTATTTTCCTTTGTTCCATTTAAGGGGACTTGGCGACACTGAAGGTTTCATGTAAAAACTTGTATTTCCATTTAACATACACTGATGGAAAAAAAAAATCCCAACACCAAGAAAAAATTATTGTACAGTAATGAAATTTCAGCAATACATTTGTCTAGGTAACATATTTAATTGATTAAAGTTTCAAGATCACAGGTAGAGCCATTGGTGAGAAGAGCCATTTCAAATGTGAAATGTTGGTACATTAGTAACCGGTGTAACCGCCAGAATTTTGAATGCAAGCATGCAAACGTGCATGCATTGTGTCGTACAGGTGTCGGATATCAGTTTGTGGGATGGAGTTCCATGCCTGTTGCACTTGGGCGGTCAATGCAGGGACGGTTAATGCTGGTTGTGGATGACGCTGGAGTTGTCGTCCAATGATGTCCCATACGTGCTCGATTGGAGAAAGATCTGGTGATCTAGCAGGCCAAGGCAACATGTCGACACTCTGTAGAGCATGTTGGGTTACAACAGCGGTATGAGGACGAGCGTTATCCTGTTGGAAAACACCCCTTGAATGCTGTTCATGAATGGCAGCACAACAGGTTGTATCACTAGACTGACGTACAAATTTGCAGTCAGGGTGCGTGGGATAACCACGAGAGTGCTCCTGGTGTCATACGAAATTGCTCCCCAAACCATAACTCCAGGAGCAGGCCCTGTGTGTTTAGGCCGCAGACAGGTCGCTAGCAGGCGTTCACCTGGCCTCCTTCTAACCAACACACGGCTATCACTGCGACCAAGGCACAACCGGCTTTCATCAGAAAACACAACAGATCTCCACTCCGTCCTCCAATGAGTTCTAGCTTGACACCACTCACGTCGCAAACGGCAGTGGTTTGGAATCAGTGGAATGCACGCTACAGGGCGTCTGGCTCGGAGCTGTCCTTGAAGTAACCGATTTGTAACAGTTCGTTGTGTCACTGTGGTGCCAACTGCAGCTCGAATTTCAGCTGCAGACGCAGTACGATTAGCCACAGCCATACGCCGAACACGGCGGTCTTCCCTCTCAGTAGTGCCACGTGGCCGCCCGGAACCCGGTCTTCTTGAGGCAGTACCTTCCCTTGACCACTGCTGCCAACACTCATGAACAGTGAATACATTCCTGCCAAGTCTTTCTGCAATATCGCGGAAAGAAAACCCACCTTCTCGTAGCCCTACTACACGACCTCGTTCAAACTCAGTGAGCTGTTGATAATGGCTTCTTCGTCTTCTTAGAGGCATCCTTGACTAACATTAACCCACTACGTCAAATCTCAACTGTAAATAACGATCACGAACCTTACAGCGCTTATTTAAAGCAAACCTCATTTGCATGTTCATAGTGTCGCTACTAGCGCCACACTTATGCGCGTAGCTCGAAATTTGAATCGACGTCATCTTTCAGATGTATAAACACGCCTACCAAATTTCGTTTATCTAGCACAGCTCCTTCCTGGTGTTGGGATTTTTTTTTTTTCCATCAGTGTATTTTGTGCACTAAGCGACAAAAACAAAAAAAAAAAAAAAAAAAAAAAAAAAAGCCGCACTGCAGAAAAGATGACTTGTACCTTTTTTATTTGTAATAACTTTAAAATTAATGGTTGAAACAAATAAAACTGTCATGTTTGCATAACACCAAAGGGCTGAAATGATACCTATATACATTTTCGATTTAATAATTCGCTTTATTAGACTCTACAAAGTATTTTATAAAAATCTACATAAAATTTTCTTTTTAAACATAATGCAATAACCATACACTTTGTATTCTATAATAATTTATTATATGAAATAAAGAAGTTATATTTTCATATAGGAAATAAAACTATTTATTTGTTAGATCTAAGCAATTTTTTAATAAAAATATGTATTCTACATTGGGTTAATTCCATCTTTATATGGAACTAGCAGGCTTTCCCCGCTTCGCTGGACATTAAACTTAAATGAGTTGTCAAAATCCCATATCTTTATTAATAACCTAAGTTCTCGCTGTGATTGGTAGAGGTTTTCTCACTCGCAAAGTGAAGAGTCTGGGTCTCCACTGTCTTCGGCACAACTTACCCACTCCTTACTTCCCCTTCCTCAGCGGGTGAGTTCGAAGTTTTGTAAAATCACACTAATGTACATAATGCGTACACTTAATCAATATCCGCACACCAAAATTCACCATTCTAAGATAATTCAAAGCGAATTCAAACGGAAAAATATGTTTTTACACATGTTTATTGGGAACAACTTTAGTATAACCCCACAACGATATTTGGCGATTTTTTTGTTGGCGATTATGGCTAAATCATAAATCTAAAAATCATATATCATATATGATAAATGATAAAATCATAATCTAAATCATAAAACATAAAACATAAAATCATAAATCCAAAATAAACAACATATTAGGCTGCCATATTATATCGCAAACAGTCCAGAACGACATTGTTATCCTTCAAAACGGCGCCAAAGAAAAATCGCCAAATTCAGCTGTTGGGTTATACTGAAGTTATACCGTTTATTGCCCTCCGACTCCGAGAAGGGGGGGATTTCAAATTTCGTGAAATCCAGTTACAATAAGTGCCAGATGCAAACAAACAATTTACGCACCAAATTTCGTGACCACAGAAGTCTTTAATAGAAAATATTATAAATAAATAAATACAAAACGCACAGCTTTAGTATGGGAACCCTTTGGTGACTTTAAATATTTTAAGCCATTTTTGCGATGAACTGAATTGGCTATCTCAATTGTGCAATTAAAGATCTTGGCGAGAAACGTCCGAGCTACTTCGGTGAATTTTGCCAAAGGGATCCAATACTAAAGCTGCTCCATATCGAATCTGGGTTGAAAACGGAAAAAGGGTAAAATAAATTAGAAATATCAGACCTATATTTATAAATTTGATACCGAATGAAAGGGGCGATTTTGCTGAATCCAGGGGTGCAAACAGTTTTTCGATGCGACAATTAGATTTTTAAAAAATAACTAAAGTATGAAATTTAAGTGGCAACGGAAAAACGGAAAAAGGGTAAAATAAATTAGAAGTATCAGACCTATCGTTACAAATTCAGTACCAAATGAAAGAGGTGATTTTTCTGAATCCTGGGGTACAAACAGTTTTTCGATACGACAATTAGATGTTTTAAAATTAACTAAAGTATGAAACTCAGAGGGAAAAACTTTATTTCAATCTTTTCATAATTTGTAGTGCGAATCACGCGAATAAAAAATGTCTTTATCTCAAAAATTTATTTTTGCATTTTATTTTTCCATTCAAAGCGTTTTAGTGAAAAAATATTTATGGCGCATGCGCAGGCGTTTTTTACCCACAATTTAAACACTAATCAGAATTTTGAAAATTTCTATAGATATAATTTTAAGTTGGGTGAAGACCTAAGTTTCTGCCAAGCACCGTCGATTTCCGTCCAGCCGTTCTCGAGTGATGCCCGGACAAACGTGTTTTAGTCTTTTACCCCCCAGGGGGGAACGGGGGGGAATTTCTGAAAAGTTGATAAATATAATTTTAAGTTGGGTGAAGACCTAAATCCCTGCCAAGCGCCGTTGAATTCCGTCCAGCCGTTCTCAAGTGATGCCCGGACAAAAAAAGCGACATACGGACACGATGACACACACACACACACGCAGGCAAAATTTTCTGAAGTCATTTTCGGCTTTCATGGGGTGTGAAACGTGAAGATATCGCAAAATTTTTCGATTCCGACAAATTTACAGACAAAAGTCTGATTTTATTAATATAGATTACTGCTGTAATGCAGAGTGGCATAGCATTATACCGTTTTTTAGTTCCCCATCATACTATAGGTATGGGGAACTTAGGTAATCGTGAAAATTTTCGACCTCGGTTTTTTCACTTTTTTATACGTTTTCAGGTGTGAGGAATCCGAAAATGACAAAATTTGTATGGTGTCTGTCTGTAGGGTGTCTGTTAGTGTGTTAGTGGGTTAGTGTGTTAGTCCGTTAGTCCGTTAGTTTGTTAGTTTGTTAGTCTGTGTACACGATATCTCAAGAACAAATTGTCGCAGAGAGGTCAGATAAGTTTTAAAATATTACTTTCGACACTGGCAAGAACCCTATTCATTTGCAACATTCGAATTAAAAAACTTCAGCAGTTATTCGAAATTTACGATTTTCTTAACATGGGAGAATAGGACAAAAATTCACTTAAACGTGCATTAAATGGAAACTTTTTACTGTAAAAATTTCAGACCAGTTTTAAAATATCAGTTTTGATGCCGGAATGAACATCAGTAACTATAAATAAGCTACTTTGAAAATTTTGCAAGTTATTGGAAATTTACGAATTTCTTAACATGGCAGTATAGGGCAAAATTTCACATAAACGTCAATTTTTAAAGATATTTTCATCGTAAAGATGTCAGACTACTTTTGAAATATTATTTAGGACACAGGCATGAGTATTAATGACTATGAATTTTCCAATATAAAAATTTCGTAAGTTATTGGAAATTTACGAATTTCTTAACATGGCAGAATAGAGCAAAATTTCACATAAACGTCAATCTTGAGGGATATTTTCATCGTAAAGATGTCAAACCACTTTCGAAATATTATTTAGGATACTGGCATGAATATCATAGACTATGATTTTTCCAATTTAAAAAATTCGTAAGTTATTTGGAATTTACGATTTACTTAACATGTCAAAATAAGGCAAAATTGAGCATAAACTTCCATTTTGAGGATCATAAATATATTAGAAAACTTCAAAATTTTTATGATATTTTTTGAACATGATTGAATACAAATATTCTAATAGGAAAATTTCGTAAATTATTCGTAATTTACGATTTTATCAACATAGCGAAATTGTAAATTTTTCATATAAATATGAATTTTGAGGATTATTGCATTGGAAAGAGTAGCATGAAAACTAAACAACGGAATTGACCCTGACAAAATAAATTAATAGATTAGAATAAGATAAATATATCGATGTGAACGGTGGATATCCTATTAGGCGGGGATTTCATTCTGTCACTGTATCAAGCTTTGGTCAAATTCATTTCTTTTAACATGATTATAATATGTCTCGCACTAGAAATTTATGAGAACATAAATATGATGGGGAACTGAGCAGAGTCCACCTATGCCAACTAGTTGATATAAATCTCAAAAATTTCACTGTGCTAAATATTGTAAATAACTTTTCTAGTTCTTGCAAAGTTGTAGGCTGCAAATTTCGAACCCTCCTTTCTCTTCCCGCGCTTTTTTATGATTAAACATTTTCGAGCGAATTGAGATTAGGACTGTTTTCAAATCTAATAAAGAAGAAATTCTACGATATTCTTTGTGGGATTTAACTTAGAGTGAAAATTATATTATAACTTACCGAATTATAGGTGCTCATGGTTATGGATAGGTAATTTTAACAATTTGATTCAAATTGACGTACCACGTACGCCTTACAGCACGGTGCATTAACATCATGAAATGCTGGTTGAAGGAAAGTCTGAAATACCTCCAAAATAGTCGGCCAGGCGCCACTTTTATAATCACCGTGTTTTATTTTGAGTTAATTGATCCCTTGAGCATGAAAATTTGCCCGATTCCTTGAAAAATTGGCTCTTCCGTATCGTAATGTACGGAAAAAATGTCACTGTTTGAAGAGTGCGATTTTCATTAAGTCGGTCACATTTTCGTCCTCATTCTAGCATTTTTCAGCTGCTCGAAATAAAGAAAACTTGATTCATCAGAAAAAACCGGTTCAGCCTAATAATTAACTGATAATGTTTTTAAATTTTTGGTCAACTAAAGTATTGTATTTTTTTTTTCTAATTCTTTTCCTTAATAATGGCTTTTTTCGCAGATATTCTGTTCTTTAACCTGCTTTGCTTAATTGTTCCCGCATTGTTTTTGAAGAAAGTAATTTACTATACACCTTTTAAAAATCTTTTTTAAGTTCTGAATATGATACAAATCAATTTTTTAAACATTCGCTTTTTAACTTGCGGTTATCTTGCTTGGATGAGCAACATGGCCGCATAAATCCAAATTTCCATCTAAAACGGCCAAAACATTTTATATTTTGCTAAAAACCATTTTACTAATATTTCGTTAACATTTAATTATTTTGTCATCCACGTATTAAAATATTTTTGGATTTTCATTCAAAAATTAATACTTTTTCTGGCATCGTTAACTGCCTTATTCTTATCATTTTTTTAAATAATTTCCAAAATTACAGTTTTTCTGACACCTGCATCTTGTTTTTAACACTGGACTCAATGCTAAAGTGTAAGTGGAGGACAACGTAATAAAATCTGTTCGAAAATTTGCTTTTTTAACGATAAAATTGGCGGTTGTAGAAGGTAAAAAGGGAAATATTCAAGTGCGGCTTTTTTTTTTTTTTTTTTTTTTTGTCGCTTAGTGTATAAATTGAATTATATTAGGTTTGTTCAAAAAATCATATATTCAGGCAATAATTCTTATAGTTTTTGATGTATTATTTACACATTTAAAATCTTTAATTACGTTTTCTCAGTTTGTATTTTTTTATAAATAAATATACATGTACATTTAATGGAGTTTGTAGTTCAAAAATAGATTTTGATTTATTTAACAGTTACACAAAATTTTGGATAAATTTAAGAATTATCTCAGAGAGAAAGGTGTAATTGGCTGTTCACACTTAATACGCATTTTATTATTGTGTATGAAAGCAAATAACATTAGAGTTTGAAAAATTATAATTAAGTTATTTAAATTTTATACCAAATAATAGTTTTTACATTTGTTAATATAAACCCTTTTTTCTGTGGTCACATTGATCTGTTAAACAAAACGCGTAGTATACTTTTAAACATTGTAAAAAAAAAAAAAAAAAAAAAAAAAAAAAAAATCTGGAGAATGAATAAAATTTGTGAATGCTGTTATTAGAAGTTTACAGAAATATTTAAGTATTTATAATTTGCATTTCAGAAATATTTATAAATTTCCTTTTTCATTCAATTGCATTAGTTGCTTAAAAAAGAGAGAGAGAGAGAGAGAGAAATTACGATGGTAAAGTTAGGAGGTAAACAGCAATAATGTTAGTAGAGTTTCTAGCAATTTCATAATATTCATTATGCTTTTTAAACAAAAATTTTAAAAAGTGAATTAGTGTATTGTGGTTATAAAAGCACTTTTTTTCTATAGCATTCTAAATGGATATCATCAGTTTTGTAAATCCGATATATAAATATGATGCATTCATGTGTGATAGACACTCAGATTCTTCTAAAATTTATTGGGAAAAAAAAAAAAAAAAAAAAAAAAAGCTTATAAAAGCAACGATTCATGTAGATAAATAAAAATCTTTTTATATTTTATTATAAAAAAGGCATTTATTTATTACAAATTTAAGTTTTATACAATTCCATATAATTACACTGCTCGGCATGAAAATTGCCTCTGACACTATTTCAGCATATTCTTATGTAAAATGACCTCCTGAATCCAAATAGGACGCCCATTTTGTCCTATCACCCACCGATTTTCAGAAATGGCCCCTCTATTTTTATCATTTTTCGGTGATTTTATGGCTATAAATTTGATTTTTAGGAGGGGGGGGGGATTATTTTAACGGTTAAATATCTTCCAACTACAGAGTTGGAAAATTCTAAAACATTGACATTTGAGGCAAGGGAAAAATTTTGCGGGGAATTTGCCACTGAAATTATGCATTACATATCTTATATTTTTACTTTCTTCTATATGTAATATAGAGAAAGTATTGGATTCGCGAAAATTTTCGAACTCCACTTTTTGATGGATTTACATGTTTTGGGATGTGGAGAACACGAATTAATAGTTTTTAGAAAATGTCTGTCTGTCTGTGTCATTTTTTGTGGACGCTGTATCTCACGAACCAATGAATGAAATTTAACCAAACTTGGTATTTAGTTGCACCCTGACATGAACTGGTGCTGATTAGATTTTGGGATCAATAGCTCAACAGGTGGCGCTGTGATCGCATTTTATGCAAATTTTTAACATGGCAGCATAGGACAAAATTCCGTATAAATGGGCATAATGAGAGTTATTTTAAACTTGTGATTGTAAAATTAATATGAATTATTGATAATAGTAGTATGTAACTAGGAAAAAATTTTGTGCATGGGGGGGGCATCGCTTCCCACCCCTAGGGGGAAATTTAAATTTTCACAATGGGTATCTTTAGAAAGATCTCGTTGATAATAGTAGTAGTTAACTAGGAAAAAATTTTTGTGCATGTGGGGGCATCGGTTCCCCCACCACCGGGGGGGGCAAAGTTTCAAGATGGGTATCTTTCGAAAGGTCTCGTCAATACCTTTAAAACGAATGGTTGAACCATAAATCTGTGATAATTTAAAACAAAGTTATCGATTTTTTTTACTTTTAACGAAAAAAACCTTAGAGAAAAAAAATCCTATATATATATATATTTTTTTTTTTTAACGAAATTTTACCAAACTTGGTATTTAGTTGGTCCCCGAGATAAACTGGTGCTGATTATATTTGGGGATCAATAGCTCAACAGGTGGCGCTGTGATATCATTTTATCTAAATTTTTAACATGGCAGTATAGGACAAAAATTCGTATAAATGTGCATAATAAGAGTTATTTTACACTTGTGATTGTAAAATTAATATGAATTATTGATAATAGTAGTATGTAACTAGGAAAAAAAATTTGTGCATGGGGGGCATCGCTTCCTTCCCTGGGGGGAAAATTGTGAAAATAGGTATCATTCGAAAGGTCTCGTCAATACCTTTATTAAATGGTTGAACCATAAATCTGTGATAATTTAAAACAAAGTTATCGATTTTTTTTACTTTTACCAAAAAAAAAAAAAAATTAGAAAAAAATTCGTAATTTTGTTTTTTAAATATTGTTACTGATTGAATATGTATTACTTTTAACAACAACAACAAAAAAAAAAAAAAAAAAAAAATTTGAAAAAAAATCGTTTTTTTTTTTTTTTTAATATTGTTACTGATTGAATATGTATAGGAAAATATAGAAGAAAGTCTTGTGGTGGCCACAACATACTAGTTTTAATCTGTTATTAATGTTATTTTTTAAACTTTATATATTTTTTGTTTTTAGGTGTTAAATTAATTATTTGTTATTCTTCAAATCAAATTCGTGTGGTCATAAAATTATCGAATAGGATGGTTGGTTGGTTGGGTTTTACGTCGCACTAGTGCTATGCAGATGGGCGATTGGCGACGGTCTGTGACACACCCCTAGAGGTGGTCCGGAGACATGCCATCACAATTTTGATCCTCCACGGAAGATTGTCGAACAGGGAAAGAAATTGAGGGATGGTGTGGTGTATCTAGAAAACGTTGGGTGACTGGGGAAAAAGGGAGTCATATTCGGATTCAAAAGGTCATTTTACATAAGAATCAGCAAAAATGGTATCAGATCTCGATTTTTTTTTTTTTTTTTTTTTTTTTTTTTTTTTCGCAGAGCAGTGTTATTTAAAAATTCAGCTATATTTAACAGAAGTGCTACCTGTAAGGCGATATGAAAGAAAAAAAAAAAAAAAAAATTCTATGTATAGTTTTTCTTTATAAGATATCTACTACAGTTCGAAATCATAGAATCTTTCTCATAATCGTAAAAAGTACGACTTAGTAACATCCTTTTTTTGGACGGTATGCACTGAAGTGTTAATCAGTGCTGGCTTGCTTATATTAAAGTCCAGTTGATATGATGCTTTATAGAATAAAAATACAATATGCAAATTTTCTGTATAGCTGAATATGTATTTTATATATTTAAATTATATATCTAACTATATTTACTTGAAACAATCGTTGTGATTCATAATATTTACTTCCAATTCAAATTTAAGCTTCTATTACAATGTCTGAAACAGACCCTTACAACACTACATAATGTCGATGCATTTTTTTTTTTTTTTTTTTTTTTTTTCCTAACCGAATACTCCAGTCTACTAAAAGAACTTTTTTTATTCATTTTTTATTTGTTCACTTGATACCTGGAAAATATAGTTAAGTCGTATATATCAAGATGCATTGTTGAACAAAGTTCAGTGGTTTTATTTAAATCAACATTCTTCATTAATTCAGCATAATGGGGGCTTTGTCTCTCATTTGTTGCGTCCTAATTTAAAGTATTCAGACTTTTCAGAGATTTAAAAAACCTGAGTTGGCTTTGTTTAAGCATTAAAAAGGATATAGCTTGGAATAATACAAATAAAAAAGGACATTAACCTTAAAGTTTTATACATTGAAAACAATTTCAAAGATAAAGAAAATAAAATATTCTATAAGTATTATGTTAAATTTCAGGCTTTTGTATAACATATAACGATAAAAAATAATTCATCGTGTTATCATGTTTCATAAATTTCAAATTTACCATTTATATGGGCTTGGATAAACTATTTATTTCATAATTTTAATGTTTAATCAGTTGATGAATATAGATTCATATAAAAATATGTTTTAAATATTAAGCTTTCAGTAAGTACCGGAAACTATTTAATTAGACTAAAGATTCGGTCTATCTTCGTGGAAGATTTATTTTTAAATAGCACGTTATGATATCTAAGTGCTATTAAATTACAAACGGATTTCATATACTTATCATATACGCCGTGCATTAAATTAAATTTAAAACTGTATATAACAAACAATGAATATATATGGAAATGTTAAAAATCATTGTTTAAGTTTAAATTATGTATGAAAATGTGCTTTTAAATATAAGTAGAGAAAATCTCTGAGAAATGTTTATAAAAAGATGTAGTTACAAACATGTTTACGTGCTAAACAAGTCTCATACAAATTAAACTTTATATCCTTCTCAATGGAGTTAATGAGAATTGGCAATCGGAAAAACTCCATGTGTATTTATCCTATAAGCCCATTTAAAATTAAACTACAGTGATATATATTGCAACCAGACTTAATATATAAAACATGGTGTATCTGTAACCCATATTAAAGAATGAAATTTAATAATAGTATTAAAAAAAAAAAAAAAATCTGCGCATCTAAAGGCAGACATTTTATAGATTAATACAAAATAAATTATTGTCTATACCAAAAGAGAATTTTTAATACTGATCTTGTACCGTTATAACATTATTTCCACCAACGTTTTCATAGTGATCTAGTATCACAGCAATTAATCTTGTCCTTAAATATGAATACAGTAGAGCGCCGATTATCCGAACACGTCGGGACAGACCCTAGTTCGGATAAGCAAAAGTTCGGATAATTGGACAGACAATTTAAGGGATATTGTGACAATAGAAAAACCATCACACTTTATCCAGGCTTAGGACTGGCAGTACTAAATTGTGCTGGTGTGTTTAATTTTTTTTTTTTTTTTAACTCTAGATATTATAATTTAAGCAAAAAAGCTTTTGATTGTTGCTTGCTTCAAAGAAGACATTCTTTCAGTGCTGCCACATCTGGAGTTCTTCTTAGACAGGTTAATTGAAGAGGATCTGCGTCGTTCTGCCGTTCGAACCATTTCATAGTTGTTTCCAAACATTCAAAGATGATGTGATGGCCCTGGGTCATTTTCAAAGCATTCATTTTCATTTTCTTCATTTTCTTTTTAACCTTGAATCTTATCCACAATCTCATTATCATTTAAAATCTGTTATCTAGGGTCATGTATCTATTTAACCGTTCGTTAATTTCATTTTCTTCATAACATAGGATTCTTCCCATCTCCTTTATTGTTTTACATTCCTCATTTTCTTTACTAGATTCTTCTAATCCACTATCATTTTTTTTTCTTTATTTAAAATTGTATTCCAAGCCTTTTTTAATGTTGAAGATTTTTCTAGATTCCAAGAATCAACAGCTATAATGCAACAATCTTTCAAATTAATTTTCGTATGTTGGGAACGGAATTAGGATAAGGGAATCAGGAATTAGGATAATTGGAAGTTCGGTCAGGAATTTTTTTTAGGGGAGAAATAGACTGTTCGGATAAAGAAAAATAAATAGTGCAATAAGCTGTTCGGTTAATTGGAGTTCGGATAATCAGCGTTCTATTGTACTTATAATTCTAGAGATACTACTGGGTTAATAAAAAATATCTTTTTTTTCTTTTTTTGTGACAAAATTTAAAGAAAGTTTTATTTATTAATACTTGCATTTAATCAATATATTGGATACTTGAATTATTCTGAATGTCTGTTGGAGAGGAAATACCCAATAGCATGGTGCGAGATAATATATTGAATGTAGTATCTTTCGGCAGCTTCAACCATTCTCCCCCTTTACAGTTAACAAATGAATTCCTTGACTTAAAAAAAAAAAAAAAAAAAAAAAAAAAAGAAATGAAAAATCCTGCAGTACGCATTGATTAGTAACACTTTCCAACTGTACGCAATTGTATCGAATAACTTTTAATATTCTTTGCCTACTTTATCACACAACAGACAGAACGACTGAAAAATATGCAAATAGACTAATTGATTTTAAAATTACTCTTAGGCATTTTGGAAAGTGTTAAAAAGGCTTAACGCAAAAGAAAACGCAGCCGTTAGATTATAACTACAGCTTTTAATCTTTCTGAATATGTTAGTGTAGCCCAGTAAATCTGAAAGTTAATTATATCATGTTCTATACAAAACAATATTTTAGAATATTAATAATGCATGTCAATGTATCTATGATTTTTATAGTAGAAAGATTTTTAAATATAACTTTTAAAAAATTCTGTCCTAAAACGTAATACATTTTTTTTTTTTTGTCCCTGTAAACAAACTAGTTGTACAGGACCTATTAATAGCATTTTAAATAGGGAACATTCCATAGGGAACTTGAGTGTATCATTTTTTAAAAATTCTCAAAATATTCACGGATGATAGGAGCCGGAGACAAACAGATAGAAAGGTAGACAATCGGACAGACAGATGCACAAATTGAAATCATATTCCCACTAAAATTATAAGAAAGTTTTAAAACGATCATGTAAACGAAAGTGCAATTCCAGCAAATTTTTATTAATAGCTCTTAATGTAACTGATTATTTTTGTGTGGCCCTGTAAATCTAATGCTAACCATACTATATTACATAGAAGGCACTCTTTTGTGCATACGAATAATATATTTCAATTGCATTAAGCTTTGTGGAGAATAAAATTATTAAAATTTGGTTTATAAAAATAACTCTCATACAACACAATGCTTTGGAATACTTTCAAGTGCCCCTGTACACAAACCAGTTAGAAATGCGCTCTATTTTACATAGGAAATATCCGATAGGGAATTGAATAACATATTAAAATTTCATTGAAGTTTCTATACATTAAAGGTATTAAAATATGGTTTATAGGAACTCCTCCCATAGAACACAATGCTTTCGAATACTTTTGGGTGTCCCTGTACACAAACCAGAAGAGGTATTCACTCCATTTTCAATAGGGAACATCCGATAGTCAACTTGAATAAAATGTATCGGTTTAAAGAAATTCCATAAATATTTACGGGAATTACAGCGCAGTAAAACAGACAGAGAGACAGACAGACGGACAGAAGAACAGTCAGACAGATACGGAGATTGAAATTATATTCACACTAAAAAAATGATAGAAAGTTTAAAAAACGCGTAAAGTAAACGAAAGTACAATTCTAGCAATTTTTTATTAATAGCTCTTAATATAACTGAATATTTTTGTGTCACCCTGTAAATCAAATGATAACCATGCTATATTCTATGCAAAGCATTCTTTTGTGCATATAAATAACATATTTCAAATTCCTAAGACTTCGTGGAAAGTAAAGATAATAAAATTTGATTTATAGAAATATCTCTTATAGAACGCAATGCTTTGGAATACTTTTAAGTGTCCCTGTACATAAATCAGTTGTGGTATTTCCTCCATTTTATACTGGAAACATCCAATAGGGAATCTGAATAACATATTTCAATTTAATTGAGATATGTCTACAGTAAAGGTAAGAAAATACTGTTTATTGAAATACCTCTCATAGAACATAATGCTTTGAAATACTTTCGGGTGTACCTGTACACAAACCAGTAGAGGTACAAACTCCATTTTCAATAGGGAACATCCGATCGTAAACTTGAATAACATATATCAGTTTCAAGAAATTCATAAATATTTACGGGAGTTAGAGCTCGGACAGACAGACAGACGGACAGGCTGATACACAAAACTTAAATCATATTCACACTTAAAAAATATTAGAAAGTGTTAAAAACGCTTAACGTAAACGACAGTACAATTCTAGCAATTGTTTAATAATAGCTCTTAATGTAACTGGATATTTTTGTGCCACCCTGTAAATCTAATGCTAATCATGCTATATTCAGTGCAAAGCATTCTTTTGTGCATATAAACAATATATTTCAATTTCCAAAAACTTCGTGGAAAGTAAAGTTATTAAAATTTGATTTTTAGAAATATCTCTCATAGAACGCAATGCTTTGGAACACTTTTGAGTATCCCTGTACATAAACCGATGGTGGTAATTCCTCCATTTTATACAGGAAACATCCAATAGTCAACTTGAATAACATATTTCAATTTCATTCAGATATGTCAACAGTAAAGGTATGAAAATATGGTTTATAGAAATACCTCTCACAGAACACAATGCTTTGAAATACTTTCGGGTGTCCCTGTACACAAACTAGTAGAGATATAAATTCCATTTTCAATAGGGAACGTCCGATAGTGAACTTGAATAACATATATCAGTTTCAAGAAATTCCATAAATATTTACGGGAGTTAGAGCGCGGACAGACAGACAGACAAACCGAAGACATAAATACTTTTCAACCTTGTTGGAAAGTGTTATAAACGTTAGAAAGTATTAAAAACGCTTAATGTAAACGAAAGTACATATCTAGCAATTTTTTTATTAATAGCTCTTAATTTATCTGGATATTTTTGTGCCACCCTGTAAATATAATGCTAATCATGCTATATTCTATGCAAAGCATTCTTTTGTGCATATAAATAACATATTTCAATTTCCTAAAATTTCGTGGAAACTATTATTAAAATTTGATTTATAGAAATATCTCTCATAGAACGCAATGCTTTTGAATACTTTTGAGTGTCCCTGTGTATAACCCGTTGGTGGTATTCCCTCCATTTTATATAGGAAACATCCAATAGTCAACTTGAATAACATATTTCAATTTCATTAAGATATGTCTACAGTGAAGGTATTAAAATGTGATTTATAGAAATACCTTTCATAGAACAGAATGCTTTGAAATACTTTCGGGTGTCTCTGTACACAAACCATAGAGGTACATACTCCATTTTCAATAGGGAACGTCCGATAGTGAACTTGAATAACATATTTCAATTTCATTAAGATATGTCTAGAATAAAGGTATGAAAATATGGTTTATAAAAATACCTCTCATAGAACACGATGCTTTGAAATATTTTCGGGTGTCCCTGTCACAAACTAGTAGAGGTATAAACTGCATTTTCAATAGGGAACGTCCGATAGTGAACTTGAATAACATATATCAGTTTCAAGAAATTCCATAAATTTTTACGGGAGTTAGAGCGCGGGCAGACAGACAGACGGACAGACAGACAGACAGACAGACAGACACACGGACAGACAGACAAACCGAAGTCATTAACACTTTTCAACCTTGTTGGAAAGTGTTAAAAAAAACGTACTTTTCAGATGATCGACTCATGGAGACAGTTTTTGATATCGTTAAAACATGGGAAATAATGTTCAAAATGGAAATGCTGCACTGACCGAAACAAATATTAATCAGAAATGACGATGTCTGGAGAATATAGCGGGTGCTGTAAGACATCCAATCAAAGTCTTTTCAAGGTTTGCTTCACTTGGTTTTTAATATGTGGTTTGGCATTATCATAAAGCAGAATGACGTTGTCACATTTCTGAGCATATTGCAGGTGTTTGTCTTTCAGTGGGCGATTAAAATCGAGTAATTATGTTTCGTAGTGTTTAGTGTTCACATTTGATCCGGTAGCATTAGATCACGGTACACCACACCGACTTGATCTCACCAAATGTATATATCATAACCTTCTTGTAATGAATATCCAGTGTTGGTGCTGTTGGTTTGCCGCGACGCATCCATGATTCTTGCGCTTCGTACTGTCTAAACAAATCCACTTTTCATCGACAGTTGCAATGGGATGCAAAAATTATTTCCATTTTTGTATTTGAAGCAACACTTCTCAAATGGTTCAACATTTCGCAACATCATTTTCTGTCAATTCATGTGTCACCTTGTTTCCTAATTTCTGAATCATCCTCAATGCTTTTACTTGCTTAATAATGGTTGAAGAATCCACATTTAGCATTTCAGACAATTTTATAAGCGACTGAGATACATCCCCATCAGTAAGGTCTCAAACTGTTCTTCGTTAATTCTTTTCGCTGACCAGGACACATTTTGTCACTTACTTCAAAATCGTCTATTTCCAATCATCGAAACCAATTTCTGCAAGTTGTTTCTGACAAAGCATGTTCTCCATACGCTTCCACTAGCAAACGATGACTTTCGGTAGCACATTTCTTGCAATAAAAGTAGACGAGTAACACTACCCAAAACTGCTGTTTTTTAGGTATACAAAACACGACATGTTCAAGGTACTCAGCAGGCGTGTTATTTTTACACCACAAGAAAATCATACACAAATATGAAATCCTAACGTTTCTACTGTTAAATATTTCTGGTGTCACTGTCGTGTTATACTCTATTATCACAACAACTACTCTCTACTTGCCAGCAGCGAGAATTTATTCAAGAACCCAATAGTATATGCCGTTCTGTTTGATAACTTTTCTTAATTTTTCCGGTAACTACATATTTCTTTGCTCTCAGACTGATAAATTCTCAGGTTTAAGTAAAGGAATTTTTCTCTATATTTCAGCCCATACATTTTCCTTCGGGGTCAAATCTGAACAGTTTACAGGCGAAATTAGCGATAGTATTCCAAAACATAATGATATCATCGAAAAAAATATATTGCTTGGTAAACATATACTGATTCCCAAAGAATGATAAATTCCACGCGCAAATCTTATATTTACTTTTTGCAGTCGCCCTGTGACAAAGAGCATTATAGTTTTGAAACAATAATTGTGTAAGTATGTGAGAAACTTCCAAGATGGTGGAATATGTACCCTCTTTTATTATGCTTGAATTTTTCAGGATTATCGATTCCCTCAGAATTAAATTCGTTTGATTTCTATACATTTTTTCTCTTCGAAAATAGGATTAAAAGTGAAAATAAAATTTCTTATAGATTTGTAAATCTCAAAAATTCTCATTTTTTGGTTTTCATCAAAAGAGTCAAAGCCATCTTATGACTTTGATCTTGAGTTGGCAAGTAACTAATACAATGTTATTTTTGTACATCACTATTTTTTAGAATAAAACAGCCGCTTTGTATAAAAAACAAAACAGTTGCAATTCAACTACTAGAGTGATACTTTGCAAAATTAGTGGTGTTAAAAAAAATGTATTATTTACTTGGCAACCTTACTTGGAACTAGGTTTTAGCTGTATAAAAGTGGGCTGATTTTACCAAAATTTTATTACTCTCGTAAAGTAAGGATTATTCGAGAATGTGGAAGGAACCAATTAAAAAAAAATTCAAAAAATAAACCCAATTACACATGGAGGAAAATTCGAGAATTAAAGTGGTGAATGTTTAGTAAAGAAGATCAAACGGAAAAGAAGTGGGAAAAAAAATATTTTCTTAACCTGAACGTTAACAAAAACAAAAGCAACGGGGTTATTTGACAGTTTTAATAAAAATGATTCAAAATTCTCCTAAAGCCAGACTAAATTCTTGCCTCAACACAAGTTGACAGGGGCTGCCGTAGCGTAGTCGGTAGATCACCGGACTCGTAATTGGAAGATTGTGAATTCGATATCTGAGCCGACCAAAGACCATCATGTATATTAATAGTGGCTGGTGCACTTGAAATCTGTCGTGACCGCGATGTCCTTCACGTTCTAAAATAATACGTCTGAGGGATAAACGAAGCGGGAAGTCATCCCTTCCATGGAAGATAAAAATTGTGATTGTATGTCTCTGGACCACCCCTTAGGGGTAAGTACCAGACTATGGCTTATTACCTACATCGTACATCTTGTGCGACGTAAAACCTACTAAACCAAACAACCGCACTGTGACAGGCAACAAAATCCATTCAAGATCAAATAGTCAACAAACTTGGAGACTACACAAAATTGCTGATGGAAAAGCGGCCTATAAGACAAATAATATTTTAATAAATTTCGTATCAGGACAATGAATCTTTATGAGTTAATAATGATAAATTTTCATGCGAAAGTAATTATTTAGAATGAATTTTGAAACATTAAAGTAGTCAAAAGAACCACATCATACTCACACCATCACCCACATCATCACCCACATCATTACGTCGCACAAGCATCATATAGCTTGTGCGACGTAAAACCTACTCAACCAACCAACCACATGGTGACAAACAACAAAATCCATTCAAGATTAAACTTTGGTCAACAAACTTGGACACTACACAAAATTGCTGATGGAAAGATGGCCTATAACACAAATAATAATTTAATAAATTTCGTATCAGGACAATTAATCTTTATGAATTAATAATGATAAATTTTCATGCGAAAGAAATTCTTCAGAATGAATTTTAAAACATTAAAGTCAAAAGAATTTCACTAATGCTTAATTACAAATGTTTCAATTCAGTTGTAAAATATGTAAAATAATCTTTTTGAAAATAAATTATTTGAGTATAATTAGGTTGACTAAATATGGAAAAATATTAAAATAAAACTATACTTAAATGTAGAAAAATAAATAAATAAACAAATAAATCTATTATTTTTGACATTTTCTCTCACATCTTATACTTTTAATTCATGCACGCAGACGCAGTTCAAGTAAAAATAAGGGTTTAAAATTTTTTAACCATTATACAATATAGTAAATAATTTAGATTCATCAATATCATACAAAGATTTTGTTATATACATCATAGTCACAAACTGTAAATTTAATAAGATAGTTTTTAAATTGGGACATTAGTATGTAACACATTATTAAATAAATGTTCTCAAAATCTTTTTATTGAAAAAATTTGCCAGCTTTTAGCCAGTGCTTATGTAAATGTGAGGCATTTTCTCCCTTTGTTTCAACGATCTGCATCAACAAATAGTTGTTACACAATCACTTGTAAATATAAAGTTTTGGCTGTTTTCTAATGAACGAATTTTTGCCCAGACAGCCTGTCTTTTTTTGTCCCTTACAATCTTGATTACTCTTAAAGAAGTTTTATTTCTTCTTCTACAAAACTTCAAAAATACACTCCATTATGATATATTTTAGAAAACCATTTAGAATGATAGTTTTTCTTTTTTCTCTTTCTTTCTTTCTTTGGTCTTTTAGTATTTAATTTAATTTTGATATTTAAGATACAGGAAATTGGCTTAAATATACATGATTTTTATCACGAAGTTAACTTGTGTAATTTATTATGAGAGTGTAATGGCAGTAAAAATAATTTTATTTGTGTTAGAGTTTAATTAGCGAATGAATGACAAACAAATTAATCTTCGAAACAACAGTTTTAGAGCCAGTTTTAGAGCAGCAGAAGGATATTTATGCCAATCTATCTCACTGATATGTCATCGTATTATTGATCCAGAAGTTCTGCTCTCGAAGCTGATAGATAGGAAGTGCCGGATTCGGACCTTGGTCCGGCTCGTTGGCTTAGTTGTTCGGAGTTTTATTTTCTCCGGAACTCGTGTGAATACACGCTAGGACTCTTTAGAAACCCCCTTCCATGGAGGTCACTCCACCTAGAATAGGGACCCTAACGTAGTCGATTGACCTTCAGTATTTACACCAACACCCTCACGGTGGCGTCTGTAAAAGCATCCAGTGGGTACAAAATGTTTGAATTTTGTTTGCAAATTATAAGAATTTTAGATGTATACATTTTAGTTTGAATTGATTAATAATAGATGCGAAATAAATAATTTTCTTTTTTCTTTTCTTCCGTAATGCTTTCCAACAGGTTATAACCTAAGTTTTGTGATTTTTCAAAAAAATGTTAAATTTTACCATTCATTGAAAAAAAAAAAAAAAAAAAATCGATAGATCCGATTTATTAAATTATTCCCAATGAATTTTCTGATGCAGGTCTGTGTGTGTGTTTCTACATGTCTGTGTGTATGTTATCAGCATATCTCAAGAACAAATAGTAGCACTAGCAGGAAGTCCGAACTTGGTATTCTAAATCTGTATCAGATAGGGATGCTACACTAAATTTTTCGTTCAGATCAAGCAAAGGGTTCGTATACAGGGACATCAAAGAAAATTCAAATGCATTACGTCTATGGCGAAATTGCAGGTAAGTAGAGTTTAGCATCTATCGGCTGCTCTAAACAAAATGAAATGAATACATATCTTTTATATGTATAAAAGCATTATTCTTGTAGAATATCGTTCACCGTTCATTTATAGGATTACACAAAATAACTAGAATATACTAGGATAATATTTAGAAATTGATGGAAGTGCATTTCAGGTTGTGATGTGTGTCATTAATATAGGATTTTATTTAAGTACACGAAAGATAAATATTGAACGTTTTTTTTTTTTTTTTTTTTGATATATTTATACATTTTAAAGTTTCATGAGTACTGAAGTCAAGTTTTAAACGGTTGATCTTTGTATATGTTGCTTATCAGAATTCAGAGTAACTTAAAACAAATAATTTCAGTCAACTCAAATGTTGCACTTCGAAGTTAATATGAGCTTGTTTCTTCAAAAGTTTGATTAATATCGATAAGTTTCAAGGAATGGTGAGCTAGAAAGTTGTATGAATAATTTGGAATGAACTTTAAGTTAAAAGCTTTGAATTCTATATAAATGTAGGTACAATGGTGAAAAGGGGGGCAGTGCCCCCCCCACACAGAATTATTTGTCAGATAAAGCTGTTCCGAAGTTTAGTTTGAATTGTTTTTAATGTAGGTTTATATAACAGTACTCGAACTCGTTATCTTAAACCACAATCTACAATCTGTCTCCATAGTATTGAATTTCAAGGTAAAAGAAAGTCGTGTGAGTGCCCGCTAGATTATTTCTTGTCTCATAGTTTATTCTACACTATAACACTGTTTACCTTATGCTAACTTTACCCTATGATATATCAAAATAGTTAAAGAATTAAATGGACAGTCTTCTTATTTATGGAATTAAGATAAAAAAATATAGGGGAAATTATAAATAATATGACATTAATACCTATTAACATTAACAGGGAAGAGAAGCCGCTCACCCCTCTAGGAGCAGTTTTGAGCGATTCTAGTTATGCTAGGCCCCTCCTCCGGAACATTTATTTAAAAAAAAAAATTACAAAGGCTGCCAGAGACAGGTCTCCTACACGACAAGGAGCAGCATATTCTATGCTTGTAGATGAAGGGTAGAACATTTTGGAAAGATGTTGATTTTGCAGACTTTAATGTTCAGGTTTAGACTAGTGGGGGATTCAGGAGATTGTGAGTTCATGGATAGTTCATATGTTTATAGGGTGTCGGGCTGCTGACCTTCGCGACAGGGGGCACCGTGATAGTAGATGAAAGATGGACTGCTCATGATAGAAGCTGATTTTGCAGACTTTCGTGTCCTGTTTTTGGCCAGTAGGTAAGTTTGAAGAGGAAAAGATCAGTCTTTTGTATTTGAGATTTCCATCAAGAGAGAGAAAGTTCTGACTAGTTTATTTGAGAGAGAAGGACGATTGATAATATTTTCAAGCCAGTTTTCTGGTCTGTGAGGAGGATTATGAATATGGAAGGAGGGAGTTAAAGCATAGGAGAAGTAGTAGTGTTGAGGAGTTCCTTCCTCGCCACAGGTGCACTAGGGTGATCGTCGGCAATGGAGATATGATGGGAACGGGCCATCAGAAAAGCTGTTTTGGCTGGGGAGAGATCTCAAGAGTTGGAAGAGACTGTGGGAAGAAACTGTGGGTAGAAGATCGTAAAGGCCGGTTTCCACTGGAGGTGGAGCTTCGAGGTTCAAAAAACCATTATCACGCTTCCGACACAAAGAGCCAAATGTCTTGTCATCAGTTGTAACCTTTTTTTATCAGATTGCGCAGTTACTTCAAAGGAAAGCATGCAAAATTGACAAAGATATCTGCCTCTGGCCCCTCAATTATCTCAGCTGGGGGTTAGGGCCAGGACTTTTCCCTTCGAACCAACCTCATCGAACCGGGTCCAACCGCTTGACCACATCAAAGGATTCTGAATAGCGCCTGCTCGAAACATTTCCAACCAACCTCAGTGGAAACTGCACTTTAGTATACCTTCCCTTTTGGGAGGTATACCTTCCCTTTTGCATCCCACAATGCCTGCCAATGTTGCTTTAGAAGTTGTTTTACATTGTACTTGTACTTGATAAAGTAGGGAGGGGCTGATAAAGAGTGAGAAATTACATTATTCTCTGTGGCGTTTTTTTTGGAAGGGAATCTGCTAATTCGTTGCCTCCGACACCCTTGTGGCCAGAAACGTGTGCCAGGGAGATACTAGATTTGAAATTGGAAATTTTTACTTTTATATCAAGAATTTGTGGATGTCTGCTCCTGTGTCGTGCAATGGCTAGACTGTCACTGAAAATACTAATTTTAGGGTAAATGTGGAGATTATCCTCCACCCACTCGATAGCTTTTTGAATGGCAAATAGTTCGGCTTGAAAAACCGAGTTATGGTCGCCGAGCCTGCCCGCCCACTGATGGATAGAGATGTTGTTAACTAATACACAGACTGCGGCTGCAACTCCATGCTCCGTTTTCTATCCATCAATGTAAATCGTCACGGGAGCAGAGAGGGGAGTAACTGATTTTAGTGCAATTAATAATTTCCGAGGCAGCATCCTGTGTGGGAGGAATTTCCCAACTGTTAGTTTGAGTTTCTATTGCTAAATTAGAAAAGAGAGAGTTTATAAGTTCTGTATTATTGAGTTGCAAGATATTGGTTTTAATGTAATTATTGTTAAGTTGGAGATGAGCATGTGGAATGCCTGTGATGACAGTGAGGGCGTCCGTGGAAATTGTTTTATAGCATCTGGCAATTTGAAGGAGGAATGGTCTCTGGGTAGAGTTAAGTTTTGTGAGTGCCGTTATCGATAGGTTACCTCCCCAGATGCTGGCTCCATAGGTTAGGATTTTATAGACGATAGTGAAGTACCAAGTTTTTAGGAAGGAGGGGGAGATACCCCATCTCCTTCCTGCCATTTTGGCGGAGTTATGGTATATCGACATTGTTTTTAATTAAAGTTCATTGATATGGTGCAGCCAGTTAAGGTTCCTATCGATAGTTAGGCCTAGGTGTTTTAGCTTGCTGACGTGGTGTAAACTGACGCCATCAAGTCTCATCACAGGAGTCCTTTTGAGAAGTTTGGGAAAAGCAAAGGTGATGGCTTGGGTTTTAGAGGAAGAGAGAGAATTATATCTAGTTCTTTTAGTAGTGCACTGAAGAGGGAAAGGGCCCCCTGGGCCTGGTCCTCCAGGTCTCTCCTCGTTCTACCCGAGTGAACAACAGAGAAGTCGTCAGCATAAACAAAAGTTTTGTAACCCTCAGAGTTCATTTTGAGCAGGATGTTATTTGCTATTAGGTTCCAAAGAATTGGACCTAAACAGGAACCCTGAGGGCAGCCCTTGGATTGTGGTAGGACTGTAGAGTCATTGCCCAGTTTACCTGAATTTTCCTGTTAGAAATGTTTGTGCTGATGACTCCCACGAGTTTCCCTGGGCAGTTAAGTTGGTGAAGAGAATTTAGGATGTGTGGCCATTCTATGTTATCAAGAGCTCCCTTGATGTCTAGAGAGATTAGGGTGGTGTAGTTTCCGGACTGGTAGTTAATGGCGCAGGAGCTTAGAATTTGTTGTAGAGCCATTTCGCACGATCTGCTCTCTCTGAACTCAAATTGGTTTGGATGGAGAAGATGGTTAGTTTCTAGATAGCAATTTAGTCTGGTGACGACTAGTTTTTCCAGAAGTTTGCCTAAGGTTGATATTAATACCTATTATAAGGTTTATGTTTCGCTTGAAATTTAATATTTTAATAGATAATTTTTAGTTATCAATAACGGGATGTCAACAATGAAAAAAATGGCCGTTAAAGTTTAATTTTTATGATAGTCACACACAAATTTTTAACCAATCAACTAAATTCATTATAATGTTTCTTCGGAAAAATATTTTAAAATCATTTTGGTATGTTTAACTTATTAAAATAAGTTTGAATTTATTTCGATCAGACCTGTCTCTTATACATTAATGAACGATTACCGTAACTGTTTTATAAATAGAAACAAATAAATAAAAAAAATTATATTTTAAAATAATAATTAAAGTAATATTTTTAATGTTTTTACATTGCTACTTTTACTTAATAATTAATTTTTGGGTGATGCTTTAGTAAAAAATATTTTACATTCCAGAATATGTTTACTTATTTTGTGATTGTCGAATAAATATATATTGATGTTAGGGTAAAAAGGTATAGATGGAAAACCTCGTATACAACGAAACAATGTTACAGAAAATTGCTGTGGTAAAATGCACTTGCAAATATAAAAGTGTCCAGAAATAAAGCAATTCTTACAAATCCCGAATCTTAAATTTATGTCATCAAATGTGTCATTACAACCGCTAATTATTATAACAAAATTTTAAAATACATTATACTTGAAGTATGATTAAAAAAATGTCTGAATTAATTAATAATAAATCAACATTTTTCGATTAAGCTATCAGTGTCAATATTAAGATTTAAAATAGAATAAATTCTTATAACTTAAAATATTAAAACAAACCAAAAATGTTGTCTATAATTTGTAAAAATACAAGTGTTTCCATTACTATTTGGCGCATATGTATAAATCTTTTTAGTTCCCCATCATATTATAGGTATGGGGAACTTAGGTAATCGTGAAAATTTTCGACCTCGGTTTTTTGACTTTTTTACACGTTTCATTTGTGAAGAATCCGAAAATGACAAAATTTCTATGGTGTCTGTCTGTAGGGTGTCTGTTAGTCTGTTAGTGTGTTAGTGTGTTAGTGTGTAAGTCCGTTAGTTTGTTAGACTGTGTACACGATATCTCACGAACAAATGATCGCAGAGAGCTCAGATCAGTTTTAAAATATTACTTTCAACACTGGCAAGAACCCTATTCATTTGCAACATTCGAATTTAAAAACTTCGTAAGTTATGAGAAATTTACGATTTTCTTAACATGGGAGAATAGGACAAAAATTCACTTAAACGTGCATTAAATGGAAACTTTTTACTGTAAAAATGTCAGATCAGTTTTAAAATATCAGTTTTGATGCCGGAAGGAACATCAGTAACTATAAACATGCTACTTTGAAAATTTCGCAAGTTATTGGAAATTTACGAATTTCTTAACATGGCAGTATAGGGCAAAATTTCGCATAAACGTCAATTTTCAGAAATATTTTCATCGTAAAGATGTCAGAATACTTTTGAAATATTATTTAGCACATTGGCATGAATAATTTTCCAATATAAAAATTTCGTAAGTTATTGGAAATTTACGAATTTCTTAACATGGCAGATTAGAGCAAAATTTCACATAAACGTCAATCTTGAGGGATATTTTCATCGTAAAGATGTCAAACCACTTTCGAAATATTATTTAGGATACTGGCATGAATATCATAGACTATGATTTTTCCAATTTAAAAAATTCGTAAGTTATTTGAAATTTACGATTTACTTGACATGTCAGAATAAGGCAAATTTGAGCATAAACTTCAATTTTGAGGATCATAAATACATTAGACAACTTCAAAATTACATTTATGATATTTGTTTGAACATGATTGAATACAAATATTCTAATAGGAATATTTCGTAAATTATTCGTAATTTACGATTTTATCAACATATCGAAATTGTAAATCTTTCATATAAATATGAATTTTGAGGATTATTGCATTGGAAATAGTAGCATGAAAACTAAACAACGGAATTGACCCTGATAAAATAAATTAATAGATTAGAATAAGATAAATATATCGAAGTTCACGGTGGATAGCCTATTAGGCGGGGATTTCATTCTGTCACTGTATCAAGCTTTTGTCAAATTCATTTCTTTTAACATGATTATATGTCTCAAACTAGAAATTTATGAGAACATAAATATGATGGGGAACTGAGCAGAGTCCACCAATGCCAAGTAGTTTGTTTTATAAATTATATCACACCAGAGTTCATGTACGGATATAAAGCTCAAATTTATTGCGCATGTTCCTTTATAAATAAAAATTTCGATAGATTCACGGATAATAGAAATAATTTCGTTATTACTTAATCAGAATTATTTTTTTTTTAAATATTTTACTTCTGGTATTTAAGCAATTCTGTTACCAAAATTGATAGTTCTGTTCTATTCTATTCTTTCTTTCTTTCTTTCTTTACTTAACATAAATGTAATTTGTAAGAGATTTTTAATTAGAAAAAGAGAGCATTTGGCAAAGATTAAATACGACAAAAAATAGACAATATTTGCCCAGGGTAAGAAATAAGTTAATTTATAAGACAACGACTTTTGTAACTACACGCATAAAAGTGTTTCCTAAAATAGTATAATTAAAGACAATTCATGCAATTAAAAAATAACAACGCATCCAATCAAACAAGCAATGCATTTAGTTAAAACTAAAGTGGCAAGACAATTTAATATTAACTATAAATTAAATACAATGCATCCGATTTAGTGGAAACAATAAGGATTGATAATGCATTATTTATCCTTCAATAATCAAGTATGTAATATCCTTATATAAATGCTGATTTAAAAAAAATCGAGTTAAAAAATCGATAAAATCTTATTTTTTCTGAAATGTAAATATCTTTAAAACACTGTAAATTCAACATTTTTCTGAAATTTTGTTTCTTTTAATTACTTAAAAATCAGATGGTGGTACTTAAATTTTTATCACCAAACATTGTTCATTTTTTATAATTTTTTTGGTTGTTTAACACTTCAAACCATCTGTTAGTACGACAAGTGTACTATTATATTTTTTTATTTATTTATTTCAGAGGGACCTTGATACATTTTGTGAAAAAATACCTGAAATTGGATCTATGTTACTTTTCCCACGATAAACAACGAACTTAGACCTGGTAAGTACAAACTCTTTCCCTCCACTAACATGCTAACTTTAAACCCTCCAGCTCACGTGTTTATTTCTATTCTTGAACAGAAATTTCTTGCTCCGGGAACGTTCCTTATTTTTGCCTATTGTTCCTTCTTAAACCACTTGACACTAGAATTGTTCTTCTCTGGTAGACTTGGCCGAGATCCCAATATTCAGCTCTTTGGAGTGCTGTTATATTTAAGCTCCAGGGAGTTGGCAACGGTCAGGGTGACCTCCATTTGGAATTCTGAGAAAGCTAAAAGCTACTCACCTTTAATTAAGCAGTAGACGATATTGATTGATAATTGCTAACAAAAGGTCTTAGATTAATGACAATTTGATGAAGGTAGTTATATTTTTGTCAAAATTCAAGAGATTTTTTCTAAGCTGATTCATCGCACGTATCAAATATCTTTCTTCAGATTTTTCGCTGGTTGGAAGTTTGATTTAGTGTATTTTGAGTGAAAGAAAATCTTAAATTGAAGCAAAGAACTTGAACTATTTTAACGGTGTAAAATATACATTTATGTTTGTATTCTTTAAAAAGATTGCTTCTCAGCCAGGAAATTTGTTTTAAGCCATTTGATGCGTCAAATAATTTTAGACGTTTAGATGTTATCTTGTATTTATTTTTTATTTTTTTTTTTTTTAATAGGGGTACAATGGCGTATACGATGATGCATTTCCTATTTGTACTTTAGTAAAATATAGCTTTATAAAAAGAAAAAAGACGGGATTTTTAAAAAATAAATATTTTAAGAAGTGTTAGCATAAGACTGATGTAATTAAACTTTTAGACTATGACGAATGGAATAAGAACTGCTCCTGATTATTATTTAGGACATACGCAATTTGAATCGCTCTCTCCCCTATTTCATTAGACAATCTCAACGTTTCACTGTGGATTATTGTAACATCATTAAATATCATACGACGTTTTGTATTTAATATTTTGAAAATATTTATCCTTGATAATTTTTGAAAAATGTTCTTCGATAAAAGCATCCTTATAACTGCAATGGACTGCTTTTTTTTTTTTTTTTAAATATGTTTCCAGTTTTACAGTTCCCTGGGAATTTTCTCAACTAACAACGATCACTGCGACAGTAAAATATACAACAGTGCGTAGTAATATGCGTAGAAATGAATTTACATTAAAATATACAAAAACATTTTTTCTACAGTATGAAGTATGATTAGCGTAATTTATTGATTTGCAAGTCATATGAGTGTAATTGGGATACAAGTGTAATGCTTTGAAGATTTTTATTTTTCATACACTGTGTAATGCGTATGAAGCTTATAGACGACATAAGGGCTACAGAAACTTTTTTTTAAAAATACTTTCTATTTTAAAATAAAGCTTCAATGGTATTTTTGTGGTATTTCTTACTCCATATAGTTTTTTAATAAAAGTATATGTTTGTAGTAAACAATATATTGTATACACAAAAGAAATCTACTTTATGGTTGTTGTTTAAAATTAAACCTCTAAACGTATAAATTAAAATGTTTTTCTTCATTAAAAAAAAAAAAAAAAAAAAAAAAAAAATGTATTTTTAGAAGTCATGACGGATATGAAATGCATTGAAGATTGAATAATGTAATACGAAAGCACTGTTGAAAAGGGTTTATAATTCATGCATACTGCATACTTTCTCTGTCTTGTTAAATTTTTAAATCATATAAAAATTGTTTATATTAGGTAGATTTACTAAATTTCTAGTTGTTCTTATTTAAATTAAAGGAGCAACTGTTAGAAATGATTATTAAATGAGAAATTGTTACAACTGTAATCATGGATTTAAAAAAAAAAAAAAAAAAAGGAAAACAATCTCAGTAGCTTTGTATTAATCTTAATAGCAATAATTTTTTTTAATTTACAGGTAATTTCATAAAAAATGGACTAATGATTCGATTAATTTATTAGAAATGTTTTATAATGTTTTTATCAAATGAAACAATTTAATTTACTTGTTATTTCAAAGACTTTGAGAATTTATTTTTTGATGACACACACATTCTCTACCCTTTTTTTTTTTTTTTTTTTTTTTTGTCTTAAAAGTAGTTTGCTAATACAGAAGTTTTCGATAATATTATTTATTTATTTATTTAGTTTTATCTGGTCCCTATTCCCTTTCTCAAATAATTTATTAATTTTCACTGCATTAATAACTTTTTGTTCTTATAAATTTTTAGAAAAATTTCTTAATTTTTTTTCATTTATAGGTTGTTAAAAGAAAACTTAATACATAAATGCAGTAGTTTATGAAGACATATTAATACAGAAAGAGAAATAAAAAGATATATATCTGTTATCCTGTAGTGAGGAATTTCAATTCTAGAGCCTTTCTAAACTATAATAACTTCTGTCAGAAACATCTTTAATTATTAGCAAAGGACAATGAAAGGGATAGTGTCAACGATGCTTCAGAGGCTACTACAGGAGCCCCAAGACACGAAGGAGACGTTATACACCTTGTCAGAAGTATCCGATCACTGCCATTGTAACGACTGTTGGGTCATTATCTGTGATCATGTTTATGATGTGACATCATTTCTTGATCAGGTAACAAATTCCTCAGCATTATTTTTAATATTTTTAACTACGTTTACGCAATTTCACAAATCAAGCAAACAAACAAATAAAATATTTAAGGCAAATTATATGGTTTAACCCTTTAAGTTCACTACTTAATTTATTTAAAAAATTACTAAACTAATTTTAAAAAGGGCTTTTAGACACATAGCTGATCATAAATGCTAAAAAAATAAAAAAATTAGCACTGTTCCTTTTCGAGAAATTTTCGGTTTGAAACATCTATAAATGAACCTTATTAAATTCAAATAACATTTAATTTAATAAATAAAACACCACTATCGACTACAAAAACTCGTAAAAGTTGTTTCAGGTGAAAATAATAGTCCAGCTCTTCATTAAATGAAAAAAACTAGACATGAGTGTACCATCAAACAAGTAATTCACACTCGCGCACACCAAGAAATTTCAAGTGACTTATGCATTTAGCTTCCTTTGAAGCATTATTTGTTAAATTTTGAAATAGTGTTGCTAGCTACCGAACAGAAAAGGAACAAAGTTTTAAAACCTGATTGAAACAAGGGAGAAATGTTAAAAAACTACTGCACAAAAAATCGTTAAATTATGTCAAATGTTTGGTTTTGCTGCGAAACCAATGAACGTTAAAGGGTTAATAAAATAGTTTTGAAAGTGTAAACAAACAATTAAAATCTTGTACTATGTATAGTTAATGTTACATTGACTGTTACAAAACTTTTAATAAATATACGAAAATTGTTACAAAATCTTTGTCAAGGTCAATTTCCATACTAACCAAACAATTTACTCGTTTTTTTTTAAAACAGTACCTATGAAGGTAGTGGTGAACTTTTTAAATCTTTTTTGTAAATTACTATTTAAGAGTTAGTAAATTTTACATACATATGCATAAAAATTTCACAATATTAAGTATATTATAATTTCTCGAAAATTATTTAAATTGCAGGGATGGAACACGGGCGCAGTATTCATACCACTATCAATGTAAGAAAATTTTCTACTTGTTAAATCAACGATATTCTAGGTAGTAAAATTTCTTACACAGATTCCGGTATGAATTCTGCGCCCGTGTTCCATCCCTGAAATTGAACAAAAATAAAATTCAAATTTTAATATATCTTTTTTTTTTTTTTTTTTTTTTTAATGTTTCATACAAAGTAATTTTTTATTTTTTCCCTCGATTTTGCATTTTTTTATCAGTGATCCCACAATGTAATATCCAAATATGTTTTGAATACGTTACTAAACTATAAAAAGTAAGATCGAGGTAAGAAATATAATTAGCACGGAACATTTTAAAAATGTATTTAAAAAAGTATAAAAATTTGAGTTTTATTTATTTATTTACTTATTTTAAATTAAATAGTTTTCGAGAAATTTTAATATACATTTCAACGAATATGTATGCAAATTCTCATAATTTTATGAGAGAGAATTAAAAAAAAAAAAAAAAATATATATAACTAGTTGGCATAGGTGGACTCTGCTCAGTTCCCCATTACATGATGTATGTTCTCATAAATTTGTAGTACAGAACATATTATATTCATGTTAAGAGAAATTAATTTGACCAAACGCTTGACACAGTAACAGAACGAAATTCCCTCCTAGTAGGCTACCCACCGTACAGTTCCATATATTTATCTTATTCTAACCTATTAATTTATTTTATTGAGGTCAATTTCGTAGTTTATATTTCATGCTACTATTTCCAGTGCAACAATCCCCAAAATGCATATTTATATGGCCCCATTTTTGCGATGTTGATAAAATCTTAAATTCGAATAACTTACGAAATTTCTCTATTAGAATATTTGTAGTCAATCATGTTCAAACAAGTATCATAAATGTTATTTTGAAGTTGTCTGATATATTTATAGTCCTCAAAAGGGACGTTTAAGCTCAATTTTGCCCTATTCTATCATGTTAAGTGAATCGTAAATTCCAAATAACTTACGAAATGTTTAAATTAAAAAGTTCATAATCAGTTCATAGTTCATGCCAGTATCTTAAATGATATTTTAAAAGTGTTCTGACATCTTTACGACGAAAATATCCCTCAAAGTGGGCGTTTATGCGAAATTTTGCCCTAATCCACCATGTTATGTAAATCGTAAATTTCCAGTGACTTACGAAATTTTTAAATTGGAAAATTCATAGTCAAGGATGTTTATATTAGCATCTTATATAATATTTTAAAAGTAGTCTGACATCTTTACGATGAAAATATGCCTCAAAAGGGATATTTATGCGAAATATTGCTATGTTAAGAAATTCGTAAATTTCGAATAATTTACGAAATTTTCAAAGTAGCATATTTCTGGTTAATGATGTTCATATCAAAACTAATACTTAAAAGCTGTTCTTACATCTTTACGATAAAAGTATTTCTTTTCATGCAAGTTTAAGTGAAATTTTGCCCTATTCTCCCATGTTAAGAAAATCGTAAATTTCGAATAACTTCTGAAGTGTTTTAATTCGAATGTTGCAAATGTATAGGGTTATTTCCAGTGTCATAACTAATACTTTAAAACTGGTCTGACCTATCTGTGACCATTTGTTAGTGAGATATCGTGTACACAGACTAACATACTAACAAACTAACAGACAGACACCATACCCATTTTTGATATTTTTGGATTTCTCACACCTGAAAACACGTAAAAAAGTCAAAAAACCGAGGTCGAAAATGTTCATGATTACCTAAGTTCCCCATACCTATAGTATGATGGGGAACTAATATATAAGTTATGCATATTTTTGAACCACTTTTATTGCAATAAGCCATTCATAGTTTTAATATTACAGTCACTTAATTTGTATATAGATTAATACGCAATAAAATAACACCCTTTTTAATGTCAAGGTTATATCGTGTACTTTGAATATTTCATAGCAATTAGCTTATTTTCACGAGTATTAGAATTGGCAAACATACAGACAGACAAATATTTTGGGCTGCTAAAAACTGGCAATTGTACTGTTTAAATCAACAAAGGTTAATTTCATGAGAAAGTGGACTAAAAAACCGTCTTTTGCTTTTCAACTAACTCAATTATTTTTTAATTTTTCTTCATAGAAAACATATGAAACATTTCAAATAATATAACATATTTTTTCAAAATATTTAATTAAGAAAGAAAATTTAAATTTAAAATTAAGTAAGTAAAAGATAATTTTAAATTTTTACACATATCATGTCTGTCACACTATTAAACAATTCTTCATATGTTTATTTATTAAAATTTTGAAACTTTTTTTAAATAAGATACCAGATGAAAGGTCTGTTTATATAAATAAAATTCTCTGAACTTCAAATGTGTCTCAATTTTAGGCATTTAAATGATAAAAATGGGTCAGTGAAAATATTTCTGTTTTCTTTTGCCATGTCTGTCACATTACATTTTTACCTTATTTAAATAAGGTAAAATATTTTTCTTAAATTAGAAGTTTTGTATCGTTTATAAGCAAGATCTACAGATACACTGGAACATCAATATTCATTAAGATAAATTAATATTTAGTATTAAAATTGCACAAGAATGTAGAATTATGTCTAGTCCCTAGTGGAACAGAAAGATGTCCAAAACTGGCGCATTTTAAATTCTCTTGGAATTTTATTTCTATTTATTTTTTAGTAAATATATAACTACCAATTTTCGCAATATAGTCATTTAAAGAATGTCGATTGAGGTATTGGACATCGGTTTTTATCACAGTCTCTAAAACTAAGAACATAAACGTCTTTAAAATGTTCAATACTAATACAGTTACCTTATATAAAATATGCATTTGTATAATTTTGTCTACCATTTAACATTTTTTTTTTTTTTTTTTTGGTCAGAACATCATAACTATATGGAATAGTTATTTTAGACCATTAAATTTTCATTGTTGGCGTAAACCCTAGGTATTACTAACGTAACACTGAAATATACTTTTTTTTTTCTCTAGCATCCTGGTGGACTCGATGTTTTAATGGAACATGCAGGGAGAGATGCCACAATAGCGTTTTATAGTTCTGGTCATCATCCAAGTACTATTGAGCTTTTGAAACCTTTCTGCGTTGGTATTCTTGCACCGGTAAGAAGATAGTATTTTTATATTTTCTAGTAAAAAAAAAATAAATACTACCTAACATTTAAGTAAACTGTGCCTTTTAAATATAACGCCATAACCATATAACTTTGTAATTGTCTTTTTATAATGCCTTTTTTATGTCCTTTATTCGGCGTGCTATTTTTTGTTAAATTAAAAGTTTTGAAACATTTGTCGGCGAATTATTATTAAATAATCTGTATTATCTCATTAATATATAAATATAATGTATAAAGATATTACCCCATTGGTAGTATTTCACTTTTGTTTTATTATACACATTTGAAAATTTTAAATTACGTACGACATAAAAGTTTAAGTAACAAGCATATTTAAGTTTCGTTTTCAAGCTAAACAAAATATTCTTAAGTAGAATGTAAAGAAATGTGCATTTATTAAATTTTGATTTCAGCTTTATTATTGGGAAAACATTCTAAAATGTTTCTTTTTCGCTGTAAAAAATATAATTCTTCTTGCAAATTGAGCTCAATGGTCGAGACTAAAAACTTATTTAACATTATTAAAGCAGAGAATATCAGTGTAGATATTGCGCAATACAGAATATTTATTCTGATTTATGAAAGTTTTTTAAGCTTTTAAGCGTGCCACCAATTGTAGATTTGGCGCTCTTTAACAAAAAATGATAGTTTAGTTTCCCGATGTTTCGAGGCTCTACGCTGAATAGGGGCTGAGTTCTGAAATTTTCCTCTGGATTCTAGTACAGAACCAATGCCAAACGCCATTGGCAAAAGATATAAGTAGAAGCAGTTTGACTTCTGCAAGTCAGTGTGTTCAAAGAGCTATTCTTAGTGATTGCGTTTGGAGACGTGTTCCAAGCTATTGACCTCCGTTCGTGACTCAGGAAAATTTCTGCTCTGAGTAGTATTTAATAAGGCTCCTATATATACGAACTGGCGCATCAGGCATTTTGTTGCCTTAGGGTTGCCACATGTACCCAGCGCGTTTCTCTGATAAACAAACGACAAACATTTTTTTTTTTTTTTTTTATCGTCTTACGTTACTTTAGAATAACTTGTTTCATTATATTTCATAATTTTAGCTAAGTAAACTATGATATGGAAGTTTGCTTAGCGATAAACTGCTATAATTATTCAAGAAGTGAATATAAAGTGCTTACAGACCTTCTGTTACTGTGTATTTGAGTTTTGGCGGCATTTTGTAAATCACTGTGATGTCGATTATCGCATATTCTAAAAATATATTATCATAGAAAATAAATAAATAAATAAATATGAATAAATAAAGTAACGATCACATTTTTATAACCTCTAAATTGCAACTTAAATTTACATACAGTATGTTCTTTAAATTTTTACATTCTCCCTCTTCCCACATATGTATCTTTTGCTATCTGTAACTCTATCGAAACCTTTGATCATGTATTATTCGTTCTTTAACGTACTACAATAGCATGTTATGATTTTTTTTAATTCGGTTTCTTTTCATCTTGCAAATAAATGCAGTTTGTCGCCACGTAGGCATTCTTGTCTCACAATATGCTGCATTAATTTTGCTTAAAAGTTCCGTGTTCTCATGGCGAAGGTTGGCTGTTATTGAAGACCGTTTGAATTGAAATTATCTAAAAACCTTTTCAAAAATTGTATGTGTTTATACGTAACACAATTACAACCATTGTTTCTCTACTATTTTAAATTTGGCTTCAACTAGAGCTCTGGCGAAATTAATGAAGAAATCGGAGCGTCACTTCATCATGACTTGACCTGTGAAGTCGACATTTTGGGCTCTCACTCCAAATTATTCAATTACCCCAATTCTACCTACCCTTTTATAATAAAATGCTTATCTGGTCACATATAGTCGTGTTAAATATGTCAAAAATTCATCATAATATCTACAAGAAAATGCCTGTTTATTTGGATCATCCCTGTGTTATTAACGTTCCACATCGCAAGAATTTTAAAGCTGTTTTTCAAATTAAACTTCAACAACCAACGGCCACCTACAAATCGTCGTTACAATTACAATCACAGTTTTTTTTTTTTTTTTTTTTTTTTTTTTTTTTGATTGTTTCAAGATGTTACGCTGAATAAAGTGCATTCATCGACTGAGCCAGTCTGTTTCTATATGAACTACTTCCTTTACACAAGAAAAGTCGATATATCCGTAACAATTTGTTTCGAAGCTTATCACGCCAATCTTTTATTAGAAAATACGAGTATTAACTAACGGAAAAAGCCAATCGACACGATAAAGAATTTTAACGTCATAAAAGAAGGAGAAATTGGTATATTTTATTAAAAACTTCTTTTAGCAGTTGTTTGAATATATAATAACAACATGCCAGTAAAATTAGAAAAAAAAATCACTTTTAAATAGTAATTAAAGCAATATTTGGCAATAATCCGAAAGATCTAATTATTTAAATTCTTACATAGATTTTGCATTGAATATTTATGAGAATAAATGATTAAGAGTTAAGTGTGTAGTGGACTTTCTAATAATTTTTGCAAATTAATGTCTTAGAATTAGTAAAATTGACATAAATATTTATTGAAATTACAGACAAATCGAAGTCATAAACAATTTTCATATTTACTGGAAAATATTGAAAAGCAGTTAGAGGGATACATTTTAAAAACTCTCAAAAAAATTATGCATATGTATGCCAATTCTTACAATTCTAAGACAGTAATTTACAAATATATAAATAAATAAATAAAAACACTTTTTATCTTTTAAAAAATATCTATAGAATTCTTTACACTATTCTTCAGACTTAATTTTCTTTTTTTCTCGTTTTAGCATGAACGTGTAAACTTGATTGGTTCTTTGAACTCAAGAGACAAAGCTCAGACGATATGTTCTTAATCTCGTCCGAATATCCTTTCTGTGTTCGAGATCAAGGGTATTATTTTTGGAATGTGAAAAGTTTTTTTCTTTTTTCATTGTACATAAAAATTCATGAAGTCTGCTATCATTTACCTGTGAAATGTGATAACACTTTATGTTTCACGCTCGATAAAAGCATAGTGTGTTGTGACAGCAAAAACCCTACAAAGAAAAATTCGAAAATGAATACATGTAGAAAAAAAAAGAAAAAAAAAGCAGAAATGCTGCCACCACTCAGATACAGTTGGAAGAAATGATGATTTCACTTTATAGAAATATAGAACTAAACTTTTAAAATAATAGAGACTATTCCATATAAATGTATTTACGAAGTTGAAAAGTATTTGTATAACCAAGAAAAAATATGAATTTATTTTGTCAAGAAAAAAAATTTAGAATATTCTGAATACAAAAACTGATGCTGTAAATAATTGCATATGCCTAATTTTCAGTTCATGTGTTTATTTTTGTAAAAATTTAAGATTATGACTAAATTTAAAATTACGTACAGGTATGCAATTTTTTCTTTTTGCTTGTTTGTAGATTTATATTTTCTTTTCGTTGTTTAGTACGATAGTTCGAATTATTGAAATTATTGAAATTTAGAGTGTTTACTCCTTAATTTAATTTACTGGAAAATATATGCATCTGTTGAAATATTAATAAATACGATTATTATTAAAATTATTTAATATTAAAGTGTAAAACGATATTTAATATCTCTTCTTTTTCTATAAATTTTTCTTGTCAAAAATATAAGTCATACAATTATTTTATCGGAATAAAGTTTTTACCAAGTTCTCTCATGCCATTTTTCATAGGCAGATTCATGTTTTTAACAGTTTTCTGTTTTATTTAATACTAGCACTGGCGGATCAGGCAAAAACTTAAAATGTCAAATTTTGATACATAACTTATGAGATTATTCATAATATTCATAAAATTATTATTTTAATGAAACAAGTAAAGATGTTTTTATCCATAAATAAGATGGAGTTTTCAATTTGTTTTACTGATAGGGTGTTTCAAAACTCGTGGGCAAAAAATTAAACATCTAAACAAGTCATTTTCACCATACAATGCATGGGCGGAGAGCAAGCGGTGATCGCCAAAGGGCGCTGTAATGGAAATTATATAAAGCGCGCATTTTCTTACGCATCGTCATTTCTATTGTATATTTCATGAGGCATGGCGACATACAGTAATCAGGGAAAGGCGGACATGCATTTTATGTATGGTGTGGCGAATAGGAATGCTCTGAAAGCCGCAATACTGTACAGGCAGCGTTTCCCGAGAAGACACGTGCCAGACCGAAAAATACCACAACCAGCCTTACGGCTTCCAGAACATTCCCATTCGCCACACCATACATAAGAAAACGCGTGCTTTATACTTTCCATTACAGCGCCCTCTAGTGATCACCGCTTGCTCTCCGCCCATGCATTGTATATTGAAAATGGCTTAATTAGATGTTTTTTACCACCCCTTAAATTTTTGCCCATGAGTTTTGAAACACCCTGTACACACACACATACACACACTCACACACACACACACATATATATATATATATCTTAAAAAGCAAATAGGTTCTAAGTTTTTCTTTGAAAGTATAGCGCTGAATTTTTATATGTGAAGTCTATTCACTTTCAAAAATCCCGATCAAAAGTGCTTTATTTCGGCTATTTTCGTTGTTTGAAATCTGAAATTTCGGCTTCGTATTATATTAAGACTTATACTTCTTCTAGTAATTTTGAGTCTAAATTTCACTTATTGGTGTACAGGGTAATTACAACACATATAACACATCTTCTTTACAAAACATTCCCGGAATAGCCTAGAATATCTCGAGGATCTATGTTTTATGGAAATTATTACTTTATGAACAGCATCCTGCAGATAGAACGGGCGAGCGAATTTCCATCAAACTTGGTATATGGATGATTCACCAAATCCGCCCAAAAAAGGGGGGAAAATGTTCATTAGATGGCGCTTTGCATACAAAACAAAAATTTGTAGCAAAAGAAATGAGTTAGAGGGAATGCATAAACAATATGAAGATTTATTCCTTAATTTTGATACTTTGCGGGTCCATTTACTAAATTTGCCATTTTTCTATGCAAAGCGCTACCTGACGAACATTTTTGAACCATCCATTTTTTAATTCCTTGAGCTTTTCTCATGAATCGTCCCCATACAATGTTTGGTGGGAATTCGTTCGCATTTTTAGCTGCATAATGTTGTTTATAGCATAAGCTTAATTATAATCACAGTATAAAAAATGTGTAACAGTATACCAAAACCTTGAGGCTGTAAATCGCCTGAAACTTTTGTTTTAACGTTACAGAAATATGACATAATGTTACGCAAATTTTAGTGTCATGTTACCCAAATAAGTTGTGTTGCACTAATATTATGCTAAAAAAACTGTGTAACATTACACCATATTTCTGTAACGTTACCGCAAAAGTCTTGGGCGATTATGTTGCCTGGTGTTTTTCTACAATGTTACATATTTTTCTTTTACTGAATATTGTACATAAGAATTATAAACCTTTATTAATAGAAGTAATTGGAGTTTTGTATTTAATATGAAAATTAATACTACTTACAATTTTTTACTATATAATTAATGCTTATACCAAAGCTCGAATTCTCCACCTTTTTTCAGGAGAATTTGAGGGACGAGAAATTTCCTCCTTTTTTGATACAATTATGATACAATTATTTTCATACGGATAACTTTACTGTATTTTTATGGTAAAATAGTATAGAGATTATGTAATAAAAATAGGGGTTAAAAAAAAGCGAAATTTTCTTCTCTCTAAAAATGACCTGAATAGAGGGCGGAAATTTCGAGTTCTGGATTATACTTGCATATCTAAAATTATAGTTAGTTTTGTTTCTGGAAAGAAAAACACTTCTTATTAAAAAATTGTTGCTAAACACTCATCAAAACATTATTTTTAACATAACTAATTGTCTTTATGTCATGTAAAATAAAGTTTATGTTGTTAATTTTTTCTGTCTGCATGTAAAATACGGGGTTTTATTTTCTTTTAGCCCCCGCTTAATTTATTTCTATACTAAACCATTGTAAAAATATCATTTAATAATATCGTAATAATAATACAGTTTTATAATTACTGTTTTTATTCGTATTCACAACCACTCTTTAATTTCAAATAAAAAATATTATATATTGATATTATTCCTTTAAATCTGAAAAATGATATGCTACTTTGTTTTTATAAGAGTGAAAGATTATGGGCATATATGTATATACAGGGTGTTTCAAAACTCATGGGCAAAAATTCAAGGTGTGGTAGAAAACATCTAAACAAGCCATTTTCACCATACAATGCATGGGAGGAGAGCAAGCGGTGACCGCTAGAGGGCGCTGTAATGGAAAGTATAAAGCGCGCGTTTTCTTACACATCGTCATTTCTACCGTGGATTTAAGCAGGCATGGCGACATGCATTTTACGTATGGTCTGACGAGTGAGAATGCTCTAGATGCCGCAAGACTGTTGAGGTATTTTTCGGTTTGGCATGTGTCTTCTCGGGAAACTCTGCCTGTACAGTGGCTTTCAGAACGTTCCCATTCGCCAGACATACATAAAATTCATGTATGCCTTTTCCTGATTACTGTATGTCACCATGCTTGCTGAAATCGACGGTAGAAATGACGATGTGTAAGAAAATACGCGCTTTATACTTTCCATTACAGCGCCCTCTAGCGGTCACCGCTTGCTCTCCGCCCATGCATTGTATGGTGAAACGGCTTGTTTAGATGTTTTCTACCACCCCTTAAATTTTTGCCCATGAGTTTTGAAACACCCTGCATTTTTTTATTCAACATTTTATTCAAACGAATTTTTATATTATAAGTTATTAATTAAATTGAATGCTGTTTCATTTTTATTCTTCAATACTAAAGCCTGTTTTTAATTTTAATTAAAAGTGGTATTTGAGAAGTTGTTATTTTAAAATGTATTTATCAAAAAATTCTTTAATTTGCTTTAAATTTTTTAAAACGCAAACATTGATGTTAATAAATATTTCTGAAAAGAAGAAAAATATCATACAATTTAGAAAACTAAGCAAGCAATGTAAGTAAATCGCACTTCATTCAATATTCAAAACATTACATATTTTATATCATACAAGTTTTATTTTGTTATGTCGTCAAATTGCACATAGAAAATTTTAAACTGGATACTTTTAACATAATAATAAGCTACTTCAAATTTCAAAAGAAAAAATAAATCTTCATTAAAATTTACCAAAAAATTTAATCTGAAATTAATACATGAATATATTATTCAATTACAATAAGTAGCTTTCTGTTTGTGTAATATATATATATATACAGTCGGTAACAAAAGTCTCCGAACACTAGCAAAAATTCCTATATAAATAATGTTCTTTTAATACAGTTTTGTTAAATAAATCCTTGTCGAATCCTGTTCTTAGTCAGTCTGAAAACAGGATTTGACAAGGATTTATTTAAAAAAACTCTATTAAGTGTACTTTTTTTTACATAGGAATTTTTGCTAGTGTTCGGAAACTTTTGTTTTCGACTGTATATATATATATATAAATTTGTAACAAAATTTATTCAATAAAGTAGCTGAACCCAACATATTATTAAAACAGAACTAACAGATATTTATTATCATATAATAAACACTGATTACACTAAAAAATGTTAATATTTAAATTTCTATGTTTTAAACAACAAGCGTTATTTTATTTATTAACATTCCAAGTTAAATGTTGTTGTCAAACGATAGAATGTCGTTTTGAAATAATTTTTATTTTATTATTTGTAACATTTGTGTTTTTCAGGTTTCAAATTACCGTATACCTGATTATTATAATGTTGAATGTTTTAATTTTAGCAGTTTTGTTTTATACATTAAATAAAACTCATGTTTCATGTAGTGTAATGATTCCATTATGCCTTGTATCTTTTTGTAAATAAAACTTTTTATAGATTTCTCTGTTGCATATTTCTTTGCGAATTATATCAAAACATCTATAAATACTACAAACCTATCGGAGAAACATATTTAAACATAATATTTAAAAATATTTTTTATACATATATAATATTGGATCATTTCAGGCAGACGAACATTTTCAAAATGTCAAGGTGATTATTTTATTTTTAATCATATTAAACGTTGCATATTGAAAATATTTTTCTATCTTATAATATCATGGTACATTTTAAAAATTATACATTTTAAAAATTTTACACAGGTTTCTCACAGTCACTGTTTTGAATACCACTTTTTTTTTATTTTTTTTTTTAATAATCTACATTAATCGTTAGTAGTACCTATCTATCTTCGAAAAAATAATATAAAAATTCCTTTATATTAAAAGTTGTATTTAAAATAGTGAGTGCTGAGTACCCTGCTTTACAGTATGTAATAGAAGGGTTTTTCGTATTCGTGTCATTTAAATCTCATCCTCAGCAATCGATGCGGCAATTGTCATTGACAAATATGTACACTAACAGGTTAAACACGACTACGAAAAATCCTATTTTTAAAATAATGCACTGCTTTAAGAGAACGCCTAAATGCGGGACTTTTTTTATGTATATACACCCCGCGACAAAAAGATAGGAACAAAGGGTTTTTTCTTTGATTTTTCATAAAATAACGTTATCTAAATTGTGTTCATCATTTATTATTATTAAATTTTAAGAGTAAAATTTTTCTAATTTAAGACTACACAGCGCGACAAAAAGATAGGAACAAAGGTTTTTTTTTTTTTTTTTTTTTTTGAATATAATTATTTTGAATATGATTCATATATTTAACATGTTTTTGATATGATAATATTTTGTCATGATAATAAATGATCAGCACAATTTAGATAATGTTATTTTATGAAAAATTTAAAAAAAAAAAACCTTTGTTCCTATCTTTTTGTCGCGGAGTGTAGTCTTAAATTAGAAGCATTTTAGTCTTAAAACTTTTCTAAATTAGTCTTAAAACAAAAATTAGTCCAGAAATAGTGTTACTTTATAATAATAATAAATGATAAGCACAATTTGGATAATGTTATTTTATGAAAAATTAAAGAAAAAACCCTTTGTTCCTATCTTTTTGACGCGGGGTGTATATATAAACACGTCTCGTGACCGATTATCATTGTGTTAAATTATGAATTAATATCTAATAGTTTTTGTCAGAATTGAGGTTCGTGATGAACATAACATTGAGGTTAAAAAATTGTTAAGTTCATCACAAAATCTTTATTTAGTCAAAAACAATTAGAAATGAACAATTTAACATTCGACATAATTTCTGTTATTTTCGAAAGTATAATATTATGTATAAAATGGTAAAGAACTTTCAATAAGCAGATTTTAAAGAATTATCAGTAAAACTAGAATGTTGTGGCCACCACACGACTTTCTTCTATATATTCCTATGCAAATTCACTCAGTAAAAATAATTTATTAAAATCATTATTTAATAAAATTATCGTCCATGATAATGCAGTACGATTTCCATATAAGAGAAGTAGTATAACATTAAATATCCAAAAAAAGTTCATTTTATTCTCGATATTATTATTATTATTATTATTATTATTATTATTACTTGTTAAAAATGAAAAAAGAAAATCGTTAACTTTAGTATAAATTATCGCAGATCGATGGTTCAACCATTCATTTTAAAGGTATTAGCGAGCTCTGTTGAAAGATACCCATCATGAAAATTTATTCCCCCCGAAGGCTGACCCCCCCCCCCCCCAAGGGGGAGAGGCGATGCTCCTACGCATACAGTTTTTTTCCCCCCAGTTCACTATCTCTATTATAAATAATTCTTGTAAACTTCATAAGGATTATTAAAAAATAATTATCTTTATGCACATTTATACAAAATTTTGTCGCATAGTACCATGTTAAAAACTTAAAAAAAGCGGGATCGCAACGCATCCTGTAAGACAATTTTTACCAAAAGTTGATAGGCACTAGTTTATGTAAAGGTGTAACTACATGCCAATCTGTATGAAATTCTGTGCAGTAGTTACTGGGATACAGTTGCCACAAAATTTTGCCACACACACACGCACACACACAGACGTTTTCTAAAAATGGTCAAATCATGTTCTACAGCTCTCAAAATGTGTAAATACATCAAAAACCCGAGGTTGAAAATTTTTACGAATCCAATACTTTCTTCTATTGAATATACGAGTAAAAGAAAGTAATAATTGACTTAACTTAATGAAAATTTCACTATAGAATGACTCAATAAATAAATAAAAAAATGAAAATTTTATTTTTTTACACGTGATTTTTTTAAGACTATGAATGCAAACGATTAAAAAATATATGCATGTAAAATTTAATTTCATATCTGTAATATATTTAAATTTAATATGTAAGCAAGGTGACATGCATGTATTGAAAAAATTTAAAATCCTATGGAGAAAAAGAATGTTCTTAAAAAAAAGAGAGAGAGAGAAAGAGAGATTTCCAAAGTAGCATTTAAAAACTATCTCCACATAATAGAAAACTCTAGCAATACAACATTAACTTTTGTTATAATTTTACATAAATTAAAAAATTACTTGTATACTACAAAAATATATTAACCTATTTTTTTTTTTTTTTTTTAATATATTACAAAAATAAAAATCTGCAAATTTTTTCTTAAAGACATAGAATTCATTAGTCTGTCAATATCATGCAAAAAATAATTTTGTTTAACATAATTTAACACTTTAACTTTTTAAAATAAATATTATCTCAAATTTCCAAATTAAGTTTATAAACTATATTATAAAACACAAAAGGATAAAAATAAATTATAGCTGAAGCTGAAATGCATTTCTACAAACATATTTTCGGCTGGCTGTAGGATTTAAGGCCGATTGACTCCTGATGTGTCCTAGGCCTAGAGGGGGAATGCCCTCCGTGGGGGTCTTTCTAAGGGGTCCTAGCCCGTATTTACGCAAGTTTCGGAGGAAACCACGGAAAACTCCGAACGGCTAGGTCGATGAGCGCGACCTGGGATCGAACCCGGCACCTCCCATCTACCAGCTTTGAGCGCAGAACCGCTCGGCCGCTGGTGGGCTCAACATATTTTCGGAATAAACTTTGCATTTAATATGCATAACCCGATGGCAAGGTATTTAGTCACTGTTGAAAATTTCAACAGAAAAGTACTGGTAATCATTTATCTTAAGTCTTATGGAAAATTACACAATAATAAACAGATATATTGAAAAATGTATTTTATATATGCATATTTATGGATAATATTAATTTAATTAATTATTAGTGAGACTATATATGTGACTTGCTTTTTGTAAAGTAGAAACAATTATTTTTAATTTTTATATTGGGTGATTATAACTAAAGTTACAATTTCAAAAAGCTATAATTTTAAAACTACCCATCAGAGCGATTTGATATTTTACCAGAGTAATCGTGAGGCAATGAAATTTTGTTTGGCGAAAAAAAAAAAAAAAAAAAAAAAAAAAAAAAAGTTCCAAAATGTGCCGTTAATTATCCGTAAAGTATTTGTTTCATGAAGCTCCTCTTTTTCTCTTTTCACTATGACTGTTTCCGCTGTAAACACGCATCCTTGTCTTTTTGCTAAAAACACTGTAGTAAACCCTTGAAGTCTATTGTTTCCTGCTATTTCACTGCGTTGCTAACAGCATTCCTGTGTTTAATAAGTCCATTTAGGCGTTCCCCTGACATTACCCTGACAGCTCCATCTGTAGGAACATGTTGGAGCTACTTTTTTCCTCCCCCAAGCAAAATTTCATTGCCTCACGATTGCTCTAGTAAAATATCAAATCGCTCTGATGGGTAATTTTAAAATTATAGCGTTTGAAATCGTAAGTTTAATTATAATCACCCTGTATATTGAGAAATAAAATAAATAAAAATACAGAATAAAGATTGAAAATCTGGATTATTTACTTTTAACTGAGAATTTTTGTAAATTTACAGAGACATTGGATAAATATTTAAGTAAATTTACAGAAATTTTTTACAATGTACCTGAATAATGGGTTTTGTTTAATGTTCTTTAAAGATACGTCATTCAAAGTGATTTGGTATTGGTCTCTTCAAAGTTATTAATTTCTCCTGATCAACTCTTATTGTGACGCTGACGAAAAAAAACATGACACACTGGCTTCAAAACATAAATCGTAATCTACAATTTTTTTTTTTTATTATTCGTTGTACGTTCTCCCCCTTTTCTTAACGTTAAAATAAAAAAGTTTTAAACTAATATCTTCTTGAATTACACATTTTTGGATACGTGCCTTTGACACTTACATGTGTTGTCATCTACGGTGCTGTGTGCGTTATAATACATTTTTCAAAGAATTAGATATTTTTAGAAGAAAGAATCTACAAAGGAGAATAATTTATTGCTAACAGTTTAAAAAAAAAAAAAAAAAAAAAAAAAAAAAAAAGTGCTTTAAAATTTGGCAACATGACAATAAATGATACGATTCTATACGCATTGTTTCAAAGCACTACGTAAGATTGCTATTTGCTACAAAATAATATTCAAAGATCCCAGTTTGTGCTGAAAAAAAGATATATAAAAAGGAACTGAAACCTATTTTTGTTTTCTTAGTAATAAATATGAAATTCTGTACAAAACAAAATTTAATTTAAAACGATATGACTTTTTTTTAGTCTACTGTTCAATATAAAGACATAGAGTACCTATCATTAGCAATGGTTACTATATTAATTTCTTAAGATTTCTTTCGAACGTTTCTTCCCAATTTTATTTTTTATATACTTTTTAAAAATTATTTTTAATCTTTTTTTCAACTTGTTGTCAAAAAAAAAAAAAAAAAAAAAAAATCTGGAGTGACTCCACTCGACTTTCCGAACATTGAGTAATTAATAGTTTTGTAGATAAAGCAAAGAAAGAGGAGTTGTTAAACAAACAACAGAGAGAAAACTGTAATAGAGTGTTTGAGTATTTTTCTCCATATATTACACGATGTTTTATTTAACGCTACTGAACTTTGAGCCCATAGATCATAATGATAAAGAATTTTTCGTTGTGTCCCTGTAAAAACCTATAAATGCTAGATTCACCAAAATGCTTATCGTTAATACAACAGTCATTTGTAATATTCATATAAATTTTCAGCTCAATTGAATAAGGTGTTTAGATGCTATCTCACTTTTAAAAATTTGGTCCCATTGGCCATAATGACAAAGAATTTTTCCTTGTGTCCCGGTAAAAAAACTGTAAGTGCTAAATTCACCAAATCTATACAGGTGGTGCACCTGCGACCTATAACATGTGTACAAATTTTTTGCTCAGATTAATAAAGCGTTTAGACGCTATCGCACTTTTAAAAGTTTGGCTTCATAGGCTATAATGATAAAGAACTTTTCCTGGTGTCCCTGTAAAAAAACTATAAGTGCTAGATTCACCAAAATCTATAGGGTTCGTACTATGGTGACTTACAATATACGTACCAGCTTTTAGCTTATTCGAACAAAGCGTTTAGACGCTAGCGTGTTCACTCACAGACATACACACATACATACACACACACATACATACATAATCGTAAAAATAGTGGAAACGGACTCGGGGGACCTCGAAATGTATAGCAACATCAAAATCTCCAATTCGGATTTTTGACATGATTACAATACTTTCCTCACTATAGTGTTCGGAAAGTAAAAATACATAAATGAAAAGAAAAAGGTTTTATGCGGTCTATTTTATCTGAAATAAGATATAATCCTGTCATCCTAAATAGTGTTTTACTAGTGCATAAACTATTTTATCTAAATGAAACGTACGAGACACTAATAATTTAAAATTTACATTTCGAGAAATTCCATGGAAATAGAAAAAGTAAGGATTAAGTAAAGTCTTTAGAAAAAGTAAGGATTTGTAAGTATGAATTATACAAAAATAAAGTTAAATTAATAAAAATAAGGTTTTATGTTAAAATAAAATGTATAATTTAGTAATATTAAGACGGAATAAAAATGAGAATTTATAATAAAAGGTTCTACCTTAACTCTGTACTGAATTTGTGTATACATGCCCTTTTTCTCATGAAATTCTTAGTAGTAAGAAAGAAAATGACAAAGTAGTTACATTGCGATATTTGTATAATGTTACCACAATTATAATAAAAATAGTCTAAAATAAAATAAAATAAAAGTAAAATAAAATAAAGATATAAGAGACATTTTTATGCTATCTCATTTTCAAAAATAACAGCTATTACAATACCATAATTTTTTTTTTATTTCGGTTGCTGTTTATGCAAACATGATTTGCTTAATTTACGTCAAGTACAGTAGAACCTTTATTATATGAAACTCGTTTAACCAAAACTCTCGGTTAACCAAAATCCTCTTTTAAAGATTTTTTTTTTTTTTTTTTTTTTTTTAACTTTTCTTTTTACTATCATATTCCTTGCGTGCGAAATCCACTTTTTCAGATTTTTTTTTTCTTCGTCCTCTTTTTTTTTTTTTTTTATATGACATTCCTTCTATAGAAAATTCGCAGATATTTCTTGTTCACGATAAACAAAACTTTTTTTCAAACACCTGTGAAGTATGAAAAAGGTACTTAATTTTAAAATTAACATTCAGGTTATTTATTATTGTTTCTGTTTTGCTAATGCTTTATTTATTATTTTTTTTTTTAAGCATTTGTTCTCATAAGAAGAAATAGCGGAAATATTTGTCTTTAATCTTAAAATTGAAGTTCAGTAGCCGCTGCTTTATAAAAATCACATTTGTTTTCATCAAAATGATTTCATTAAGTGGCTGATTTTTATATCCGGCGAACATGCCCGAACTCAATAAAAGAATATTCATTATCATTACCTAAATGTGGAAAGAAAATATTCTTCACCCTTACATCTATCAACTAGCCATCCGTAGAAATGGAGTGTTTGCTACTTATCATTCATGTAAAATTTTCAGCTTTTAAGGACAAAATTACGTAAAAGATGGAAATTTTCTTTGACCTGGTATTCTTGTACCTATCTAGAAGTGCTGCCTTGAGGACTTCTGCTCTCCTTATTTATTTTTGCTTGCGATTCACTCTTCGGTTTGTTACAATTTAGGCACTAATATCATCTTTATTATTATGTTTACATGAAGCAAACAGAAATTTCAAGCTTCGACGTTGCCTTCCTTTGACTATACATTTGAAGAAAACCATCATACTTTACCAAAATTTTACGCTTTACCTTCAAAATAAAAACTACCCGCTTGCATATCTTTTGAAGCTAAGTTGCTTCAAAATAATAACTAGAAACTATTTGAATATTTTAAGACAGAAAAAAAATACTCATTGGTCAATCATATGAAGAATCCATTCTTTGAATTCATACCTACAACATATGGTTTTTCTTTACTTTATTAGTATTTTTTTTTTTTTTTCTTTTTTTTTGAGGCGTAAAATTTTTGACGAAGAATAATAATGGGATGGCTTGCTATATTTTGTTTCTTTTTTTCTTTTCAAAAATCTGGTGAGAAAATATAATTTGTTGTTTAGCTTACAAATAAGACCATTTTTACTGTTAAGGAGATTTTCTTCTCAGTTTATTAACCGGCGATGCTGATTTTATTAAGCAGCGGTTTGTATTGATTTGATTCCGGACCTAGCAATTTGATCAGATTAGGCGGCTGATTTTATTAACCAGTGATTTTATAAAGCGGCGGCTACTGTATTCTCAATTATCTGAAAATTTTGATTTTTCGAAACATGGTCCGTCCTAATTCCTTCGGATAATCAAGATTCCATTACGTTATTGATAATTTATTGTTAAGTAGTTATTTAAACATAAACGAAAAAAAAAAAAAAAAAAAAACTTTCAAATTTACATTTTTAAAACTAATATTCTTAATAATAAAAGCCCAAGTTTCCGGAGATAACGTTAAAAACTGACGTTATAGCTAGAATAAAGTATAATGCATTGAAATAAAGAAAATAAATTTTTGTAATTGATTTGGAGTGATGAATATTATAATGGAAAAAGAGTGATTTAGCAGGAAAATAATCTGGTGTGTCACTCACACGACTTTCTCTTACCCTGAAATTTAATACTATAAATACAGGTTGCAGATTAAGAGGTAAGATAACGAGAACTGTCATGTAAACCTATGCTAAACAATTCAAATTAGGCTTCATAAGAGTTTTATACGATAATTAGTTCTGTGTGAGGGGGGCGGTAGCCCCCCTCAACCCCCCGTTTCATTAATGCACCTACATTTACATACAATTTAATTCGGTTATTAAAAAATAATTCTGTTTTTAAAAAATAATTTATTAAAATTATTATTTAAAAAAAATATTTTTTTATGATAATACAGACGATTTCCATATTAGAGAAGTAGTGTAACACTAAATATCCAAAAAAAGTCCATTTTACACTGAATATTTAAAAAGGGAAAAAAAAAATCGTTAAAATTAAAAAAAATCTATAACTTTGTTTTAAATTATCACAGATTTATAGTTCAACCATTCGTTTTAAAGGTATTCGCAAGCTCTTTTGAATGATGCCCATCATGAGAATTTACTCCCCTCGAGGGGGGACTTCCCCCCCAGGGGGGGAGGCGAGGCTCCTTCATACACAAATTTTTTTTCCCAGTTAACTATCTCTATTACAAAAATATATGTTCGTTTCATTTCGTTTAGTGCAGTCTGTAGACGTTAAACTCTACTTACCTGCAATTTCCCCCATAGACGTAATGTATTAGAATTCTCTTGATCGTCCCTGTACACGAACCATTTGCTTGATCTTAACGAAAAGCTTACTGTAGCATCCCTATATGATACACATTTAGAATACCAAGTTTGAACTTTCTGCCATAATTTTTCTTTGAGATATGCTGATACACACAGATACATACAGACAGATACATACAGACAGATACACACACAGACACACACACAGACACACAGACCATTTGCTAAAAACATGATTTTCGTATTCAGGGGACCTCAAAACGTGTAAATATAACAAAATCTCGCGTTCGAAAATTTGACCCCAAAACAATACTTTCTCTACCTTATGGGTAAGAGAAAGTAAAAATTATGTCGCAATTGCAGCAACGCATTGAGAAAAAATACATTTTATTCGGGATTTCGTCTCTTTTTCTTCAAATAAAAATGCATTCAAAGATACCTAAAACGAAGAATTTCTTGCAGTATTGTAATAGTAGTAATAATAATAATAATAATTATATATATATTCTTGTGATAAAGTTATTTATAGCACTCACTTTTTACAGAAAGCATGTTTTGATTACTTTGATATAGTTCCAAATTTAGTTTCTGGTTTATTTGCACACGAGTCATTTCTTTTTCACGAAATGTTTCTTTTTTTAAATTTCTCAGATCCTATATTTATATCACACATAGAAAGTTTCTATTTTCACCGTAGAGTACCTTTTCAGAAACTCAATTACTTGAACAGAATTTATTTTTGGACTATTATTTTATTTTTCATGGAACTCTCTGTTTAAACATAATTGAAAATAACCTGTAATGCACTAGAGGTGAGTTCGGGCTCTATTTTGGCAATCCGGGCCCGCCCGGGCCCGAAACATTTTTGAACTGAGCCCGCCCGAGCCCGAAAAATTTTGTGTGATCAGAGCCCGAGCCCGATATTGAAAGTGGTACGCTATGCAACGCATACACAATAGTAAAATTAAATCCGTTTTCATTTTCAAATTAATTTTCTTATTATCATACCTCAATTTAAATAACTATAAATGTTATTATAACAATTTATAATGTCTGTGTCTCTGTATACATGTATATATTTATATAATAGATATTTATAGTGCAGCCCATTGTTTATAACGCGCCTATCGGGGAAAAAAAATTTATCCGAATGAGTGATATAATGAGGCCCGATATAACGAAGGAGGAAGGATTACTGTATAACACTATGACACAATATGCATCCCGTTGAAAAAAGAGTTCTATTTAGAAAAAGGAAAGTCAAAGCTACTAAGGTTTGCAAGATTATTTTGTGATTTATAACCTATAATGACTATTATAACATTACTAAAGGTGCTCTCAAAACGAATATTTTTTTTTTTTTTTTTTTTACATTTTCCAGTTAGTGAAAAATAAAATAAACGGAACTTTTCGCTTGAATCCGAGCCCGCCCGGAGCCCGAAGACTTGCGTAAGATTTCAGCCCGATCGGGCTCGGGCTTACGGGCTCGGGCTGAGCCCGTCTCATCTCTATAATGCACATGCCAGTGACATCTATTCATAGATCTGTTAAAGAATAATATGAATGAAAATTGCTTTTTAAAAGAAATCTGTTATATAGATATTATACGATATAAATGTATAAAGTAGATACAAAATAACCTAAAATAGTTAAAGATTATAAAGCATACATAATGAAAAAGAATATTTGTGAATAGAGAAATATTATTATTTTTACTTTTTGAAACATTTACTGGCTATTTATTTTTATGCAATGTTTTAATTCTTGTGGAAAGAAACTTCCTGCTTTTAGAATATGCTTCAAATGTTAAATATACCATTATACCATTTATTATTTAATTTTAAAAATTCAGATAAAGGCAAACTCGAATCAAAAATAGTTAATAAATATTTATTAGTTTTAATATACATAATTACTAACGAATATAAAAAACACACATATCCCACACACATTTCACAAATTAAGAGGTTAAATTTCAAAACATTACTTTTCATACCTATGTTGAAATTAACTATAAACATAACTATAACATAGCATCACTAAGATGTAAAAATACAAAAAGAGTTTTAATAAAAATAAATTAAAAAAAAAAAAAAAAAAAAAAAAAACCCATGAAATCTGTTGTAAATTTTTAAGGGGAAAAACCGGATTTGAGCACGACAGAAAAATAAGTAATTTGACAAAATTCATGTTTTTAAATCTGTACTGATAAGTATAAAGGATTTAAGTCCAAAAATGTCAATTTTGAGTTAAGTACATAGTCAGACCCAGAAAAAAATTCTCTATCGATTGGTATAAAGGATTTAAATCCATGTCATTTAGTCTTTGAGAAAATCCATTGGTAAAAAAATATTCAAGTCAGAAATTTAGCATTAATCTTTGTATAAAATATTTAATTCAATTTTTTCCCTTTATTAAATGAAGATTGACAATCACTGAACGGTATAAAGGGTCTAAATAAACATAATCCCTTTTTCCTAATCGATTCTTCTGATTAGTTTTTAGTTAGTTTAACTTTATTTTTCGTCTCCTGAAAAATCAAGAAAATGGATTTAAATCCTTTATACTTATCAGTACAGAAATGTAATATGCAATTGTATGATATTACATAAAAAAGCATCATTATACGTCTTATAAGATAATTTATATTCCATTATAATACAAGAAAAGTAATGACAAAAATAAGTAAACAGATAAAAGCTTGTTTTAGCTTCAAAAGTTTATTGAGACATCTCAAATATAAAAAAAAAAACTCTGAGTGCATCATACGGCATCTAAAACGGTGCCACATCATATGAAGATAGTTCAGATTTTAAATTAAAAAGGGAGGAATTGAATCTTGGTATCCATTAACCAGTGATCAAATTATGTATCATATAGAGAACGCCAATTTCTTCGTCACATGCTTGATTGTTAGATCTCAGAATGCGCATAAAAAAGTGGGTCGAGTTGACTTTAGTTGAGTTGAATGGTTTTTACATCACCTTAGTGCTACACTATTGGCAATTGGCAACGGTCTTGAGACTCGCCCCTAAAGTTGATCTGGAGACATGCCATCGAAATGTTTGCCGGAGAAATCCGAAATGTTGACAACTCAGGTTCAGGTCAAAGGGAGATAAAAACATCTCCTAAACAAGAAAACAAACAATATCCGAATAAAAAAAAAAAAAAAACCTCTCATTAAATAAAATTTGCCATTTCGACCAGTTGGAATCGAATTAGGGTATACTAGTAGGCGACAATGTTACTTTTTAATCACGGGACAACATTACATGTTGTTACTTAGCACTTCCCAATCCTGGTTTGATACCAGGATCTCTGTTATTCAAAACAACAGAAAATAAAATTCTAACCACCAGATGAAATCTGTATCGATGGTTACAGATTTTATATGGTTACAGAAAAAAGTATCTTCTGACATACTAAGACGTAATTTTACAATAAATTTCTGCAGTTTTAGAAAACAGAAATTTCCTGTAGAAAAATTACAGAATTTATTGTTTTTTTTAAACATTTTTTTTTTTTTTTTTTTTTTTTTTTTTTTTACAGTGTAGCATTCATTTTTTTTTTTTTTTTTTATGTAAATATAGAAGTTGATAAGGCACAGATTACACACACAAATCGCAAATTTGAAGCCTGAAACTGGGTACATAAAAACGAAGAATATTAAATGTCCATAAAACTGCAAAAATTGTCAAAAAATGTTCTTATCAAAAAAAAAAAAAAAAAAAAAAAAAAAAAAAAAAAGGAGAAGAAGAAGAAGTTATTCATCAGATTCTTTGGGTTGGACTGTAGATTTAGATTTTGGGCTAGTTTCAGACTTTTTCTTGTCATGCTGCTCAGAAGTTTTCAACATTTGTATTAACGTTTTGTTAGAATCAGACTTTTTTTTCGTCCTAATTCCAGAAGTCATACTTTTCTTTTTTGAAACTCCCAGGGTCTTACTTTTTTTCGACTTATTACGGGACGATGCAATTAAACTTCTGAACCTCTTAATTCTTTGGTCTACTGTCAAATTCGCTGCCGGTTTACGTTTACGAAGTTTAGATTTTTTAGATTTCTTTTTCTTTTTCTTTCTCCTTATTTTCTTTCGAACAGCAATTCGTTTATTTCTGTGAGATTGAAGAGGAGCTGGAGTTTTGCTGACTTGCTGATTTTCGTTTTTCGTAGCCTCAGGTTGAGGTTTAACCTCTTCAGGAGTTTTGGGTTTCGAAATTTCCTCCATTGCCTGTGCATTGCCATTGAAGCCAGAGAATCGGCTGAAATATTCATAGGTGAACTCGTCCGATTTGTCATTGTCGCTGTCAGTTGGCGGTTTCCATTTTCCTTTAGTTCGAAGTCGAATGTATTTTTCCTTCTGTTTCTTCTTTTTTTCAGCAATGATATCTCTTGTCATAAGCTTGTCCAGATAAACCATTCTGGAATTAAATGAAGATGAGTTAACTTTTTCAAAAAACATAAACAAAAATGAATATAATGAAAAGAATGAAGAAGGTCATGAAAAAAGTAACCTGCTGAGCGTTGCTGGTTTAATGCTACCCTCGTGTCTACCTTTTTTTTTTTTTTTTTTTTGCCTTATGAGGAGGCGTGCTTAATTATTAGACCCTAATTAACTGTTTCGTATTTTTGCAATTTTTGTATTTACAAAGTTTTTATTCATCAGTAGAGGTAATAGTTGTATATTACCTTACCATATATGATTGAAATATATATATTCATTGTAATTCGAATTTCGTAGACACAAATTTGTTTTTTGAAACTACGACATTATAGACACCAATTGTTGTAGTCATTTAAAATTTGTACTTTGTAACAAGAAAAATAATATTTTTATTTATTTCATTTCTTAAAATAAATGCATTTCATACGAAAATTACTCGTAAACATAATATTCATAGATACTATGAATTGTGTAACATTCTTTTGTTATTTGAATTTAGACTTTGACCGTATATCTATGCACCATACACACATTTTATAAAATACAAAGAGTAAAAAAGCACATCAAATTTATTTAACCTAGACGTTACTTATAGCAAAGTTTTAAATAAAAACTATACCTTCAATTTATCATATTTAAAAAGAATTTTTAATCCAGTAAAGAAAAAGATATCAAAATAATAATTTTATGGTATTTAACAATAAACTCTACAAAACAGCATAGAGTGGAAAATGTTAGTAATGAAAAGTCTGAAACTTTATCAACTAAAAAACAGACTATATGCATGCATATTTTATTTGTTTTGAATATTTAAGAAACTTTATCTTAAGAGTGTTACGTTATAACAGATTTTAAAAGAGTACTCTGTTTTAAATATTTTAGAAAATAACGATATTTAGTGAATAGTTAGTTAAACGTATTTAATTAAATTGCTTTTTGTTTCTGTAATTATTTCATAATTGATCTAATGCATTTTCAAACAAGAAAGACAAATCACGCGGTTCGCATGTATCATGAAATACTTTCCTAATTTACTTACCAAACACATTGTAAATACCAGGTCCTACGCTGAGAAAAAATTCTGTAACTGTCATCTAGAATCTAAATTGTGGCTCTAGAAAAAATAGTTCCATGTCATCCTTATAAATTCTAGTCCCCTTTGGAAGCGAGTTATAGAAACCCTATTAGAATTCTAGAGCGTTTGCCTATATATTCTCGAGGGCAAAGTTATTTAAAAATCTCTGTAAATAAGTGAGAATACAGTCGGTAACAAAAGTGTCCGAACACTAGCAAAAATTCCTATATAAAAAAGGTACACTTAATACTGTTTTGTTAAATAAATCCTTGTCGAATCCTGTTCTTAGTCAGTCTAAGAACATGATTCGAGAAGGATTTATTTAGCAAAACTGTATTAAGCGTACTTTTTTTATATAGGAATTTTTGCTAGTGTTCGGACACTTTTGTTACCGACTGTACAAGAGGCGGGTTTCAGTAAATATAATCTTGGTTTATTACCCAATTTTAGAAAATCAAGCGAGAATTTCTCGCAATACATAGGATTCATGGTATTCAGAATATTGTTTCACCATCTAGAAATGTATAGACTAGAAATCCTCGATCATTTCGTCTATTCAGCTTATTGGCGTGCGTTAAACGCATAGCTCGGAAATCTATATTTATACTTTAAGGATTTAGAAAATGACGACTTATTCGTTCTAGATGAAGGCGGTATATTTTTCATCTCACTCCTTAATCTCCAATCTGTATTTATAGTATTAAATTTCGGGTTAACAGAAAGTTCTGTGAATGCCACGCCAGTTTATTATTATTTATTTATTTTTCCTTAGCTTGTGAATAACTTTTTTTAAAAAATATACATACAAACAAGAAAATTGGATGAGATACTCATTATAAAATTATTTATTGATATTTTTATTATTCCAGCGATTTTTATCGTTCACAAATTAATAATCATATTTCTTCAAAAAGCCTCTTGTGGAAAAAAAAAAAGAAAGGTGATTACAGGAAGGAAGGTATGTGCCTCATCACCTATCTCTAATGTATCATTTACCCCATTTTTAAATTAGTTTTCTTTTCGAAAGTTATTTGAATATATATATATATATATTTTTTTTATAAAGCTGACTTTTGAGAAACATTACATGAAAATTAGTATAAAAATTATTGCTTATGTTAAAATTATATAAAGTTCGATTAGTGATTCGATAACTTACATGCCATCCAAATATCATGGTCATATGTTAATTTGTTTAAAAGTGTTAAAAAAAAAAAAAAAAAGTGTAGGCAAAAGAAGAAAACATTAAAACAGGTTTTTCCTTCAACATTTCTCGCCAGTGTACATAATTCCAAACAAAATAGATTTGAAAACAAGATGTAATTTTGTATAATGAACATAACTAATAAATTAAAAAAAAAAAAAAATCTCAAAAATAATGTTTATTTCAGAACTGTTAAGTTTTTTAAAGACTTGGTTTTTCACTGGATTCCTAGAACTTTCCAACTAATCAACGAAAATTAGAAAATCTTCCCCATCTTTTATCATTTATCAGTTATACGTTAACACCACATTACTCTTTCAACAAATTATCATAATAAAGATTAGCTAATTAAAAAACAAATTTACTCATCTTCGTCTTTATGACATTGATTTATGCTCGTAAAAAAAAAAAAAAAAAATGTGGGATAATTCAAGAAAGCGTGGAAATGGCTCCTACACTTCAAAAGTTATTTTTGCTCGCTATTTTCGTAAAGAAATCTTGGAGACTAATCTCGTTAATCTTTATTCAAAGCAGCCTGCAAAAAAAGTGTGTTTTCGAAAAAATCAACATAGACAGGATAATGTAACAGAACAAATACACAAAAGTCATTTGGATATAAGTTAGTAAAGACATTTTCAAACTAGCTATTGCTAGATATTAAGGATTTCTACAAGTTGAGCCAAAAAAGATACAAGTTAACGAGCTCCTTCGTTCTCTTTTCAGTTTGAAAGATCTGGGATGCATTTAAATGTTATTCATAATTTTATTTTCATGCAACCTTCATATCTTTATAAAATATTTTGCTTTGACATGAAACATGTTTTAATCTTTCATGTGATTTATATTTAGAAAGAACTGTCACAGAATCAAGAAGTTTGTTTGAGATATGAAACGAAAATACTATAAGAAAATATTAAATGCGATTTCTATAAACATTTGTGGATTGTGCTGTCTTTTTGCAAACGTCTTCAGTATTCATTCAGAAATTACAAGTGAATGAATAATGAAAAGGTTTTAGAAAAAATATATTATTCATATTTATTTGCACAGAAAATCCTCATCAGTTTTTTTTGAATGGAAACTCTCCAATTAAAGATAAGACCTTTAATTCTGGCACGCGATGATTTCAAGAAAAAATTACAAGTGCTTCATTTAATTTATTCACTGAATATGTTATGTTTATTATTTAAAATACATACATGAATCTCGAAGATAATTTTAATATCACTTAAAAAATAAATTTATCTAGAATACAATTGTTCAAATATAATTAATCATATTCACAAGCATGCCTTAGCGTGTACTCTTTCTCTCTTAACGCTTTGACTCCCAAGCCAAAATTGCAAATGTTCACCACGATGCCGAAAAATTCTGTTGTGTAATTTGTATTTTTTTTTGGCATAAAATTATATATAAAAAAATATTTTCAATCTGATTCATTTTGCAACACATGGGGAGATTCTCATTCTCCAACAATCAAACTCCAGTACGATTTTCATGTAACTGATATCGTTTTTATAGCCAAGGACTGAAGTGTTGGAAATCCATGACTATCATATCTGATAGCCAGTGTCCCAACGGAAACATCACTGGCTATCACATATGATAGCCAGTCAAAATGGCAGTCAAAGTGTTAGTGAATATTCTGCATATATATATGTTACTGTAAATACCTGAAATCCGTTTTTACGTGTAATTATTAAGTAAGAATGCGAATTTTCCATGAACATCCATAATTATGTGTACTTACTAGTGACAATGGGTAAGTACACGTAATCAGGTAATTATGGAAGTTAGGAAAAATACGAAATAAATTTTTGAATTGGCTATTTACAGAAAATTTCAGTTAGAACAGAACCTGTTCTTACGATACGTATAATAGTAGTAACTTCTCAACACAGCTCTGTTAATAAATGATCTGTGCATTTTTCGGCTACTTCCGCTCACGTCTTTTGTTTACTTAATGTCTTTTTTTAATTACAATTTAATTAATATAAATTCAATAACAATATAATTAGTACACAGGTCTCCAAAAATGATTTTGAAAAAATTTGATTTGATGATTTTACCTGATCGTTATATTTTTTGATATGCTGAAGCCGAATATGCAGCCAGTTTTCCCCTATCACATATAGATTTTTGTCTATAGGCAAATTTCTTACATGTACCGTGATAACAATAGATTGGTTGGTTGATTGGTATGGTATTACGTAGCACTAGTGCTGCACAATCACAAAAATAGGTATCCATGATTAATTAACCCCTTCCGCTCCAGACTAGCTGTAGTGTAAACATGTGAAATACCAGATTATAATTTTGAAATAATGCAATACATAACGAAGTAACAATGTGCATTTTGTTGTGAAGTAAATATATTTAATTAATGAAGGTAGTAAATATGAATACATACAAAGTATTTCAATTATTTATAGCAATGACTGCTGTAAGTGGTTCATCATCACTGTCATCGCTTTCCCCGTCTTCACTTGTTGTAAAGTCATCACTGGAATCTTCAAGTTCGTCATAATCGGGGATATAATCACTATCCAAATCACTAGAATCAGACATTATTCACAGTTTCAAACACCGGCAAAGCACACAAAATCGAGGAGCGAAAATTACACACAACCGCAGCCGCGAGAACACTGGCGTAGCCAAAACTAATAGATCACCGAAACTACTAACGCTATCTAGTTGTCAGTAATGAAAATACAATTTCAAAATACCATATGACAAATAAAATAACTCTCACTGATACCACTACAACGTTGGGCTTATTGTATCGTATACTTTCTTTGGACGTATGCACGTACGTCCATGGTATTAATGGCCATTAACACTAGGACGTACGCACGTACGTCCCTGGAGTGGAAGGGGTTAATCATGGAAATATACTATAAAACTTACTATATAATTATACTGGTGGAAGAGTAATGAAAGAAATTGTATAGGTAGGCACACTGTATTGATAAAAATTAAAAAGATGTTAGAGAAAAACTGGCTTCATTTTCGGTTTCAGCACACCAAAAAACATAAAAATCAGCCAAAATTATCAAATAAATTTTTTTTATGTAGATCTGTGTTATAGAAGTTCTGATATGATTTTTAAACTATACATTAGATCAAACGCACATAACAATTTAAAATTTTGAGAAAAGCCATTAAATTAAAACACTATATTTCATGCAAGACCTTTACGTAAAAATACAAGCGTCATTTATCAAATAATAATAATAATAATAAATAATAACCAGTTTTTTACTTCCATTACCCGACTACCGTAGGTAATGGAAGTATTGCATTCGGTCCAAAAATTCGATGCCGAGTTTTTCACCTGATTTACACGTTTTAAAGCCTCATGAATCCAAAAAAGCCGGTCAATGGTCAATGTGTCAAAGCATGGTCAATGTGTGTGGGGAATCTTTTGTATAACATGTATGTGGGGAATCTTTTGACTATCATATCTCCGAAACTAATGAAGACAGAACTATGAAACTTGAGAATTGATACAAGACTGGTGTACAGATGATTTTCCCAAATTTTGGTGAAAATTGAAAAACCAGAAAGGGGACATCGGAAACTAGAAATGGGACCGTAAGTCCGTATCTCAAGAACAGTTCCAACGATTTTCTTCAAATTTGCTATATAAACACTCTACTAGATGTCCTTTTGAATGATATAGTTGGTTAGTTCAGGAGAATTGATAGGCGCCCTATATAATCGCTCAATTTCATGTCTTGCAAGTGCATTTCTTTAAAAACGGCTGAACAGATTTTTTTTCAAACTCGCCATATTAATGTTCTGGTACTTTCTTTATCTTATAATTTCCTTCTAAATTAGTAAATTAAACTCTGCCTGGATTTTTATCTCTATTAATAATAAATCTCCCTTCAAATAAACTTTATTAAATTAATAAATATTAAGATTCTATAGATTACAACTTTTTCTGTATGTAAAAGATTACAAAATAAAATAAAGAAATAAGCAAAAAGGAAAAAAAAACTCGTGTCTAAATTTAATTCTAACTTATTATTTTTAAAAGTAATTTATTATATATATATAGTTTCTGATGTAATGCCAAAAGATTAAAAATCCAGGGTTTTGCCTGGTTTTCTCATAAACTGCCAATTGCAACCTCTATAAAAATCAAATTTTTGGTATCCTGGCAGGGTTGTTTACTAAACATTTACAAGAAGGCACCAGAAATTTTCTTTAATAAAAAATAAGAAAAAAATTTAAAAAACCTGCGTTGTGTAACTGCAAATTTATACCCAGGTAAAAACAACAGTGATAGCAGTGTCTAATTGTTACTTATCTTGAAGAAAACTGAACATGTATGCAAAATTCAATTCTTCAATATATTCAGGTATTACTACACATCTCTTTTGTATATATATGTCTATTATTATTACTAATATTTATATCTCTCTTTTTCTTTGTTATAGACCTCAATGTTTCTAATCATCATCCAAGTATTTAGATTACCAACAGGAATCAGGCAGTTCTTAAATCAAATAAAAAGTAAAAGAAAAATAATGTACATTAGCTTTATTTATTCATAAATCTGGACCTGAAAAGGAAACTGTTAATCCAGTCTTCCTCTGGAATTGCTAACAACACAAAAATTACTTTTGTTTTGTTATCACCACCAATTCTCTTAATCCAAATAATTCCCTTAACTCCCTTTTTTTTTTTTTTTTTTTTTTATATATATATTACTATTAGCAGTCAAAACACAATTCCAAAACAGAGGACTGAACTAACTCACTGCCCTGATTCCTGATCATATTTGTGTTCAAAACCCACATAAATTTTACTTGCTAACCCGGTTATTTATTTTTGTTAGGTACTCATTACGAATTACCCTTAATATATTAAAGTTTTACTATAAACTATTTATAGCATCTATAACCTGCTCAATAACTAAATGAATACCCATCTGTTTAACTATTCATTAATTATACTCCAAAATAATCAGGTGGCACTGCTATCACTGTGATGAATAAATACAAAAAAAAAACTTTATTTTTTATTCTACTCATTTTATTTCCCTTTTCATTTTTTTTTTTTTTTTTTTTTTTTAACTATAAAAAAAAACTAATATATATAATATAATTGTTCTACCCCAAGAATCCTTTAATTAATTATAGGATCTCTTCATATACATAAATAAAATAAAATAAAAATAATTATATCTATAAAATTTATTACACATTTTCTAAGAAATAAACTCTTATTTAATGACAAATAAAACCACCAAGTTATTGTTTAATAAGTATGGATTTTTATTACACATTTTCATGACATTATATATATATATATATATATATATATATATATATTATCGCTGACCTTTAAAACAATAATAAATACATTGAATTACTTTGAAAGTTCATGAGTCTTAGTCTAATAATTTTTAAGTTAAAAAGCAAACAATAAATAACTCAAAAAAAAGGTTTTAACACTTACAACAATGAAGACTTTTCTAGTTGAGGTTCCTGTCCATAGAAGACTAATGGATCTGGATGTCAGATACTGGGGCTTTCAGGACCTTAAGCAGGGGCTTGAATTCGGACTCGATAGAAGATACTGGGGCTTTCCGGACCTTAAGCAGGGGCTTGAATTCGGACTCGATAGAAGATACCGGGGCTTTCCGAAGCCGGGGCTTTAAGATTTTTTCTTTCTTTAATAGGGCTTGGGTAAGGACATGTAGCTTTTTTTTTTAGCTTTCATGGGGCGTGGGACTCTGGCCTTCCAGGGCGATTTTTCTCCTCGCATTAGTCTGCTACGGCGGGGCTAAGTCTCGCTGCTCGTTTGGTAGTGGACCCCTCTCGGCGATTCTCGATGACAGGTTACTCTGATAGGTCCGAGAGAAACGGGCAATATTTTCTCACAAAATGATATACATCTTTTCTCGTCTTTGCTTTTCTTGCATATTATTGAGCTTTTGTTTTGTGCAGCCCTACCTCCCACCTCCCCAGAGGTCTTCGTCAGTAGGGTGGTCTGCACGAAGTAAACGAAGGCCAAATCTAATATTTGGAACCTCAAGCATACGTTGATAGCGGTCCATACCCGAGTCGTTGGAAAATCAATGGGAGCCATGCGCCGAAATCCTCGACATCTTCCCGTGGTGCGGTTCAGCCCGATGCGGTAGACCGGAACTCACAAATACGTCCGTCCTAGATGAACATTCATAGGCTTCTGTCGCCTCTCTGGGGAGCCCGAGAGCTCCCTTTCCTTTTAAGCAACGCATGTACTACATGTCTATCCTCGATAGCGGCTTAACGTCGAATGCCCCATTTTTCCCTAAAAAAGAGCAGATCAACTCAGAAACGTTGCCAACAGGCATTTTCAAAATTATTCACTGCCCAATGAAAATTCACTTAATCAAAAAAACTCCACCTCGCCGTGATTCCCCAAAGAGAGGATAGGCTACCGCGCCTTAAGGAGGGGCATGTCTCACCCCTATGCAATGAAGTAAAAATAAAAAAAAAGTTCCCGCCGGACGCCCTGTTTGTGACAGAAAAAACATCTGGGAATTCTCCGTCAACCCCACAAAATTCCAGTTTTTAACTTTTGACCTCGTCCAATCTATGTGTCACCAACATGCGCATTTATGCAAAATTTATGTAACGAAAGGGATCCACAGATCCCATTAAAATCTAAAGTTACATCACTCCCTTCTGAACCCTGCCATTTCACGAGCAATTATAGCATTTTTCAGCATCCCCAAACACGCATACTCCAAGAGACGGAAAGCGAAAGTTTTCGCTCCAGATGCGAAAGAGACGGAAGAGAGAAGAGAATGACCTCCCACGAAATATTCCAACTGCCTGATTTTCCCCGAAAACTAGAAATCTCTGCGAGTTTTCTTTCGACAACACCTGCTTGGTGATAAAGATTTTCTTTCTCTACTGAAGAGAAAGAAAAAAAAATAATAAAGTCAGTCGAAAAAAATATCTTGCTCTGAATGTCAAATCCAAAGAAAATTTCTTAAGTGCAATAACATAAAAAAAACTTAAAGAAATATAAAAGTTTTGAATAAAAATTAAACAGTTCCTGTAAAAATTTAAAAATATAGAAAAATATAGTTTTTCTTTTGTAGAATTTAAAAATATAGTTTTAGTGAAAAGAGTCTTTAAAAAAAAAATCGATATGTAAAATATAAAAGTCTTGAATAAATATTAAACAGTTCTTGGAAATAATAAATAAAATTTTAAACAGTTCTTTGAAAATTTAAAAATATATATAGTTTTAGTAGAATAAAACAAATTTAAAGTAAATTAAATGAAAAGAATAGATTTTGTAAAATTTCACCTTAACATTTCCTTCCTTTTAAATATTCTTTTGTGTGTAGTAATTGTTTTCCAGTCAATAATTGAGTATGCTAAGTTTTGGTAAAAGTTGCTATCTCAAAAACGGCTCTAACTATTTTCTTGAAAATTGTTACATTAATCCATTTTAGAAATTCATTCTAATGTATTACGTGATTATTACAGGAGAAGTAACAGTCATACTGATTAGGTAGGTCAGTTTTAGATCTCGGAAACTTGTGTTTAAAAAAATAACTCTATCTGTTTTTACTTCCATTACCCGACTACCGTAGATAATGGAAGTATTGTATTCGGTCCAAAATTCGATATTGAGATTTCACCAGATATACTTGTTTTAAGGTCTCCTAAGTCCAAAAAAAGTGGGTTTTGGCAATTGGTTAGTGTGTGTGGAACCTTCTGGCTATCATATCTCCGAAACTAATAAAGATAGAACTACGAAACTTTAGAATTGAGACGGGTCTGGTGTACAGATGAATTTTCCAAATTTTGGTGAAATTGGAAAACCGGAAGTGGGTCATCGGAAACCGAATCATACGTCCGTATCCCAAAAACGGCTCTAACGACTTTCTTGAAAGTTGTTATATATACACTCTATTAGTCACCCTTTCGAATGATATAGTTGGTTAGTTCAGGAAAATTGATAGGCGACCTGTATAAATAGCTCAATTTCAGGTCTTGCAAGTGCGTTCTTTTACAAATGGTTGTACGGATTTTTTTCAAACTCGTCGTATTAATTCCCTTTCAAATATATTTCTGTATGTACTTATTGTTTTCCGGCTAACAATTGAGTATGCCCAGTTTTGGTAAAAGTCGGTATTTCAAAAATAGCTCTAACGATTTTATTGAAAATTGTTACATAAATCCACTTTAGATATCCTTTCTAATGTATTACGTAGTTATATAAGGAAAATTAACAGTCATCCTGATTTAATAAGTCAGTTTTAGATCTCGGAAATTAATGTTTAAAAAAATGGCTAAACCGATTTTTTTTTCTTATTTTAAATTTGCTTGTTAAAAATTGTTGCATAAATCTACTTTAGATATCCTTTCTAATGTATTACGTAGTTATATAAGGAAAATTAACAGTCATCCTGATTTGGTAGGTCAGGTTTAGATCTCGGAAATTAATGTTTAAAAAAATGGCTAAACCGATTTTTTTTTCTTTATTTTTAAATTTGCTATGTAAATCTGTTTTATATGTCTTTACACGTCTATCAACTTTCTCTTACCGGAAAATTTTTAGGTGTCTACTTTGTTGGGTCAATTTTATGTCTACTGATCACATAATCTCCAAAAAGTGCATATAACACGTGTAAAATTGGGTAATGGAAGTCGTGTGATTGTTTCACAGCAGATTGTTTTTTATTTATTTTATTTTAATTAGAAAAATTGCACCAAAGTATAAAATGGCACTATACTTAATTACTTTGTAGATTAGTTCAACAACCGAATGGACACTAAAACTACTATTTTTCATGTACGTTACAAAAATTGAAATATACCGGTTAGGCAGAAAGGTTGGTGTTATAAATCACGTGTATATACCAGATCAGAATTTGATTTTTTTTATGTGCAAGTTTAATGACATCGATGAAGTAAAAAATGATAATCAAATATCTTTACGTAATGCCTCCACATCTGTACCAGGGTTCAAACAAGGATTTTCCCATGTGCAAGTACATAAAAATGTCTCACTAATTTGTGCAAGTGAAAAATAAAATAATAATAATAAAGTATTATGCAATTCAAAATATCACAATAGTGACTCATGCAATAACAAATAAGTCAATGTATTTCGCAACGCAATAAATAATCTTCAAATCAATCTTGTTTTATTCTACACTTTCGGTTACATACTGTTATACGTGTAGTAAGAACGGGTTTTAATTGAAAGTTTCAGCAAATAGCTGAATTGATATTTTTATTCGAGTTTTTCCTAAATTCCGTAGTGATAACCCGTTGTCACTAGTAAAAACACGAAATTACGAATGCTCATAGATACTTCACATTATTACTAGAAATTACGTGTAAAAACAGATTTCGGGTCTTTACGGTAACACACACACACACATATATATATATATATTACGGTGCCCCTCAAAAGGGGAGGGGAAATTTATCTTTCTTTCTTTTTCTCTCTCTCTCTCTCTCTCTTCTTTTTTTTTTTTTTTTTTATCCGATACACATATCCTCTATTTTTTTTTTCTATTTGATCCTAAAAAACTTTTTTCCAAAATATCAGCTCTTTGGGATAATGTTAACAAGTGCCGAATTGACGGGAAAATCTTAATATAGATATTAGGATTTCCCCATCAATACAGCACGTGTTAAAATTATCCCAGAAAGCTGATATTTTGAAAAGAAAAAAAAAAAAGAGTCAAATAGAAAAAAAAAATTAGAGGATATGCGAATCTGATTTAAAAAAAGAAAAAAAAAATCCTCCCCCATTTAAGGGACACCCTAATATATATATATATATATATATATTCTTTTACCAGAGTGTCTCAGTACCACGTTTCAGAACTTCTGGAAGTGCATCACGACGACTCGGAATCATATCGCAATGCTGGGTCAGAAATGCTTCCCGGACACAATAGTGTACACAGAACCATTAGAAATAAAATGACGCCACGTAAGTGAATATTCGTTTTAATAATAAATGTTCATCAACAAAAGAAACGGGGTCTATGATAGTGTTCAAAGTTTCGTCCGCCGACTCCAATGCAAGCTTCACATCTACGTCAGATGGAATTCTTAATATTTTGGAATAGTCCAGGCTAATCTTGAACTACTTTGGTAACCATGTAATTCGTGCAATTAGCTGCTGACAGTGTAGAAACTGAAATTGAAATCGGTGAACGAAACAATGAACCCTGCCATTGACCCACATTCCTTTTATTCATGAACATTTATTATTGAAACTTAAAACGAACTTGCACTGTAACCATTTTTCTTTTTGCTATAAAACGCAACAATATTGAGGCAGCCTGCTTGCCACAACTATGCAAAGAAATGTTACCAGCTGTAATTGTGTAACCATAGCACATTATGTTACGGTTACTTGGGTTGAACTGGTAACATTTCTCTACATGGTTGTGATCTTTCTCTACATGCCTCAATATTGGTGTGTAATATTACACAAATTTTTTTGCAGTGTGGTCTCTTTTATTTCTGATGTTTATGTGTATACCACCGCATTAGAAATGCATTTCCGACCCCGCATTATTATATGTGGAATCGCATATAACTTTTATTTTATAAAGCGATTTCTTTGTTTATGTAATTTGTAAATAGAATGTAAATTAATTTGGTATAATTTTTGTAAGTATATAATATATATATATATTTTTTCATTTGTTTATTTTACTATTGTCAAACTGCATGGTTTATTTATTTATTTATTTTGTGTGTGTATGTGTGCGTGTGTTCATTATATGGAGCATATGCAATTATAGACGATATACAGATATTTTCAATATGGAATGAAGTGAATATCAATATGAATATAAAATTTTGCATAAATATAAGATTTTACATAATATAATTTATACATATATACTCCACGTAAAAAATAATAAAATATAACTTTTAATACATAAATATTTTCTAATTTAAATATATCTATAAATATACCTTTTTTTTTCCCTACATTGAAAAAAATGAGACTTTTATAGAAATACCTAATAATGTTCACATTTTCTTTAATTTTGAGCAAAGGATAAAGTACAAACTTCTATCGACTATGAAACTGATCATATGTTTTGTTTCATATAATTTTATGTAAGGTTATGGTAAATTTCCACTGCTTAATTTTTATTATTCGTTTCCGTATTTTTTCCTTTCTTTTGCTACTCTAATAAGATATTTATGTATTTATAAATTTTATTAATAATTCATTTATTTTATTTCTCTTTGTTGTGCTTTCCGGAAGACCTAGAGTCAGACCAAAACAGAGAAAGAAAGAAAAGGTTATTCAAAAGGAATATTTCATACATTTATATCGACAAATTGTCATAGAGATACACATACGTACTTTTCAATTAGTATAGGGGTAACAGGGTAATTTTTAGACACGAAACTTTGGGGTAATTCTTAGACGCACTTGGTGCTTAAAAGCTATTAATTTTTATTTGATTTTGTATTTGAATTTAAGTTGTCAAATGTCTTTTCTCATTGTGTAAAAAATTCCTAAGCAGTAATCGACATATTAGCAAGTTTCCTATTTCACTAGAAAAATGTCTCTGAAAAATTACCTATCAATTTTTACTTTCAATATTTTCAAATTTGTCTACTGTATATATTTATTTACTTTAGTTGCAGATTTTAAATAGTATTAAAGGAGAAATTCATTACCTTCAAATTTATTAACAGAAAATTGCAGAATTCATAAACTGAGATGAGTATAGGCTTTTCCAAAAGGCATTGTTGCATTGTTTCATGCTGGTTAATTCTTAAACAATCCTTGGGGTAATGTTTAGACATCCTGGGGAAATTCATAGACATTGAAAAAATAGGTTTAAATTATTTTTTATAAGTTTTAGTCAAAGGTAAATTTAATATAATGTAAAAAAAAGTACTTAAAGAGCCCAGTTACTATTGACTATCCATTTATTGATTATATTAGTCACAATTTAAAAAGAAATCAATAAATGTTATAAAACTGTAAGTACTTTATTAAAAAAATCAGACAACTTAAACTATTATTATTTACAATTCATAATAAAGTAAAACTCAAGTGAACAAAAACGTTAGATTATTACAATGAATATACAGATCATAGCTTGTTAACTATAATCTGATGTCTTTATTTACTTTTTGTGAAAGAAGTTGAAAGTGATTCTAAAGGTGGAACTAGATTATTTATGCATCCTTAAACTAAGGTATTAGTAACTTTTAAGATGATAATAAATATGGATGCAGTTGTTATAACATATGATGATAATATGAAAAAAAATAAAAGAAAAAGAGGGGAAAATTGTTTCCTTAAAGAAAAAAAAACAACACTTCAAACAAAGAGGTTTTATCAGAAGAATCTGCAAGTTCTTCACATGATGAAAGTTTTCACAGAGATGCATCCTCCGACATCAGTTTAATAAGAAACTCTGATGCTACCATTAATATTAAAAAATATGTCTTACCAAAAAGTTCACATCAACTGAAGCTACACTTAACAAAAGTAATAAATAAGATTGCTAGTGATACATTTTTCGCTGTTTATTATGAAACTCCATATTATATTGGGAAAGTGTTGGAGGTCTTTAAAGAAAATGAAAAAAGCATCTAGAATTGAAATTTTTGAAATGGTATGAGGACAACAAATTTTGGTGACTTTCAGTACCAGATTTTGAGAAAGTTTCTAAATCTATTTTATGGTCCAGTTTAGACAGATTCTGTTTATTCCTTTAAAATTTCAAGCAATGATTTGTTTGCTGACGTTTATAGAACCTTTGAGAAGTTCTATAAGGACGTTTTTGTGAATGAACTTAGAAAAAATAATTGAAGTCATTTGTGTTTCAAGTTGAAATGGATAATAGCTTCATGTTAATAAATTCTGTTTTTTTTTTTTTTCAGTTAATTTACTTTTTAATACTTTTGCTTTATCGCCACAACTGACCTAATATCTAGTCCCTCCAGATTTAATAATTAAACTACGCTTTTAGTTATTGCCATGTTTTCCCTGATTTTTATAAAATGTTATAAAGTGTGAAATCAAACTTGTAACTTTTTTTTTTTATTGTAAGCATTAAATTGCCAATTATTTTACCCTATTTGAAGTACACAATATAACCAAATACTGACTGACTAGTACTTTTTGCAAAAATCTTATTTTCTATTCATAAAACATAGAAATCCAGTGTCTAATAATTATCCCATGCATTTCTAAGAATTACCTCAATTGCTGGGGTAATACTTAGACACGTTTTTATTTTTTTTTTAATTTTCTTTATTTACAAAGACATTAATTTAGTATTCTGATAAGATAATTCATATAATATTAATAATATAAAAATTTGAACTATATACAAAGAAACTTTTTTTTATAACAAAAGTTTACTTTTTGTCTAAAAATTACCCCGATTACCCCTAGTACTTTCTTTAAATTTATGTAAATAAAATACATAGAGGATCGTCCGAAAATTAAAAGGCAAACTATCATTAATATTTCATCTATATTTATCGTTGGATTTACCTACATAGCAAAACAACCGCTACAATTAATACTTTGTAATTTTGAGAAACATTATCATAAATGATAAGATGAAAAGATATTTTTTTTGCTGGATTAAAACAGTTAGTGCTTAGTCACTTACTTAGAAACAATATATTATAGGATCCTTTAAACAATTTTAAAATAAATAAATAAATAAATAGAAGGTTAAGATATTAAGTTATTGTTATAGCTCATTTTATTTTAGCTGTTTTCTGCATGTATAATAAAACTACAAAAATCTTCATATGTCTATCATTTTTTGCTTCGACTGACAAGATTTTACAAAAATATTATTAAGTTCAGTTCAACACATTTGAGGATAAAAATATGCTTTTAAAACAAACACAAAATTTCTACAAGTAAACTCTAAAATAATGATATTTACCTGCTAAAAATATTTATGTCTAGCTGTGTTTCTGGTCTGTCCAGTGTCAGCATTTTCCAGTCAATATCAACAGAACTTAGTTCTCGAATATTTACATGTAACATAGAACTTGGCACTGGATCTAGATAGGGAAAATCTTTGATATTTTTACAAGAAAGAGGTTGTACAACATCTTCGTCATCTGGAAGCTTCTCGGGCCGTAGTTTCAATTCTGGAAGTTTGTGTAAAGCAGTCTTTACTTCATCTTCCGACTGTGGCTTTAATGCCATCATATCCAAAAATTTTGTGGGCACAGGCCGGCCATTTTGATCTTCTACAAATGCCATAATTGAAGATTTGCATTTCAATATAGAATGGAAAACAGTAGAACACCAAATATTCTAATTTCTTCTTCAAAGCTAAGCTTTGTTCAATCTTTATCAAGTTCCCTTCTAACCAAAGTCATTTCTTAGCAATAATTAGGCATTTAGATAAATCTTAGACTTCGTCAAATGCTAATTGAAAGATAAATCGTGTCAGCAGTTAAGAAAGATTACAATTATTGTATTAGAAAAAAAATATATACATAAATAAAAATTCATGTTTCTGGCGAAGAAGATTACTAAATTTAAGAATCAACAAGTTATTGAATAAATAAAAATGTTTCTACAAATATTTAGCTTATTTATTTCATAAAATTCTAGTAATTCAACTTAAAAAATATATTTATTGACTGAGGCAAAAATGTATGATAATAATACGATTTTTCCTCCTTTTACAGTAACTGTTACACATAAAAGTTTAATTGACGGTGTTAATCCTTAAACAATTCTCAAATGCTAAATACAAACTTATATATTTGTTATGATTAGTGAATATTGCCAAAATTTTTAGCAATTCATTTCACTATTAGTTAAATGAATTCGAGATGCTGTTAGATTATAATAAAAATACCATCTCACAAGTGTGAATATTCTATAATAATTACTCGCCTGAATAATAGTCATTCAAACAAGAAAAACAAGTTTTAAAATTTTATTTTAACAATTCAGGAAAAAAAGCTGTCACAGAAAATTTTTAAACTAAATTCCTGTTAATAAAATTAAATTCTTCTCACCTCTAACTAAAACTTAATTCCTCTTAGTAAATAACTTTTGTAGATTCCATTAAAAAAAAATTCTATTATTGGAAATATAATCAGTTACTTTCTACTTAAAATATTCTTGCTTGAAATTTTCATAAGCGATGAATGATTTTTCCGATATTTTAAAATAAATTCAATATTTTAAACTTACGACACATTTCATTTTAATTAAATTTAAAACAGACTGAAACACAGGCCTTTAGTATCCCTTTCTTTATTCTTCTCTTTTTAAGAAACAAGCCAATCTTCTTTAAGAAAACTGCGCACTTTTACAACTAACTTATGACTTACGGTTTTCCTAAACTATTCGAACAAAAGCTACGTGGTAACCTACAAAAATAATTTTGGTATTCAATTTTGATTTAAAATGTATCTCTTTTGCACGATAATCATCAATATACAATTCTCCCTCTTTTTTTAATATTAGATACATAACCTATCTGACAATACATATTTCAATAAAACGAATCAAGATATTTCTGAAAAGTAATTAGAAAACTTTAAAAAAATAATAATAATTTCATGCTTAGTCGTAGAAAACATATCGATAACTTCAGCAGGCGAGGAAATTCAATCATTATAATTTTAAGATTAAACATAAAAAGTAATTAGAAAACGGCAAATATTCCTTAGTTCGAATCGCAAAACCTGCCCGCGTTTGCCAAACGAAGAAAAGAACAAAATTTGTTTCCATGGGAACTAAATTAACAGATTAGACAAGGATATGACGATTAATCGATACAAGTGCATGAACTAGGTGTATGAATGACTTTTCTCTTATGTCATATTCCCGGTAAAGTAATTTTTTTTTTCTGATTTTTGCCGAAAGGAACGTGTAATTATATTATATCAATTTCATTTGTGCATTAAATATCGATGTCACATTTAGAAGGTAGTTATTCTTATTCTGATATAAGCTAATGATTGAAACAATCATTACAAAGAAAAGTTAAAGATAGAATAACAGTCTTACTTTCCAGATAAAATGCAATTTTTCTTGTAAAGATATAGAACATATTATGTATGCCAAGTTATACAATTTTATTAACATAATGACTTTAAATATAGTTTTGAAACGGAGTTTCAAAATGTAACCAGGAGGTATCTTTGAAGAGAAAAAAAAAAGTCTAAGTACCATAAAATAGTTTTCGGGTGATAGAGTCTTTAAAAATCGAACAATATAATGACGTAAAGCGGCATCTTTAATTCAACTTTTGTACAATGCATAGATAAAATCCAGAAAAATAATTAAATAATCTAATGTGTCCTTCACACTGCTTTAGGTAACCCAACTAGTTTTAGAAAGTTTTATTTGGCATATATTTCTGAGTAAGTGGGGCTGTCGTTCCCTAAACAATACCCCTTTCGCGTTAGAACATTGTACCTACATTACATTTATAAAGCAGTTATGATTATTTATTACATTTATAAAATCATATCAAATTATTCAGACAACATTTACTCATACCATACTTTGAAACTTAAATGTCTCAAGTCAAAATTTTTAAATAGCACCCCCATATAATCTTCAAAACACCAAATTTGAACTTCTTGCAATTCTGTTTTTAATTTATGTTGATAACAGACAGGCACACAGACCGGATGCTAAAATTTATTTTCATAATTAGAGGACCAAAAAACACGTAATTACATCAAAATCTCTGCCAAGAAAATTGGACTACAAAACAATGCTTTGTCTACCATACAGGTAACAAAAAGTGTCATTCCAAAGCATTTTTCCTGGACATGATAAAATTAATTCAAGCATTTGCATCAACTACATGCCGCAGAAAGGAATGCATTCACTTAATGTTGGGTAATCTTGTACATTGTCTAAAAATGTACATAGTGTACTTAAACTTTTCACAGTAATAAAAATACATTTCACATCTTGAATGCATGCATTATACATCTTGAAGTACATACTTTGAGCAATTTCTTACTAGCCTTTAATGCAGAAGCTATTCGCACATATTTTAGACAAGTTTGGCTTGATATATATATATATATATATATATAAATCGTCTACTTAAGGTAAATTATTTTTCGGAGCTAATATATTTGTAAAAATATATAAATTATTGTTTGGCAATTGAAATATTTGTTTACATGCAAAATAGCATTTTTAAAGAACACCTGAATGGAAGGTTACATTTCTACACTTTCTGAAGAAAAATTTTCATATTCAGAGTTATTAAAAAACTCTGTGAAAGGAAAAGGCATAGTTTTTCTACATTTAAAGCCACAACAGAAAAATGTCAAGAACCTACTTAAAAGAATTAGGGATGAAATTTGCAATATCTTTAAAAGAAAAAATACTAAAAATAAAAATGTAACTTTTTTTTTTAATATATATTTTTACATAGTCAAGCACTTTTTAATTTTTCCCCAAAAAACAAATTAGCAAATTTTTAAATCCATTCCTAATTCCTTTAAGTAGGTTCTATTATGTATCCCCAAAAGAAATTAAATCTTTTCTTAAAAATTTATAGAAGTTTTAACATTTTGAAGTTCATGAATTCGTGAAATATGTTAAAAAAAAAAAAAAAAAAAAAAAAAAAAAAACGCAATTTAAGAATTTCAAATCTGTAAAAAAAATGTATCAAATACCATAGGAATTGATGCCTGAATATATATTTGATTGAACAAACCGAATATTGTTTAATTTATAAATATTAAATGGTAATATAAGCTTTTATATGAAACCTTCACTGGTGCCAAGTTCCCTTAACGAAGTAGATCGAAATGACACAAATTAACAGCTAATTATTCCGATTATATTATTTTTAAATTCAAGGGCATTAAAAACAAAGTTTGATCCCATTATGGCCTGATGCAGAAGAAATTTCTGTATATTTTATTAAATTAAAAATAGATAAATAAATAATTTATCTATAAAAGTTTATTTAAAAACTTTTTGGAACCAGTTCACACAATTATACGGCAATATCAAAAACAAGATATGAAAACGCTCTGTAGAAAAAGGCATAATAAACCGCTTTCTGCCTTTATTTAAGGATGTTTAATTTATTTCAGTTCTGTTCATCTTCATATAAAGCTAAATCTTCTGATGTATCAAGCATGGATTTCTACGCTTTTGGTCTTTTAAAAAGCGCATTATCCAGACGTCGACCTACAACTCTTTTTGAACTTTGGAAACCTTATGCTTGAGGATTGGGCCAAAATGCACATTTCGATACAACGGAATGGGATTGCAATGAATATTACCCGATAGAAAGATAGTTTAGAAAAAGGATTAGCAAATTGAACATTTAAAACGCAAACATTTTATGTAAATCATTTTTGTAAGGACCATGAAAATCATCTAAAACATGTGTGAACATCCTCTATAAATCCGAATTCATTTGTATGACCCTCTAAATGAATGGTGACACTATATATAATATTCTATGTAAAACTTGTTCTAGTGCATACAAAAAATACATGTTAATTTCATTATGATTTGTGTACTTAAATTCTTTATCGTTCATTGGTTTAACAGAGAAGCCAAACATTTGACATCCTTTACCATTCTGGTATCTGTCGTCTTTAGAAAAAGGGGGGGGGGGAGGTAGAACTAGTTAAACAAAACCAAAAAAAAAAAAAAATCATTTACCAAAAAAAAAAAAAAAAAAACATTTACCCCCCCCCCCCCCCCCAAAAAAAAAAAAAAAAAAAAAAAAAAAAAAAGTGATGGCTGAAACACGATTGTATCAGACTTTGTAAATCAAACTGCTTATTTCTTGAAAAATACAATTTCAAATAAAAATTGAATACCTAAAAAACCCACCACGTCAAAAAATCACACAAAAGTATTAATAAAATCGACTGAAATGGTATTAAAATAATGTTGGAAAAAATGCTGAAATGTAATAAAAATAACAAATCCAAGAAATCGCCAAATCCAAAACCCGCCAAGGACGACAGATAACAAAGCTATACCCCCATTTTCTTATGCGGCAGTTTTTAATATTTTTTGTTTTAATGGATTTTTAAAGTTTTGTTCCTTCTTTGTTCGGTAGATAGTATCACTACTACAAAATTTAACAAACCATTCGGAGCCTTGCAAACGATGTTTCAGGGGACGCGAAATGCACCAGTCACTTGAATTTTCTTAGCAGGCGTGAGTGCACCTTATTCGTTTGATGATGGACTGCCCATACAGCACATTATCTCCTCAGGACATCATGAGGATGCCCTATGGAGAACATGAAATCCTGAAGATGGAGACCTGTGCTATAAGGACGTCTAGATTTCCCCTTAATGAAGAGCTGAAGTTATTATACTGACTTGAAAGAAATTTTGCGAGTTTTTACAATTAATATTATTTACTCGCAAAGTATTTATTTATTTATTAAATTAAATATTATTTCAATTTAATAAAATTGACTTAAAGATGTTTCAAACTAAAAATTTCTCAAATATTAAAAATGTTAGTTTCTTTCTTTTTACATATTTATGATAAGCTTTCAGCTGTGTGTCTAATAGCACCATTTTTTATCTGAGTTTAGCGATTTTCAAAAGAAATTAAGTAGTGAACGTTTAAGGGTTAAAAATATTAAAATGCACCAACGAAAAATTTCGTTCATAAGTGTAATGTATTTACTTTATTTATTTCCTTGTACACTATTTGTCCGATCTTAATAAAAACGATTCAAGTAATAGCGTTATATGATTAAGATGTACGGCTGTATTCACCAATAACTTCAACTCCCGGTTGAAAACGAAAACTTGAAAAGCGTATAAAGACAGGGTTCAACTTTTTAGCAAAGTCTAACGCATTGCATCTGCCATCTAGCGGCATTGTTATTTTAAGATTTTTTAGCTGAAAATAACCAATCAGAAATTATATGAAAATATTGACTCTAGATGGCAGAAGCAGCGCGTCAAATTTTCTTTGAAAGCTATACTCTGCCTTTAGACGCTTCACAAGTTTCTGCGTTGAACCGGCAGTTGAAGTTAATGGAGAATAAGGCCGTTAGACATCCTGATAACATCCGTTTTTGAGTTATGCTAATAATAGATCAACTGCTAAAAGCCTTATTTTTAGATTCAGGGGAATACGAATCATGTAATTATAACAAAAACTCGATCGAAAATTTGAAACTAAAACAGTTCTATACCGTATCTAGGTAACAGAAAATAATAATCTAGTGTGCCACTCACACTACTTTCTCCTGCTCTGTTAAATTTACAGTTTTATTAAACAGCTTATACTTCTGAATAAAGGAAGGTATCGTCCCCCGTTTTAATTCCACAATTGAAATTTGCACGCATATGCTTAAAAAAAAAAAAAATAAAAATAAAGCTGTTTATTATATTTACACTACGTGACACTGAAAATGCAACACCAAGAAGGAGTGACCAGAAAAATATGCAAAATTAGGGTAGACAGACGCACCTCACCGAGTTATGCGAATGATGTGAAATGCGCAGCTCTCCAGCGCACGTTGAATAAGATAGGAACCTGCAGAATGTTCACTTTTCGTGCTGTTATTTCTGCTGGGGAAATCATTGTAGAAATTTTGTTCTTGTCTTAGAGGACGCGTGTAATAGCAGAGAATGCCAGGCTGCTGTCAACAGAGGTAGTTCTAGCAGACACGATTTTACGAGGGGCGTGGTGATCGGACTGAGAATGGCAGGTTGATCTTTACCGCAAATCTCAGCTGACACACACATGGACGCGCCCACAGTGCACCGGCTGTGGCGAAGATGGTTGTTACAAGGAAATGTGGCAAGTTTGAGGGATGCCAGTGCAGCCAGAGTGAGGTCAGCACGCGTGGATCGACGTATCCACCGACAAGCGGTGGTGGAGCCGCAAGTCACTTCTACCACCTCCATTCTGCAGCATGTTCAAGACACCCTGGATGTTCCCGTATCGACCAGAACAATTTCTCGTTGATTGGTTGCTAGTGGCCTGCACTCATGACGTCCGTTAAGAAGACTGCCATTGACAGCATAGACGTCAACGTCTGCAATGGTGCTGGTCTAGAGCGATGTGGACGATAGAATGGCACAGGGTCGTATTCTCAGATGAGTCCTGTGATGTAGAAATCACATATATTTTAAAAAAATATCTATTTAACTTTAAGTCAAATCTATTTTATCGCTTTTTTTATAATTCACTCGTGTATTCAATATTAATCTTTTGTAACTACCGAATTCTTCCTCTATCAGTAAAATAAAAAAAATAAATGTAAAAGATAATCAGTCTCCTTGCATATTCTCATATTCATTTCCTATCATAAAGAGTAACACATGGCTCATTTTATTTATGTTCCTCCCAAATCACAGTAGCCTTATTTCTAACGTAATTTATTCAGTTAGACAAAATTATCCTTGAACACAATTAAATTAAAGCTATATTGCGGTTTACTTTTCTCATGATGAATGTCTGGCGAAATTTAAGGTTTTCTTAGGGTTATCATATTATGGCAATCCTACTCTGTATTCAAAATTGTTAGCCTAATTTGAGTGTAACGTATCTTTAAAAAACCACTTTTTATGTGTTCTTGCTGGCGATGAAATTAAATGCCAATATGTAACAATAATTTGAATTTGGCTGAAACTTTATCATTCTTCTCTGATCGCTCCTGCTTAGAACATGCAGATGTAGTTCTTAAAATATTTATACGTTAGGGTCACCTTCCCTCCTTATTTTATGCAGCAAGTCAATAAAAAAAACTGTGCACAAATTTTTGTCAATTTTTTATTGATTTCTGAATTTATCATTTTAAACACCTCTGGATAGAATCTTGGTTATTTTAATGGAAGAATTGTAAACTGTTGCTAGCGGCAATCAACGCAAGTAGAAGAAGTTTTTTTCACCTATACGAAAATATGGCCTAATGGAGATATCGAATTGGAAACTTTTCTATTCACATTTTGTCTGCCTGTAAAAAATCTTCTCTACATACCTGTATTATCCAACGGAAAATTATCTTACCTGCCACAAGAAAATCTTCATTACATACCTGAATTATCCTACGAAATATCTTCTTACCTGTCACTAGAAAATCTTCATTACATACCTGGTGCCAAGTACTTTAGAAACCAGAGGTGTCCTTAGCATTTATTTCGGGGAGGTGCCCCCCAAGGAAACAAAATTATTTTAATATTGATCAAATAAATAATTAAATTATCTGCTATTTTTCGATAAAATTATGAACATTAATACAGGATAATTATGAACTTCTAGCAAGTGATTTTTATGAATATTCTTCGAATTCTTTTAAGCTTTGCTTTTGAACTTGTGTCTTCAAGAAAAGTACGCCAAGAAAATAAACAGAAAGTATGTGGTAAAATAGACTTTCAAATACATATGTGCATATAATAAGCGTCCTTATAGAAGGAAATATATATTTTAGTCTAGAAATGACTTTTTTGCGACTAAATATTTTCAACTAGATCTTAAGAAAAAAAAAAAAAAAAATTAAAAAAATTATCGACTTTTATTACTCCACTGGATATTTTTAAACTTTTCGCCATGTGATTTTATGAAGATACTTGAATGCATTTTTACATGGTTCCTGTATTTTGATCAAAACTATTAATATATCTACTATATGAAAGTGATCATCTTTAAACTTCATTAGATGGAGTTTTCCGAACTGTTGTTTTTTATGTCTCAAGATAATGCAATCATCTTCGATTATCCGATTTTATTATTTTATAGGCGTCAGAAGATTTTCCGTATTCCTGGAGGTGTTTCTGTTCCATACAAGTTTTTGTTTTGATCAGCGACTTTCGTGTTTATGAACTCTGATCCTGCCGAGGAGAACTACAGTGTCGTTAATTAAGATATGCTACGGTCAAAACATTCGCTGTACTTTTTCGTATTAATGGTTCCCGGATTTGCGAATTTAAATTATCGAGTTATATAAATAAATCGATTTATCAAATCTTTAGCTACCGCTTTTATGGATCATCAAAGAAAAAGGTAGTTTATTTTATATTTTATGTCTAAATTTTTAATCTTTAATGTAGCATTTAAATATTTTAATGCTAATAATTTCTAAAAAAAATAATAATGATATAAAATATAAAGTTAGTTTATTTAATATTTCAACTACTTCAATTTTTATTATTATCCAAGGAAATAATTCAATATATTAAAAGAAAAATATATATGATATGTATATGTAAAGGGAAAAACTCTTTTAATATTTATACACATATCATTTAAAGATGAGATATTTCATATTTGATGTTTTATTATTGAAATGTTTTAATTGCTTTTATTTTATTTTATATTTTATGGGAGTTATTAGGTGCTTCCTTATTACTTGGTATGATATATATAGATACATTTTATTCATATTTTGTTTTTTAATACAGCAGTTTTTATTTGATATATATTTCTTGAGATGATAAATATACATTCATTTCTTGATATAAAAAAATATATATATACATTCATTTTTTTTATATTTCTTCTATTTTTTGCTATAGCAGTTTGCATACATATTCTGCTGTCAAATATATTAAAATTTTATTTTTAGGTACGGCTATATATACACATTTTTTAACAAAATAATGGGTAAAAAAAAAAAAAAAAAAAAAAAAAAAAAAAATCTTACCACAATTTTGATATTAATTAAATTTTGAATTTTGTATTTTATTACTTGAATGTTTATTTTCTTTTCTATCTACTAAAAAAAAAAAAAAAAAAAAAAAAAGATATTAATGATGTTTATCAGTTTTTATAATGTAAGCAACTTAAATTTTTAATTGTCAATTGATATTCTTCTTGCAATCTCAAGCGCGCGGGAATGCAATGTTTTTGTTGTGTTCCATATACCTTTGCATGGCAATATACGGCTGGATCGTTTTGCCATGTACAAAGATAAATTTTACTCAACAACTTGAAAATCATTTGGCATATTTTGATAGTTTTCCTTATCACATCCATTTTTTAATGCAATAACCCATATAGCTGTTGGATTCGATTGAAACAGATATATTATGTAATGATATTAATAATTTCATATATGTATATATATTTTATTACAACAGCAAGATTTATTACTAAATTTCAATTTGATTTTTAAACTTATTTTAAATCTTATTATACTATTTTATTTTTACAATTCTTTTTCTCAATTTTATAATGAAATTTGTTGTATTTTTGGCAAGACACAAGTTACGTACTTTTGTTTTATTTCATATTTCTTTTTCAGGCAACATTCAACTAAAATATGTTTAAAATAAATAATTATAAGTAATGGTAGCAATGATATTTAAAAGAAAAAAAAATATTTAATAACTGCTTATATAATTTTCTTATACATTTTAAAATCAATTGATATAAGATAATAATAGTAAATATTTTTAAATAAGGATATATATTTTTATATTTATGCATATTTACAGCGTAATTTTCATATTAAAATATTATGTTCTTAAGAATAATTTTTTTTTTCATACCTCTGATTAAAGAAAAAGTATATTATAATAAACAGTAAGACGTAAGAAAATAAATAAACTTTTGTTCAAAATGTTTTAAAATGCCGATATGATTCCGGTAGTTCTTGTGGTAAGTATTTCTCTTTTTACTTGATTTTGTAGATGTTTCTTCTGTGTGGATAAATATTTAATATTAGATTATTGTTCATAGTTTTGAGACTAATCAATCATATATTTTTAAATTTTAAAATCATTCTCATTTTGTTACTTGAAATTGTCGGAATGCCATACAGTGATTGGTATATTTTCTTATCAATATACACACACATTTTTGTTTCACATCTCACATTTTTTAAAATCCATCCATGATGTGGATATATTAAAAAAAAAAAAAAAAAAAAAAAAAAAAAAAAAATCCAGATATATTTTTTATAATCTTGAGCATATAAGAGAATATGTATAAAATTTCTAACAATTTAGCACAATTTTAAATGACAGTATTTCGTAACACAGTAATACACAAATTATACTGCTATTTGCATATATATATATATATATTTTTTTTCGTGTTGAAGTAAATTATGGTTAAAATATTAACATAATTAAATTTACACTTTGTTTTAAATTTTATTGGTAAAATATGATGTAAAATCTAAGTTCATTTAAATGTTTCTTATTACATGTTTGCAAGGTAGTTGTGCTAATTTAAATTTTACATATTTTTTGGAGATTTTTCCTCTTACTTACTTCAAAGTAAAATTACAATAAAGGAAGGCATGGTGAATAAATAAATAAATAAAGTAAGGTGCAATAAATTATTACTTAGATTAATTTGTAAAAAAAAAATCACAAGTAAGTAACAAATTATGTGTTTCTTTCTGTATACATTTTTTGCTGATTATGTACATGTGTTCTTATACATGCTTATTCTTGAGTCAGAACTTCATTGTCATTTGACTAATTTGGGGTCCGGTTGAATGGCAAATTTTTTTCAATAGTTTTTTTCCACATTTTTACACGTTTTTACACATTTCACTCACTAAGGCATGTTATAATTGGCCTCACAACCCAATTATTCAGGTATGTAATGAAGATTTTCTAGTGACAGGAAAGAAGATATTTCTTAGGATAATTCAGGTATGTAATGAAGATTTTCTTGTGGCAGGTAAGATAATTTTCCGTTGGATAATACAGGTATGTAGAATGTTTTTTACAGGCAGACAAAATGTGAATAGAAAAGTTTCCAATTCGATGATCTCCATTAGGCCATATTTTCGTATAGGTGAAAAAGACTTCTTCTACTTGCATTGATTGCCGCTAGCAACAGTTTACAATTCTTCCATTAAAATAACCAAGATTCTATCCAGAGGTGTTTAAAATGATAAATTCAGAAATCAATAAAAAATTGACAAAAATTTGTGCAAAGTTTTTTTTATTGACTTGCTGCATAAAATAAGGAGGGAAGGTGCCCCTAACGTATAAATATTTTAAGAACTACATCTGCATATGTTCTAAGCAGGAGCGATCAGAGAAGAATGATAAAGTTTCAGCCAAATTCAAATTATTGTTACATATTGGCATTTAATTTCATCGCCAGCAAGAACACATAAAAAGTGGTTTTTTAAAGATACGTTACACTCAAATTAGGCTAACAATTTTGAATACAGAGTAGGATTGCCATAATATGATAACCCTAAGAAAACCTTAAATTTCGCCAGACATTCATCATGAGAAAAATAAACCGCAATATAGCTTTAATTTAATTGTGTTCAAGGATAATTTTGTCTAACTGAATAAATTACGTTAGAAATAAGGCTACTGTGATTTGGGAGGAACATAAATAAAATGAGCCATGTGTTACTCTTTTTGATAGGAAATGAATATGAGAATATGCAAGGAGACTGATTATCTTTTACATTTATTTTTTATTTTACTGATAGAGGAAGAATTCGGCAGTTACAAAAGATTAATATTGAATACACGAGTGAATTATAAAAAAAGCGATAAAATAGATTTGACTTAAAGTTAAATAGATATTTTTTTAAAATATATGTGATTTCTACATCACAAGTCCCGCTTCTGTTTCTCCAAGGATAGTCACCGTGTACGAGCGTAGCGTCGACGTGGAGACAGGTCCAATCCGGCAGCAATTGTGGAACGACCCACCGCGGCATCATGGTTTGGAGCACAATTGCATATGATTCCAGGTCACTTCTAGTTCATATTCAATGCCCTATGATGGCCAAACGATACGTGGATGATGTGCTGCGGCCGATGACATTCCCCTACCTTCATGGGGTGTCCAATGCCCTTTATCATCAGGATAATGCCCGACCGCATACTGCTCACATCAGCCAACGTGCACTGCAAAGTGTACAGATGCTTGCATGGTCACTGTTCTCTCCTAATTTCTCACCAATCGAACCCATTTGTGATGTGATTGGATGGCATTTGCTGATCCTGCCACTTCCGCGCTCATAAGATGAACTGTGGCAAATTGTTGACAGGGGATGGAGAGCCATTCGAACTCTCATTGACTCTGTACCTAAATGTGTTGCTTCATGTATTGTTGTGCACAGTGGTCCTACAACCTACTGAGCAGACGCTATTCTTGCTCTGTATTATGACAATGATTTTGAAATAAAGATCACTTTTTGTTCATTGCCAAGTTTCATCTCTTTCTGGGTTTTTTCACTTTCTTGGTGTTGCATTTTCAATGTCACGTCGTGTAAAAAGTTATTTCAAATATTCAAAGAAATTTTACCCACACCACTCTATAAAACTTTCAGACTTTAGTCCAAATTTTCAAATAGATTACCCATATGATCTGCAAAATACCAAATTTTAACTACTTATAGCTATTGTTTTTAATTTAAGTTGATAACAAACAGACGCATAGACCAACTGCTTAAAACTTGGTTTTCATATTCAGAGGAACTCAAAACATGTAATTATAGCAAATATTTAATTTTGAAAACAAATCATAAATTCTAATAATTTGTCTGCCAAGCACAAGTAATTCCAAAGCAATTTTCCTAGATATTGTTTTATTTAGTAAAATACATCCGATAAAAAATAATGTATTCGCATAATTTTCAGTAATCCCGTATATTATCTATAAACTGTTAGTTTCACATTATTTAAATTTAGAACATTAAAATAATAATAATAATAATAAAAAGCATATTTAAATTTGAAATGCACTTCCAGCAATTTCCAACTATAGTCCCTAATATAATCAAAGTTTTATTGTTTGACCCTTCCTGGGGTATTTTTAGAAAGCATTTTTATAAATCTTTCTCTGCACTGAACATAATGAAATTAACGTATATCATCCGTAGCCACAAAATCATGCTTTTAATGGAATAATTAATATTAATGAATGATTTACAGGCCCCACAAAAATATTCAGATACATTAGGGGGATATAATTGCAAACTGCTTGAATACATTTTTAGCTGTGTTATGTTATTTCAATACTTTTGAACATTTGTCTGTCTGCCACTATCTAATTACTGTAAGTAATTTCAGAATATCTTGAAACGGGTATATGATATTAAGCCATTATTATTCACTATGGCATGTTCTCTACTGAGAATTATATAGTGTTTAGCTAATCTGTATACAGGAACTCACAAAAGTTGCTGAAATTACAGTTGGAAAAAGTTGGACTCACAGCCATGCCATTATTCACTATGGCATGTCCTCTACTGAGACTGATATAAGGTGTAGCTAATTTGTATATAGGGACTCACAAAAGTTTTCCGATCGTTACGAGAAGTATTCTTTCTAAAACATATTTTAATACATTTGTACTGCACACAACATAGTGAAATTGATATACGTTACATCTTTCATGAATCCCTGTACACAAATTTGCTGTACTATTTTATTAGCTGTAACATTTATACCATTTTCAGTAAAGGACAGATACACAGAACCCTTTTTTTCTATAGAATAAAGTATGACTGGTGTATTTTATCAGTTTACAGGGCTTAATAAACTTATTCATATACATTATGCAATACTGGGTTACACAAAAGCAATCTTTTTAATGCCTTTTCTTTCGAAATAAAGCTATAATGATATTTTTGTGAGACACCTTTCATCACAGTTAAAAAAATTATATATAATTTTGGTGACATATAATTTTGTTTATAGACAATATACAGAATGACACAAAAGAAGTTTAACAATTTTGGAGTTCTTCATCTTCTCCCTTCATAATGAAAAACAAAATGTATTTTAATGAGTAATTACAAAGGCATAACACATTTGGAGGTTATATGATGTAATGGTAAGTACAAATGGAAATTATTTATAATCTATGTGAAAACTGCATGATTTTTCTTTATATTATATTTTCTCTATATATTAAAAAAAAGTAACTGTCCCTGGCGTCAATTTTTTTTGTCTGCGACAGCATCTTCTCGCGGAGGGCAAAGTGCTCTGCATCTTGAGAGGTATCAGTGTATTCCGACTGTTTCAAGGAAGGCATTTCAGCTGCTCAGAAGTTTCTATCATTTTAATTACCGAAGTTATTAACAAAAACGTAGGATTTATAAAGGTACTCTATTTGCCACCGGAGAAAAAGTTTCTCTTATGACGTTTTTTTCTGTGTTGCTGACGTCACTTTCCTCAGGAAGATGAAAATGTGATCAATGGTGTAAATAAGAAAAATTGAAAAATTGGCATCTTTGAGATGCACGAGAGAAGAAAAAAAATATTTAGAATAGCAAAATATGAAAATAACCGATATTTTAAAAATATTAAGTAAAAATATAATAAAAATGAAATGAAAATTAGTTTATATTTTTATTTTATTTTACATTATTATTAGTGCTAGAGGCCTATTTCAGTCGGTACAGTTGTCGAATTTTTATACGTCACTCTTAATAGTGCTAAGGGCCTATTTCAGTCGGTTTATTGAATGGGGATTTATTGAATGAAGTCCCCCCCCAGGCCCAACTTTGACATGAGTCCCCCCCCAGGCCCAACTTTGACATGAGTCCCCCCCAGGCCCAACTTTGACATGAGTCCCCCCCCAGGCCCAACTTTGACATGAGTCCCCCCCAAGGCCCAACTTTGACATGAGTCCCCCCCAGGCCCAACTTTGACATGAGTCCCCCCCCAAGGCACACCTTTGACATGAGTCCCCCCCAAGGCACACCTCCCCCTCATTGGGAAAAACAGAAAAAACGTTGTTTTGCGGCTATAAGACAGTTTGGACTTCCAACGTTATTTGTTACAGTATCTGCAGCTAAAACACATTGGTTTGATTTAATGAAAACTTTATCATGGAATTTAGATCGTCACGAATTAACTAAAGAAGAATTTGTCGATATTAACAAGTTTAGCAGTAGGCCTCTGGCACTAAATTAAAATCTGTCAATGTCAGATTTTCAATGTCAGATGTTTTAAATAATGAAATAATGCCGTGTCTGTATAATTTTTTTATAGTATTAGCTAGGTTTGTATTATTAGTTTTTATTTAACGTTAGGCGACAAAGATTTACTAATGAATATAATGATTATGTTAAACAACGATTGGTATACGCAAGCGAAGTGATGACTTCACTGGCCGTTCGTGGATGCAAGAAAAATATTTCCTATGTTAAACGTCCATTGGATTTTTTGTAAAAAATTATTAAAAATCGAGGAAAATTATTTCTCGCTTTTAATCTCCATATTTAGATATAGGTATGTATTAGTTATCATGTGCATGCGTTAGATTAAGTGGTTTTTGTTGTAAAATTGATAAAATTTGAATTTTAAATTTCAAAACTCTAGAAAAAAAAAATGGCAATCTTCCATATTCGACTGAAAACATAAACATTTCATTTCTAAGGATGATATTTACACAATAAATATCCAACTAATATACTAATTAAAAGGAAAATGATAAATATTCTATCATAATTTGAAGTCAAATTTGTTTTCAAATGTCTAAATAAAGTATCGGATATAAGATTACTAACATGTTGCAGCGGAATAGATTTTATCGGTCATCCTTGACAGAAAAAAAAATATCGCCATATGATCTGGCGAACATAATTTAATTCCTTTCAAAAATCATGGTTATTTATTTCGTACAATACATATTACGAAAGTATACATCTAGCATGTATATTTTCGTATTACGTTTCTGATCGCCAAAAACAAAAAACGTCAAGGACGACAGAGTTTTGAAATTTAAAATTAAAATTTTGTCAATTTGACAGCAAAATAACTGAATCTAACACATGCACATGATAACTAATACCTATATACACCCAAATATGGGGATTAAAATCTGGAAATAATTTTCCTCGATTTTCAATAATTTTTTACAAAAAATCCAATGGGCGATTAACATAGGAAATCATTTTCTTGCATCCACGGACGGTCAGTGACATCACACTTCGCTTGCGTATAGAATTAGAGGTTAAGCCCAGAAATTTTGAAAATGAAATTTACGAGATGACAACATAGATTAGTTTATATAAAAATTTAGCTTTTTTAACTCAAAACATATTTAAAATGATGGATGTTTACTATGACCAATTTAGCGATTTTTAAAATTTAGAAATGAAGAAGCTCGTAAGTTTTTCGCCAAGGAATTCATTTACGCAATCACAATAGCCATTTTAACTCTAGCCATGCCTTAAATATAGAGAAAAATTGTAAAATAGTGCAATAATAATAATAATAATAATAAAATCGGCAACCTATTTTTGTTTTTTAAGCATTGATGTAAAACTTTGCAGAAAACAGAATTTAATTTAATACAACAGGACTTTTTTTTTTTTTTGTCTATTTTCCCCTGCAATGGAATGAAGTAACTGCATTGCTAAAATATTTTAGTTACACCTAATACAGGACCTCACTGGCGGATTTCAAATTTTTCATTTATTTTGACGATGATTTAAATTATCTATCTCAGTTATGCATGTCAAAATTTTTGCGAGAACAGTTAAATTTCGCTACTTCGGTGCGAAATTTAAAATTTCGACAAGAGGTTAAACTGTACCATTGCTTTAGCACAATTTTTTTTTTCAATTTTATTTTAAATATTTTTGAACTTATTTCAAGAGGGAAAAAAAAGAAGAACATTTTTTATTTGGTCTAAATGTACAAAATATCTCCAGGTAAAATATTATCCGTATTATTAGAAAGAAAATAGCTAAAGTAGTTTTCCCTGTATCATTGATGTCTCTATAAATTAAATTAAATTACATTATCCAATATGGCAATATCATAATATTTCATTCTCCACACGTATTTTTTATTTTCTAAATTCAATATTACATAATATATATGTAAAAAAATCAAGGTGTAATCAATATATATCCAGAAGATGTAGCCAACAAATATTCAGAAGCCATCATTAACACAAGTTCAGGAGATATCGACAGCAACTATGATCAATATATACCAGTAGATATCGCCAACAATAATAATTATTTAGAAGATGTCGCCAACAAGTATTCTGGAGCCATCATGCATATTTATTCAGAATATATTGTCAACAAATATTCAAAAACCATCCAATTTATGAATGGTGAGGGTCTATCTCGAATACTTCAAACCGGCAATTCGTTTTTACAATATAATCAAGGATGAATTTTTCACTTATCAGTAGGTTTCGAAAAATGTGATTTTTTTCTCTTTTTTTTTTTTTTTCAACGATTTAACTTAGAATTTAATATAGTTTAAGAAATGGTAAAATCAGATATATACGGGCATCTTGGCAAATTCATGGCAACAACGCAAAATCGTTATCTGAAAGAAATTGTCCTGCCGTACTACTACTAATGAAATGTTTAAAATAATTGCATTAATCACATTAGATATTTGTTTTCAATGGATCGGACTAAATCATATTCTAGAAAAAATGCACTTTAAAAAGTTGCATCTTTACTGTTGTAAGCATCATTTTAAACCTTGCTGCACACTGGGAATAAATGCAGAGTGTTACATATTGCCCTAAATTAACAAAAAATTCAATAGTAAAAAATATAGGCATTAGAAAAAATAAATTCATAATTTATTTAATCAAGCAATAATACAAGAAAAATTCATCGACAAATAGTGACAAAAATTTAACAAGTGGATCGTATACTAAAGCTGTAACGCTAAATCGTTTAGATGTTAAGAATTTCTCTCTGTTCTAAACAGTTAGTGCTATCGTTCTTTATTTTGTGTGTCTAGCTTTCTAACATATGTTTTCTCTCAAAATAATAGCAAATTGTTATTAAATTGTTGGACGTTAAAACAGATTTTTCACGTATTATAAACGATATAATATTAAATATTGTGTATTTCAAAGTGATACCAAATATGGTGGATTTCTATAATATTGTTCAACTTTTCTCTTGTGTTATGTATTATTAATATTCCAATTCAATGAAAGGCAAAGTTGCGAATAGTCGGGTAGAATCCAGCATGGATTAATGAGCGAAGCAAGTCGGGGTGAGGGAAAGCCTTCCTCGGGGGTTGGTGAGCGGAGCGAGCAGGGGGCAGAGCCCCCTAGTATTTTTAAATGATTTAATGGTAAGTACAGTTGGAAAGTATTTGCAATCTATGTAAGCTGCATATTTTTTTTTTTTTTTTTTTATCAGATGGTTTACAATTAACAATATTTTAATTGCATTCAGTTATAACATTGAAATAAACCTCTAACACCAAAATCTTTTAGTTTGAATCGAGACTTAGCATTACATTTAAATATTGATAACTTTGTATGCATAGTAATATATATATATATATGTATATATACAGGGTGATTAAAAAAAACGTGGTCAAAATGACATGGTAGATCAGTCATACAGCAAGGATCAAAAATCGCATAGGAACAGAGGGTCGCAACTGCGATCCTGTGCCACTACAGGGCGTCTAAAATAATACGCAACACAAAGAGAAGAAACAAAACCAATACTGATAATCACTCACTCACATACAACTAATGCAAGCCAAATGTTGAGCCTACGGAGCTGCTGAAAGTTTTTGCCAGATGCATCGAGACAGGCCTGGCATCTACTTTGCATAGAACGCCACACCTTCTCAAAGATACCAGGTGTATCTCGAACACATCCTGCTGCCACAACGATTCTTCCTACCAAGTCTTCCGGCGTTGAAACAGTTGTTTCATACAAAAGTCCTTTTAAAAATCCGCATAAGAAAAAATCCAAGGGAGACAGGTCTGGTGATCGTGGTGGCAATGCGATTGGCCCACCGCGACCAATCCAGCCGCCAGGAAAAGTAGCCTGCCCTGACGTCTGTGCTGAAATGTGCAGGAGCTCCGTAGTGTTGAAATCGAATGCGTTGAAGAATAGGCATCGGAACATCATTCAGCATTTCTGGCAGAACCTCTTGCAAGAATGTTAGATAAATGGGACCATTAAGTCTTTCTGGGAGAATGTACGAATCAAGTAAACAGTCTCCTAGAATGCCAGCCCACACGTTAACGGCAAATTTTCGTTGTGCGCCGTGCGGACGTGTAGCATGCGGGTTTTCATCCGCTCACGTATGCAGGTTGTGAAAGTTCATCACACACTCTAATGAGAACAGAGCCTCTGCGAAGTTTCAGTCTGTAGCACTTTCTTGCAAAAACCACCAGTCAAAATCCATACGATTGTTGTAGTCTCCCGGTTCCAGTGCCTGGACGCGTTGTAAATGATAAAGATGTAGTCCTTCGTCGTGCAGAATGCGCCAGACGGTAGCTTGGGGGATATGGGTCTTTCGGGATACAACTCGTGTACTCGTTGAAGGATTACGCTGGAGTTCTTAGACAACTCTTTCTTTAGCACCAACTGTCCGAGTTATTTGTTGGCGACCAGCATCCGGCTTGTGCACGTTGAACGAGCCGGTTTCACACAATCGTCGATGCAGTGTGGAAAAGAATGAGCGGCTAGGACACCTTTCTATCAGGATATTTCTCATGATACATTCACAAGGCTTCTCGTCGATTTCAGTTGGCTATGCCATAAATTAGATAATTGTCAGCCATTTCGCGGTGAGTGTAACTAGCCATTATAAGTCCAACGCATCCACGGCTCGAATAAAGACAATCTCCGTTTGCTCAGATCGTGTTTGTATTGCAACGCCCTCTCGTGGCTCTAGCGCCCTCTACAGGTGTTTGCGACCCTCTGTTCCTATGCGATTTTTTATCCTTGTTGCATGACTGATCTGCCATATCATTTTGTCTACGTTTTTTTGAATCAGCCTGTATATTGCATAATAACAAAAAATTTGTTAAATCAACCAAATTTTTTGGTTTATATGGCCTCAAAAGGAAAAAAAAAAAAAATGTTACCAGAATCCAATTTATTTTGTTGTTTCAAGCAACAAAATAATTCTTTCTTTTGATTCAACTAAATATTTGCATACATATATATATATATATATATATATATATATATTAATAAACAGTTTTGTTGATTAACCACATTGTTCGCTTATTGGCTGTTTACAGAGAGATCTATGGCATACTTTACTTAGAGAAAACTATTCTTCTTTCAACCATATCCTTTTGAAGAGAAAATTGATTTGATTATCTGAACAAATTTATTAAAATGATAAAATAAATCTAAAATTCAGTCAACAACAAAAACATTTTTTTCAACAAAAGTTTTTTTAGAGTGTAAAATCATTTTTCCTTAAATAGTGACTTAATTACAGAAAACTGAGATGGCAGTAAAAATAATTGCATATTTAATAAGTTAAATTCAGTTCCATAAAAAAATCAATAAGTAAAATTTATTGTTTCAAAAATCAAAAAGTAAAATTTATTGTTTCAATAATTAACAGTCAGTCTTCACTGGTAATTTTAATTTGATGCAACTTTATTCTTATTGGCCTATGTGGTTTCAGTGGTCTTAAATCTGTTGCTCGTCTTTTACTACATTTTAAAATTATTAATATATATACCAGGTTGTTCAATAAGTTTTGTCGTTCGATAAAAAAAACGTAACTTAATGGTTTGAAATATACTTTATTATTCAATAAAATCTCCCTGAACTTGAATACACCTGTTCCAATGATCTTCTAATTTATGGATTTCATCCCTGAAGTGAGAATTCAGAAGACTGTTGAAATACATTACCATGGCTGCTATTACCTCTTTGTTCGATGAAAATAGTTTTCCATGCATGAAATTTTTGAGATGCGAGAAGTCAGAAGTCAGAGGGAACCAAATCTGACAAATAGGGTGGATGTTGCAATAATTCATACTTTAATTCACTGATTTCCATGATAGTTTTTGAGCTGTGTGTAAGGGTGTGTTATCTTCATAATTTTTTTTTTTTCTTATGTAAACCAGGTCTTAAGAATTTTTCATCCAGCTGGTCCAAAAGGTTACAATAATTATCTGCGTTTATTGTTTTACCAGTTTGAGGGTAATCCACCAAAAAAATTCCTTTAGCATCCCAAAAAAAACATGCTAACACCTTTGCCGGTTTCTGGACCCTAACTCGCTTTGGAGCCGAATTAGAGATTTCACACCTAGCCTCTTGTTTTAATTCAGGATCATAATGGTAGACTCAAGTCTCATCTACAGTTCAAAATAACATACAAAAAAATAAAATAAAATAACATACAAAAAAAAATAACACACAAAATCCTTTTTATCTTTTCTAAAACGTTCCAAATGTTATTGAGAAAGTCACATAAGAGTTTGTATTTGTTCCATTGTTAACGAATGCGGCACCCACTTTACACACATCTTTCTGTAATGCAAAACTTCAGCTAAAATACTGCTTACACTGCTTAAAGAGATGGTTAGAGCTTCTACTAAATCTTGCTTGGTTAATCGAAGATCTTTCATAATCATATCCTGTATTTTTTCTATGTTTTCTGGTGTTGATGCACTTTTTGGACGTCCTTCACGTAGATTGTCATCAAGACTTGTATGACCACTTTTAAATGCAGCAACCCATCTTTCAACTGTTCGAATAGAAGGAGAAGTGTCCTTATACACTTTCAACAATCGTTCATGAATTTGTTTTGGCGCTACATCTTCCAAAAGTAAAAATTTTATTACTGTTCGATATTCAAAATTTTCCATTGTACAAAAATACTGTGACTCATCAACTTTGAACAGCTGCAAATATACGAATGAGTTAACAGATCTACATGAAACTATACATATGCTTATAAAAAAGTGGTACAACTTTATAGAAAAATAAAACAACAAACCTAATAGCGCCATCTCTTATTGAACGACAGAACTTATTGAACAACCTGGTATATACATTTCAATTATCGAACTAGTACATTTCCATTAATTTGTGTGAAAATAACACAGTTTTCACTTATCTAAACCAAATATCCTCTATTATATAATACTGATAGGTTGAAGTAGATCTCTGACAACTTAAAAAAAAAGGGTATATATTTATATATAGGGTGCCCCATAAGTCTGTAGACATTTTAAAAATTCATAACTATTGAATAAATTGATAGAATTAAACGCAGTTTGTGAAAAAATCATACTAGTGAAGGGGGAATTTTTTTGGTAAAGAAAAAAATATAGTTAAATTTATGTCGACAATAGTTAAAAAAAAAAAAAAAAAAAAAAGCAAATGAAAGTCCTATAAATTGCACAATTTTGCAATTAGAACAGTTTATTTCTTATTTTGTCTCCTACTTGTGCATACATGAAGTTTTAATTACGATGCTGACTGGGTGGATAAAGCGTTATGGGTGAAGATGTATTCCTTCAGGTAAGAACCACTCACTGAAGCGGAAGTTTGCAGTGTTATAACTCGTTTGCAAACTGTAATTCGTAGTGACGACAGACACACAGAATAGGATCTATATGCCTGTAAACATTTGTAAGTGAATAAGTACAGTTTGTCATGAAAATGAGTGATCTGGTCATGCACAGAGAGCTCTATCGACAAATAGCTTATTATTTCTTTACAAAAAAAAAAAAAAAACCCTCTTTACAAGAATGAGTTTTCTCAAACCGTATTCAATTTATCAATTCATTCAATAGTTATGAATTTTTTAAATGTCTACAGACTTATGGGACACCCTGTATGTATATATATATTATCATTTTTAGAAAGTATTTGAAAAGTTATCTTCACTTCAGATTTTTAAAGTTTAAAAATAAAAATATGACTTTATAGTATTCCTTTCATTTAGCATTGTAAAAAATTCAAACACACACGTTTTCCACTCATTTGACACCTCTGAAATCGCCCCCCCCTTTTTTTTTTTCTTCTTTCAATGGTTAACATCTCAATTAACTCTCTCTCTGCATGACTGTACTGTAAAATTTGTTAATTAAAGCATTTTTATGCTCAAAAATAAGTTTGTACCTTTTTTGTTCTAGTACAGGACATTTTTGAAATTTCGCAGAAAAAAGGCAAAATAAAAAGCTACCTAACTGGAAAAATATATTTACAGTGGTGGGTAAAAACATAAAAATAAATCCTATTTACAAGAAACTGTATTAAATTTTCATTAAAAATAAATAAAATTTTGAAAAACAAAAATAAAAAAAGTGTGGAAGTTTAAATAAGAAAAACGGTGTGGTTCTTCAAAATTTACAAATGCTTAGGGTATTTCTAGTTATATAATTTAACCTCCAATTATTGTACTGCCTTAAAATATATTTATTATCATCATTTTTGTGAAAAAAACTCTAAAAAATTATCTTTATAGAAAAAACATATAAAATATTGTTTTTGTGTAACCTGGTACATTGTTAAAATAAATAAATAAAAATAAGTCTAAGCATTATTTTTTAGATGGTGATATTAAACATTATCATTTTTCTTTAATTTGTTACTGATCCACTTTTCGTCATTGGGACAGAACTTTTATTGAAATATATGAGTCATGTATTTTTGAAGATAACTGATAAAACATATAAAATTGAAAATGTTTCAATTATTTTCTATGTTTGTCCATTTAGTGTAATATATTTATGGATGACAGACATTTTAAGTGTGATGTCAGAAATGACGTTTCAATATCAAGATAGATGCCACACAAGATGATACATTTATTTCTTATTATAGTTTTTATTATTATCATCATTTACAAAAGTCTTTTAAAAAGTTAAGTCAAAGAGCACAGGACATGTTCCTCTATCCATCTAGGCCTAGTGTCCACTACTGATACATTTAACTTACTATCTTCTACTAACTTTCAAGTTTCTAATTGTAATAATTTCAAAGAAATTAGTAAAGAAAAATTATGACTTTAGATTTATTATTATTATTATTATTAAAATATAAAAGTATAAAATAATTAAAAAAAAAAAAATTCTTAATAAAATACCTTTACAACAAGGGATATACATGATATAGAAAATGGAGTTTGTGTATAGTTATAGTGAATTAGCCAATGTATAAAAATTTTAAGATTCACAATCTCAAAGGAATTTCAAGAGAAAATCTCCAAAATTTATTTTAATAGTTAAAAAAAACACTGCTCAACAGGTAGTCTAAAAATTTGAGTAGGAGGATGAAATGCTATAATATTTATTCATGTACATTGAAACTTTATTTCTTTACAATGAGAATGTTAAACAATTAGTTTTGATTTATTAATTTAAATATTTAGAAAATAATAAATATTTTTCCATTTGTATTTGTTGTTACTTTTTTAATTAACCCTTTGTTGCATCGTGTCCACTGTAGTGGACAAAAGTTTAAATTTTTTTCCCTTTACACAAATGGTTTTACAGATTTGGTTTCAATGTTTATTCTTTCTGTATTATTTAAGCTTTCAACTGTTGCTCATACATAGCAGCATAATATAAAATTACTGATTGCATTGCTAGTTTGAAAATAGCGTCAACCTCTACTTCCAAGTTAGTATGATTTCTCATTGTAAACATTGTATATAAGTGCTAAACCTTTTTTATTTTGACTTTTTGCATTTTGAAATAGTAATTTTAGGCATTTTAGAATATGTTTGAATAGACCACTTATTTCCAGATGCTATTTTTCATGAAAATTGATGTATTTTTCTTTTTGTCAACTACAATGGACGTTATGAACATAGGCTAATGTAGGACTGTATTCGTTTGTCCATTGTAGTGGTACAAAATGGTATTATTTCATTTTATAGATGTTACCGTGATAAATTCTTGGCTTCTTTACAAAGCTGTCATACCACAATGTTCTATGCAACTAGGATTTTTCAAGATGTCCATTGCCAGAGGACTAATACAAGCAGTATCAAGAGTAATTGATGAACAAGATACAGAAAAACTTACTTAAACAAGGGCCAATATCAGTGTAAAAACTTACAAAAAAGATGTCTGCCAAAGCAAGCTCTGTCCTCTACGATGGAGTGGATCATTTTGCTAGACAAATATCAAATAGTGCTCAAAGATGTAAGATGGAGTTATGCTCAAGAAAATCTACATATTCATGCGTAAAATACAAAGTTAATTTGCATATCGATGAAAAAAGTGACTGCTTTTATTATTTTCATCACCACTTCTACTTTAGATATCCAGTTTCTATATGCATACTGTCTTATCCACTACAGTAGATAAACTGTAACTTTGAAAATAAACAAAATTTTGATGAAACAAATTTTTTCCCTGATTTCTGGAGCAATTTTAAATAGGAAAAACACAATAATTTCCTTTAAAGTTTCCCAGGTGATTAATATGCAACAAAGGGTTAAAAGTGTCATATTCATAAATGTGTTTCAACTGTTTATTCAATAAAAAATAATAATAAGACATATTTATTTATTTCAGTGTCTAATTGCTAATCATATAGGAAATATTGCTAATCATATATGTAATTTATTGTTGCAAGGGAATTTAATAAAAAATAGTTTTAATTAAGGATTTTTAATTGAAATTATAATTTTTATAAATCACATTTAAACAAATAAATACTGATTATTAAGCAATTAAAGACAATAATGTTCATAAGTTTGACAAAATACTTGGAATTAATCCATTTATAAAGAATCGAAGATATGACTGTGATAAAAGAGTATTCACTTACTTTACCTTAAGACTAAAGTTTGTTAAATAAAAAAATATACAAATAATTCCTGTGATAAAAAGTTGAAAAGTTAGTTTGGATGAGATAGTCAAAACTTCTGTTTCATATCATTTTATTATTGTTTTTAAGTAAAAATGTTTTGAATAGTGTTCAAAAAGATATAAATTCTTTATGGAACATTATACCTATAATTCTGTTTGAATAAGTTATTAAGGCGATTCATATCAACTAGTTTGATACTTATAATATATTGATATTTATTTGAACAAAGCTGGGATGCAGAAAATGTTCAGACCTCGGAAATTTCCTCCAAATGCAATCTAAATTTCCCTCAATAACACAAAAGTATTTTGTTATGCAAAGCCATTTATTGTAGGTAATAAATGTCTAAGAGAAGAAGTATACACTGTGACATAAAAAAAGGCCGTTACTTTATATTATCAGCATTGCGAAGTAGTAAATTGTTATTTTAATCTTATATTTTTATTTTATCTCAAAAAAATATTGAAAATTTCCCCAGTTAGTCAAAATTTCCCCCGAACCTTGTTCAGGAGTTCGGACATATTCTGCACCCCTGGTGCAAAGTATGATAAATTATCAGAGATCAATCCAGAACAAATTTAGCTTTACCTTGAGGCACTTTCCCATAGTCAGTTATCAGCATAAAAGTTGTGCATTGTAAATGTGCCACTTTGTGTTGATTTAGATTGGCTCAATATTATTACATTCACTTCCCATCCATCAAAAACACCACGACTTTACATTTTAAACTATAAAAATAGTTGTTATAATAAGCTAGTTTAACAAAGTTTCCAAAATCTATTTCTATATTTTCTTTTTGGTAGCTACAAGCATGAATTATAGTAAGATTTACAGTACTTGATATAAGTAAAATGTTCTTTTATTTCAATTTTAATTTTTCTTTTGGTAATGCATATATATATATATAAGTGTTGTAAAAATTAAGTTAATCCTTTTTACTTGTAATGTATTGAAAAGTGTTTTTATTTGGTTTTATGGGGACATTTATATCTACTGTGTGGTTTCTATTTTAAACTTATTGGAGGTATCTTTATTGTATGATATAATGAACTGAAAATGCAAATTTTGGGGCGAATCTATATCATTTAATTTTTTAATTCTACTTTTGTACAATTTATAAAATTAGTTTTTTTGTAGTAACTGATTTTCTTTAGCAAATTTCAATTATTTTAAAAATAAAGATCTTCTATAATAAAGAGCTTTTAAAACAAGAATTTAATAAATTTTAATTATTCAATTCTTGTTTTAAAAGGTCTTTATTAGAGCATATGATAATAGCGAGAATAAGATTGGAATAGCTGTGATTTTACATCTATAGGGTAATACAATTTTTGCTTATATTTCATTGTTACTCTTTCAACTTTGAGGGTAAAGTTGACAATTTTATCAATTTAAGTCATTGAGAATTTTCTCAGGTGGAATTATTTTCTCAGTAATTACAAAAATCTCTTCAATATATCTGTATTAATGCTTAAAAGCTCCTTTTAATTATTTATTAGTTTTTTTTTTTTTTTTTACTTATCCTTAAATTTAATTCAGCCATTATACAGGGAATGGAAAAGCCTATAAGTACTCCTTTATTTTACTTATAAAACTTGTTATTGACCTAAGGAAATTTTCATTTAAAATGGTAGTGGAAATAAGGGTAGTATTTATTATTATATGTCACTATTATTTTAATTTTATTTATTTATATTTTAAAATGCCTGTTGAGGAGAATAAATTTATTGCACTAATATTAACTATAGTATCTCCTGCTTCTAATTTAATTTCATTGAGCTTTTTGATTAAAAAAAAAAAAAAAAAAATTGGTTGAATTTGAATCAGTAGTTGAAGAGGGAAGAACATCTTGGAAAATGTTTTTCATGTAAATATCAAGGTTAAAGAATGGGTTTACTTGTGTATTTATTATGGGTTTGAATTTGGGGTTTTTATAATCTTTATATCTTCCAAAAATATCATCAATGATCATGCCACCAACATTGCTCAAATGTTTGGAAGACATAAAGACCATAAAAATCCCCTTCCCCGGTACAGATTTGTAGATGACACTTTTGCAGTTAAAGATGAGATAAATTAATCTCACCCAAGAAAACTCTAGAGAAATTAAATCCAATTAACAAAAATGTCAAATTTACCCTTGAAGTCTAAAATGAAAATTAACCTTTACATATATATATAAGGAGGTGGGGTGGTGTTGTAAGGCTGGATCGTTTGGGTGGGATTGTGAAATTAAAAAAAAAAAAAAAAAAAAAAAAAGCAGAAGGCTTGTTGCATTTACTGTGTTTTACTATGCAAACTTTCTTTTTCCATTCAAATTTCGGTTTATTCTTTTTTGAGTTGTCAACTATTCTTGAGGTTCTAATCATGCTATTAAACACAATGTAATCAATCAGTGAATTTCATTGTTGTTTCCTGGTTTCATTGTTATTCATCTGCTTTAAGGTTTTGCTTTTTTGGGTCCATATGACTCTGTTCTGGTCGTGGCAGGCTGGGTGAGTGTTGCCGGCATGAAACTAGTTTAACCCCACAGGCAAGTCACAAGTCTTGCCGCCTGCCTCCTTCCTTCCTATCTTGGGATTCTTAAATTATTTTTCATAAATTTTGATAAAGTTTATGGTTTTCAGTTAAGATTTGATGTGTTACTTTATTAATTTGTTTGTTTTGCAGGCAGTTAATTGATAAATCTGGTTTCTTTAAATTAGTGTATTTCATCCACTGATTAATTTTTTTTTTTTTTTCATTTTCTGAAAGAAATTTTTAATCTTATTGGTCATTGGTGTTTCAGTGATCTTGTATCTGTTGCTTGGCTTCTACTATGCTTAATAGATCATCATTATTATATATATATATATAAAGGATGTCACTGTAGAAAAAACTACAAATTTGAAACCAGTGTACCAGAAACCTAATAGTAGCAATGAAATCATAAACAAAAATTGTATTACCCTGTATAGATATACAATCACAACTGATCAATTTTATATGAATTGTGCAATTATTGTGTGTTCTAATGAAGACCTTTTAAAACAAGAATTTAATAAAAATAACAAAAATTTGCCAAGACAACTACATCAAAAAACTAATTTTTAAATTGTACAAAATCAGAATTAAAAAATTGAATCATATAAATAATGTACAAGAACCAAAACAAAAATACATTTTCTCAATCCCATATAATAAAATAAGTTTAAAACAAAAAGTGTGGATATAGGTATAAATGTTCCCATAAAACCAAAATAAAAACATTTTTCAGCACATTGAAAAAGACAAAGACCAAACTGATTTTTATTTTTTAATACAGCAAGAATTTATCATATGGCACATGCATAGTCATGACCAAAGGAAAATTTAAAACTAGAATAAAAGAGCATTTTAATGACATCAGCACAATAAATCTACTACAGAAAATGCTAGAGCCTATCAAAAAGAAAAAATATATAAAAAAATATTTTTAAAATTTTACTGAATTAGTCAATTATAATTATTTTTATGCCTTAAAACATGAAATCGTGGATGTTTTGGCAGACAGAAGTGTGTAATGTTATTGAGCCAATCCAAATCAACACAAGATGGCATACATTGGTGAGAAGGAGTTATAAAGAGGCTAAGACACCATATTCATTGAAATCTGAGGAATGTCCATGATGAGGGACTTAAAATATTCATATAAATTTGAATGGTTTAAACTTTTTTTTAAAAAATGTATTTAGTTATACAATTTACTTTAATGGATTTTAATAATCTAGATGTATATACCATTTTTCCTCTGATACGACCACCTCCCTCCTCCACCTACTCCTTTAAAGATATCCACGATCTTACACGTTTTTTTTTTTTTTTTTTTTGTGACATCTACATGTATGTATGTGGGTGTATATGTGTCATGCTTAACTCAAAAATTATTAGATCTAGAAAGTACAAAATTTGTATTTATGGTTGTTACAACATCAAGTTGTGCACCTTCTATTTCGATCACTGAGTGACATGTTTTAGATATATCTACAAAAACTCAAAATTCTTGGAAACTATATAACCTCCCAGTTTAAAGATATTTATGCAGACTATAATTGTTACAATAGATAAAACTCCTTTCCTTTATTAGAGCTGTCATTACAGTGAAAATACATCTACAGAAATAGGAACATATAATAGCAGTCTACTAGCCTGAATGAAAGTCAGCCTTAACAACAAACTTGTAAGTTTGGCTTTGACAAGTATTTGGCAAAAAGTAGTAGTTTAGGCTTGCCAAAACTGGAAGTCTAATTGAACAATTTCAAATGGCTTTAACTAGCTTTTTTGCTGCAATCAATTAATTTTTCACAACCAACCTTTATTTAACAATATATAAAAGGAAGCTTGGAGAGGATAGGAGATACCCCAAACAATTATAGATCCATTGTCCTCACAAGTTGTCTCTGTAAACTGCTACAAAGAAAAAAAAAGGTAATTATGAGGTCTGTCTTCTTTCTTAACCAAAAAAAAAATATTTCATTATTTTAAATATTCCATTGGAAATATTTAATTGGATATATACAGGCCCTTTTACTATTGAAAATATGCTATTGACAAACATTCGGAATGCTAACATGTTAGACATAATCATTTAGTGTCAATATTTCTTAATCTTAAAAAAGATTGTGACAAGATTTGGCATTGCAGCATTTCAAGGGATAGAAGACCTATTAAACTTTATATCCGAGAAGTGTTCTTTTTCGCGATCATTAATACAACGTTTTGCCATGCTAATGTAGCAACCTCTTATTATTTTCATGTTTAAAGTCAATTTTATAAATACCTGAAGTACTAATGATCGCGAAAAAGAACACTTCTCGGATATGAAATTTAATAGGTCTTCTACTGCTCTGTCTACACCCATAAAACTAACCCAATTAATCTTAATACTATTAATACCCGAAAAATAGCCCCCTATAACAACCACCATTATGCTCTCAAAAGAGAAGCCATGGAAATAATAATTAACAGTCTGTCCATCAACGATCATGAGCATAGCGTAATACCATCTGCATGGCAACACCTAATTAAGAAAAAAACATATGAAGTGAAGAGAATGGAGGATCAAGAGGAAAGAAACAAACCAGAACAGAAGGAGGTGTCACAATGATGCATTGATGATGGATATGATGTATCCGAAATATATTTTTTCTAAAGCTGTAAGTGCATATTTTTTAAAAGAATAGTATATTTAGGTACAGTTTTTGTAGAATTATGAACTTTTGATGCTCAACAAATGCGTCACACAGCTGGCCTGCATGGCATCTTGTGGCATTTCATTCCCAATTTTTATAATTTTTATGTAAATTCACAAGTTGTTAGTCTCTGCATACTCATTTAGCATGTAGCTCCATACAAAGAAATCAAGAAGATTGAGATCTGGCAAAGCTACAGGTCATACTTCATAAGAGATAAAAATGTCAGAATATGATTGTTAAGTTGTTTCTGATTGATGTGAAAGTTTTAAAACTTGTTGAAAGCAGTATTTCTTTCTTTCTTTCTTTTTCTTTATTATACAACCTTGATGAATAAGGAAGTAAATGGTTCTTTAAGACATTGTTAATATAGTAATTTCTGTCAACTTTCACTCTTTGATCGATGAAAAGGAGAAGAATTTCTCCTTTTAGGGAAAACACACCAAAGCTTGACACATTTTCGAAACATCAGACTCTTTATTATTTTTTTAGGGACATCAATAAGTCATGTTGAGTAAATATGGCTAATTTCTTGCAAGTGGGAATCAAACAAGAGGAATAATTTTTCATCTGAAGATAAGATTTTGCATTCTGCACACTGCTTCCACAACATTTGGCTTTGTTGAATTCTTGCCTTCTTATACTTTTCTGACAAATCATGAATTATCTGTTTTTTATATGTTTTCATAGTCAAAATACTTTTTAAAAAATCCATTGCACCAAAAATCAGATTTTATCAAATCAATCAGACAAACTCTAATAATCTTTTATTAAATCAGAAAAGATATCTGAAGCTGCTTTGCAATTTGATGGCCATATTGTGCAGGATTTCGACAAATCCTTTGAAGTACATATTTTACGATTTCTTTTGCCTGTGCACATTATTCTTCATCCTCCTCTATGATCAATTTCTCATTTACATGTCTCCTTGTAAGGTTTCAAAGTAATAAATCTAAATTTTTCATTGATTCCCAAAGGTTTCAGCTGTTTTAAGATGTTGCTTGGAGAGTTTTTGCAAAAATAATTTTATCACAAGCTCTCTCTCTCTCTCTTTTTTTTTTTTTAATCCACGATCAAGAATACAATAAAATTAGCTAATTAACACAATAGTGTATACCAAATTATTAACAGGTAAGTACCTCAAAAGAAACAAATAATTAAATTAATATTCTATTAATAAATTTTAAAATATATGTTCAAAAAAATTACTGACAGTTATTCTGAATCACACTGTATATATTTTTTTACTTCTCTCCTTTTAAGCTTATATGCTGCTGCCTGGAGCCATTATTAACAGTTATAGTAATACACTAGCTCTCCTTAGAGTTATACTATTGAATTTTTACCACCCTCAATCATCTACATTAAAAAAAACAATTATCAACATCTTTTTCTGAATCCTTCATTTTGCATCCCACATTTTGACTGAAGAATTACTTATATCCTAACAGGCACACCTTATATTAACATCAAAGTCTGTCCTCGTCCTATTTCATATATCCTTCCATGGAATTTCCCAGTTATTACTTACATTTATATTTTAAAATGTTTTGACAATTCTAATACAAATGCAACTATATTTCAAATGCTTTTTGCTTCTCACAATTCTTCTATTAAACTGATAGCTCCAAAACAAGTGATCTTATTGGTTACCTGTGGGTAACACAATTTTCAGTTACAATCTTCTTTGCTATTGGGATCATGCTTAACTTCATCTCATTGTAATAAAAAGTTTATTATTTATACAGACTTAAAGAGTGTTTTGTAAGCTCTTTGATCTTGTTCCTCATCCTTCACCTCTGTTTTACAAATTTATAAAAAAAAAATTTACAAAAGGGATTTCATAATTTATTTGACAGGGCTCCAAGGCCATCAAAGGTGAAGTTGCTGATAAATTAGCCAATCAAGCCGTAGTCCCTAAGAATTGTTTAGTCTCATATGAAGATCTGAAACATACTCTATGAAATTTTCATAAAGGCAGTTAACAAAGAGATTTGTAATATCAAAGTTATATAAAGTTAAAAGCAATTAAACCACAAAATTCTATCTGGCTAACACTAGCTCCAAGGAAATGTGGTGTCATTGTTGCCTGTCTGAGAATTAGACATTGAACTCTGAGCTATGCATTTGCTATTGAGTAAATGTGTGACAAACTGATGATTTCTATTAATGAACAAACAATATTCATGATTTTTGTGGTATGAGTAACAGTTTTATTAAACTGTTTCAAGATTATGCAAATCAATCAAATAAAGTGCATTCATTGACTAGAACCTGTCTATACACAAACCACTTACCACAAACAAAAATGTCAATCTTTTGTAATAATATGTATAGTTGAAATGAGTAGATAAAGAAATCATCAAGTTCAATGCAGATTTTTTTTTTTTTTCTTTTTCTTTAATTAGCATGCTGGTTTCATTGGGTAGATTCTTAGTTAAGTTTGATAAAAATCTGTTCAGATACCAATTTGTCAATAACTAAAAGCAATCTTTATAAAATCCCTGATGCAATGTTTGAAGCTTCTGTTTACCATGTAGTTCCAAATAAATGAGCTAATTTTAATGTAGTTTTGTTTGAAAGTTGGTTTAATTGCAATAGCTTTAGTTATATTTGATGTTATTCACTTCCTGGGTCAAGTTTTTTTTTTTTTTTTTTTAAAGCATTTCTTAACATGCGTTAATAAATAATTTTTTTAAAGTAATTATTAAGAAGGAAAAAAATATGAGAATTTTTATCTAAATATTAATTCTGAGGCAATTTACCTCAGAAAAGAAAAATATTAAAGTTAATAATAATTTCCTAAACAAATATTAAACTTTTAGACTTTAATATTGCCTTAGCATGTTCTTTCAAACACAGTATTTGTGTAGACAGAAAATTCAAAATTGCCATTAGTAAAGGTTCAAAAAAATTTTCAATGCTATCTAAAGAAGATTATTTTGAGAGAAGCATTACCAGATAAAAATGTGAAGAATAAAAGAAGCAATAAAAACAACAGAATTTCTAAATAAATATATTTCAAAATATACGTATACAAAGTGATTTTAACAAAAATGCGGTTATTTGTATTTAGAAAATCCATTGCACATAAAATAAAAAACAGAGAAGTTATATTTACAAAAAATATCAAAAAGAAATGGAAACTTTTGTTCATCAGTAACTCCAGCTCATAAGCTTTACCAGATATACATCATGAGTCCTTATACAGGAAGTTACCATTTCTTTTGCATTCTATAAGTGTGAAGAATTTACATAATTGATACAGGGAAATGGGCTCTGCATTAAAAATTACAGAGCCCTATCTGCCTCATCCACCAGGAGGGGGAAAACTTCCAGGTGATGCTGAAAAAAAGACAGATACCATTAAAAGATACATACATTATAAATTCAGTTCATGATACAGTTTTATATACATACATATACACAATAAACAAATTTACTTTTCAAATAACTACATCAAAATGCATTAAATACTTAGATTATACAATATTAATGCATTAAAGTAGTTGAATGCACATTTAAGGTATTACTATTTTTTAATTAAAAAGCTTTTTTTTTTTCTTTTTTTTTAAGTACAGTGTTTGAATCAAATGCCCTAAACTAAAGTTTAAATAATCTGGTGTGTCACTCACAGGACTTTCTTTTATCCTTAAATTTAATACTACAAATAAATACAGGTTAGATATTAAGCGGTAAGATAACAAGTACTGTGATGTAAAACTATGTTAAAACAATTCAAATTAAGCTTTGGAAGAGTTTTATATCATGATTAGTTTTGTATGAGGGGGGCTACCACCCCCCTCAGCCTCCCATTTCATTACTGCACCTATATTTATATCGAATTAAAATCTGTTATTAAAATTAAAAGTTCACTTAAAATTATTCAGACAACTTTCACACACAACATTCCTTGAAACTTCTCAGTCTTGATAAACCTTTTCCAGCGACAAATGTATATTAATTTGAAAATACAACTTTTGGATCTGAAATTATTCATCTTTAAGTTACTCTAAGAGACACAGACAAAGATCAAACTTTAAAAAACTTGACTTTGGTGATCAGGAAACCTCAAAACGTGTAAATACACAAAAAACAACCAATGAATATTTAGCTTAAAAACATGCATTATTTATCATATATCTTTGAGAATTCAATTCCATTCCTGAGCAGCTTTCCTGGACATGGTAAAATATTATAGTAAAGCACTTCCACTAACAATAAAAAAGAATGTTATCGCTTAAATATTTGCAACTCTGTATATCTTTTGAAGAATATGTACAAACCACATAGTGCACCTAAATATAATCCTATAGTAATAATATAAGGCACAACCTGAAATGCACTTCCATCAATTTCTTCTGGATTGTGTGAAATTTTGAGAAGTGGCCAATTAAGGTGAATTCACATAAACTAATTTAGTAGAGATGAAAAGAAAAAGATATTTTAATATTTATTTATTTTGTGTAAATTTGATTTATTCTTATTCTCATCATCCTATTCTGCCTTGGTTGCTTTATAGCAATTTTATATAATCAAATATTTTAATATGTTTTTATTATAAACACAAATAAACAATGTCTTGAATGTTAAAAGAAATAACAAACTAGAGACAGCTGTTTCGGTCGCATTTAGCGTGCAGTCATCAGTGCATGACAATATGCTAAATTGAAGCACTGATGATGGTACGCTAAATGCTTATTTCTTTTCTTATTTACCTTTAAAATTTGAAACTCATAAATGTTATACCAATTTCACCACATAATTAAAATTTTAATTTACCAGAAGCCAAATTACTATTTGCACCAAATCAATATTGTGCAGTAATGAAACCAATATCATTCAAAGAAAGGTTTCAAAATAAAATTCATGGTTGAAGATCCAGTTTTCATGCAACTGCAGAATTTTGATTTATAAAAAGGGCAAACTCTGACACATTTAATGGTGAAATAATTGCCTATTTTAATTATTAGCTGTGATGATTATTTTTTTCTTTTTAAATCAGTGGTGAAAATAGTTCTACATTTCTGCAGTTGATTGCAAACATATCTCGACTTATCTGTCAAGCCACCATAAAAAAAAAATGTAATTTGTATTGAATGCAGAAAAATGACATTTCTGTGATTCACCTAAAAAAGAAATATTGTTTGAAAATAAACTTTTAAAAAAATCGACACTTTGAAAATGGGCTCTCTACAATACTCAATAAGTAATTAATCAAAGGATACCACTTAAATTTATTTAATTTCAAAATACCTTATATCACTTCATCCTTTTTATATAATTGCGTATATATTTCAACTGCCTCACAGTCCTCCTCAGCACAAAAAACTTGATGGCTTCTTTCACTGGTTTATCAACACTCTTTCCTTCGTCACCAGTCCTCTTCACCTCACTTCATAAAATCCAAAAGCTGTTGCCATTCACCAGGAATCACACTATGTTCTCGATCGTTTACAGCAGTGTTAGTTGTTAAGATTTCTATAGCTTCACGTTTAAGGGCAAATTTATGGCTATTGCATGGGGCTATTTTTTTTAATATTAATTGTGTTAAGATTAATGGGATTAGTATTTTAGTGGCTAAAGGAGCAGTAGTGGATTTATTATACTTAAGGACTGACATGTGTTCTTTTCCTATCAAAGAACATGAAAAAGAATATATACGCAATTACATAAAAAGGATGAAGTAATATAAGGTATTTTGAAATTAAATAAATACTCAATAAGTTTTAAACCGGCTTTTCGGTAATATTGGACTATCAAGTTCCTTCAAAAAATGTAATGAGATAACTATTTATTTCAGTAATCAGCAGAAAATTTGAAAAAAAAAAAAAAAAAAAAAAAAAAGACAAAAAGGTCTACAAGCTAATCTCCAGTAACTTAAAAATTTAAGCTCTAGTTACATTGCAATAATAAAATGAAAATGTTATTTTAAACTTTTAAAATATATGAACAGATAGCTATGAACAGATAACTATGGTGCAATAGTAGTCACAAAAATTACCAGATTGACCTGAAAATTGGTAAAAATGTTTATTGGCTACATGGAATTTAACTGTATAATTTTTGTGGTTCATGTACAAGGACACACAAAATTATTTTGTATCAATATGAGCTACAGAGGGAATTTCTTTGAAGTGCAAATGAATACAGATACACTGTATTCAACATGATGAAATTAACATACATTATAAAGATGTCTTAAAAAATGGTTTCTGTATAAAATGGTGTGCACTAACTTAATAATAAATCTATTAGATTACACAAAACAATTCTGATATGTTATGCAATCATTCATTTGACTTCAAATTTAGTACAAATATTTAAGAGTTATACCTAATTAGTTGTACAGTTTGTTATTCTATATACTGTTTCCATTTGTGATTCATATACAGTGGCACATAAAATAATTTCCATGTATTTTGGTCTACACATAGCATTTCTTTTATATGCATTTGGTTATCATTAAACTGCATTCAACAAGATGAAGTCAGCATACATTACTAAGGTATTTAAAAGCATGACTTCTGCAGAAAATGGTGTGTATAGAGACAATAATGAAAAATTCTAATTTGTTAGGCAATCACCCATTTGACTTCAAAATTAGTACAAAAATTTATGGGCTACATAATATTAACTGCATTTTTTTTATGTAACACATTGCTTGTGGTTCATGTACCATGACACGCAAAAGAATTTCAATACATTTACGTAAAGACCTACATGGACTGAAATTTTGAGGCCAGAACCTAGTCTGCTAAAAATTAAATAAAATTTGTGCATATTTCTATGCAAGATTTTTTTAGAATCATACTTTTCAGAATTTTGATAAATTTATGTAATGGAATATCTATTAACAAGATTGCTCATCATTTGGACTTAGATAATTACATACAAACAAATTTGCTTTAATGATCGATGTAGTTCAAAATAAAACTAGTATGTTGTGGCCACCACAAGACTTTCTTCTATATTTTCCTATATAAATTCACTAAGTTCAAATAATTTACAAAAGCTACTATTTATTAAAATTATCAACCATGATGAATGCAGATGATTTTCATCTTAGAGAAAACTAATACTAAATATCCAAAGAAAGACAGTTTAACTAATATTTAAAAAAAAATGTGCTTTCATAATGGTTATCCCATATATCAAGTTTTGTACAGTTAAATGCCATAGAATAGCTGAAGGAATAAGTCATGGCCATACTTGACAAGCTATGCCTAACCATATCCTCGACTGCCTTAACCTAACTAGAGGGGATCTCTACGAAGATCCGCTCTATGTTCTTGATATGATCAGAATTGCTGGAGTCATAGACTTTGTTTAGCTTTGCTGTCAGATGGGGACTAGCACCAACAACAACAGAATAGTTGAAATATAGCATTCCTGTGTTCCTGAAAAATTTCACTATAGCAGTGCAACCTATTGACAAATATACATCCAAATTAAGTTGGCATAATGTCTTATAATGGCTTTCTCACATATCAATTGTTTGATTAATGTTTTAGAACCTGAAATATAATCTTCCCTTAAACTGAGGAAATTGCTGTATAGTAGCGCCACCTATTGAGCAATTAGTACCAAAAGTTGATTCGCACTAACTTATGTCAAGGTGTGGTGCATTCACATATAAATTTTTATGCAATTTTGAGCAGTAGCTCCTGAGATAAAGTCCTCCCTTAAATTGTGAAAAATCACTGTGACACCAAAAATTGATAGGCACTAACGTATGTCAAGATGCATCTACACATAAATTTTATATGCATTTTTATGCAATAGTTCCTGAGATATAGCCTTTTCTTAAACTGTGAAAAATCGCTGCATAGCAGAGCCACCTGTTGTGTGGTTAACACCAAAAGTTGATAGGCATTAATTTATATCAAGTTGCATATCAAAACTGTGAAATAAGTCATTTAAATTACAGGAATAAACTCAAGATCAGTTTTATTGCTCATAATGCAGAACAAATATCAAATCTGAATTTAAAAAAGCTTAGTCACATTTACCTATTGAATCAGAAAAGGTTGCGAAATTCCCTCTACGTGGTGGTCTTGGAGGCCTAAATGAAATAAATTATGGATTATTGATAAATAGATATTTTAAAATTAAATACAAATTTTAATAATTTTTTTTAAAGGCCATTAAAAAAGTACTCATGCATACGTTACATAACAGATTATCAGTACAAAATTTTACAGGATGTATAAGCCCTATTTCAATTTGAATAAACTTTCAAATTTATATTATGTCAAAAGAAATAATAATAAGTAGTTACAGCTACAATTTAAAATAATTTACAGATTTACTTCACTTAAATAAAATTAGTTAAACAAGAAAGTAAAGAAGTCAATATTTACAGAAGTTTGTTGTAATCTAAAGAACCCAGTAACAAACAAGACTCAAATTTAGACCAAAATTTTATTGACCTAATTGTTATAGCACTGAAAACTAATGACTATCAATGTAGTAGAGAAAATTGGTAATCATGATGGATCAAATAAGTTGTCCATTCATTATATAAAGCCTCTGTTATACCTGCCAACATCCTAATTAATATTCCAGTGTTAGTCCCGCTTTTTTTTTTTTTTTTCATACCAGTATTTTTTGAGAGTTATATTCTCAAAATATAATTGCAATTAAATAAGAATAATAATACTCTAAAAAAATACTGGTGTGAGAAAAAAGCAGTGTTGGTCATAATTGATTAAAAAGTAATTGAATTACAATTAAATTATAATTTCTTTTTGTCAATCGATTAACAAGTAACTAACTGATTACAAATAATTTGAATTATTACAAATAAATTGAATAAGTAATTCAATTTATTTGTAATCAATTATTTGTTAATTTATAGGCAGTAAAATAATTATAATTGTAATTTAATTGTAATTCAATTACTTTTTAATCAATTATGCCCAACACTGGAAAAAAGGCATGATGAACAATACTATGGAATATTAATTAGGATGTTGGCAGGTATGCTCTGTTGAACAACCTCTCACACTAATGAATGAACTATAACCCTTCTCCTCTGCCATCAGTATACTGTGGTCATCACAAAACTTTCTTCTATATTTTCCTATACAAATTTACGCAATAAAAATTATTATTTATTAAAGTTATTTTCCACGATGAATGCAGATGATTTTCATCTCAGGGAAGTGTAACACTGACTAAATGTCCAAAGAAAGCCAATTTTATGTTCTACAGATGACATCATAATTTTTTTTTAAATGAGGGGGAAAAAAATACATTTATTTTATATTATCGCAAATCTATGGTTCAACCATTCACTTTAAAAGTACTGTCGAGTTCTTCTGAAAAATACCCATACCCAAAATAAAGTTTGGTTTAATACTCTGCATGTTATAGTAAAAAAAGGATCCCCCCCTAATTATGAAAGAAACCTTTATATCTCTATGAATATATATGTAGCTTCATAAAATTTATACAAATAATTAGAAGAAGCACATGCTACAGCCAGAATGTGTTTCAGGGATGAAAGAGTTCTGCCTTTTTTGCCAGCAGTATTATCTTACAAAAATTTCTTCCCTATAAAAATCACAAAAATAACTGTAAAAATATGATAAGAATTTGCATATAGCAGTGGCAGAAAAAGCAGAACTCTTTCATCCCTGGTGTTTCAAGCACTTTACAGTGTAATTCTAAGCCTTCCAATTTTTCTTTGTTTCTAGTCCCTTTTTAGCCTTCAGGACAAAACTTTTGATGAAATATAAGAGGTATAACATTTTCTTCACATCGTTAAAGCTTCAGGATAATTAATTCGTGAAGAAATTTTTAGATATTTGACAAAAACATCTAAAATTGAAAGTATTTGGTGGAGCAATGTATATAATCTAAATTAAGGAAATGGTTTAAAAATGATTTGTTAAAATACATTGAAAAAAATAGAGAATAGCACAGACGAAATTTTGTATTTTTAACAACATTTAAAAAAACTTTTGATAAGGAAGATTAAAGATGACTGATGTGTATGTGTATGCAAATATGTAATGTTTAAATGAGTTAATATAATGGGGAAAAAAGTAATAATAGATTTTTCACAATAATTTAAATTTTTTAGGACACATAACACATATCACAAATAATAGGTTGACCAAAGTATCATTAAGCATATAACATGCAACTTATATTCTGTCTAAAAGCAGCAAAATGCTTCATCAAAAAAAAAACTCTCAGACAAATGTAGTATTGACAGCAAATTCAAAATGCTATTTAAAAATGTTTCTTTTTGAACCCCTCAATAACATATTGAAATAATAATAACAAAGCTATTAAAAATATTGTTTTTTGTCGGCAAAAAAATTATTTAATTTCACAAAAAAAAAAAAAAAAAATCTGGTGTGGCATTCACACAACTTTCTCTTACCCTATTTCAATACCATAAAAACAGACTGCAGATTAAGGTATAAGATAGCAAGTTCCTCTTAAAGGGGGGGGGGGGGGAGTTTTATTTCACACAGAATTATGTATGAAATAAAACTGTTCCTAAACCTATTTTGGATTATTTTTCAAAGTACACTGAATTTTATTATCTTATTTACTGATTTATTATATTATTGAACTATTATTACTACTACTGATCATGTTACTGTATTAACTACTGATTATGTTATTGAACTTTACTACTATCCTATGTAAGACTTAATATGCGTAATCTATCTTTATAGTATTGAAATGCAGGTTAAGAGAAAGAAAGCCGTGTGAGTAACATACGAGATTATTTATTTATTTTTTTATTTTATTGAGAGAGAGAGAGAAAAACTAAAATTCAATTCATTCTATTGCTGTCAACTGTTTTGAATTTAGATGGTATTTGCTTGAGGTTTAAGTAAGTATTCATAAATTATGAAGATTGAGAATTTTTCATTATAATAGCTTCAATTTTGTTTCACCAAGTCTAAATAAAATTTAAGTAAAAAAATCATTTTTTAAAATTAGAAGCTTTTTATTGTGAAGCTCTAAAAAGCATAAAATAAAATTTATTCTGGCAAAGACATGCTACAAAGAAATGAAAGTTTCAACACTAAGAAAATTTTAGAGAAAAATATAGGTACTTTCCTTTTGCAAGAGATGAAAATTTTTTAATGTTCAAAATATTTTAAAAAGCTTTCGAGACCAGTATTCTTAGTTATTAGTTTTTCTATAATCATTCGTTAGGCCAGAAATTTCAAACGTCTCGAAAGCTTTTTAAAATATTTTGAACATTAAAAAATTTTCATCTCTTGCAAAAGGAAAGTACCTATATTTTTTTCTAAAATTTTCTTAGTGTTGAAACTTTCATCTCTTTGTAGCATGTCTTTGCCAGAATAAATTTTATTTTATGCTTTTTAGAGCTTCACAATAAAAAGCTTCTAATTTTAAAAAATGATTTTTTTACTTAAATTTTATTTTGTGATTTTTAGTTGGCTTAAAAAAACTAATTAAAATTTCTTAGGATATTTTGTAGACAACGGAAGATTTTCTTTTGCCAATTGACATTTTTTTTTTCGATTATTTATCTGCAAAAAAAAGTACTATATCGTCTTTCGAGGACCGAATCCGGGACCATCGCGTTATCAGCATGACACTCTAACCAAATTCTAAGAACTGTCAAGAGAAATCATAGAACATTCTAGAAAAATATAAAAAAATATTTATACAAAAGGAATATTGTTCTCGAATGCTTTTAAAAATATTTGGAATATTTAACATTTTTCATGTTTTTCAAAAGTGAAATATCTATATTTTTCTTTAAAATTTTCTTGTAGTTGAAACTTTTATGATTTTAAGCATGTCTCTGCAAGAATAAATTTTTACTTTAGGCTTTTTAGGGCTGCACAATAATAAAAAACTTTCAGCGTTATTTTTATTTTTTTATTTTTATTTTTACTGAAATTTTTATTTTGTGCGTTTAGTAATTAAAAAAAAAAAAAAAGCTTCTTTAAAATCTATCAAAATTCCTTAGGACACTGTGTAGACAATGGAAGATTTTTTTTTTTTTTATCAATGGCATCGTTTCTTTCTATTAATGCAAAAAAGCAACACATTGGTTTGCGAGGACTAAACCCACGAGCATCGCGTTATCACCATGACGCTCTAACCAAATGCGCTAATGAGTGACGAAAAAGGCTGTTTAAATTTACATTAAAGTGGAGTCGCCTTATTTTTCAGAATGACACAAAGACACGATGATAAAAATCCAATTTCAATAAAAAGCTTCTAAAAGAATAATATATGTATGTATATATATTTGACTTTTTATTTTGTGCCTTTTAGTATAAAAAAAAAAGCTACTTCAAAAATTCTTAAAATACTGTGCAAACAATGAAAAATTTCCTTTTATCAATTGACACATTTTCTATTAATTATCTGTAAAATTTAACACATTGATCCTTCGGGGAGGGAACTCAGCATTATCGCATTAGCAACTTGACGCTCTAACCAACTGCGCCAACAAGCGACTATAAGAACTGCTCACATGTACTTTTAAGTTGAGGTGCCTTATTTATTAGCGTGACATGAAGACGCGATAGCAAAATCCAATTTCAATAAAAAACCTCTAAAAAAAAATATTTATTTATTTATTTATTTTTATTTTGTGCTTTTTAGTAACTAAATACAAAGCTATTAAAAAAACTCTTCAAAAATTATTAGGATACTGTGTACTTAACGAAATATTTCATTTTATCAACTGCCACCTTTTCTACTAATTATTTGAAAAACTAACATGATGCTCTAACCAACTGAGCCATTAAGAGATACAACAAACTCCTTACAACTTTTTTTTTTTTTTTTTAAGTGGAAATGCCTTACTTCTTAGCGTGACAGAAAACGTGAAGACAAATTCAACTTCATGTAATAAAAATCAGTTAAAATGGGTGAAAACATCTTACCCAAAAAATAGAGATTTAACCCTTTCAGGTCTAAACTATTTCAATCGCATATCTCCTGCTGAACTGAGTTTTTTTTTTTTTTTTTAATACATTCTTTTACTAATTAACACCGTTTCTATCAAATATCTCCAAAAATTACCATATCGGCCTTTCGAGGATCGAACTCATAACCAACCGTTATCAACAAGATGCTCTAACCAACGGAGCTAACGAGGAATGAAATGCGTTGCTTATATTTAATTTAAAGGGGGGGCACCTTGTTTTTTGGCGTATCACGAAGACACGATGAGAAATTCCAATGCCAATAAAAAGCTTCTAAAAATATATTTATTTATTTATTTATTTTTACTTACATTTTTATTTTGTGCTTTTTGTAACTAGATAAAAAGCTGTTTAAAAACTCTTGAAAAATTATTAGGATACTGTGTACAGAACAAAATATTTTCTTTTATCAATTGACACTTTTTCTATTAATTATTTGCAAAAAGTAACACCTCGGACCGGTGAGGTACGAACACACGATTCTCGCGTTATCAACATGACGCTGTAACAGCTGATCCATTAAGAGATTCAATGAGTTGCTTACATTTTTTTTTTTTTTTTAATATATGTATAATGGATGCGTCTTGGTTTTTTAACGTGACAAAAAAGCCGATGACAAATCCAATTTCATATAATAGTAATATATACATATATATAAAGTTTCTAAAAATATTTTTACTTAAAACATTTTATTTTGTGCTTTTATAATATCTAAAATGTTTTGTGTTTTCTAACATATATATATATAAAAAAAAAAAAAAAGCTTCTTAATAAAACTCCTCAAAAAATTCTTAGTGTAAGCAACGAAAAATTTTGTTGCATCAATTGACATCTTTTCTACTAATTATCTGCGAAAATTAACATGCTGGACCTTCCAGGGACCGAACTCACGACCACCGCGCTAGTAACGGGACGCTTTTACCAACTGAGCCACAGAGCGACAAACGAAATTACTTATATTTACTTTAAAATGAAAGCGCCTTGTTTACTAGCGTGACACGAAGACACGATGACCAAGTCAATTTCAATTAAAAACCTTCTAATAAATAGTTTTCTTTTCTTTCTATATATATATCTTACATATAACAAGTTGTTCATCAAAAATTTGGATTTATAATAAAAGGTTTTTGACTTCAAAATAACATTGATTTTTTTTGGCCATGTCTTGTCTCCATATGAACATTTCCTATTACATCTTTAATTATCAAGAACTTTAATGTGATGTTTTCTATTTATTCAATCTGCTACAAATAGAAAAAAAAAAAAAAGAAGATACTTTATGATTTTAAGTGTTTCTAAATTACCAAGTTTCCATATTTGAAATTTTTAAGAACCTGAAATATTATATATATATATATTAATTATTACAAGTATTTATAGAACAGTTATTATAGAATAATACTAATATGATCACTTCTAAGACACAATGTTATCTCAATACTTCTGGCTATTCAATTTTGTAAATCAATTCTATTTTAAGCTTGTGCATGCATAGTCAAAATATTAGTAAAAATGCTCATATTTTCATAACATACTTAATATTTTTGTATTCTGATTGCTGTGTCTAATGTTGTATGTCAAGTTTTCTAAAAATGACTTTGCATTAGGTTTAATAAACATCCTACGTGCTATAATTAAAAAAAGGGCAATTTTTTAAAGAAACCTTTATATCTCTATAAATATTGTGGTAGCATCATTAAAAAAAAAAACTAGTATGATGTGGCCACCACATGACTTTCTTCTATATAATTTTACACAAAATTAATTGAATACAAATTATTTATTAAACTATTTTCCATTATAAATGCAGACGATTTTTATCTGACAGAATTATATCACTAAATGCTGAAAGAAAGTCAATTTTTTGCAAAATATCAAATGAAATACATTTAATTTTTTTTTCGTTAAAAGATAAAAAAAAATCTATAATTTTGTTTTAAATTATCCCAGATCTATAGTTCAACCATTCATTTAAAAGGTATTGACGTGATCTTTCGAAAGACCCATATTGAAAATTTACTCCTCCCGGGGGGTACTTCCCGGGAGGGGGGGGGGGGAGTGATGCTCCCACATGCACAATTTTTTTTTTCCTAGTTAACTACTACTATTATAAATAATTCATATTAACTTTACAATCAAACGTTTAAAATAACCCTCATTATGTACAATTATACGAAATTTTGTCCTACATTGCCCTGTTAAAAAATTTGAAAAATGCGATAACAGTGCCATCTGTTGAGCATTTGTTCCACAAATCTAATCAGCACCAGTTTATGTCATGGTCCAACTAAATACCAAGTTTGGTTAAATTTCGTTCATTGGTTCGTGAGTTACAGTGTCCACAAAATTTGTGATACACACACACAGACTGACAGACATTTTCTAAAAACAGTCAAATCGTGTTCAGGACATCCCAAAACGTGTAAATCCATTGAAAACTCGAGTTCGAAAACTTTCATGAATACAATACTTTCTCTATATATACATATATAAGAAAGTAAAAAAACATACAAATTACTAGAAAATGTCTCATAATCACATGCTACTACCATTTTAATCATTACTTTTTACAGTGTAATCCCAAATATTTTTATTTTTTTACAGGTCTACTTTTTTACTTTCAGGGCAAAACTTTTGCTGAAATATACAAGGTATAACACGCTTTCTTTACACAAAGATAATTTGCTAAATGCTTTTTGAGATATTTTACAAAATGTCTGAAATTGAAAATCATTTATGGAAAGGTTTCTTTCTATATATAAAATGCAAAGCAAAATCCTTAGAAAGCCTTTGAACCATTGGTCATTGACAATTACAAAACATTCCAATTACAGAAATGTTTTAAAAATGTACGCATTTGTTATATTTTTTAATCTAAAACATCAATTTTACAAAAATTACAAAAACTAATTTTTTACAGTCCCTTGGTCCTTACAGTCATGTGTAGTAAAAGCTGACGCTCATCCTAACAAATGTACCACAAAAGTTCTGCTTCTTTCTCATAAAAACTGCAGAGAAATTTAGTTTTGATTTTAGTTTTTTTTTTTTTTTTTTTTTTTTTTTTTACACTTTTACTAGCTGTATTAAGGTGTTCCTTAATGAATTTTTGTTAATGGAAGCATATATTTGCAATCAATGATTGCAGAAATTGTAGGCCTTCCAAATATTTTACTTTGCACTCAATACCACACCAAGATATCAAATAAAATGCTTTCTTTAAAACATTTAAAATATACAACCTTTTTTATTTCTTCATGTCTCATGCCGACTAGTTCCGCATGGGGTGCCCCAGCTTGGTCTCTGGCGACACGGTGCTTGAAGTTCGTTGAAACTGACGGTTTATGTCTCCTTCTCTTTTAAAGACTCAGCGCCATTGCCGGTCCAGTAGAGCCCCATCGTTGCCATTGCAATTATTAAAACTTGACAAAATTTCTACCGATTCTCTAATGGCGGCATAATTGTGGTTATGATAATAGGCTAATTTTCTCACGCGTTCGAATTTAACATTGATATTGTCATCTTTGTTTACTTGTGTTAAAGCAGTAGTTATTTTTCCGGTGGCTATATCGTGACTATGCTCCTTCACGCGCGTTTTAATTTTTCTTTTTGTTTTTCCTATGTAACACATCTCACTACCTTGGCTGTTATTATATGGGATTTTGTGTATACCGACTATCGCGGAGTTTCAAATAAAATTCAAAAAGTTGCAGCTAAACATAATATAAACATACCAGTCAAACCTAACTTCAATATTTTTCAGCTGATTAGGAGCGATAAACAAAACATTAACCCTTTAGAAGCTGCCGGTATATACAAAATCCCATATAGCAACAGCTAAGGTAGTGAGATGTGTTACATAGGAAAAATAAAAAGAAAAATTAAAACGCGCATCAAGGAGCATAGTCACAATATAGCCAACGGAAAAATAACTACTGCTTTAACACAAGTAAACAAAGATGAGAATATCAATATTAAATTCGAACGTGTGAGAAAATTAGCCAATTATCATAACCACAATTATGTCGCCATTAGAGAATAGGTAGAAATTTTGTCAAGTTTTAATAATTGCAATGGCAACGATGGGGCTCTACTGGACCGGCAATGGCACCGAGTCTTTAAAAGAGAAGAAGGAGGCGTAAACCGTCAGTTTCAATGAACTTCAAGCACCATGTTGCTGGAGACCAAGCTGGGGCGCCTCATGCGAAACTAGTCGGCATGAGACATGAAGAAATAAAAAAGGTTGTATATTTTAAATGTTTTAAATTGAGTTAACTTCATGGTTTAGTTTTTTATAAAATGCTTTCTTTTTATGGGAAAGTCAGTACTTGTCAATAACTACATGTTGATCTTGTTTTTCAAAAATAATATTCTATACAACTAATTATAATTAAGTAATATTTTGTTTAAACATACAAAATAAACAAAACATTTTTAACAACACAAGAATGAAGTATTTATCTTTTTCTTTCCTTTTAAATAATACATATATTTTCTATTTAATCAAAAAGCAACAAGCAAATGCAGTTTTAAGAAGACTTACCCTCCACCCCAGGATGACCTTGATCTAGAAGATTGACTATTACTTCCTATATTCAGCAAAGGCTATGGATGAAAGAAAAAGAACAAGTATATTAATAAATTGTATATACTAAAAGTACATAATATATAACGAATTCTTAATTCTTAAAGATTAAAATTATTATATAGTATGATTCCTTTCAATGAAAAAAACTAATTTATGATTTTAAAGAAATTTTAGATCTATATTTATTCCCAATAAAATAGAATTGCTTTACTCTAAAAATATGCACACTTAAATCCATTTGTATTTAACTGAACGAAAGCTATACTTTAGTTAAAATTTATGGTGGAATAAGAGCTATTGGAGCCTTTTAAGAGCAGGACACATTAACACCATTATATATATATACATATTTTGTTAAAAACAAAATATATATTTGTAACGTTGAGGTTTTTATGCAGTTATTTTTATTGTTTTACTACACAAAACGAAAACAATATATTTTATGCATTGTTTTCTTTAAATAAAACTATAAAAATAATTATTAAAATTTTTCTTCCTGCATAATATACAACAAAATGTGCTTTAATGTGTTATCATGGAGGTAAAATACACTGAAGGTTAAATAATGTAACAACAATTATAATTGGAAAGTGTTTATAAACTACACAAACTACATTATTTTTATTTGTTTTAATCTGATATTTTTAAAAGATCCCCCTTTTTATTTTTTCCTTTCTATTTTTTATTATATTTTAAGATGTTTGGCTATTTATTGAAATTTATTTTTCCGACTGAGTGAAAATAATGCCTGGACCGCCTAAAGGTTGTCTGAGTGAGTAATGTCCACTGGTTGTCGGCCTGGATTGCTCAATTGGTAGAGCCTTGACCTTGTAAGTCAAAGATCTGGGGATTCGACTCCCAGTCCAGGCATTATTTTCACTCAGTCGGAAAAATAAATTTCAATAAATATGATTTTCTTTCCAATCAGTTGATTGTGTGATTTTAATATATTGATGTTTGGCTAGTTACAGATAAAAATTTAAGACACCATTAGAAATACTTTTTTTTTTTTTTTTTTTTTTATCAATAAAAACAATGAGACATAAATTTAAAAGTAAGCAAAACCTCAGCTTAATCAGATGATAGGAAGTGGATCAGAATGAGAAAAGATTAATGTCACTTGATACAGCTGTAGGGATGTGGGTTTTCCGGAAAATTTTGAAACGGAAAATTTTCTGGAAAATTTACCGAAAATTTTCCGGAAAATTTTCAATCTCTAAATTACGAAGGTTTTGTAAAATAAAACCAAATACATTAAAAGCTACAAGTAAACAAAACTATTCAAAGAAAAGTATGAATAATTATTCAATTCAAAAAGAAATTAATAAACAAAACACAGAATTTATGATTTGATGATTTATTAAACATGTATAAAGCTAGAAAGTTACAATTTTTAATGACAGTTTTGCATGTATAATGGTTGAATAATCTATATAAAAAAGGTGTCAGAGACCCAGACCCTCACATATCACTGCCAACAGCTGAACCCCATTTTATTATATAGGAAAAATGTTTATGAGAATTAATGTTTTTTTTTTTTTTTTACTTTCTTCTATATGTAATATAGAGAAAGTATTGGATTCGTGAAAATTTTCGACCTCCGTTTTTGATGGATTTACATGTTTTGGGATGCCTAGAACACGAATTAATAGTTTTTAGAAAATGTCTGTCTGTCTGTATCATTTTTTTGTGGACGCTGTATCTCACGAACCAATGAATGAAATTTTACCAAACTTGGTATTTAGTTGCACCCTGACATAAACTGGTGATGATTAGATTTGGGGATCAATTGCTCAACAGGTGGCGCTGTGATCGCATTTTATGCAAACTTTTAACATTGCAGTATAGGACAAAATTTCGTACAAATGGGCATATTGAGAGTTATTTTAAACTTGTGATTGTAAAATTAATATGAATTATTGATAATAGTAGTAGTTAACTAGGAAACAAATTTTGTGCATGGGGGGCATCGGTTTTTCCCCCCAGGGGGGGAAGTAAATTTTCAAGATGGGTATCTTTCGAAAGGTCTCGTTGATAATAGTAATAGTTAACTAGGAAAAAAATTTTGTGCAAGTGGGGGCATCGGTCCCCCCCCCCCCTTCCCACTCCGGGGTGCAAAGTTTCAAGATGGGTATCTTTCGAAAGGTCTCGTCAATACCTTTAATATGAATGATTGAACCATAAATCTGTGATACAAAGTTATCGAATTTTTTACTTTTAACGAAAAAAAACTTAGAAAAAAAATCTTTTTTTTTTTTTTTTTTTTTTTTTTTTTTTTAACGAAATTTAACCAAACTTGGTATTTAGTTGGTCCCCGACATAAACTGGTGCTGATTACATTTGGGGATCAATAGCTCAACAGGTGGTGCTGTGATCGCATTTTATCTAAATTTTTAACATTGCAGTATAGGACAAAATTTCGTATAAATGTGCATAATAAGAGTTATTTTAAACTTGTGATTGTAAAATTAATATGAATTATTGATAATAGTAGTATTTAACAAGGAAAAAAAATTTGTGCATTGGGGGGGCATCGCTTCCCCCCCCCCCCGGGGAGTAAATTTTCACAATTTAAATGTAACACCTTCATGAGATTTTTCAAGTACAATTCAATTTTGGATATTAAAAGCAAATAAAGTTTTGCTCTATTTTATTTTTTATTTAATATTTAACGAAGATTATGACAATGTTTTAAATTTCTGAACCACTCTCAGAACCAGAGATTATAAGGTGACCAAAGTCAGAATTGCTGCCTGAGTTTGAAAAACATTGGTGTATCATCATTTATCAAATGAATATTTTGAAAAATAGATACACATGCTCAGCAGTATAATAGTGCATTAATTTATCAATATATTATTTTTTTGTTATGTTGCCAAATGCTTTATAATTATGTTCTTACAAACTTATTGAATGGACATTTAAAATTCTGATTAGCAACCATAGGTCTCTTGTATTATAATAAATAACCTCTTTCTCGAGCAAGTTGCTCAAAACATATATCTGGTAACTTTCTAATGATGACTTTAATCAGAAACTTTTGTTTTTCACACTGTGTATAGCATTACTATGACTAATAAAAGAAAATTTAAATATATTATGTAAAAGATTTACTAAAAAAAATGTTTTTTTTAGTTGGAAAATTTTCCGGAAAAACATAGTTGAAAATTTTCCAAAAAAGAAAATTTTCCACGGAAAATTTTCCACCCCACATCACTATACAGCTGTGTTTACAGACTCGGTGACTTTGCCAACGATTGTTATGTGAGAAATGCCTAGCTGGTAATCAGCCAGGGTAGCTCGATGGTTTGAGCATCCGCACGTAAAGCGGAAGGCCCGGGTTCGATTCCTGGCTCTGGTATTTTTCACATAGTTGGTATAAAATATCAGCCTTCCACTCCAAGATTTTCTGAGAGAAAAGATAGTTTGAAGTGGAGTCTCAGATCTTCCCAAACCCCAAATCCGTTAATGCTTGAATATGTACAGGGTGTTTCATATTGAATAAGACAGAAAGAAAACATATACCTGTGAACGCTGTAATTATTTTATTTTGATAAATCAAATTTATAGAAAAACTATCGTTATCCAAGTTTCTATAGAAGCTCTATGTATGCCCCTCTGTTGATACCGCAAGTATCCATGCGATATTCTATTTCCTGTCACATTCATGATAGAATATCTTTTGTTAACTAGCAAACCCGTGCAAAATTTTCACAATTTCTTTCTTTTTTTATTTACCTTTAAAATTTGAAACTTATAAGTCTCATATCAATTTCACCACCCAAGTTTTTTAATTCTTCAGATGCTAAATTATTATTAGTTTTTGTTGGATGAAACGCTAATGATAGTTACACCAAATCATCCAAAGAAAAGTTTCAAAATAAAATTCATGTTTGATGAACCAGTTTTCATACTTCCCCAGGCAAGACAGCTTTCGTATAAGACCCCTACGGCGACTTTTACATTTTTGCTGCCACATTGGAGATGCCTTTTATTAATGTATTGTTTTATTTATTTATTTTGGCATAATTTTTTGTTAAAAAAAAATCTTAGTACCTATTCTGATTATACTTTTTTTATTGCGTTTTTTAGTCAGTGACAAAAATTCATATTTTGATTATATCTTTAGAATACTTCTAGGTTTAAAATGATGCTTGCAAAGATGCAACTTTTAAAAATAGATTTTTCCATAAAAATATTTCCTCTGACAAATGTCATTTTTTCATTAGATAACTGAACTAAGTCCGCATGCTTAAATATTGCTTATGTATTATTTTTTATCTTCATGTATTTTATTAAGTCACCATCGTATCATTTTTACAAAATTTAATCTTAACTGGTACATGATAGAGAAATCTTATATAGATGATTCGAGCACTTCAGTTATATGCTGCATCAGGTGCTGTAAGCCTAAGGAAATGGAGGCACGGACACTTTGTTTTTAACATAACCCTCAGGAAAATATCACAAGGGGTTAAACTGGGTAATCTTGTTAGCTAATCAAGCAATAGCATATCATTTGATGCAGCATGTTATCCGTTTCTATGAGATTGGTGGTGTCATTAAATGTGCCTCTAGTGGCAATTTTGTAACTGGAAGATTTTTGGATGTTGACAGTTAAAACTTGCATAATTGTAGTTTCAGAATTCTTTAAATAGGATAAACAAATCAAGTATAGAATTTGTACTATGATATTCAATATGAAACACCATTTATTTTTATCAGAATTATACATGGGGGAAAACTCAATTCTTAGATTTGATCTACACACAGACATACCAAGCAGTGATGAAACTATTTAACATACAAAACCTGAAAACTGTCGCTTGCATGCAGAATATGAATGTAAGGGGAAGACTTATTAATGACATATCATTCGACTAATATTAAAAGTATTTATTTATACCTATAATAAGTGATATTAATTTTTTTTTTTTTTCACTATATTTCAATGCAAATTAAACATCCTAAATAAGAAATTTCTACAAAGCAAAATAATTTAGCATCAAATTTAGAAACAGTAAAAAATTTTAAAACTCTAAAAAGTCTCACCTTTGACCAAGTTAAATAAAACCCTAATAAAGTTTGAGTTTAGCATAAGGTTAGAGACTACAGAAGCGTAGCAATTTTAAAATCATGGGAAGGACACAAAAAATTTCGTGATCAATTAATAATGAAATGTTAATTAATATTCGCTCATTCTGAATATAAAAAGACAGTGATAAATGTGCATTTATAAAACTTAATTTTTAGTTTTATAAGAAAATTTTGTGATATTCAATCAGAGAGCCTTAAAAAGCCTCACCCCCTTCCTGAGAGGCTGTTAGTCCTGAGTATGGTACATAAAGATCATGAGAAAAAGATGCTCTTAGTAAATAAATAAAAATGAACTTTTGTTGCTTTTAAATGAAAGAGAAATAAACAAGATAAATTTTATATTTAAGCTCAAAATATATAAAAAAACAGGTAATGATACATCATAAAAGTACTCACAAGCATAAAAATAATTCATATATATTGTAAATTTTTAATAAATATAATAACTATACTTACATCAATTAAACTTCTAAAGCTGCAGAAAAAAGAAAAAAAAAATCAAATGTTAGAAATTTTTATGCTAATATAAAAATGTATAATATAAAAATATACATAAAATAACTAATTTAAGAGTCAGTTATATTTAATATAACATATTTAGATCAAAAATATGTATACTACAAACAGGGTGGCTAGCATATGAACTTTTTTTTCCCTTCTATTTTCCATGAAACTTTTTTTTTTTTTTTTTTTTTTTTCTATTTTGGTGTGTGACATTTTATGTTTGGAATTTTCTGGATTCAATCAGTTCCACGATATTTTTAAATTTTTTTCTTAGATTTTAGTCAAAATTCTCTGAATTTTACAGATTTTAATAATAATTCTCTGACAATTCCCTGATTTTATTTATTTACGTTTGTGCTGTGAAATTCCCAAACTTTTTCCTGATTTCCAGGTGACCTTAGAAAGTATGACGTAAGAAAATGAAGGTGACATAAGAAAGATGATGCAAGAAACTGACCTGACTTCCAGGTGACGTAAGAAAATTAAACAGTCAACAGTTGAACTTGTAACAATTACATCAGCTGATATCACCTTGTACAAAATTTTACACGGGGAAAAAAAAAAAGGAGAGAGAGAGAGAGAGATCATTCTATTAAATATATAATATAATAAATTAACATGAAATAAATCTCATTATAAACACTAAAAGTTTAATGTTGAATTTTAACAAAATAAGTTCAATTTAATTTCTGTTATCAATCTACAGCTGAACAATAAGATGTAGCAAGAAAGAACATATTAAAATTTTAATAAAAAATTAATTTGCTAATTTAAATTCTAATAAAATTAAATATAATTATGGGCGTTTTTTAGCAACTTACAATAAATATGCAACATTGAAGACACTCCACATCATATGGGATAATTTATCTAAACTCCAAGATGATCCACCTGAAATTATATTAATAATGAAATGATTTATATTTAAATACTATCTTCATTTTAATATATTCACTCTTATTAAAACATGTTATATCTGAATTACTTTTTATACAAAACATGAAACAAATATTCATTTACATATAACTATAATTTGCATTTCTACTTAACAGTCCCTTAGAAAAAAGCAAATTTTTACTCCTACAACTATCTTTCAATTACACTTTAAAATGTAAAATAGATCATGATCCAAGCTGAGAAAAGCTTAAAAAAAAAAAAAAAAAAAAAAAAAAAAAACTAACTTCATAAACTTATATTTCATTTATTATAGTTAATAGTTATTTTATGGCTTTTTACTTCAAATTATTTGATAAAAGTAAACAGAACACAAATTTTATGTTAAAATATTTTAAGATGATAACATAAATATAGAATAATGCATTTTTTTTTTTTTTTTTTTTTTATCTTTGTAAATCATAAATAATAGCAATGAATGTGTAAAACAATGCACTTTTAAATATCTTTGATCAGATGTGTAATAAACAAATATGAACCTGTTAAACAATAAAGAACTTAAATTATATTTTAAACCACAAGTGTTTTTGAAACAAATTGTGTATCAGTTTCAAAATAGTTTTAGTTCCTCGGTCCCTCCACCCTTCAAAAATTAAAATTAATAATAAAAATAACACTACCGTCAGCTACTCTAGGCATTTTGGCAAATTAAACAAACACCATCAAAGAAAATACAGAGTACAAATATAAAATTATAACTTATAACATTAACATCAATAATAAAGTGAAAAATTTGTTTTGAAATTGATGAGTCGTCGTAAGAAAATGAAACAGTCAACAGTTAAATTTGTAATTTATACATCAGCGTCATCAGCTGATATCGTCCATGGCATATGGTATAATTTTGGAGTCTTCTACATTGCAGGAAACTTGATGTTAATCACTTTGGCAACCCTAAAGCAGACATAGGTAGCAGGGTTATAAAAGATAGTGATGTATCTTTATTTGGCGTAAAAAGTAATCCGTATAGATTGAACAAAATCTTCAGTTATCAATTGACCTGAACCTGATTGACAAGAAGAAACTGAGAGATAATAATACCGGTTTGTGCGGTAGGTGATAGCGAAAAAAGTGGATAAAAGCAATAAAATTTGTTCTCTTCCATCTATTGTAGCAGTCTCCAGAAATACACAAGAAATGTTTATTTATTATTATTATTTATTTTTTTTTTTTTACTATTCTTGCAATTTACAATTAAATATCAAGCTACTTTTTAAGAAATATTACATATTATTAATATACATATATATTATCAAAGAACACAAATAAGACAAATTTGACTTATTCTTTTAATAAACTTTTTTTTTTCTTTTACTTTAAAAAAAGTTATAAACTTTTTTATGTTTTTCAGCTTACATTGGGGGTAATGTAAAAGTAATTAATTCACAAGAATTTCCTAATTTCTTCTTAATTTTCTTATTTGTATTTTTACATTTATATAATTTAAACAAATCACCGTTTTAAACATATATTGGTTTGTGTTTAAATAATTACAGATTTGTTAGATAATAATATGCAGTACAGAGTGTCTCAAATAAATTCTCAAATGGGGGAAATAAAAACATTAAATTAAAGGGAGCATGCATATTTATTTATTTAATAATTTTTAACTGTTTAATTAAAGATCAACCTCAATTAATATACTGATATTTCTAACTCCTTTCATGTTCTTGAATTAACAAAGAATATGTATATGTATATTTAAATTCTTTACCTCCCAACACACACACACACACAATTATATATGTGTGTGTGTGTGTTTATATATACTGTAAAATAAATATGAGACTCAATAATATATATAATCCTAATTCCTGATTTTTATGTACTATACTTTGAGGTAAAAAAAAAAAAAATAATGATAAGAATAATAATAACAGCATTATTATTTAACAGTATTGTTAAATAATAATATGTAGTACAATGGGTTTTAAATAAATTCTCAAATGGGGGAAATAAAAAAATTTAATTTAAGGGAGCATGCATATTATTGTATTATTAGAACGTGAGGTCTATTTATTTCAATAGAAAAAGAAAATACCAAATGAAAACTGTTTTTGTTTTTACTACGGTTTTTGATTTTATTTTACTTTTTATCAAGTTAAATATATATATATATTAAAAATAAAATTGAACAAAAACTTGTGAAAGAAATTTTAAGAGATTAATGCAATAACCTTTGCTAAGGAGCGCAATTTCATATTTTAAAAGAAAGAGTCAGTTATTTATTTTTTGATTGATTTTGGCAGTGCAAATGCTCGAGAGGTTTTGCCAGCGAAGTTGTAAGACGAGAAATGACGGGTTCGATTCGAGGTCGCACTTATCGGCCTAGTCATTAGGAATTTCCCGTGGTTATCTTCAAAATCGCGGAATTTTTTTTACATAAACTATTATGTATTTTCAAATCATAATAAACTGCAAAATTGGAAACCTAATTGGCAAAAATATATATATAACGACTAACTCATAGTTTAGGTTTAAGTGATATACGTCATTTCTCTTCTGCGTAATATAAAGTACTTTAACATGTTTTTACTATTCAGTGAAATTTACTTAAATGGTAATTGTGACAATAAATTTATACGTAATACATCTAATTATTAAATTCATTGTTGGTATTTTCATCTTTCTCTCATTTGCTGAGTATTGTAAAGGAATTAAATAATTTAATATATATATATATATATATATATATATATATATTTTAAGAAAAGGAAAAAAATTACATTTTCTAATTACGATAGACTTATTCCTATTATAAAACTACTTAGCGAGCTTTTTCAAAAAATGAAAACTTCAATACATGTTCACGTATTATTAAAAAAAAAAAAAAAAAAAAAAAACTAGTTAGCATAGGTGGACTCTGCTCAGTTCCCCATTATATGTATGTTCTCATAAATTTCTAGTGCAAAACATATTACATTCATTCATGTTAAGAGAAATGAATTTGACCAATAGCTTGACACAGTGACAGAACAAAATGCCCGCCTAATAGGCTACCCACCGCTCAGTTCGATATATTTATCTTATTCTAATCTATTAATTTATTTTATTGGAGTCAATTTCGTAGTTTATTTTCATGTTACTATTTCCACTACAATAATCCCCAAAGTGCATATTCATATGGAATAACGCCCCATTTCACTATGTTGATAAAATCTAATTTTCCTGTTAGAATATTTGTAGTCAATTATGTTCAAACAAGTGTCATAAATGTTATTTAATAATATAAGAGATTTTGAAGTTTTCTGACACTGGCGTAACTAGACCGCAATTTCGGGTGTGTGTGTGGGGGGGGGGGGGGGGGGAGTAACATTTTTTTTTTTTTTTTAATCTCTCTTTTATGAAACTGTTTGATATGTACAATATACAATTATTTCTTCTCTCTTGTATATTCAATAAAATAAAGTATTGCATTCGTAAAAATTTTCGGTTTTCTACGGATTTACACGTTTTGACAGGTCCAGAACTGAATTTAACCATTTTTAGAAAATGTGTGTCTGTAGCGTGGGACAAAAAGTTTTATGGCAACAGTATTTCAAGAACTAGTGCACAGAATTTCATTTAAATTCATATGTAGTTGCACCTTGACATAAATTAATGCCTATCAACTTTTGGTGCAGATCACTCAACAGGTGATGCTGCTAGACTGCAATTTGTTCGATTTAAGGAAAGGCTATATCTCAAGGTATATATATAACCGAACAAAACACAGAATATGAGACGGTCTTTATGAAACATCAAACTAAATGAATTTGGGTGCAGATCCGCTAATAGATGGCGCTGCTGTGCTGCAGTTTTCCCCGTTAACGGGAAGGCTCAAACTTTATTGCATATAATTGCACAAAACTTGGATTATTAAAAACCCATTATGAAACAGTTTGCTGATTGTATTTGGGTGCATATCGGCCGGAAGGTGGCGCTGATGTGCTGCAAATTACGCTCTTTAATAGGAAGGCTAAATTATAACTTCTATTGCATATAAATGCAGCAAATTTGATATGCGTGATAACCATTATGAAAACTATCCTGACTTAATTTGGGAACATATCAGCCAATAGGTGGCAATGCTATTACTGACCTATGATTTTCCATATGACATCTCAGCATCTGTTGATTAAAAATGCGTAAACCTGCATACTTAAAATAGTTATTGTGAAAAGCTATGGTTGAACGTTTATGCATGTCAAAATGGTAAAAAGTTATTAAGTGACGCTCTTATGTATATAAAAAAAAATAAAAAAAAAGATATTGAAGAAAGTTTCGTGATGACTGCAATATACTAGTTTTTAAAGAAATACCGTTTTAGAATGATAATTGGGGTTTTATTATTTAGATTTAAAGCTTAAGGATAGAAGATGCTGCCTTAATTAAGAAAAGAATAATGCAGCATTGGCAATTTTTTTGACATTAGAAATTTGGTCAACATTTTAAGAATCTTAAATAGTAATGAAAAAAAAAAAAAATCTAAATAATATATCATCTAACGAATAAATAAATAATCTATATGAAGAATCGAATTCGATATATGTATAAATATTAAACAACATTATAATTTTCAAAAACTGTGTGGGTTGGCACTTTCATATTGCATTCTCCTGATGAACAGTTATGTTCAATTATTTTGATTTGAAACAATTTTTGTGAGTTTTTGCGATTTATAGCATTGCTTACAAAGTTTGTATTCATTACATTTCTGTTTTATGCACATTCCGCATTACAGAAGTTTTACTGTATGCATGCATATGAAATAAAAAATTAGTATGTTGTGGCCATACAATACTTTCTTCTATATATTATCCTATAAAAATTCAAGCAGCACCAAAATATTTATTAAATTATTGTTTATTAAAATTACTTTCCATGATGAATGCAGACGATTTTTATATCAGAGAAGTAAAACATTAAATTCCGAACGAAAGTCAACTTGTTCTGACATCAATAGAAAAGTTTTTTTTTTTTTTTTCTTTTTTTGCCTTCCATTAAAAATGAAAAATGCGACAATTTTGTTTCAAAATTATCCCAAATCTAGAGTTTGACTTTGTTTTAAAGGTGTTGCCGATTTCTTTTGAATGTTACCCATATTAAAAATTTACAGCCCCTGGGGGGGGGGGGGACGGAAATTTTTATAAACAGTAAAATCGTATTCAGTACATCTTAAAACATGTAAATTGTAAATCTGTCAAAAACTAGAGTTCAAAAATTTTACCAAATCAATACTTTTTTCTTATAGCTATAGAAGAAAGTAATACGGGAAGAGTTAAAAAAAGAAAATAATAATGTTCGCTTACTTGAAATAGCCGAAATAGGTTGAAAATTGTCGCTACCGACATTGCAAGAGTCACTCTCCTGTATAACTGAGGACTGTTTTTAATTTTTTTTACCAATCATCGATAATTTTCAGTGAAAATTAACAACAGAATTTAGCGTCAATTCAACTAAAGAGTCGTTTCAAAGAGTTTTAATTTACTTTTCAATCGGTAGTAATATTAACATCCTCAAAACTCAAAATAAGGAGCTGCAAATCGAGCACCTCCCCCCCCCCCCCCCCCCACACACACACAGACACCTTACTAATGAGACTGACCAATAACACTTACTGAAGATCAAATCAGAGGGTTTCGCTATTTTCGGTCTACAGAGAATACATTTTTGTAAGCGGTTTCGACCTCACCGAGGTCGAAAATTTTCACGATTACCTAAGTTCCCCATACCTATAGTATGATGGGGAACTAAAAAAGATATTTTGTCAAAGAACACAATATGCTCAAATTGACTTATTTACTTTCTCTTACCCATATATATATGGCAGAGAAAGTACTGCTTTTCGGTTAAATTTTCAAAATTGAGTTTTTGTTATATTTACTCGTTTTCAGGTCCCATGAATCCGAAAAACAGGTTTTTAACGGTTGGTCTGTGTGTATATTATCATCATATATCAAGGAAAAAAAAACAGCATCAGGAAGTCCAAACTCGGTATTCTAAATCTGTGTCATATAGAGATGCTACACTAAACTTTTCGATCAGAAAAAAAAAAAAAAAAAAAATGGTTCCTCTACAGGGAAACTCAAAAAAATTCATATACATTACGTCTATGGGAGAAATTGCAATTAAGTAGAGTTTAACATCTATAGGCTGCACCCAAATTAAATGAATATAGATTTTTTATAGTCATAAAAGCATGTTTCATGCAGAGTATGGTACGAAAATCATTACCCGTTCATTTACAAGGCTACACAAAAGAACTAGAATATTCTGCTATATGCTATTAATATAGGATTATATTTCAGTGCACAATGTGGTTTGTACATAACTTTTAGAAGATATACAGGGCTACCAATAGTTAATCGAAAACATTCTCTATTATTGAATGTAATTAGTGGAAGTGCTATACTATAATATTTTGCCATATTCAGGAAAACTGGTCAGAAATAAAAATCAGTTCCTTATACCCATGTGGTAAATAAAGTATTTTTAAAACTAAACTAGGGAGCTCTGCCCCCTGCTCGCTCCGCTCACCAACCCCCGAGGGAGGCTTCGCCTCTCCCTCGATTCACTTTTTATTAGCACATGCAGAGCTCTTTCCGCCTATTCACTGCTTTCTTTCACTGAAAAGGAATATTAATAGTGCATATTACAAGACTTATATTAGTAGTACATATTAGAAATTATGGAAATTCTCATATTCAATGTCAAATTAGAATATATAACATTTATACTTTTTTTAATAGAAAGAAATTCATAATATCTAGACCATTTTGCATTACAGCCTTAGTATATGACTTTATTTATTTATTTATTTATTTTTTACAACCTTATATCCGGACCGCGGTACTTCAGTCGGTAGAGCGCCGAGCTCGTAATTGGAAGATTGCGGGTTCGGTTCTCGAGCCGGCAAAGACTGTCGTATACACTAATGGTGGCTGGTGCAAGTAAAATATGTCTTGGCCGCAATATCCTCCATGTTCCCATCAAAATGATACCTCTGGGGACCACAGAAGCTGGGGAGCCATCCCCTTCGTGTAGGATCAAAACTGTGGTGGCATGTCTCCGGAACATTCTTAGAGGGGCGTCCCAGACCGTCGCCAATTATCCATAGCGCAGTAATGGTACGACGTCAAACACAACCAACCTGATTATCTACCTACCTACAACCATGGATCATATTTTAATTTTCCCGTGTAAGAAAATTAATTTGCTAAAAATAGGGAAAAAAAACTTGATATGTATTTTCTTTCTTTTTTACATCCATGGTTTCGGGCAGCGGTACCTTAGTCAGTAAAGCGCTGAGCACGTAATTGGAAGATTACCGATTCGATGCTTGAGCCGGCTAAAGACCGTCGTGTACGAATGGTGGTTGGTGCACATAAAATCTGTCGTAGCCGCAAAGTCCTCCATGTTCCCATCTACACTATACCTCTGGGGATCATCAAAACGGGGGGGGGGGGGGGAATCCCTCCGTGAAGGATCAAAATTGTGATGGCATGTCTCTGGAACATCTCTAAGGGTGCGTCCCAGACCGTCGCCAATTACCTATAGCAAAGTACTGGTACGACACCTACGTACAACCATGAATCATATTTTAATTTTTCCGTGTAAAATGACTTCATGACAGAAGAACAACTTCACTGGGAGAAACTAATTTCAAAATGGCAAATAGAGCACCTTCATAAATTTGTATTTTTTAGCTAATAACTTCTTTAATTAAAATGATAGAAACTTCTAAGCAGCTGAAATGTCTTCCTTGGAGTATTCGGAACACATTGATACCTCTCATGACGCGAATGATCCTGCCCTCCGCTAGAAGATGCTGTCGCAGACAAAACAATTTGACGCCAGTGACAGCAACTTTTTTTTTTTAATATATAGAGATATTTAGCGTTCTTTTTACTTCCATTACCCTACTACCGTAGGTAATGGAAGTATTGTATTCGGACCAAAAAATTCGATATCGAGTTTTCACCTGATTTACAGGTTTTAAGGCCTCATGAGTCGAAAAAAGTAGTTTTTGAAATTGGTCAGTGTGTGTGTATGTGTGTATGTATGTGTGGAATCTTCTGGCTATCATATCTCCGAAACTAATAAAAATAGAATTACGAAACTTCACAATTGATATAGATCCGGTGTACAAATGAATTCTCCAAATTTTGGTGAAAATTGGAAAACCGGAATTGGGTTATCGGAAACCGGAAATGGGACCGTAAGTCCGTATCTCAAAAACGGCTCCAGCGATTTTCTTCAAAGTTGCTATATAAAAACTCTATTAGATGCCCTTTCGAATGATATAGTTGGTAAGTAAAATTGATAGGCGTCCTGTATAAATAGCTCAATTTCAGGTATCGCAAGTGCGTTCCTCTAAAAACGGCTGTACGGATTTTTTTCAAACTCGCCATGTTAACTCCCTTTTAAATATCCTTTTGTATGTAATTATTGTTTTCCGGTCAATAAGTGAGAATACCAAGTTTTGGTAAAACTGGGTATCTAAAAAAAAAACGGCTCTAACAATTTTCTTGAAAATTGTTTCATTAATCCATTTTAGATACCCTTTCTCATGTATTACGTGGTTATTACAAGAACATTAACGCTCATTCTGATTAGGTAGTTCAGTTTTAGATCTCGGAAGTTGATGTTTAAAAAAAATAACTCTTTTTTTTCTTTTTGTTATTTTTTAACTCGCAATGTAAACTCTGTTTTATGTGTCTTTATACGTGTATCAAGTTTCTCTTACTGGAAAATTTCAAAAAATGCATACAATATCTCTAAAAAATGTATATAATACGTGTAATAGTTGGTAAAGGGAAGTCGTGTGGTTGTTTCACAACAGATTTTTTTTTAATACTGACACGTTTTGAGGCTCCCTCAATATTGAAGACAGGTTTTTAACGTTTAATCTTTGTCCATTATTTTTATTAGAATAACTTAAAAACAAATAATTTCAGCCAATTCAAATGTTTTACTATTTTGAAGTTAACATGTTGTTACTTGAAAATTTTTATCCAAATTCCTTTCAAGGAATGGTGCGAGTGAAAGTTGTCTGAATAATTTCAAATTAACATTTAAATTTAATAACAGTTTTTGAATTTTTTTTAAATGTAAATACAATATTAAACGGCGGGGGGGGGACTTTTTGTTAAATGAAGCTTTTCCGAAGGCTGTTTTAAATTGTTTTTAACGAAGGTTTATATAACAGTATTAAATTTATGCAGTAACCTTAAAATATGAAGTTGCGCCCTTTGCTAAAGAGCGCAACTTCATATTTTTAAGGAAAGTGTGGGTTATTTATTTATTCATTCATTTTTTCAGAACAAATGGTAAGAGAGGTTCTACTCTGGTAACTGGTAGACGAAAAATTTCGGTTTCGATTCCAGGTCGCACTCGTTGGCCTAGCTATTCGGAGTTTCCCGTGGTTATCTTCAAAATCACGTGATTTCGGACTGCGATCCCTTAGAAAGATTCCTCACGGATGATACTCCACCTATTCCCAGGATCTTCGTGTAGTCATTCGGCCTTAACATTTACACGACACAGGGACCTTGTTATGATTAAAAGTCCCACCCCCTCCCAGGGCCCGACTTAGACTACCTGGAGCCCCGGGGCAAGTCTATTCTGGGGGCCCCCTTGCAGTGGCATAAGAGGTCTTTAGGTTGCAGAATTTCTGCATTCGCCTGTAGGGGGGCCCTTTGCAGAAGGGGGGCCCAGGGCATTTGCCCCGTATGCCCTGCCGTAAGTCAGGGCCTGCCCCCTCCTTCCAACTTTAGAACAAGCTGGTAGACATGCAAAATTACATACAGACCTTGTTGACAAAACTGCCAAACTTTCTTTTTTGTTTTTTAAATAAATTATTATGTATTTTAAAATTATAATAAACGACAAAATTGGAAACCTAATTTGCAAAATTATATTTTTTCTTTAAAAGAAAAAAAAAAAAAAAAAATACGCTCTCTAATTATGATAGAGTAATTCATATTATAAAATAACTTGACAAACCGCGGAAAACTCCGAACACCTAAATCAACGACCCCGTCTTGGGATCACACCCGGTACTTCCCGTCTGATGGGGCAAAAACAAAATTAGCGGTTTACCACGTTTGTGGTAAATTAATTCTATAATAACATAATTTGCAATCTAAAATAAACACAGCAAAATATAAAAGGTTATAAGAATAAAACCAAGCTAAACAAGATTTTAAAATTGTCATATGTTAACTCCATTTTCTCTATGAAGTGTCATTTTTTTTCTACAGATAAACAGCTCTAATCCTTTGAGAAGCATACAGACGGATATTTCTAATTATCTTGGAAAAGAAATCGAGAGGGAATAAGATGGGAGGGAGAGCTGACATCTGGCGCGGCGCTTAGACAAAGAAGTCCATGAAGGGGATTTTAAACCAAGGTGATTTACACCTGTGTTGCCAAATGTAGAGATTTGTCCCCACGTGTAGGGACTTTTAGCAGCTCTGTTAGTATGTAGATCAGGGGTGGCCAACCCGCGGCCCGCGGGCCGCATGCGGCCCACCGCGTAGTTTTTTGCGGCCCGCGAGGGGACTAACGATATTTAAAGTTTGACAACTTTGGTTAACGAATCAAAAATTAATAAATACGTTCTGACTTTTCGAAGTGAAAATACCTTTCAACGAATATGGTAGATAAGGAAATGTTGTAATGAAATGTTATTAGATCCATTATTCATTCTTTTTATTACAGTTTTAATATATAGTCGTAATTTTTTTTTACAATTCTATTGTTAATTTATGAATGAAAACAATTTAAATTAATGTATTCTTCTCCGAATTTTCACCCTGCCCTTCTTCGAAAAAAGTATATACATACATGAATCATATACTCACAAACATATATACACATGTGCATATGTACAGTCATAAAATAATTATAATAGTAATAGTAATAATTTCCTCCCCGACTAATTTCGCCGTAAATCATCGTAGAAACTAGCAGCTGATGCCTAACGACTGGTAATGACATCTAATTTTTAATCCAAAAAGCTTGTCAAAATTGCTGGTTGCCTTTAAAAAAAAAAAAAAAAAAAAAAAAAAAAAAAAGTTGATGCCAGTTTTAATATGTATACATCCCTTAAGCAAAATCTAACTAAACCGTCTAAACTAGGCCTTATTACTAATCGATTGGCACCAGTCGCAAGTCTCTACATTAATTAACGGCGGAATTAGTCGGTAAAGCAGGGGGGGGGGGGATTTTTTTTATGACTGTACATACAGTATGGCCCGAATGAATAAAATATATTTCTAATGCGGCCCACCAAGTGTTTTGGGTTGGACAGGCCTGAGTAGATGACAGATTCTGAATTTGTGGGGACTTTTGGGGAGTAAGTCCATACGAAATTGCATGGGATTATGCATAACTTATGTTGCCTTTTTTTTTTTTTTTTTTTTAACTTTGTTCAAGTTTTTCTATACAGAAAATCTATATACATTCTCATATGAAGCCAAACAAAAATATTTTTATTAAGACTATTGCTTTCAGTTAAATAAGCTATTTAAATACGGTAATAAGAAAGTATTAGCCGTATTATCAATTAAATACGGCTTTTCTTTTTCTTTTTTCTCCTTTTGGTAAGAAATTAAAAATATTAAATTGAAATGGAGATAAAACATGCTAAGGAATATTTAGATATAAATGTATTAGTCAAATAATAATAGGTCAAATATATTAGTCGTTGCAAAGGGACGTAACTTCAAATGTTATGATAAAAATAAGTTATTTTATTTTATTTCTTTATTTTTACGCTTTTTGTGTATTTTGACCAATTAAAATGTTTCGTTTTTTCTGTCGTATCTCAATAAGCTAGAAACCTCATCTATATCTATATCTATATCACTAGCAGGCAACGCCCGCTTCGCTGGTCCCTATTTTTAAATGAATCACTATAATGAATTCTCAAAATTGCATTAATTTTTATCACATGAAAAAAAAAGAGAAACAAAATCTGAGTAGGAAAAATGTCGCACCGGGTTCTCACTGCCTTCGGAAAAAATTCCCAAAATGCTCTAACTCTTATTTCTATTATTTTCCCACTTCGCCCCCCCCCCCTCCTGTCTATCCTAATAATTTTACAAATTTGAAATATCCGCAATCGATTTGTAAGTATCAAAAACCTCTATGCACCAGTTTTGAACGATATATCTCTATTTTTATTTTTTTACCGCTCTACTCCCTCCCCCCCCCCCTTCCCGCCCTCCCAATAATTTTAAAAATTCGAAAATATCCGCAATCGAATTGTAGGTATTGGAAACCTCTATTTACCAATTTTGAATGATCTAACTCTATTTTCTTTTTTTTTGCCCCTCTGCCCCCCCTTCCCGGCCCTCCTAATAACTTTATACTTTCAAAAAAATCCCCATTCGACTTGCAGGCCTCTAAAACCTATCTGTACCGATTTTGAACGGCCTAACTGTATTTCTATTTGTTTTTTACCATAGCCCCCCCCTTACCGCCCCACCTAATAATTTTAAAAATTCGAAAGTATCCGCAATCGATTTGTAAGTATCGAAAACATCTATATACCAATTTTGAGCGATCTAACTCTATTTTTATTTTTTTGCCCCCCTCCTCCCCCTCCCCTCCCCCTTTCCCGGCCCTCCTAATAACTTTACACTTTCGAAAATATCCCCATTCGACTTGCAGGCATCTAAAACCTAACTGTACCAATTTTGAACGGCCTAACTGTATTTCTATTTGTTTTTGACCATAGCCCCCCCCCCTTACCGCCCCCCCCTTCCCGCCCCACCTAATAATTTTAAAAATTCGAAAGTATCCGCAATCGATTTGTAAGTATCGAAAACATCTATATACCAGTTTTGAACGATCTAACTCTATTTTTATTTTTTTGCCCCCCTCCCCCCCTCTCCCCTCCCCCTTTCCCGGCCCTCCTAATAACTTTACACTTTCGAAAATATCCCCATTCGACTTGCAGGCATCTAAAACCTAACTGTACCAATTTTGAACGGCCTACCTGTATTTCTATTTGTTTTTGCCCCATAGCCCCCCCTTGCTGCCCCCCCCCTTCCCGCACCTCCTAATAATTTTATAAATTCGAAAATATCCGAAATCGATTTGCAGGTATCGAAAACCTCTATATACCAATTTTGAACGATCTAACTATCTTTTTATTTTTTGCCCCCCCCTCTCCCCCCCCCTGCTGCCCCACCTCGGGGCTGAATTTCTAAAATTCCAGAAATTGGTTTTTAGATATTTGCATTAGCTATATTTTAGAGCAAAAATTTCACGCATATCTATTTTTTTGTTTGAGATATATAGGATTATGCGAAATCACGTTTTTACGCATGTGAAATCACGTTTTGCCCCCCCCCCCCGCCCCCCTTGGGGACCGAATTTTGAAAATTCCAGAAATTGGTTTTTAGACATTTGTGTTAGCTATATTTTAAAGCAAAAATTTTACGGATATCTGTTTTTTTTGTTTGAGATATGAAGGATTTTGTGAAATCACGTTTTTCCCCCCCTCCCCCCCTTGGGGGGCGAATTTTGTAAAATCGCTTCTTAGTGGATGCCTACGTCATGGAAAGAACATTGTCACGAAATTTCATGCTTCTAGGTCCAGGGGTTTGGTCTGGGCGTTGATAGATCACCCCCTCACTCAGGAAGTCTTCTTTTATATATATAGATTATATAAAGCGCAAAAAATTGTTTGTTTGTGGAGGGTAATCTCTGAAACTACTGAACCGATTTAAAAACTTCTTTCACTGACCGAAAGCTACAGTATGCCATATTGTTATAGGCTATATTTAATTTTGATAAAATAAATTTTAGTTTAAAATCTGAGCATTTTAATTAAAATCCCCATAGAAGCCGTAATAGAAATGGAAATAATGAAATATTAAAAAAATTAGCTGCTGCCAACATAAAAGAAACATTTACATAATCATTTCTTTTTTAAAATATCTTGACGTGAAAAGAAAAGAAATATATTTGCACGTGCATTAAATTGAAATTCATATAAAGCTTTTTTAATTGTTAAACTTACACGTTAAATCTGACGTCATTATAGAATTAAAAGTGTTTATTTTTCTAATAATTTAATTTGATATGATATGATATAATATCTAAGCATCAATGTTTAAACCACGGAGTCTTTATTACTCCGTGGTTTAAACTGATGTGTGTAAACGAAATTGGAATTTAAAAATAAATAAATAAATAAATAAAATAAAATAAAATAAGAAATTCTATTTTATGATATTATTTATTTTAATTTATAATTGTTGCCAAAAAGATTTACGAATTAATTTATTTTTAGACATATAATAAAATATATTTTCACGCGAACAATAATATAAAAAGTGAACTGGATTTTTTGTAAAAAAAATAATAAAGATCGAGGAAAATTATTTCCCCATTTTAATCCCCATATTTGGATATAGATATGTATTAGTTATCATGTGCATCCGTTAGATTAAATTGTTTTTGTTGTAAAATTGATAAAATTGGAGTTTTAAATTTCAAAACTCTAGAAAAAAAAAATGGCAAATTTCCATATTCGATTGAAAACATAAACATTTCATTTCAAAGGATGATATTTACACAATAAACATCCAACTAATAAACTAATTAAAAGGGAAAGGATAAATATTCTATCATAATTTGAAGTCAAATTTGTTTTCAAATGTCTAAATAAAGTATCTGATATAATATACTAATATGTTGCAGCGGAATAGATTTGATATCCGTCATCCTTGGCAGAAAAAAAAAAATATCGCCAAATTATCTGGCGAATATAATTTAATTCCTTTCAAAAATCATGGTTATTTTAAAAACTTACATTAAGAGTGTAACGAATAATATGAAACAATATTTCGTACAATACATATTACGAAAATATACATCTGGCATGTATATTTTCGTATTACGTTTTTGATCGCCAAATACAAAAAACGCCAAGGGTGACAGTTTTGAAATTTAAAATTAAAATTTTGTCAATTTGACAGCAAAATAACTCAATCTAACGCATGCATACAATAACTAATACATATCTATACCCAAATATGAGGATTAAAATCGGGAAATAATTCTTCTAGAATTTTAATAAAAAAAAAAAAAAAAATTCCAATGAGCGATTAACATGGAAAATCTTTTTCTTGCATCCACGGGCGGTCAGTTATGTCATACTTCGCTTGCGTATTGAGATGTTTAAATTTATTTGGCGACTATTTTTAGCAACTAACAGTTATGCAAGTAGCTCAATATACATAGCGCATACAGCCATTACTGAAATGTAAATAGCATTTAATTATTTGAGTTACATTATGTTGACTGGAAACCTATTTAATATACCTATGCTCTATAGCTATACTAATATAAAAAAAAAGAAAGGTTTATATGCATATGTAGAGAACGATCGCTAGAACTAAAAAGCCGATTGCTTTTTTTCAATAATCAAAAGTTACACTGTCTCTCTCTAAGTGCTAGAAGCTATAATAAATTTTGGTAAAATAAATTTTTAATTAAAATTTTCAATATTTTAATTGAAAACAAAGCATAGATTTGATATCTATCGTCATTGGCGAATTTTGTATTTGGCGATCGAAAACGTAATACGAAAATCTGTATATTATCGTAGTAAATACGAGATGTATGTGTTTACTTCAATTACCCTACTACCGTAGGTAGTGGAAGTATTGTATAGGTTTTGGCAATTGGTCAGTGTGTGTGTATGTGTGCACGTGTGTGTGTAAACTTCTGGCTGTCATATCTCCAAAACTAATAAAAATAGAACTACTAAACTTCACAAGTAATTCAGGTCTGGTGTACAGATAAATTTTCCAAATTTTCGTGAAAATTGAAAAACCGGAATTGGGTCATCGAAAACCAGAAATGGGACCCTAAGCCCATATTCAAAAACACCTCTAATGATTTTCTTCAAAGTTGCTGTATAAATAATATATTAGATGCCCTTTCGATTGAAAAGTTGCTTAGTTCAGGAAAATTGATAGGCGTCCTCTATAAACAGCTCAATTTCAGACTTCGCAAGTGCGTTCCTTTAAAAACGCCTGTACGGATTTTTTTCAAACTCGCCATGTTAACTTCCTATTAAATATACTTTTGTATGTAATTATTGTTTTTAGGTCAATAATTGAGTATGTTAAGTTTTGGTAAAAGTTGGTATCTCAAAAACGGCTCTAACGTATTCTTGAAAATTTTTTCTTTAATCCAATTTAGATAACCTTTCTCAAGTATTACGTGCTTATTAGTATTACAGGAATATTAACGGTCATCCTGATTAGGTAGTTCAGTTTTAGATCTCGGAAATTCGTGTTTAAAAAAATAACTATCTATTTTTTTCCCCTTATTTTTTAACTCGCTATGCAAACTCTGTTGTATGTGTCTTTATACGTGTATCAAGTTTCTCTTACTCGAAAATCTCAAAAAATGAAGTAATATCTCCAAAAAATTGTATATATTACGTGTAATAGTGGGTAATGGAAGTCGTGTGGTTGTTTCACACCAGATTCTGTAATAGTATATATTGTACGAATATTGTTTCATATTATTGATTTCTCCTTTAATATACATTATTAAAATAATAATCAATTATGGAAAAAATTAAATATATTTTCGAAATGAAAAAATAAATAATAATTAAAGCTATTATGACGTCAATTTTATCAAAAACATTTTCATGTCATAGGTTTATTTTTCAATATTTTTTATTCATGAGTAAAGAAATGTTTCTTTTTATGAAATAAATAAATAAATAAATAAATAGCATTAAGTAAAAATTGCCAACATTTAACAACTAATTAAAAAAAAATAATTGTAAAATTATATTTTGACTTTCCAGTTAATAATATTGCCTGACTATAACATATAAACTGATATATTTCTTGATTTTTTACATATCAATCCATCTTTAACTAAAATTTGTTCATCAGTGCGAAGCCGGACGGGTCAGCTAGTTTAAAATAAATCGAGAGAAATCGTGTAAAAGAAATGTTAAGAAATGAATATAATAATCATAACCACATTGCTAAGGAACGCAACACAGTTACCGCGTGCTTCTATGTGGAAGATTTGAGTTAAAGGGGAAAAAAAAGAAAAGAAACAAAGAAAACTGTCATTCTAAATTAAATTGTGTTTTGTGCAAAATTTCATGTATGCTATTTAAAAAACAAAAATAGGCTTCGATTTCACCCTCCTTCTCTTTTTCCCTTTTTTCACTTAATCTTTTGTATTTAAACTTTTGTTTAGAAGAAAATTGTTAATTCTGCATGTGCCATTTTTACAAATGTAAGACAACAACGGTTCTTGATTTGGCTTATTTTCTAGGTTTATTTTACCCTATTTACTTTTTATTTGACTGGAACCAGAAGTGAGTATAATTGCCGAAACCAGAGCCCGATTAAGCTTTGTAGCTAGGGGAAGCTCAGCATCATTTCGGGGCCCCCTTTCATTTTTGAAAATCTTGTTTTCCTGTTACATATAGTAGTAATATAAAAATGCTATAGACCAAAAAAGAGTGTGTTTATTATTATTATTATTATTATTATTTTATTTATTTATTTATTTATTTATTTTTCGTACACCTGGGTGGTTTCTACACAGAACATTAAAATCATACAACTTTTTAATTAAGAGCACTGAGATTTTTGAGGTTAAATATTAGATTTTTTCCGAAATAGTGAGTGTTTTGTCTTGTTTTAGGTAACCTTTCTCAGAAAAAATTCAATCTCAGTGTGAAAATATGAAACAAAAAATTCAAGACCATGTTTTTAATCCTAAGGGGTCCCCGCTTAAATTTTAGAGGGGAAGCTTGTGCTTCCTGAGCCTTTTGGATAATCAGGCCCTGGCCGAAACGTAAGTGGAAGCCCTCTGTTCAGACTCAAAACGGTTTTGGGTTCCGTCTGTGTGTTTGCGTGTTTGTTTGTCTGTGTATTTGTCGCGCGATAGCGGTCGCAAAAATCCCGCTATTGACTTGCAATTAGGTACACATATTTATGAACCACACAGAGTTTTTGCTGCATAGTTTTGGGTGTGTATTCCATTTGTAGTTCATGTACAGGGACACACAGAATGTTTCTTATCATTACGACCTATGGGCAGAATTTGTCTTATCATTACGACCTATGGGCAGAATTTGTATGTACTGCAATAGCGGCCGCAAAAATTCTCCGATTGACTTGCAAATTGACACACACATTGAGGCTCGATATAGAAATAGTTATATAATTTTTTCTGTCTATACTTTTTATGGATTGTGTACAGGGACGCGCCAAAATACTTAACATTACGGCGTATGGGGTGAATTTAGTGTAAACGCATTTTAACATCATTACTTTGCAATCAAGAAAATTAAACTAGCGTACGTGAGTAAGATGCTTAAACTTATGTTATTTGAAGAAAATATTTGCTCTTAAGCTTTCTAATTAATCTACAGGACCTTACAAAAGTGTTCTGACAACGTCACGTAGTCATCCAGACGATGTTAAATTTGGAACAATTATTAATTTTAAACGCAAAATATAAGCTGAATAGTTTTTACTGGTGTATACAATGTTTATGGTTCGTTTATTGAGACACATAAAAGAGTTTCGTAACATTAGAGCCTATGGACAAATTTTTAGTTAAGCGCGCACTTTAATGCGTTTATGCTGCTTTGAACTTAACAGAATTAACATACATTATAAAGATGCTTAAAATCATGTTTACTCTTAAAAAGAGGTCTGTATAGACTAAATAATTTATGGGACCACACAAATTAATTCCGAGGAAGTACTGTAATCATCTAAATGATGTCAAATTAGTTTGAAAAATTAATGAGTTATAATTAATTAGGTGTATTATTATTATTGGCGTTTATAATTACTGTGGCTACTTTTCCGGGATCCATAAAAGAATTTCGTACTATTATGGTCGGTATTACTTTAAAGTGTATTGTAACATGGTTACACCCCATTAAATATAATGAAATTTTATTAGAATTTTAAAAGCATGTTTTTCTGTTGAAAATTGTGGGCATAGAATTGGTAATTAGTTTACAAGGTTACGCAAAATATTTCCGATATGCTATGTATTTTTTTTTTTTTTTTTTTTTTTGCATGGAATTTGGTGCTTATTAAATTTGGTATTTATGAATTTCAGGGAAATAATACAAGACCGTCGTTTATTAAGAATACATATATATGATATACAGATAGGTGTACAAAGAGAAATACAGCGATGGGGGGGGGGTTAAGGGGGCGACAGTCCTCCTGAGGAATGCATCTGATTATGGTAACAATTCGATCGAATCAATATATACTATTATATAATAAGGAATAAATAAAAAATGACCTATTGAATAATGTCTGATGCAAATAGGATGTTAAGGCTCCTGACTACAGATCCACTAGTTTTATTTATGAAACTATTGAGGCATTGTTTTGATATAGTCAATGTAATTTGCTATTGAAGAGAAATTTATAGACATGTGCATCGTTATGAAAATAAAGATGTTTCTAGTGTTTTTTCCGGAGTAGGAAAATTCCGGACCAGACTAGTTATGTAGCTTTTCGCACGACCAACCCCATCGGTAAGTTCCGCCGAAAAAGTTCCGGAAAACACTGTTTGAGGCACAGATGACAGAACACAGAACCGGTGGAGTTGTTGAGATTTCTAGGAAAAAACTTACATTTTTAGATAATAGAATGGCTAAATCCTGAAAGAAGATAAGGGAAAAAAAAAATTATATTATATTATTAGCTTTGCATAGATTATATGTTCTCCAAGTGCATCCCAGGGCCGGTGACAGGAATTACGGGCCCCTGGGCAAACGAATGTAAGCCCCCCCCCCCCCCCCATACACATAATCACTTCTTAAGTTTTAATCGAAAAATGGTTTAAATTTGTGGGTACTGCGGTATTTTAAATAGCTCCAATAAAATACAGTGATACAATAGGTAGTACATTATCGAACTATACATTTATACAATGAAATTTGATTAAATAAGAAGGCTGACAACAAACAATTGCTTTGCATTTCATTCTCAATACATTTAATTTACAAAAGAGACCAGTGATTGATATATGCATTACCTATTGTACTTTAAAGTTAAATATAAAACTTTAAAATAAAGATATCATGATTGAAATATATTTAAAAAAAAATGAAATTTTATCTAAAAATTTCTTTTAAAAATTCTGCATTTCTTTTTGACAACCTTGAATTTTATTTATATAATAAGCTATCCCCTGAAAATTTGTTTGGTCTATAATTTAATATTTAAAAAATTAACTTTTGAATGAAGTGAACATTAATAATTATCGAGTGGTCTGATTAGATTCATAAAAGTATATACTATTGGCAGCAAAATTATTCGAGCACTAGCAACAATTCCTATATGAAAAAAGTACATTTGATACTGTTTTATTAAATAAATCCTTGTCGAATTATGTTCTTAGACTACCTATGAAAACATGACTCGACAAGGATTTATTTAATAAAACAGTACTAAGTATACTTTTTTATATAGGAATTATTGCTAGCGCTCGAATAATTTTGCTGCCGACAGTAAGGCTGAAAGTTTTCTGATAATTTCTTTTCTGTCTTTTTTTTTTTTTTTTTTAACTTTATTTCCGTGATTAACAAGATTTAAAATAGTAATATTTTAAGCAAGCACTTAGGATTTTGTTATAAGTTTTTATAATCATTATTAAATATACATATTAAAAATTAGAAAAATAAAATCAAAGTAAAAATAATATAAAAAATTATGTTTTTTGTATTTCTTAAGCAGTGTGTAGTTCTTTTAAGTGAGTAAATTTTGCTCCAAAAAGATGATTTATCAGCCTAAGAAAAATGATATATTATCAGAATGCTCTTGTAGTGTATAGATTCCAGCCTTTCTGAATAGGATTCTAGAAAACTGAAAAATAATATTTTTTTTATTTGTATTGTGCTTGAGGAGAATATGTATAATAACCTAGTTCCAAACTTTTTTTCGTCGTTGATATGATGCTACATTTAAATGCTGAGGTCCATGGTTTGGAAACTATTCATGTATCTTCAGAATACACATGTAAACCGAAAGTTTAAAAAATATTGTATGCACACACACACATATATAAGAAAAAAATATTATAGGATTTTTTTTTTTTTTTTTTTTTTTTTTTTTTGTAGAAATGGATCTTTCTTGCTTTTCTTATTGTAAAATCATTGACAATTTCATCATTGAAAATTTTCTTCTTTTCACTTATCAAAATCTACAAACTGAATCTGAATGTAAAAAGTAAGGATCCCGGAAAAAAGGGCACCGGAAAAAAGGGCACCCGGAGAAAAGGGCACCGGTAAAAAAAAACCGGAAAAAAGGGCACCGGGAAAAAAAAAACCGGAAAAAGGGCACTTTTCCAATTCGCAAATCGCAAAATAATAAATATCAAATAATGAATTTAAAAAATGACTTTCAAACTACATTTTTAGAAATTTCAATTGATTTGGTACAACATTCATTTAGTATATATCTCGGGGAAGAAGGGGGAGGGGGGCAGGAGCAGATTGAAAGAAAATAATTGTTTTTACAAAAACTCTTACTGATTTTAATGAAACTTTGTATAATCAAGTACAATGTGTGAAAAAAATGACAGTAAGTGGCAGGCAAACTTGGCGGGGGGTTTAAGAGGGGAGGGCAGTGGAAAATAAAATTATCTTTTAAAGCACAGTTTTACCGATTTAATGATATATTCTATAATTATAACTTACTTTTTATGAAGATCACAATGAGTGCATTATACACTGGGGGAGGGGGGGGGCAAGGGGTGATATGGAAATACATTTCATTCTTCTTTAAACTACCCTTTCATCGATTCAAAAAATCGTATATTGTGAAAAAATTACAGTAAGTGTCAGAATTATTTATTATATATATATATATATATATTTTTTTTTTTGGGGGGGGGGGGGGCAGGTGTTAAAGAGGGGGAGGGGCAGAGGAAAACAAAATGATTTTTTTATACCACCATTTTGCCGAATTAATGATACATTTTATAACTATCACTCAATTTTTATGAAGATAACAGTGAGTGTATTATATATATGGGGGGGGGGGGAAAGGAGGAGCAGATGAAAATAAAATATATTCCTCTTTAAACTATCCTATTATCGATTAAAATTTTTTTGTATAATCACGCATAATTTATGAAAAAAATACGATAAGTGTGAAACATACTTGGAGGGGGGGGGGGAGGCAGAGGAAAATAAATTGAATTTTTATATTACCATTTTAGCGATTTTAATAATGTATTCTATAACTACCACTTAATTTTTTTTTAAGATTACAATGAGTCTATTATGTACTTGGGGGGGGGGGGGGGCAAGAGTGTTAGATAGAAATAAAATATATTTTCCTTTAAACTACCCTATTATAGATTTAAACAAAAACTTTGTATAATAACATACAATTTGTGAAAAAACTTATAGTATGTGTCAGACATACTTGGGGGGTGGGGGGGTGTTAAAGAGAGGGGATAGAGGAAAATAAAATTATATTTTATATCACCATTTTACCGATTTTAATGATATATTAAAAAATTATCACTTAGTTTTTATGAAAATCACAATGAGTATATTATATATCTGAGGAGCGGAAGGGGGGGGGGGGTAGAAGGAAATGAAATTTATTCTTTTTTTAAACTACCCTGTTATCGATTTAAAAAAAAAAAAAAAAAAGGAAAAAAATTGTATAATCACGTACAATTTGTGAAAAAATTACAGTAAGTTTCAGACATACTTGGGGGTGGGTTAAAGAGAGGGTGAGGGCAGAGGCAAATAAAATGATTTTTTCTATCACCATTTTACCGATTTTATTGATATATTGTATAACTATACTTACTTTTTATGAAAATCACAATGTGCGTATTATATACCTGAGGGGCAGGGGGGGGGATGGAAATAAAATATATTCTTTTTTAAACTACCCTATTATCGATTTAAAAAAGAACTTTGTATAATCACGTACAATTTATGTAAAAAATTACACTAAGTGTCAGACATAATTTGGGGGGGATTAAAGAGGGGGGGGGGCAGAGGAAAATAAAATGATTTTTTATGTCACTATTTTACCGTAATAAATGAAATATTCTATAACTATCACTTACTTTTTATGAAAATCACAATGAGTGTATTATATACCTGGGGGGGGGGGATTGCAGATGGAATTTTTTTTTTTTTTTTGTAAACTAACTTAGTACGATTTAAATAAATTTTTCTGTATGTACCACTTACTGTTTAAGAAAAATTACAATGAGTGTTACACAGATCTGCAGGGAGGGGAGTTGCTAAGAGGGGGCAGAGTAAAAAAAGTGGCTGTTTTTATGTACCTATTTATATGAAACTTTGTATGATTATCACTTGCTTTTTATTAAAATTATAATAAAAGTTACCTGTAGTTAAAAAAGGGGGCAGTGTGTGAATGGGGGGGGGAGGATGAAAAACAAAATCTGTTTAAACAACACGTATCATCGATTTTTTTTTCTTTTTATTTTACTGACATTTTGTGCGAATGTCATTTACTATTGACGAAAAATTACAGTGAGTGTGATAAATTACAGTGATATGTCTGGGTTAGGCTTGGGTGTGTGTGTAGGGGGTGTGTGCTGGAGACAGAAAGATACAAATGATGTTTTATATCATTATGCTTTGCACTTTAATAAAATTTATAATGAGTATCACTTAATGTTTAGGAAAATTTACGCTGATTGTTATGCATATCTTGGGGGAGGGGGGGGGCACTATGGGGCCAGAGGAGAAAAAGGGTTGCATAAATATCACAACGTTACCAATTTTAATTAAATTTTTAACACTATCACCTCCTTTTAATGAAAAATTGTGGCGAATGTTACCTACACACAAAAATATAAACCATATCAGTTTCATGATTTTCAGATTTCTCACACCTCAAAACGTGTAGAAATGTAAAAAGCCAAGGACGAAAGTTTCTATGACTGCCTAAAGCTGCCTTCAAACTCTAGGAACGATACAGAGCTTCAAAAATCATAAATTATCCATTGTCCGAAAGTGACCCTTGAAATTTTGCACGCATTTACAATGAAGGACATTACTTTTTATTGCTCTTTAACAAAAGAGACCCTAGTCCAGGTGCAATTATCGCACTAGGAGGTTTGTGAGCTTCGATTCCAGCGAGCGAAAAAAAAAAAAAAAAAAAATATCAATACAGCCTCATTTGCAGCTTTCTAAGTTGCCAGAGTTTGAAGGCAGCTTTAGATCCCCATACCTGTAGTATGATGTGTAATGAAAAGTATGAACATATTGATAAATATTTTATACATTTTTTCCGTTTCTAATGAAGATTGCTTTAAAAATATCACATGACAGAAGTATAAGAATGTAATTCATTTATTTATATAATAGAATAATTTATTGGGAAAAAAAAAAAAAAAAACTTTTTCTCGCTGTTACCTAACAATTATTTGAAAGTAATAAACCATATGCGTTTTCTGTGATTTTAATTTTAAATCTTTTTTTAATCTCATTTTTTGACCATAAAAATGCGCCACGTACTTTTTAAAATTACTGAAATGAGTTAAAAGGAAATGTTGCCCCCTAAATTTCATGCTTTAGTTAATTTTAAAAATCTATTTGTTGTGTCCAAAAGCTTTTTGCACCCCTAGATCCCCAAAAATTGCCCCCTTCATTTGGTACCAAATTTGTAATGATAGGACTGATATTTCTAATTTATTTTCCCCTTTTTTGGTGTTACACAAAACTAGTCTACAAAAACTGGCGAGGACGTTTTTTTTCCAGATTGAAACTAATAGTCCTCCATCCTGAAAAGCATACTTAACATCTGTGCAAATTTAATTTTATTTTTAGCGATAAAAAATATATATAAGCTCATAAGATTTTTACTTTCCGAACACTATAGTGAGGAAAGTATTGTAATCATGTCAAAAATCCGAATTCGAGATTTTGATGTTTCTATACGTTTCGAGGTCCCTTGAGTCAGTTTTTACTAATTTTACGATGATGTATGTATGTGTGTGTGTATGTGTGTATGTATGTGTGTATGTCTATGAGTGAACACGCTAGCATCTAAACGCTTCGTTGGAATAAGCTGAAAGTTGATGCGTATATTGTAAGTCACCATAGTACGAAACCTATAGATTTTGGTGAATCTAGCACTTATAGTTTTTTTACAGGGATACAAAGAAAAATTCTTTATCATTATGGTCTATGGGACCAAAATCTGAAAAGTGCGATAGCATCTAAACGCCTTCCTCAATTGAGCAAAAAATTTATGCATATATTATAGACTGTATATAGACTGTGTATATATTATAGACTGTGTATACATATATTATATACAGTTACTCAATCTGTATAGAGTTTGGAGAATCTGGCACTTACAGTTTTTTTACAGAGGCACAATGAAAAATTCTTTATCATTATGGCCTATAGGGCCAAATTTTTAAAAGTGCGATAGCGTTTAAACGCTTATTAAATCTGAACAAAAAATTTTTACACATGTTATAGGTCACAGTTGCACGAACTGTATAGATTTTGGTGAATTTAGCACGTACAGTTTTTTTACAGGGACACAAAGAAAAATTCTTTATCATTATGGCCTGTCTATATTCAATAGAAGAAAGTATTGGATTCATAAAAATTTTCGACCTCGGGTTTTTGATCGATTTACACGTTTTGAGAGCTGTAGAACATGATTTGACCATTTTTAGAAAATGTCTGTCTGTTTGTCTGTCAGTCTCTGCGTGGATGTGACAAACTTTTGAGGCAACTGTATCTCAGGAACTACTTCACAGAATTTCATACAAATTGGTATAGTTGCACCTTGACATAAATTAGTGCCTATCAATTTTTGCCATCCCGCTTTTCTAAATTTTTAACATGGTGGTATAGTACAAAATTTTGTATAAATGTGCATAAAGAGAATTATTTTTTAGTAATTATGAAATTTACAAGAATTATTTATAATAGAGATAGTCAACTGGGAAAAAAATTTTGTATGTGTAGGAGCCTCGCCTCCCCCCCCCCCCCCCCTGGCGGGGAATTCCTCCTCGAGGGGAGTAAATTTTCATGATGGGTATCTTTCAAAAGAGCTCGCCAGTACCTTTAAAACGAATGGTTGAACCATACATATGCGATAATTTAAAATGAAGTTATCGATTTTTTTTTAAATGTAAAATTGACAATAAAATTGACTTTTTTTTGGATATTTAGTGTTATACTACTTCTCTAATATGGAAATCATCTGCATTATCATGGAAGATAATTTTTTTAAATAATAATTTTAATAAATTATTTTTACTGAGTGAATTTGTATAGGAAAATATAGAAGAAAGTCACGTGGTGGCCACAACATACTAGTTAAAAGTGCGATAGCATCTAAACGCCTTATTCAATTGAGCTGAAAATTTATATGAATATTATAAATCACTGTTGCACTAACTATAAGCATTTTGGTGAATCTAGCATTTATTAGGTTTTTTGCAGGGACACAACGAAAATTTTTTATCATTATGATCTATGGGCTCAAAGTTCAGTAGCGTTAAATAAAACATCGTGTAATATATGGAGAAAAGTACTCAAACACTTTATTATGGTTTTATCTCTTTTGTTTTTTAACAACTCCTCTTTCTTTACTTTATCTACAAAACTGTTAATTACTCAATGTTCGGAAAGTTGAGTGGAGTCACTCCAGATTTTTTTTTTTTTAAGGAAAAAATGTTTGAGCCATAGAAATAAGCTTAATAAATGACCGCCCCGCCCCACCCCATTTTTTTTTTTTAAGCTCTTCAAATGTCGAATGTTATTCTGTATTGCATTCATAAAAATTTCAATTTCTGGTTTTCGATGGATTTGCACATTTGAAAAGATCCAGAACTTTGTTTGATCACTTTTAAAAAATGTCTGTCTGTGGGTGTTAATGGCCAAAATTCTGTTCAACTATATCTTCAGAACTACTGCGTAGTATTACACATAAATTTACATGTAGTTGCACCATGACATAAATCAGCGCCTATCAACTTTTGGTGCAAATGGCTCAACAGGTGGTGCTGCTGTAGTGTGATTTCTGTAACTTAAAGGAAGGTTGTATATCAGGAACTACTTCACAGAATTTCATATAAATTTATATGTACTTGCACCTTGGAATATTAGTGCCTATCAACTTTTGATACCAATCGAAGTACTGTAAACAGGTATTTTGAAGTACTGTATACAGGTACTTTGAAGTACTGTATAACAGGTGGTGCTGTTATACAGTACTTTCTACAATTTCAGGGAAGGCTATTTTAACTTATGTTCTAATAATTTAACAACACGTAACATTATGTTAGAAGGGCATTATGAGAAATTTTTCTGATTCAATTTGGGAGCATGTTGGCTGCTAGGTAGCGCTGCTGTACTGCAATTTTCTCCCAAAACGGAAAGGCTATATCTCAGATTCTATTGTTCATAACTGCACAAAACGTAGTATGTGAAAGAGCCAGCCATTATAAAGCACTATAGTGATTTATTTTGAGTGTATATCAGCTAACAGGTGGCAATACTGCACTGCAATTTATCCCATGAATAGCCTAAGTGTCAACTTCTATGACATAAGTGCATGAAACTCAATATGTAAGACAACCATTATGAAAATGAATGCCAATCTTATTTAGTTGTATATCAGTTGACACGTGGAGCTGCTAGAAATATTTTCAAAAGCCTATATCTCAGCATCTGTTGGCTGAAATTGCTCCAAACACTATATGTAATATATTTATTGTGAGAAGGTATGGTTAAATTTTTGTACGATTTAAACTTTAAACAGTAAGTGGCGCTGTTATATAGAATGATATAGAAGAAAATTTTATGATGGCCACAACGTATTAATTTTCCTAAGAAAATAACTCTTCAGCTATGATTATACTAATACATTATTTTATTTCGTTTTTTTAAATACTAGTATTGCAAAATATATGTAAATAATATGTTGTAGTTTTATAATTCTGAACAAAACCTATCTTTTTGTAATAATGCTTTTCACCATAAGTGTAAGTATAAGTGTGTTAGGCTTAAAGTTTTAATCTCCATGACAATATTACACAAATAAATAGATAAATATGTTTAAGTAAATTATATTTAAAATGCTTTTAGAAGAATAGTATATGAAATATGGTTATATTTTATTGTTAAAAAAAAAAAAAAAATACCGGATATCCGGTAACCGGCAAAATCACTGTCCGTTTCATCCCTAGTAGAAAGTTATTTAAATGTGATTTATAAATATTGTTTATCATAAAACGCAATGCACTGGCATTTTGGGGAGTGTCCCTGTACAGGAAACTGTTGTACAGTGCCTATTAATGCCACTTTAAATAGGGAATATTTCGTAGTAAACTTGAATAGCTTTTATCATTTTGAAGAAATTCTGAAAATATTTAAGGATGCAGGAGGCGGGCAGGCACACAGATAGACAAACCGACAGCCAGACAAACAGCTGGACTAAATCAAATCATATTAACTTTTAAACATTGTTATAAAGTATTAAAATGCTTAATAAAAATGAAATTGCAATTTCAGCTATTTCCTTAATTGCCCTTGTATATCTAAATATTTGTACGCGGCTCTGTAAATCTTAATGATAATTCTACTGAATACTACAAAAAGCATTCGTTCGTGCGTATGAATAACATATTTCAATTTCGTAAACATTTCTGTAAAATAAAAGTTTTAAGTATGGTTTATAGAAATAAGTGTCCCTGTACACAAATCAACAATAGTATTTAATCTATTTTCAACATGAACCACCGATAGTTAATTTGAATAACATATATCACGTTTCAAGAGATTTCATGGATATTTACATGGAGTTATAGCATAGACAGACAAGCAGGTAAACCGAAGTCATAAACACTTTAAATTTTGTTGGAAAATGTTAAAAATGAGTACTAGTTGAACGGTTGTGAATTTTCTAAATCAAAAAAGGGAAATTAAAAAATCACAATAAGTAATGAGTAATTGTGGAAACAAATTTCACATAGAATAACACGAGCTTCGGCTGTTGACGAGGCTGTTGTACTTACGCTTCACTTAATTTGGCCGGCAGTCTATTCCCATGTAATTCAATGAAGAAATTTATTTTATAAGTTACTCATTATTACCTAACGTATTTCTTTTTTTTTTTTATTCAGTTTTCACATTTTGAAAATTCACAGCCGTTAAAATGTTTCTCGTTTTTCAAGAATTAATTTTTAATATTTTTAACATTTTGTTTTAAAGCTGTAATATGGGAAAATTTAACGAAGATCATTCATTACTTTTTAGCTTCAAAATGAAATATTAAAAAGTAAAAATTTAATTTTTGTAAAATAAGAAACATGTTAATGGTTGTGTACTTTTCAAATGTAAAAACGGAATTAAAAAAAAAAAAAAAAAAAAAAAAAAGATAATGAATAATTAAAAAAACTAATTTCTCCATTGAATAACATGGTAGGACATGCCATCCACTTTAGGTGAAGTATCCCTTGTACTAGTATTACTGTTTTGGACTAAGGCAGATCCAAACGCTTGGGTCCTAGACTTGAGTGGGATGCCCTTTGGAGGAGGGGGGATGGGGGGGGGGGGTTCAAAGATGTCCCAGCCCGTATTCATTCGAATTTCGGATAAACAAAATTTCGAAAAACTAGGTCGAAGAGAGCGATATGCTACTTGGAATCGAAGTCGGCACCCTCCCTGCTGCAGTCAGAGCAGGGAGGGCTTTCATTGCTTTAATGTTTCACAATTGTGAATCACACGAATATTAAAATTAGAACTTGTATAAATCCTTCTCTCTTCAGTATTTTATTTTCACCGTTCTTTAAAGGTACAAGACTGTTCGATTTTTCGCGACTTACACTGTAGGAAAATAATAATAATAATAATAATAAATAAAGTTTAAAGCAGCTTGCTTTTTATTTTCTTTCATTCATTCTTTTTTTTTTTTTTTTTTTTTTTTTTGCGTTGTTCCTTTTCCCAGTTCTAGTTTAAAAATTAGAACTAAAATTATTATTTCATAGCATTTTGTATTTACTTCTATATATTTTTTTCAATATCATCGTTAATTTGCAGAAACGTTCAGTTCTTTGTGACTTGAATTGCTATAAAACAACTTTTTTAATCCAGTAGCTTGTTTTACATTTCCACTCCACGTTTTTATTGCGCTGTTTTTTTACTCCAGTAAGCCTTTTATGGTTCCTGCTTATCTGTCATGTTTGTAAATTAACTTATAAAATAAACGTAAATTATTATATTTTTTAATAGAAAATTTAGAAAATATCATAAAATACCGTTCAAGCGCCCCTACGATCTTAATGAAAAATCAGAATATATTGTGGGAAGGCAAGGCGGTGGATTAACGGTAAAATCGGCAAAAATATAAGAATTAGAATGTATTTTCCTGCTAAAATTAACTGGCATAAAAAACGATTTTAAAACAAAAATATATTTTTTTAAAGTTGCAGTGATGAAAATAAATAAATAAATACAGTTAATGCTTGGTTAACCGCTATTCAAATAACAGGAAAAATTCGGAAAATTCTTTTTTCCTCCCATTTCCTATTTATTTATTTATTTTTTAATTTGCCGCTATTTTGGGAAGTTTACGTTTTTCATTTTCAAATAATCGCAGTGTCCGATTTATCATAAAACAAATCAATGTTCGAATATTCATGTATTTATAAAGGCGAATCTTAAACAAAGAAATAAATAACAAAACTGCTGCCCTATTCGAAATTCGAATAGAGTCTTCTGCTAAACGGAAGAAGGCACGTATTCAGTTCAGCATTTTAAAAACAAGCAAATTTCATGTGAAATGCAGAGGGGGCGTGTAATCGATGGGGGGTGCTTTGAAAATGCTCTCTCTTCTATGAAGATTCAGTAGGACAATGAAAGGGACAGAAAACTGACCTCGGGGTGAGTATGAGATTCTCGGAAGAAATCGTAAAACTGTCAAAGATAAAATCCATAGCGTTTCGAAGACAGGAAGATAAGGAATTGGGGAGGAAGGTTGGGGGGTGGATAGTGGGTTTTTCGCTTTCATCTTCTCTTTGCAGAGAGAATTACGATTTGTAGACAAACATTTCGCATAGCTTTAAAAAAAAAAAAAGCTTCTCATAATTGTAAATAAAAAAGTCCGAGAAAATGTTCATCGTTTTAGCGCCCTTTCATTTGTGCATCGAGCGAGCGCCCCGTGCGACCGCACACTTCGCACACTCCTTGGTCCGCAATTCATTCTTTTTATTATAGTTTTAATATACAGTCATAAATTTTCTACGATTCTATTGTTAATTTATGAATGAAAATAATTTAAATTAATGTATTCTGCTCCGAATTTTCACCCTACCCTTCCTCGAAAAAAGTATATACATATACGAATCATATACTCACAAACATAGATGCACGTATGAATATGTACAGTCATATAATAATAATAATAATAATAATAATTTCCTTCCCCGATTAATTTCGCCGTAAATTAACGTAGAAACCAGCAGCTGATGCCTAACGATTGGTAATAACATCTATAGTTTTTAATTCGCTAAATTTTGTTTACGGTGTCATGCACATATTAAAACTTGTACAAACTTTTTCTTCTTCTTTTTTTTTTTTTTTTTTTTTTTTTTCTTTTCCCGAATTGTAACACCCATTTTTGACTACGTATTCGAATTTATGAGGTCAAGGCGATTCGGAAAAAGGTATATTTTATATTCTTTATATCAAGTCTTCAACGAGCAACAAGCAAAAATGTATCAGGGGTAAATCTCTATATTTAAAAAAAATAAAATTCATATATCACATAGAAAAGTATTATATCCATTCAGATAATAATCCGAAAAGAAATAAAACAATTTTAAATATAAAATAATGTAGAGTAATGCTAATTAAGAAATGATGTGTACGTCTAAACTTACTTCAATAACTATTTTAATCATGCGCAAGCAAAATAATATATGACACAAAAGATAACAAGTGACAGCCCGCTAGGAGCAATAAAAATTGAAATATCACTATAATTCGAAAAATAATGATAGGAATGAACTGTAACCCATAATTTTAATGATGCCCATTCTATTCGTGCAAAAATTAATGCAGGTCGTAACTCATAATTTTTTGAAATATGATTTTATTAATTATTTTCATAATTCAAAAAATGTTTTTTAATCAAAAATATGCATGGAATATATTTGGGTTAATTCATAATAACGTTATATATATATATATATATATAATAATCTATTATTTTTTTGGGAAGACATGAATTAATGTTTATTACATTCATTTAACATTAGCATCTCCATATTTTAACAAATTATAACTCTGAGAAAAATTGATAGAAACATATAAACTATGCCATTTTCAGAGCTGATTTGAACCAAGTAATCCAAAAAGCTTGTCGAAATTGGGGGGTTGCCTTTGAAAAAAAAAAAAAAAATAAAGTTGATGTCAGTTTTAATATGTAGACACCCCTTAAACAAAATCTAACTAAACCGTTCTAAACTAGGCCTTATTACTAATTGATTGACACCAGTCGCAAGTCTCTACACTAATTTACGGCGAAATTAGTCTGGAAAGGAGGGGGGGGACGTTTTTTTTATGATTGTATATGCAGTGCGGCTCGAATGAATAAAATATATTTCCAATGCGGCCCACCAAGTGTTTTGGGTTGGACAGGCCTGATATAAAACACCATTCTCTATCTCTCTGTCTGCGCTCCCCCCCCCCCTCCCTCCCATCCAGACGTATGTAACTCTCATTGTAGTAATTTTTCATTAACAGTAAGTAACACTTGCACAAAATGTCAATAAAAAAATCGATAATAAGTGTTGTTTAAAAAGATTATTTTATTTTTCATCTGCACCCCCTCCCCTCCCCTCCCTCAATACACACACTTGCCCCTTTTTTAACTACAGGTACAGGTAACTCTTATTATAATTTTAATAAAAAGTAAGTGATAGTCATATAAAGTTTCATAAAAATAGCTAGCATAGTGATATAAAAGCAACCACTTTTTTCATTCTGTCCTCTCTTAGTCCCCCCCCCCCCAGATACGTGTAACATTCACTGTAATTTTTATTAAAGAGTAAGTGGTATATACACAAAATTTTATTTAAATCAATATTAGAACAGTTTAAAAAATATATATATTTCCGTCTACAACCCATCTTGCCCCCCCAGGTATATATAACACTCATTGTGAAATTGATTAAAAAAAAAGTGATAGTTATTAAATCGGTAAAATGGTGATACAAAAAAAAAAAAAAAAAAAAAAAAAAATCATGTAATTATTCCCTGCTTCTTCCCCTTTAGTTTCCCCCCCCCCCAACCCCAATTATATCTGACACTTACTGTAATTTTTTCATAAATTGTACGCGATTATACAAATTTTCATTAAAATCGGTAAGAAGGTGATATTAAAAAAAATATTTTCTTTCAATCTGGTCCTACCTGCTCCCCCTTCCTCCAGGTATATACTAAGTGAACGTCGTACTAAATCAATTGAAATTTCTAAAAATGTAATTTGAAAACCATTCTTTAAATTCATTATATTTGATATTTATTATTTTGCGATTTGCAAATTGCAAAAGTGCCTTTTTTTCAGGGATTGAGCCGTTCGTTTGAGCCGTTTTTGAGATACCAACTTTTACAAAGCTTGGCATAATTAATTGTTGACCAGAAAACAACAATTACATGCAAAATGATATTTAAAAGAAGGTTAACATGGAAAAAAGAAGAAAAAAAATCATGCAGCTGTTTTTAAAGGAACGCACTTGCAAGACCTGAAATTGAGCTATTGATACAGGACGCCTATCAATTTTCCTGAACTAACCAACTATATCATTCGAAAGGACATCTAATAGAGTATTTATACAGCAATTTTGAAGAAAATCGTTAGAGCCGTTTTTGAGATACGGACTGAGATACCACTTCCGGTTTCCAATTCTCATTAAAATTTGATAGCCATAAGCCCCCCCCCCCCACACACACACATACATTGACCAATTGCCAAAAACCTTTTTTTTTTTACTCAGGAGACCTTAAAACATGTAAATCAGATGAAATCTCGATATCGAATTTTTGGACCGAATACAATACTTCCATTACCTGCGGTAGTAGGGAGTAGGGTAATGGAAGTTAAAAAAAAAAAAAAAAAAAAAAAATGTAGAAAATTATCTGATATTATTAGAAGAATCTGCCGCACTTGTGTTTGTGATTCGATGACTATTAATAATAAAATCCATAAAAACTAAAGTGTTTCAACAGTTCTCTATCAGTATTGCAAAACAAACAAGAGAGATTAATTTCAAATATAACCTAAAATTTGACTAAAATTTCCTATTAAAAAAAAAAAAAAAAAAAAAAAAAACTCGAAAATTGAGAGGGCACAGTTTATTAGATCTATATCTTAAAGTGCAAGCGTAGGAGATGAAGCAGCACAAAATTTAGATGATAAATTTATTTTTAATTACTGAAAGCTGCTTTTTTTTTTCATGAAATTTTAATTATATTTTAGGCCGTATATTTGAAAATAATGTCTGTTATACGTACAGAAATTTGATTAAACACCATAAAATGCAAGAACATGCAACAATTATTTCAGGTCGAAATAAGACATGATTCTTCGTCAGGTGGACAAGGACAAAGTAGGCACGAGTGCTGCAAACAAAAATGCGTTGTCGCTTTGTTAGAAATTTTCGGTCATTTCTTCTATTCAGTTTATTTCTTTACCTTATACGCATAACTAAGAAATTTATACATCCAGCTTAGGGATTCAGAAAATGACTATTCGTTCTAGATGAAGGTAGAATATATATATATATTGTCAGCGTAATTTCTTAAGAGAAAAAAATAGAAACATATTGCAATCAAGATATGATTCTACACATTTTTCTATCCATATGCTATTTTTAAAATGAATTTTTTTTTCAATAAATAGTAAGTATATGCTATTTCACCAAGCATATACTTAAATTAAAAACTAACACTACCTTTAAAAATTTTTTTTAAATTTATAACATTGCATTATTTATTTTCATTCTGCATAGTAATGTTATTTATAATTCCATTTCTCTATATATTAAAAAAAAGTTACTGTCACTGGCGTCAAATTTTTTGTCTGCGACAGCATCGTCTAGCGGAGGGCAGGGTCCTTCGCGTCATGAGAGGTATCAATGTGTTCCGAATACTCCAAGGGAGACATTTCAGCTGCTTAGAAATTTCTATCATTCTAATTAAAGAAGTTATTAACTAAAAACGACAAGTTTATGAAGGTACTCTATTTGCCATTTTGAAAAAAGTGACCTTGTTCTTCTGTCATGAAGTCATTTTACACGGGAAAATTAAAATATGATCCATGGTTGTATGTATGTATGTAGGTAGGTTGGATTTAACGTCGCACCAGTACTGAGCTATGGGTAATTGGCGACGGTCTTGGATGTACCCCTGGAGATGTTCCGGAGACATGCAATCACAATTTTCATCCTTCACGCAGGGGATGCCCCCCGCTTTGGTGATCCCCAGAGTTATAGTGTGGATGAGAACATGGAGGACTTACGACAGATTTTACGTGCACCAGCCACCATTAGTGTACACGACGGTCTTTGACCAGCTCAAGTATCGAATCGGCAATCTTCCAATTACGCGCTTGGCGCTTTACCGACTAGGGTACCGGAGCGAGCAGGGGGCACAGCCCCCTAGTGGATAAAATAAAACTTGTAAGTTCCTAAATTGTTTACTAAAATTCCGATTATACGTCGGCTCATCAAAATATTCTTTTATGGCAGTCCAATGGAAGAGGTATATCTTACATTAGTAAACAAATATTTCATGTTATTCTTATTTGTCTTAATCTTTTAAATATTACCTTTTTATATGCATTTAAACATCTTTGGGCCGAGTTTTCATAGAATAAAAAGACACAAGCTCTTTTTTACCACCTGCAAAAAACGCAAAGGTGTTTCCTATGTTATGTTCAGTGTAAAATGAAGATTCTTTTTAAAATACCGATCATGGACTTTAATGCATCAGAAATATTTTTGCAAGTTCCTCTACACGCATTAGTTGCTATAATTATATCATTTTGAATCCAGAATATCGATATGTCATAGAAAACTTGAATTAGGTATATCAGCTCCAAGTCCTTTAATAAGTTTTTCGGGTGACTTTTTTTTCCGACGTACGAATATTTAGATACACGTTATAAATCACCATTGCACGAACTGTATAGATTGTGGTGACTATAGTACTTATAACTTCTTACTGGGACACAAAGGAAAATTCTTTATCGTTATGGCCTATAGGCTCAAATTATTTAAAGCACATAGCGTCTAAACGCCTTATTCAAATGAACTAAAAATTTATATACATATTATAAGTTACTGTCACACGAACTGTATTAATTATAGAGAATCTTGCACTGATAGTTCTTTTTACAAGGACATAACGATTTTTTTTTTTTTATCATTATGGATTATGACCTCAAACTCTAAAGTGTGATAGCATATAAATGTCTTATAAGATGGTGCTAAAAATTAAAAAAATAGTGGGGGTATTGCTTGACAACGTTTCTTGATAACACGTATTAAATTTGGAAAATAATAATAGCACCATTTTTTGCTACATCTTATAACGATTTTTTTATTCATCAGGGCGACCGAACTATTTTTCTGTGACTTTTTTTATAGTGAAAAATACTGTAAAAAACACCCTGTTATATTTTTCTCTTTTGTCTATTTAACGACATCTCTTATTTTACTTTACTTATACAACCGTTAACCGTCGGAAAGTCGTATGAAGTCACTCAAGATTTTACTATTTTTGCGATGATGTGTGTGTGTGTGATCACGATAGCGCCTAAACGCTTTGTTCGAATTTGTTTGCTGAAAGTTGGTTCGAATGACTCTATTGATTTTGGTGAATCTAGAACTTATAGTTTTTTAAGTACACAAAGAAAAATTCTTTATCCTTTTGTCCTATGGCCTAAATGTTTTAAAGTGCGATAGCGTCTAAACGCCTTATTTAATTGAGCTGAAACTTTATACACATATTATAGATCAGGAGTGTTCAACCCACGGCCCGCCTGCAGCCCGCGAGGAGACTAGCGATGTGTAAAGTTTGACAATTTTGGTTAACAGATTAAAAATAAATAAATCCCTTCTGACTTTTCAAAAAAAAAAAAAAAAAAAAAAAACTTTCAACGGTTATGTTAGCAAAAGAATCACACTGTTATAATGAAACCTTATTAGATCCATTATTCGTTCTTTTTATTATAGTTATTAAGGTATAGTCTTTTTTTTTTTTTTTTTTTTTTTTGGCGTTATTGCTAATTTATGAATGAAAATAATTTAAATTAATATATTCAGCTCTGAATCTTCACCCTGCTCTCCCTCGAAAAAAGGCATTTCATTAAAATTCATGCACTCACAAACATACACATGTGTGCATATACGATGCGGCGGCCCCGGCCCGCCTAAATAAAACAGATTTTCAGTGCGGCCGCCAAGTGTTTTGGGTTGGACAGGCCTCTTATTAGATCACCGTCACACGAATTGTATATATTTTGGTGAATTTATCATTCATAATTTTTTTACAGGGACACAACGAAAAATTCTTTTTCATTATTATCTACGGGATCAAATTATTTGAAATGCAATAGCGTAAAATTAAACAATACAGAAAAATACTGAAACGGCCTATTATAATTTTCATTTTTGTTTATTTAATGATTGGTCTTGCTTTAATATATACTCTTTAGGAAAAAAAGTAACGCACCAAGAAGGAGTAATGCAAACTGGACACAAATTGACATACATACAGGTTTTGATGGAATCAAGCACCGATTCATCATTATCGTCGATCCTACGTGCAACTGGTACTTCAGTGACTTCAAATACCCTTAATAGGGGGGGGGGGGGGTATTTGAAGGGAGCTCAACCCCAGTGGGGTTGAGCTCAGTCCCCGGATCTCTCTTCGATTGAGGACGTTTGGAGCATCATAAAAAGGGTCCTACAACCAGCTCGGGATTTTACCAATCTAACGCAACAATTGGACAGAATTTGGCACGATACTTCACAGGAGCACATCTGCCAACTCTATCAATTAATACCAAGCCGAATAACTGCGTACATAAGGGCCAGAAGTGGATAAACACGTTATTGACTTGTTTACTTTGTGAGGCCCTTTCTCTTGATTAAATCATTCAAATTTTCTGAAGCTGTAATCAATTGTTTTTCTCCACATGTACATCACATCTACCATTTTTTGTCCCATTCGGGACCCCCTCCCCCCCTCCTTCCACCTCATCTACCAATTTTTGTCCCCACTTCATCTTGGTGTGTCTTTTTTTTTTTTTTCCCTTTGGGGTAACATGAAATTAAAAAAACTCTTTATTAATTTTATTAACCTTTTTCAAATTGATGCTATTGTTTTAATTTAGTCAAAATACTATTCAAAAGAGAACACATGATAAATTACTTGGTTAAAATATATTATAATCATTTTAAAATTAAATGTGTATATAAATGCTCTTTGTGTATATAAATAGGAAATAAAGTGCATATAATTTGTAATTAAGCGTAGTGAATCTCAGTAATATCTGTATAGTAAACTTAATTTTTTTTTTTTTTTTTGTGTGTGTGTGTGTGTGGTATCAATAAAAGAAGGTGAAACGTAACTTCTATACGAGGCCTTTCTAAAGGATTCTGATCCATAGTCACGTGAGATTCAGGGAAAACCACAGAAAATTACATAAGCAGCTAAACCAGCAAGTATGACTGACCTGGTTTCGAATCCCACCTTTCCTGTTTACCAGTTTCGTAAGTAGAACTTCACAGCTTTTGGTGGTACCACTTCAAATAACAACCGCACATAAACCGTAGTGTATCCAAATACTTTTGCCCCTGTAAATGAATATGCCCCAATATGCCCCTGTAAATGAATTATAAGTGCAGCACGTACGACTTTTCACAGAGAACATATTATTTTATACGTCATAAAATTTTAGTTTTATTGGACGATCAATTTATATTTAAATAATTTACAGCACAGACAGACTTACAGACAAACCGAAATCATAAACATTTTGTTTTCTTTCGAACAATCATGAAAGTATTGAAACAAATTTCAACTTTTATTTTGCAAAAATTTTTAACGTGATTTTAAAGGTTTGTAAAATACAGAGGGCTTCAAAATATAATTATAATAAAAGATCGCATAAAACACGTTTCCAACAAAAAATATTTCATTGTTTGATTTTAAGATTTACTAAAAAAAATAATAAACTACAGAAGATCCACACAAACAAAATTATAAAATTTGTTCCACTGTTTACACATATATTTCCTGTTTTAACTTATGCTTCGGAAACTTAATTATTAATGAGTAAAATTAAACAAAAGCTTCAAACAACACAGAGAAGCATGGAGATATGCATGTTAGGATTCACCTGAAGACAGGGCCCGACTTGGACTACCTGGAGCCCCGGGGCAAGCTTATTCTGGGGGGGGGGGGGCCCTTGCAGTGGCATAAGAGGTCTTTAGGTTGCAATATTTCTGCTTGTGCCTGTTGGGGGCCCTTCCAGAAGGGGGGCCCAGGGCAACTGCACCGCATGCCCTGGCGTTAATCAGGGCCTGCCTGAAGAGACAGAAAGCGAAACACATGGATTAGGGAGCAAACCAAAGTTACTTATGCCTTTCGTAGAGTTAAGAAGTTAAAATGCACCAGATTGAGCACCTTGCCAGAAGAAACGGCGATAGATTGGATCATCGAAGTCCTGTTTTGGATTCCGAGAGATAAGAAAAGATCAGGGGAAAAAAAAAAATGTGTCGTTCGAGAAATGAGATTGTGAAGTTAGGAAAAGCGGAATGAAGAAAAATTTCAGGAAACACGGTAGATTGGGATCATCTAGGGAAGACCTTCATCTTGCAGTGGATTGACAAAGGCTGATATTGATAACATGTTATGTATATAAATATTTTATTAAAAAAAATTGGTCGGGAGATAAAGATAGCGTTTGTTGTTTCACGGCATTTCGTCGAAATGCTTTTGCCAGGTTTGATCCCAGGTGCGCTCATCGGCCTAACCGTTCAGAGTTTTCCGTGGTTTTCTTCGAAACTTGCGTAAATACTGGCTAAGACCCTTTAGAAAGACCCCTCACGGAGGGCACTTCCCCTCAGGCCTTGGATCCTGGCCTTACTTCCCAAACACCGTAGTGCTTGGACAAAGTGTTAATCGGTAGAGCACTAATTGAAATTTACGAAAAAGAAAAAAAAAATCTGTCAGAGCCAGAATTTAATCTAGTACGACAGGACTTTTTTGTATATTAGATACGTTTTTTGTCAAATTTTCCATGTAAAGGCCTGTGATTTATGATAACTGTGCATGTGCACACTCGTATCAATCCCCGATCGCATACCTTTATTCTTTATTGGAAGAGATAGCGTCTATTGTCTCAAGTCAACGAGGTGCGTCGGAGTACCCGCATTTTGTCACGGGCATCTACACAGTGTTGCTAGATTGGGGACGTTTTTTATTCAACTACCACCAATAATTTTGAGAAGTGATATTTGATATATGTAAGAGATGAATAATCTTCGAAGCGATTAGGCAACAGTACAATTAAAAATTATTGGTGGATATTGAATTAAAAATGTCCCCAATCTGGCAACACTGCCTCTACAGTATTTTTAAGTTTGGAATAGAACCCAAATGAAAAACAATAATTTTTAATTTTTCGATGAATTCTCTTCCGCTTTTTGAATTAAAATCTAAATTAAAAGCCCCGTCAAGAAATAAACCAAATACATTAAACTCAAATTTATTTATTTATTTAACTGTAAGAACGTGTGAAAAATAGTTTAAACCATAATTTTGAATCCGATTGTCTACAAAAGATTCAATTAATAACTAGTATGTTGTGGCCACCACAAGACTTTCTTCTATATTTTCCTATAGAAATTCACTCAATAACAATATTAAAAAAAAAAAAAAAAAAAAAAGTTTTTTTTCGTTAAAAAAAAAAATATATATATATATCGATAACTTTGTTTCAAATTATCACATATTTATAGTTCAACCATTCGTTTTAAAGGTACTGACGAGACCTTTCGAAATATACCCATCTTGAAAATGTACCCCCCCCCGGGGGATACTTCCCCAGGGGGGGGGAAGCGATGCCCCCACATGCACGAAATTTTTTCCCTAATTAACTACTACTATTATCAATAATTCATATTAATTTTACAATCACAGGTTAAGAATAACTCTCATTATGTACATTCATACGAAATTTCGTCCGATACTGCCATGTTAAAAATTTAGAAAAAATACGATCACAGCGCCTCTTGTCGAGCGATTGATCCCCAAATCTAATCAGCACCAGTTTATGTCAAGGGCCAAGTTAAATACCAAGTTTGGTTAAATATAGTTTTTTTTTTAATTACTATTTTTTACTTTCTTCTATATGTAATATAGAGATTGTAATATTGTCTATATGTAATATTGGATTCGCGAAAATTTTCGACCTCCGTTTTTTGACGGATCTACACGTTTTGGGGTGTCCTGAACACGAATTGATAGTTTTTAGAAAATGTCTGTCTGTCTGTATCATTTTTTTGTGGGCACTGTATCTCACGAACCAATGAATGAAATTTAACCAAACTTGGTATTTAGTTGCACCCTGACATGAACTGGTGCTGATTTTTTTTTTCTTTTTTTTTTAAACCAAACTTGGTATTTAGTTGGTGCCCGACATAAAGTGGTGCTGATTACATTTGGGGATCAATAGATCAACAGGTGGCGCTGTGATCGTATTTTTTCTAAATTTTTAACATGGCAGTATAGGACAAAATTTCGTATAAATGTACATAATGAGAGTTATTTTTAACTTGTGATTGCAAAATTAATATGAGTTATTGATAATAGTAATAGTTAACTAGGAAAAAATTTCTGTGCATGTGGGGGCATCGCTTCCCCCCCCCCCTGGGTAAATTTTCAAGATGGGTATCTTTCGAAAGATCTCATCAATACCTTTAAAACGAATGGTTGAACTATAAATCTGTGATAATTTAAAACAAAGTTATCGATTTTTTTTTACTTTTAACAAAAAAAAAAAAATATATATATATATATATCGATAACTTTGTTTCAAATTATCACATATTTATAGTTCAACCATTCGTTTTAAAGGTACTGACGAGACCTTTCGAAATATACCCATCTTGAAAATGTACCCCCCCCCCCGGGGGATACTTCCCCAGGGGGGGGGGAAGCGATGCCCCCACATGCACGAAATTTTTTCCCTAATTAACTACTACTATTATCAATAATTCATATTAATTTTACAATCACAGGTTAAGAATAACTCTCATTATGTACATTCATACGAAATTTCGTCCGATACTGCCATGTTAAAAATTTAGAAAAAATACGATCACAGCGCCTCTTGTCGAGCGATTGATCCCCAAATCTAATCAGCACCAGTTTATGTCAAGGGCCAAGTTAAATACCAAGTTTGGTTAAATATAGTTTTTTTTTTTAATTACTATTTTTTACTTTCTTCTATATGTAATATAGAGATTGTAATATTGTCTATATGTAATATTGGATTCGCGAAAATTTTCGACCTCCGTTTTTTGACGGATCTACACGTTTTGGGGTGTCCTGAACACGAATTGATAGTTTTTAGAAAATGTCTGTCTGTCTGTATCATTTTTTTGTGGGCACTGTATCTCACGAACCAATGAATGAAATTTAACCAAACTTGGTATTTAGTTGCACCCTGACATGAACTGGTGCTGATTTTTTTTTTCTTTTTTTTTTAAACCAAACTTGGTATTTAGTTGGTGCCCGACATAAAGTGGTGCTGATTACATTTGGGGATCAATAGATCAACAGGTGGCGCTGTGATCGTATTTTTTCTAAATTTTTAACATGGCAGTATAGGACAAAATTTCGTATAAATGTACATAATGAGAGTTATTTTTAACTTGTGATTGCAAAATTAATATGAGTTATTGATAATAGTAATAGTTAACTAGGAAAAAATTTCTGTGCATGTGGGGGCATCGCTTCACCCCCCTGGGTAAATTTTCAAGATGGGTATCTTTCGAAAGATCTCATCAATACCTTTAAAACGAATGGTTGAACTATAAATCTGTGATAATTTAAAACAAAGTTATCGATTTTTTTTTACTTTTAACAAAAAAAAAAAAAAAAAAAAAAAAAAAAAAAAAACTTACGAAAAAAATCGTACTTTTTTTTTTTTTTTTTTAAACTATTGTTACTGATTGAATATGTATTACTTTAAACAAAAAAAAAAAAAAAAAAAAAAAAAAAAAATACCTTCGCAAAAAAAATCGTGTGTTTTTTTTTTCTTTTTTAAATATTGTTACTGATTGAATATGTATAGGAAAATATAGAAGAAATTCTTGTGGTGGCCACAACATATTTTTCTAAGTTTTTTTTTCGTAAAAAGTGAAAAATAATCAATAACATTGTTTTAAATTATCACAGATTTATAGTTCAACCATTCGTTTTAAAGGTATTGACGAGACCTTTCGAAAGATACCCATCTTGAAAATTTACTCTACTCGAGGGGGACTTCCCCCCCCCCCCCCCGCAGGGAGGTTCACGAGGCTCCTACACACAAAAAAAAAAAAAAAAATTCCCAGTTGACTATTTCTATTATAAATAATTCTTGTAAATTTCAAAATGATCACTAAAAAATAATTCTCTTTATGCACATTTATACAAAATTTTATCCTATATCACCATGTTAAAAATTTAGAAAAAGCAGGATGGCAACGCAACCTGTAAGACAATTTTTACCAAAAGTTGATAGGCACTAATTTATGTCAAGATGCAACTACATACCAATTTGTATGAAATTCTGTACAGTAGTTCCTGAGATACAGTTGCCACAAAATTTTGTCACACATACACAAACAGACTGACATTTTCTAAAAATGGTCAAATCGTGTTCTACAGTTCTCAAAACGTGTAAATACATCAAAAACCCGAGGTCGAAAAATTTTTACGAATCCAATACTTTCTTCTATTGAATATAGAAGAAAGTAAAAATGACGCGAAAGTAATATTGAATTATATTCATGATGCAGACGCATGAAAGAAAAATTGCTAAAAATAATTCGAACTCTCTCTCTCTCTCTCTCTCTCTCTCTAAATCTAATTTTTGATCGGTTTGAACTTTTTCTCAGAAATTGGTGACTTTTATTTAACTTAATCTTTTTACTAATTATTAATCCAACACATTAAAGTCGATTTTTAAATATGTCAAAGTTTTTACAATTACATACAATAATTATCTTCTCCCTCAATTTAAATAAAAGAAAATTGTTACAGGTTTATTTTTTACGACATAAAAAGAAATATATATTTATTATTCGTATGCAAATAAATTTATTGTCATGGGATTATTTTGAGAACTAGCCTTTTTTTCTGCAAGCTTCGGAGAAAACCATAAAAAACCCCCCAACGGCTCGATGGACGAAGGCGATTTGGGATTAAACCCGACATCTCCAGCCTACCAGCATCGAGAACAGAACCGCTCGACCAATGAAAAAGGCTTTTCTATTGAAAGTCCAAAAAATAGTATTAAGCACTCTCAAATAATTTGTTAAAAATTATATTGTTAATAAATAAGTTAATTTATTTTATTTTTTCTTTTCACTAAATATTTTAAACTAGTTTTTATATATAAAACCTTTTTACTTTCTCTTACCCATAGGGCCGAGAAAGTATTGTTTTAGGGTCAAATTTTCGAACGTGTGTTTTTGTTATATTTACATGTTCTGAGGTCCCCTGAATACGAAAATCATGTTTTTAGCGAATGGTCTGTGTGTCTGTCTGTTATCAGCATATCTCAAGAACAAATAGTTGCAAAAATTCCAAACTCGGTATTCTAAATGTGTATCATATAGGGATGCTACCCTAAGCTTTTCGTTGAGATGAAGCAAATGGTTCGTGTACAGGGACACTCAAAAGTATTCAAATCATTACGTCTATGGGGGAAATTGAGGGTAAGTACAGTTTAACATCCATAGACTGCACTAAACCAAATGAAACGAATATATATTTTGTGTAATAGAGATAGTGAACTGGTTAAAAAAAAATTGTGTATGTAGGAGCCTCGTCTCCCCATTGGGGGGAAGTCCCCTCTCGAGGGGAGTAAATTTTCATGATAGGTATATTTCAAAAGAGCTCGCCAATACCTTTAAAACGAGTGGTTGAACCATCGATCTGCGATAATTTAAAATAAAGTTATAATTTTTTTTTTTTTTTCATTTAAAAAAAAAAAAAAAAAAAAAAAAAAAAGTAGTATTGAGAATAAATTTAAATTTTTTTGGGGGTATTTAGTGTTATATTACTTCTCTAATATGGAAACTGTGTGCATTATCACGGGAGATAATTTTTTTAAATAATAATTTTAATAAATTATTTTTACTGAGTGAATTTGTATAGAAAAATATAGAAGAAAGTCGTGTGGTGGCCACAACACACTAGTTATTTGTTGATAGTGGATATGCTTTACTAATAATATTTTACCATTTCCTGGAAAGCTGTTCGGGAATTGAAATAAATTCTTCATAGAGATATGGTAAATAATGTATGTTTTAAGCTAAATATACATCACTTGTTTTTTGTAGATTAATGAAACGGGGGGTTGAGGGGGCTGTAGCCCCCGTGCCCCCCTCACACAGAACTAATTATCATATAAAACTCTTCATAAGCCTAATTTGAATTGTTTAACATAGGTTATCATAACAGTACTCGTTATTTTACTTCTTAATCCCCAACCTGTATTTATAGTATTAAATTTCAGGGTAAGAGAAAGTAGTGTGAGTCTGTGAGTGACACACCAGATTATTTATACTAAATGTATTTTAAAACAGATTTTTTTTAATAAAGACCCGAAACAATAGTACGGGTATTTAGTAATCTCAACTAATTTATTAGAAATATATATATATATTTTATAAATCATATCAGTCTTCTATTTACTTATTTATTATATTTGTAATCATTCATTTTTTAAAAATAAAAGTATTTAAAGTTTAAGTATTAAAAATTCTCACGTATGATAAATAAAGTAGTTTTTAATTAGATTTATTTTTATTAAACTAGAGGGTTCTACCCCCAGCTCTCTCCGATCACCAGTGCTCGAGGGAGGTTTCGCTCCTCTCGCGGGGCTTTACCCACATAATTGTCGCTTGGCTTTTGATTGAATAGGAATATTGATAACATATAACATAAGACAAAAGCAGAACAATATTATAGAAATCTCCATATTTGCCATCACGTTGAAATACATCTATATAAATAAAAAGAAGAATCTCTGCGTGTGTCTATGTCTGTTTGCACTCGGGTGTTCACACTACTGATTGCAGAGCTACAAAACTTGGCAGATGGATACCTGAGCCCCTACAGGTATGCACCTCACCGAAAATTTTTCGAATTTGAATATTATTAATTTTTTTTTTCCTATTTTAGATATTGGCTTCTGTGTTTCACCTTTCTAAAATTTATTCTTTCATTTTAATCATCTGCATATCTTAGCAGCGAAATTATCATCATCATTATTATTATTAAAAATTTATAGTATTTATCAGGAAAAATAGTTATTTATAGCAGGGTTGGCAAGGTTTTTCCCACCCCCGGTAAATACCGTGGTAAAAACCGGTATTTACCGTCCTGGGAAATACTATGTTTTTCCCACATGGGAAAAACTGATTATTAAAAACACAAATATAAATTCAAAGCAACCTTTTGAAAATGTTAAAAATGAGTTCTAAGTATATAGCTTGAAAGATAGAAAAAAAAAAAGATCTACAAAACAAATGATGGATTACATTTATTTAAATATTTACAGACTGTATACATTTCTCAATATTTACCAATCATCATAATCATTATCATATTCTTCTTCTTTTACATTGGATTTTAGCATCATGTAACAAAATACTAATTTAGAGGCTTTTTCTAAACCCAGTCTGTTTCTAAGTTTGTTTTGGATGAAAGAAAAGTTAGAAAAAATACGCTCCAGAGATGCTGATGAAGCAAGACATCCCTGGAGATGTTCCATTAATTGGAGAAAGTCTGCATCTATTCCAGTTTTGTTTAAATTCTTCCACCATAGTGCAGGTGAAATAGTGTTTATAATGTCTTCAGAGAAAAATGTCTTCGGAAAAGGTGCATCTTCTGACTTGAACTGTAATGTGTTGTAAGTACTTCGGATTTAAAGCCTTCAAATATTCACGTGCAGATTCCTCCTGATCTTGTGACAATTTTTCACCTTTATATTTTGGATTCATCAGGTGTGCCAAAAAATGGACAGGGGTTATTGCTTTATCAAAGCTAGATTTCACTTTGCTGAAATGTGGTTTCAGTTCTTTATTTTGAAGAAGCTCTAAATAAATTTCACAAGCATCAGCAATATTAGCATTATTATGTTGTAATTTCATAAGGGCTTTTGCAACTGGTTCCAACTGATTGTACATATTTTTTGCTTCTTTATATAAGTGAAGATTATTTATTAAACACTTAATGTCATTGTCAATTTCATCTTCGTGATTATCTACAATTTGAAGATAAAAAGGCCTGTTAGTAATAAAAGTTTTTAAACAAGTTATTTGTGAGTTCCACCTTGTTTCACCTGGAATTTGTAGTTTAACTGAATCAGCATACTCTTTCAATAAACTCCCAGGAATATGGTGATTTCTAAAAAACTTTTGAATTTTGACAACATTAGCCGTAACAGAATCAGTAGTTATGTTCTTGCCAAGAATATCCAAATAACGTGATGCACATCCATATGTAACTGGTATAATATCTTCCGTTTCAAGATTCTCCCGCATTGTAAGCATTTTCTGTTCATTATCTGAAACAAAACTTTTTACAATGCATCCATATTTAGATTCTGCTGAAATTTTTGCCTCACGAGCAAGATTTGTACAATACTCACTTGTTTTCTTATTTTTCCTGCAATCTATTGCAGAAAGAAACACACTTTTTCCATTACAAAATATGGAATTGGCTATAACAGGGTCGTTATGCACATTACTCCATCCGTCTTGCATGAGAGTAACAGTTCTCCCAGCTATTTTCTCTGCAGCAGATTCTTGAACTTCTGCTGTTACCTTTTCCAACAAATCATTAGCCAAATTTTTATTAATATTATACTAAATATAATTAATACTAAAATAATTAATAATATATTAATAATTAATATTATAGTAAACCAAATACCAAACTTGTAAAATTTAATACATTTTGTGTTTAATAGAGGTCTACTTAAAAAGTAATAAAATTTTTATTTAAATTTAACACAAATTATTTATTGCTTCTCTTGGTGACACTGATATTTTTAAGTTAGTAATTTCATTCTATTGTGTTCTAAAATATATATTTAGGAAATTCATTATTATTAAATTTTATGAGAAAATGTTTTATGCAATAATTCTTATTTATTTATATTCCTTTCCTGGAGAAAAAATTTAAACCTAAGGAAAATTTGTAATAACTATGTATTTCTGACTTGTTTTTCCCGGTATTTACCAGTTATTCCCGGTATTTACCAGTTTTTCCCAGTGGGATGGGAAAAACCAGTTTTGGATGGGAAAAAGCCAACCCTGATTTATAGTAGGAAGGATTAAAATAATTAAAATTTGTTTTTTTATTCATTTAATTATTTTTAAAAGAAAATCTACTTTTTATTTTATTTATTATGTTCGTCAGAATCATATGGTAATATTGTGTAAAGAGCGAGGGCAATAAAATGTATGCTTCTCAAACTAAAATATTTAATAGATGCTGAGATACAGTCTTTTTTAAAATAATAGTTCTTAAATAATAGCAGATCCACCTGTCATCAATAAATACCCAAATTGAAGTGCTCGTGAAAGACCTTTCTGTAGGCAATAGGAATATGGACCCGATGCAGTGTGGGCAAAAAAAGAACTGCTGTAGGCAGTGGGTACCGTACCCGAACTTATGAAGAAAAGTAAAGTTAGTGTGATTTCAATGTAGGTATTTTTTTTTTTTTCTCTTTTGTTTTTATTTATAATGTTATATAAGAATTGTGATTCAATTATTTTGAAAATTCATTGAAATATAGTGACCAGTGAAGCGGGCGTAACCTGCTATTCTATAGAAATAAAGAGAAGTGCCTGTGTATTTGTCTGTACTCTGGTGCTCATACTACTGATTGCAGAACTATAAAACTTGGCAGATGAGTATCTGGAACTCTGCAGGTGTGCACCTGATAGAGAATTTTCCAAATTTCAAATATGAATTTTTATAATAATAATAATAATAATTATTATTATTTTTTTTATTATTATTATTTATATATATATATTTGTTTCAGTTTTAAACATTGCCTTCTGTATTTTTTAATTCTTTCATTTCAATCACGCTATTTATTTTTTATTTATTTAATTCATTCATTTAAAGACAAAATCATTTTTTTTTTCCCCTTCTTTTTTTTATTTATTATATTTATTGCAAATCAAATGGTAATGCAGTAGAAAAATTAAGTATATATTAACTTTTAAATTTAAAAACTTATTTATAACAGTTGTGTCTGTGTATAATTTTTATAGTACAACAAATTCTTATTTTTCCTTTATATATACATATATTAAGACAAAAGACAAAAAGAAAATCGAAAAAAGATTTATTATTTTACAATGTTGAAATTTTGTACTTCAACTTATTATGGTATAGGGATATTTAACTGATTGTAAAGGGATTTTTTGTATGACGACCATATAAATGTATATATACATATACACATATAATTCTTAAAACGAAATCGAATAAAATATTTGAGGGATTTGATAAATATTTTTACCTTTCTAATGCACTTTTATAGTTTCCTATAATGTCTGATATTCGTTTGTGTATGTATAAATAAGTTATACGTGTGTAAATATTTATTAAATGCAATAACATCAGTTTTCTTTTTTGTAATTCTTAGTTTTGGTTAACATTCTAATTGAAACTTACTCATTGCTTTGAAGGCCAACTGTCATGTAATTTAGTAAATGATATTCGACAATAGATATATTTTGCTAAATATGATGAATTATTATTATATAACAAAAGATTTATTTTTCCCAGATGAGTGTATAGGATGAATAAAATCTGAAATTTTGCACCACCTCCTTAAATAAGTAAATTTAAAAAAAAAAAAAAAAAAAAAAAAAGTGAAACATATGCAAGATGAGTATATCTTGATTTTTAATACAATACAAGCTTATTGCTATAGAAATTAGAAGCAAGCAATTTTCAATAAAATATAAAACACAAGGATTTTTATTTCTTTTTCTGGACTCCCCCCCCCCAAGCAAATAACTATATTCAGGGGTAATTGTGAATACATAAATCTGAAATTCTGGAATTGAAAATCAAATATCGGAAATAAGGTAAATTACTTGAATGCAATCACCTTTGTATATTTAAAAATAAATAAATAAAATAAAATGTACAAGACCCTAAATAAATTTATTAGTAAAATAAATAAAAATTTAATGTTAATATAAAAAGGGAAGAGAAATATACAGGATGGATGACATCTACATTCATATATTTTCGACATTTGATGTACATCTCATGTGTAAGCAAAAAAATACATTCAAAAGATGCTTACTTACTCTCCTTGAAAATTCGTGATCAATGAACTAATCAGAAGCAGAAAATATAACCAACAAAGACATACCAACAGACAGAAAATATTTTATAAATTTCTGTCTGAAGACATGTTTAGCTAGCATTCATTCTTCTTAAATTTTCCCCCAGGAACAGGCATCAAACTTCACATCATATTCAGCTTCAGATAGTAGACAGTTTATAATAGAGAAAAAATACTTACAATGATCTATAAATTTTATCAATTTCAAAATACTAGAACATGATTAAAATATAAATACTACTGGAATTTTTCTCGGATGAGAGTGGAAAATAAATAAAAGCTGAAAATTTGCACAACTCCCTAAATAAACTTATCAATAAATAAAAACTGAATTTTAAAATAAAAAGGTAAGAGATACATATACACAATGCATGTACATCAAATATTGAAACTATATTATGTAGATCTCATGTATAAGGAAAAAAATACATTCAAAAGATGCTTACTTACTCTCCTTGAAAATTCTTGAACATAGGAACCGGAAGCAGAAAATATAACCAGCAAAGACGCACCAACAGACAGAAAATATTTTATAAATTTTTGTCTGAAGATGTGTTTAGCTAGCATTTATTCTTAAATTTTCCAGGAACAGGCATCAATCTTCACATCATATTCAGCTTCAGATAGTAGATAATTTATAATACAGAAATAGTACTTACAATGATCTGATTAGATAGGTACTAACTCAAATAGAAAATAAAAGGCAAAAAGTGGAAAAATTCATATTAGCAGCCAATGGTTAGCAATAACTATTTCATTAGTGGCTAACTTTGTTTTTAAAGGTAAAATTTCTAAATAAAGGTCGGTATTATTAAGAGAAAATAAAAACAAAGTAAAATTATTTAGTCAGTACAATAAACAAATCAATTGTGTACAAAGTATGGAATAACTGTCTTTTATAGTTAAATTAAGATTGTATACAGAGTAAAGGGTGGGGGGAGGCTTTAAAATATATTTTATAACCCTCTTAAGTGGCCCTGTGGCTACTGAAAATTTCTGTTACTAAGTTAGGGCAGCAATTACACGAAAAGGAGGCAAAATATTCACATCATTTTAAATATTTTCTGTCAAGCATACAATTACAAGTTATCAATGGTGATTCTGATTAAATCAATTTTGTGAACTACATATACAATTTTCTGAAACACTTTCATACTTACATAAATCCTTATTTTTAATACACGCTTATAGATATTGATAAATCTATTTCATTAGAAATTAGAAGCAAGCTATTTTCATTAATATACATATATATATTTATTTTTCCCCCGATAAAAATCACCCCTGCAATTAACTTTAACATGCTCTTTTCAATGTGGAAAAAAAAAAAAAAATTACATAACAATTACATGCTACAACCACAAATGAAAATTATAACTTAATTTAATTCAAAATATTAAAAAAATTTACTTTGACTAATTTTACATTTAAGAACGCGAAAGATTTTCTCTTTCTTTCATAAGTGATTAAAGTTAATTCTATACAACAATCGCATATATGCCAATAGGCCATTAATAAAAATAAAACCAAAGTAGTTTTACCACATGCTTCATTAATGTGAAATAAAATTTTTAATGATTAAGATTTTTCTTATGCATAATTAAAGATAATATGCAACAAGTAACTGTATTCATAGTATTAGAAAAAAGAATATGCAACAAGTAATTATGTTTCAGAGTATTTATAATAAAAGCAGGCTTCTTTAATGTTAAAATCATGTTTACTTTAGCAACACAACATACAAATAAAGTTTTACCTTTTTCTAAAGTAATTAAAACTAATTTCATGCATACATATAAATAACACGTGCAAACACATCACTACGTTATGTGTTATTTGCAAAATACTAAAAGTATTAAAAATACATTAAAAAACGGAATACAGTGAAACTACAGTAATATTGAATAATGTTTATAAAAATTCTTACCTGAAATAAATAATATTTTCAAGAGGAACTGTACAGTATAACACAAGCAAAAGCAAATGGAGGAGAGCGAAAAGCACACACCACATACCGACCGACGACCCAACAACAATCAATCAACAACGTAATGTAATGTAATGAATCTTGAGATCTATCACGCCAAGCTGAGAGCTGACGAATAATTCGCCAAACGAGAGACGAACAGGAAATACGGATGACGTAGGTGTAAATCACTTCCGGTTAAAAATTCCTATATTCTGTAAAACTCATAATTTTGCAAGAAGAAATAAGAAAAATAATTTATAAAGAAAGCTAATATATTATCATTATAGACTGAATTTTACCAGGTTTTTATAGTTCATAATTTTACAATTAACAGTTTAGAAATTGTACAGCTTCTTTACACTAGTTAAAAAAGAAAAGATGGCAACTAGTTTGATGTTACCGTTAATACTTTTTGCAGTGGCAACAGCGTGAAAATCAAAATTGTATGTAAACTTGTAAACAAAACAGTTGGTGGCGTCTGCACGTTGTCTATAAATATTTTAAATTTTGATTCTGACAATTTTAAACATGATACTTATGTTCTATCTGAATGAAAAAGGAGAGCGTGTTTATACGCTCAAAGTAAGTAAAATTCTATTTATAAGATGGGTTTTTTGTTATTGTCAGATTATTTGTACATATTATATGGAGATGGGAAAAGATCATTCAGTGTGGTGTCAAGTCAACGAGAAAAAGCAGCATTTTTAACTTGACCCCTTCAGATTTTTATGAAATTGGGTTCTTTTATTTATTCTATAGAGAAATGAATGTAAATCAGTTAATAAGCCCCTATAGCTTTTAGTTTTTGATATACAGGGCTGCAAAAATGGTAAAAAGTGCAAATTTTCAAAATCCTTGCATTAGAGATTTACCCATATTTTGTCACCTAATTCACTTAGAGGGATAAGTTTGGCATCATTAGAAAGCATTTAATACAATCTTTCAAATGATATATCACATGCACATATTTTCAAAATTTTTTATTTCAAGATTCAAATGTAGATTGTCTCTTACCCTGTCTGTCAAAGAAAATTAAATTGCACATTTTTGCTTTCTTTATTAAAAGTATTAGTTTGTAATTCATTAAAATCATTAAGTGTAAGTTAATTATTATTATTATTTATTTATTTTTTTGCAGCAGTTTGATCCAAGTGGCAAGCCAACTCAATCTGCTCACCCAGGTAAATATGATTACTAGTGCGACAAATCGTACTATTTCAGGCAGCGATTTTGCTGTCGTTACCAATTTTTATCCTATCACCTTGAATGAACATGCAAACATTTTTGTTTTTATCTGAATATGAAAGTTTGTCGTTGTATCTGTCCTGATTACTAGATTTTACCAAAAATTGGGGTACTTTTCCGTTTACGGGGCGCAAACGAAAAATCGTCAATTATTAACATTAGTATAAGAACATTTTTGTTTCTAAGTAAAATATATTAACATTCTTTCTTCTACCTGGATTTTTGTTTTACAAAAATGATGAAAGTTTGGGATTTGCCCACAACTGAAGAAGATGCAGTCTATTTTTTCCAAGAGAAAGGTTTATTGGTAAACGGAAAAGTACCAAAATTGGTGCACTTATTAATCAAGACAAAATCTAGTGTTTCAGGGGCTACCCCTAAATTCAGGGTTTTTGAAAATTTTGCTGCCTCTTAATTTCTTGTTAAATCATTTTGTTTTTATAGAAATTTCTCATTTTGAATGTTTAATTTGCTTTAAAATGTATTAAGAACTCTCAAGATATCACATATTATAACAGGGTGGCGACAATCAGGGAAAAATCAGGGTACTTTATCAAGCTGGAAATATCAGAGAATTTTGAAAAAACACGCAAAAATCATGGAAATTTTCATTTTTGTCCAGCAAGCATGACTGAAAGGTCACCAAACAGGTGTTATTTTAACCGTGATGGTACAGGATGGTACAGGACTGCTTCCTAATTTAATCTCACCAAGTTAACATTAAAATAAATAAATAAATATTTTTAGTGTAACTACATGAGGAATAATTTCATGTGTTGATGTCAATGTTGTGCAGCTTAAATGAGTCGTATTTTTATAATTTTCAAAATTTTGAATTTTTCATTTTGTTTTCCTTTTCAGAAGTGGACAAAGAAAAAAATAAAAAGATTGAGATATTTTTTCCAATCAGTATAGTTTTTTGAGTTGCAGTGGTTTAGCGAGCATGTTACCCAAGTGTGTGATATACGCAAAATTATAAAATGTATATAATCGACAATGGTAATCTTGGAAATTTGTCAAAATTAATCATGGAAAAATTAGGGAACTTCTTTTCTGAATTTCTGTAGCCACCTTGTATAAGTAGCTATATGATATTACTATTAATAAGTCTTCTCTATGTATATATATACAATACAAGTAACAGTTTTCAGGGGTTTTGCATGTTAGGTAGTTTCACCCCTGTTAACGTCATCTTTTTTAGTTTAATTGGATAATTAGTTCAAAAGAAATTAAATAAAAATACCATCGTAACTTTTAAATTATTAAAAAGAAAAAAAAAAGTGCAAACTTTTTTTTCTGTAATAATTAAAATAAAATTGATAAAAATCATTTTAAAGTAATAAAACAGCTCCAGTCCAGAATGATATATATTATGTACTATTATTATTATTTATATATGTTGAAAAAAGAAAAGTTAACTTGCATGCGTTTTATGAATGCATTCAGTGGAGTGTTTCAAAATGATCAAATCAACTGGTCAATAACATCATTGATCGATTTGTTCCATGGATCGGTCGAAGATGTACTGAACAATTTGGCACTTCTTGTGACTTGATTGGATGATAGAGCAGCACTTATCTTGATTGTTTGTGCTGCACAGTGTCAGTAAGATTTTCATCCTAATAAGCATTGGATCAATCGCTTGACCTACTGTCCCAAGAAAATTTTCTGAGCAGGTTTGATCAATGACCAATCTGATAGGTCCATTCCATTGTATGGAAGTGCTCTGGAACAGTCAGTAGCATTGAACACTTTGGCTCTGGATCAAACAGACTGGTCATGAATCGAGGTGCACACTGAACATGCTCATCAGGATTTCAGAAGGATATGACATCATTAGTTAACTGAGAAGTGTATTTGAAAGTATTTATAATTAACAATTATAAAATTACACAATAAAGTTTCTAAAATAATGATGGCAATTTCTAATAAGTTAAAATAAATGGAAAGGGCTTAAATTTGATAACAGAAGGGAAATTTCTGAAAATAACAAACTTTGTGATATTAATTTGATTATTAAAGATTTATTTAAACTGTAAAAAAAAAAAAAAAAAAAAAAAAAAACTATATATTGAAAGATGAGCCAAAATCATGAGCCAAAAATAATGAATGTGCAAACATTTAAAAAAAAAAAAAATAAATAAATAAAATAAAATTGAAAAAAATTGTGTTAAAGAAATGGAACAGCTTTAGTATAGAATTCCTTGGAGAAAAAGTTTGGCATTGAAATAGCTCGAACATTCTCGCCAAGATCTTTACTTATGCAGTTGCGATAGTTATTTAATTCATCGCCAAAATGGTAACAAAAATACAAAGAAATTTTAAGAAATGAATATAGTAACTGAAGCTAAGGAATAAAATACAGTTACTGCATTCTTTTATATGGTAGAATAGCTTAAAATAAATCATACTAAATTAAGTTCTGTTTTGTGCAGAATTTTATATCTACTACACACTTAGAAAACAAAAATAGGCTTAGAATTTCATGTAGTCTTATAGTTAATTTTATAAAATAAATTATATAAAACTCAATGGTAAATAATTGTTTAGACATTAGCCAAATTGCAAGATGTATCGAAAATGTAATATTCTATTTTATTAAAATGAAGTCAATCAAAACTTTTATTTAAAAAAAAAAAAAATAAGTTGTATTATTTTATTATATAATAAATTATTATAGTGGTTTTTAAATTTGTAAAAAGTTTTTCTTTAATTAAGTTTAAATATTTTTTATCCTTTCATGTATAATTTCATAAATGTTCATTTAATTTCAAGGAAAAATATAATAACATTTTAAAATACAATTGTTTTATACTGTAATGTTAAGTTATATTTTAAATGATTACAGCATAAAACTAAACTTAAAAATAATTTAATTCTTTTATGTCAAATTCTTATTTAAAATTTTTGATTTAGTTTTCCTTCATTACTTTCAATCATTTGAACTCTGAATAATCTAAATATTTTTTGAAGCTCCTATATGTTTGAATTAATGAGAGCCTATTTAGACATCTCTTGATTGAAGTTATGTTTGTTTAATCCTATCACTATGAATGACCTAGGATCAAGTGGACCCCAGACACTTTTTGACTTGCTGAAAATAATAAAACATATCGTATTTTCAGCAGTCATACATCTCACCTCAAGATGTGTTATTTGAGAGTAAAAATGCAATTGCACAAATATCAGGGTGGTTTAATTATTTTCATCTAAAGTATAATTAGGGATGTACCGAATATCCTTGAAACCGAATAGTAACTGTTCGGTCAAATACCAATATGCGGCTGGCTGATTTACTCTTATATTCAGATGTCAATCACCTAATTTTTTGCAAACTTTTTCAGTAATACCATTTACATTTAGCAATATTTTATTTTTTTAATCATTCAAAAAATATTATAAAAAAGTACTATTCAAAAACATGGTTTATATAAATGTAGAAAAATATTAGGAAATATTACTATACATAAATAGTGGTGTAATGCTGAATTCACAATCAAAGAAAATTATTAACAGTTAGACTTCTTAATAAACACATAAAATTTCTTAAATAACAATATTTTGTCGCGCCTACTCAAAAAAAAAAAAATTAAAAAACACGACCCAGAAATGCAGCATTTGAGAAAAATCAATTTAAAAGTAATAACATATTGGCTAACTTATATTAAAACTTATGCACATGCCTCTCATTCTCATGTGTATATATTGTGAGATAGATATATGATTTTTTTTGTACATGTTGGGGCACTTCATATGCATTTTTCAATGACAAGATCAAAACAGCTATTTTATGACTTGTGTCATTTTTTTCTTGCCAGATTTGAATGTGATCTTTCTTTGATCTCTTGAAATTTCCTAGATAGTAACATGTGAATTATGTACACTCTTTCTCAACTCAACTGTAGAAACGTATATTGTGATACTGTTATTGATAAAGATAACTTTTGTTAAATGTTATAATTAGGGATGAAACAGATATCCGGTATCCGGCCTATCCGGCTGAGTTTTAAATATCCGGTGGGGTACCGGATATCAGCACTCCGGATACGGATATCCGGCAATTTCAAGCCGGATATCCGAAGCAGAAAATTCAAGCTTAAACTCCCCTCAAATGAAAATTTTGCGACAATTATTTTATTTTTTTAGATCCGTTGTAGCATAAAGATTATTTTCTTTTTAATTAATTTATTTTTCTAAAGAAAGAAAAAAAATGAGCCTTTGTGAAATTTGAAAGTAGCCTCTTTAGCAAACAAATTTAGGCAAAAGTAGCTTCAGGTCTAAGAAATATAGAAGCCCTATTTTAATTTTATACAGAGTTAGCTAGGTTTCTCCAGAGTAATCTATATCATTCTCCCTAATCTTCCCCATAACAATAAAAAGAACTGCTCCTAAACAAATGATATTCATTCTGTGCAGTGCATATAACTCTGTTTTTATGACTTGTTTAATATGTTGTTAGATTGTTTAGTAATATTGTTAGTATTGGAAATAATAGCTGTTAAGATTGTTACGAAAATCAGTCAAATAATGCACATTTATTGACTAGAACATGCTTGTTTATTTACAATCCACTTTTTCATACATAAGAAAGTTCTTGTTTTTGTGACCGTATATTTATACTAGCAGAGCATCTGCATTGCCTGTGCCATCTACCTATTCGATTTGTATTATATATTTAAAAAATATATATATAAATTTACGCTTTCAATACAATATCTTGCTAAAGCACCTGAATTACGAATTCCCATTACATTGCATAAATATATTCTCCAAAATTAAAATTACTTCAAATAAAAGTAGGTATTTAAATTTTCCAGAAAGTCTGTACTTTGACTTTCAGATTGTCAAAGGAGAAGAAAAAAATATTTTTTTAAATGTTCAATTATTTAAAGTATTTGATTTTGTACATTAGAAAAACTTAACTTTTAATTAAAGAATTTTAATAAATAATCTAAACTTCTCTTTCTTATCTGTACAGAATATAAAAATATAAAATAAGTAAAATTTATACAAAGAAAAAACATAAATTCATTTTGAATTATTACTTTCTTCTATGTTAAAAAGAATGAAGTATTAGATTCGTAAAAATTTTTAACTTTCAGTTTTCAGTGGATTTACGCATTTTGGGAGAACCAGAACACAATTTGACCATTTTTAGAAAATGTCTGTGTGACAAAAAAATTTGTGTAGCAGCTCTAGCTCAAGAGTTAATGCACATAATTTCATATAAATTTATACATAGTTACACCTTAAAAAAAGTGTCCATGAACTTTTGGTGCAAATCACTCAACAGGTTGCGCTGCTATACTGTGATTTCTCCTATTTAAAGGAAGACTATATCTCAGCTTCTACCGTGTATAATTAAAAAAAAAAAGACTATGTTACAGGGCTATAATGAAACACGTTTATTTAATTTCTGTGCACATTGGCCAATAGGTGGTGCTGCTATGCTGCAGTTTTCCCGTGATTGGGGAAGTTATATCTCAGATTCATTTGTGCATAATTGCACAAACTTTGGTATGTGATATGTGAGAGGGGCATTTTTATAAAGCACCATGTTGATTTAATTTTGGTGCATACTGGTCAATATGTGTCTATACTATGCTGCAATTTACTCTGTGAATAGGAAGGCTAAATGTCAACATTTATAATATTTAACTGCACTTAACTTGATATGCAAGATAAATAATATGAGAGCGAAAGCTGGCTTAATTTTGGTGTATATCGACCAGCAGGTGGTGCAGATGTTCCTCACCTTCCATGGTTCTCCACAGGCCTACATCTCAAATTATTTTGATTAAAATCTCACTAAACTCTATATCTAAAATCTTTATTGTGAGAAGCTATGATTAAGTTTCTTCTGTGCATGTTAAACAGCATGTAGCATTGTTATATAGAGTGATATAGAAGAAAGTTTTGTGATGGCCATAACATACTAGTTTAAAGCTTTTAGTTTTTTTTTTTTTTTTTTTTATGTTTTCTTATAAATGTCTCAAAATAAAGCACTGAATTCATAAAAATTTTCAACATCTGGTTTTCGATGGATTTACACATTTTAAGAAGTCCAGAACCTGGTTTGATCAATTAAAAAAATATATATGTTTGTTTATATGTGACAAAATTTCTGTCCAACCGTACCTCTGAAATTACTGCGTATAATTACATATGAATTTATATGTAGTTGAACCAAGACATAAATCAGTGCCTATCAACTTTTGGTGCATATGGCTAAACAGGTGATGCTACCGTACTGCGATTTATGCAACTTAAAGAAAGGCTATATCTTAGGAACTAGAAGAACTTTCATAGAAATATATATGTACATGCACCTTGGCATATATTAGTGCCTATCGAATTTTGGTGCCAATCATTCAGCAGGTGGTGCTGTTATACAGCGCTTTTTGCAATTTCAGGGAAGGCCATGTCTTAGGTTCTATTGCATATAATTATATGGAACTTTGTTAGAAGCGCATTATGAGAAGTTATGCTGATTCAGTCTGGGTGCATGTTGGCCAATAGGTAATGCTGCTATACGGAAATTTTCCCTCAAAAAACGAGAAGGCTATACCTAAGATTCTATTGTGTATAATTGCACAAAACTTGGTATGTGAGTGAGACAGCCATTATGAAACACTATTGTGATTTATTTTGGGTGTATATCGGTCAACAGGTGGCAATACTGCGCTGCAATTTACCTCATAAATGGGCTAAGTCTCAACTATGACATAAATGCATAAAACTTGATATGTAAGACAACCATTATGAAAACGAATGTCGACCTTATTCAGGTGTATATCAGCCGATAGGTGGAGCTGCTATTATGATTTTTCACAAGCCTATATCTCAGGATCTGTTTATTAAAATTGCATTGAACTCCATATGCAAAATATTTATTGTGAGAAGCTATGGTTAAACTTTTGTACTACGTAAACAGTAAGTGGCACTGTTATACAGGGGTGCAGAAAATGTTCAGACCTCTGAAATTTCCCCAGAACACATTCTAAATTTCCCCAAAAATAACGCACCAACCTATTATCTGAAAGTTTTTTTTTTTTGTTCTTGTTGGTGGGGGGGGGGGGGTAGAGGAGGAAGGGGAAATCTTTCTTTAGTCCAAATACTGAGGGAGATTTTTTATGCTACTATATTACATTTTTTTTTCTTAACTACATCTAAATTTAATGTTGCTATTAATGTCCACCAGATGAAAAATTAAAAAGTTTAAGGTAATTGGATTTATTAACTAACATAATTTTTAAGGCTATAATTCTTAATAATAGTACATAATTATACATAAGTTAATGTTGCTTTGTTTTATTGCACTTTGCTGACTATGAAAATTTAAAATACCTTTTTATTACAGAATTACGAAAACAAGAATAAGACAAACATGTATGAACTATAATCATTCAATAAAAATTCTGTAATTTTCTGCTTACAAGATGAATTATTGTGGGACACGGTATAAGAAAAGTAAGCAATATGACTTAACTGATATGCACGAAACAGAACAAAATCTGTACAAACAGAAAAAAAAGTTATATGCTATAAATAGGAGACAAATTGGTATAGAGATACAAAATGGGCAAATTTTAACTTTGAGCATATGAGTCATATAGCCCGAGAAAATAGTGCTCAAAGAATGACAGAATCAACAGCTAATTAAGACATTTGTTGATATGTATTAATACATATATATATGAGTTTTAAACCCTGCCTTTTTTTCCCCCAGGGAGGAAAAAAAAAAACTTATGTTGAAGATATCACAAAACTAACTTTCTTCTATATTTTCCTATACAAATTCCTGCAATAGAATTTTTTTTTTTTTAATCCTTTATTAATAGAGACGATTTTCATTTCAGAGATGTATTACTAGTCGAAATGTCCAACGGAAGTGAATTTTTACCGTGCAGATATGTTTCCCATTCTCAAGGAAAATTGCAGTATAGCAGCATCATCTTTCGCATATATATACCCAATTTAAAAAAAAATAATGTCTCATAATGGCTTTTCCATACATTAAGTTTTGTTCAATTATGCACAATAAACCCTGAGATATACATTTCTCATAAATTGCGAAAATCGCTGTATAACAGCGTCACCTGTTAAGCGATTGGCACCAAAAGATGGCATAAACTAATTTATGTTAAGGTGCATCTACATACAGTTTTTATATGCAATTCTATGCTGTAGTTCCTGAGATATAGCCTTCCCTGAAATTGCGGAAATCGATGCATAACAGCGCCACCTGTTGTGCAATTGGCACCAAAAGTTGATAGGCGCTAACTTATGTCAAGGTGCATCTGCATATAAATTAATATGCAATTTCATGCAAAAGTTCCTACGATAGAGCCTTTTCTGAAATTGCGGAAATTGCTGTACAGCAGTGCCTCTTAATGAGCGATTGGCACCAAAAGTTGATAGACAGTAATTAATGTCAAGGTGTGTGTGTATATTAAGTTACATGAAATTATGTGCAGTAGTTCCCAAGATACAGTCGCTACAAAATTTTTGTCACACACACATAAATGGACAGATATTTTCAAAAATTGTCAAATTGTGTTCTGGTACTCTCAAAACATGCAAATCCATCAAAAACCGTAACTCAAAATTTTTTTATGAATCAAATACTTTCTTCTATTGAATAATAAAAAAAGAAAAAACTGAAGAATAGTATGTATGTTACTTTAATGCAAAGTAATTTTAAATTGAGAAAATAATACAAAGAATCTTAAGCATAATTTTAGATTATTAACAATTAATATGAAATGATTAGGCTTCTATAAATATCCATAAAAGAACAACAGAAGTTTTAATTAATTGCTAAAATTAATATTGTTATGTGGAAACTAAACTTTAAGACACAAAAGAACCAACTCATTCAAAAACTTACGTTTAATCACTGGCTAATTGCTCAAATACTTTTTCTTTCTTTTTTTTTTGTGTCTGTGTGTGTGTGCGTGGTCCGATTGGGAGGGGGAGGAGGGGAGGCAATTGCTGAATGCACAATTGAAACTCATAACTTAACTTCTGTAAATGAGACTCAAAATCATGAAAAAAAAAAAAAGTCTTTCCTACTTCTCTTTCCCCTTCTTCCCTCCCTGTTTTATCAGCTAAAGTAAACAAACACATCATTTCTCCCAGCGTCCTGTCATTAAAGTGTTTGTTTATTTATGTGGACTGGGTAATTATTCTTGTTTGTAGCATTTTAGCAAGACTATATAGGAAAAAAAAGTTATATTTGATATTTTCTCTAGCTTAAATGAATCACCAAATATTTATCATCAAATTTCAAATACTTAGTACTTTTTTTTTTTTTTTTTTTTTTTTTGGGGGGGGGGGTAATGGGTATTTAAAGGGAATACACTTGTAACAGAAGAATACAGCTGTTAATTTGTAGTTTAATATTAGAAAGTTTGTTTTTTCAGTAATTTTTTCTTACTTCCGTTTTTTTTTTTTCCTAAGATAATAAATATTCAAAATTTCCCCAGACAGCCAGAATTTCCCCCGAACATCGTTCGCGCGTTCGGACATATTCTGCACCCCTGCTGTTATATAGAATGATATAACAAAGTTTTGTGATTGCCACATCATATTAGTTTTCCTTTGAAAATAACCCTTCAACTGTGATTATATTAGTAAAATATTTTATTTCACTTTTTTAATACAAGTAATGTAAAAAATAAGTTTTAGTCTTTTAATTTTTAACAAAATTTATGTTTTTGTGGACAATACTTTTTATGACAAGCTGCAAGTATAGGAATGAGTATGTTAGGCTTAAAGTTTTATTCTTCATGGTGATATTGCACAAATAAATAAAATATTAAATATGTTTAAGTAAATTATATTTAAAATGTTTTTAAAAGAACAGTATATGAAATCTGTTTATATTTTATTGTAAAAAAGAAAAGAAAAGAAATATACAAAAAACAAAACTAATGCCGGATATCCGTATCCGGCAGGCACAAGAGCTCCGGATATCCGGTATCCGGCAAAATCACTATCCGTTTCATCCCTAGTTATAATTAATGTAACTAATGATTTTCTTTCATGAAATTAGATAAAACAATTGTTTTTTTATATATTCCAACTAGTTGAATAATTTGGTGTTTGGCCAAACCGAATATTCGACTAGCCGAATAGTTTGAGATTCGGCCAAACCTAATATTTGGTAGTATGGCCAAATACCGAATATTCGGTGCATTCCTAAGTATAATGTACCATTTCTAGGATAGAGGGATAGGGTTAAGATATAGTGGCGTATTGGTGTAACATTCTTGTGAATACTTTTTGTGTTGCTCTAACTAAACAATAATTAAATGTTATACACGAATTTTTATTTTTATTTTTTTTCCCCATTAATCAATGTAGAAAAAAAATGTAAATATTATAAAGTTTTAAAATTTATCTTTTTTTATTTTTACAGCACGTTTTTCTCCTGCTGATAATTACAGTAAATACAGAGTCACTATTAAAAAGAGATTTGGATTGCTTCCTACTCAAAAACCAAAATTAGCTTGCTAATTATGGCAATCTCTTGTGTATATAATGTTAATAAATAAGTAATTATTACTTTTTATTTTATGTGTGCCTTTTCATTATATTATTTGTATATTTATTGTAAACAACAAAGATAAAAGTGGCAAGTATATGTTTGGTATATAAAGGGCGGAAAAATTTAAAACATATAAATGAGAAAATGACACTATTCAGAACAACTGAATGCAGGGATACTGCAAACAATAGGTATTCCTTACAATAATTTTGCTGTTTCACGACTCACCGAAGTCATGTTGCTACAAAACATACACTGTAAATGTAAAGTAGTGCAACTAGGAGAATTAGTTGGAAAATACTTTAAAAAAATATTTAATATGAACTATTTTCCTTTACTTTCTCACTTAAGTGTTAATATTGAAAGTATTGTTTTTGGGTCAAACATTAAAAACAGGATTTTGCTATAGTTGTATGTTTTGAGGTTCCCTTAATCTAGGGGTGCACAACCTTTTTGGCTGGAGGGCCAATCTCGCTGTTCAGTGGGATATGACGGGCCACAGACGAGATAATGTAAAAGAATTAAACTATGTAGATATATTCGCTGTGTAATATGTATATATATACACATACATGCATATATAAAAGGGCACACTATCATTGTCATGTGAATGTGTGCAGAACTTCAGTTTCCATCATATGTTACTTAAAAAAAAAAAAAAACTTTTTTTTTTTTTTAATTAGAGAGTAAAGTGAATCTCGAAGCGTGATAATCATAAAGTTATTGAATAGTAAGCAAAAGAATTAAACAAATGCATCATATAAAGTACAAAAACGATAAATAAAATAATCAAATAAAAAGTATGTTTTGCAGAGAGAGAAAAATTATATTGGGACATTGGGAGTCACAAAAACGATAAGCACAAATATAAAGGCTGATAGAGGATACCAAAATAAGCAGTTTTGCATAAAGCAGTTTATTTAATTTTAAAATACATTCAAAAAATAAAAGGAAACAGTTGTAAAATAAATATATATACTAGTTAATACCTATCAAAATTTGACGCATCATGTGCATCTTAAATCTTCATGGCATAAAGTTTTAAACAACCCTGTTTTAATATTCCGCATTGCTCTTAACCAGTTTAAAATCCACTGCTGTAATCAATTATTTTTTGGTTGGAGGGGAAGGGTGAACAAATTTCATGAAATTTCAATGTACAAAATTTAAACGTACTTCGTATAATAAAAATAAAATCCGAAGATTTTTTTCTAATTTTACTCTAAATGTGACCAAAAGAATGTTTCAAGTAATTAAAAGAGAGACAGAATTTATAAATTATAGTAAGAATGGAGAAAGAAAGCACACATCAATGTTCAATATTTTTCATATATATTATTTTAATTTCCTCGCATCAATAATAATCCATTTCAGTTACAATATGACTGTGGTGCCATCTGTAATCTGTCAATAAAAAATAAATAAAAATCTCAGATTTTTTATTATTATTTTTTAATAAAAATATTTTTAAAATCATATAAATTTAAAATAAATTTTAATAGTGTTTTTGTTGTCTTTATATTCTATAATTACAATTTATTTGCACTTAGATCATGCTACTCAGGGCTCGAATAAATAAGAATGCATTTAATACTTTAGCAAATTAATTTGCTCATTAAATTTTTAATAATAAATTATTCTATGCAAATTTTTACTCGTATAAAATATCAAGGTTATTCTTTTTAAATTATTTTTTTCTGTAATATAGTACAGAAATAAAATAAAAGAGATCAATTTAAAATTAGATAAAAAAATAAATAAATAAAGTAATATAAAACCTCCTTTGATTTTAAACATCGATCTTCATTTTTTCTAAACAAAGTTTTCAACTGATAAAAGTTAACTTTTAAAGAACAATAAACTCCGACAATTTATTACTTTTAAAACATTTTTTTTTCTTTTAAGAAATTGAAAAAAATAATATTAGGAATATGGTATGGTATGTTTGTATGAAAAGAGATGGCGCCACAAAAACTCTAGAACTATTATCCATCCTGTGTAAGAAAATTTTCGGTGAAATGAAAATGCATGCGATGATAGCCAAGTATTTGCGAATTGCTTTGTTTTTAATATACTTAGAAAGATATTGATTCATACTTAGAAAGTATGAATCAATAAATGTATTGTGTGAATTGTTTTTATTATTGAGCTTTAATCAGGCGTCTCTTGGTGTTGTCTGCTCCAGCTCTATGATCGATGAATTCTATTGATCTATTGAATTTTACTTTTTGTCTATGAAATCGCCTCAACGTCTCTTGAAAATAGAAAAAAATAAATCTTGCATGCTTCTTCATCCAATACTCATAAATAAATAGTAAAGAAAAAATTCCAGTGCAAGGCATTGCGTAATCGAAATATTGCTGACTCAGAATGGGAACAAGAATTTGTTTACATTAGCTAAGAGTGTCTTTAATTAAAACCACAAGCTGAAAGGGGGGAAGAAAGAAGCAGAAAGCTATGATTATACAGTATTTTGATTTTTATTTAAACAATATCAATGGTTCAGATATCTTAATGCTTAAAAAGTCGTTAAAAAATGAAACTTTCTGATGAAAAAAAAATTGTTTATTTCAATTATTTATCGAATAAATAATGGATACAATGCTATTTGAACTATAAGGCTGATTGACAACGCAAGGGTTCTAGGCCAAGTAAAAGTGCCCTCCGTGGGAGACTTTATAAAGTGTCTTAGGTTGTAATCACACGAGTTTCAGAAAAAAATCACGGTAAAATCAGACTTTAATGGAGGAATTGTCCTCCATAGTAAGCTATCTTAATTGTTTTAGTCCGTATTCACACGTTTTGGCGAAAATCATGGAAAACTCTGAACTTTAACGGACCAAGTATCTACCATTGGAGAAAGAAAAAGAATGTTTTCTGTGCTTTTTGTTGAGATAACTGAATAACCAATAGCTTAGTTTTTATAGTGCATAAGTAATTCTAAGAAATTTTTGTATCTGGAAACGGGATTTTTACAAAAATCGTCAGATTTAAAATCAATGAATTTGTCACAGAAATTGCTCGAAAAAATTGCGTATTTTATAAATGAGCTGCAAAAATATGACACATTTTAGTAATTAAATACTAAAAAAAATTATGACTATTATGTAATTTTAAATATTAGCAATGAAGTAATTCCGTATTTCTATAAAAAGCCACAAAATTATACGTATACTTAGCAGGCTTTGCCCGCTTTGCTAAGCACTATACTTAAAGTTGTCAAAATTCCATATCATTATTAATAACTTAAGTTAAAGTTTCCTCTGTGTTCCGTAGAGGTTTTTCCCGCTTGTAACGTGAGGAGTCCAGGTCCACACTGCCTTCGGCAGCAACTTACCCGCTTCTTGCTTCCCCTTCCAAAGCAGCTAAGTTAGAAGTTTTGCGAAATCTCACCAAAGTACATAATGCGTACACCTGATCAACATCCACACACCAAAATTATCATTCTAAGATAATGTAAGGGGAATTTTAACAGGATAATGTGTTTTTACGTGTGTTTATTGCTCCCTCCCTCTTGACCCCAAGGGGGTAAAGGGGCGAATTTCGTAAAATCCCGTTGCAATAAGTGTCAGATACATATAAACAATTTGCGCACCAAATTTTGTGACCGCAGATCCCATAGATTTCCCAAGAAGAATTTAGTGCTAAAAGGAGGGGGGGGTCTTGAATTTGCTACTTCGTAACAGCTACCCCCCCCCCCCCCCCCAACTAAAAAAAAAAAAGAAATTGAAAATCACAGTAAAACAAAAATGTGTTTTTGGAAATATTCTAAAGAAGACACATGGCTATTTTCAATACTTTTGTAACCCCTTTAGTAGAGCTGTACTAAAAAATCCGGAATTTCTGAAATCCCCCCCCCCTGCCCCGAAAAACGATTTTCCTCCTCTCTCCTTTAAGAATCAAGAATTCCAAAATCGTACATAATGTTCTATTTATAGTCAAGTCTAGTCTCATCATGTGTAATTTCTTCACTGTGAAGTAATTTGGAGCCGAGTAATGCTTACAAAGTTAAACATAAAGTTAACATAAATTTTGCTAATTAGCGGCGAAATGGTTGCATATTTCCGTTATTGGCTGCAACAATATCGCAATTTACAGAAATCAGCTTTAAAAAAAAAAAAAAAAAAAAAAAAAAATGCATGAACCTTAAAAAAGTAAACTTTTTTTTTCATTATTATTATTAGTTCACTGAACTGAGTCCGCATGCTTAAATATTGCTTATATATTATTTTTTTATCCTCACATATTTTATTAATGATGCATCAGAAAATTTAAAAACATGGTATATAAAAAGTTTTTTTTATCTTATAATTATTTATTACTAAACTGCCACAAAAATATTGCGAATTTCTGGAGTCAGCTATGAAAAAAGCATGAATTTTTTCAATTAGTAACAAAAATATGGTATACATTAGCAATTATTTGCGGAAAACGTAGATTTAGTAAATTTGCAGTGAAATAATTACACATTTCAGCAATCGGTCCTAAAAATATCACAAATTTTGTCGATTTACTATAAAAATGGTATATTTAATTAATAAATGGTAATCGAGCGTAAAATTTTGATCGTTTATTGCGAAACGATTCAGTATTTCGACAATCGGCTGCAAAATTAACGCATATTTCGCAAAGCAGCTTAAAGTACTATTTAAGTGCAAGTCTGGTCTGTAATAAAGCTACAAAAACATTCTGAAAAACGACAAACTTCCAGTTTTTGAGATATATTTAGCGATAATCTTAAAAAAGAAAAAACGCTTCAGAAAAGTGAAGGACTGTCAGTTTGCACTGAAATTGAATTTAATGTTGTACAATTTCAATCCTTTTCCATCCTTAATAACAATGATTATTTTATCGTAAATTCAGCTTTATTACATTCTCTAATATCTAAATGATTAAAATTGCCCATTATTTTGATTTTATTATTTTTCCAAAAATTTAAGATTTTGTTGAAAAAAAATCCAATTTTTGTATAAATTTGAAGTATAGCATTCAAATTATTTTCACATCAGTTTTCTTGTTCTTGTAATTAAACAAGTTTCTTTTGAATAGGCATACACTAAATGTTTGATTATTACTGAATAATGAATATTCAGTATACCGAATAGTAAATGAAAATTCTATGCTTACGTACATTTTAACTTTTCTTTTGTATATATGGTGGTGCAAGTTTTAAGAAGTTTCTCTCACCCGTTTCTGCTGAAAATTTTCAAAGTGTATTTTATTTTACATATGATGTCAAGATGTACATTTTTATATATAAACTAAGCTTGGAAATAGCTAAAATTTCTTACAAAACTTTTAATTTTTCAATAAACAAGTCCCCACAGATTATTCTGGTCAATGTGCGCCAGATTCATAATAAATCTGCTCGAAATCTATAATTATTTTGCCCCAAATCCATAATTATTTTGCTCCAATGTGATCCAAATCCATAATTATTCTGCTCCAAAATGGATATTTAACTGATCCAAAATGGTATTTTAAGTGCTCCAAAGTGATGATCAAGCTGTTTCATCTCTGAGTTTTGTATGTAGATTTTGAATAGGACTTCAGATTAGATCTAGTTTTTAAGCTTTTTGTCTTTTCACCCGTGGTACACTTACCCCAGGAATTTTGTATGTCAATGTTAAGGAAGTATAACCAGGGAATTTATACCTGTCCCAACTCCCAAGCAATTCAGCTATATCACTTATTTATTTTTGTACTTTGATTTTCAATAAAACCTATTATCCTAAACTTTAAGGTTTCGTTGAACTGTTAAAACAGTTAAGATGTGAAATGTTAGTTGGATGCATATGGAAAAGTTCACAATTTTGTAATGAGTTGAGATAGTTTAAAAATTCAAATGAATTCAAATTCCTTATTTTTTAATTATAAAAATGTTATATTTTTTTCAAAGTCAATTAGTTGTAGTTTATGCTTGAAAATTTTCAAAAGTGTAAGTTTAATATCAACTGAACAAAATGTAGTCAAAGTTGAACTATGCCAAAATATTGTTACACTTGCCGCATTTCGTCCTATATTTTTATATATGCTGCTCAAAACCATGTTTTATATAATACATGGTATGGGGACAGTATCAATTCATTTTGATGCAGTCACTACTGTAGAACGAGTATATCGACAAATGTAGAATTTCTCCCACCCCCCTCAAGTGAAACAGACAAAGTATTGCTAAAAGCCAGTGGCGTCACCAGTAGAGGTCAAGACTCGCGGTCGCCACTCGCCACGTGGCGATTAAAAAAATTGCTGTAATCGCCAATCAGACATTCGATTTTTTCGCGATTTCGCGGAAATCTGGGATTCCCCCCCCCCTTCCTAATTCGCGGAATTTTGCAAAATAACTTCTGCTTTAAAAAAAAAAAAAAAAAAATCTTTTCTTTTCTTTTTTTTTTTTTTTTTAACGGATACCGTCCGTTTTAAAAAAAGAAACCCCATTAACGATCGGCGATTAAATTCGCTTTGAAAGCCACCCAATTCATAATCTTTCTCCATCCACAACATAAATGTCAATATTAATTTTAAACTTGCTTGATGAGATTCTAGAACCTATAAAGAAATAGAATTGTTAAATATTTCTAGCTCATGTAATTATTTTTTTCCCCTCCCCCCATTTACTTATCTCCAACTAGTGATTGGCAATCAGATGTTCTGCAGAATTCTTTTGTTTCCCAGTCTTTCTTCATCCACAACATAAATGTGAATATTCATTTTAAACTCGGTTGGTTAGATCTAGAAGTAGAACTGAAAGAGTTTAATATTTCCTACCCATGTAATTAATTTTTAACCCCCCCCCCCCCCTACACACACACACATATCTCCAGATAGTGATCAGTGATTAATTCTAGAAACAATAAAGAGAAAGAAGTGCTCAATATTTCTTACATATGTAATTATTTTTAAACTTCATTACTGAACTTGATAAGTCTACTTATTTTTTCTCAATTAAATTAAATATTTATATTTAATATCTATTTTAAATGTTTAAACACGGGAAAAAATGTGGACTAAATTTTTCAGGTAGGAAATTTTTTTCTAAGTCAATTTAAGAAAATTAAAACTCAGTTGGTTTTATGCATATTAGAAACTGATAATTAATTACTGTAGCTTTTTTAAATATGTATGATTAATGTACATAAATAAAAATCATATTTTATGTTTGTTTGATTTTTTTTTTTTTTTTTTTTTTTTGACATGGAATTTTAATAAGGTTTTATGTGGATGTAAAACTTATTGCAATAATATTAAAGAATTGTTTTGTGCTAATGAAAAAAATCCTGAATTTTTTAATGTAGATAGAATAGAAAGCTATATATATATATGTATATGTATATATATATATATATATATATATATATATATATATATATATATATATATATATATATACTGTTTAGGTAGTTAATTTATTAAAAGTGACATTATCAATGTTCAATCAATCAACCAAACGATCATGTTAGCAAAAAATTTTCAGCTAATTTCTAATTTTAGCAATCTTATGTCTGTCAATATAATTAAATCTCAGATAATATGCCAAAAAATATTTTTTGCTCCCCCCCCCCTTTTTCCCCAGACTCAAAATAATTTTGTTTTCTTCTAATGCTAATCACATCTATTTTCCGCATGGAGATGTCATACTAGGTGAAATTTATTAAATGAATCAAATTTTTGTATTTCTCTTTCAATAAGACAAAGTAAATATTCTTGCAAAACACGAATTGTGTATGAGAAATAATATTATTTTGTTAGTGTGCCGTCATTATAGCCTGCTGTTTTCTGTATCAAAATGAAATTAATACTTAACTACGAGAGTCCAATATATTTTTCCTCATTACTAAAACTTTAAAATCTTCTTTCTAATACTATAGTTATTAAGAGCATTTAAAAGTTGCATTATATGCTACTATAATTACCCTATATGTTTATAAAACTCTTAAAATACTAATGAGAATAAAATCTTAAACACTCAAAGGAAATTCAAACGAGATCATCTCTTCTCTCAAAAGTCGAATCATTTTATAATGATTTGATTTCTCAGCCAATTTTGTCTTTCTTCCACCTGCTTTCATTTCAGATATTGAAAATTTTAAGCACAAGAAGTATGAAAGTTAAAAAAATATATTTAGTTTCAAACAATATTTAAAGATTTTTTTTTTTTAATCTGTGGAAGTGCATAATTTTTTTTTTTTTTAATATTATTAAAACAATACAATAAAGGCCACTATTTGTTAATTTTCCTACCATATCATCTGTGTTTTATGTCTTTATATGTATATAGATATATATTTTTTAATTATGCATGTGAATATCAGGTATAACGTCGACTCGCGAGTGGCCACTGAGTTAATCATTTTCAGTGGCCACTGGCCATTTACAAAAATTGTAAGTCTTGACCACTAGTCACCAGAAGTTTTTTTAGGAGGAGGCAAACTGAAAATTGTAATTGTATAATTGTAAAAGTATTGTAATATTTTAGAATTTCAGTTCGGCTCAAATGTTTCATTAGTTCTGATGGCATTCTCTAGCAAGCATATGCATAAGCATCAACTTTTTTTTTTTTTCCCATGTAGATTTTTATTTACAAAAAAATATATAGCTTGCTCCAAATTAACCCAAGTACAAAAAACTTACTGTCAAGTCTATCCAAACTCTACTCGTAGAAAAAATTTAAAGCCAACCTGATGTCCATTCACAGTTTGTTTCTAATTGAATCTGTGATATAAATTTTATGTGTGATTTTATATGATATAAATTTAATTAATTTAACAATTTAGATAATCATCAAAATTGTTACAACATAATTATAAAGCTTTAAATGAAATTAATATAATAATTCTTTATCGTCAGTTAAATTTTTTCAGAAGGGAGCAAATGCTGTCTCTTGCCTCTATGTGTCAATGCCCACCAGTGGCCGAACAGTTCTACGCTCGAAGCTGGTAGATGGGAAGTGCCGGGTTCGGTCCTAGGTTATGCTCATTGACCTAGCCATTCAGAGTTTTCTGTGGTTTTTTCTGAAACGAGTAAATACGGGCTAGGATCCTTTTGAAAGACCCCACATGGAAGGCATTCCACCCATGCCTAGAACTTTAGCATAGTCAATCTGCCTTAACCCTCTCTAAGCATTTGAACCGGATTTTTGTAATTCAAATATACACTTTTGAAACTATTTGAGATTGATATTTGCAAAGCAAGAAATCTCTCTAAAAATCGTGCAAGATGTAAAGTTGTAGCTTAAAATGAAGTTAGAGTAGTCAATAAGATTATTTTTTAAGTAGGAATGTCATTTGAGGCTACACACTGAGAGGGTTAAATCCTACAGCTTACAACGAACCTAATATGTTCGATTTTCAACCCTCCCCCCCTTTCTTATATATATAACATCACATTTTGAGATTTCCTGAATACGAAAGTCAAATTTTCAGTGGTTGATCGTTATGTATATCTATCAGTATAACTTAAATAACTACAGTAAATTCAAATTTGGTGTTTTTGATGTTTGTATGGCATTACCACTTGAAAAGTTAATTAAAGGTGGATTGAGGGTGGCAGTAGCTGTCCTCCTTCACACAGAATCGTATCTTAAATAAAACTGTTCATAAACCTATTTTATATTATTTTGAAAGTAGATTGAACTTTATTATCTTACCTTATTGGTCTTATATCTTAATCTGTAATTTGTCTTTATTGTAATGAAATGCAGGGTAAGAGAAAGTCATGTGAGTGACACATTACATTATTTTAATAACTTTTAATATGGCAGTATAGGACAAAATTGTGTGTAGGGTCTAGGGTGGGGATTTTTTTTTTTTTTTAACCAATGATTGTGAAATTCTATGTGAATTTTAAATATGTGTATTAAAAAAAAAAAAATTGGCAATACCTTTACAACAAGTGGTTGAACTGTAGATCTGTGACAATTTAATACAAAGTTATTATATTAAGTTCATTAAAAAAAAAAAAATCTTGTAATGCAATTCTTTAGATGTCATCTGTAGGACATAAAATTGATTTTATTTAGACATTTATAGTTATTATTCTCTGAGACACAAGTCGTCTGCATTCAACATGGAAAATAATAGTAATAAATAATTTGTACTGCATGAATTTGTATCGAAACATGTAGAAGAAATTTTGTAATAGACACAACGTACTAGTTGTAATACATAATAATATGTCAGATGGTGTGTGGTTGGTAGAACTAAAAACTGAATCAAGTTACTCGCCAGTAGTCAGTAGATATTTAATTTAATCGCTTTTTTTTTTTTTTTCATTTTTTTTTTTTTTTTTTAACCGAAATAAATAATTTTGTCTGAATTTTTTGAAGAATATTTTAAAACCAACTATTTTTTGTGAAAAATCAGTTTTGAGTTAATCGATTTCTGAGAAGAGCCGATCTTCGGACTTGAATTTTTTTTTTATATAGAGTCCTGAATGTGTCATTTTTACGTTGCGAATTAATGAATTTTGCCGCCTTTTCTTCTTCCCTCCCCCCCCCCTCCCCTGTTGATTGACAAATAAAACATATTTTTGTGGCCGATACTATTTCGCTTCTGATGAAAGTATATAGATATATAATAATAATAATGCCAGCGGATTGTGGAAATCTGCGATTTTTTTTTCGCCGATAATTGCTGAAGTAAGCAATTATTTCACAGGAGATTGAGAAATTCTCGCCTTTTCTACTTTTTTCTGTATTCAATAGAAGAAAGTATTGGTTTTGAAAAAAAAAATTTCGATCTCGGATTTTCGATGGATTTACATGTGCTGAGAGGTTTAGAAATACGACTCGACCATTTTTAGAAAATATTTGTCTGTTTGTATATGTGTGATTAAAGTTTGTGGCAACTGTATCTCAAGAACTACTGCGCAGAATTTCATACAAATGGTATGTAGTTGCACTTTGACATAAATTAGTGCCTATCAACTTTTGGTCAAAATCATCGAACAGATGGCGTTGCCATCCCGCTTTTTCTAAATTTTTAACATGGGGGAATAGGACAGAATTCCGTATAAAAATGCATTTAGAGAATTATTTCTTTGAGAAAAATTATGCAATTAAAAAGAGTTATTTATGATAGTGATAGCCAACTGGGATAAACTTTTTGTATATATTGGAGTATCGCTTTCCCTTTCCCGACGGAAGCGAATTTTCATCATGGGTATCTTTCAAAAGAGTTTGTCAATCGTCAGTACCTATAAAACGAATGGTTGAATCACCGATCTGTGCTAATTTAACAAAGTTATTGATTTTTTTCATTTTTTTCACCCCCCCCCCCCCCCCCAAAAAAAAAAAAAAAAAAAAAAAAAAAAACGTGTATTTTAAAGATGTTAGACAGAGAATAAAATTGACTTTCTTTGAATATTTAGTACTAGCCACTTTTGGCGACCAGTTGGTTCGCATTTTCTCGAAAGCTGAGTTTAAAACCTCACAGCGGATCCAGCTAACACATGTTTTGCTTCCTCCTCTACAAACGCGGTGATTTCCGGAAATTGTTTATTAGATTATTGGGTACTCAGGCTACGCCTGCTTCGCTGGTCACTATTTTTAAATGAATCACTGACTATAATTGATGAAATCTCAAAATTGCATTAATTTTTATCATGTGAAAAATATGAGAAAAAAAAAATTGATCAGGGAAAATGTTGCACCGGGTCCCACTGCCTTCGGCAGCGCAGGCCATGGTGCGCTGTGCGCGTGCATTTATGTTCGACACTCTTAACGGCCCTCTTCACTTGGAAAAAATTCCGAAGTCGGCTGAAAACAGATAAAAAGTGTCCCACGTGGTTTTGACAGGAGGTGTTAACTAATTTGAGAAGATTGACTGACTCACTGACGAATCGTTGACTTTTTGGATGAATAAATCAAAAATCAGCTACCTCCTTACTTGCGTAGATTAATTTTTGCGGTTTCGCTCAAGCTTTGTTTTGTTTTGACTATTTCTTTCTTTTCTTATTTTTGTGTTCCTTTTTTTTTTTCTTTGTCATTTTCACCTGACATCAAACAACTTTCTACATTTATTCTTATCTATTTATATGTATTTTAATAACGTAGCCCGACCCGACGAAGTATTTTATTCTATATTCAGCCCGTTTTAGGCTTTCAGTAGTTGTATCGGCGAATTCTGTAACAATGAAATTTAAAAAAAGTAAATATTCTTTATAATTAAACTTGCAGTTTGATATAATTAATTTAACTAAAATATAACAAAGATATATAACATTATAACATTACTGATGTATAGTCAGGCAACGAAGGCCAAAATTTGACGAATAGAGGAAAAAAATCGTGTAGTTTTGAAATTTTACATACTCATAGCCGAGAGGGTCCTGAACAACATACTAAAAGTCCCCGCTCGTGGGGGGTGAGCGGGGGCAGGGGGGGCATTTAAGGGGGCAATTTTCAGTTTTTATTAAATATCGTAAAAACTATCGCATTTAGAGAAAAAAAATGTCAATTACAAAATTAATCTACGTAAAATTTCCTACAAAAATGTATATTACATTTTGTTTGTACGATCATTAGTTTAGAAGATATAGGGAGATGAAATAACACATTTTCTTGAAAATTCTTTTTTGCAATAGTAAAATCAACTAAAGTGTGCAATTAAAAGGGTTCTTGTCAACTATTTTCTAATGTAAAAAATAAATATATACATAGGGAATATGCAAGAATAATACAGCATGTTTTGTAAGTTTTAAATAATTTTAAGGCTAGTAGTAGGCGCAAGTGGTGGTTTGAGTAAAAATCTGGATAAGTCCAGTCAAAATAGGAAAAATAGAAAAAAAAAAATCGTGTAGTTTAGAAATTGAGCACAGTTATAAAGTTAAGTGCCCTGAATAACATACTAAAAATCCCTAACCATGGGGGGAGGGGCATTTAAAGGGGACACATTTCAGTTTTTATTAAGTATCTTGAAAACTATCGCATTTAGAGAAAAAAAATCTCAAAGCTGTAAGATTTTTTTAAATGTTGATCGGTTTTGGGTCTTCGTTATCTGGATTTTTACCTAAACACCACTTGCGCCTACTAACCTTTAAATTATTTAAAACGTACAAAACATGCTGTATTATCCTTACATATTCCCTATGCATATATTTGTTTTGTACATTAGAAAATATTTTATCAGAACCCTTTTAATTCCACAATTTAGTTGACTTTACTATTGCAAAAAAAAAAGAATTTTTCAAGAAAATGTTATTTTGTTCCCCTATATCTTCTAAACTATTGATCATACAAACAAAATAGAATATACAATTTTTTTAGGAAATTTCACGTAGATTAATTTTGCAACTGAGATTTTTTTTTCTCTAAATGCGATAGTTTTCAAGATACTTAATAAAAACTGAAATGTGCCCCCTTTAAATGCCCCCCTCATGGCTAGAGACTTTTAGTATGTTATTCAGGGCACTTAACTTTATAACTGTGCTCAATTTCTAAGCTACCCGACTTTTTTTTTTTTTTTTTTTTTTTTTTTTATGTTGATCAGTTTTGGGTCTTCGTTATCTAAATTTTTTCTCAAACCGCCACTTGCGCCTGCTAGCCTTAAAATTATTTAAAACTTACAAAACATGCTATATTATCCTTGCATATTCCCTATGTATATATTTGTTTTTTACATTAGAAAATATTTGACAAGAACCCTTTTAATTGCACACTTTAGTTGATTTTACTATTGCAAAAAAGAATTTTTCAAGAAAATGTGTTATTTCATCCCTATATCTTCTAAACTAATGATCGTACAAACAAAATGTAATATACATTTTTGTAGGAAATTTTACGTAGATTAATTTTGTAATTGACATTTTTTCTCTAAATGCGATAGTTTTTAAGATATTTAATAAAAACTGAAAATTGACCCCCTTAAATGCCCCCCTGCCCCCCGCTCACCCCCCACGGGCGGGGACTTTTAGTATGTTGTTCAGGACCCCCTCGGCTATGAGTATGCAAAATTTCAAAATTACACGATTTTTTTCTTCTATGTTTCCTATTTTGACTGGACTAATATAGAGATGGGTTATCTGCACTCTGGAGCTCAGACTACTGAAGGCAGAGCTGGACAGGGTCAGAGTGTGCGACAGGTCGTGACCTTCGGGATCGTATTTCGAAGATCACGGACAGGTGCGGTCGCACAAGTCCTCGTGCTCTGTTTTCTAAAGAAAGTGTACTTGTGTTGTTATTTATATACGTGTTTCTTTATACAAGTCAAATTTTTTATAAGTAGTATAATATATAAATAGCGTTGAATTACAGTGCCTACATTTATTTAAAAATCTGGTGTGAAACCACACGACTTCCATTACCCACTATTACACGTATTATATGCATTTTTGAAGATAATGTTATCAGAAGACATGATATTGTCCTAATGAAATAGACACCTAAAAATTTTCCGGTAAGGGAAAATTAATACACGTGTAAAAACATAAAACAGAGTTTGCACAGCGATTTTTTTTTTTTTTTTTTTTTTTTTTTTTTTTTTTAAGAAAAAGAAAGAGGAAGAAAATTGGTAGAGTTTATTTATTTGAAACACCAAGTTTCGAGATGTAAAACTGATCTGTCTGATCAGGATGACTATTAATTTTCCTGTGGTAACCAAGTAAAGCATGAGAAAGGATATCTAAAATGGATTTATGTAACAATTTTCAAGAAAATCGTTAGAGCCGTTTTTGAGATACCGATTTTTACCAAAGCTTGACAAAATAAATTGTTGGCCAGAAAACAACAATTATATGTAAAAGGATATTTAAAAGAGGGTCAATATGGCAAATTTGAAAAAAAAATAATACAGCTGTTTTGACAGGAAGCATTTGCAGGACCTGAAATTCAGCTATTTGTACAGGACGCCTATCAATTTTCCTGAACTAACCAACTATATCCTTCGAAAGGATATCTAATAGAGTGTTTATACAGCAATTTTAAAGAAAATCGTTAGAGCTTTTTTGAGATATGGACTTATGGCCTCACTTCCGGTTTCAGATGTCCCACTTCCGATTTTCCAATTTTATTCACTATTAATTATTTGCGAGTAGTAAATTAAAAATTATCTTTATTCTTTCAATTTATAAAAAAAAAAAAAAAAAAAAAAAAAAAAACATTTTTTACTTCTATTACCCTACTACAGTATGTAATGGAAGTATTTGTATTCGGTCTGAAAATTCGATATCGAGATTTCACCTGATGATTTAAAAGTTTTAAGGTCCTCTGAGTCCAAAAAAGTGGTTTTTGGCAATTGGTCAGTGTGTGTGTGTGGGGGGGATCTTCTGGCTATTATGTATCGGAGACTAATAAAGATAGAACTACGAAACTTTAGAATTGAAACAAGTTTGGTGTTCAGATGAATTTTCCATATTTTGGAGAAAATTGAAAAACCGGAAATGGGACATCGGAAACCGTAAGTGGGACCGTAAGTCCGTATCTCAAAAACGGCTCGAACGATTTTCTTCAAATTTGTTACATAAACACTCTATTAGATGTCCTTTCGAATGATATAGCTGGTTAGTTCAGAAAAATTGATACGCGTTCCGTATAAATAGCTCAATTTCAGGTTTCGGATGCGCGATCCTTAAAAACCAGCTGTACGGATTTTTTTTCAAACTCGCCATATTAACTCACTTTTAAATATGCTTTTGTATGTAATTATTGTTTTCCTGTCAATGATTGAGTTTTGGTAAAAGTTGGTTTCTCAAAAACTGCTCTATCGATTTTCTTGAAAATTGTTATATAAATCCATTTCTTTCTTGTGTATCACGTAATTATTAGAGGAAAATTAACAGCTACCCTGTTTAGTGTTGGGCGGATATTAACCAAAATCAGACTACCCTCCTTTTCGTGGCTCTAAAGTGACAGCTTTATGGTCGTACACTTTGAATATCAATTCGATATTCGGGCATGCGTTGTGAAATGCCCTAAAATTAATCCTAATTAAAAAAGCATACATTAATCTGAAAAATATGGTTATTAATAAATAAATTTACTCTCAAATAATACTAGATTCATATAATTTTAATTAATTTCTTTATTAAATATCCAAATTTTGAATACTAATTAAATTGATTATTCTATGATTTTACAATACAATATAAATGATATAACAATGATCTTTGATTTTGCATCAATGGTGCTAAAGATGAGTACTTAGAAAACATGTATCTAGAAATGCGTTTTTGCAAAATAAAATGAATGTTTACTGACCAAGTAACAAGAAAACTTCTCACCAGATTTACCAGATGATATGGCACAGTCAAGGCACAAATTTCTGTCTTAGGCTTTTAAAAGGCAATAAAACAGCTTTGTAGTCTTCAGTAAAACAGCTTTTGTATTTTTATATTCTTTTTCCTTTTAAATAATGCCTTTTTGTATCTTTATTATTTTGTTTTTAACAAAATGGCTGATTTTGCCCATCATTTAGGTAGGTCAGAAGCTTAGGTAGATCTCGAAAATTGGTGTTTCAAAAAATAACTCTACTACATATATATATATATATATATATATTTCTAATTTTTTACCTCGCTTTATGTAAGCTTCGTTTTATATGTCTCTACATGTGTATAAAGTTTATCTTACCAGAAAAATGTTAGGTTTCTACTTCTTTAGGTCACTTTTATATCTTGTGATCATATTATCTCCAAAAAATGCATATAATATGTGTAATAGTTTGTAATGGAAGTCGTGTGGTTGTTTCACACCAGATATTTTATTAATATGTTTATATAATCAATTTGAATTTTTCAAAATAGACATGGAATAAGCAAAATTTACAATATTTAATAAATAAAATATTTGTATTTTTCTAAGGGTGGATGTAAAGGTATATTTTATATCTTGAATTTCAATCCTCCACTTTTTCCCTCCATTGTTTACAACTACATTGTCATTTCCTCTCTCATAGACACATATACCTTTTAAAAATTAGTTATTAAGCATGATGAAATTAAATGATTCACGTACCTTTCATGCAATTTTTTGCTTTCCGAAAATACATACGTAAGGAAATCATTGTAATCGTGACAAAATTCTGACTTTGCGATGTTGGCGTATCTACATGTTTTGAGGTCGCATATGAGTTAATTTTTACTATTTTCATGATGATGATGATGATGATGTATGTGATGTATGTGATGTGTATGTATGTGAGTGATCACAATATCATCTAAATGCTGTTTTTCGAAGGGTAGGCAAAAAACCAGGGGGTTTTTTTAGGAAAAAAAAAAACTTTTTAGGTTGATTTTTTTTAGAAATCGACCTATTGCAACCACTTCGTTTATCTATATATTTATCTGTCTATCTATAATGAAATTTGTCATTACGATAACTCTCGAAATAATACTCCAAATCGAACCAAATTTGCATTGCTAACTGATCTTATAAATATCTTGGATGAGTACGGTAACCAAATTGCTCTGACATTTTGTTTTCAAGTGGCGGCCACTTGAGAATTTCAAACCCACATTGTGAAAAGTGTATTTAAAGCCAGATTTTTTGTATTTTAATGTAAATATACATAACATAAGGGTTTCGATGAACTTCATTAATGAACTTTATCCGCCCTTTTTATTAAAATGGCGGGTATCTTAAGTTAAGTGGGGCCACTTGAAATCAAGATACCACTTGAAAATTTAAAATCATGATAACTTCCAAATAATACTCCAAATCGAACCAAACTTGGACAGTGAACTTATCTGATAAATAACTTGTGTGAGTTTGTTCAAGTTGCTCCGTCATTTTGTTTTCAAGCGAAGTCCACTTGAAAATTTCAAATTTAAATTGTAAAAAGCGTATTCAGAATTTGTTTCTATTTGGATGCATACATAGACCATAAAAGTGTCTCAATGAAGTTTATTAATGAACTTTATCTGTCATTTTTAATAAAGTGGTGGATATCTTAAGTTAAGCAGGGCCATTTGAAATCAGGCTACCATCACATGAAAATTTAAAATCACGATAACTTCCGAAATAATACTCCAAATCGAACCAAATTTGGACAGTTTCTTAACTTATTTTATGAAGATCTTGGATGAATTTCTTAACCTAGTTGCAGCGACATTCTGCTTTCAAAAAATTTTCAAATTCGAATTGTAAAAAGCATATTCCGAATTTGTTTGAATTTTAATGTATACATAAACCAAAAAATGTCTCAATAAAATTTATTAATGAACTTCATCCGCTATTTTCACCAAAGTGGCAGATATCCATATTATCGTAAGGGAAAAACATAGATATACGAAAAAAAAATCTTCTGTCATCGGTAGAGTAATCAATCCGGGTCCCCACTGACTGCGACAGCGTACAAACCTGCACACAACGCGCATATTCGCCCACCGTTCCCGAGCTTCTTAATTGTTTTACACTTTCAAAACTATCCACAATCGTTTTATCAGGCTTTTAAACCTAATAATACTAAATCCCAACGTTCTATCTAATTTCTTATTTTTGCCCCTGCGCTGGTCCTTCCCGCCCCTCATAATAATTCTACACTTTCGTAAATATCCGCAATCGATATATCGAACCTTAAAACCTAATAATACTATTTTTGAACGTTTAAACTCTAATTTCTATATTTTTGCTCCTTCGCCCCCACCCCCTCCCTCCTTCCCGTCTATCCTAATACTTTTTCTCTTCTCTTCAGGAAATGTAATCGATTTGTAGGTCCCCAAAACCAACACGTACCAATTTTGTACGGTTTAAATCTATTTCTATTGTTTTGCCCTTCGCCCTTCCCTTCCCGGCTCTCTTAAAAATTTTACAGATTTGAAAATCGACTTGTAAGTATCAAAAACCTCTATGTACCAATTTTGAACGGTATCTAACTCTATTTTTTCCCCTCCGTCACCCCCTTCCCGCCTCTCCTAATAGCTTATTTATACTTTCGAAAATATCCTCATTCGACTTGCAGGCCTCTAAAATCTATCTATACACTTTCAAAAATATCCGCAATCGTTTTCTCAGGCTTTTAACCTAATAATACTAAATTCCAACATTCTACCTAGTTTCTTTATTTTTGCCCCTGCGCTCACCCTTTCCGCCCCTCGTAATAATTCTACACTTTTGTAAATATCCGCAATCGATTTATAGGGCCTTAAAACCTAATAATACTAATTTTCAACGCTCTAAATCTTATTTCTATATTTTTACCCCTCTATCCTAATAATTCTACAAATTCGAAACTATCCGCAATCGATTTGTAGTTATCAAAAACCTCTATGTACCGATTTTGAACAATCTAACTCCTTTTTTTTTTTTTTTTTGTCCCTCCGCCTCCCCGCCCCCTTCTTGGCCCACCTAGGACGAATTTCTAAAATTCTAGAAATTAGTTTTAGGCATTTGTGTGAGCTATATTTTAGAGCAAAAGTCTCATATATATATATATATATATATATATATATATATATATATATATATATACATACATAAAGGATTATTTGAAATTACGTTTTGACCCCCCTCCTCCCCCCAGTGCGGCTGAATTTTTAAAATTCCAGAAATTAGTTTTTAAGTATTTGTATTAGCTATATTTCAAAGCAAAAATTTTACGGATATCTCTTTTTACTTCTATTACTCTACTACCGTAGGTAATTTGTATTCTGTATTGTATTCTGTCCAAAAATTCGATATCAAGTTTTCACCTGATTTACACGTTTTAAGTCCTCCTGTGTCCAAAAATGTAGTTTTGGGCAATTGGTCAGTGTGTATGTATATGTGGAATCTTCTGGCTATCATATCTCCAAAATTAATAAAGATAGAACTACGAAACTTCACAGCCGGAACAGGTCTGGTGTACAGATAAAATTTACAAATTTTAGTAAAAATTTTAAAAACAGAAGTGGGCCATCGTAAAATGGAAATGGGAGCGTAAGTCCGTATCTCAAAAACAGCTCTAACGATTTACTTCAAAATTGCTATATAAACACTCTACTAGATGTTCTTTCGACAGATATAGTTGGTTAGGTTTGGAAAATTGATAGGCGGCTTGTATAAATAGCTCAATTGAAGGTCTCGCAAGTGCGTTCCTTTAAAAACGGCTGTGTGAAGTCGTTCCTTCACATATATTAATTTTAATTACAGCTTTAAATAAAGGCAATAAATAATTATTATATTTTCAATAAATTAAATAGCTAATAAAAATAGATAACGAAATTCTAAATTACTTTTATTTATTCGCTTTTGTCTATAATAAATATCTTAATTCTAATAATACTTTATCCCTTATGCTATTAATAAATCGTCTTAAAAAAAAACATATTCCTTTTAAATGACATTCATAAGCTCTTCTAAATCATTTAATAAATAAAATATAAAATAATATTATTTCCAGTCATAAGCCGTTGGATACATAATTACATTTTCATTCTTTTAAATTGCGTATGTTTATTTATTCGAAGCTAAATTAAGCAATACATTTCCGTTCTGATATCATTAAAGGGTAATTTAGATTTTTTTTATCACAGGATGTGCAATAAATCCTAGTCTGAGTGTCTCCCTTAAATAACGGTCTTCTGGCGATAAAACTTGGCTTAAACTGCTGTAACGAACTTACTAAATTCAAAATATTTATATTAAATTATTCTACAAACAAAGGATTAGCTTTGGCTGGAAAGTTGGCACTGTTTTAATAATTTTGGCGTAATTCATCAGTCTGATCTGAGTTGCAATAGAGTCAACTTCAGAATTCGCTCTACAACTGTTGATTGAATAACATGTAACCTAGTAGCTCTCTCTCTCACCCCTTATCTTTTGCATTCTCGTAACTTATGGTCATGCTGAAACTCCACTATTAATGTACTGTTGATTTTTTATGAAAACTCTATAAAAGAAAATAAATATGTTTCACTGCGAACTATTAGTTCTTTTTGTTTCAACGGCCTTCTTTTTCAGCTATACGGACCTGGACATTAAATTGGAACTTTAACAGTAGAATCCCAGGATTTCTACTTGACACATTTTGGTGCTAGACCAGCGACCAACCAGTTCGAGATGCATTGGTGAGAGAGAGGGGCATTTTTGTTTAAAGGACTTTATGAGTTAATATAAAATCATAGCAATTTTTTTAAGAAGATGGAAACTTATTTACCGCGATGGTTTTTAATCTCAATTGAAGGATTTTGATCTACATGACTTGTCGTCGCTGTATTATTTTTAAATTGTGAGAAAAATCATTGTGGATGTCACTGATTGGAGCACACTATGGATTGGACGCATCGTATCGGCAGTTTGTCCTCTTCTGATCCTCTCTTCGTGAAATACTTTTTGCTGTGTTTGGGACAATACGCCGAGAATAGCAGCTTGTGTTTATAGGTTACGCTCGACTCATCAGCTCTCCGATATTTCTCTCTGGAACGCAATAAGTTTGCGAGAGCCATACAGTGTTTAGTCTATCTCCTTTAATGGATTACCGGCGCTGGTCCTTTTCGACTCTAGTCAGAGAACTTTTGATCTCATATTCCGCGACTCTGTGCTGGCCGGCCGCTGTTTCTGCTATTCGCCAAAAAATGCTTTGTGATGCAGTCCCCGCCGCTTTTTCTACTGTGGCCTTTGTGGTTTCATAGCTTGTTGTTTCATCCTGTGTTGCTTCATATGTTCTCTGCTACAGTGTCTTCAAATTTAGTACTCGTCTTTTCGACAGTTTTTGTTTTTTCAAGTCCTGCTGAGACATAATATTCATACGGGAAATAACGATGTCCGCTTATGATGTTTTTTAATAAAGAACATATACATGAGATAACATTTCCGTGGACACTAATGGAATGTTATTTTTGTGCATGGCGAATCGAACATTAATTTTCGTGAAGAGAAATATCACTTAGAACTAAGGCCTGAAAGATTTGTAAAATTTTGCGTCAAGTGAAATAAATCATTAAATATGCACCTATTCATCAGGACACAAGGTCTTGCTAAAATGAAGGGGTAATTGGAGAACCGAACGCGGAGAAAATCATTTCCTATCTTATTAAAATTAATAAAAAAAAAGTTTTATTTTCAGGTCAAGATTATGAAAGGTTGGTGAGTGTTTTGTATATTTTTTTTTCACTCTTAAGTATCCTTGTTGATACATAATTTTTTTCTTGGTGCATCATTAATTAAAAACTTTTTAGATAATACAAACAACAAGGATGCTTAAATATTGTCAGATTTCTGTATATATATTTTTGTTTCTGTTTCCATATAATATATTTTTGTTTCCCAATTTTAAAAGTAATAATAATAATGATAAAAAAAAAAAAAAAAAAAAAAAACTTGCTTTTTTTAAATTTTATGTGTAATATATATATATAAATTTACATATTATAGTATTTTATATTTCTCATATTCATATTTTCCTTTTTATGCTAATACCGATATACAATGCGTGATGATAAATTTTTAGAAATTTCTTGATTTTTATTTATAATGCAAAAAGGAAAAATAATAATAATAATTTTTTTTGTGCAATTTTTATACAAATTTGCATTACCTTTCAGTATATTTTTTATTTTCATATTCAGATTTTCCTTTTGAAAAATGTTTATTATTCTGTTTATTGTCAATAATTGAATTTAATTAATATTTTTAATTTTAGAATTAAATTTTGAGTTATTTCTCATGTTGGTGTTTTCCAGGCAGGTTGGAAATACACATACATATACTTTTGGGAGATGTGTCGCAAAATTTTGCTTTGATATCAGTCGGTATCTTGACACCTATTTCTCCTCTTTTTACACACATATATTTTTTTTTTGTTCACTGATTTTAACCTGCTTGGAACTGCCATTGTATAACAAATTAATGAATAAATAAAATAACTAGAGTAATAATTTCAGTTATTCTCATACTTTTGTTCCATAAATTTATATGTTTTTATTACTTTTTAAGGTTATAGTTTAAAGCAAAATTTAGCAATATATTTTAGAGAACTTAGTTGATATTTTTTTACTTAATATGTTACATAACTTTCACACCTTTACATAAATTATTGAGATTCATTTTTTTAATTTTAAAGATAATGGGTTTATTTTTCTTATCATGGTTATATTAAATCAAGTTTTTTTTTTACAATTGGTTTCTTAAAGATTAGGGCTGTATAATCTTATGCATCACTGTGTTTCAAATACTAACTCTCAACACACTACACCTTTTGTCTACATACCATTATTTATCCTTTCATTTAAAAATAGTTAAACAAATAAATAATTTAGGTTTATACATTTAATTTAAGTCCTTGAATTAAAAGAGGCACAATTAATATGTTAGGATTTAAGTTTATGTAATTTTGTGCCACAATGTGCATTAGTAGCGCTGCTAATTGCACTTGTGTTGTTGGCATTCAGTGCTCTTTTCCTTATCTTGAATTACTGGCCAAATTTTTCTTGGTGAGGTGATCTGCATTGATTGTCTTTGTTTGCATGATTTTACATTAAACGTCATTTAATTTGAGTATGACTACAATTAACTTACATTTTTTCACTATTTAAATTTTACATAGAATTTAACATATTTTACAGAATCGATTAGAATTGCTTGCATTTAGGGTATATATTTTTTTTATCATTGTTTACTAATATTGTTTATATAAAAACATCTTTCTCACAACGCATAGGTACATACTCACTTACACAGTGACAGAATATATAAATAAAATAAAATATTGAGGATAAATATTTATTAATTGATTGTATCTCCAACAATTTTCATTTTTTAACACTATATGTATTCAGGACAATACGTAAATCCAGTACATAATATATTTTATGAATCTATACTGGCCGTATCTTGTTGCATGCAAGTGTCCTGAATAAATTTAGCACACAATTTTTCAAATTTACATATTTCTTTTCTAATTTTTTCGGATATTATGTACATTGACTTTCATGTAAACCTAACAAATTTGTTAGTCTTGAACATAAGGTTCAATGTTTTATTTATTATACTTACCAGGCATTCTTAAATAATCATGTACAATCACTTATACAGAAAGAGAATTGGTTGTATATCTTGGATACCTAAACACATAAACATAATTTTATTCTAATATTATTTTTGGTTGTCGAATTTTTTTTTCAAGTTTTAATTTTTATAATAACATAACGCAGTATTTTCTTTGCCCATTTTAACTAAAATATTACATTTTAATACAAATCTTTTAATTATTTTTTTTTCTAATTTCATAAACTTTGAGAAATTTTATAACACATTATATTTTTTTGTCGGTTAGATGTTATCGCATAAATCCAGGTATTATGCTGGTCGTGAACATTGACATCTAATGTAATTTTTCATTTCACACATTTCTTTTCACATTCATTCAATTTTGTTAGATGAAACCTATCATCATTTTCTAAAATTTTAACCCTCAATTACTTTTCATACGAAATTTATTTTATGTGCATAATAGCTTTATTTCGTTCATTTACGTAAAAAAAAAAGAAAAAAGAAAAGTTTCAGAGTAATCGTGATAAGATTAAAAAAAAAAAAAAAAAAAAAAAAAAAAAAGAGAAACGGAAGACTTATTAATTTTTTTTTTTTTTTTTTTTTTTTGAAACCGAAATAAACATCTCGCCATTCCGCCTGAGTTTGTTTATGTTCTAATAATAATAATAGTGATATATTTTTTTTTCATTCAGTTCAAATACGTTGATTGCAGAGTTTTTTTTTTATTTTTACTGTACATATGATATATTTTATCGCATTTATTCGATATTTCATGTTTGTTTATTGGTGTTTATATTTAATATGTCTATCTTATATATATGGGAATATTTTATTACTATTGCTAGCAAATAATTATCACACCAAAATATATAGTAAGCTTACTTTAACATCAAATTGGGCCCACTGCTGAATAATTGCAGTATTTTTTTTAAGATAAAAAAAAAAAAAAAAAAAAAAAACATCTTTTGCACGTGTGTGAACAGATTTATTTTACTGTTCCTTTTATCAGCTGATTTGGTGAAATTCTTTTTATTCACCTTTTTGAAGTGAGATTACACTTCTTGTACTCGAGTTTTTATATTATTATTTTGCTGAGCAATTTTATAGCCTTTGAAGCTATTTATATATTTACTTTACGCGCATTTTTTTTTAATTTTTGAGGCCTCATCTGAGCTCATCTCACCTCAGCTCAGCTCATCTCACTTCATATATGCTCAGTTCAGTGGATAATGTTGTTATTTTAGTCATGACTTTTTGCTTTTACTTTTTGTTTATAATTTTCTGTGCACGTTAAATTCGCAATTTCAGCGCTTTCATCTGTGGCAATGGAAATTTATTTTTGTGGCATTTTTTTTATTTTTTTTCAATTTTAATATTTCTTGGAACACTTACAGACATATACTAAATTTTTAATAGTTCAAATTATTTCAGTTGATATTCCTTTTTTACAATATTGTTTAAACATTATAACATATCACCCGTTTGATTATATTTTTAATTTTCACATATACACATTTACCCTCTAAGCACAATTGTGTTGCTCTGGTTGTCAGTATATTAATGACTTCTATAATCTATGGATTTTGACCATTATATTGGTTTCAACACTTGTAATTGTGTAGGGGATTTCACACTTTCACAACAATTTTTGAAGGTTATGTTTTATTGGTTTCCAAGTACACTTATAATTCATGAACACATGTTCTATAAATATTTCGGGTGACAAAATAAATAATTAAAATAATGAAAATAATAATAAATAAAACGATATTGATATAAAATTACTTACTAAATTTTAAATAAATAACATAAGGATGTATGTGACTTTTGGAAATATTTGGATTGTATATTTTTCCTAATTATATTTTCATTGGTTGTCAAAGATTCTTTGCGTGAACACATCGCCTCTTTCACAAGATTCATTTTTAACAAATTCACACTATTTTTTTTATCTCATTTGAATAACATGATCAGTTATTTTAACGTTTGCAAACACTTTATAATTAATAATTCTCACACACACACACACCAAAAAGAATATATTTTTTTCTCCCTATGTTTCTACATGTGTTCCTGTATATGTTTTCTTTTAGGTCAGAAATTTATTGTATTATTGGCTGGTTTCTCAGTTTGTCAGTCATAATGCAAATATATCCAATAGTATTCCATGGTCTTTCACATGCATGTTTTCCATGCTTTTCTTCATTATTCTCAAACTTGGCCTCACAACCCAATGTTTGACACACATACACACTCTCACAAAATTTTATCTGACCTATTTAGTTGCTATTTAATTGGTTCACATGTGGAGATAATTACATTTTCCTTTATTAAATTTTCACACGAATTTTTTTACAAAAGACTAGTTACAATAATAATACACACATACACAAAAGTAAATAAATTTTTTGTCAACTTGCAATAAACGCTGTTATGTTTTTTTAGAGCCTATTTGTTTTTCAAAGAAATACATAAAAAGTGAAATTTCCGTACATAGTCTGTACGTTTTAAAATTTTGTTTTTATCAAATTTTTTCTTGTCTAAAGAGTAAAACCCTTGCAGAAAGTTTTCTTTCAGCTTAAATGAAATATTTAATTATTTAAAAATTTCTCAATCAAAATAATTTCTTTTTGTAAGGTTTGCACCACAGATGTATTTTAAATGGCCTTGAAATCATCTGTGCGTTGTAAGAAGTAGTCTGTGCAGAAGTATGTGGCTGGTTCACTCTTCTTTTTTTTTTTTAAAGACTATTTCTTACTGAGCAGTATTATGGAATTATCTGTATAACATACAGTATCCTTTTTAAGAAAGATATTGAATATTAATTGGGCTCGATAAAATAATAGTTCAATTGTAATTATAAAAAAACAATAGTATATTTAGATTTTTTTTTGCTATTTTTGACAATTTTTATGAGTTATATTCTTATCACCTATTTCAGGTCTACTCTTATATTCTTATCACCTATTTCAGGTCTACTCAGAAGTTTATGCATTAAAAATTATATTATTATTGAGATCATATTTTTGTGAGAAATTCAAATGCTAATTCATTTAATAAAAATTTGGTTCAGGAAAAGGAAATTATTTCATACAAGTAAATTTTAATATATTTTTTTACCAACACAAGCTATTGAAATAAAGTTGGTTCATAAATTTATATAAAAAAAAATAAATTAGAAGGCATTAAAATAAATAAGAGTTAAAATAAAGTAAAATAAAATAATTTTCTTGAACTCTTACATGTGCGCTTTTATTCTGACATAGAGCTAGATTTTTTTTTATTACACATATTTTTACACATACAAGGGACATTTCATTATGTCACTTTGCAGAATGCTGGTTGTCATTTTTGCACAACATGAAGCCTCTTCTGCTTTTCACATATTGTTCAGTACGCTATGTTCAGTTAGGCATCACAAAACCATCATATCTGTCATAGCTATTGTTCTATTACACACTCTCTGGCTCACTTTGTTAGAATTTAATCTTTCACGTGTACGATAATGGTCTTCTTAATCAAAAATATTTGATTTTTTTTTCATATTAATGCAATATTAATTTTTTTTTTTGAAAATTAACAAAATACAAAAATTATTTGATTTTCATATTTCTGGTTACTGATTTCCTTTTCCTTATTATCAAACATACATACACTGTAATAAATGATTGTTTTTTTAATATTTTACACATTTTATATATCATATTTATATAAATTATTGATTATGTAATTTGTTTCAGATATGTCAATTTGGCATGACAATGACTGAATATGTCTCATGATTTCATAACTGTCATTATTATTGATTTTTTTTTCGAATTTATTGTTATATGCCACAATTTTTTTCCCTTGCTTAGCAAAAGGTTACTTTACATTTCTCACAATTGGATGCAGATTTTTTTTTGGAATTGTATTACACTGTTGTGAAGGTGAGAGAGAGCGTTCTATATTTTTATAATTTTCGTCCAGTTTGACGATATTTTTTTTTCCTCGTCGCTGGGGAGAAATATGTGAAGTCGTTCCTTCACATATATTAATTTTAATTACAGCTTTAAATAAAGGCAATAAATAATTATTATATTTTCAATAAATTAAATAGCTAATAAAAATAGATAACGAAATTCTAAATTACTTTTATTTATTCGCTTTTGTCTATAATAAATATCTTAATTCTAATAATACTTTATCCCTTATGCTATTAATAAATCGTCTTAAAAAAAAACATATTCCTTTTAAATGACATTCATAAGCTCTTCTAAATCATTTAATAAATAAAATATAAAATAATATTATTTCCAGTCATAAGCCGTTGGATACATAATTACATTTTCATTCTTTTAAATTGCGTATGTTTATTTATTCGAAGCTAAATTAAGCAATACATTTCCGTTCTGATATCATTAAAGGGTAATTTAGATTTTTTTTATCACAGGATGTGCAATAAATCCTAGTCTGAGTGTCTCCCTTAAATAACGGTCTTCTGGCGATAAAACTTGGCTTAAACTGCTGTAACGAACTTACTAAATTCAAAATATTTATATTAAATTATTCTACAAACAAAGGATTAGCTTTGGCTGGAAAGTTGGCACTGTTTTAATAATTTTGGCGTAATTCATCAGTCTGATCTGAGTTGCAATAGAGTCAACTTCAGAATTCGCTCTACAACTGTTGATTGAATAACATGTAACCTAGTAGCTCTCTCTCTCACCCCTTATCTTTTGCATTCTCGTAACTTATGGTCATGCTGAAACTCCACTATTAATGTACTGTTGATTTTTTATGAAAACTCTATAAAAGAAAATAAATATGTTTCACTGCGAACTATTAGTTCTTTTTGTTTCAACGGCCTTCTTTTTCAGCTATACGGACCTGGACATTAAATTGGAACTTTAACAGTAGAATCCCAGGATTTCTACTGGACAGGCTGTACGGATTTTTTTCAAACTCGCCATATTAACTCGCTTTTAAATATCCTTTTGTATGTAAATATTGTTTTCCAGTCAATAATGTAGAATATCAAGTTTTGGTAAAAGTTGGTTCTCAAAAACGGCTCTAACGATTTTCTGGAAAATTGTTTCATTGATCCATTTTAAATACTCTTTCTCATAACTCGCTATGTAAACTCTATTTTATATGTCTTTATACGTGTATCAAATTTCTCTTACTGGAAAATTCCAAAGAATGCATGTAATATGTGTAATTGTGGGTAATGGAAGTCGTGTAGTTGTTTCGCACAAGTTCCCCCCCCCCCCAAGATAATTTAAAGCGAATTCAAAAGGAAAAACGAGATTTCACACGTGTTTTTTGTCCCCCCCCCCCGAGTGGTAGGGTAAAGGTGGAATTTTGTAAAATCCCGTTACAATAATGTCGGATACATATAAAAAAATTTACGCGCCAAATTTAGCGACCATTAATCCCGTGGATTTCCCAAGACAAATTTAGCGTTAAAAGGGAGGGTCTCGAATTAGCTCCATCGTAACGCCCCCCCCCCCCCCCCCCAAGAAAAAAAAAAAAATCGAAAATCTCATACACAAAAGAAAGAAAGAAAATGTTTTTGGAAATATCCTAAATAAGACAGATAGCTTTTTTCAATACATTTGTACCATTTCAGTAGAGCTCTACTAAAAAGTCCGGGATTTCTGAAATTTCCTCCCCCCCAAAAAACGATTTCTTTCCTCCCTCCTGTCAAGAATTCCAAAATCGTACATAATGTTTTATTTATACTCAAATCTAGTTTTCTCATGCGCAATTTCTTCAGCGTGAAGTAATTTGGGGCCGAGTTATGCTTACAAACTTTTTTTTTTTTGCTTCCTACCCCCCAGGGTGAAAGGGGGGATATTTCGATATATTCCGTTACTTTAGGGGTCGGATACATATATAAGCAATCCAAGCATCAAACTTTCTGACCCTGACCACAGCTCTCATAAATTTCTCAGGACAAATTTAGCGCTAAAAGTGGTGCCTCGAATTTGCCCTTTGTAACACATACCTATCCCCCCCCCCCTAAAAATAAAAAAGAAAGGCAAATCACAAAAAAAGCGTGTTTTGAAAATGTCCTAAAGAAGACCTATGGCTGTTTTCAACATCTTTTTTCCATTTTTGTTAAAATTTTACTAAAAATCTGGAATTTGCACAATTTCCCGCCAAAAATTGATTTCCCTCTTCCCTCCCCTTAAAAATCGAAATTTCCTAAATCGCAATGTTTTATTTATTCAATTACTTTAGGTGTCGGATAGATACATATAATCCCAGCACCGAAATTCGTGACCGCAGCTTCCATAGATTTCTCAGGAGGAATTTAGCGCTAAAAGGGTTGTCTCGATTTTGACCCTTCGTAACCCTTCCTCACAAAAATATCGGAAATTAGGGGGGAGGGAAATGTGTTTTTGGAAATTTTCTAAGGAAGTCTCGTAGCTTTTTTTAACATCTTTGTTCCATTTTTTGTAGAGTTCTTTAAAAAATTCGGAAATTGCGAAATTTCTCGCCACCGGAATTTACGAACAAAATTTAAATAAAAGAAATTTTAAATTTTCAGGTAAAAAAAAAAGGGCCTTTTCTAATATGTTATAAACGTAAATTTTTGCTAAAAAGTTTCCGGGATGAGTTTTTGCACTTGAGAATTAAAATAAGGTGTTCCATCAGCGGGAACACTGCGACTGAAAGGGTTAATAATCTAAAATTCCTAAATTGCAGGTAACGTTTTACTTATACTCATGACTATTGTTTATATGTGCAATTTCTTTACAGTGAAGTAATTTGGAGCGGTGTTATGCTTACAAATATCTTTTGACTTTTGTTCCCCCCATCCCGGCAAGAACTGGGGAGGGAATTTCGAAAAAGTTGGCAGATTTTAGTTGGGTAAAAGCCTAAATTTCTGCCAAGCGCCGTTGAATTCCGTCCAGCCATTCTCACGTGATACCCGGACAATAATAGCGTTACAGACATACAGACACGATGACACACACACAGACAAAATTTTCTGAAGTAATTTTCGACTTTTATGGTGTGTGGAGCGTGAAGATATCGCATTTTTTTAAAAATTCTGATAAATTTACAGAGAAAAGTCTGATTTTATTAATATTGATACACAGCTTGATATCCAGTTACTGTAATTCTAAAAGAACGCATAGAAACAGTGTTCATGTTCAGGTACCATACTTTCAGCTGCGCTTTTATGTTAGGCGCGAAAATAAGAGCGCAAAATCTTTGAAAATAATAGTGTGATTTCGTCGTGTATAAATAATTTCATAAACATTTGACTCCCATTTCTTGCAAACTTTAAATTGTTCTAGTTTCTTCAGTTATAAAATCAACTTGCTTATGTCGTTAAAAATGTTTGTTTCATTCAATTCCTAGACTTCAATATTAATACAACTTTTTTTGCTCAGGAATGTAAATTAATTCTCCATACCTAAAGAGTAAATAAAATATTTAGTTTAATTTGAAGTCTTGTTTTTTTTTTTTTTTTTAAATAACTACGTATTTTGCGGTTCCGTGAATAATTAAACAATTTTTAACAGTTGTTCTTTGTGAGTCTGTTATCAGTGTAACTTTAAAAACTAAATACCGGCAGGGAACTCAAGTGTTATATTTTAAAGTTCATATAAAATTCACACTTGAACAGTTTGATCAATATTGATAAGTTTCAACGAGTGATACGGGTTAAAGTTGTCAATAAATGTGATTGAAAGTTATTGTTGAACATAATTTTAAATTTAATATTAGTCGTGAATTCTATAGAAATGTAGATATTAGTTTCAAATGTGGGTTGAGAAAGGTGGTACTCCCCTTCGCCCTTCCCACAGAAAATTATTTGTCAAATTAAATAATTCGTAAAGCTAGCTTAAATTCTTTTTACTATAGAATTTTATATAGTACTTGATATTTTATTCCTCAATCTGAATCTGTCTGTATAAAATTTAAATGTAGGGTAAGAAAAAGTCGTGTGGGTGCCACACCAGATTATATACTTTAAAATAAAATTTATTATTGAAAATCTGTTTAATTTAGTAAAAAGTTTTATATAACTTGTTAAAAAAAATGTTTGTATATTGTCAATCGTGGTATTATCAGTAAAATATCAGATTTATGTACAAAGTATTCATATAATAATAGTATTACGCGCAATGAAAAACTATTGAAAATAAAATGTGATCATATATTTCCTATAAATAAGTCTCTGAACGATTGTCTTCTAAATTGTTATGTTACTCACATCCGTAATACAGGTGAAATCTATAATAAAAATAAAAACTGAATAAAAAACCACAACGCCTAGACGTATCTTCACCACAGAAATGTAAACATCTTTCCATCGAAACCACGAACGAGAGGCGTAGCCGAATAAAGGGTGTGTCAAAGAGAAAAATCGGCACAAATTTGTAAAATTTTTGGACTTTCTTTGCAAATTTAATTGATTTAAAATTTTATTAAAATACAGGATTTTTTTCCGCATTGAAATAAACTCTTTGAGATTGACGCAGCTTTTTAAATTCTGTTTTAAAAAATTGAAAGAGTTTTTTATAAGCCATTTAATGCATCAACCCAAATATTGCAATAAAACAGCTTTTTTAAAAAACAGCTATTATTCTTTCATAAAATCTACAAAAGCTGCGTCAGTTTACGAAATGAGAGTAATCCAATAAAAAAAACCGCGTCTCAATCAATTAATATGCCACTGTTTTAAATGCAAAGAAAGTTTTCCATAGGATAACATTGGCTTTTAGAAAAGGAAATGCTGAGTGAAGCGGGCCCTTAATGAATCACTATATTATCGTAAGGGAAATACGTAAATATAAAATACAAAAAAAAAAATTCTCTCATCGGTGGAATAATCTGTTCGGACACCTCACTGCCTGCGGCAGCATACAGGCGCGCATGCTCTTTCACCCACCGTTCCCGCTCCTCCTAATTATTTTACACTTTCACAAATATCCGCATTCGTCTTCTCGAGCTTTTAAACCTAATATCTGAAATTCTTTATTTTTGTCCCTGCGCCTCGTCCCCCTTTCCGCCCATCATAAAAATTCTACACTTTCGAAAATATCCGTAATCGATTTATCGGGCCTTAAAACCTAATAATACTAATCTAATAATACTATCTAATAATAATGCGGACCGGGATGTCGGCCTGGATAGCTCAATTGGTAGAGCCTTGACCTTGTAAGTCAATGATCCGGGGTTCGAGTCCCGGTCCAGGCATTATTTTCATTCAGTCGGAAAAATTAAATTTCAATAAATATGATTTCCTTCCACAGTTGATTGTGTGATTTTATTAAAAATTGTACTAATAATACTGATTTTCAACGCTCTTTATATCTATATTTTTGCCCCTCCTCTTCCCGTTTGTCCTAATAATTTTTTCCTTTTGAAAATATCTGCATTCGATTTGTAGGTCCTACACATGCCTATACGTGCTAATTTTAAACGGTCTGACTCTATTTCTATTGTTTTGCCCCTTCGCTCCCCCCCCCCCTTCCCAGCTCTCCTAAAAATTTTACAAATTCGAAGATATCCGCAATCGATTTGTAGGTATCAAAACCTCTATGTACCAATTTTGAACGATCTAACTCTATTTTTATTTTTTTCCCCTTTGTCCCCTCTTCCCTCCCCTCCTAATAACACGTTTAAAAAGTATCCTCATTCGATTTGCAGACCTCTAAAACCCATCTGTACCAATTTTGAACGTTTTAACTGTATTTCTGTTTTTTTTTTTTTTTTTTCTTCTTCCCATAGCCCCACCCCACCTGGGGCGAATTTCTAAAATTCCAGATATGGTTTTAGATATTTGTGTGAGCTATATTTTAGACCCAAAATCTCACATATATCTTTTTTTTTTGTGTGTGTGTGATATAAAGGATTATTTGAAATGACGTTTTGCCCCCTCCGCCCTTTAGGGGCTGAAAGAATTTTTAAAATTCCAGAAATTGGTTTTTAGGTATTTGTATTAGCTATGTTTTAGAGCAAAAATTTCACGTATTGTTTGTTTGAGATATGAAGGATTTTGTGAAATCACGTTTTGCCCCCTCCCCCCCCCCGGGAACCAAATTTTTAAAATTCCAGAAATTGCTTTTTAGATATTAGCTATGTTTTAAAGCAAAGTAATAGCTTCCCCCCCCCCCTCCCCCCTTGTGTGGATGTCTTCGCAGTAGAAGGAACATCGTCACAAAATTTCATGCTTCTAGGTCCAGAAATTTGGGCAGGGCGAGGATGAATCACTCACTCAGGACAAACGATTTTATATGTATATATTATACGTCTCTAGAATGAAAATCGTCTGCATTCGTCAGGGAAGATAATTTTAATAAATTATTTTTACTGAGTGAATTTGTATAGAAAAGTATAAAAGGAAGTCATGTGGTGACCCCAACTTACTAGTTTTTAAGTTTCTTTTTAAAATAAGCTGTTTCGTCGAAAACCAGCAAAATTCCTGCTCATTTTTCAAAATGTGCCGTAGTTTAGTGTTCGATTTCAAATATGTAGAATAATGTCGTTGTTATATGACATAATTTGAGTTTTATTGGGAAATACCCAATATTCGCTTGGTCAATTAATGAAATTCCTACACACGAAAGTCATGGGAGAAGGGAAAAATTTGTCAAGTTGTTAATTTTTTTTTTTTTTTAATAGTTGCTACATTATTTTGATAATTTGTCATGTGACGAGTGGATTTTTTCAGGTCTAAGTTAAGGCTAATTACACTAATTAACAAATTTTGATGAACTTTTTGTAAATTCATTCAGATGAGGTTTTTAAACATTTCTTTGACTATAAAAGAACTGAAATGCACAAATTATGGTTACAGAGTGAAATCTGAAAATACTTTTATTGAGACTTTCACGAGAAACTATCATAATATGTACCAAATATTAGAAGAAAATGTTTAAATGACTACATTTTTGGAGAAATCATATACTGAGAATGGTTTAAGGAATTTTCGGATAGGTTATTTCTCTTTTCGAACTTCCTAGTTTAATAGGTGGTAGGGTAAGTGCTCCAGAGACCTTTAGAGCAATTTCTGATGTTTTTAATGTTTTAGTCATCAGAAACTATTTTTAGAAATCTTAAATTAATATAAATGGCATGAAAGACTTTCAGAACCACATATATGTTAAAATATATGCATTTGATAGTTTTTTTTTTTTTTTTTAAATGAATTTTTATATTACACCAACTCAATGTTCCAGTAATTGACACTGCCAGTTTTTCATTTCACCAGTAATTGACACCCTATGCTCCGGTGTTAAAACTATAATATGTAAAGTATTTGTTTAACGCAAACTTAATAATACATACAAAGTAATTATTCTATAACTTATTCGCTTAAAAGAAATTCATTTTAAATATTGTTTTACCTAAAGTACAGTACATTCTCATGTACAAGATATTGGTAATGACAAAATGTATTTTTACTATATAAAAGTATAAATAAAAAACTACGTTAATTTCAAAAGCATGCCGAAATTCAGCTAGTAAATTAGAATTAATGTTTGATTCAATGCGTGTCAATTATTTAAGGTTTCTTTTTAAGTTCCCTTGTGTTATGTTGTTAATGTTTACAGGTTCGTTTATAACTGTAGTACAGTTGCATTTTCTAAAGTCGACACTATCAGGATTAAATGGGAAAATTCCACATCTTCGAAGTCCACTGTTCTCTATTTATGTGCAGCACTTTTCCATTTTTCTTCAATGGCTTAAACACGCTTACATCACATGGCTGTGAAATTGTGAAATGAGTGTTGCATTGGGTAATAGAGCCACTTGTATTATGCCACGTTTTGAACAAAACTCACTAAGGTGGAGCGTTAATTGAGATTTGTGGACATCCATAAACAGAATAACAGAAAATGTTACTTTTGACTTAAGAAGCCACGAATAGAAAGCAATAGGCATGTATTCATAAAAAGTTTCTCCAGTCATCCTTGCACTTGTACTTTTCCCAATAGCCCAACAGTTGGTATATATTTCACAATATCATTAAACAAACGCACATATAATAAATGGTGGAAGTAAAATACCATTTGCACATGTGTTAACCAAAACAGGATTCTTTTTCTGATCCCTATACTATTTGAAACATTTTTTCCCTTTTGCTCCAAGCACTTGTCCAGCCATGGACAAGGTCTTGTTTCTTAAAGCTTCAGCCATGTGTTTTTCATTGTAGGGTAAGTGCACCAGTGATTGACACTTTTAGAGCAATCTCCAATGTTTTTAATGTTCTAGTCATCAGAAAATATTTTTAGAAATCTTAAGTTAGTATACATATGGTATGAAAGACATTCAGAACGACATATATGTTAAAATATATAAATTTGATAACAATTATTTTTTTAATGAATTTTTATTTGACACCCAATCAATGTTCTAGTAATTGACATTGCTAGTTTTTCCTTTTATTAGTAATTGGCACCCTATGTTCCAGTGTTTGACACTGCTAGTTATTCATTTTACCAGTTATTAGCACCCTAAGCTCCAGTGTTTGACATAAAATGTTAAAATTCTTATATGTAAAATATATGATTTTATTATTTTTCTTATTAATTATTTCGGGATAGATGTGAGTTACTAGAGCATGCCAATCACTGGAGCACCTACCCTATTGGAATTTCGGCTTTTCCGATTTTTTTTTCATTTAAAGGCATTTTCAAATCTAATTAATACATATATATATATATAAGACGACTGCTAAAATACATTACAAATTAAATGCAAATAATAATAATAAATAAATTGTTTAAGCATGTTAACCTGTATTGGGAAAAAAAAATACTTTAATTTATGCACCAGTATTTGGCATTGATGTTCCAGTAATTGACACCTTTCTTATAAAGGGGTGTCCCCCGTGGCAGAAACATGGCGACACGGCGACAATGTCGCAGAAACAGAAATGTTCTTGCAGAAAGATTTTACTTAAGTCAAATAAATTTTGCCATTGTGTTAAAAAAAAGAGAGAGAGAAAGAGAAAGAGAGAGAGAGAGCAGGAAACTCAAAGAATGGTTTATAAATTGTTCTGCAGAACAAATTTTCGTTTCTGCAGATACGATCGCCTCAATCCTGAATAAGGAGAGGAGATAGAGTGGATGTAACTCACTTGGGTTAGCTTTGATACGGCATGCATTAGCGATTTGTGATGCGCTGATATGATTCGGTGTATCCACACTTTTCACTGGTAACCTCTTCACATCGGAACTTCATTTTCGTGTATCCAAACTTTGTTTTCGCGCTGAGCCTGCCGCTCGTGTCGTGTGTTGTTATTGTATTGCAGAAAGATGTTTTTTCGAAAGAATGTGGCTTTGCGACCATTTTCCGAATTTCATATTTCATGAATTTTCAGATTCATGCATAACAAAATAGCTGCATCCAGTGATTTCTTTCTTTCTTTCTTTCTTTCTTTCTTTTTTTTTTTAAATAAGCGCGTGATTGCTGCTGTACCAATTTTCATACATTTTCTGATTTACGCACGACACATTAGTTGCATCTAGTGATTTTTTTCTTTAATGTATGCGAAGCGTGCCTACGTGCGTGGTAGTACAGTCAGTAACAAAAGTGTCCGAACACTAGCAAAAATTTTTATGTAAAAAAATGCACTTCATACGGTTTTATTAAATAAATCGTTATCGGATCATGTTCTTACACTGACTAAGAACAGGATGCGACAAGGATTTATTTAACAAAACCGTATGAAGTGTACTTTTTTTTTACATAGAAGTTTTTGCTAGTGTTCGGACACTTTTGTTACCGACTGTAAATACACGTATATTTTTAAAAGCTGCATTAATTTTAATGTTTTGTTAAAACTATGCAATAAATTTCACAAATATATACAGAAATAGGACTATGGGGAAATTTGTAACGTCTGTAGTTATATGCAAAATAAAAAATGAAGCTTCAAACCTTAAAACAGGAATAAACTACTACGTCAGAAACTCCAAAGAAAAATTATTGAGGTGCATACAGCTGTTTCGGTAGCCTAAAGCGTACCGTCTTCAGTGCAAAAAGAACTTTCTTTTTGCACTGAAGACGGTACGCTTTAGGCTACCGAAACAGCTGTATGCACCTCAATAATTTTTCTTTGGCGTTTCTGACGTAGTAGTTTATTCCTGTTTTAATATTCCAACGCCAAGTCTCCTGCTGTTACTTCAAACCTTGCTTTAAAAAACAAAAAATTAAAAAAATAATCTTAAAAATTAAATACTTTATTGATTTTTAGCATTTTATAAGTAGTAAAATATCTTAGCAATAAATATTAATGGGTATCTTAAGTTATAAAATTGATAACTTTTCTAATTTTTACTTTCCGAACACTATAGTGAGGAAAGTATTGTAATCATGTCAAAAATCCGAATTCGAGATTTCGATGTTTCTATACGTTTCGAGGTCCAACGAGTCCGTTTTCACTATTTTTACGATGATGTATGTATGTGTGTGTGTATGTATGTGTGTATGTATGTGTGTATGTATGTGTGTATGTCTGTGAGTGAACACGCTAGCGTCTAAACGCTTTGTCCGAATAAGCTGAAAGTTGGTACGTATATTGTAAGTCACCATAGTACGAACCCTATAGATTTTGGTGAATGTAGCACTTATAGTTTTTTTACAGGGACACAAAGAAAAATTCTTTATCATTATGGCCAAGGGACCAAAATCTTAAAAGTGCGATAGCATCTAAACGCCTTATTCAATTGAGCAAAAACTTTATACACATATTATAGGTCACAGATACTCAATCTGTATAGATTTTGAAGAATCTAGCAGTTATAGTTTTTTTACAGGGACACAAAGAAAAATTCTTTGCCAAATTTTTAAAAGTGTGATAGCGTCTAAACGCCTTATTAATCTCAGCAAAGAATTTGTACACATGTTATAGGTCACATTTGAACCAACTGTATAGATTTTGGTGAATCTAGCACTTACAGTTTTTTTACAGGGACACAAAGAAAAATTCTTTATCTTTATGGCCTATGAGACCAGCGATAGCATCTAAACGCCTTATTCAATTGAGCTGAAAATTTGTATGAATATTATAAATCACTGTTGCACTAACTATAAGCACTTTGGTGAATCTAGCATTTATAGATTTTTACAGGGACACAACGAAAAATTCTTTATCCTTATGATCTAAGGGCTCAAAGTTCAGTAGCGTTAAATAAAACCTCGTGTGATATATGGAGAAAAATATTCAAACACTCTGTTATGGTTTTCTCTTTTTTGTTTGTTTAGCAACACCTCTTTCTTTATTTTATCTACAAAACTGTTAGTTACTCAATGTTCGGAAAGTCGAGTGGAGTCACTCCAGATTTTTTTTCATTACTAATCATTAATTATTTTAATTGTAATTAAAATTCTTAGCCTTAAATTTTGTTGTTTTAGCATATGAAGTCGTTAAAAAATTATTAATTTATTTTACAAAAATACTCTTATCGTTAGTTTCTACAGCTTGTTAATTTCATTTTTTAAACATTTGAATCTTTAAAAAATGTTTATTTTTTAATAGAAATATCGCAAATAAGATAGGTATTTTAAATAAAAATCAAACCAAAAGTTTTGTTGATTTTTTTTTTTTTTCTGTAAGCAAAAGGAATTTTATTTAATAGTAGTTGTTTTAAACAAATACTAATTAAACAGCAAATACTTTTATTTATTTACTTTTATTTACTTATTCGTATAGATATCAATATCAAATATTACTTTTAATTGATTCCTATTTATTTCATTCATCTGTAATCATTATTTTCTATTATAGATTTTATCCATGATATCTGTTACATTTCCCATTTCAACATTTCCTTAGAAATGAAATTTCACTTGCATCAATCTTTATGAAATTATTTCGCCTATGCTTTGTCTATAATTGTGTTACTTAGATCTTGTATTCTGTTTTACTTTATGTATTTAAATGATGGTATAATTATGCATTCTGAATTCTTTAATGTCAAATCACATTTTTTAGATTTCAAATACACATCTTTATGCTATTTGTATATAATATAAAAATGAATCTTGTGTATTAGAATAAGTGCATTTGTGTATTTAAATATATATATTTAATATAAAAAAAAGTAATGAAATTTTAAAAGTATTTTAACCTTTGTTTAATTTAGACATTTCATGATTTAAATGCCTTAAAAAAATTTACAGATTATTTTTGATGTGTTACTGCATTTTATGGTTTGAATTCATTGAATATTTCATAAGCAATATTGTATATTAATGTGAACAAAAAATCTGAAACAATTAAGATCAATTGATTTATTTTCACCTTTCTTTATTTTCACCAAAAAAAAAAAAAAAAAAAAAAAAAAGTATTTTCTTGCAACAGTGCAGATACGTGCATTTGTACCTAGTTAAAATTTAAATACATTGGTTATACTGAATATTATTTACTATTTAAAAATAATTTATTTTGAATTCATAAATGTTAACTTCACAAACTATTCCTGCAGAAAAAATTTTGTGTGGTTGAAGTTTGTCGCAGAAAGCATAATGAATTTCTGCCACAGGGGGGGTGTCAATTACTGAAAAATGTAAATAAAAAGTTTCAGAATTGATGAAAATTAATTTGTATGTAAAATTTTTTTTTGTTTTATGCATTTAAATGTAATAACAAAGAATATCAACCAACTACCAGTGAATGACACCCCATGTCATTTACTGGTGCATAGTCTAAAAAATGATCCAGTAATTGGCATAGCTTATTAATTCCTAAAAAATACTAACAACCACTTAAATTCACATTTCAATAATAAAATATGTTTATTAATAGATTAAATATTGCAACTGTTTAGAAATATTGCTAAAATAAACTAAGATATAACAAGAATAAAGCATTGTCACCAAGCAAGCTGAACTTAAAAAAAGTCTACTTTCTTCACTTCACATGTTTTACTTGCATTTTATCATAAAAATGTCATCTGGTGAGCAATGAATTAATGAAAAATAAATCACTAGTTTGATGCACTGAATATAGATGGCAGTTTTTCAATATTAATTTATTTTTTTACTTATTTATTAATTATTTCGGGGAAAGATGTCAATCACTGGAGCACCTACCCTGTGCAAAAAAAATATCCTATTCCACAAAGGTCGCACTCGTCGGCCTAGCTGTTCGGAGTTTACCGTGGTTTTCTCCGAAACTTGCGTAAATACGAGTTAGGACCACTTAGAAAGACCTCCATGGAATGCACCTCCTCTTAGGCCTGGGACCCTAGAGCAGTCAATCAGCCTTTTTCCAAACACCGTACCACATCTTTTCAATGGATTGTAGTTCTTTTCAGATCATGGGCATTGCAAAAAAAAAAAAAAAAAAAAAAAACATTGAACGATCTTTAGCATTGTCCAGTTACGCAAATTACGGATACTAATGTTGCAACCAACATGAGACAACTATGATCATAGCTGCCAACATTCTAATTAATAATTCGGAGTATTGTTAGTACCCGCTTTTTTTTTTTCCTTCACCATAGTGTTTTTTTAGACTATTTGTTTTCTTCATCGTAAATATGTTTGCAGAGAATTACTCAAAAAATTAAGTGGCGTATGAAAAGGGGCGGATACTAACAATACTCCGGATTCATAATTAGGATGTCGGCAGTTATGCATGACTTATCTTGACATATGATTTAATAACCAAAATAATTATTATATGCTGTTTCATCAGTGGAATAGCTGAACAAGCTTCTACCTTGTTTCCTACTATAGAGGGTTATATTTCCACAAACATAGCAAAAGTTGTTAAGAGAGTTACAAGATCTCAAGAAGTTTAAAACACGAAGTAAATATGACTAAGCTATGAACAAATGATAACGAGCGATTAAATGTAAACATTCCCTTTTAAAATCAAATGAAGTAACGATTGTGATATTTATATATATATATGGATTTTTTCTTTTAGTTTTTATTGGTGTAAATTGATTTGTTTATCCATAATTTACTGCATTGCAATTTCCCACAGTCAATGCTTGTCAATAAATAACTAGAGCAAACTTTATGTAATTTACAATTTTGCTGTTGTACAGTATTATCGTCACAAGGGACTGGTTTAGGGAATGCCCTAGGCCGAAGTCTTTAAATAATGTGCTTAAAAATAAACAAGATATTTATTTTAATCGACATAGTATGTTATACTTATATTCTAATACAGGATTTTAATGAGTATTCGGTAGCCGACAAACAAAAGATAATCTTATCAATAGATATAGAAAAACCTGTAAAATAGCTCCAAAAGAGTAGATGAATAAAAATTAAATAAACTAAAACAAAATTCGTCTTATCGAAACGGGTATCTATCGATAATTCTGGCTTGGACTTATGAATATTTTTGCAAATTATTATTATTTTCATTATCTTCATCCTTGCCTAAATTTTGTAATATCTGCAATTTTATTATTATTTTTTTTTTAATTTTTCTCTTCAATTCATATTCACAAAAAAAAAATTTGGAGTAATGTTAATATGTTAAAAAATACATTTGAAACATAATGTTTTTTCCCCCTTGAAAATAACTTTAAAATAAACTTAAAATTTAAAGTTTAAGATACATTTGCAAGCTGAAAATATTAAATGATTGATAAGGAGAAAAATATAAATTGTTTTTCATAGCTATTTTTATTATATTAATACTATTCCAAATTTATTTTGTCATTATAAATTGCAGGAAAAAGGAAAGGAAAAGTAGGAATTTAAATATTTAGGCGTCTTCCACAGGCTGATGGTGATATCAAAATAATAATATTTTGCAAAAGTGTTCATAAGGCTACACTTCTACAGTGGTGGTCAAAGTTATAAGGACAAAGGAAAAATCGCCAAATTTTGGTTACAGTTGACCGGAAAATTATGCATTTATCGCTGGAAACGAATGATAAATGAAGCATTTTTTATTAGTTTTATTGAAATGCATGGGGAATTCATATATTCGTAAAATTTATTTTGGATTTAGATGGTCATGTGATATGGACAAAATAATAAAGATAACTGTATTTGTGTGCTCTTAAAAGTAAAATGTGCATGTTTTTTGTTCTGCACACGACACTCCCAGATGTTATAAATGCTTAGCAAGCGAATAGGAGCCTCGTATTCTATTTTTGCAGACATGCCACTAGGTACTAAACATTTTGAATTTGAGAAAAGAAAAATGGTTGCTTTAAGAAATTCAGGACTTACTGCTCGTCAAGTTTTGACGAAGCGTAATGTATCGAGAACGGTCATTTATGATTTTCTTAATAATCCTGACAAATATGAACGGCAATGACATACAGGGAGGCCAACTTCTGCTTCTGTGCGTGAAAAAGAATGATAAAGCGCTCCAAAAAACAAAAATCGGCGGAAATTAAACAGGAATTGCAGTGCTCGAAGTGTTCAACGGGTTTTGCTAAAAATAAAAAAGATTCATCACGGAAAACCTATGTCATAACCACCTGTTACAAAAGTCCATGAAAGACTGAGGGGAGAGTTTTCAAAAACATGCATTAATATCGGAAAAAAGTAGGATGATACAATCTTTTCCGATGGGAAAAAGCTTAATTTGGACCAGATGATTTTTGCTACTTCTGGTATTATTTCAGTAAAGAAAAAGAAATTTAATCAAAGCGTACCTTTGGAGGGGCCTCTGTAATGGATTGGGGAGGTTTCGCAAATGAGAACTACTCAAATATAAGTTTTGTGCAGGGCAGAATGAATTCTGAGTGTCATGTTGATGTATTGAGTGATAATATTTCACCAGAAGTACCATTAATTACGAATAGAGATTATTTGTTCCAGTAGGACAATGCCTCAGTACATGTTTCTTAGACTTCAAAATCATAGTTTGATGTTAATTTCGTGAAACTAATTCGCCAGAAGGCCTTATCTAAATTCAGTGGAAAAACTGTAAGACATTCTGTCACTGAAAGTATACAAAAATGGTGTTCAATATCAAAACAAGCAAGAACACATGCCCTCCGTCGAAAAAGTTTGGATAAAAATTTCCAAGAATGTTCTGACAGGACTGTCAAAGTCCATGACGTCAAGACTGATAAAAATGATTGAAAAGAATGGTGGAGATTATTGATTATTAACGTATTTCAGGTCAAAACTTTCATTGTCCTTGTACTTTTGTCCAGTTTTAAAAATGACATTTTTCGTTAATTGCGGCAAAACATTCATATTTGACATTTACGAAGGTTTTGCATTCTACAATGATTTCTAGCATAAAAAGCATTTTATGTATGCATTTCACTTTATTTACTTCAGAAATAAACTTTTTCAGCTCAATTGTTGTCCTTGTAATTCTGACCACCACTGTATTGATTGTTACTCGTTTTCTATTCCAGTTTCATGTAGACGAATTTCGTTTCTTTCGATCCCTCCGAATCTTTAACGTAAGATAATTTTTACATATCTAATAATACAGAAAAACAACAATAGATGGCAGCACTATATAAATGTTTTCTTGATATCTTTTCTGTTATGATGTGAAATAGTTTGAAAGAAAGGTTGACAAACTGGATTAACAAGCAACATTCGGTTGCACATGAAGTCTGTTACAGAAGAATACCGGTTTAAACAAATGTTTCTAACCCTCTTCTTCTCCCCTCTTGTATTTTTACTATCGAGAAAGAACACACAGGATATGTGGTCTGATGCTTCAGGAAAAGGAATTCTTTGAGAATCATGGTACTCGCAGAATAGATCCCACAGTGAAAGATGGGATAAAAGAATAAAATAAAAAGTTAAAAAGAGTAGGTTATGAATATAGGATTGTTTTGAATCTAATTGTACAAATGTTAACTACGAAAAAGCAACTTTGTTTTGAAGTTTCTGTAAAACAATGTTTGTTTCTAGAAGGTACTTGAAAAAGAAAATGAATGTTTTCCTCAAAATACTATCACTCAAAACATTAGTAAATAAAAAAAGAAATTTAAATTATTTTAAGCATTTCCAGGAATGTGAATGTGCTGTGAAAGCCCAGTTAGCAGAGCGTCGAGCTTGTAATCGGATGATTATGGATTCGATTTCGGAGCCGGCCAAAGACCATTGTGTATATTAATGGTGGCTGGTGTACATAAAATCTGTCGTAACTTCAAAGTTCTCCATGTTCCGAAAATTAATATCTCTGAAGATTACCAAAACGTTTGTCTTCTCCACGGAATCCATCCGGCCACAATGGATCAAAACTGCGATGGCATGTTTATGTTTCCGGATCACCCTCAGAAGTGTATCCCATATCATCGCCAATAGCTCTTTAAGTCAGGCAACTCTAGTTCGATGTTAAACTTTGTCAATTGCGTCCACAACCTAAAAAAAAAAAAACATAGGGTATATAGTTCGACTACGTTTCTTGCGACCATGGGAGTCTTTGCGTATGTGCTGACTCAACGAGTCCAGTGTAAAAATAAGGGTAACACTCTTGTAGTCGAAAGAAAATAAGCGATGAAGAAACGCGGAATGACCGGATGTTTTCTAAATACCAACCTATCTGTCAATTTGACACACCTACAAGCTTTTAGAATCGTCTTCTATATTAGGTGCGTCAAGCGTGGTCGTACTGTACCTAGCATGTAAAAACAAGCATAAAGCAAAATACTAACAACGAAATAAATTTTATCTTAAAGCAGCTTCAAGGCTTTGTTAAAAAAATAAATAAATAAAAAACGACTTCTACAGATCGAAAAAAAAAAAGGTGGTGTACAGATGAAGGCCGTCGTCTACACTAGGGACCTAGGCATGCGGGCAAGGCTCTCCGTGAGGTGAAAAAAAAATAGAATAAGAAACAACAATAACACTGCGCATGCTCAGTTGTTTTTTACATGTTGCGTATTCGAAAGACAAGTTTTTAGCAAACCTATCAATATTTTTGTATTGGATGAAAAAACTCCAAATAATTTTCAGTTGTGACATGAAGGGGGAGTTTAAAGTTTATGTAAAAAAATGTGCAAAATTTATTATATATTTCTAAATGTTTGTATTTTTATTTATCTATTTTTGAAACATATTTCACTGACGTCAATTCATTAGGCTTCTTCCTTTGCAACTTTTATTCGTTAAATATTCGAGATCAATAATCAAGTATTTGCTGAAAAACATAATGTGCTTTAAAAGAGCGATTTTAATATACTTACCAAAGTATTATCCAAGCTGAGGTATATCTTTGTCCTATTGTTATTAAAAAGTGACTAACAAAATATTTACAGTCACGTTTTTGAACACTCGATAATTGCCGATGCGAGGTCTAGTCTTTTTGTAACTACTCGTGAAATAGACTCAGCGCGGAGACGGATGAGGCAGCAAAAATTATTGGCAATTAATTTTATTCAGGATAACTCCTTTTGCACACCTCCATTTTCTTCTTCTTTTATGTAGCTTCGCCTAACATAACTCCCAAAATACGTTTTTCTGCCTGAAAAAAAAAAAAAAAAAAAGAAGAAGAAGAAGAAGAAAGAATAAACTGTAATTTATTTATTTTTTTATTGTTTCCTTGTTTTACAGAAAAGAAGACATTCTATATGGTTAAAAAAATTTCAAATTTAATTGAACGCTTGTTCGAACCTGCACTTTTATACAAAAATCGATAAATCCTATAAGGAAATAAAATCCATAGTTTCTTCGAACTTATGATGTATTCGAAACAACCGTAATAGACCAGTTTAATTTTTCAGATATTGACATCAGAAAGTTAGTGGTTAAGATATTATACAACAATTTCACTGAGAGAAAAATGAAGTTGTCTTCAATCGCAAATAAATTGACCCTTTCAGGGGCAGTGATGCCACTGCAGCATCACCTAATTTAAATTTTCAACTGCAAAGACTCATCCTGGAAATTTTTTAGCAAAATTTTACTTTTATAGCATAGCAGAAAATGTCGTCAATTCCTTTTATTTTAATTTTGTTCGTGAATTCCGGTGGCATGTAATTTAAATGATTTCAATTACCTTGCGCCGCAAAGGGTTAAATAAGTCCTATCAATTGTCTATGTATATTGCCTTATTGAGAATTTAAATTTAATGCTTTCAGCCATAGGAAACTAAAGGTAATATTGCAAAGCTATTATTATTTTAACATTCCCAAACGCCAGTAAAAGATATAATCGATAAGTAGTGATATGCAAATTCGCGTAGAATGTGAGATTGGATTTTATTATTATTATTATAAAATATTTCTATATATTAAAATAATGGAAATGTATAATTAATGACTATGCTCATAAGATGTATGGTCGAAATAAATTCTTGATAGTAATATTCGCCAAACTTTTACACATCATCACCACTAAATTCGTGATTTAAAATTCCATGGACCACTAAATTCATAACTTAAAATCCTGTGTACTACACCAACATCATTAATTAAGAAACGTAAATATTTCTAAAATAATAATCAGAGAATGCCCATTTTATAAATATGAAATAAACCTATTTAATATAATGCATTAGGAATGCTTATTTTACTATTAAAAAATAAATAAATAAATAAAAACCGTAATTACTTATTTAATCATAAGAACGATGCTTAAATATTGTTTGATTGTTATAAAACAATTATAGGGGAATAATACCTTTTTATTGCTTCCTTATTATAAGAAATTCTTACGAAATATTTAATTATAGTAATAAATCGCTATTTCCGTAAATAAGACTTATATTATATCTAGGAATACGTATATTATATTGTTAGATCATTAAAATAAAATAGGAAATTATATTTTTGACATACATTTTAAACTTTTGAAGAATTCAAATATTCTAATAAATTTTGAACAATTTCGATTTAAATGTCAAATGCAGATCAAAAATTCATGATATGCGCGATACTTACAATTTAAATTTTTACAATAAAAGATTATTTCCTTTATCCCCTCTCTCATTCAGAAAATTCTGAAGCCTAATACTGCGACTGCGAATATGAGTGACTTGAAAAATCCTGAAGTTGAAATTAACATCAATATAATCTTCTATATAAATAAAGAGAAGTGTCTGTGTGTGTGTCTGCGCTCTGGTGCTCACACTATTGATCGCAGAGGTTCCAAATTTGGCATACAGGTACCTGGGACCCTGCAAGTGTGCCCCTCATCGAGATTTTTTCGAATTTCGAATTTGAATTTTTTAAATTAATGTTTTTTGGCTTTAATGATTCATTTTTCAGAAATTTCTTTCGTTTCAAAAGTCTGCGTATCTTAGCAACGACTATTAAACTATTTCTTTATTTAAATTCATTTGAGGAAGAAATCTTTTTTGTTATATTTATTGAAATCAAATAGTTATACACATACAGTAGAAAAATTAAAAATATTAAATTTTTAGATTTTGGGATATAGGTACCTGGGACCCTGCAGGTGAGCACCCCATAGAGATTTTTTTGAATTTCGAATTTGAATTTTTTAAATTAATGTTTTTCAGATTTTAAATACTGGCTTCTTTGTTTCATTTTTCATAGATTTATTATTTTGCTTCAATCGTCTGCGTGTCTTAGCAACGGCTATTACGCAACTTATTTTTATTTAATACATTCATTTGAAGGCGATTTTTTCTCTCTTTTTTTTTTTTTTTTTTTTTTTTTTTTTTTTTAATTTGTTGTATTTATTGAAAATAAAATCGTAATGCAGTAAAAAAAAAAATTAAGTAAAATTAGTTTTAAATTTTAAAACGTATTTATAACAGTTATGTTTAATTTTTTTACAGTAGAACAACTTCTTATTTTTCATTTTTTAATTAATTCCTTTAAAAGAATAAAAAACTTTTATTCATTATTATTATTATTTTTTTTATTTACAGTATTTATTGGGAAAAATGGTAGTATATACATAGTGAAAAGGATTAAAATGATTAACATTTATTTGCATATTTATTTATTTATTTATTTTTTAATCTACATTTTATTTTATTTTATTACATTGGTCGAAATCAAATCGTAATATAGTGTAAATAGCATGGGCTATAAAATACATGTCTCAAAACTAAAATATTTAATAAATGCTGAGATACAGTCATCTTTAAAATCGTAGTTCTTAAATAGTAGCAGATCCCCCCTGTCGTCGAAAAATATCCAGATTGAAGTGCCCGGGAAAGATCTTTCTGCAGGCATGGGAAACCTAGATCTGATGCAGTGCGGGCGGGAAAAGAGCTGCCGTAGACAGCGGGTACCCGAAGCAAGGTTTGGAGCAATTTCAGTTTCTTTCTTCTTCTTCTTCTTCTTTTTATTTATTTTTTTATTATCTATATAAATAAAGAGAAGTGTCTGTGCGTCTTTCTGCGCTCTGGTGCTCACACGACTGATCGCAGAGCTTCCAAATTTGGCATACAGGTACCTGGAACCCTGCAGGTGTGCACCTCATCGAGATTTTTTCGAATTTCGAATTTAAATTTTTTAAATTAATGTTTTTTCGATTTTAAACATTGGCTTTTATCTTTCATTTACTCATGAATTTATTCTTCGATTGTAATCGTCTGCGTATCTTAGCAACGTCTATTACGGAATTCATTTTTATTTATTTTTCATTATTTTAATTAATTCCTGTAAAAGAATTTTTTTTTTCTTTTAATAATATTTATTGAGTGAAAAAAATGGTAGTTTATAGTAGGAAGGATTAAACTGATTAAAATTCGTTTGTTTAAAAGAATTAACTTTTGAATGAACTTTTAAAAGAAAATCTACTTTTTTATTTTATTTTATTGCACTGGTCGTAATCAAATCGGAATATAGTGTAAATAACGGGGGCAAAACACATGGTTCAAAAACTAAAATATATAATAGATTCTGAGATACAGTCATCTTTAAAATCGTAGTTCTTAAATAACATAAAATCCATAAGTCGTAGATACATACACAGATTGAAGTGCCCGGAAAAGACCTTTCTGTAGACAGTGGGAAACTGGACCCGATGCAGTACGGGTAGATAAAAGAGCTGCCTTAGGCAACGGGTACCCGAAGAAGCGAGATCTAAAGCGATTTCAGTGTTTTTTTTTTTTTTTTTTTTTTTTTTAAGTTTTTGATTTCAGTTTTTTTTTAAGTTTTTATTTGTAGTGTGATGTAAAAAATAAATACTTATCCAATTCTTTTGAAAATTCATTTAAATATAGTGACCAGCGAAGCGGGCGTAGCCTGCTAGTTTATAATATATTGTTAAAAATGCAAATAATGTCAAGGTTTTTTTTTTTTTTTTTTTTTTTGCGGATCACCAAAATTTTATCATGTATACCACCAGTTGGTGACCACTGCTTTACAGCATATAAACATATAATGTATTATAATTTCGGTAATTTGTACCTTCAAAGTAGACAAGTAAAAGGGCGAGAAAGTGTTCTATTTTCATTTAGATTTCCTATTTCTTTCAGAAATGATTTTATTAAAATAATTTTTCATTTCAATCTAAACATTTTTATGATTGAAAGTGTATATCAAAGACGGTATAGGTTTAGAAATCTCCTACTAGCAAACGCAATGGAATCACTGTACAGTGGTGATTTAAAGGACAAAATTTGAACGCTATACAACAGTGTCTACATAGAAACATATTTGAAGAGCAAACATTCAAACCGTGTTTACTCCAAAAAAAAAAAAAAAAAAAAAAAGAGTTAGTGATTTTTCTGTGAACTCAACATTAAATAGCACAAAATTATACTATTATTTTAAACCAAAATTTTTTTTATCACATTATAAATGCTGTTAGAAAGGGTTTCAATCAAACAGTGTTTCCACCAAAGCCTGTTTTCAGTCAAACTGTGATTTCTCCAGCCAACCAGTCAGAACTGCTCTTTCTGGTCGCGTGACTCGTACATGTATATACCAGCTTTTTATGTTTGTTTATTTCGTTAGTTCTATCTTGTTTTCTTCATTTTAGAGGATGGTACTTTATTATTATTATTATTATTTTCAAATGGAAGAATTAATAGATGGTGTATTAGTGAGTACTTCTAATTATGGAACTAGAAAAAGACAGAGAATTGGTGGAAAAGAAAAGAAACGATATTCAGCATCTCCAGATAACAACGTTTATGCTCCATGCAAACATTCTAGTAATATTTTTCATGCACTGATGTTAGACCTAATGACGTTAAAAAGTTTCGGGATAGACTTTACGAAATTCCGGACAAACAGCGACAAGATTCTATTATAGCCTCATTGGTTGTTATAAAAAATGTAACTCGACGTAGACCTAATAACCCAACCCAAAATAAATCGCAATTATCTGGCTCACAGCATGCATTTTCTGCTTCTTATTTTATTACTAGTAGCAGTGGTAGGAGAATTCCTTTGTGTAAAAATAATTTCATGGCTATAACTAAAATAGGTTGTACAAGGCTAGCCAATATTGTTACTAAAGTACATGCTGGTGAACCTATTGAGGAAAAGAGAGGAGGGGATAGAAAAAGCCACTTAAGCATTCATAATAATAATAATAATAATAATAATAATAATAATAATAATAAAAAAGAACAAGGTAAGAGAATTCATCTCAAACTTAAAGGCATCAGAAAGTCATTATGGAAGACAAAAATCGAAGCGATTGTACTTGCACTGTATATTAAGTATAAGGAAGTTACATGAAGTTTACAACAAGAACTGCGACGACGACCTGGACAAAGTTAATTTCGCTATGCTTAGGAGAATATTCATAAATGAATTTAATATAGGCTTTAAGTCTCCTTCTAGTGATGTTTGCAGCACGTGTTCTTTACTTGACCAAAAAATAAAGTCCTGTACTGTAGGGCCTACAGAAAAAATAGATATATGACTGACAAAAGAATTCATATACTAAGAGCCAATGCATTTTATTCCATTATGAAGGAAAATATAGATGAATCAGTCGTTAGTTTACGTTTTGATTTACAACAGATTCAACAGCTGCCAAAAACAAATATTCAAGATGCCTATTACTTAAGGCAATTTAACTTTTACAGCTTATGCATAATGAGTTTGGATGGTCTAAATACAACATTTTATCTTTGGTCTGAGGAGTTAGCAGGCAAAGGCAGCACTGAAATATCGTCGGCTTTATATTGTCACCTAAACAAAATGGACCTTGAAGGTAAAAAAATCTTTGCCGCTCTTTAGTGATGAATGTATTGCCCAAAATAAGAATAACATAATTCTTCAAATGCTATTGCACTTTCTGTACACTACAACGCCAAGCATTGAAAATATACTATTGTACTTTCCTGTCAGAGGACATAGTTTCCTTCCAGCTGATCGTATATTTGGTCGTGTTGAGAAGATCCCCAGAAAAAAATGTAACAATAACATCAAAGGAACAATACTATGAACTGTATCAGAAAGTTGGTAATGTAAAAATATTGGGGATTGATTGGAAACTTTATAATACGAAATCACTTAATGCTTATTTCAAAAATTTACCATACATATCAAAACTGAAAAGAATAGTTTTAGAAAAAAATGGAGAAAGTGTGATGGTCACAGGATTCAAAAACTATAAATTCGAAGGTATAAAAGAACAATCTGTAGCAAAACTTTTTAGGAAGGGGATTAATACTGCTATTATACGAAATGTTGTTTTACAATGTCTTCCTCTGAGTCATGGAATATCACTTGAAAAGAAAAATGACGTAGACAAACTTTTAAAATTGATGTATGGTGAAGAGTGGAAAAATCAGCCTGATTTTAAATGGTATAAAGATATCATTACTAATAACTTTCATGTAGAATATGAAGAAACAGAGAGGAAGCATGCAATTGCTTAAGTGAAGATATTTGTTTAAAAATTTAAATTTCAAATTGGCTTAAAAATTTTAGTTCTTCCCTACAATTTGCATGATGATTTTTCACGTGTAAATATTTAATTTAATTTTGTAATTACATAACAAAATCTGTTCTGTTAATTAGTTTTAATACATTAAGAATGTTATTTCATCAATATGCGAACTACATACTCTTTCATTCAAAAAATGTTTCGTCCACATTGGAAACATTCAAAATATGTTTTCTCCTCTGTGTTTCGGTCAAAACATGCTTTCTCCAAATTTCAAATGCATTTTTTTCTAATCAACTCTAAGTTTATTAGGTAAAGTATGCCTACAGATCTTCCTAGTAACCAATAATACAACTAAACAAATGATAGGGTCTAAGAAGGGTTATTTTTTAATTTATCAGTTTTTTGTGTTTTCTGAAAAATTGCATTCGAAGGAGAAAGCACGGTTTGAATGTTTGCTCCTCATTTTTAACAGTCAAACAGTATGATTTTTTTAAAAAGTATTTTTTATATACATAGATATTCCGATGGACGCATGTGTCGTACGTAAAAAATTATAAGAGTAGAGCAGAATGATTATCAATATATATATAATTAAATAATGCAGGCTTTTACCAATGTCCGACTATGCATTTTTAAGACCCGGAACACTGATACTACTTTGAAGTCCTCCTCTTGCTCTACAAGACTCGCTAAAATAAGTCCATTTTGATTAAAAAAAAAAAATAAATAAACCTAAGTGTTTTTCATCTATTTCTATACTTTATATTTCCTTAGTTTTTATTAATCTATAGCAAAATCAGTTATGCTCGTGCCATGCTCTTGCCCTAGCCTGGCTTTTATTTTATAGCTAACGGCAAGAGAAAGTATAATATTCTAATTTATAATGATTTACAATTAATTTCGCTATGATGCTACACAATGTAGAATAATGCCTAAAAAAAAATCCAAATATTAAAAATATTTATCAAAAGCTCTTTACATTTAAAGATAAACATTAAAAAACGTAGAAAAAATAAGTTAAATAAATATAAATAAAACCAGCGAGTATAAAATTTAGCAATTTTTTTTTTCTTTTCTAACCATTTACGCTTCAAGAGGTCACTGTTGGTTGTATTGCATATTTGTATCCGCGACAAACTTGCTAAGTTGTGTGAGCATGTTACTCTTGATGAAACATTACGTTGTTTAAATCATCCGTGTTAACTGATCGATCTGAATGCTTATTTTTCTATTGGAGTATTAGAAGCAAAATGGCTTCGAATCAAGTTAGATAATCAGGTAACTACTAGTTAATACCCGTCAAAATTTGACGATCATGTGCATCTTAAATCTTCATGGCATAAAGTTTTAAACATCTCTGTTTTCCGCATTGCTCTTAACCAGTTTAAAATCCACTGCTGTAATCAATTATTTTTTGTTTGGAGGGGAAGGTGGAATAAATTTCATGAAATTTCAATATACAAAATTTAAGCGTACTTCGTATAATAAAAATAAAATCTGAAGATTTTTTTTTTTCTAATTTTACTCTAAATGTGACCAAAAAATGTTTCGAGTAATTTAAGAGAGACAGAATTTATAAATTATGGTAAGAATGGAGAAAGAAAGCATTCATCAATATTCAATATTTTTCATATATATTATTTTAATTTGCTCGCATCGATGATATTCCATTTCAGTTACAATATGACAGTGGCGCCATCTGTAATCTGTCGATAAAAAAAAAAAAAAAAAAAGATAAAAAAAATCACAGATTTTTTTTTTTTTTTTTTTAATAAAAATATTTTTTAAATCACATAAATTTATAAGGCAAAATAGTTTAATTTAAAATAAATTTTAATAGTGTTTTTGTTTTCTTTATATTCTATAATTAGAATTTATTTCCACTTAGATCATGCTACTCAGGGCTCGAATAAATAAGAATGCATTTAGTACTTTAGCAAGTTAATTTGCTCACTGAATTTTTAATAATAAATTATTCTATGCAAATTTTTACTCGTATAAAATATCAAAATTTTTATGGTTATTTTTTTAAATTAGTTTTTTCTGTAATACAGTACAGAAATAAAATATAAGAGATCAATTTAAAATTAGATTAGTAAATAAATAAAATAAAATAAAACCTCCTTTGATTTTAAACATCTATCTTCATTTTTTCTTAAATAAAGTTTTCAACTGGTAAAAGTTAACTTTTAAAGAACAATAAACTCCGACAATTTATTACTTTTAAAAGTTTTTTTTTTCTTTTAAAATTGAAAAAAAAAAAAATAATAATAATAATATTAGGAACATGGTATGGTATGTTTATACGATCAGAGATGGCGCCACAAAAACTCTAGAAATATTATCCTGTGTAAGAAAATTTTCGGTGAAATAAAAATGCATACGATTATAGCCAAGTATTCGCGAATTGCTTTGATTTTAATATACTTCCTTGGAAAGTATGAATCAATTAATGTATCGTGTGAATTGTTTTTATTATTGAACTTTAATCAGGCGTCTGCTGGTGTCGTCTGCTCCAGCTCTATGATCGACGTTCATATTGCACTGCAGCAAGGGGAAGGGATATTCCCGTTCCTGATTGGTTCGAAATTTTCTCGCGCATGCCCAAATCGGGCGATTTTGGTCTTAAAGAAATACCCTTGTGTTTTAATATTATAGATTACAATTCAATTTAAAAAAAAAGTAGAATAAATGTATTTACTAATTATCAAAATCAGCACATTTTAGTGATGCATACTAATTTACCGTTTCATAAAAACACTGTCATTGTTTTACTTCGAGTTAAAAAACAAATTCTTTCTTATAATAGAAGACACCGTGAACCATTTTATTGGATTGACAAGAAAGTAATTGCAGTTTGTACAAATAAATGGCGTTATGTTTGTTTTCGTTATTCTTCTGTCAAATTATAAATTTTCTGCGTGAGAGATTGCAAAAAAGTTAAATGTATTACAAACGACGACTGAAAAATCACATACGATGTCTTAGACTTATGTAGGACTTATTTGGGTTCTCCACTAACGGAAAAAAAATTCACTTAACACAAGGAATGAAAAATTCCAATACGTATTTTAAGCATAATGCACTCGACACAGCGACTTATCACTGGCGATGAAAAATAGGTCGTCTACTATAACATTAATCGATTTGATGGGATTACAAATATGTTGTGCATTTTGAGCTGCTTCCAAGCAACAAAGCGATCAATTCAGGCGTTGACTGCCAACAATTTATGAAATTCGAGCAAGCAATCAAACAGAAAAGACCAGAAATGGTAAATCGCTAAGAAATCGTGTTTCACCACGACAATAACTTTATCAACACGTGAGAAATTATTAGAACTTAGAATACAAATAACTACCTTAAATAAATATCCTTTTTAGTTGTGCATATATACCGGGTGATCCAAAAGTCAGGACAAACTTTAAAAATGAATAATTCGAAAACGAATCAAGATACAAAGATACGGTTTGCACCAAACGGATGAAAAAGAAACCGGGTTTTGTGTGGCAAAGGAAAAAAACTAGTTCTGTTGGCGACCAACAGATGGCGCTATAGTGTTTTATTTCACCAAAAGATGATTTACAAATGAAAAAAAAATGTTGACAACTTACAAGTCAGCTTAATTACAGTTAATTAGTACTACTACAGTAACTGTTCAATGTCCATCATTCAGAAGTACAGCTATGAGATTATTCACCACATTGTTCACAGCATTTAGTAGCATTTCTTGCGTTATGGCAGACACATCTTGGCGGATGGCATCTTTCAGTGCTGCTAGTGATGCCGGTTGGTCGCGGTACACTTTTGACTTCCAAGAATCCCCACAGCCAAAAGTCACAGGGTGTCAGATCGGGAGATCTTGGAGGCCATGCGTGATTAAAGTAGCGACTGAGAATGCGATATTTCGATGCATATAAGCTCCGACTACCATTACCTGCTGTAGTTGTTCCTTTTTATATCGTTTGTTGCTTTGCATAAACCTACATCAGAAATACGACAGAGCCATCTGTTGGTCGCCAACAGAACTATTTTTTTTTTTTGCCACACAAAACCCGGCTTCTTTTCCATCCGTTTGGTGCAAACCGTATCTTTGTATCTTGATTCGTTTTCGAATTATTCATTTTTAAAGTTTGTCCTGACTTTTGGATCACCCGGTATTTCAAGCGCCATCGCGCCATCATCGGTGCACGTTTTATCGGTGCACATTAATGTGCACTGATGATGGGCGCGATGGCGCTTGAAATATATATGCACAACTAAAAAGGATGATGATTTAAGGTAGTTATTTATATTCTAAGTTACTCAATCCTTTGCTTTTGTTTAAATTTATTAGAACTTAGTTGGAAAGTGATGTCGCATACCCCATTTTGCCCCAACCTTGTACCAACAAATTTTAATTTATTTCGAAGTTTACAAGCCTTTTTACATTATAAAAAATTCAGTAATAATGATGACCTCAAATTGCACTTGGTTGAATTATTTGCTGATAAGAACCAGAAGTTCTAAAAGCGCTAAATCATGAAGTTACCAGAAAGATGGCAGAAAGTCATCGAACAGAATGGAAGATATTTGACTAATTAAAATACATTTTTCATAAAGAAAAAAATGAGTTTTATTTGACACTTAAAAAACTTCAGTTATTTTCTTGCCAACCCAATATAATACAGCAAAACTAATTTACTACTTTCAGGCGTCTTCTTGGTTATTAAAATACAAACAGAAAAGTTAAACGGAAGAGTAAATTATCTCTGTATCTGTTCTGTGTAACACCATTTTAAACTTGACATAAACCGAATGCTTGATTGAATCAAAAGAATATATGCAAATTTGAAATCTTAAATCCTTCCTCGCGATCTCCATGCCATTCGCTCAATACTTAGTCCAATAAAAGCGAAATGGTTTATACTAAGTGATAGAGCATCCGACGCATTACATCCAATCATGTGTACAAGTAAAGTTATTTATTATATCCCTTACCCCCTGGAGGTGTTATGGAAGTAACGAAATAAAATTCTCGCCTCACGAAACCTTTTACTTTCTCAAGCATTTCTTTATAGAACTTTATCCTAATCGCTTCATTAAGCTCAGCAGGTTTACTACTCACTTTGGCAAAGATGCTTGTCAAGGGCATTTGGACGATGAACTTGCTTTCTTTCTCCGGATGTCAAACGAAGAAAACTTCTGCGATAAAAATATAGTGAATCATAAAGTGGGTAGTGATGGATGAGAAATAGAAATATTACATTGTACAAGTATTTATGTTACTTTTTGGAAAGAAACTTTTTTACTTTTTAAAAAATAATCATTGTTACGTTTGCAATATATTAATCATATAATTTACTTTTTAATATTGAGAATTATTGTTACTTGGGAAGTTTAATATCTGTAATACTACTGCCTCTGAATTGTATTCTAAATGAAAGGTAAAGTGCATATAGCCGTTTTGAACTGGTTTGTAGTAAGCATGTACAAAGGCATACTTTTGAATACTATAATGTTTCCAATGACCTTCGCAAAAAGATATGAAAAGTTTAGGCCTTTTTATGGTATCTAAGGAGAAAATGATGATAACAGACGAAGACAATCAATTACTCAAGCCCCCTCCCCCTTTTTTTTAATTTCGTAAAAGTTGGTTTAGAAGAACGTTAAAAAAGATCACGTTCAGTCACCTGACAATGCAAAATTGACGCATATGGCGAAAAAATCCGATAAGAATATATTAAAATGACAGCTGTTGCTGTCTAGATATCTAGCATCGTCCGGGAAATTTTCCAATTTCTGGATATGCCATTTCATTTGAGGATTTTACAGATCTTGCCAAGTGCATCATAAGAATGAAAGAAAATGTCAATCTTTGCTCGGTTCTGGGTGATTATCAATGTTGCCAGATCTGGCGGATTTTTTATTCAATAAATCACCAATAATTTTAAAAAGCGATATTTATATACATAATAGACGATTAATTTTCGAAGTGATTAGGCAAACGTTACAATTAAAAATTATTGGTGATTATTGAATAAAAAATCCTCCATACCTGGCAACACTGGTGATTATATAACCTTGATTTATCTTCATAACAAGTTTTTAACAGTGAATCTTCTTATTGCAGCGTAAAGTTTTTTCTTTACTGATGTATTATAACATAAATGCTCATGCTCTGTAAACGAAAAAAAAAAAAAAAAAAAAAAATCTATTTTTATATAGAACGTTGTTAAAGAATAAATTTTGGCTTTGTAAAATATACTGTAAAGCAATGAATGTCCTTTCTAAATTTGATATGAATATTTGCGAATCGTCGTGTCTATTAGATTTATTTTCTAACATTATGTAAAAACGATCACGTAAATTTGAAGGATACATACAGAGTGTTTAAAAATAATCTGGTGAAAATGAAATGCCATATAGAGAAGACTGAGAAAAAGTGTTTATGAAAGTGCCCCCCCCCCCCCCCCCCCGCTTGTGAATGCTAACATCTAAAGAAATACTAACAACAGATAAGTGAAAGACAAGGTAAAGTCGAAGGAAACAAACGTTTTAATGACAAAAATTTTTACTATATGTTCTAGATAAACAATTCCAAACAGTGATACAAGATTTATAACGACGATGTAGGGATACATTGTTAAAAATTTGGTGTTAGTTTGAACCAAAACTTGGTACTGAAGTAGCTGCAACCACCCTTTTACAATGATTTGGTAATTTTATGTTGAACCAAATATTGGTTTGTTTTAAATAACAAAATAAATTCAATATTCGACCGACTCGGGGATCGCACTGAAGACCTTCTTGTCTCAAGTCTAACACTCTGGTACCGTTGCCATGCTTTCTTGCCCGCTAATTCTGTTTCGATGATTTTGATAAAAGGGGCTAAATTTTCTAGGTCTTATCTTGGCCCATGGGTGAGTTGCTACACAATTTGCACTTTACCCTATTAATTCGACCACAGTCTTTAATTTAAGCTTGGTTTGGTTTCAATAAGAATTTTACTGATTCATGCTTACCTTGTGAGTGGATGTATGGTAAATCTCAGTTTTGATGCAACTTAAATTCAATCTCAAGAAATAGAGAACTTAAAAGGGAGATTGAGCCATATTATGGTATTGCTTATAACTTTACTCCATATAGTGGTTCAAGTTTGAACTGAAATTTTTAACAGTGTATAGTTGTACATTAGGTAAGAAAAGTGAAATGTTAAATTAATCAGCAGTTTCCGTTAGATACCTTTAGCTTACTAGCCATTTTTTCGCAATTTCTTTGACTGATTATCAAAATAATTTTCTTGGTTGATTTTTTTTTTTTTTTTTTTTTTTTGAAATCGCTCATTGTTTCTTTAAGTCCATGTTTTAAGGTTGCCTATTTTTTAGAAGGATGCATTTCAAGTTCTCAAATTTTTCTGACTGGTCCGTTTTATGATTATTGAGGTTTCTGAAGGAACGGTTTTGAGATCTATTTTTTTCTTTAGGAAAAATCTCCCAAAATGTCATTTTTAAATCATCTAATTTTTTTTTTTTTTTTTTTTTTTTTGTGACCAATTTCTTTGCTGATTAAAAAATTAATAATTACATTCAATCGCAGCTAATTCATGAAATATGTGATATATTTTGCTGATGATTATTTAAACATGCAATTATTTCAGCAATAACCGATAAAAATCGGCCTTTTTTTCAAATCTGATTCCCGAAATATGGTTTATTTTGTCCCAAATCAACATTTTTTTTTTTTTTTAAATCTTTTATATGTTAGATTTCCAGAACGTGCGATATTTTTGTGTCCAAAATGCGGAACCATTTCGCTGATGTTTTGTTTAATTTACATTTAATTACCGAAATACACAGTTTTCACGTGATCATGCTGACGAATTGATTATAAGTCCCCGCGTGGCGAGTAGTGAGCATATATTTTCAGGTCTACGATTGATAGTAAGCACAAGATCCTGATAAAAACCAATGTGATTTTCATAGATAATGCTCTTAATGTTACGACAAAAGAAAAGAAATTCGTAACGAGGCATTCTGTTCAAAATCCGAATGAGTACTGGCGATTACAGTCAGCGAGTTTGTTTTCACTTGCGATCTCATTAGCGCCCCTACCAACTAAACATATTTGCATTCATATATCATATCATCTTATGTAGATCCCCTCTACCTGCATTTACATTTTGCCAAATATTTTTAAAGTATTTTATTTATTTATCTATTAATAAATGTATGTATCCATACACACACACTTTTATTTTGATTTTATAGAAAAAATATTTTTAAAATCGATTGTAGGGACTGCAAAGAAAGAAAGGGAATAAAGGAGTATCGTGGTAAGAGGGCTTAACGTCGTACTATAGCTACACGTGGGTTGTTAGCGATGGATTTGCTCCTAGAGCTGGTTTGAGACACGGTATTACAATTTTGATCTACCACGTAAGCGATGGTTTCCTCACTCCAATTTCGGTAACCCCCTGTGATATTATTTTTTACATAAAAACAGAGGGAGAATGTGAATTAAAAAATATAATAGCAATTTTTAAAATAATTTTCTATATCTATATTTTTCTACATGTTTTTCAATGTGAAAAAAAATAAAAAAATAAATAAAAATAATAATAATAATAATCACATCAAAAATATATGTGATTATTTTATTGTTATTCACATTTGTATTCAAATTGAAGCTATCTAAAATAGTGCTGCACCGAGTAGCACTTTGGCCGAGTAGCCGAATACCGAGTACTCGGCCTTTTACTACTCGGCCGAGTACCGAGTAGCCGAGTACCGAGTAGTTCTAAGAAAGAATAATTGATGCATATAAAGAAATTTGCAGATCTTGAAATTTAAAAAAAGGCTTTTGAACATAAAATTTAGTTAAATGGTAAACAGATGCTTTCATGCAGAACTTTTGTAGTGTATATACATAATTAGGTTCATTGCTATATTTTGATACTTTCAGCATAGTGGATTACTAAAACCATAACTGATAACTTTATTCTTAACATCTTTTTTAGGTATGAAATTATCATCCTCAGATAATTCTTAGAGAATATAAAAGTTACTAGGCACTAAGGCTTAATTTAAGATACATGAAATTCACATATGAAAGGGGAACATTAAAATATTTTATAATTTCAAACATGATAGGCTTCATTAAACTTCATATCGTAGAAATGTAAAATGACAGGACAGGTGGTTTTGGGGCATAATTGGCAAAACAACAGATTTGATTATGAAATATGTTTTAAATGTTTTAGTGTATTTACCTTTTTTATGTATAACGTAAAATGCCATAAAAGCCTTTACTCGGTTAAATGCCCCCTCCCCTTTTCACTTTTTTTTTTTTTTTTTTTTTTGTTCTTAAAATACTAAATAAATGCACCTTTTGCTCAACGATAGACTGTATCTGAATAGGCCATAGTTTTTTATGTTATTTTATAGTATAAAATTCAAAATCAATCTTTTCTTACCGATTTGAGAGTGTCTTATTTTTATTTGCACAAATGTATAACGAAAATTTTGTGTTAATATTACATAGAGCTTCTTTTTTTTTTTTTTTTTTTTTTTTTTTTCTAAAATATTTTATTTTTTTCTGATTTATGGGTACAATTTTATGTACTATGTTTTTATAAAATAATGCATATTACATTCATACATGATAGTTATAATTAAAAGCTCATATCATGAATCATCTCTATACTAAGTTTGGTAACAGCCCGTTTTAACTGCAGGAAGCTGTTATAGCAAAAATTTTAATTATAATGACTCTATATTTATATTTTCATATTTTTTTAGTTTAGTTATAAAATAGATATCTCTCATTAGCACATTTCTTTCAATAATGCATAAAAATAGTGAAATTCCCACAACTACTCGGTATTGGCCGAACACATAGCCTAAATTTGGCCGAGTACCGAGTACTCGGCAAATAGGCCGAGTAAGCCGAGTGCCGAGTATATACCGAGTACTCGGTACAGCTCTAATCTAAAAATATGACACATGCACTATGCAACAGTCATTTTCAATATTCAACCATGAAATCGTAGAAACAGCTTTTTGTTATTAGTACAATAAAAAGCTAAGTTATTATAAAGGTGATGCAAATGCAAATATTAGGAGCATACCATGAGAGATGATGCGAGGGCACGCTAAACGCATGAAATGATCGTCTGCAGCTTAAAAAGGAGGTGGAAAGGCGCATTTCCAGACATTTCGCGCAAGTGAAATTACATACTGAAAAACCTGCCTACGAATATTTACCCACTTGCGAGAATTTGTTCAATGTATTAAGTTTATGAAAAAGATGTTAAATTTACGTAATTAGTATCCTCTAGTTTGAATTTTCTCCCCCCCCCCCCCACACACACACAATTATAAAGTACTGGAAATAGCTTCACTGCGCAGAGACTTTCATTGCAGTAAAACTAATGGCTTATACAGAAATTAATTTTGGAAATGATTTAAACGATTTTCTTGGTGATTTGGCAATTTTATCATCAAACATCTGATGGAAAATATCCAATAATTTCCTAAATAAAATATTCTTTGGAAAATCAAAAATCGTATTGATTTCAGTATTTTAACTCAATTTAATGCTTTTTTTTTTTTTTTTTTTTTTTTTTTTTTATAAATTTTTTTGTTATTATTTTTAAATTGCTAAATTTTATGCATATAATTTTGAAAAGTTTTCAGTTATTTTTCTTTCAATAATACACTGAGAAGAAGTTTTTAAAAATATTAAATATGTACGATTAGAACGATTATTAAAAACTATCGTTTTTTATATTTTCTGTAAACATGAAAATGAGTGTATGTGTCTTACTTAATGTATATATATTATATTATAAGGATATATATAATGTATATATATCCTTAATGTATATATATTATATATTATATTAATATATGCAAACTTTTTTTTTCAGTCCTTTGATATTACAATATTTAATAGGAAAAACGTCGATTACACAAAATAATAACATGTGAAATGCTACCAATAATCGCTCTATTTCAAATATCTATATAATATGTCTATAGTGTGGACAAATTACAATAAAATTTTGTCGAAACGATAGAATAATGGCGTAAGGTATTATCTGATTGGTCAACCTAGATCAATTTGTCGCTAATTTAAAAAAGAACTCTACTAAAATTTAAAAGGAAGATAAATTATCTTAAGCGATTATAAACGCATTGGCTAGAGGTTTCGGCTACAAAAATTTAATCTAATACGGTTGAAATGAACATTTTCTTAAGGAAATTGAAAAAATATTAACTTTTGTGTTGACATATACGCTCAAAAATCTCATATTTTGAAATATATTTTGAAGAATTTAAAGCACCTTCTATTTAATAGTGGCTATTTGGCAGGAATTTGGTATCGCCATCTATTATAAATTTAGATTTTTTATTCATTATAAATAGAATGAACATTATTTGTTTTTATTTAATTATTTATTTTGTAGATATATTTATTAATTATGGAATTTTTGTTATATATGGTGATATGGTAATTTATTTTCGTCTAATTTTACAAATAATTGATTTTTAATATAACAATAACTTAATTTAATGCTAAGAATTTTTATTTCAACAGTGTAAAAAAGTATTTTCTAAAATTAAAATTATAATGCAAATGTCAAAGATTTAAATATCTTCAATAAATAAAAAAAATCTGGAATGACTCCACTCGACTTTCCGAACATTAAGTAATTAATGATTGTATAAGTAAAGTAAAGTAAGAGAAGTCGTTCAATAAACAAAAGAGAAATTATAATAGAATGTTTGAGTATTTTTCTCCATATAGTATGTTCTTTAATTTAACACTTACGCTTCAAATAATCTGAGCCGATAGATCACAATGATAAAGAAATTTCTGTTATGTCTCTGTAAAAATCTATAAGTACTAGATCCACCAAAATCTGTACAGTTCATGTGACGGTGACTTACGAGTATACATTTTCAGCTTAATCGAATAAGCCATTGAGAGGCTGTCGCACTTATAAAAAATTGAAGCCATAAGCCATAATGATAAAGATTTTTTCTTTGTGTCCCTGTAAAAAAACTATAAGTGCTAGATTCACGAAAATCTACACAGTTTGTGCAACGATGACCTATAATATGTGTATAAATTTTCAGATTAATAGAGTGAGGTGTTTAGACGCTATCGCACTTAAAAAAAAAAAAAAAAAAAAAAAAAAAAAAAATTGGGCCCATAGGTCATAATGATAAAGAATTTTTCTTTGTGTCCCTGTAAAAAACTGTAATCGCTAGATTCACCAAAATCAACATGATTCGTGGCTACGGTGATCTGTAACATAGTACCAACTTTCAGCTTATTCGAAAAAAGCGTTTAGCAATATTGTATTCATTCACATAAATATACACACACACACGTACATGCACACACATACATCATCGTAAAATAGCAAAAATGAACTCAGGGTACCACAAAATATATAGAAACACCAAAATTTCAAAGTCGTATTTTTGACATGATTACAACATTTTCCTTACAATGTATGTTCGGAAAGTAAAAGGGGAAAAAAAAACCCCTGAAAAATTTCAGTTATTTTATTTATGAGGTTTTTGTGAAAATCATATTAAGTATGTACATACTATCACGCAGATGTTCTGCGCAGGAAAGGTTAATTTTAATAAAGAGGACTAATATAGTTGGAGCACGATGAATTTTAGAAAACAGTTAAAAACTTGAATATAACCTTTATTGGCAAAATTTGCAGAAGACTGAACATAAGTTAAAGTGTTTTCAATATTTTTCATCATTTAATTTGAAACTAATTTCAAGTAAACATTAAGCAGAAACGTTATTTTGGATTTTTCTTTTAAAATGTTGTGTATTATTATCGATATAAATATACAAGTGTCATTATTATTATTATTATTATTATTATTATTAAATTATTTCCTTCCTCATTTTTTGCAACTTTTGAGAATTATTATATTTGATTACCTGTGAAACAAACGCAACATCAATCACTGGCAAATTATTAACGAATACCGTAGCTGTCCAGCTGATCAGATCTGAACAGAAATAAATTTTCACACAATAACAAAGAGTTATTCTAGTCAGTGAATATAACGTTTATTCCTCACCTGAATTATGTTTAAACCAACAAAATATCTACGGATTTCCTGGTTATTAAGATTGGTGCAATTCCTAACGCACAACCCCCTCTCTCCAGGCTCGTTAGAATGCTTTTTTATACATCCATGAATGGCAATATGACGGATGCTGCTTTTCAATGGAAAGGACAAAAGTGCATCGTCCTGTTAGCAGGTAAGTTTAGCCCAGAATTTTGCCATAAATGCTTCATAATATGGAAATAAAATCGCACAGTGAATGTACGTACACTCACGAAAAAGAAATATTCAAATGCATGATTGATGTAAAATAAATAAATAAATAAATAAACGGAGGTATAATTATGTATATTCACAGAATATGGTGTACTCTGCAAATTTTACTTGATTATGCGTGCATAAATAGGCATTATTATTATTATTATTTTTAATCTGCAGGTACACATCATACTATTAAAATCTCTTTGGTGTCCGGCTAAAAAAATTAAAAAAATAAAATCTCTTTGGTGTCTTCATGAACCACTGAATACAAAAAGTAGCGGAAGGAGAGAAATAAAATGAGAAATAACCCAAGGATTCCGAGTTGAAATGAAATTACATTCTTCCAATTAATTAAAAAGGTATCAATTTGAAACTCAAAACAAGTAGGGTAGATGCTCCAGCGATTGGCATGCTCCAGTAATTGACATCTATCCCGAAATAATTAATAAATAAGAAAAATAAGAAAATCATATATTTTATATGTAAGAATTTTAACATTTTATGTCAAACACTGGAGCATAGGGTGCTAATAACTGGTGAAATGAATAACTAGCACTGTCAAACACTGGCACATAGGGTTCCAGTTACTGATAAAAGGAAAAACTGGCAGTGTCAATTAATGGAACATTGAGTGGGTGTCAAATAAAAATTCATAAAAAAAAATAACTGTTATCAAATGCATAGATTTTAACATATATGTGGTTCTGAATGTCTTTCATAGCATATGTACTAACTTAAGATTTCTAAAAATATTTTCTGATGACTAGAACATTAAAAACATCAGAGATTGCTCTAAATGTGTCATTCACTGGAGCACTTACCCTATAAAATAATCATCACAATGAACTACTAAAAATATGTCCATTTAAAACAATGCCAACTTTCTGAAGCGGTTGGTCAGAAAAATACAACCAGTGTACCGCTTTAGAAACCTATCGTTATTAAGGAATTTTTAACTGACCCCTCAATGAAGGCCAAAAAAATGTAGAAAAATACCAAACTATGAAACTAAATATATCTCCGTTAATTTTGGGCGCACAGAAGTGAAACATTTTATGTTATATTTGTTAGTCTGAATGTCAACTTTTACTAAATATGATTATAGGGGTCTGAGGACTGTATAAAAAGTTAATTTTTGTAATTTTCAAAAAATAGATTTTTTTTTTAATTTAAACATGCCATTTCGTAAATGCTTATATTTAAAAAAACATTTTATTAAAACCGGATGTAAAGTACGTCATGTCCATTTTGTGAAAAAAGTTATCACCACGTTTTTGATGTGCATATTTTGTTTTATACAGAGGCATTAAACACTATGTCGAGCTACTATAAAGGAGATAAGACATAGGAAAATAAAACCATGCCCATTTTCGTTATTCATGACAAATGTATTTCTTTACACCATCATTAACATCATTCCTAAAAAAAATGCATTTTTGTGACATGGTGTGCTTCACCTCCAAGGCACAGACATATTATGAAAGAACAAATAATAGAATTTCAGTAATTGTTAATTTTTGAGGTTTCTATGATAGTTTTTAAAAACTTAAGCTTCATATATCAAAAGTAATATTTTTTAACATTACGTTTAGAAACTAGATTTATGTTCAGGTAGAGTTACGTTACAAATGAGAGAATGATAAATCATGTTTAGACAAAAAGCAAATTCTACGTATCTCATATTTATAAAAGAGTATCTGTTAACCCATTTTATAGACAAAAGAATATGCGATGTAAAATTGCTTACATTTGTTTAATTTTCATACCAGTTTATATGCATTTTTTTATATAGACTTATATGCTAAGGATAATGTTATAGTAGTCAAGTTTAGGTAAAAACTGAACATGCTGCTAAAATTTCAATAATGGGATCAATATTCCATTATGAAAAGAATTTGAAGTTCCTAGACCATGATCCTTACACTTTTTAAAATTTTACCAAACAAAACTTTTGCATTTCAGTCTTTGAAAAGTAGGGACCGTTGCTATTTTAGTAATAACTGCCCGTTTGAGGAATATGCTGTTAACTATGTGGGGAACGGATTAAAACTGATTATGTATAATTAAGTATTGATATTATATTTTTTAATTAAAAAGTAAAAGAACAACGCGGAAAATCATGATCTAAGCGTAATTTGATGGAAGGAAAAGACTTATCGTATTTAAGAAGAATATTAAATTTCGGCTGAAATTTTTTGACTTTAAATTATAATACTAAATTTATGTATTCCGGTAAAGATCTGTTAATCACTGGCAGTTGATAAAAGGAGGACATTAAAAAAAATATATATATATATTTGAACATGATTTTTAATTTTATTAATATAATCATAGTAAATTTTTTCTTAGGTTATAGAAAGGACCAAAGGTTCAACACTGAATATTTAAAACAATTTATTGAAATGATATGGTTTGATTGCCCTTATTAGATTTAGTGATCGATTTAATACCGAAATGTAGAGAGAACACTTCTGAGAAAGAGAAACTGTAAACTGTAACAACTGTGCATGTATATATTTCTATAAGCAATCATTAATGTACAGGCGGAAAAAAAACCCCGCAACATTCGCTGTAATTTCGTTATTAACTGACGCAGAAAAGTCTACTAGACACCATTCAACAGGAAATTAAGTGCACTTTTTGAAAATGGTGTCAAAATTCGAATTAGGGATCCTCTACATATTCAAATGAGCGCCAACTTTGATTTTTTCAATAGCAACACCCAATTTTGACTTCATAATTGCAGAGCTGCCAAGTTTTTTAACTTTTAATTCAGAGTTGACACCAGTATTTTTAAATTTATATATTTTCGACGATTAATATTACCGAAAACAGCTATAAAATTTTTCCGGTTTGAAGTCTCCCGTAAAAAACAGTAGATTTGGCACCTATGTAATTGAATTCATGAGAGTCTGACAGTGCGGAAAAGTATACAGTTTGTATACTTTATTTTAATATTCATACAGTTATAACCAAAAATGTGTTAGGGGTTTATCTGTAAATCTAAAAAAATAAAATTAAGATCCTACAAAAGTTAGAAAAAATTTTACTGTTTCACACCGGAAATTTTTTAAGAAAAACGTATTATGAGAATTAATAATGATCAAACTCTATAATTTTTACAGCATCTTGACTATCCCCAATTTTGTTTTTTTGAATACGTGTATACTTAAATACTTCATTAGAGAATACATTTTGTAGTCCAAGCGGCGGCTGCAAAAAATTGACTTGATAAGGTATGAAGCTGATTTTTTTTCTATAGATAGAATTCATTGTTAAAGTGAAAATCTGATAGGGTTGCCTGATCAAAGCCGTCAAGTTTAAGAGAAACAACCTCACTTCCGGTCACAATTTAAACGATTTTCGAACCTCACAAGTGTGAAGATGAAACCGGTGCTAAAATATAGAGATTAATTTGCTCTTTAAAATGGCATAGGGTTGCCGGGTCAAAACCGTCAAGTTTCAGAGGTTGCCTCGATAATAGGGGTCAAATTTAAACGATTTTCGAACCCCACAAGTGTGAAGATGAAACCGGTGCTAAAATGTACAGATTAATATGCTCTTTAAAATGGCATAGGGTTGCCTGGTTAAAGCCGTCAAGAAACAGAGGTTGCCACAAAAATTGGGGACGTATTTTGCGATTTATTTACCCAAGTAAAAAGTGATTTACCCAAGTGTAAAGATGAAACCGGTGCTAAAATGTAGAGATTAATATGCTCTTTAAAATAACATAAGGTTGCCTGGTCAAAACCGTCAAGACCCGGAGGTTGCCTTGAAAATAGGGGTCAAATTTAAACGATTTTCGAACCTCACAAGTGTAAAAATGAAACTGGTGCTAAAATGTAGAGATTAATATGCTCTTTAAAATGGCATAGGGTTGCCTGGTCAAAGCCGTCAAGAAACAGAGGTTGCCTCGAAAATAGGTCAAATCTGTCAAGTAAAGCAGTCAACCACAAAAAAATAGGCGAGTTTTGAAGATTTCTTAACGAAGTGTAAAAAAAATACGAATAGCATTAACAAAGAAAATGAATAAGGATGAAATTATATGAATATTTGAAAGGTGCAGCTGGTTCCAGAATGTACAGCGTAGGAGTTATTTTAAAATGGCATATGTTTGCCTGGTAAAATTCGTAAAGAAATAGCGGTCAGTCTCCAAAAAGCTAACGAATATTAAAGGTGTTTAACACAAAGTGAAACACACATGAAGACTATTTAAAAAAGTTTAAACACGAAATGATTAATATTTAAAAGATGAAATTGCGAACTAAATGTAGAACATACAACACTTTTCAATTTGCTTACGACTGTGCTTCAAACCTGTCAAGGTATGAAAAGGAAGCGAATTTCAATATTCGTTTATTTTATTTGTTTAATGATATAAGAGATTTTAAAGCATAAAGAAAATTAAATTATTATGCGTGACCATTCTTTTTCTAATCTCTATAAAACTAATTTCAGCTCACGAGCTCGTTTTTTCCCCATTTTTTAATACTTAAAATATTCAAATTGTGTCAAAGTATTGAGAAGATAAATTCCCTGAAGAAATATATGCGGCTGCTTTGTAGAATTTTATACGAAAATTTTGGGTTGTGCCGATTTTGTTATATTAAAAATTTGTCAATGTTAGAAAATTTTCTCAATTAATTTTTTTTTATATCTAATTAAAAATAATCAATAATACCTTCTGCAAATTACTTATGGGTATAAATAAAGCGAAAAACATTTTTAAAAAACTGATAAATTTTTCGCGTTTCTTAATAACCATGAATTAATTTATGAAATTGAAATTTGTAAATCTTGCTGCAAATGTGAAATAAGAGTTTTTTTTTTTTTTTTTTTTCATTTCATTTAATTATTTGTTTTGTATACTAACAGAATTTTTTATTATGAGTTTCTTGGGAATTATTATCTTCATTTCTGTTAACTTTTGCGGGCGTATTTTCTTATCTGTATCCGCATGCTACATTTTTAATTTTTGCTATTAACTAGTTGTTTTTATGGGAAATTTTAGAACAGTTTCATTACAGTTTATTTATTTATTTTTTCTTTTTTAAATACTTTTTCTTTTTTTTCTTCACATTGTATAAAAAACCCTTCAAAATTAGCTTTTTTTTTTTTTTTTTTCGAGGCAATCACTATTTCTCGAGATTTTTTCACCTGGCAACCCTATGATAATCTAAAGAGAATAGTATTCTCTATATTTTATAAACGGTTTCATTTTTAAATATGTTAGGGTAAGAAAATCGCTAAAATTCGCCCCCCCCCACACACACGCACACACTTTTCGTGGCAACCTCTTTTCTTGGCGGTTTTGACCAGGCAACCCTATGCCATTTTAAAGACCATATTATTCTCTACATTTTAGCACTAGTTTCATCTTTACACTCGGGTAAATCATTTTTTACTTGGGTAAATAAATCGTAAAATACGCCCCCCTTTTTTCGTGGCAACCGCTGTTTCGTGACGGCTTTGACCAGGCAACCCTATGCCATTTAAAATGTATATTATTCTCAACATTTTAGCACCGGTTTCATCTTTACACTTGTGGGGTTCGAAAAGCGTTTAATTTCGACCCCTATTTTTGAGGCAACCTCCGGGTCTTGACGGTTTTGACCAGGCAACCTTATGCCATTTTAAAGAGCATATTAATCTCTACATTTCAGCACCGGTTTCATCTTTACTCTTGGGTAAATCACATTTTACTTGGGTAAATAAATCGTAAAATACGTCTCCTATTTTCGTGGCAACCTCTGTTTCTTGACGGCTTTGACCAGGCAACCTATACCATTTTAAAGAGCATATTAATCACTACATTTTAGCACCGGTTTCATCTCCACACTTGTGGGGTTCGAAAATCGTTTAAATTTGACCCCTATTATCGAGGCAACCTCTGAAACTTGACGGTTTTGATCAGGCAACCCTATGCCATTTTAAAGAGCATATTAATCTCTACATTTTAGCACCGGTTTCATCTTCACACTTGTAGGGTTCGAAAATCGTTTAAATTGTGATCGGAAGTGAGGTTGTTTCTCTTAAACTTGACGGCTTTGACCAGGCAACCCTATCAGATTTTCATTGTAACAATGAATTCTATCTATAGAAAAAAAATCAGCTTCACACCTTATCAAGTCAATTTTTTGCAGCCGCCGCTTGGACTATTAGATTGGTCGGGTAGCGTTCTTTGAAAAATGTGCGGTATTTTTCAATTCAAAAGTGTCATCGTGGCTATAATTACCAATAAAACTTAAATCTTCCTTCACTTTATTTTGTAGGTGTGACATAACAGATAGATGCCAGTATTTTAATTTATTCTGGAGCATTTTTAGCCTCGCTTTTATTCAATACCATTTAATTTTTTAAGTAATCTTTTCTTATTTTATGGAAGTTACATATATTGGAGAAAAATTTTCGATAAAAAAAGTGGTGCGAAAGGCGGTGCTAAAAATACTCCGGAATAATTTGAATGTTGGCATTTATGCATAATATACGAACTGAAATAATATATATGCATATATATACACATAACGATGCATAAACTAAACCTTTTTCGATAAATTACACTGGTCTGAAAAAAAAATCGAGATCTGATACTATTCTTGCAGATTCTTATGTAAAATGACCTCGTGAATCCGAATATGACCACCATTTTGCCCAGTCACCCACAGTTTTCTAGATACACACCCTCCCTCATTTTTATCATTGTTTGGTAAATTTATAACCATCAGTTTGTTTTGAAGAGGAACGATGAATATTTTAACTGTTAAATGTCTTCTCACCTGAGGAGCTACAGAGGTAGAAAGTTCTAAAACACTAACATTTATAATAAGGAGGAAATGTTGGTGAATGGAGTAAAGTCTCAAAGCCCTCGCAAGAAAGTTTGAATGATTCACTGTACGACGTTTGCTTTCAATATCTCCCACGTTAAATGTTTTGGGCAGTAAAACATGAACAGTAAAATATCCTCCTTTGACACGTGTTAAAGATCACCACACAAGATCACCACCGTCGAAAATACCATAAAGTTCACTCTCTTATCGCAAAACGTGTACTAAAGGTAGATAACAACTGACAACCACAATGATAAGAGCAATGACTTTTAACACGTGTCAAAGCAGGAGATTTTACTGTTCATGTTTTACTGCCCAAATCATTTAACATGGGAGTTATTGAAAGCAAACGTCGTACAGTGGATCAGTGAAACTTTCTTGCGATGGCTTTGAGACTTTACTCCACTCACCGACATTTTGAAAAAAATTTTACTGTATAATTTTTATTATTTGGGGTGTTTTGGTAAGAAAAGGGCAAACTGGAAGCTGGAATATGTAAAAAATAAGAGGAACATTGCGGGAAAAAAAAAAAAAAAAAAAGCAGAAACTGATTGTTTTTATTGATTTTCTTTTATTTTCTGGGCACAAATCCCCTCAAATTTCCTCCTCACTACAAATGTTCGTGTTTTAGAACTTTCTACCTCTGTAGCTCCTCAGGTCAGAAGAAATTTATCGGTTAAAATAATCCTCGTTCCTCTCCAAATCGAACTGATGGGTATAAAATTACCAAACAATGATAAAAATGAGGGAGGGGGTGTATCTAGAAAACTGTTGGTGATTGGGCAAAATGGTGGTCATATTCGGATTCAGGAGGTCATTTTACATAATAATATGCTGAAATGGTGTCAGAGGCAATTTTCATGCCGAGCAGTGTTATTGTAAGGTATCGTGAAGTAAACATTGAACAATTTTAATCGTACTTACCAGTTTTGGTCAGTTTAACTCTTTGAAACTGTACGATTTGTTTTATAATTTCTATGAAAATATAGTTTCTTAGTTAAAATATATTTATAAAAGTAAAATTTAAAGACTAAAGTATCTTTAAAATAATAATCCCCCCTCCCCCACAAAAATAAGTAAATAGAAAAAATAAAGCAATATATGTATACTAAATGATAAACCATTTGACTATGACGGTAGTTAAGAAGCGATTTCACAAGTCTGCATTGCATTCCAATACCATCCTTTTTTCTTTTTTTTTTTTAATTGACAATTTTTACGTTACACATATATTTCTCTATTTTAAACAGTAAGCCCCGCCTACTTAGTTGATTTTTTCCCTTCTAGTGTTCGTTTAAAGGATTCAAAATTTATCACCAGTAATCGATGAGGCAAATGCTACTTGTGTGTGTTTTTACCAAGATAAAATAAGGGGTTTAATACGAATATGCATAGTGACTTTTTCTTTTTCTTTTCTATATTCTTTTGTTTTCGAAGAACGATGAAAGGCGGAGCTTGTTTTCTTTAGAAAACAAGAATTCGTTTGTTAACATTAATGTCTAAAAATAATCTTTTTTGCTTCATTTCTTCACATTTGACGTTGTTGTTATACAGTTTGACCCGTAAATAAAAAAATTAAAAATATTTTGTATAATTTTCTCTGTTATTTTTAAAGATTTTCTTCATTATCTCATGCAAAACTTTATAAGATATGGCTTCCTAAGCCTTTCCGAAAGAAAGATTTATTTATATCTCGGAAACTAATAACTGATATGAGCTGAAAAAATACGCGGAGACAGTATATATTTTGAATTTACTTAAGATACATTATGTGCTTAGAATTTATTTCTAATTTAAACTCTAATGTTGTCTTTTATTTATTACCCACAAATAAAATTATTTCATATTGTGAAAGTATTCTTTGTTTGTATACTTTTATGTTGCATTGATCACGTTACGTTAATCACATGAGTTATGATTGATTTTTTAACAACGTTTCTATTTGTTAAGTAATTGGTATTTATGGCATATTAAAAATTATTTTTCACATTCTTGAATGTAAAAATGTATAAATATTGTATTCTGGGACTGTAAGTTTCGCAGGAATAACTTTGACAATAACTTTGACAATAACAGGCAGTATTTCGTGATAATTGTTTTCGCGATATTGAGAAACAGGTTACGCTGGTCACAAATCTTAATTTTGGCAAAAACATTTGGAAATTAAATAAAAATTTTATGTTAAGGGATATTTTTTTATGAGTTTTAAACATATTCCAATGGGCAGCAAAGAAAATAATATAAAGCTTATAAAGTAATTATAGAAGTAAAGTAATAGCCTTAACTTAACATAATATTATGTTGGCGACATTGGAATGATCCTTAACTCGATTGTTATAACATAGCCTCTTAAACTAGATGCCTGTCGCGTTACTCAGAAAACTGGCCACAGTTGAAGCGGTAGACAGCGCCACCTGGTACAGATTGCGCGACTTTTTTATTCAACATCCACCAAAAATTTTTAAAAGTGGGATATCATATACATAAAAAGCGAATAGCATCGAAGAAACGTCAATTATATATATCATATATCACTTCTTAAAATTATTGGTGACAGTTGAATAGAAAAGTCGCGCAATCTGTACCATGTGGCGCTGTCTACAACTTCAACTGTTCTCAAATTTCTGAGCCACGCGACAGGCATCTAGTTTAGGAGGCTATGGTTTTTATGTGTTATAAATTTCAAAATGCATTATTGACTTCAAGTAGGTATTTTATCTATTCATTTATGTTCTTATCAGGCATCTTATTCAGAATTTCAAATACTTTGTGTATGTCATAGTAAAAAAAGACCTTCTAGTCATTTACGCCATTATAAGGTAGATTTTTAATAACTGCATTTTCAATTTTCTTCAGAAAATAACATCTATGGTTAATAATTATTTATTTCATTATTTTCTGTTAGATAGGGTACTTTATGAATGCTTAACATAACACACTTATTTTTGATTAAACTAATATTTAAATATTAACGTTGCGATTATTGAAAATATTAAATATCAACATTTAATAATGACTGAAAACTGCAAATTCAAAGGGAGAAAAACGGCCTTTTTCATAAAAGTTTTCTATTTACGATCAATTGAAAATGCGTATCAAAATGTATAGTTTTGGGTTATGAAAAATTATTTTTTTAAATATTAAAAAAATATTGTTTAAATTTTTGAATTAATCAGGCATTTTACGATTGGTCTTTGCCATATAATAACAGAGACTTAAAGAAAACATTTTTAAGCTGGAATGGTCAATTAAAAAAAGATGGTTGTTAATTATAAATAGTAATATAGATACTATATTCAGTATCTTTATAGAAATCGTGCTAAAGTATTTTTGTTGCATTATTTGTTTACTTATAAAAATATTCATTATTTCTGAAAGCTTTTAAAAGTAAGCACATCTTCGGAAAGTCAAATTCATTTAAGCATAATACTTACATACACGTTTACTTTAACATGTAATTTTAACATATTTCATTTTAAAAGTCTCGATATTTTAAATTAGCTGTTATTTATAAGTTTTAGCTTAAAATAAAAGTTTTAAAATACGGAAGATTGGGAACAGGATGAAGATGAATTCAGTTACTTGTTTATCTTCAAGATAAACATAGTAATAAACCAAGCTTGTTTTAGATTTTTAGTGAGATAAAAATGTGTCACAAATTTATGGTTATTAGATTATTTAAGCTCCATGAAAGATTGTTTGAATTACTGGACTGTAAAATATAGCTTCTAATGCATTTCAAAATTCGTTTTCTTTCTTTCTTTTTCTTTTTGTCTCTCTTTTTTATCAAAAAATCTGGAGAGACTCCACTCGAATTTCCGAACATTGAGTAATTAACAGTTTTGTAGATAAAGTAAAGAAAGAGGAGTTGTCAAACAAACAAAAGAGAGAAAATCATAATAGAGTGTTTGAGTATTTTTCTCCATATATTACACGATGTTTTATTTAACGCTACTGAACTTTGAGCCCATAGATCATAATGATAAAGAATTTTTGGTGTGTCCCTGTAAAAACCTATAAATGCTAGATTCACCAAAATGCTTATAGTTAGTGCAACAGTGATTTGTAATATTCATATAAATTTTCAGCTCAATTGAATAAGGCGTTTAGATGCTATCGCACTTTTAAAAATTTGGTCCCATAGGACATAATGATAAAGAATATTTCTTTGTGTCCCTGTAAAAAAACCGTAAGTATTAAATTCACCAAAATCTATACAGTTGGTGCAACTGTGACCTATAACATGTGTACAAATTTTTTGCTCAGATTAATAAGGCGTTTAGACGCTATCACACTTTTAAAAATTTGGCCCCAAAAGCCATAATGATAAAGAATTTTTCTTTGTGTCCCTGTAAAAAAACTATAAGTGCTATATTCTCTAAAATCTATACAGATTGAGTATCTGTGACCTGTAATATGGGTATAACTTTTTTGATCAATTGAATAAGGCGTTTAGATGCTATCGCACTTTTAAGATTTTGTTCCCATAGGCCATAATGATAAAGAATTTTTCTTTGTATCCCTGTAAAAGAACTGTACGTGTTAGATTCACCAAAATCTATAGGGTTCGTACTACGGTGACTTGCAACATGCGTACCAATTTACAGCTCATTCGAGCAAAGCGTTTAGACTCTAGCGTGTTCACTCACACACATATACATACACACATGCATATATCATCGCAAAAATAGTGAAAACGGACTCGTTGGACCTCGAAACGTATAGAAACATCAAAATCTCAAATTCGGATTTTTGACATGATTACAATACTTTCCTCACTATAGTGTTCGGAAAGTAAAAAGAAGGAATTTTTCTTCTTGGATAGTTAAACGCAGAAGCACTACTTATACATAATTTTTAATAAGATGTTGCCAAATGTCGTGTCTAGTAATATAAATAAAATCAAAATTTCGCATACTTTAAAACCCTCTTAATAATTTCTTTATATACATTTTAAAAGTACGTAAAAGAACACACGATAACACCAAATAAATCTAAATCAAACTAAAGAACATGTCAAATGGTAATCAAGACTAACAGATTTACGTAACGCAGCTTATATTAGGAAAATTATATTTTACTGGGTTATTGTCATATTCAGTATATAAAGGTGCCATGTACAATAAATATAAAATTCCAAATTTAGTGTATTTGGTTATTGACAAGTATTGAAAGAAAGTTTAAAAGTTTGAAGAATCACTAACGGACTTTTTCTCGTTTCAAATCAGAAGTATGTAGGGACTTCAGTGGAGATGGAAGTTACAATATAGGAATATTATGATTAGACTATTTATGCTCAAGCGAATGGGAGAGATAAATCTGATTCTAGATCTTTCGAAAGATAACCATATTGAAAATTTACAACCCCCAGGAGGGGGGGGGGGGGAGAAACGATGTTCCTACATACACAAACTTTTTTCTCTAGTCTACTACTACTATTATCAACAATTCATATAAATTTTACAACCACACGTTAAAAATAACTCTCATTATGTACATTTATACGAAATTTTGTCCTACACTGCCATGTTAAAAATTTAGAAAAAATAGGATCACAGCGCCACCTGTTTAACGATGGATCCCCAAATCTAATCAGTACCAGTTTAGGTCAGGGTCCAACTAAATACCAAGTTTGGTTAAAATCCGCTCTTTGGTTTGTGCGATACAGCGCCCACAAAATTTGTGATTACACACAGACAGACCGACAGACATTTTCTAAAAACAGCCGAATCGTGTTGACATCCTAAAACGTGTAAATCCATCGAAGACTTTCACGAATCCAAAATTCTCTCTCTATATATACAGAAGAAAGTAAAAAGTAATAAAAACATGGAGGAAAAATTGTTTTCGAATGGTGAACAAGGTAAGAGTAACGAATAATATATAAATTTTTGCATACACTGATAAGTTTATGCAGGACAAATTTAAGCTTCTTTTGATGATGTAGAATAGAAATACTCCAATGTGCTTTTTTTTTTTTTTTTTTTTTTTTTTTTTCATTAACCCTTTGTTGCATGGTGTCTACTGTAGTGGACAAAAGTTTAATTTTTTTTCCTTTCACACAAATGGTTTTACAGATTTGGTTTCAATGTTTATTCTTACTGTATTATTTAAGCTTTCAGCTGTTGCTCATAGATAGCCGCATAATATAAATTACAGATTGCATTGCTAGTTTGAAAATAGCGTCAACCTCTACTTCCAAGTTAGTATGATTTCTCATTGTAAACATTGTATACAAGTGCTAAACCTTTTTTATTTTGACATTTTGCATTTTGAAATAGTAATTTTAGGCATTGTAGAATATGTTTGAATAGAACACTTATTTTCAGATGCTATTTTTCATGAAAATTGATGTATTTTTCTTTTTGTCAACTACAATGGACGTTATGAACATAGGCTAATGTAGGACTGTTCTCGTTTGTCCATTGTAGTGGTACAAAAAGGAATTATTTCATTTTATAGATGTTACCGTGATAAATTCTTGGCTTCTTTGCAAAACTGTCATACCACACTGTCATTTCTATGCAACTAGGATTTTTCAAGATGTCCATTGCCAAAGGACTAATACAAGCAGTATCAAGAGTAATTGATGAACAAGATACAGAAAGACTTGTGTAAACAAGGGCCAATGTCAGTGTAAACACCTACAAAAAAAAAGTCAGTCAAAGCAAGCTCTGTCCTCTACGGTGGAAAGGATCATTTTGCTAGACAAATATCAAATAGTGCTCAAAGATGTAAGATGGAGTTATGCTCAAGAAAATCTACATATTCATGCGTAAAAGGCAAAGTACATTTGTGTATCGATGACAAAAGTGACTGCTTTTATTATTTTCATCACCACTTCTACTTTAGATATCCTGTTTCTATATGCATACTGTCCACTACAGTGGACAAACTGTAACTTTTAATAAATATAGTTTAAAAAAACTAAAAAACACGCTTTTAAAGCACATCAAACTAAAAAGTGAAAAATAATTCTTAATATAAGCTGAAAACAATAATGAACGAAAAATACTAGTATAATTGTGAAAAGAGCGTGGGGTGCTTTGTGCCATATTTTTCGTATATCGAGCAACCCACGCTTTTTTCACAATTATACTAGTATTTTTCGTTCATTATTGTTTTCAGCTTATATTAAGAAATATTTTTCACTTTTTAGTTTGATGTGCTTTAGAAGCGTGTTTTTTAGTTTTTTTAAACTATATTTATTTTTCACTTTTTAGTTCGATGTGCTATGAAAGCATGCTTTTTAAACTATATTTTAAACTATATTTATTATTTTATTATTTATCACATAAATAGCTACAGTATGTAAGTTTTTGGTTAAAATATTTACACACAATCGAAAATATCCCCATTCGACTTGCAGGCCTCTTAAATCTATCTGTACCAATTTTGAACGTCCTAACTGTATTTCTATTTGTTTTTGCCCCATAGCCCCCCTTACCCCCTCACCCCCCTATCTGCCCCTCCTAATAATTTTACAAATTCAAAAATATCCGCAATCGATTTGTAAGTATCGAAAACCTCTATGTACCAATTTTGAACGATCTGACACTATTTTTATATTTTTGCCCCCCCTCCCCTCCCCCACTTCTTGCCCCTCCTAATAACTTTACACAATCGAAAATATCCCCATTCGACTTGCAGACTTTAAAACCTATCTGTACCAATTTTCAACGGCCTAACTGTATTTCTATTTGTTTTTGCTCCATAGCCCCCCCTTACCGCCCCACCCCCTACCCGCCCCTCCTAATAATTTTACAAATTCAAAAATATCCGCAATCGATTTGTAAGTATCGAAAACCTCTATGTACCAATTTTGAACGATCTGACACTATTTTTATATTTTTGCCCCCCCTCCCCTCCCCCACTTCTTGCCCCTCCTAATAACTTTACACAATCGAAAATATCCCCATTCGACTTGCAGACTTTAAAACCTATCTGTACCAATTTTCAACGGCCTAACTGTATTTCTATTTGTTTTTGCTCCATAGCCCCCCCTTACCGCCCCACCCCCTACCCGCCCCTCCTAATAATTTTACAAATTCAAAAATATCCGCAATGGATTTGTAAGTATCGAAAACCTCAATGTACCAATTTTGAACGATCTGACACTATTTTTATTTTTTTGCCCCCCCCCTCCCCTCCCCCACTTCTTGCCCCTCCTAATAACTTTACACAATCCAAAATATCCCCATTCGACTTGCAGACTTTAAAACCTATCTGTACCAATTTTCAACGGCCTAACTGTATTTCTATTTGTTTTTGCTCCATAGCCCCCCCTTACCGCCCCACCCTCTACCCGCCCTGTAAAGCAGTTTCTTGACGCTGTCGTGATCTTTGGTTAGTGTAGATATCTGCAAGAGAAGTTGAATTAACAATATTTCAACAAGGAGTCCAATGGCAGTCATCAGGAAGTCTTTATTGAATAATTCGTCCAACAAAATCTAGGAATATTTCAAACAATTTTTGTACAGAGCGTTGTAAAAAGTTTACTAATGAAGAATATAAACCCATGGTTAAATGTTGAGATTGTCGCGTAAGATGGGGGAGAGAGCGAACGTAATTACATCGTAACTATACTATGATCTCGAGCAGTTCTGAGATCCTTACACTAGAACAGATCTGAGATGTCTGAAGAAAAAGAGCCAAATTTTAGAAAAACAGCCAAATTATAGGGCTAAATATTTTCATTGTTTATCGGATAAAACAATGTTAATTTTTGAATTTGTAATGACGGTTTGTAATTGTAGTAACCCTTTAATCGCCAATTTTTATGCCAAACGACCTTTCGACTAGAGAAAATGACCGTTATGAACTGAAATCATTAATATTGGGTAATTTAAAATAAATTATATCCGGTGTTGCAATAATATAAATTCTGACAATGAGTTTTCTTGTTTTTATGACAATTTGAGAACACTTTTTTTTATAATTACGTTTAATGTCAGAATTTCCGTTAGATATTATTTCTTTTATTTTCTTTTTATCCCATAAAATAAAGTACTTTTCTATTTAAAAAGATAAACACATTATTTATGATTTAGATATAAAACATATACAATTTAGATTTCTGAGTGATGTGTGTTATTGTTTTATATTAATAAATAGTGTAGGTCGTATGTATAATTAAAATTGTGTAATTTTTAACGACATTTAAAAATAATTCTTTCTCCAAATGCTTAAGAACAAATTATGTAAATATAATATCTCACTTAAAATTTAATTATTTTTTTATTGCAATAATGCATTAATTTATCATTAGATTTTATTTTATTTAAAAATTCAATTAAAATTTAACCAAATATATGTGAACACCTTCACATATTTCTCCCCTTCGCCTAAAAAGAAAAAAAAGTTGAAAGGTAATCAAAAATATCGCTCTCTCTCGCATCAAGACAAAAACATACTACAAATTTCAAAATAACTTTCTATATAAAATCAATATTACTTCAAAAATATTTTTCATATTACAAGGTGGCTAATAATGTAAAATTAAACATCAAATATATATAATACCAATAATTAATTAGAACTTGTTTGTACTGGGCATAGTTATCTTTCATAAGAAGCAACAATGTATATTGAAATCATGACATTATAATTATAAAATAAGCAATGCAATGCAGGATTTATAATAATTCACAGCTGTATGACAATGTATTCTCAACAAATTTTTCTTGAAAATGTATGACAGATTGAAGGCAAGGAAAAAGGAAATCAATAATTACAAAATTAAAATATTTTAAGTATTCACAAGTTTATGCAATCTATTAATTTGCCTGAAATTATTTATTATTTACTAATTTCAATAAAAGAATATTTTGATGAGATATTTTGGTATGAAAAATTTTTTTTTTAGAATATAAAGAAAGTACCAGAACGCCAATATGTGAATACCTAAAATTTATACAAATTGAGCCAGTGTGTGTGAATCAGTATACAAATTATAATTGACCTTATGGGTTGTGAGGCCACAGCCAAAAATAACTTACTGAGTTAGGGTGTGAGGCAGAAGAGGCATATATATTATGTGTAAATAAGATTACAGCAAGCATTCTGCAACACGACATAATTAAATGTCTTTTGTTTGTGTAAAGTGAATTGCGAAAAAGAAAAAAAAATAGCCCAATCAATAAAGTAATAGGACACAAGTATGAAGTCTGGAAAATTTTTAATAGAAAATGTAATTAGTTTTTTGTTCAATTATAATTAATTATTTCTAAAAAATGAAGTAAGTTCATTTTTCAAACATTATGTGGTTTAAAAAAAATGAAGAAAGATATCAATATACTACTAATTCCCTTTTCCTTAACAAATATAATAATTTATAAAACATGAATCACAACTGAAAAGTGTAAATTGTCAACATGAACAAATTCTAATAATATTTTAATAATATTTATATTTTATTCTATTAATAATATGTATTATTCGTGATGTTTGTATTGAATAATGACTAAATAATTGAGAAATACAAAATGTTAAACTTGTTAAGTATGCATGATACGATACTTTTTTTTTTTTTTTTTTTTGTGTGTGTATGTGTTTAGATCACTTACGTCTTGGACGAAGATGTGTAAATGACTTATTTATTATTAGAACCTATATATTTTATATTTATTTATTTATTTTTATACAATACTGCAAGGTAAGCCATGTGAAATAATGTGTAAGATGGATAAAATTATGTGCATTTAACAAAAGTAACCCTATTGCAAGACTAGAATGACTAGATTTACATGCAGGTTACCTTAAAAGTGTATGTATATAGTGTATAAAAATTGAATAGTTCCTTTTTTTTCTTTCCTTTAAATAAGGAATTAACCTTCAAAATGGACAATAATATTAAATAAAAATTGAAGTATTTGTGAAAATTTTGTAATTGTGTATGTGGTATTATATATGTATAAAATAAATAAAATATAAGTGTATATGTGTACAGTTAGAAAACATCTGTATCTCGAAAAACTACACATTCATGTGAATCACTAAAAATTGACTCACAGTGTTTGCAAATTGGAAAAATACCACAGAAAGAAATAAAAATGTTCAAGTGCAAAAATATTTTCTTTTTTTTATTCTTTTTTTTTTTTTTTTTTTTTTATACCCATAATATGAAACAGTAAGAAATTTATAATTAACATTCTGCATAATTAATGAGAAAAATTGTATGATAGACTCTTTAACGCTATTTATTTATTTATTTATCCTCTTTTTTTTTTTTGTGTAAAGAAATTTAAAAAAATATATTCAATACAAGCGAAAATTTTTAAACTTAAGGCTAAAAAAAAATCAATTGAAAAAGTCTTTTGAAAGAAACTGCAATGTTTCACAAAAATGTCTCATCACTCACCGTCCAAAAATAAAAAAAAAAATCGGTCCAGCCGAATAATATTGTGTGGACAATGAATAACAAAACAGAAAACGTCCCATACATATAAAGGCCTAAAAAAATGCATGAGCCATCCTTCTGCAAAACACAATAACCCCACACAAAAATTACCTTAAATTTTGACTAACAAAATGAAATCTTTGCATTAAAAATTTAAGAATTTATAAGAATAATGAAAAAAAAATATTCAATAACTAGAATTATGAGAAGACCCCTAGCAAGTTTGTGAGAAAAAAAAAATATGTATATGATAAAAATGAGATACAAATGCATATCACTGCATTGATGTGTTAAAAATACCACAGGAGAGGTAATTTCGTTTTATGTGTCCATTCTTCCTTTTGTGTGCTATGTGTAAGATGGATAAAATTATCATTATTATTATTATAATTATAAATAATTTATCTTTTAATAAATTTCTAACTATATTTTACAAAAAAAAAATAACAATTTTAAAATTAAAATATTGCTGACCACCTGACATGTGAACACATGACATGCCAAATATTTAAGTCAGAGAAAAGTGTATAAACTCAGAAGAGAACATGGCTGAATAATTGGGTTGTGAGGCCAATTAAAACATGCCATAATGTGTGAAATGTGTCAAAACGTGTAAAAATGTGTAAAGTAACTATTGAAAACATTGCCATTTAACCGTACCCCAAATTAATCAAATGACAATGAAGTTCTGACCTAAAAGACAGCACGCATAAGAACTCATGTACATAATGCAGCAAAAATGTATACAGAAAGAAACATATAAATTTGTTACTTATTTGTGATTTTTTTTTTTTTTTATCGGTAAAATTACCCTGCAAGCAAGTAGAAAAAAATAAAAATGAAAAAAAAATTACATTCTCTCTATATATATTACTAATAACTTTAAAACAAAGTGTATGTTTAATTGTATTCGTATATTAATCATAAAATACTTCAAAATGGAGAGAATAAAATGTAAACAATAGTATAATTAGTGTATTATTGTGGTATGAAATACTGTCATTTAAAATTGAGCAGAATTATAAATATTACATATATATATATATACTCCTTTATTGGCTTATGATTATAAAAAAATATTTGATTTTATTTATTTATTTTTATTTTTTTTTTTTTAAGTATGAAGATTGCATGTGTGTGTATATGTTGAAAGAGTTGAAAGTGTACATATTTTATATTCAAGTACATGCAGTAAAATAATCAATACAATATGTGTTTATTTATTTATTTATTGTATATATTTATTAAAAATAATTAGTGAATGTTTGAAAAATAGCTTTCGCATAATAATATTAATGTGAAATGTGGTTTCCCAAACACAATTTTCGGTGTTGAAAATTTAAACTTATAGTCAAATGTCAGCACATTATATAAAAACAACCTGCATAATAGATAGACCAAAGCAACACAATTGTGTTAACAGGGAGTGTGTGTTTATGTATATTTATTTATTTATTTATTTTAACAAGTAGCTGTGACAACATAGTTAAATTAATTTGATTTTTTTTTTAAATAGAAATGCGAGATTAAAATTCTCGATAACTTTCAATCATGTCCGTAAACATTCTAGAATGGTATTACTGATGAAAAAAAAAAATAGCCACAATATTATTATTTATGATCTCTGATGACAGCTCTTTAATTGATAATGAAATAAAAAAAAAATGTGCACATGAAATTGTTTAAAAAAGGTCATGACAATATAAACTTCTAATGAGTTCAACGAGGCCTCTTAAAATGAGCTTAAAATCAATATAAAGACTAGCTACAAGGGCTATCATAAATGCTCATATCAAATTCCATAAAAACTCGAGTAAAGGAAGCATAAATAACTTCTCAATAAAAGATGAATTCAAATTGTTCATCAAGTCGACTAAAAAAAACATAATCATAATCATAATCATAATCAGCTGACATGTATAAAAAAGCAAAAAAATATTTGCTCAAAAGTTGCGCAACGCTGTTTTCTAAAAATGATGCATCTAATACACAAGGCCTGATATTTGATGTTATAAAATTTGCTAGCAATTAGATGTAAATCTTAATATTAATGTATACATATTAATAAAAATAAAAAGATACACATACGAATAAGAATATAAACCAACAAATAAATATTTATGATAAAATGTGAGTAAATAAGTATATATGATGCTTTAACACAGTTAAATTATATTTTCATTAAAAAAAAAAACATAAAAATATTACTATTCTTCTGATTACTATTTCCTTTAATATTTTTTATGCATGGTGAGTGACAGATATACATCTCAGTCTTTCAGAAAGAATAAAAAAATATAAAAATAAACATGCTTCAACAAAATATTTTCAGCATTGTATGAATAAAAAGAGTGTATCCATTTCATTTCTCCTTATCCATTTATCCATTTGTTAGCCTCTCAGTTTCTTTGTTTATAAATTTTGTTTGATCAGTATAATCAAGTTCTTGTAATATATGAAAGAAAAATAAACAAACTTGATGTGTGTAAAAAGCGTAAACAAAAAAAATATAAAAATCTGTTATTGTACAGTGTTAAAAATATATATAGGCATAGCAAATTAATACGAAAGTGAATTTTTGAATGTACGTGAAAGATGAAATATGTAAATTTATAGCAATGTGTGAAAATAAGAACATCATGCATGTAAAATATTATGGGCGGGAAAGTCTTTTATGAACAACAGCTGTTTTACTGTAATGACGTAATCCCGTCACATCTACATGCAGTGAACAAATGTAAAAAATGAGAAAAAAAAATTTAATAAATAAAGAAACAATGTTTATCAATTTAATTACCTTATTGCCTTCAATTAATTATTATTTTTTTTATTTATATATGAATATGAAAAACAAATGCAGAACTGTAAATTTAGCAAAGTAAATATTTTGTATTAATGAAAATAAAATTCTAGCAAAAGTAAAATTGTGCAATGCAAGGTAATCAAGGCAGATCTCTCCCCATAAAGAAATCTGGCCAGGATTTCCAAAGAAAGAAATATACCCCGAGTACCAAACAAACACTACTACATTCAAGACGTCATTAAATGCAACAGTGGGGCACAAAATTACAAAAATTAAATCTTAATAGGAAATGTGTAAAAATTTTGAAATGTAGAAAGGATAATTATAATGTGTACGTGTAAAGAAAAGTTACCTAAAATCATTATGTAAAATTGAAGTATTTTGAAATGTTCAGCAAGAAGATATGAGAACATTTTAATGAAGGGCTACCTATTTGTGACAACAATGTAAACTATGTGTGAAATAAATTTATTGGGTGTAAAACAAGAATGAAGAAAAAAAAATATAGAAATAAGTTTAAAAAAATAAAACAATGTATAAATAGATAATACTTAAAAATATTTATGGTCTTACCAAAATAAAGTAAAGCATATTTCAAATACAAAGGCCAATATACTTTATGTAGAATTCAACCTGAAACACTGAGAACAGATTTAACTCGTTTATCTTGTTATTCGATATAAACAACCTTGATCTTAGATGTGCAATTAAACATCACTCTTTTCAGAATTGAAAAAGATGAGATATTATAATATTTATTACTTATTAAGTCTAGATATTCCATATTTTCTTTTTAAAAAGTAAATCTATTTCAACTTTTATAACATATAAAGTTGATAAAATGTATATATATTCATGTGCATTTTAAATTACCTGACAGAAAATTCAAAAATCTCAAATTCTCTAAACGAAATTATTATGAATCTAAAAATGCTTCCCTATAAAATTGATAATATATATATTTGTATGGATTACCCATCATTTTAATATACAGATTAAATACAAGAAAAAATATATAGAACGTATAAATAAGCAAGAGTACTACTATGCAAGTAAAAATTATAATAAATATAAAACGAGAAAAATATAAATTTTAAATTATTAATACATATACTTTTTAATTAATAATTAATAGAGTTGCGTGCTCCACTCAAAAATTATTTAAGTGTTATAGAATATAAAAGTTTAACTTTCTACTTTCGAACATTTTCCTCAAGACTAATGAAAAAAAGTACTTACCAATCTTGAAAAATCAAAAAAAAATTTTTATTTATTTATTTATTCATTATTATTTTTTTTTTTTGAAGCACTGAAATTCGTATATTTTACGAAACTAAACCGATATTCATTACAGCAACTTGCTCTTCCTGGTAAAATAGTTCATTTTCCTAAATTATCGAAGTTTTGAAGGAAAGTTTCAAATATTCGTAGTGCCCACATAATTATCCACATTCGTAGTACGTAGTAGTCTTTTTGAACGTAGGAAAAATACTTCTATATGTCTAAGGTTTTCCTCCTGTATGAATGCGTATATAATAATGGAATGTCACATTTTTTTTTTTGTGATTGTACGAAAATGACGATTTTAATATAAAATTTCTTAACGCAGAAAACAAAAGTATGTTTTGTATACTTGCGTAGAAAACAGCACACACAGGGAGAACCGATCCAGGCATGCAAACACTGCAGCCCCTGCCAGCGATGGAAAATGCACGATCATTAGAAAATGGAAAACATATCGTGAACTCTGTTTCATTATTAACGTAGATTTTTTCGCTCACAAATCTTGATTGTGGAGGTGTCACATGTGAAGCAGAAATTATTTTTCTTAAGTTTTGTAGGAGAAAACCACGAGTGGCAAAAATGTATAATATCACCATAATGTTTGGCATAAATTTTGAACAGGATTGCTTGAACGGAAAACATCCGGACATGATGAAGGGTATACCGTGTCCGAAACAACTGCCATCAAATCGAGAGAACGGCAAACCCTCCAAAGTGCTATCGCTCGAACTGGAAGACAGGAGTTTACAAATCTTTTATCTAGAAAAGTACTGCATTGTCTCTATACGTCAGCAGGTAAAGAAGTGTCACCAAAGCAAGAAATGTACACTCCACGTACATCTATTTTCTCCTTTTCATTTAATTCTTGGAATAATTCTTGGAATTTTTTTTAGCTATATTCGTAAAACAATAAACCTCTTCTTTAGGCCCTTTGAAATAGTTATGTCAGTTTTTTGCAAAATCTAAGCAAAATTCTAGAGTCTTTCAAAGTACTCTAGTTTTTCAAAGTTTCTAGAGTCTTTTTTTTAAAAAAAATTTCCTAACCAAAAACGTGACTTTGAAGCTTTTCGATGGCAAAGTTTAAGTAACAACTTGCGAAAAATGTTAAACAAAATATACATCAGAACAACACAGCCCCTCTCCCCCATGTCGACCAATCTCAACTCCTGGTGCTTAAGCACCAAGATATGTAAAGCAGTTTCTTGACGCTGTCGTGATCTTTGGTTAGTGTAGATATCTGCAAGAGAAGTTGAATTAACAATATTTCAACAAGGAGTCCAATGGCAGTCATCAGGAAGTCTTTATTGAATAATTCGTCCAACAAAATCTAGGAATATTTCAAACAATTTTTGTACAGAGCGTTGTAAAAAGTTTACTAATGAAGAATATAAACCCATGGTTAAATGTTGCGATTGTCGCGTAAGATGGGGGAGAGCAGTGTTGCCAGATTTGGGGACTTTTTTATTCAACCCCCGCCGCTAAATTTTAATTGTAACGGTTGCCAAAGCACTTCGAAAGATAAACGTCTATTATGTATAGCAAATATCACTTCTCAAAATTATTGGTGAGAGTTGAATAAAAAAGTCCCCAAATCTGGCAACACTGGGGGAGAGAGCGAACGTAATTACATCGTAACTATACTATGATCTCGAGCAGTTCTGAGATCCTTACACTAGAACAGATCTGAGATGTCTGAAGAAAAAGAGCCAAATTTTAGAAAAACAGCCAAATTATAGGGCTAAATATTTTCATTGTTTATCGGATAAAACAATGTTAATTTTTGAATTTGTAATGACGGTTTATAATTGTAGTAACCCTTTAATCGCCAATTTTTATGCCAAACGACCTTTCGACTAGAGAAAATGACCGTTATGAACTGAAATCATTAATATTGGGTAATTTAAAATAAATTATATCCGGTGTTGCAATAATATAAATTCTGACAATGAGTTTTCTTGTTTTTATGACAATTTGAGAACACTTTTTTTTATAATTACGTTTAATGTCAGAATTTCCGTTAGATATTATTTCTTTTATTTTCTTTTTATCCCATAAAATAAAGTACTTTTCTATTTAAAAAGATAAACACATTATTTATGATTTAGATATAAAACATATACAATTTAGATTTCTGAGTGATGTGTGTTATTGTTTTATATTAATAAATAGTGTAGGTCGTATGTATAATTAAAATTGTGTAATTTTTAACGACATTTAAAAATAATTCTTTCTCCAAATGCTTAAGAACAAATTATGTAAATATAATATCTCACTTAAAATTTAATTATTTTTTTATTGCAATAATGCATTAATTTATCATTAGATTTTATTTTATTTAAAAATTCAATTAAAATTTAACCAAATATATGTGAACACCTTCACACGCCCCTCCTAATAATTTTACAAATTCAAAAATATCCGCAATCGATTTGTAAGTATCGAAAACCTCTATGTACCAATTTTGAACGATCTGACACTATTTTTATTTTTTTGCCCCCCCCCCTCCCCTCCCCCACTTCTTGCCCCTCCTAATAACTTTACACAATCGAAAATATCCCCATTCGACTTGCAGGCCTCTTAAATCTATCTGTACCAATTTTGAACGACCTAACTGTATTTCTATTTGTTTTTGCCCCATCACCTTACCCCCTCACCTCCCTACCCGCCCCTCCTAATAATTTTACAAATTCAAAAATATCCGCAATCGATTTGTAAGTATCGAAAACCTCTATGTACAAATTTTGAACGATCTGACACTATATTTATTTTTTTACCCCTCCTAATAACTTTACACAATCGAAAATATCCCCATTCGACTTGCAGACCTTTAAAACTTGTCTGTACCAATTTTCAACGGCCTAACTGTATTTCTATTTGTTTTTGCTCCATAGCCCCCCCTTACCGCCCCACACCCCTACCCGCCCCTCCTAATAATTTTACAAATTTAAAAATATCCGCAATCGATTTGTAAGTATCGAAAACCTCTATGTACCAATTTTGAACGATCTGACACTATTTTTATTTTTTTGCCCCCCCTCCCCTCCCCCACTTCTTGCCCCTCCTAATAACTATACACAATCGAAAATATCCCCATTCGACTTGCAGGCCTCTTAAATGTATCTGTACCAATTTTGAACGACCTAACTGTATTTCTATTTGTTTTTGCCCCATAGCCCCCCCCCCCCCTTACCCCTCACCCCCCTACCCACCCCTCCTAATAATTTTACAAATTCAAAAATATCCGCAATCGATTTGTAAGTATCGAGCACCTCTATGTACCAATTTTGAACGATCTGACACTATTTTTATTTTTTTGCCCCCCCCCTCCCTTCCCCTCCCCCTCTTGCCCCTCCTAATAACTTTACACAATCGAAAATATCCCCATTCGACTTGCAGAACTTTAAAACCTATCTGTACCAATTTTCAACGGCCTAACTGTATTTCTATTTGTTTTTGCTCCATAGCCCCCCCCCCCCTTGCTGCCCCACCTGGGGGCTGAATTTCAAAAATTTCACGTATATCTATTTTTTTTTTTTTTTGTTTGGGATATATAGGATTATGCGAAATCACGTTTTACGCATGTGAAATCACGTTTTGCCCCCCTCCCCCCGCCCCCCTTGGGGACCGAATTTCAAAAATTCCAGAAACCGATTTTTAGACATTTGTATTAGCTATATTTTAAAGCAAAAATTTTACGGATATCTGTTTTTTTGTTTGAGATATAAAGGATTTTGTGCAATCACGTTTTGCTCCCAGAGAAGTTACAAACAAACATACATACATACATAGAGGTGAAGCTAATATAAGCGTGTTAAAATAAATAAAATTTTGATAAAATAATTTTTTTCCCTGATTTTTGGGGCAATTTTAAATAGGAAAAACACAATAATTTCATTTAAAGTTTCCCAGGTGATTAATATACAACAAAGGGTTAACTACACCCATTTCCCAGTTGATTTCAAATGCTAGTTATTAAAAATATAAATTCATGCATTTAAGGATGAAAGTGATTGCTATTCATTCTTTGCTATTCGTTCAGTCATACATGTACAAGTTTGAACAAATTTATTATTAAAAAACTTTTTTATAATAGTTTTCTTTTGTGGTAGTTTTTAATTTAAAAATTAGTTCTAAAATGCTATCTTTAATAAGTGAAATTAATATAAATTACCATTCTCTATTTTCAATACATTGTTTCTTAAAAGAGAAAACAGAACACCCAATTCCAATTAGTTTAGGATAAAATTTAAGGAAGAAATAATTATTTATTTTCAATATTATGTTTCTTCATTTCTACAGACTGTTTTATGTTAAAAGAAAAAAAAATACTTATATAAAGTAACAATGTACCGCAAATTTTTTATACTATCACAAATAATACGAATTTAATTTAAAAATAATTTTGTTTGTTTTATATAAAATGGAAATAATTTATGAAATATATATGAAGTTTTAATTTTTATTATTCGTTGATTCTTTTTTTTTTTTTTTTTTTTTTTTTTTTAATTCATATAAATTATAGGTTGGTATAAATTATACATATTTAAAATGCACATTTAGTATTTGAACAGCTGCAATTTCTATTAGAAGAAATAAAAAAATTAATTTTATTTTTTCACTTATAAATGGGAGTTGAAATTTAAATTTACCATTATAATTGTAAACTTCCCAAACATTATATTTAATTTCAAAAGAACATAAATGTTTTCAATAAACTTTTTCTTTCATTTTTCTAATTTTAGTTTAAATAAATGTATTTTGACTTATACTAACAATTTTATTTTTATTCGACGCTGCATTCAATTAATTTTTGTTATGCATCATTTAAAAGAGAAGAGTTGATTGTTAAGGAATTTTTCCATTTAAAAATTGCAGAATTTGCAGTTGCCGTATACTCTTTTTTTTCGTGTTTTGTTCCAAATTATTTATTTATTTATTTATTTTTTCAAATGTAAATTCAGACTTTTAGATACGCGTATATTCATTATTCTGAAAACGTAATTTGATTTAACAATATTACCGGGATTCGTTATAGAATAATAATAATAATAATAATAATAATAGTAAAAAGTTGATGATTATTATTTTTTTAAATCCCCATCCTGAACACTCTTTTCCAGTGGCGTACGCAAGGAACGGGAGGGGAGTTTCATAGGAATTATAACCTCTCACGTTTCATCGTATTTTCATTGTATGAAAGCAAATATTTTATTTTTTAATTAATTTAAACAGAAATATAGGATATTTTAAATGTTTGTATATAGAAGCTACGCGATTTAAGTCTGTTTTCGGGTTCACTGTAGTATGTGCCCTATTGAAAGTGAAGTATGTAGCATTAATAGTTCATGTTCGAACAAAAAAATTTTTTTTATACATTATGATTTATTGGAAGAAAAATAATTGGAGTCAATTTTAATCAAGTTATACTGCATCAAATTTTTATGCAAAAACTTATATAGAAAATAGAATGTTTACTGAAAATATATTAATTTGTCAAGCATTGATTTTTAAGTGAAAAAAAAAAAAAATAGTATTTTACCTTTATCTAAATATCTATAAAAAATGAACTAATGCTTTAATTCAAAGAAGAAATTACAAGAAAAATTATTTTAAAGGACGGATAAAGATTTACAAAAAATTTTACCGTATGCAAGGGTGGGAATCTGGAGCGTATTTCCCACCTCTACTTATGAATAAAAACTTTTCTTTTATTAAAAAATCCTTTATTGCACAAAACTGTTGTAAACTATAACTATATAAATAATGTTGTCAAATCTGTGCCAAATTTACACCCCTCTGTATGAAACACAAAATAGTCTATCTTTAATAAAGCAAATTGAACTTATGTTTTAGAATAGAGGCATGGACCAGTAAGGAATGAATTGAACGAATATGCCGTAGTTAGCTATTTTCTCAGAACATAGAAATTGGCCTTTTTAATTGCAAGAAACAATTAAAATATCTTATTTAAAAAAAAGTTACAAATATTACTGGTGCTAAAGAGCATATTCAGTTAGAATAGTAAGATTCGGATATACTTTATTCAACAGAAACATGGTGTTTTTCTCTCTAAATCAAACCGTCTGTGAAATTATTTTATATGAAATATTGTAAAGGTTAAAAAAAAGAATCATATTAATTTGTGCTAGAACATTGATGTATTTTCATCGTGTTCACTATTTTGTTTTTTCCATTTTCTAACATCTTCATGAAAACTTCTGTATACTTGCGTTTATGTTCACAGTATTTGCAGGCAGTCCACAGTCCACTCAGATGAAAAAAAAAAAAAAAAAAAAAAAAAGAAAAAGAAAAGAAAAAAAAAATGATATAACCCTTAAAGTTTATTCACAGTTATAATATATTTGTAATATATTATGTTTCGTATAAATATAATTCTAATATTTTTATTGCTTACAAAGTTTTTATAAACATTTTGTAGAATCTTTCTTTTCAGAATTTGGCATTCATAATTTAACACAATCAACATATTTTTGTTCAGAAGAATGATGCTTTAGAATTGTGTACCCATCGACAAATCGAATATCTATACTTTAAAATTCTTCATATTTGGGTATTTGAAAAAATTCCTATATTTTCGTGATTAACTGGTTTTGCTAAATACCTCAAGACGTTTTCCTTGAAATTTTAACGTTATACTTCTCAATCCTCTCGAAAACTCGCACCTTTAGAATAATGGGGGTTTAAAAACAACAGAAAACGTAAAAGTTCAATCGTTCAAAAATTGTATGTATAGAACAGGATGTGGTTTTCACAGAAACAGAAATAGCATATATTAATTAATGAAAAATGTTTTTTTTTAAATTGTTATATTAACCTAAACTTGTAGGTTTTCATTGTTTCACGCTTTGTGTCTACACATCAACACAGCAAAGTTTGCAATCCACAAAAGGTTAAAAATGTTAAAGGAAATGGTCAGCAACAATACAAGAACCACACATACTCGATACACTTTACAGTATCGAGTATACAAAGTTTTAGCTCGTGTCGCATAGAAAGGAAAAGTTTCACTGAGCTCAGCCAATTTCTGCACGCGTATTGTTTTAGAATGTCTTATAAGTAAAATGAAAAGAGTTATAAAGATCTGTGAGTGTAATTATTCTGTCAAAATGATATGTTTATTATTATGTGACAAAAAATAATTCCCTTCGTTGTTCGTTCGAATATCATTCGACAACTACTTTTCATTTTCATGAGATTAGAACCTTATATTGAATTTTTATTTCTAATTGTTTCGTGACTCTAAAAATTACTGCTGTTATTGGAAACGTAAAGATTTTAGAGGAAAAAATCTCTTTCTTTTCTTCGGTAGATTTCAATAAAAACCAAATTTTCCGTTAAATGTTTGCAAAGTACAAGAAAGGACTTCTTTTTTAATACCTTATATATATATATATATATATATATATATATATATATATATATATATATATATATATATATAATCCTTTGTTTAAACAAAAGATTATTACTCAAAAATATAAAATTAAAAATCAAACCTACGAATTTTTCTATGGTAGATATTAATGGCATTTTTTTTTTTTTCCCAACTTTCTCATCTTGGATAATAAACTATGTTTTGGAAAAAAGTGAAGAAAGAAAGAAAAAAAAAACTAGAATGCCGTTTTTAAATTACGAAACCAATGATTAAATAGCTATTTATTCTATTTAAACCAATTTAATCGCTGAAAGATTTTTTACTATACGAGATCCCACGTCTGTTAAAAAACAGTAGTAATGATAAATAAATGGTAACATTACTTATAAAAAAGAATAAAATAAGCAATTAAGCCCTACCCGCCTACTTATTTATTTAAAAAATGCTTCTTATAACATATTAATGAAGTGGATTTAATAGCCAATTGTATTAATATGGCTGTTGCTCATTTGACAATTTTGTATTCAGAATTTTTGAAGCATGATCTTTAATTGCACTTACTTTAAAAGAAAGATTTAAAAAAAAAAAAAAAAGGTATTACTCATTAGTAGATGTAAATTTTATAGCTTTCCTTTTAAATACAATCGAATCTGGAAGCCTAGAGACAATTTGACAATAAAAATTATTCCGCTCCACTTCATTTCAATTATTTTTCTTTTTTTCTTTTTTTTCTGTATCATCCGAGTTTTTATAATGCGATGTGCAAAACTGATTGATAGTATTCCTTATTAAATAGTCATAGCAATAAAAAATAGAAATGATTCATACTTCTAAGCTGAACTTCTACTAGAAACTTCGTGGTAATACTTAAAATAGTTATTTAAAAATCTAAATGCATTTCTTCCAATCATATCTGCATGCATGGAAGTTTTATTTTGTCTGAATAATAGATAAATTAGGGTTGGGACAAAAGAATTCAAATCATTAAATTAATTATCAATTTTAAAATAACTATACTCAAGAGTCTCTGCAACTCTTTTCCGATTCCATAATATTTTCCAGATTCATATCTTGTTTTAATTATAAGATTATGCGTTCCAAACCAAACAATATTGGGATCGTATCGGCGATTGGAAAAATGAACAAGTAAATTTTTACGTCATACGCATGCATTTAATATTCTTTGTAAATAAATATTGTTAAGAAAACAAACAATAAAAAGAGACTTGGTGGACTGATAATAACGCCCTTTCCAATTTTACATGCTCCAATTTTGTGTTTAAATTGCTCATCGGACATTGGCGAAGTTTTGGAATATATTGCTTGAAATACGGAAATAAAAATTTCTATGAATAATTTATTATAATTGTATATTAATATGCTTAACTTATATTTAGTACACAGATTAAATGCATAATTATTTAATATGGATCATTTCTTACGACATTGAGATTGAAGTGGAGCAGCATCCCCCTGCGTGGAGGATCAGAATTTTGGTGCATGTTTCTCCGGACCATTCTTAGATGTGAATCCCAGACTGTTGCCAGTTGCTCATAGTGTAGCACTAGTGCGACGTAAAACCCACTTAACTACATCATTAAGTTAGAATTAAAATTTTACGATCTATTTTATTTTAAACCTTACATTAAAAATGCGTTTTTTCTCTAATGCCTTTCTTTAACATTTTATGATAGAATGATTGAACATGCAAATATATCTTTCGAGTTCTTGAAATGAGCAGTTTTGTATTTCTTTACATAGTTCCACTACAAAAATCTATTACGTTGAAGAGATAATATTTCCTTACATATAAATTTATAGGATGAAGTGAAGTAAGTGTAACAACATTTTGGCATACAGTCGGTAACAAAAGTGTCCGAGCTAAAATGAGCTAAATTGTCTCAAAATAACTCCGAAACAATATATATACTTAAATTTGAAAACCCATGTTCTCATTTTTGAGTATATTGACATGCTCAAAAATGGGGTTGACCAATAAGAATCCAAATATCCCCATGTTTTTGACATGTCAGTATACTCAAATATGAGTACATGGGTCTTCAAATTTAAGTATATATTATTTCGGAGCTATTTTGAGACAATTTAGCTCATTTTTAATAAACTATTTTTAACAGTGTATATAAAACGATATAGACGAAAGTTTTGTGATGGCTACAACACACTAGTTTTATATCGTTTTATTACAGCTCTTAAATTTAATTTTGCAGAAGTTTGTACCAAGCAATTTAGGTATAAAATAGCATACTTAAAACTATGTGTGTATATATATATATATATATATATATAATAAAGAACATCTATTAAGCATAGTAGAAGCCAAGCAACAGATACAGGATCACTGAAACACCAATATATATTAAAGATGTGAATCAATTAAGAAAAGGAAAAAAAAATAGTGTTACCAGTAAATACCAAATCTACTTTCAGGCATATCTTTAAAGATCCTGAACTCAATGACTTAAAAAAGAAAATTTGGAAAATTAATGAGCTGTAACTATTTTGGTAATTAAAATAACTTGTTATTTGAAGGAAATTAAACGTTTTAAAGGTATTTAGGAACGAAGGAACTTCTGACTTCTTTCCGGATTTGAAGCATTAAGGATATGCTATAATTATATTAGGAAGTTCTTAAAAATTAGTTTTTAAACAAAATTAACTGAAGGGTTAAAGAAGATTAGAGAGTTTTTTTTTTTTTTCTGTTTGAGTGTTTTTTTTTTTTTTTTTTTTTTTTTTTTTTTTTTTTGTGTGTGTGTGTGTGTGTGTGTTTAAAGTGAATCTTCAGTATTTTTAGAAGCACTAGTATATTTTCTTTCATATTAATCTTAAATAATGTGAATGGAAGTATTTTAATTTCATGTATGACACAGATATTCACACATATATTTATGTATATTCACACATATATTCATAAAATTAGTATTAGAAAAAATAAAAAGCTTTGCTTTAAAATTGGCTGCATTGCACTGTAAATTTAATTTAAAAAAATAAATTTTGAGATACTAATATAAATTATATTGTTAAAACATATTATTTTTTCGATTAGTTATACTGACTTCTTTATAAAAAAAAATAATAACCAGTTTTTTTTTTTTTTTTTTTTTTTTAAGGAAGAATGAATTTGTTTTGTAATTCACATAACGGTAATTTTAACGGAAAACTAATATAAGTTTTTAATTATACATATGTATATTCACTACATATATATTTTTCCCCACTAATTTCATTTTTAGTGAAAATGATTTATTATTAAATGTAATTAGTTTTCTGTATTTAAAAATTATTCTTAATCATAACCAACATCTTGAATTTGATTTAAATGATTAGCGTTAGGCTTTCTCATTTAAAGTAAATTTCTTAACAAATTATAAAACTTGTCTACATAAATCAATTTTCACAAACATTCTTATAAATTTTACTTTATTCATAAAACATCTCGTTTCTGGTAAATTTAAGATTAAAAAAAAAAAAAAAGTTGTACACAAATTAAACATCTAGCCTTGTTACATGGTTATCCTCTCAAATTATTTTATTTTATTTTATTTTGTTAACGCTTTCTACGCTGTGCGATCTGACCAAATTCTGTCTTAGTTTCACATTAGAAAGACTATTTCTAAATATTATAGTTTTTCCAGAATGAAAAAAAAAAAGAAAAAAAGAAAAATAAAAGAAATTATACACTTATATAAAATAATTAAAATTCTAAACTCTCATTTTAACGATACATCTTTTTTTCATTTACAATATATATATATATATATATATGTATATATATATATATATATTTGATTTTGTACCATAACTTATAGAAAATTGTTTATTTATTTATTTTTAACTAAAAGAAGTAACTTATTTTGTTTATGATTTTTGTTATTAAACAAATCTTTATAATATTAATACTAAAAGAAATAACTTATTTTTACTTTTGTTTCGTTTTTAAACAAATCATTTATATTTTTCTATATGTAAACAGATGGTAGCACTATTAAAATATATTAGAAAAGAATAATTTTATATTTTAATCAGTTATATATATTATATATATATATTAACATATATAATTGATTAAAATATAAATTTATATATAAGGCTCACATTAGGTTTACCATTTTTTTTTCCTTCCTATATTATCATATAGGATATATTTTGCTTCAGAAGTATTTTTATAGAAAAATCAGAATTCAATAAAAATTGAAGTTTATGAAATTCTGATTTTTGAATGTAATTCTTCAAACACGCCACATCTTAGTTCAGTGAGCAATTTTTTGAAACGATAAATTTAAATGTATTACTTCATTAACCCGTTAAAGCCATGTGTCCTCAATTGAGGACAGCTAATAAAATGGCACGTATATTTTTTTGTGGTTTCTTGGAATGATTTCTGCTTTTCAGTGACAGTTTACAGCGTCACTCTAAATGATCCCTGAAAGTTTTATGTGACTACTATTAACTGTTATTTCATAATTTGGATAGTCATTTTATGATTTTTCATTCGTCGCACCTATATTTGCTTTTGCGCAAGTATGCTAACTTAAATCAAGTTGAATAATAATATATATTATAATACTTTACTTTCGAGATCTATGTCAACATATAATAGGAAATTAATCTGTTATCTGAAAGTTTTTCTATCTCGAAGTTTTCTCGCCAGAACACTAAACGTCAATAAATGAAGATATGCTTTAAATTTAAAACTATATCAGAAGAATTATTTAAGTTAATGTATTTTACTGTCAGTTGTCTATATTAATTTAGAAGTGAAATAATCAGCTAATAATCTTTTACAAAATTAATTCGGGCGTTAACGGGTTAAACACGCCACATTTTAATTTAGTGGGCAATTTTTTGAAATAATAAATTTAAATGTATTACTTCATTATGTAAATTTATGACTCTAATAATCAATCTCTAAAAGAAACATTTAAATTTATTTTTTCAGAAATAAATAAATAAATAATAAAATAAATAATAAAATAATTAATTAATTAATTAATTAATTAATAAAATTGCTCACTGAACTAAAAGGCAACATGTTCAAAAAGTTAAAATCGAAAATCAGAAGGAATTTTTTTTTTTTTTTTTTTTTTTTTTATTATTATTAACGAGATAGTTTTATAATACGATGCTATTAAAATATCATAGGATTACATAAGAAAGAAAAAAAAGGGAATCTGACTGATGGGCAATTTTAATATCATTTTAATAAAATAAAATAAAATAATTCGCTGATAATAACGCGTAATAAAAAAATTAATATTTTTATGATTTTTTTCTAATTCTCAAAATCAACCAAGCAACCATTAACCGCTTATATAAACTACAACCGTTCACTTGGAATAAATTTATATTTAATTCTTATTATTCAAAGAATAACACGTTTTTATTCAAGAAATACAGCGAAATCTCCCTATGAGAACCATTCACTCAGAAAAAAATTCTGTGACAAATATCTAGAAACTAAATTGTGGCTTTAGTAAAAATAGTTCCATGTCATCCTAATAAATTCTAGTCCCCTTCGAAAGCGAAAGCGAGTTGTTGAAACCCCTATTAGAATTCTAGAGCGTTTATCTATATTAACGAGGCGTCAAACTTATTTAAAAATCACTTGTAAATAAATGCGAACGCAAAAGGCGAATTTTAGCAACTATAATTCGAGTTTATGATTTAATTACAATATTCATTATATTGTTTTACCATCTAAGAAAATATAGACTAGAAATTCTCGATCATTTCGTCTATTCAGTTTATTTATTTACATAACACGCATAGCTCGGGAATCGATATTTCTAGTTTAGCGATTGATTCGGAAAATGACTACTTAATTGTTCTATATATATATATATATATATATATATATATATATATATTTCTCTCTCAGTGTTTACTGTGGTGTAGAAAATCAGCACTTCACGAGAGGGGGGGGAGGGGGTCTTTTAATCGAAATCATTGGTAAAATCGTATCGTATCCCAAACGATAAATATTTTAAAATAAGTGATATTCAAATTTACTTTATTTGTCTATATAGATTTTTGATAATTCAATATTGTTTGGGGGGGGGGATTTTAAGTTATTTTAAACAATAACTTTGTTGTTGGAGAATTATTTTATATACAGAAACAAATTGTGCAACTTAGCTTTATTTCAGAGTAGAAAAGAGGTTATCTAAAAATTTATACTAAAGCAGTGGTCACCAACCGGTGGTCCGTGAACCACTAATATTCCGGGACGAAATGTTGGTGGTCCGCTGAACAATTTTGATATTATATGTATTTTTTTTTTTCTTTAGAAATTATATTGATGTTAATTTTAACTTCCGAATTTTTCAAGTATACTCACAATATTAGAGAGAGGATAAACGGAATAATCTGCTTATATTATAAAAATCTGAAATGTAATTATTAGCCATACTTATCGCTTTGAATTTCTGACCTGCGTTTGATACTTAGATAGACCTTGTTCTATATTTTATAGAATTTTCAAATTATTCAAAGGTTTAAAATATGCATGAATAATATAATTTCCTCACTGAGAAAAATTTCTGTAACTGACATCTAGAATCTAAATTATGGCTCTAGAAAAAATAGTTCCATGTCATCCTGATAAATTCTAGTCATTTTTGAAAGCGAGTTCTAGAAACCCCTATTAGAATTCTAAAGCGTTTGCCTATATTCTCGAGGGTAAAGTTATTTAAAAATCTCTGAAAATAAATGCAAATACAAATGGCGGGTTTCAGCAACTGTAATCTTGGTTTATTACCCAATTCTAGAAAATCAAGCGAGAATGTCTCGCAATGCAAAAGGTTCAGAATATTCAAAATATTGTTTTACCATCTAGAAATATGTAGACTAGAAATTCTCGATCATTTCGTATCATTTCGTCTATTCAGTTTGTTGGCGTGCCTTATGCGCATAGCTCGGAAATCTATATTTCTAGTTAAGGGATTTAGAAAATGACCATTTATTCATTCAGATGAAGGCAGCATATATTTTTATTTTTTCTCAGTGCGAGTGGATTTTGATATAATATACATAATGCTTGATTTAATAAATACAATTTTATGTATGTAAATAGTAATTTGTCATTGTAGTTAAATCAGTTAAATCTTTTGTCTGAGTATGATATGATGTGGAAATAATAAAAAGGTGTTTCCGTTCTATCCTTTATTTATTTATTTATTTATTTATTTTTCCCATCAATCAGATTACTTTTAAGCATCTTTCTTATTATTAAACAAAATACTTACATTTTTATTATAATGAAAAAGGCATTTGTAATATTTTACATTAATAAGGTTTATTTTATATTTATGAAAGGAACTTTCTCTGATTTTATTTTAAAAATATATTTGCGTTTTTTAATTAATCATAATAGTGATCCGCGGGATTTTAAAATTCCGCGGATGGACATTCTCTGGATTGGAAATTCTTTGATTATATCCTAGAAATATAGTTGCGTTTTTTAATCAATCATATTAGTGGTCCGCGTAATTTTAAATTATGAATTTAGTGGTCTTTGGGAGTTAAAAATATTAATTTGGTGGTCCGTGAAAAGAAAATGATTTGCGATCGCTATACTAAAATTTACTGGCAGAAAGTACAGATTTCAGTTATTGACTTTTAATCTTATATAGTTTTTAAAATAAAATTTGTCACGTTAAGTTAACGTTAGCCATTTAAAAACCATCGCATTTAAATTTATTAGGATATGGTATGTTACAAAATTTCCCTTTCTAAGCCTGGACGTCATTTTTAAGATATGCATTCAAAAATGGAAATTTTCATCGCTTACTATTATTTTTTTTTTAAACATATAAATTATTATTACACATATTGGGATCAACTTTAATTGTATGGTGGGCAGTGATCAATTCAAGTGAAGAAAAATTTAAAATTAATTGCTATCGCAGGACTTGACCTCCAATGAGAGGAGCACAGCTATACATGGTCCTTTAATGGATTTAAGTTTGTACTAAACCTTTTGGGGGAAAGTTTGGAACAGCTAAACTATAGTCCCCCCCCCTCAAAAAAAAAAAAAAAAAAAAAGGTCTTTGAATAGAGATGAACTTTAAGAGAGGTTGCACTGTATATTAGGGCTGGATTATTTATCAATATATCACAAAATATCAATATTTTTTTAGTATCGCAATAACAGTATTTAAAATCTTACTCTGCCGATATATCGCTTTAACGATATTTCTCAGCGTGCACCATGCAGCCGACCGATCGCACATCGATAAATAACTTTAAAACATCCAATCTTACTACCTCCTTCAAACGCCGCTTCTTTCCCTTTCTTTCAAACTCCGCTTCCGCTTCCGCTTTTCCCTATCACGCATGCACAGCACGACCCACAGTGTTCGGAATTTCAAAAAAGCTGGCCAAAAGTCGAAATTAAAGAAAACAAGTGAAATTGTGATGTATATATATGTTTTCGAGGTCGCTGAATCCGAATCTGACATTGGTTTCTTGAAAACTTCAAAGGCAAACTCAAAAACAAGATGGCGGATTCAATATGGCAGACAAAAAATTAAAAAATTAATATAAGATGGATAATTCTTACATTAAGGGGTTTTTGAGGGCACTGAATTCAAATTTGACGTTAGTTTTCATAAAAAAAGTGATATTACACTCAAAAACAAGATGGCGGATCCAATATGGCGGATCAAAAATCAAAAAATTGATAGATGAAGGATAATTTTCACATTTAAGGGTTTTTGAGGGCGCTAAATTCAAATTTGATATCAGTTTTTATAAAAAAAAGTGATCTTGCACTCAAAAACAAGATGGCGGATCCAATATGGCAGACCAAAGTCCAAAAAATTAAAAAATTAAATTAAAAAGTTAAAACGCTTTTACACATACAGGGGCAGGCGGGGGCACCCAATTCTTTAACGGCTGAATAAAATGGACATCCCTTAACACTCTCCACTTTGAATCAATGCGGGATCTTGCGAGATAAAAAAGTTTCCATACTTTGAAACTTTTGGTTATGTTATAATTGAGGTTAACTTCAAAAAGCCGCTCAGGAGATCACTTGATGAAAAAAAATACAGCATAAATATTATCTACTAACCTCCACAATTGTCGGCCATACTTTGTTGAATGTTGTTGTTGCGAAATTTTCCGAGAAACACTATTTGTTTAACTGTTAAAATGCATTAAAAGAAAAAATTGTCACATTTTCCGCCAGCCTACACTTAGAAATATGTAGATAGAATAAATTTTCCACCTCACAGTTTCATTCAGTGGCTCCCTCTGAAGGTATTTCCGCGGTACTTACGTCTAAAAACGCGCCTAAATTTTTCGACTTTTGGCCAGCTTTTTTGAAATTCCGAACACTGTGCGACCGATTGAATTCCACCCGAAATATAGCACCGAATATCTTACTCTAATATTCCTTTCCTTCTTTCCCCACATCCCCACATTGCTCTCTCATACCCCAAACGATCTCTCTCTTTCAATGTTACTGCAACCGCAATACATCCCTCTACATCCGAATGTAATATAACCACTTCCTTTTTCTGTCATACCTGTGATCTCTCAAATCGAAAATAAATACCAGTACCACTGCTTAAAAAGTCAGACGTTGAACGATAACATATAAAATATTTCATACATCACTCCTCCAGTTATCGCAGTATATTATTTCCCAGCTTCTCACATTCGAAGATATCCCCATACTAGTAATATTGCAGCTCATTTCCTGCTATTGGCTCATTCATATCGGTATTAACTGGCCAATGAACATGCGAGATTCAACATATGTTTATCAAACATGATCAAAGCCGAATTGCAGTATTTCAGACACTGATATCCACTAGAACTTTGATCGCAAGAGTAATCTCGTCTGCTGGATGTTCACTCATTGACATCGATATATTTTCTTCATGTAGTATATTGCGGTTTACGTGAAAGTAATATTTAGAATATTGAATGTAAAATGAATGTTCGCAGCCACATCGATTGTTCGAAATAATATCAAGTGGTATTAAAAAAAAAAAAAAAAAAAAAAAAAAAAAATGGAAATATGGAAATGTTTTGGATGTCTCGGAGATGAAAATAATAAAATAATTTCGGAACATATTACGATCTGTAATTTTTAATCGTGTGCAGTATAATGTAATTTTTTTTGTATATGTAAGTTTACCTTCTATCATTATTATTGTTAAATATTTTAATAAACTCAGTTCTTTATTAAGCTAGTAAAATAGATTTTTATCTTCAGAAATTTTATAGGGACAGTTTTCCGACTGAACAATGATATAACACTGAGCATTTTATTATTATTTTATTTATTCATTTTTATTTTATTTTATTTTTTGTGCAGCATTTTATTATTATTATTATTATTCATTTATTTATTTATTTTAGCTGTTCTTATTAAATATAAGAGATTTAAACAAAAGAAAAGTGGTTAAAATAAATAAATAAATAAATAGAAATTCTACTTACATTTTATGTAAACAGAATTTAATTTAGTACGACTGGACTTATTTTAATAACTGTGTTTCATTCACTAGCATCGATTACTATATTCATTTCTTAAAATGTCTTTTGTATAACTTTAGCAAAGGAGCCCCTTTGTGGTTTTTAAATTTTTGTTGTCAATTTATTGACGAATTAAAGTGGCTATCGAAAATTTTGGAAAGAAATATCCGGGTTACTTCGGTACCAAATTTAAATTTTGCAAAGGGCTATGCTGAAGCGGTTCCATTTCTTTAGCACTGTTTATTTATTTATTTATTTTTTCAATTCTATTTTAATTATAAAAAAAAAAAAAAAAAAAAAAATGTACATTTATATATTTTTTTCGACATAAAAGTAATATATTTACTTACATATTCATTCATTTATTGAAGTGAAAACTTCTTTAGGCGCGTTGAGCACTTTTGGGTGAACAAAAATCATTGAACTCGCGTCATCGTCAGCGAACGCTTTCCATCCTTGTATGATACAAATAATGTATCATACAATTAACTTGCTAATGTGAAGTGTTAATAATTATATACTGTATATTGTTTTACAATCTGGTGCGGCTCTACACGACTTCTCTCATCTCTGGACGCTGTCTCTTAAAGATTGCATCCGGAAACGTTGCAGTTAGACCTCACAAAACCGTGAGAAAGGCCAAAGCCGCCATTTTTCTCACGTTTTTTACAATCTGGTGCGGCTCTACACGACTTCTCTCATCTCCGGACACTGTCTCTTAAAGATTGCAGCCGGAAACGTTACAGTTAGATCTCACAAAACCGTGAGAAAGGCCAAAGCAGCCATTTTTCTCACTTTTTTACAATCTGGTGTGGATCTACACGACTTCTCTCATCTCCGGGCACTGTCTCTATTGCAGTTAGACCTCACAAAACCTTGAGAAAGCCCAAAGCGGTCATTTTTCTCATGTTTTTACAATCTGGTGCGGCTTTACATGACTTCTCTCATCTCCGGACACTGAAAACAATCCACGCTTGTATACATTAAAATTGGTGTTCGTTTATCTTTAAAAAGTAGCAAATGTCTATTTTCCTTTTCTTGAAAAAATATCGATAATATCATTAATATCGATATTAACTTGGCGATATATCGCGATATTTAATTTCTGATAATCGTCCAGCTCTACTCGCTAACATGGCGGCAAGAATTTAAAAGTTGGCATAGGGGTCCTTTGTTAAAGCTGTCTTGCCTGGGGAAATATGAAAACTGGGTTGTCAAACAGAATTTTATTTTTAAACTTTTCTTTGAATGATTTGGTTTACCTATCATTAGTGATCTATCCAACAAAACTAATAAGAATTTGGCTTCTGGTGAATAAAAATTTTAATTCGATGGTGAAATTGGTATAAGACTTATAAGTTTTAAATTTTAAAGGTAAATGAAAAGAAAGAAACTGCGAAAATTTCGCAAGGGTTTGCTAGTATTAAAAATAAAATTGAGAGAAAAGTGTGGAAAAAAAAAAAAAAAAAAACTTTAAGAAATGAATATAGTGACTGTTGTTAAAAGATGTGTAGCGGCGCCATTCTCATTCTCGGGTAGATTACAAAGAGGTTAGAAGAATATAGAGATGGTGTCAACCTTAAAACCGGGTATGCAATGTGAAGCTGGTTATCGCTCAGAATTAAATGCCCAAATGTAGCCCAAACTCGTGGCATGGTCGAACAGCGTAGTGATTTTCCAGGAATTAGACATTTAACTATGTATGTAAGATTGGGCTACTCTTTACTGCATGCACTACACGTGCAAAAGTTTGGGCTATATTTGAACAGGTTTTTAGGGTTGCACTAGGCTTCAAGTGGAAGACGTTCATTTTATCTCTATATTATTCTAACATCTTTGGGTAGATTATCCTAACTCACCCACGGATAACGGATTAACTTTTTGTCCAGAGGTACGACGCAGGATTTCTAACACGATAGTCCCAGTTTCGAATACAACCTATCGCCACACGCACTTCTGCATTGGTGACCCGGATATGCGAATAAACGGCATAAATAACTCACATCTGGGACAACAGATGGCAGCACCAGACATCTGAAACGCTCACAGCATAAAGCCTGTCACACCGCGTATCAACTATACACGCGGACATTTGAGAGCACAATCTGGCAACCGCTACCGTCCAAACAAGTAACATCGCTCGTACGATTTCGTACTCACTGGGGAGGGGAGTACTGTAGTGGCGCCATTCTCGGTCAGATTACCTTAACTTACTCACGGACAACGGTTAACCTTTTGTCCAGAGGTACGGCGCAGGATTTCTATCGCGATAGTCCCAGGTTCGAATACAACCTATCGCCACACGCACTTCTGCAGATGCAAATAAAGTTCTTTATATGAAAGAACAGACTAAAAAAAAAAAAAAAAAAAAGGTCCTGCCGTCTTTAATTAAATCCTGTTTAGTAAAGAAAATAATTTCATTTGTATTAATTAAAAAACGAAAATAGGTTTCGATTTCTTTCTTTCTTTCTTTTTTAACTGTAAACTGTGTTGTGGCATAATTTTGCATTTTTAAATTATTATTACTATTTTTTATTTTTTATTTTTTTAATGTCTGTGTATTATTAGGACTGAGGGCCTATTAGTCTCAATCTGGGATTTTTGCGTTGTCGATTTCGATAGTTGGACATTTGTCGAAATCTAAAATTTATCGAAAATATAATTGAATAATTTGAAAGCGATGTTATAATTTGAAAAAAAAAAAAAAAAAAAACTAATACTCCTCCGTTCTAAACTAAATTCTGCTTTTGCCAGAATTTCATCAAAATCTTTTTTTTTTTTTTATTATTATTATTATGAAAGATAAAGAAAAGAAAATTAATAATAATCAGTATCGTTACAAGCGATATCGAAAAAGTTTTTTTTTTAATAATTTTGAATTAGGAAATAAAAAGTGCGCGTGAAATAATATGAAATAAAAATAAGTAAAGAAAATGAATTTAATGTTTTTGTTTTTCGGGGGCTGCTCATGAATATAAGAAATGCGTATTAAAACGAGTCGAAGAAGGAAGCGAAATAAGGATTGAGTTATATTACGATAAATACGATATATAATATGATACGATATATTAGACCTATCGTCCAGGGTTTGTAGGCGTTTTCGTTGAAAGAAATAGTTTTTTTTTTTCGATTTAACTTAGTATTTAATATAGTTTAAGAAATGGTAAAATCAGATATTGACGGGCATCTTGGCAAATTCATGGCGACAATGCAAAATCGCTATCTGTAAGAAATTGTTCTATCGTATTACTACTTAAGAAATGTTTAAAATAATTGCATTAATCACATAAGATATTTATTTTCAATGGATCTGACTAAATCGTATTCTAGAAAAAATGCACTTTAAAAAGTTGCATCTTTACTGTTGTAAGCACCATTTTAAACCTTGCTGCACACTGGAAATAAATGCAGAGTGTTACATATTGCCCTAAATTAACAAAAAATTCAATAGTAAAAAATATAGGCATTAGAAAAAATAAGTTCATAATTTATTTAATCAAGCCAATAATACCCGAAAAATGCATCGTCAAGCAGTGACAAAAATTTAACAAGTGGATCGTATACTAAAACTGTAACGCTAAATCGTTCAGATGTTAAGAATTTCTGTCTGTTCTAAACAGTTAGTGCTATCGTTGTTATGATTTTGTACTTTAAAACTGTTTCCTTTCCGACCATCTTGAACTGTCAAACTCATTCATGGGATCTCATAAAGGATTGCCAAAGCCTGAAAATTACATGGAATAGCGCTAAGTTCAGAACTTTTTGAAACTCTGCCAACAGCACCCTGAACTGCAATTTTATCAGTCTACAATAAAAGGGTTGCCATCTATTTGTTGATTCTTGAAAGAAAAGTTCCCAACCTCAGGCATTTCATGCAAATGTTGAAAGTAGTTTGCTTCCTGTCATGTTTTTCCCCTTTCCGTTCGAAGAGACTTTTCGAAAAATTGAAGCTGATGTATGTATTGTTTATCGAGAGCAACTATAACTGATTCAGTTTTGGTGCTCATCAGATGTCTGTCCCTGTCTAACCAGTAAAAAAATAATTTTCTTGAAGATAACAATATGTCAGATAGATGTAACGAACTCACCTAATGATGAAACATCTTCGATATAATTTCTGCAAAAACGAGAATTTATCCACTGTGAAAGAAAAAAGTTTGAAAAAGCGTGAAATGAAGTTCAAGAAAATACTTCATTAAAAAAGAAGCACCGAAATTTTAATTTAAAGATATGACATTCTGTGGATGTGACATGCCGAGGTACAACTGTAGTATTTCCCCTCAGCTAGATTTGGCGATTTTTCGTTGGCGCCGGTTTGAGCGATAACGATGTCGTTCTGGATTGTTTGAATACAATATGGCAATCTGCCTGCTGTTTATTTTTTAAGCCATAGCAACCAGCGTTCTGTTATTTTTTTATTACCATGCAAAATAATAATAAATTAATTAAACAAAATAAATCAATAGTAAAAAATAAAAAACGACCGTTTTATATAATGATTTTTGTAGTAATTCAGGTGAAATAGAATAACATCATTTCAACATCGTCTGCAGGCTGCATACTATTTATTTTTTATGCCATAGCAACCAGCGTTATGTTTTTTAATTACCATGGCAAACCAGCTTAGCAATTGATTATAAAGAGATAATTATTCATTGTTCTATTCTATTTCACCCGGTGAAGTATTATTTTTAAAAAAGGTCGTATTTTATTTTTTATTATTGATTTATTTTGTTTAATTAATTTATTATTATTTTGTTTTTTTAAACTATGGCAGCTAGTAGTAGTGAATCATTAATGGAAATTGTTGAAAAATATAAAGATTTTTTAAGAAAGAATGTTAGAATGGTTGTAACGAGTGATAGAGCTATATTTGAGAAAAAAGGTGAATGTAGTAGGATTTTTTTGAGTGAATTATTTAGAGACAGAGAAAGGTTTTTGGATTTTTTCAAAGAATGTGCATTGATTAAACAAAGTATGATTTGTGAAAAGTGTAAGAGTGATATGGTTTTTGGACCGAGAAAGAAAGTGATGGATGGATTTGCATGGAGATGTTATTGTTATGTTGTTGTGGATGATAAACTGAATAAATGTAACTGAATGAAATAAAATGATTTAAACTGAATAAATGTACGGAATGTACAAGCATAGCGAAATTCATAAACATCAAGGAGGTAAGTCAATTTTAAATATATATTTGTTTTGTTATTTTTAGAAATAAGTTCAATGAATTATTTTAATGATGCCATTCTGAAAAACATATTTCGGTTTTGTTTACGTTAGAAATCCATGGCAACCACTTCAAAAGTAGCATTTACCCATAATCGCCAACGAAAAATCGCCAAATCTAGCTGAGGGGAAATACTATAGTTGTTCCCATGCCGAGAACGAAAAAGGATTACATTCAATGTTACCAACTTGTAGGATTTTTTTTTTTTTTTTTTTTTAAATAATCGCCACTAATTTTGAAGAATGATAATCTGATATATATGATAGTCGGCTAGACAGACATAAACTTGGCAAACATTGCAAGAAAAAAAAATAGTTATACATTAAATATTAAAGCTCCTACAAGTTAGAATGCTGTTTACGTTGAAAACTGGTTTGACGGATCGAGAATTAGTTTTATTAGTAATTAGCTTCATTTATGAATGTTGTTTACTGTTTAGAATTAATTTACATTAAGTTTGGTCATTGTCAACTAGTTAATCAAAGTACTATTTCCACTTGTCATTACCAAATGTTGACGATTTGGCGATATCTGAATCCAGTCGATAACAGAAAAGTTCATAAAAATTCTATAGGGCGAAAAAAACTATAAAAAAAAATTAATACACAACAAATGGTTACTTTCTAAAGTTATTTGCAAGAATACAAATGAAGTTATATTTTCAAAAATTAAATCTATAAAAACATAATGGTAAAAATATTTTCTTTATGGTTTTCATAGACTTTATTAGCAAATCGCCACATTTCGATTAATTACATTTTTTTTTTTTTTTCTTTTTATCAGTACCAGTAAAGTCAATTTTAGGAAGTAAATATATTCTTCTTCTTGCGTATCAGAAAGTTTTGAATTGACTGCTTTCTGAATGGGTGATATGGGATAGGTAAAATCGGAAAGGCAAAGGGAAACAAGAAAAAGAATGGGGGAAAAGTTTTGGGAAACGTAAACCGGAGTTCGTTTGCTGAGTAATATTTAGCGTGGAAGGAACAGTAAAAGGAGATATTTTAGAATTTTCATTTTCCCCAAGTAATCTTTTCGCTTTTAGAATAACTCTACTTTTAAGCTCATCTTCACTTAATATTTTGAACGAATCCAGGTCTTCTTTTTCCATTTCATTATTTTTTCTTTTGATATGATTATCCGTACTCGTTGCACTTCTTTTAGTTCCCGGAGCTTTTTCTTCTATCTCGTTAATCTCGCTCACTTTCAATGGACGCATAAGATTGAGAGTATCAAAATTTTGTTTGTAGTCATTAAAACGAGTAGCAAAATCGTTACATGAGTTCTTAGGCAAGTGAAGATGCACCGAATTTGTACCACTCTCGTTCAAACTTTGAAGTTGGCTAAAATAATGAGTACCAGGAAATTGCTTTCGTGATTGTGAAACATTTGAATCCCATGTTTGTTTAACATCTGTAACCAGTTTTATTATTTCGTCATTTTTTACGTCTTCTTCTATTGTAGTGCTACTATTTTCTTTTTCATCTTCCGAATTTGAATTAGTATATGAATGATCTTGATGAATTTCGGTTTTACATAAATTAAAGGGATTTCCAGTATCACTAGTGCTAGTCCAAGTAAACCCGCGGAATGCAGCAAATGGAGCTATTCCAGATGCTTCTTCACTTACAAGAGACGTTTCACCTTTTGTATTAATTTTATTTTTAAGATCAACTTTTTTGTATATTTTAAAGTAATCAAGAAATTCTTTTAATTCTTCATTACTATTTTTCCTGTTACCAGGATTCAATCTAGTCTTGAACTTTTTTGATATCTTTGATTCTTTGGTTTCTTCGGAATAATTATTAGTCTTGGCAGAAAGTCTGATGTGATAAAGGCCGGAATTACTCTTACATCTGTTAGAAACTGAAGTAATGTTATTAATTAAGCTCTTAGAGGGATGAATTTTTACCAATCTTACATCAATGTTCTTTAAATTTTTGCAAAGTCTAGATCGCTCAAGGTCTATATCATTAAAATCATCCTTTTCTTCTTCACTTATCAGATTACTTTTTTTTCCCCCTTTCTTATTTTCCACTTTTAAGATATTAAATGAATTGTGATTACCGACTTCATGAATACCTGTTTTCGGAAAGTTAGAAAGATTTACATCATTGCTAGACATGTTCAATCCGTGGTAATCAACCAAAGAAGGTATTACAGAAGTTTCTTCATTTATTGGTAAACTTTTATCTTTTTCAATTAATCTGATTTTTGAATCATTTTCGCTGAATATTTTGCGTAAACAAGAATCTTCTTTCACATCATTAAGTTCACCATTATTACGATTCCATTCGCTATCTTCGTCATTTCTTCTTTTAGCCATTTCAAAATAAATTGAAAATCGTAACAGCCAATTACTTAGATCAGATGCTCACAAAAGTTGTAGCTAGCTTACAAAAACAAACATTTATCTATAAATAAAGTAAAGCCATCTTAAAGATACTTGAAATGAAAATTTAGCATGTGAATTTATTTTAAGAATTTTTAAGAGCTTATTATTTTTTTTAAAAATGGTAAAAATGTGGAAAACAATTAGGATTCTCTTGAAAATTACTTTAAATCATTCAGCTTGTTTTAAATTTCACAATAAGAGAAAAATCATGGAGTCAGCAGTGAGCTCAGCTATAATGCAACGAGATAAATAAGGTAGTGCTGATTTAATGGATAAAGATTAGCTTACTATGGTTCAACATGAACCACGTGATTTGAACCAATGTAAGGCTGCTTTGTATACGAGCTGGCGCATCAGGCATTTTGTTGCCTTAGGGTTGCCACATGTACCGAGCGCGTTTCTCTAAAAAACAAACGACAAACATTTTTTTATCGTCTTACGTCACTTTAGAGTAACTTCTTTTATTATATTGTATAATTTTAGCTAAGTAAACTATGATATGGGATTTTGTTTAGCTATAAACTGCTATAATCATTCAAGAAGAGAATATAAAGTGTTTACAGACCTATTACTGCGTATTTGAGTATTGGCGATATTTTGTAAAAGAAACAGAAACCGCCCTAACAACACATCTTACCCCAGTACATCCATAGGATATCATGAGAATAAAAGGACATCCTGAGAATGTACTGTGAAAAAAATGTGTGTTTAGGTATATTATTGTTGCTTATTGCTCTTATCTTGACCGGATTAGCTTCAGATCAAGCTTTCTTAAAACCATTAATGAAGCGATAAGGACGCCAAGCGAGAATGCTGTCCTCTTCCGAGGCAAAAAAAATGGCGGCGATGCGCCGGCCTATATATTTTATTCAAGGGGCTCTGAACCAATGGGCTCTTCCCACCTGACGTCAGAGGTCACATGATACTAGCATCTCTTTGACAGAAAATTACAAACTCGAAAAGACTTCTTTATTCCAAAATGTGTTCCGTGAAAAAACGAACATTATAATAAGAACAAAAGTGTATCTGTTTCCACCCTCCCAATTTTCCATTCCCTTTCTTGAAGGGGTGAAATCTATTTTTAGAACTTTCACGTGACTCTTTACATCTACATGTTTTTTCATCAGAATAGATTCTGAATCAGTCAGTGTTTAATTTTGAATATGTAAAGTGAGATCATTTCTCGCTCCTTTCTTTTTTTTATTTTACTTTTACTTTTCCTTTTCATTAAATACACAAGTTAATTTCCAAAGATGGTCTCAACGTGCTTTCTTCAAACAATTAATAATATTATTACTTTACAGAGAAGAAAAACAAATAATAATAATGAATAAAACATTGAGCTACAGGTTCATGGGACAGCCGACTCCTCAGAACAGAAAAAGGTAAGCTCATAATTTTCATTACTTCTGTTTTTGAACAAATGAATAATTACTTTCATTCTATTTGATTAGCGCAGAAAGCGCAACCGAGTGCATAAAATTTAAATATTAATATTAGATTATGCGCCTGATAGAATATTAAATAGATGAAAAATGTATCATTGTTCTTAAATGAACATATTAAAGCTTACCTTTAAAATATAAGTATTTTATAAATTGAATGGCTGTCCCAAAGATAAAGGGAAAAGTATATAAAAGTAAATTAATATGAAAATAAAACATGAATATTAAATAATATTATTATTTAACAAAACAAAAGTATATTTGTTTAAAGTAAAACAAAAGTATATTCAGTGTTTGAAATCATATTAAGAATATGAAATAAATGCATTTATACATTTTTTTGAATTAAGAAAATTAAGAAACCCTGTTTTCTGAAAAATTGAAGAATTAATAATATCATAAAAACAAAACAAAATAAATTCTCCTCAAGGATATAGTATTTACTATAAATAAAAAGAAATCAGAAAATGGCATCCTTTAAGGAGAGTCCAACAATTGAGAAACTAAATTCTGAAAATTATTCAGTTTGGAAATTTAAAATGCAAATGTATCTCATGAAGGATGAATTATATGAGGTTATTACAGATGACCCGCCAAATCCTATAACAGATGTATGGCGAAAAAAAGACAATAAAGCGCGAGCAATCATAAATTTGTTCATTAATGACGCTCAAATCATCCACATCAAACAATGCCAAACAGCTCTAGAAACATGGAATAAATTGCGTGATATCCACGAAAGAACGAACTTAAGTAGTAAATTATACTTATTGAGAAAATTATATAGCACGAAGCTAGAAGAAGGTGGCGATATGCAAATCCACATAAATAAAATGTTGGAAATCATAGATAAATTGAAATCAATCGGGGAAGAAATTAAATTCGCGCACATTTCTGCACTGTTACTATGCTCCGTACCCAAAAGTTATGAAACCTTAATTATAGCCCTTGAAGCTCGCCCTGAAAATGAACTCACACCTAACTATGTTAGCAGCAAATTGCTAGATGAATTCAATCGTCGAAAAGAAGCCTCCGAAAACAATTCAAATTCTTCTAAAGCTTTTCACATAAATAAAAAACAACAGTATAACAGTAACTTCAAAAAGGAAAATAAATTCTGCGCTTATTGCAAGAAAACAAATCACAATAAATCGGAGTGCTGGCATCTGAAAAATAGAAATGCTGATAACACTAAAAACAAACAATTTAGAAATAAATTCAGAACAACCAATTCCTCACAGTTAGTGACACACAATGATGAGTTCCCACACACACATACACAACAACAAAGCCATTCAAAACAAATGAAGCAAATAACATCACAAACAAAACAAATGGCTTTCACGACTCAAAACACAATGACGAACAACTTTATAATTGACAGTGGTTCCTCATCGCACATAAGCAACAATATAGACCTTTTCGTTAATTTAGATGAGTCACAAAAATCGCAAGTATGTGTAGCAAACGGTAACACCCTCACTTCACTTGGTTCAGGAGAAATAAAAATTGAATACCTAGATCCAAATAAACAAAAAAGGGAACTAACACTAAAGGATGTTTTATATGTTCCAGAATTAAAGGCGAACTTAATATCTGTACACAAAGCCACCCAAAATGGCTGTAAAGTAACATTCACTAAACAAAAGTGTTACATCTCTATGAAAAATGAAACAATTTTAGAGGGTACAAAAAATAACAACTTATATGAGTTAAATTTGCCCATGCCAATAAACAAATATAACACATACCTGACTGAAGAATGCCAAAATCCTAACTGTATTACTCTATGGCATAAACGCATGGGACATAAAAATTTCAACTCTATTAAAGAACTAAACAAAAATCAATTAGTTCTGGGAATAAAAATCAATAACTGCAAACACGAGATAACATGCGAAACTTGCATCAAAACAAAACTGACTGACACCCCGTATCCAAAAATTGCAGAAAATAGGGGAAAACAAATACTAGAATTAGTACATAGCGATGTTTGCGGACCTATTCAGGTACCAACAATAGGTGGTAAATCATATTTCTTAACTTTTGTTGACGATTATTCTAGGTATACAATGATTTATTTTCTAAGTAAAAAGAGCGAAGTAATCGAGAAATTAAAAGAATACGTCAACTTTACCACAAACAAATTTGGAAAGAAACCAGAAACAATAAGGTCAGATAATGGTGGTGAGTACATGAGCAAAAATGTAGAAGAGTTTCTTAAAGAAAATGGTATTCACCATCAGCTCACCGTACCACATTGCCCAGCCCAAAATGGGGTTGCGGAAAGAAAGAATCGTACACTAATCGAAATGACACGTACACTTTTATCAGAAGCTAACTTAGACAAAAAATTGTGGGGAGAAGCTTTAAACACCGCCAATTACCTCCAAAACAGACTACCTACAAAAGCCACTACAAAAACTCCTTACGAATTATGGCATGGTAGCAAACCAAATTTAAATCACTTAAAAACTTTCGGCTGTAAAGCCTATGCTTACATTCATAAAAGTAAACGGGGTAAATTAGATGACAAAGCCCAAGAAGGCATTTTTGTCGGCTATGATAACAGCGCTAAAGCGTATAGAATCTACTTGAAAAATGACCACGTAATACTTGCAAGAACAGTTAAATTCATTGAAAATACCATAAACAATTCAGGAGAAAACAATGAAATAAAATTACTCTCAGAAAATAATACAAATGAACACTCCGACACAGAATCGCATATAGGGCGCGAAATTGTCAAAATTGACATAAGTTCACCAGATCAAAATATCACTAGTGAACACAACACAAATGACACCTTAAGAAGGTCAAATAGACACAATAAAGGTGTACCTCCCGAAAGGCTTATTTACTTAACAGAAAATTTTGAGGCAAATGAACCTAAAGATTATAATGATTTTCTCAACATAACAAACCCACAAGAAAAACAGAACTGGTTAAACGCAATGCAGGAAGAAATGAATTCCTTAATCCAAAACAAAACATTCACTTTGGTAGAACCTCCACCAGGAAGAAAAGTAATTGGGTCCAAATGGACTTATAAGGTCAAATATGACTCCTCAGGCAAAATAGCCAAATATAAAGCAAGATTGGTTGCGAAGGGCTTCAGCCAAAAATATGGCGAAGACTTCCACGAAACGTTTGCCCCGGTGGTATCCCATAGCACAATTAGAGCTTTTTTAGCCAGTGCTGCTCACAGAAACAGACAGGTTCACCATATTGATATTAAAACTGCCTTCCTGCATGGAGACTTAGATGAAACAGTATAGGGGAAAGTTGGACAAAACCGGGTCCCAAAGTTTCTTTTTTTCCCCCTAAGCAGTTAAGTGAATAAAATTGCTTAAATTTCTATTTAAATGATAAATTAGTTCTTTAGTTACAGAAATAAATATTTTGCAATGTGGAAGAACAATATTTTGGAGGGTAAATAATTTTTTTTTTGGAAGTATAAAAGTACCCGGTTTTATCCAACCAGGTTGGATAAAACCGGGTATGTTTAGGAACACTTAAAAAATGTTGTTGTCTTACTACTGAAATATTTATTTATAACAATAAATTGGTACAATGACCCTCCTATACTGAGGAACATAGGTGGGTTAAAAAATAACGGAACATAAGTAAGTTTGAATTTAATATATTTGTAATTTATCGTGAATTCAGTTAATTGATCAGATTTGTAAGAAATTTTAAGAACAGAAATCACAAATAAAATGTTGATCATGCTCCTGTACATTGCTACAGGCTTCGTGTGCCCAACCTTTACAGTGGAGACACTGTATCCAACCTTCCAGAGATTTTGACTTGGCATACAATTCATTACAAAAGATACAGGCTTCGTCACTTTCCTCCTCGTCTTCATCTGATGACAAGGAATCTGTTTTAATGCTGAACTTCTTTTTCTTCCGTGTTTGGACAGTTTTTTGCTTAGGGACCTTAAACAGTTTCTGTTTTAAGGTTTTCTTATCTTTTTTGTTAGTTTTTCCTTGTTCTTCAAGCTCCATCTCTTTCTCTAACTTATAAGGTGAAGAAGTAAGAATTACTGTCTTCCCTCGCCGCTTGTCGGGCTTCTTCACAATTCTTGGCTCTTTTTGCTCTGGAGGAGGCCTTATTTCTCTTGGGGATACTGAGAAAGAAGACACGATAACCTTACCTGGATCATGTGTAGAAGTTGAAGGTTGCTGATCATCGACTTTTAGTATCTCAGCCTTTTTGCGATCATTGGTTTGCGAAGAAATCGCTGTTTCCGAACACACTTAAACTTGAGATTGTTTAGGCAAGGGATTGTCAGTGATTAGTGATTCAACTTGAGGTTGTTCAGGCAAAGGGTTGTCGATGATTGTTGATTCAACTTGAGGTTGTTCAGATAAAAGATTATGCTCAATCTCCATTGGTCTTTGAGTTGTATCAGAGGGTGCAAAGAAGTGATCTGGAAATACATCACTGTTGAATGGGTAGATCCCTGTCTTCTCAAACCCCTTGATAGCTGTCTGAGGAATCGCTGCCCTTAAATATGCATCTCTAAATAAATGTCCAATTTGGTAAATTGTCACAGCACGACCAGGATGGTTGATTAGCCACTTCCTCACTTTTATTTTTATTTTTAAATATTAATAATTTTAATTTTACATTTGTACTAAGTGGGATACTAAAATATAGTTGACTATATTCATACGAAGTCCCTCCTAAAAAGTAATAAAGATTTAATTTTGTACCATTTATGAGATGATTCTTGCTCTTTAAGATTTATATTTTACAAATTAAACTATTTATATTTCACACAGTAAAAAAGAAAAAAAAAAAAAAAAGGTCGTCCAAAACCGGGTACTACCCGGTCTTGTCCGACTGCCAAGGTCCCGGTTTTATCCGACAACGCCACTAATCAGAAAAGAAGGTTTAGCACATTTCAAGCATGATGCAAAACCTGGTTTAATAATTTAAAATAACTGCTGAGAAAGGTTTTATCAAATGTTGTACTTACCTAAAACAAATCTCTTAGCAATTAGAAACTACAGGGTGAAATCGGTGGTGTAAAAATCAAAACTTTTCTACTCTAATTTTTCGAAACATCGGCGTTGACAAACAAACAACACTGCCTTTCATTTAACTCTAAATAACATGATGGTTGTTTGAGACTAGTTTCAAGCGTTTTCCGACAGACGGCAATACTAATCAAGCTAAAACTGCTGTGTCCCGGTTTTATCCACTTACCCGGTTTTATCCAACTTTCCCCTACATGGAACAGCCTAAAGGCTATATTTCACCAGGAAACGAAAACAAAGTTTGGAAACTTGAAAAGGCCCTTTATGGTCTTAAGCAAGCCGCCAGATCATGGCATTTGAAAATCGGTGAAACTCTAAAAGAATTGGGTTTTGCACAAAGCACAGCAGATGCCTGCCTGTTTAGGAAAGATGAAACAGATCCCATACATATAATTATTTTCGTGGCCGACCTTTTAATATCAGGGTCAGACCAACAAATAGAAGAAACTATTGAGAAACTTAGTGCAAAATACGAGCTCAAAAATTTAGGGGAAATAAGTTACTACCTCGGCATTAACATACAAAAATCTAAACAAGGAGAATACTTTATAAACCAAAGATCTAAAATTAAAGAACTCTTAGAAAAATTCAATCTTCAAAATGCTAAGCCCACAAATATACCTATGAATCCTGGCTATCTGGATAATACCTCAGATGATAATCTACTAAACAACAATACAAAATACAGACAAGCCATCGGATCCCTATTATATATAGCTACTATCTCTAGACCTGACATTGCAGCAGCTGTCAATATTCTGAGTAGACGCAACGAGAAGCCCAGGCAGCAAGACTGGGATGCTGCGAAGAAGATCATATGTTATTTAAAAACGACCGAAGAATTAAATTTGGTTATAAGTGGAAAGGAAAAACCTATCCTGACCTGCTACGCCGATGCCGATTGGGCCGGTGATAAATCTGATCGCAAATCGATGAAAGGAAATCTATTCTTAGTAGGAAAAACACCAATTCAGTGGATATCGAAAAAGCAAACGTGTGTAGCTCTGTCTTCTGCAGAAGCAGAGTTCGTATCAGCCGCAAATGCTGGACAAGAGATATTATGGCTCACCAGGGTACTAGAGGACCTTGACTTACCACAGGAATTGCCCATAAAATTATTCGAAGACAATCAGTCAACCATCAAAATGATTGAATCGCCCAAACACACAGCACGCTCCAAGCACATCGATATTCGTTTTCACTGCGTGAAAAACCTGTGTGAAAATGAAACAATTTCTCTACAATATCTGCAGAGTAAATTCATGACTGCAGATGTGTTGACCAAACCTACTCCTAAGCCGATTTTTCTGAAACACCGAGACAATTTGGAATTAAGACAGTATTCCTCGTTTGAGGAGGGCTGACAGAAAATTACAAACTCGAAAAGACTTCTTTATTCCAAAATGTGTTCCGTGAAAAAACGAACATTATAATAAGAACAAAAGTGTATCTGTTTCCACCCTCCCAATTTTCCATTCCCTTTCTTGAAGGGGTGAAATCTATTTTTAGAACTTTCACGTGACTCTTTACATCTACATGTTTTTTCATCAGAATAGATTCTGAATCAGTCAGTGTTTAATTTTGAATATGTAAAGTGAGATCATTTCTCGCTCCTTTCTTTTTTTTATTTTACTTTTACTTTTCCTTTTCATTAAATAGGGGAAAGTTGGATAAAACCGGGTAAGTGGATAAAACCGGGACACAGCAGTTTCAGCTTGATTAGTATTGCCGTCTGTCGGAAAACGCTTGAAACTAGTCTCAAACAACCATCATGTTATTTAGAGTTAAATGAAAGGCAGTGTTGTTTATTTGTTTGTCAACGCCGATGTTTCGAAAAATTAGAGTAGAAAAGTTTTGATTTTTACACCACCGATTTCACCCTGTAGTTTCTAATTGCTAAGAGATTTGTTTTAGGTAAGTACAACATTTGATAAAACCTTTCTCAGCAGTTATTTTAAATTATTAAACCAGGTTTTGCATCATGCTTGAAATGTGCTAAACCTTCTTTTCTGATTAATGGCGTTGTCGGATAAAACCGGGACCTTGGCAGTCGGACAAGACCGGGTAGTACCCGGTTTTGGACGACCTTTTTTTTTTTTTTTTCTTTTTTACTGTGTGAAATATAAATAGTTTAATTTGTAAAATATAAATCTTAAAGAGCAAGAATCATCTCATAAATGGTACAAAATTAAATCTTTATTACTTTTTAGGAGGGACTTCGTATGAATATAGTCAACTATATTTTAGTATCCCACTTAGTACAAATGTAAAATTAAAATTATTAATATTTAAAAATAAAAATAAAAGTGAGGAAGTGGCTAATCAACCATCCTGGTTGTGCTGTGACAATTTACCAAATTGGACATTTATTTAGAGATGCATATTTAAGGGCAGCGATTCCTCAGACAGCTATCAAGGGGTTTGAGAAGACAGGGATCTACCCATTCAACAGTGATGTATTTCCAGATCACTTCTTTGCACCCTCTGATACAACTCAAAGACCAATGGAGATTGAGCATAATCTTTTATCTGAACAACCTCAAGTTGAATCAACAATCATCGACAACCCTTTGCCTGAACAACCTCAAGTTGAATCACTAATCACTGACAATCCCTTGCCTAAACAATCTCAAGTTTAAGTGTGTTCGGAAACAGCGATTTCTTCGCAAACCAATGATCGCAAAAAGGCTGAGATACTAAAAGTCGATGATCAGCAACCTTCAACTTCTACACATGATCCAGGTAAGGTTATCGTGTCTTCTTTCTCAGTATCCCCAAGAGAAATAAGGCCTCCTCCAGAGCAAAAAGAGCCAAGAATTGTGAAGAAGCCCGACAAGCGGCGAGGGAAGACAGTAATTCTTACTTCTTCACCTTATAAGTTAGAGAAAGAGATGGAGCTTGAAGAACAAGGAAAAACTAACAAAAAAGATAAGAAAACCTTAAAACAGAAACTGTTTAAGGTCCCTAAGCAAAAAACTGTCCAAACACGGAAGAAAAAGAAGTTCAGCATTAAAACAGATTCCTTGTCATCAGATGAAGACGAGGAGGAAAGTGACGAAGCCTGTATCTTTTGTAATGAATTGTATGCCAAGTCAAAATCTCTGGAAGGTTGGATACAGTGTCTCCACTGTAAAGGTTGGGCACACGAAGCCTGTAGCAATGTACAGGAGCATGATCAACATTTTATTTGTGATTTCTGTACTTAAAATTTCTTACAAATCTGATCAATTAACTGAATTCACGATAAATTACAAATATATTAAATTCAAACTTACTTATGTTCCGTTATTTTTTAACCCACCTATGTTCCTCAGTATAGGAGGGTCATTGTACCAATTTATTGTTATAAATAAATATTTCAGTAGTAAGACAACAACATTTTTTAAGTGTTCCTAAACATACCCGGTTTTATCCAACCTGGTTGGATAAAACCGGGTACTTTTATACTTCCAAAAAAAAAAATTATTTACCCTCCAAAATATTGTTCTTCCACATTGCAAAATATTTATTTCGGTAACTAAAGAACTAATTTATCATTTAAATAGAAATTTAAGCAATTTTATTCACTTAACTGCTTAGGGGGAAAAAAAGAAACTTTGGAGCTAAGTAAAGCGTCTATGGAGCTAAGTAAGTTTGGCGAGAATTCACGCTTGGCGCACAGATAACTAGTTATCTGTGGTTTGACGCTATGTGCTTATTCACCGAGCTCTTTCGCTTAGGTTTGTTAAGTTTATGTTTGTTACTGTTAGGCTGTTTGATGAGAAATCATAGAATAATAATATGAACAGAGAAATCGAAATCTGCTGTTAAAGTCAGTATTCTTTTCACATTAAAAAATAAGTCGATCGTTTGGAAAGCAACAGAAATTTTACTTAATATCAAGGATATGTAACAAAATTATGCTTTTGCATAAAAAAAAACTTCTTCTTCAGGCGATGATTGCTAACAAAAGACTGACATCACATGCAGACTCTTTTACTAAACGTTGGCGGGCCTCTAAACTACAATCCAATGTTCTTTGCATATCTGATGAGGAAACCAGTCTGACGAAGCGTTAGACTAGTGTACACGAAAAAAAAAAATATCACAGAGAATACCCCTATATCAAAATGCATGAATTTAAAAAACGCGTGAAATTACATATTGCAGCAATTAGTAATACGCATGTCTGTGAGCTTCGCGTACGTGAAAACAAAACAAAACAAAAAAAAAACCATCACAGAATACCCCTATCTCAAAATGCATGAATCTAAAAAATGCATGAAATTACATATTGCAGCAATTAGTAATACGCACGTCTGAGCGCTTCACATACATGAAAACTAAAAAAAAAAAAAAAAAAAAAAAAGAATCACAGAATACCCCTATCTCAAAATGCATGAATCTCAAGTGCGATCAACTTCCAGTAAAACTGATGTAATTTAAAAAAGAATATATTGTTTGTGAGTTGTCCGTGAATGAAGGATGAATCTTGGAGAGGCTTAAACGTTTATTTACAGAATATTCCACAAGATTACAGGTCTGTTAAATAAGTATTAACTTCAGTTTTACCAGAAAGCACGGCTCAAATAACAGCTAACAACATAAATAAGTATAAGATTAAAAAAAAAAAAATACTTTTTATATACCATGTTTTAAATTTTCTGATGAATCATAGTGCTCTTATGAATGTGCATAAAATTTTTAAAGTGATAATGACGTCAATTTTTGTGAGATGCATAATTTAATTTTTTATAATTTTTTAACGTTCACGTTTAATTAAATGTTTAATTAATTTTTATTTTTATGTCGAAAGAAAATGAACTCGTAAATTATTTTGGAAACAATTAAATTATAGCTAACATTTTACTGGCTATTTTAACGCTGTTAGGATGTTATTATTTTCATATTTAAATTAATTATAAGAAAACTAATCAAAAATTCGAAAATCGGACTTCGAAGTATTGTGTTGTCATCGGGTTGTGAGCTATTGTGAAAGTTTCAAATGTCTAGCTAGTAGGGAAGTTAGTTAAAATTCGATTGCAAGATTTGTACCGGACAAACAGACAAACATACAAACAAACAAACAAGAATAGAAGTTAATAAAAACATGGTAAAATCCCAACATAAATCGTACGATAAATATAACACACAGCATGTAAGCTGTTCTTAATCAATAGCGGAGGTCCAGTCTGGGGGCTCTTACACGTTAAGAAACTTGGCGTCAGTATAACTGACAGTGGAAATGAGATCCCTTTATATAGCCTCGTAGATTTCCAGAATATTCCCGGTATCTCGCATAATATTCGATTAGAGCTTAGATAATCGATATATCAATAATAAGGATTTTCTCACCAAAATCGCAAAAAAGTCACCAAAGAGAGATAAAATTCGTCACCAAGGCTATGACCTGCCTTGGTGTAGCTTTTTAACGAGATTTTTAAAATAAAAATGAGCTATTTTAACGCCAAAGCAAGATAGAAGTGCAGAAAGTTAATATTTTATAACCTGACTAAGCGTCTTTTAATGTAATTACATAAAAAAACGACTATTATTTACAAATTCCTAACAATATCTTATATTATTAAGTGAGCAATATTTGTATATATGTATATTTCACTGTTCTCGAAAACGGTAATTCGGAGAGTCACGAGATTTAACACAAAGGTGCCCCCCGAAGGATCATTGTGCACACCGAAGTCAGAATTTCGAATTTTTGTTTAGTTTTCTTTTAATTAATAAAAATATGAAAAGAATAAATATAATAATGAGCATCATCTGTCAGGAACAGTGGTACAACTATAGTATTTCCCCACAGCTGAATTTGGCGATTTTTCTTTAGCGCCGATTTCAACGATAACGATGTCGTTCTGGACTGTTTGCGATATAATATGGCAGCCTGCATGCTATTTATTTTGTATTTATGATTTTATGATTTGTGATTTATAATTTAGCTTATGATTTTATCATTTATGATATATGATATATGATTTTTAGATTTATGATTTAGCCATAATCGCCAAAAATAAATCGCAAATTCAGCTGTGGGAAGATACTATAGTTGTTCCGAAACAGTTCCGGTTAGACAACTTCAAAACAGAAACTTTTAGCAGCCATTTTTTTTTCCATTTGTTCAACTCACTGAGCTGGTTCAACTTACGGAAACATACATATAATATGTTTTGTATCGCACGTATTCTTATTTATTTCCTGTAAAACCTTGAAAAACTATTCAATTGTGATGTTTAAAGGTCTAAATTAAATATAACGGATCACTGGTTATTATAAACATGAACCTATAAATAGAATTATGTAACTTCATGATTATAAACAACGCAACACGGAGTAATACGCAATACCAAATAAAAACAAACCAAAACTGTTGCCATTCAGAGAATACAAATTCAAAATGGACAGCTCTTTAATTCCGAATGAACGACTCTTTGACCGTTTCGTTAAAAAAACCCTTAAAATATTTCTAAAACATATTTCCTCTTAAATATTTTTCCTTCCCCTTTAAATATTTTTATCAAGCTTCATTGTTTGTTTAAATTGTAAGGTATGATTGGCGTCGAGTTTAGTAAGTAATTGTCGCCAGTTGATTTTAGTTTTGAAATTAGTGTAAAGTGATAGTTGGGATAGAATGTTTGGTTGGGCAAGTAAAGGTCACCAGTTGAAATGAGTATTGAACGTAGAGTAGTCTAAGGTGATAATTAGGGCTGGATTAATTATCAATATATCACAAAATATCAATATTTTTTTAGTATCGCAATAACAATATTTAAAATCTTACTCTGCCGATATATCGCTTTAACGATATTTCTCAGCGTGCACCATGCAGCCGACCGATCGCACATCGATAAATAACTTTAAAACATCCAATCTTACTACCTCCTTCAAACGCCGCTTCTTTCCCTTTCTTTCAAACTCCGCTTTCCGCTTCCGCTTTTCCCTACCACGCATGCACAGCACGACCGATTGAATCCCACCCGAAATATAGCACCGAATATCTTACTCTAATATTCCTTTCCTTCTTTCTCCACATTGCTCTCTCATAGCCCCAAACGATCTCTCTCTTTCAATGTTACCGCAACCGCACTACATCCCTCTACATCCGAATGTAATATAACGACTTCCTTTTTCTGTCATACCTGTGATCTCTCAAATCGAAAATAAATACCAGTACCCCTGCTTAAAATGTCAGACGTTGAACGATAACATATAAAATATTTCATTCATCACTCATCAAGTTATCGCAGTATATTATTTCCCAGCTTCTCACATTCGAAGATATCCCCATACCAGTAATATTGCAGCTCATTTCCTGCTATTGGCTCATTCATATCGGTATTAACTGGCTAATGAACATGCGAGATTCAACATATGTTTATCAAACATGATCAAAGCCGAATTGCAGTACTTCAGACACTGATATCCACTAGAACTTTGATCGCAAGAGTAATCTCGTCTGCCGGATGTTCACTCATTGACATCGATATATTTTCTTCATGTAGTATATTGCGGTTTACGTGAAAGTAATATTTAGAATATTGAATGTAAAATGAATGTTCGCAGCCACATCGATTGTTCGAAATAATATCAAGTGGTATTAAAAAAAAAAAAAAAAAAAAAAAAAAAAAAATGGAAATGGTTTGGATGTCTCGGAGATGAAAATAATAAAATAATTTCCGAACATATTTCGATCTGAAACTTTAATCGTGTGCAGTATAATGTAAATTTTTTTGTATATGTAAGTTTACCTTCTATCATTATTATTGTTAAATATTTTAATAAACTCAGTTCTTTATTAAGCTAGTAAAATAAATTTTTTTCTTCAGAAATTTTATAGGGACAGTTTTCCGACTGAACAATGATATAACACTGAGCATTTTATTATTATTTTGTTTATTCATTTTTATTTTATTTTATTTTTTGTGCAGCATTTTATTATTATTATTATTATTCACTTATTTATTTATTTTAGCTGTTCTTATTAAATATAAGAGATTTAAACAAAAAAAAAGTGGTTTAAAAAAAAAAAAAAAAAAAAAAAAAAAAATGGAAATTCTACTTACATTCTATGTAAACAGAATTTAATTTAGTACGACTGGACTTATTTTAATAACTGTGTTTCATTCACTAGCATCGATTACTATATTCATTTCTTAAAATGTCTTTGGTATAACTTTAGCCCTTTGTGGTTTTTAAATTTTTGTTGTCAATTTATTGATGAATTAAAGTGGCTATCGAAAATTTTGGAAAGAAATATCCGGGTTACTTCGGTACCAAGCGGTACCATTTCTTTAGCACTGTTTTTTTTTTTTTTTTTCAATTCTGTTTTAATTATCTAAAAAAAAAAAAAAAAAAAAAAAAAAAAAAAAAAAATTTGTACATTTATATATTTTTTTCGACATAAAAGTAATATATTTAATTACATATTCATTCATTTATTGAAGTGAAAACTTCTTTAGGCGTGTTGAGCACTTTTGGGTGAACAAAAATCATTGAACTCGCGTCATCGTCAGCGAACGCTTTCCATCCTTGTATGATACAAATAATGTATCATACAATTAACTTGCTAATGTGAAGTGTTAATAATTATATACTGTATATTGTTTTACAAACTGATGCGGCTCTACACGACTTCTCTCATCTCTGGACGCTGTCTCTTAAAGATTGCATCCGGAAACGTTGCAGTTAGACCTCACAAAACCGTGAGAAAGGCCAAAGCCGCCATTTTTCACACGTTTTTACAATCTGGTGTGGCTCTACACGACTTCTCTCATCTCCGGGCACTGTCTCTATAGCGGTCAGACCTCGCAAAACCGTGAGAAAGCCCAAAGCCGCCATTTTTCTCACGTTTTTTACAATCTGGTGCGGCTCTACACGACTTCTCTCATCTCCGGACACTGTCTCTTAAAGATTGCAGCCGGAAACGTTACAGTTAGATCTCACAAAACCGTGAGAAAGGCCAAAGCAGCCATTTTTCTCACGTTTTTACAATCTGGTGTGGATCTACACGACTTGTCTCATCTCCGGGCACTGTCTCTATTGCAGTTAGACCTCACAAAATCGTGAGAAAGCCCAAAGCCGTACTTTTTCTTACGTTTTTACAATCTGGTGCGGCTTTACATGGCTTCTCTCATCTCCTGACACTGAAAACAATCCACGCTTGCATACATTAAAATTGGTGTTCATTTATCTTTAAAAAGTAGCAAATGTCTATTTTCCTTTTCTTGAAAAAATATCGATAATATCATTAATATCGATATTAACTTGGCGATATATTGCGATATTTAATTTCTGATATCGTCCAGCTCTACTGTATATTAATACGATTATTTGCTTATGAGTTACCCATATGCAATGAACGATTGCTCAGAATGGCTTCTTCTTTAGAGTTGAAAAATAAAATCAAAAATTGGTCTACATAAATAGTCTGACAATGAATTTCACTAATGATGAGTTTACTTTTATACGAGGCAGGTGAATTCTAAAAACAAGCGGTAAAATTTTTGAAATAATGTTTTTATTAGAGCTGGATTAATTATCAATATATCACAAAATATCAATATTTTTTTAGTATCACAATAACAGTATTTAAAATCTTACTCTGCTGATATATCGCTTTAACGATATTTCTCAGCGTGCACCATGCAGCCGACCGATCGCACATCGATAAATAACTTTAAAACAACCAATCTTATTACCTCCTTCAAACGCCGCTTCTTTCCCTTTTTTTCAAACTCCGCTTTCCGCTTCCGCTTTTTTCTACCACGCATGCACAGCACGACCGATTGAATCCCACCCGAAATATAGCACCGAATATCTTACTCTAATATTCCTTTCCTTCTTTCTCCACATTGCTCTCTCATAGCCCCAAACGATCTCTCTCTTTCAATGTTACCGCAACCGCATTACATCCCTCTACATCCGAATGTAATATAACGACTTCCTTTTTCTGTCATACCTGTGATCTCTCAAATCGAAAATAAATACCAGTACCCCTGCTTAAAATGTCAGACGTCGAACGATGACATATAAAATATTTCATTCATCACTCATCAAGTTATCGCAGTATATTATTTCCCAGCTTCTCACATTCGAAGATATCCCCATACCAGTAATATTGCAGTTCATTTCCTGCTATTGGCTCATTCATATCGGTATTAACTGGCTAATGAACATGCGAGATTCAACATATGTTTATCAAACATGATCAAAGCCGAATTGCAGTATTTCAGACACTGATATCCACTAGAACTTTGATCGCAAGAGTAATCTCGTCTGCCGGATGTTCACTCATTGACATCGATATATTTTCTTCATGTAGTATATTGCGGTTTACGTGAAAGTAATATTTAGAATATTGAATGTAAAATGAATGTTCGCAGCCACATCGATTGTTCGAAATAATATCAAGTGGTATTAAAAAAAAAAAAAAAAAATGGAAATGGTTTGGATGTCTCGGAGATGAAAATAATAAAATAATTTCCGAACTTATTTCGATCTGTAATTTTTAATCGTGTGCAGTATAATGTAAATTTTTTTGTATATGTAAGTTTACCTACTTCTATCATTATTATTGTTAAATATTTTAATAAACTCAGTTCTTTATTAAGCTAGTAAAATAGATTTTTTTCTTCAGAAATTTTATAGGGACAGTTTTCCGACTGAACAATGATATAACACTGAGCATTTTATTATTATTTTATTTATTCATTTTTATTTTATTTTATTTTTTGTGCAGCATTTTATTATTATTATTATTATTCACTTATTTATTTATTTTAGCTGTTCTTAGTTCTTATTAAATATAAGAGATTTAAACAAAAGAAAAGTGGAAAAAAAAAAAAAAAAAATGGAAATTCTACTTACATTCTATGTAAACAGAATTTAATTTAGTACGACTGGACTTATTTTAATAACTGTGTTTCAATTACTAGCATCGATTACTATATTCATTTCTTAAAATGTCTTTGGTATAACTTTAGCAAAGGAGCCCCTTTGTGGTTTTTAAATTTTTGTTGTCAATTTACCGATGAATCAAAGTGGCTATCGAAAATTTTGGAAAGAAATATCCGGGTTACTTCGGTACCAAGCGGTACCATTTCTTTAGCACTGTTTTTTTTTTTTTTTTTTTTTCAATTCTATTTTAATTATCTAAAAAAAAAAAAAAAATTATTTGTACATTTATATATTTTTTTCGACATAAAAGTAATATATTTAATTACATATTCATTCATTTATTGAAGTGAAAACTTCTTTAGGCGCGTTGAGCACTTTTGGGTGAAAAAAAATCATTGAACTCGCGTCATCGTCAGCGAACGCTTTCCATCCTTGTATGATACAAATAATTATCATACAATTAACTTGCTAATGTGAAGTGTTAATAATTATATACTGTATATTGTTTTACAAACTGATGCGGCTCTACACGACTTCTCTCATCTCTGGACGCTGTCTCTTAAAGATTGCATCCGGAAACGTTGCATATAGACCTCACAAAACCGTGAGAAAGGCCAAAGCCGCCATTTTTCACACGTTTTTACAATCTGGTGTGGCTCTACACGACTTCTCTCATCTCCGGGCACTGTCTTTATAGCAGTCATACCTCGCAAAACCGTGAGAAAGCCCAAAGCCGCCATTTTTCTCACGTTTTTTACAATCTGGTGCGGCTCTACACGACTTCTCTCATCTCCGGACACTGTCTCTTAAAGATTGCAGCCGGAAACGTTACAGTTAGATCTCACAAAACCGTGAGAAAGGCCAAAGCAGCCATTTTTCTCACGTTTTTACAATCTGGGGTGGATCTACACGACTTGTCTCATCTCCGGGCACTGTCTCTATTGCAGTTAGACCTCACAAAACCGTGAGAAAGCCCAAAGCCGTCTTTTTTCTTACGTTTTTACAATCTGGTGCGGCTTTACATGACTTCTCTCATCTCCGGACACTGAAAACAATCCACGCTTTATACATTAAAATTGGCGTTCATTTATCTTTAAAAAGTAGCAAATGTCTATTTTCCTTTTCTTGAAAAAATATCGATAATATCATTAATATCGATATTAACTTGGCGATATATTGCGATATGTAATTTCTGATATCGTCCAGCTCTAGTTTTTATTTAACAAATCCATATTATGGAAGAGGAGAGGGAAAATAATGCATTATTATGAAATACTTTCCAATATTACAGATATTGTTAATGTGCCTGCCAGGACTTCAGGAATGTTATTTTGAAAATATGTAAAGAAGAAACGAATATTAATATAGTAATGTATTGCCATTATAAGCAAAACTAAAACATGTAACAAATTTAAACATTCATTTATTTATTTTTATAATCTTTACCTTAATTTTTAAGGAATCAATTTTGATTTGATTTTCATCATTATCGCACAAAGGCTTCTGTATCATTGTAAAATTATTCTGTATTATTATTGCGATCACCAAAAGTTACTGTCTAGTACAGTCGGGAACAAAAGTCTCCGAACACTAGCAAAAATTCCTATACAAAAAAAGTACACTTAATACAGTTTTTTTAAATAAATCCTTGTCGAATCCAGTTTTTAGACTGACTAAAAACAGGATTCGACAAGGATTTATTTAACAAAACTGTATTAAGTGTGCTTTTTTTATATAGGAATTTTTGCTAGAGTTCGGAGACTTTTGTTACCGACTGTACTGCATACTGTATATTTGGTACCGTTCAGCATATCATCCTTATTGCAAAATAGCATAATGGGTGCTCACAACACATTGTTTACTTTACTTATTTTATTTTTGCCAAGTTTTAGGCTTATTTTAATTTATTTATGTTTTAGCTTTTTAGTGCTCTCAGAAAAGTTTTCATTCCTAAACACCCCCATTTCTACACCAATGAAAATTTATTAAATATATTTCCAAGCGCTTTAATTGTACTCTTTTTCGTTATGGCGTCTGAAACTCAATTATCCATTGTCATATAACTCCGTCCATTAAGATCGCATACCACAAACAACTTGACAGAATATTTACTAGGGATACAATATTCGAACAAAGTTATCGGCTCTGAGTGTGACATTGGCGTGAAGTTGGCATTGAAGGATTCAGCTTGCCCTCGGCACATCCTGTGGCTCTTCTTTGGAGCCTCACCAGTATACAATATCACGCACATTTTGACATGCTGTGGCTGGGAACAAAACGCGATAGCGTGAGGTGTATTCCATGGAAATATGAGCATAAATAAATGTGATACGATCGGTGTTTCACCCCAAATCGCGTGAAGAAGCAAGGGTAGTGGTCTATGATATGAATAAATAAAGGTATTGTAGTATTTATAAGCGTACCAAATTGATTTACGCAATTTTTGTTGTTAGCTTACTATACTCACTTGTAATTATGTGTTTTAAAAAGATATACATTTCATCAATAATGTCATTGATGTTCATTGTAATTTTCGTCTATATACCAAAGTAAAGGTATTGGATAAATGATAAAGTTCAATTTCCGATTACTGATGGATTTACATGTTTTTGAAAGATTATATTTTTAGAAAACGTATCTCTGTATGTAGATTCTGTAAATAAACTTAATACTTAGATGATGCCAAAGAATGTTTTATTTAGTTTTTATCTAGGCATATAGTGGATCAGATTTCGGCACCAGAAGTAGGCACGAGTGCTGCAAACAAGGCGGGTGCGTTGCAGCTTTGTTTATACAGTATTGGTGCTTCTTTCTTCACCTGAAGAAAGACCGTGTGTTCTATTGACTCGGAACAATTGTTGTGAGTTTATTGCACTTGATGGTGATCCTTCAAAGGTTTGTACTTATTACTTTGAAACGCCAGTTCTGTAGTGCTTTTTTATTATTTATGATCAAATTGTAAACCGTGTAAATCCATCGAAAACCGGAAAAGTCGAAGAATTTTACGAATTCGATACTTTATTCTATTTAATATAGAATAAAGTAATAATTAGAAATTTAAGAATATGCACCTGGCTTTCGTCTTTAAAATAAAACCCATTAATTTTTCTTGTATTCAGTCTTTTTTTTTTTTTTTTTTTTTTTTTTTTAAGAGTATGTCTATTCAAGCGAAAATAATCGATTTTTAATACTTTTTAAAATCAATCAAATAAATTCACATCCCATTCTCACTGAACTAAAAAAAAAAAAAAAAAAAAAAAAAAAAATGCAGCCGAGCTACAATTATTAACATATACGTTTCATAGTCTCACCTACATCTACAAACCCACATCTTCTTCAGACACTCTTTCTTCTAACCTTGATTAAAAAGATTGACCCTTATGTGAGAAACTATGCATGATACTGGAACTCTGATACTTTCCACTTCTTTGATGCTGTCCGCCCAAATAAAAAGTTTAGAGAAAGTTTAACCTTGCCAGCTTACTATTAAATGTTATAAATGCGCGGGTGAGAACATTTACTCACGCCCGCGCACTTTATTTGAGAAAAAAAAAAATCTTTTTATTATTAATCCTACATATTTTTTCTATTCTTTTAATCAATGCAATAAACAGATCTAAATTCATATTTAGTTATATATATGTAGCTATTAGCAAATCATTCTTCTAAAAATTTAATGATAACTTGACCTGCAATAACAATTCTTTTAGCAAAGAGGTCAAGGTGTTAAATGCTTCTCTTCTCTTTTATCACCTTTTCTCCAAGATCATACAATAGATATTTGTTTTTATAATAGCAAAAGAGGAATTGAATTTCATTTGGAATCTAAATTCAATTATGATTTTTTTTTTTAAACTACATGACCTTAGTTTATACGAAACAATGCAAACAATTACATTGAAAGCAGACATTTTTGAAAGCCACAACAAAATGCATGTTTCAGAATTTGGTGTGAATTCAAAAATAATCTCTAATTGTTTTTGTGATTGAAATTTATCTTTGCGATCGCAACATTCCAAGAGGTGACAAACAGCATAAAATATACGATTTGGGCCGTCTATTGTCTTTTGAAAAAAAAAATAAAAGGCGCGAGCTCGAAAATAACAATTAAAAATTGTAGACAGCGTTATCAAGGTCAGTTAATTAATGCTGGCACTGTTATTTTACTTTGTGACAAAAAAGAATACAAACTAGTTGACATGGATGGACTCTGCTCAGTACCCCCTCATATACTTGTTTTCATAAACTTCTATTATAGGTCATAAAGAATGTTTCAAATCAATCTCTATGATTAGTCAAAAGACATGAAGTGTATCAATCACTCGGACGCTCGTAGAATAATATGCCCCATCCACTTGGCTACCCTAACTCCGCTTCGATACGTTTATCTTATCCTAATTTGTAGCTTAATTTTATTAGGGTCAGTTTCATATTTCAGTTTATGCAATTCCAATATATTTCTAATTCCATAATCCCCATAATACAAATTTGTGTGAAATATTGTTCTATTCTGCGCAAATCGCAAATTTCGAATAACTTATAAAGTTTTCACAGTAGCATGTTCATAATTAGTTATGTTCTTGTCATAATCATAAATAATTGTTTAAAGCTGGTCCAATATCTTTACGATGAAAATAATTTTCATAATACACGTTTATGCGAAAATTCCCCCTAATCTGCCTTGTTAAGAAAATCGTAATTTCGTATAATTTACGAAGTTTTCAAATTAGAATATTGAAAACAATAGAGTTCTTGTTAGTATATCAAAAGTGATATTTTAAAACTGGTCTGATCTTTTTGCAATCTTTTATTCTTGAGGTGTTGTGTACACAGATTAACACACGAACACACTGACACCTTACAAATGGACACCATACTAATGTTTTTAATTATCGGATTCCTCACTCCTCAAAACGTGTAAAAACATCAAAAACCAAGGACTAAAATTTTCACGATGGCCTAAGTTCTCCATACTTATAGTATGATGGGGAACTAAAACGAGTATCAGACTTTAAAAAGTTGTACAATGTAAGACATAGGATTAATTCCCATATTGTTTGATTCCATTACTGTTAGGGAACACTGAGAAGAAAATATACCACCTTTATCTAGAAAGAATAAGTTGTCATTTTCTGAATCCCTAAACTGGAAATATAGATTTCCGAGTTATACGTATAAGGTAAACAAATAAACTGAATAGACGAATTAAACGAGAATTTCTAGTCTATACTTTTCTAGATAGTGAAACGATACATTATATTATGAATCCTCTCTATTGCAAGAAGTTCTCGCTTGAGTTTCTAGAATTGATTCATAAACTAGAATTATAGTTACTGAAATTCGTTTCTTGTGTTCGTATTTATTTCCAGAGATTTTTAAATAAGTTTGACCACGATTATATAAGAAAGCGATTTAGAATTATAATAGGGGATTCTAAAATTCTCCAAAAAGAATTTAGCAATGGTAACTAGAATTTATAAGGATGACATGGGACTATTTTCACTAGCGACATAATTTATTTTCTAAATGTCAATCGCATATTATCATTATTATTTTTTTTTTTCAATGAAAGGTGAGACACGTTATGATATATGGCCCATTTTGGGAACCTTAAATTTTAGCTATAATTTTGCATAAGGAATAAGTATTTCTTGGACATCATAGTGAGTAGAATAGTCTACTATTCAATGTATTTTGGAATCTTTCATAGTCATAAGAAAAAGTTAATCCAAGCTGAAAGGCGCAGATTTACATTAATTGATTATTTTATAAGCAGATATTTTATGTAAGAAATGAAACAATTTCGATGAAAGCATATGGGGATGAAAGCATGTATATTGGTAATAATTTTAATAATAAAATATATATTGTACCACTAAGCTTAACGTTTCCAGTGCTGTTACATGATAATGATTGAAGTGTGAAGAGTTGGGCACAGCAGTGCAGCAAGCAGCTTCAGCACTACACTACGTAAATGCAAAGAAAATACATTTGCATGAAGTATTGATAATTGTTATATTATGGCTTTCACCGTGATAGGAGAGAAAAATGGGTATTCTAACCAGTTTTATATTTTTTTTTCAGCTGAATTGTATGAAAAAAATGTTGATATCCAGGTAGGAAATTTGGAAGTTAATGCTTCTATCCTGGCAATAACTGCATAAATCGTTTTAAATTCTGTAAATAAAAAGTAATTAATTTAACTTATTAATTTTTATGGAATAAAATTTCTTTGATTTAACTTGCCTCACCAAATAAATTAGGTTTGGTCATTGTAATTATTTTTTAATTATTATTAATCAAATTTATTTTGATAGAATAATGCTTTGGGGTATATTTTATTTCAAGCGTAAAATCTACAGTACATGCTAAATTAACTGGAAAAAATTGAATAAATAATAAAACTTCAAAATTCACTATCTAAAAAGTATTCCGAGATATCTCAGCTTCTTATATTATTATTATTATTTATATCTCTCTATCTCTCTGTTTATTTTTGATAATGCAATCAAAATAATTTGTGATGTATAGATAATGTAGTAAAATTTATGGATATACTGGCTTCAACCGGTAACGAATAAAAACTGTTTAAGAAAATTCCGTAAATTTAATTGAAAACACTCTCAATAATTATTTCGGGTAGAAATAATTGAAAAGTCCCTTCATCAGGCGAAAAAAGTATGTAACGTGAGAGCGCAATATTTAAGGGTGAAATAAAACCGTTTATAAATAAATAAAAGTGACTACTGATAAAACAAAAAGAAAAAAAAAAAAAAATGAAAGGAAGAAAAGAAAAACTATATACACTACTTCTCATATTTATAAGGACACTTTATGTTTTGAAATAACTAATGTAAAAATAATTGTGAACAAGATTATACTAAGTGTACGTAATATATCTAGTATTCTAAAAAACAAAACTGCTATAGTTTTTTTTAATATGAAATAAAATTAATAAAAAATAATGCAAAAAATTTATTTTCTCCACGTTTTTAGAAGATCATAATTATAGGGACAATCAAGATTTTTTCGTTTTATTTAACTTACAAACGGATAAATTACAGTTGACATGCGAATTTGTTAACTACTGGTGCTAGATTAATTCCTATATAAACCTTCAATTTTTCTTGGACGGACATTACTGATAATTCCTCGAAAAAAATTTCGTTCATGTAGTAAAGTATGACAAATGTGTTTTTTAAGTGGAAGGATGATTTCAATCCACTGAATTTATAATGAAATTCGAAGATCTAAAATTGCTGAAGGAAATGTGATCAAATGTTGAACTGCTGGTTCGATAGGAGAGAGATCTGATGCAAAATCAAAGTTGTTTAATAGAGATCGAAGACTCAGAATTCCTCTTACTGTTCTACAGATAATGACTGCTGCTGAAATTGCTCGTAATTTTAACGAAAGGTGGTGGTCCACATTTATACATGTTTAAAATAATTAATAATATGTTAAAATGAATAAAAAACCTTTAGTAATCAATAAGCATTTGATGGGGGAAAGAACGTCTGTGTTAAAGTTGAATAAAGACAATATTAAATGGTAAAATGTTGCATTTTCGGATGAAAAACATTTTATCCTTGATTAACCAAATGGTTTTGACAGTTACTGGCACGATCTGAAGATAGCGAAAGACAGAGCAGATTTTTTAAAGGCAGATATGAGTCAGCCATTTTAAAGGTGGATCTATGGTACTCTAGGGAGCTGTTTCTACTGAAGGCAGAATGAATTTAGTAATTTTTTCTATTATTATGAACATCAAGAGAATATCCGCAAATTTTAAACGTGGAATTCTCAGATTCTTGTTAGATTTTGGGGGGCAATAATGTTTTTTTCAACAAGACTTACGTTTTTGCTCTACTTCTAGAGCAATAGGAAATCGTTTGAAGAAAGAAACTTCTGTATTATTGCCTTTCCCGTGGCATAAAAGTTGAAAAAACTTTATCTTATCATATTAGAAAAGTGCATGCAAGGGGAAGGCAATTTTAAATAGTTTAAATGTATTCAGAATATCATCTATGCTGCATGAAATGGTAAAACTAAATATAAAAAAAAAATAAAAAAAAATGTATATGTATATACCAGAGAGAATGTCTGACTGTTTCACCCTAAAAAGAGACCCCATGAAATATTAATTTAAAGAATAACTGGAAAAGAATTACTAAGATTCGACCTGTCCTTTTAATTGTGAACACCTGAAAAATCATCTTTTTGACCGTATTTAAAGTTTTTTAAGATAGAAAAACGATAAAACTTCTTAAATATAGTGTATTAATGAAATTCAAATTAATAAAAAATATATTTGTCTAAATAATAGTGTTTAGTTAATATAGAAAAATGGGTGTCCTTATAATTATAAGAACCAGTGTACATAATGAATAAAATAAGGAAAAAGTTTAGATAAGTAAAAACAACACAAACGAGAATTTTTCACAAGTATTTTCCATGCATTAAGTATGATAGAATTTTAATGAAAAACAATAATATTTTTAGAGTTTCCAATGCTTTATGTAAATGATCTAAATGGGGAGGAGGAATAGGAAGAGAAATAGTGTTAGCCTTAAGAAAATCAAAACTGTGACGAAAAAGCTAGCAACAGGAAGCGATACAAGATTTCGAAATCTCTTCACTATGTATACATTTCGAAGATACTCATTTACACTGCATAAAAAAAGTAGACGGACACTTACTTGTAGTACTTTAAAGCCGTTTATTTCTTTAATTAGAGATATGAGGTTCATTTCTCTAATATAATTATATTCTTGAGACATCATATATTATTATTTTTTGGATAGAGATTCAATCCTTTTGAATTATGTAGTGGAAAAATTCAGGAAACAAAAATGTGCATATTTGCACTGTAATTTTTCTTTAAAAAAGTAGACGGACACATCTTGTATCTCTAAATTAAAACGTGTTTAGTAAGGGTTTCGTCTCCCATTTGCTTTAATAAGTTTGTATACTCTGTTAGGCATCGAATCACTGAGATTCTGAATCTTTTTTTGACAGAAAATTTCCCAAATGTTTGTAAGAGCTTCTTTGAACTGGTGAATTGATTCATACTGGCGTCCACCTCATAAATTTTATGAACAAGTATAGCCCAAATGTTTTCTACAGGATTCATATCCGGACTCTTGGCTGGCTAGGGTAAAACAATGAAGTTGTTCTCATGAAACCACTTTTTAACGTTGTTAGTGGTGTGTATTGACGCTCCATCTTGTAGGAAAATCCAGTTTTCTCCCCCAAGATCACACGCAAATGGCAAAAGCTCACTGCTTAGTGCTTCAATATAATCTTTGTGAGTCTGCTTCTTACTTAGGAGCACTAAATTTGCCCTTCCACCATAGCCAACAGCTAGCCACACCATCACGCTACCAACAACAACTTGCCGAGTAGAGTACACTTCGTCTTCTTTCTCCAAACTGTGTCAATAATATTGATATCCATCTGGGCCGTCTAAATTAAATTTTTTCTCATCTGAAAAAAACTGCAGATATCCATTCTGTTGTCCAAGACATATGGTTTTGGGCCCACTGTAGGCGTTCTGTCACGTGGTGATCCTTCCAGCAGGGATGGTTTTTTCTTTTCTTATATTGAAAAAGCTCTGAGTGCTCAATGTAGTTATAAATTCTCTGAGAAGTTACGTTAGTAATTTCTGTGCTTATTCGAACTCTGGGAATTGATGCTCCAGTTTTTTTTCAGCTCAGTAAAAATTTTTCTTTGGTCTCTAAGCGAAAGTTTCTTTGGCCGGCCACTCTTTTTATTTACGCCATGGGCTTCAGGAGCCCGTAGAGAATCGCTGATGCTACTTTTGCTTATTAGAAGTAACCTACTAATTTCTCTGACTACTTTTTTTTAAACATTTTTCAGCGCTATAATCTGTCCTTTCTGGTAATCAGTTAGAGGAGTTCCTCGTGGCATGGCGCATTCATCTCCAAGAAATTTAACTACTTAAAACCATCTTGTCAAGCACGTTAGCAATTGAAAAAATGCCAAATGTACATGTCCATGCAAAACTGGTATTCCACAAGAAACACCCACTTAGATAATTGCAGTTTTTGACCAGTGTCCGTCTACTTTAAAAAATATATATATATTGTGCAAATGCATATCTTTTCTTTTTTCTGCATTTCCCTACATTAAAATTATAAATAATTGAATATTTTTATTTGTCTGTCAGAAATATGAAGATTGATAAGTATAAACATGTTAAAGAATTTTAATTGACATTTCCTATTAAACAAAGACGGGGTTTCAAAAAATTGTAAAGAAGTGTCCGTCTACTTTTTTTATGCAGTGTATTCTACACTTCAAACGCTTCACAGTTTGACCAATGTATCCTAAATTGCTTAAAGAACAAGGGTTAAACTAAACATATGACTGGTTCTCAGTAGGAATAGAGTCTTTAAAAAAAGATTATTTAATTTTGTTAACGAATTTTAAAGAGACTTTAAATACAAAGCAGGAAAAAAATTTCAGCAAATTTATAACTAACAAAGAAATTAAAAAAAAAAAAAAAAAAAAAAAAAAAAAACAGCAGAATTGGGAAAAAATTCTTTCAAATCAAACAAGTTGTTTTTCATCGGTAATAGAGCGATTATACCTCTAAGAAAGAACAAGATTTTTCAATTAAGTTCATATATATATATATATATATATATATATATATATACACATAAAAGAAAGAAACCAAAAAGAATCAGATACGATAGACATAGAGTTTTCAAAACAGTCATTTTCTATCGAAGAGAATAATTAGAAGGAGCATATGGAAGAAGAAAGGCCGAGAAAGCCAGACAATTGTCTTTAAAAATTGAGATGTCTAGGAAAGAAGGAGAGTTGACCGTTTCTGAAATGAATAGAGGGGCAATTAAATTAATTAAAAAAGTAAGTTGTGAAAAACAATATTTGACAGAGCAAGGTATTTACGTATCTCAACCAATATGGAAATTTATGCACACAGGATAATTTTCATTCAGTTCTTTTACATTTATTTATAAAATCGGTCTCACATAGATATTTTATGTTGTTTTGAATGATATACTTATTAATTTTTTAGATAAAATATTCGCTTTCAGTGAATTTAGAACGCATGAAAAATTCTTGCCCATATTGAAAATTTATGTTTTCTGATGCTTTTGAACAAGATTGTAAATTTTGTTTGATGCTTTTTTGCATATATATATACAGGGTGATCAATTTAATTGAGTACCCGTTGGTTTTTCTTATTACCCTTAAATATGACGGATGTGGCAACTATTCTAACACTGAACTATAATTGTTTGAACCTTGTTTAATTGTGGGAGACAATTTTCAACACTTTTGGACTGTAACAACTTTATTTGTGAGGTAAAATAGAAATGAAGACGCACATTTTTTTTTTTTTTTTTTTTTTTTTTTTAATTCTGTAATAATTTTATTTATGAAAAGCAAAATTTAATTAAAAATTTTTTCATTATCATTCCTACAGTACATTTACATTATCATTATAATTTTTACGTTATCATTTCATAGGCTTTTCTAGAGAAGTCCTGCAAACATCGTGGAATTAAAACAGACCATGACTGAAGAAATCTCGTCAATAACACCAACAGTGCTGCGAAGTGTGTCAAAACCTAGTTCGACGTGTTCATGTTTGCATTCAAAATGGTGGCGAACACTTTCAAAATTTTCTGTGAGGAATGAAAATGTAAAAAAACTGAATTAAATTACGTTTCTCAAAAATAAAATTATTACAAGATTAAAAAAAAATTGTGCGTCTCCATTTCTGTTTTACCTCACAAATAAAGTTGTAACAGTCCAACAGTGTTAGAAAATGTCTCACAAACTTAAACAAGGTTCAAAAAATCATACTTCAATGTTAGAATAGTTGCCACACCCGTCAGATTTAAGGGTTATAAGAAAAACCCACGGGTATTCTTTTAAACTGATCACCCTGTATATATATATATATATATATATATATATATATATATATATATATATACATATATTCGCTTCTAATGAGTGACTGTAGTCTATTTTTCCCCGTTAACTTATAATTTTTAAATTATAACGATCCATTAATTGTGCTCAAAGTCTATATTCTTCCTTCAAGTCATTTATCTACAAATTTGAGGTTTATCTCTTTAAAAATTTAAAAAGATGACTCATTAACATGTTTGTTATTATTACTAAACACGTTTTTATTGCGACAGATTATGTTTTCACCGTCGTTGTTTATATAATATATTGTCTGTTAAAATCTTATTTCATTTTTATGTATTTATGAAAAATATAACTAATATTGTAGGTAAACAGAAGAAGATTTTTCTCAAAACAATTTGTGCAGAATTTATATAAGAAGCACACAGGGAAATTACTTTCTAAAAACTTGGTTTTCGTATTCAGGGGATTTCAAAACGCGTAATCACAGCAAAAATTCAGCGTAGAAAATTTAAAACTGAAACAATTCCTTGATTGCTATAGATATAAAAACAATTACCATTCTTAAACAATTTTCTTGGACATGGTAAAATTTAATAAAGCACATTCGTCAATTACATTCAAGAAAAAATATCTCATCGCTATCGGTAAAGGCCTGAGCTATGTGAACGTCAACGTGAGTACTTCCGAGTACCTGTATATAGTCACCTCACAACCAATGCTTACCTCCATCGAAAATGTAAAAAACAAAAAGATTATTTTTCAGAAAAGAAATAAAAAGCCAAAAGGGTTTTTATTTTGGAATCTGTACTCAGAAAAATTCCACTCGTTAGCAGAAATTTTCTGGGTAAAGCACCAGAAGATAAGGAAAAAATATCTCCTTGAAAAATCCTAATTGCAACAGAGAATCTGTTGCGTGCGTTGACTGGACGGTGAAAAGGAATGAAGATCAGAGCAGGGTGTCCCAAGAAACACAGGAAACCCCTCAGAGTTCCGCAATTAGAAAAAAAAAAGGGGGGGGCATAATTTTTTTTTTCTTAATTTAAAATAAAATAAATTTCAAAAGAAAACCAAAAGAGAAATACAACTTAAAATTTCAGACGGAATCCCTGTGTCCTGCCAGAAACTAGTTCTGAGAAGAATCCGTGGACCAATCAGAAACCTGTGTAATACTCTCAATCCTCTCTGAAAAAATTTGAGCCTAAAACGACCTTATTACGTCCTATTCGACCCGACCAATCTGAGCTCGAGGATCAGATCAATCAGAGATCGAGTTCGTGTATCCCGTCAGAAGGCTGGGCCCACCAGCGGCCGAGCGGTTCTGCGCTTAAAGCTGGTAGACGTGAGGTGCCGGGTTCGATCCCCGGTCGCGCTCGTCGGCCTAGCCGTTCGGAGTTTTCCGTGGTTTCCTCCGAAACTTGCGTAAATACGGGCTAGGACCCCTTAGAAAGACCTCCACGGAAGGCACTCCCCCTCAGGCCTAGGACCCCAGTGTTGTCAATCGGCCTTAATCCCTAACACCAACACCAACACCCGTCAGAAGGCTAAGTCCTGAGCTAGCAATATATAGAAAATGAGTAAAACTTAATAAAAATAACCAAATAATAAAAAATAAATCCGACAGTTTATAATTTTGAAAAGAAAACTTTAAAAATTTAAAGAAATTCACAAGTAGGAAGATATAAATCGCGACTGATGAAATAAAACCAGCAGTTAAGTCTGATGCTAGAGTTAGCCAAAGACAGAGAAACCTTTCGTTCGCTCTAGGGAGAAATATAATTTAGGGAGTAAATTCACTGTTATGTAACTCCAGACGTAATAGTTCTACTTTTCTTAGAGACGGGAAGAAAGTCGTTTTCTCTAGTTAAAATAAATAAAGGTTCCTTCTTTCCACGGCCGACTCTAGGATCCTAGCGGTGCATGGAATCAAACAGGGGATATCCAACATTGAAAATGGATCTGTGAAACTTTATCGTAAGTTTTCGAATTTCAGCATAAATGGGATTAATTCGAAGATCCCGGGTAATAGCGTGATTGCGGACTTAACGAATAGCTTGAACAAACCTACGTAAAAGCTTATTTTGGAATAACTGAATTTTTATTAACTGAGTTTTTGTAGGTGATTCGTAAATAATAAACCCGTAGGTGATGATCGGACGGATCGTGGATTTATATAACAATAATTTATCGTTAATGGATAGGCGGTAATTCCAAGCCAAAAGAGAGTGAAGGGCTTTCGCGGCCTGGTTAGCTTTTTTCAGATTCTGAAATGTGACGGGACCACGTTAATTTAGAATCTAGGTAAATTCCTAGGTATTCATAGCAAAGTTCCCAGGGTATGGGCTGATTGTTAAGAATAAAGTTAGTGGAGGTGCCATATCTTTTATTAGTGAAGAAAATGGTAGCACTTTTGGAACTATTAACTTTAATTCTCCATTTCCTTTACCTGATCGAATATTTATTTAAGTAGTTCTGACGTACTTGGAAAACAATGTTTGTTGTGCGTTGTCGACAACAGATGGCAGTGTCGTCAGCGAAAGTAGCTAAAGTGCCATCGGGATCTCGCGAGAGAATAATGGTAGGACTAATTTTGTAGATATATGGATCCTAACTGGCAGCCGATCTTCAGTTCAACATCTAAATAATTGGACACATGTTGGAGACAGAGCTGACATTTCCATACTGACTTCCATACTTTCTAGACTTTCAAGTAATTCCGAGGTGCACATTCAATAGATTCCTTCCCATGTCGACATTGCTGGGAACGAGATTGCGGATTCTCTAGCAAAGACTCTCCAATCAGATTTGCTTTGCATTATAGTGAGGTGTTTTCCGAGAACAAGAAAACAAAAGGTGCTATCAGATGAAGTGTAACATGAGAGTCATTATAGCATAGAACCTTCATAAACAGGTTTTTCATGAGGAAAACGTTCTATATATTCCCGTTTGATACAATTTGTGTCACGTATCTTCTTCAACCATGAACGTTTGGCTGTTTACATCTCATACAGTAGTTTTCAGCACGAACACTTTCAATCAGAGAATCACGGTTCCAGAATATCCTCTATCCTCATTCCTTTCAAACCTCTTTGAGGTGAATTATCGCCAGATGTTGTGTCTGTTATTTACATTTGTGGATTTCGTTTGTACTTATAAAAACTACTTTAGATTCATCTCAACAAAGTCGTTGTGTAGCTTTGAGAGGCAATATCTTACACTTTAGAATATACGTTCTTCCGTCTGATAGCAGCTTAAGCGATCTCTGGAATGTTCCTTCCCCCCAGTACATGACTGGTACTCGAGAAATCGTCCTGATGATGTTCTAATTTTGGGGGGACAAAGAAGCCAGCAAGCCTGCATTTAACGTTTTGACAGTGGACACTTGAGAAGTTTCACCTTTGAACAGGGTCATAACGTCAGAAGATTTTTAAGACCTTCACCAAGCGCAGAACTACTAAGGCATCGCCTGTTCACATTTTAGACTGTCTTGGTTTTACTTTAGACGAGGTTCTTTCAAAACCTACCCTCTTTTTAGATTTTTTGAAGGTTTGTAGGTTTATGGATTTAGTCTAATTTGTTAAGACATTTCGGGGATCAGAAGCATCGACAACAGCAAGAAAAAATAATATATTCGTTAAATTTTGAATAGCCCATTTTTTTTGTGGTCCTGTAAACCAGGCCTGTCCAACCCAAAACACTAGGTGGGCCGCATTGGAAATCTTTTTTATTCAGGCGGGCCGCATCGTATGTATATGTGTTTATATGTTCGTAAGTATATGAATCATGCATGTACACTCATTCCTATAAAAATTTGCGCACCTAGAAATAATTATTGGACCGTAATGAAACGTGGCATGAAGGTACGTGCCAGGCAGATATGCAAATGATTAGAAATGCAGCATGATTGCGCATTGTGTAATGCCACCAGAGGGCGTTGAAGTTTGTTTTTCTTGGAGTATAAAACAGGTAAGAATGCTTGATGGGCATAGTCTGTTGCAGAGGGACACTTTTTAAATAGAGATGCCGTCACGCCGCCATCGAAGACAATACGAACAGCTGTCAGAGTCCGAGAGGGGAAGAATCAACGGTGTGATGGAATGCGGGTGATCAGCTTGGAGAGTAGCCAGCGACCCAGGCCGTTCTGATTTTACTGTGAGGAGGTGTTGTGACTAGTGGACAAAAGAGAGGCCGCTTACACGGCGACTAGGCTCAGGACGAGCTAGACAGATCAATAATCGAAAAAATCGTCATATCATAAGAAACGTACATATAGCGCCAACTGTCTCGTTGTCCGATATCCGGACATATGCAAAACCTATTCCTATATGATCTGTCCTTGTGTCTGTACGTACCATCACAAGGTCCCTGGCTGAAAGGCATTTACTATCGCGACGCCCATTACGTATGTTGCCAATAATTCCCTTCTATCCTCTGTTTGGATTAGTGTCGTGTCGCGCTCGACGGTTTGGATTGCAACCGGATGGAACCAGGTTGTCTTCAGCGACGAATCCAGATTCAATTTGGGCAGTGATGACAAACATGCATGTGTATGGAGGCATCATGGTAAACGCCTCAATCCTGCCTTAGCTTTACAACTGCACACTTCACCCACAGCTGATGTGATGGTATTGGTAGGGGATGACATTGCATTCGATACACGGTCATCCCTAATATTGATCCACGGCACCATGACAGACCAGCGGTACGTTCGTAACAACCTTCAGCCATAAGGGTTGTCACTTATGACAGGGCTCCCAGGAGCCATTTTTCAACAAGACAATGCACAGCCACACACAGCAAGGGTGTCTCAGGACTGCTTCCGTCATAATACACCCTCCTCTGGCCTGTTCGATATCAGATTTTTTACCAATTGAGCATATCCGGGATCATCTGGGACGGCAAATTTGGCAGCCTACGAGTTTGGACGAATTAGAGGCACATTTACAACAAATGTGGAACGAGATGCCACAGTACATCATACGGGACTTGTATGCCACAATGCTTGCCCGTATCGCACCGTGCATTCACGCTAGAGGTGGCCCAACAGTGTACTAAGACCTCCCTTCTTTTGTAATTTTTCCTGTAATAAATGATCATTTCGCTTTGATTTTGTAATCATTTTCTTATATCAACATTAAACTTACGTATGTAAAATTTTGTTTCATCCTGACAACCCTTTCTTGGTGCGCAAATTTTTATGGCAGTGAAAGTATATACTTTTTTCAGGGGAAGGGCAGGGTGAAGATTCGGAGCAGAATACTTTTTTTTTCATTCATAAATTAACAACATAATCGGGAAAAAATTATGACTATACATTAAGAAGTATAATAAAAAGAACAAATACTGGATCTAATAACAATTTCGTTACAACAGTGTGATTTAGCTACAATGATCGTTGAAAGGTATTTTTACTGCGAAAAGTGAGAAAGGATTTATTAATTTTTAAACTTTTAACCAAATTTGCCAAAATTTAAGTATCGTTAGACTCCTCGCGGGCCGCACGAAACTACACTGAGGGCCGCATGCGGCCCGCGGGCCGCGGGTTGGCCACCCCTGCTGTAAACGATTATTGAATATTATTTTTTAAACCATATGCTATGCGAAACATTATTTTATGTGTACAATACATATTATATATTAACTAATTTTAAAAATTAGTAGTATTTAACTAATTAGTAAAGAATTAGCTAATTTTCATTACTTTACCTTTCTTCTTATTATTTTTCTATTGCATATATTGGATATATATATAGACAGAGAGAGAAAGAGAGAGATATAGAGAGTATCGCACAAAAAAACTGCATCATCAACAAATATAAATATTTTGAAAATTCAACAAGCTAGTTTACTTGTACAGGTTAACTATAATTGTTGTAAAGTATTGTATGTTGTTATCACACACATAATTATTGCATCATACAACAATTTTGAAGTATTACATCATCCTGATTTCATTAATAGATCAAAATAAAGAAAGTCTGGTTAATTTTCATGATTTTTCGATGCGATAAATTATGGCTTTATTGTCCAACTAACAGCTCGGAAGAAATATGTAACAATTACTTTAGCTAAAGAAGGAGTTTTAACGCAAAAGGTAGCCAAAAAATTAAAGTTCCATCGATCTACAGTTTCGAGAGTGATCAAGTTCAAGCATGAAACTGGTGATATCGAGAAAAGGAGTGGATCAGGCCGGAAAAGAGCTACTACAATACAATGGCGTCGTCAGAAATTTTTTCAGGAGGAGGCAAATTTAAAATTGCAAAATTTCACAATATTTTAAAAAATCGGTTAGATTCAAATGGTTGATTGAGGTGATTAAGCAAGTTTGTGTATAAGCATGTGCTACAACAAATTTGTATGCATGTAATTCAAGCTGAGACATCTTATTTACAAAAATTATAAAATTCTTTCTAAAACAACCCGAGTTCAAAAAGCTCACTGTCAAGTCAATCCGAATTCTGTTCAAAGAGAAAGTTTAAAGCCGATCTGTGAACGGAAGTTGGGACAGTTTGGCTCTAAATGGCTCTAATAAATTTTATGTTTCAAATCATTTGAAATCTAATGATATAGTTTTAAAACTTTAAATGTAATTTTTTAAAAATCGTTTTTTACTTATTACAGTTTTCTAGAAAGGGCAATTGCCCCTCCTCCCCCCCCCCCAGTGCTACTGTGTGCCGACACCTATGCTATAATAGAGGAAGATAGATATTTGAAACGGTTGTGCCTGCAAAATCGTCATGCAAGTGCCCAGCATTTAAAAGTCGAGAGACAGTATTGACACCACAAGAGGAGAACACTTGTGGTGTTAATATAAATGCGAAAAAAAAAAAAAAAAAAAACTCGGAGGCGGTTGACGGAATGTTGTTTACTTTCCTACCGTCCAAAGCAAAAGCCATTGCTTACTCAAAAAAGGAAAGAAAAGCTACTTGCTTGGGCGAAAAAACATATTTTATGGAGAAAAGCTCAATGGGACACTGTAATTTTCTCGAATGAGTCCACATTTAACCTACATGAACCGGACAGTATACGGTATGTTGGAAGTCGTAAAAGCGAAACATTTCATCCAGATTGTATGTCACATACTGTGAAGTTCTCAGGAAGCCAAATGGTGCGGGGATGCATATGAAGCATGGGGGGAGGATGGAAGACTAAAACTTTTTAGAGGAAATGTAAATGCATCGGTTTATGCTGATGTTTTGGAGGACTGTTCAAAGCCAACTATTCGAGATAATATCACAGCTTGAAAGAGATATGTTATATGAAATAATTTATACTTAAATTTGAAAACCCATGTACTCATTTTTGAGTATACTGACATGATCAAAAATGGAGTTGACCAATAAGAATCCCAATATCCCCATGCTTGATAGGTCAATATACTCAAAAAATGAGTACATGGGTTTCCAAATTTAAGTATATATTGTTTCGGAGCTATTTTGAGACAATTTTGATCATTTTTAAGAAACCATTTTCAACAGTGTGGTAAAATCAGTAAGTAAATTCTAAATTATTCTTATATGATTTTGTTGTGTAATTTGCATTGTTTTATCACCGCAACATAACAAATATTATACAATAATATTTTTCTTCTTATTTCTACTTTTTAGGTGCAAGATTATCAGAGAAGTTTTGGCATTAAAGTTTTGGATTGGACTTGCATTAGTCCAGACCTTACTCCTATTGAAAATGTTTGGCAAATAATGGCTTCTAAAATTTTTGAAAAAAAAAAAAAAAAAAACCGCTACTATGGTTCAGTTATATGAAAGCATTGATAGGGTTTGGAATCATGAAATCAGTCAAGAATGCATTGAGAAGTTGTTTTTTTCTATGCCTGACCGCTGTAAGGCTGTTATTAAAGCTCCTGGGGGGTTCTATGAAGTATTGAAATATCTTTTTTTGCCTTTACTAAGATTAACTGGTGTATGCTATCACTTTATTTATGCAACATTTATTATTGACAACAGCATGTATGTGTAAATTATACTTTTTCACGTCTACGTTAAATATTGAATTTTTCGATTTCATGACTTTCTTGGAGTAAATTGGTACTTCCTTAAACATTTTATTGACATAGTAACCTAACATGTTCACATTTTTGTAAAGCTTGTAAAATATGATCACCCTTACACAAAACATAAGCATATAAAGTACAAGTAGTATTTTGATATTTTTTCACAGGTGGTGCAGTTTTTTTTGTCCGATACTGTATATATATATATATGTATACTGTACGCATAAAATCATGTTTTGCATAGGGTATGGTTTGAAAACCATTCAACATTTGCTTACAGGGCCACATAAAAGGTTGCAAATATCTCAGTGAAATACTTGGAATTTTCTGGCAGTGCATTTCAAGTTATGTTATTTGATTTTCTCAATGAGTTAAATTTAGGTATACTACGCGGTGTGTAATAAATCTTATAAAAAATACACAGGGCTACTCAAAATTTAGCAAATATATAATTTTTTCTAGAATGTAACTGGCGAATGTGTTTTACTAAATTTTACCATGTCCAGAAAAACTGCTTAGGAAAGATTTTGTGAAAAATGTTAAACTGTATCTGTAAAAAATTTTGCCCATAGAGTATTTGAAAACTTTTGTGTGCCCGTCCCTATATGCTAACCATTTGTCCTATTTCAATGTTTCAAGTAGCATCACCATATAATACAGATTTTGAAAACTGAATCTGGACTTTTAATAATTAAATTTTGACTTTAGTTCATAAAAGATTCTTTCTCTCATGCACAGATTAACAGTTAAAAATTTGATTTTTGGACTCAGAGAACCTCAAAACATGTAAAAAAATATATTAAAAAAAAAAATTCAAATATTTTACCAGAAATAAATATTTTCTTTACCATTTATGAGTGAGAGAAAGCAAAAATATCTACGGTGGTAATAATTTAAAAGAGATAAATAAAATTTTCTACTGTGAAAGGGTATTCCTGGATGTAATGACATAGGTGCCAACTTGTGCGTTTTTTTCCCACCACTATTTCTTTGTAAAAAATTTCATCATGTTTAATCGCAGAAACTGCTAAAACGATTCTTAAAACTTTCTGGTTAAAAAAAAAAAAAGTTAGCAATTATGTAATGATATACAGTCGGACTCTTTAACGTGAACACTGTTAACGTGAATTACTTTTAACATGAACTGTTGCCACAATCCCATCAACATGAAGATTAGTTTAGTTATATGAAGATTAGTTACTGATTGCATGAACTACTAATAACATGAACAAATTTCTTTATTCCTCTTGAGATCCACGTTAACGAGGTTCGATTGTATTGCTAAATCACTATTACTATGAATAAAACTATTACAGTAATAATTTAGAGAATCACGCTTTGATTGAAAGAAATGGAAGTATTCATAAATAAAGTGAAACATGTATGCATTTTATTAAAATTTCCTTTTTCATACGATATCGTATTCATTAATGATTATCGGAAAATGATAATCATACCGAAATCCTCTGCTTACCTACTTCAAATATTTTACTAGACTTTAATCAAATGCAGTAATTATTGATATCTATCATCGAGTATGTTATCCTGTTCAATTATGATATTGCTGAAGAAAAATTACAAATATTTTTCTTTTGACTACTTATAATTAATTTTCAAATGACCTTGCAACATTTTTTTAAAAATATCGTTTAAGGTCAGACACCTCATTTACAATAAAAATAAAATAAAATAAAAGTAATCATTAACATACCTATGATCAGCTTTCGCCTACTTATTTCAGTTGTGCTTTCGAACCCTTAATTACAATAAGAAAATGAATAATTATTACCTGGCAATTTAGCAACGAAAAATATTAACAAGCATTTTGTCGAATTAGCAGGTTGGTCCTTACTTTACTTTTTTCAGATCATTGTGATAATTTCATTCCTTCGCAAGTTTCTTTATCTTTCTGTGTTTTTTAAACAAGAATTTAAAAAAATAATGCCACCCAGTATTACAGATTCATTATGCTAATTAATGCTGTTTACAACTTTTTAGTTCCCCGGAATATTATAGGTATGGAAAATTTCGGCAAACGTGAAAATTTATGACTTCGGTTTCTTGATTTTTTTTTTACAAGTTTTGAGGTGTGGGGGATCCGAAAACAACAAAATCAGTATGGTGTCCGTCTGTTGGGTGTCAGTTTGTTAGTCGGTTGTATGTAATTCTGTTAATATGTTAGTCTGTGTACACAATAGCTGAAGATCAAATGATCGGAGAGATGTTGGACCAGTTTTAAAATATCGCTTGAGACACTGGTAAGATTCCTATTGATTTGCAACATTCTAATTTGAAAACTTCGTAAGTTATTCGAAATTAAAGAATTTCTTACAGCAAAATATCGCTTAAACGTGCGTTTAAAGGAAGATTTTTACTGTAAATACATCAAACTAGCTTTTTAATATCAGGTATGATGCTTGCATAAATATAGTTAACTATGAATTTCAACTACTAAAAACTTCGTAAAATTACACTGCTCGGCATGAAAATTGCTTTTGACACCATTTCAGTATATTCTTATGTAAAATGACCTCCTGAAACCGAATACGATGCCCATTTTGCCCTACACCCACCTTTTTTAGGAACGGCCCCCTATTTTTATCCTTTTTCGGCGATTTTATGGCTATAAATTTGATTTTTAGGAGGGGGGGGGAGGATTATTTTAACCGTTAAATATCTTCTGAGGGACTACAGAGTAGGAAAATTCTAAAACATGGACATTTGCGACAAGGGAAAAATTTTGGGGAGGATTTGTCACTGAAATTATGCTTTACACATCTTATATTTTTTTAATCTGTTATTAATGTTATTTTTTAAACTTCATATTTTTTTGTTTTTAGGTGTTAAATTAATTATTTTACATTCTTCAAATCAAATTAATTCTCATAAAATTATCGAGCAGGGAAAAAAAAATAAGGGAGGGGGGTGATGTTTCTAGAAAACGGTGGAGTGGCTGGGAAAAATGGGAGTCATATTCGGATTCAAGAGGTTATTTTACATAAGAATCAGCAAAAATAGTATCAGAACTCGATTTTTTTTTTTTTTTTTTTTTCCAGAGCAGTGTTATTTGAAATTTACGAATTTCTTGATATGGGAGAAATGAGGGGAAAATTTCTCATAAACGTCCATTTTGCGGGGTTTTTTTTCATCGTAAAGATATCATATCACTTTTATAATATGATATAGGATACTGGCTTGAACTTAATTGCATACGAATATTCTAATTTAAAAATTTGTAAGTCATTTCAAATTTGAGATTTTCTTAACATAGCTGAAGAGCAATATTTCATATAAACTTGCATTACAGCGATCATTGTATTGGAAACAGTATGGGACTGCATAAAAACTAAAATGTAATATAAAACTAACCTTAATAAAATTAATTGAAAAATTAGGATAAGATAAATGTATCGAACTGAATGGTGGATAGCTTATTATGTAGGGCATTTTAGTCTGTTCCCGTGTCAAGTGATCAATCATATTCATTTCTCTTAGCATGGATATGGTGTGTCCTGTAAGTAGAAATTTATGAGAACAAATATATGATGGGGAACTGAGCAGAATCCATTTATGCCAACTAGTTTTTTCTGCAATCCATCTCACAAATTGATTAAAATTTCTTTAAAGTTGGAGTATACGACTACAATAAAAATACATTTGTTTTGATATAGAAATACCCTATATTTTATCTTTATAAAAAGGCAATTTAATTATATTAAGTAATATAATTTTTTGAATAACTTCTATTCATCATTTACATAATTCGCTTTATTAATAATTTTTAATTAATGATTTTAATATCTTTCATCATCTTTAAGACAGATACATATATGCATACAGATGAGTGATAAAATAATGTAACATTTTCGAATTTGGACATCGTGTCGAATATCGAGAGAAATATTGATGACTTCTCTTGGAGTTTGGTGCTTGGGATTAAGAGTCTTAGAACTTCGTACGTGAAAAGAACATGTTGTACCACACATATTTCAGCGAATATTTTGCGATACAGCAAAAAAGGTGATTGGTTACAAGCTAAACGAAAAATAATGTTTAGGTGCACCCTGGTAAGGAATAAATCTTAAAATGCGTTGTATATGCATCATGTGACGAAATATCTATATTGTCTTGTTGCTTTCAAATTCCATAATGCACACTATATTGCCGTTAATTGAATAAAATATATTCTGTCCTTCTCTAAAGCTGTTCCATAAGCACTTGATTGTTTGAAGTGTACTTAAATGATTTCATAAGTTTCCTGCCCATACAGCATATCTTTTACCTAGTGCATCCTCAGGATATCCTGAAGAGGGATATCTTTTGGATGTATTGGGGATAAATGTGTTGTTATATTATGTAGTTGACCTAACTTTAGTATATTTTTTGAAATGCGATACTGCATTCTTAAAAAAAAAAAAAAAAAAAAAAAATTCTAATGGTAGGGTGACCATACCAGACGTCCTCGAAAACTATCCTAAAATTAGAACCTATTTGAGGCCGCGGGTTATAAAGTTAAGTTTTAATATAATAATTTATTACTTGTATAATAAATAAGCTGAAATAAGTGCTATTAGATATTTCATGCGTAAAAATTACAAAAATTTTACAATTTAAGGTGATTTAATTATTTTGTCCTTGAAATTAGAGGACATAGCCTAATTTGTCCTAAAATTCAATTAAAATAATTTAGTCGCCCTATAAAGCTGAAAAGCAATTTAATGAATGAGTCTAAGTGTAATTCATGGTTCCTTTTTATATTTGCTATTTGTGATATTTCTAAAATAACAATTAATAATATTTAAGTAAAATTCAATCATTTTCAAGATTTCTTAAGAGTTCAAAACGTAAGACAAAATTTAAAAATTCAAGAAATCGGTTAGAAGTTCTATATTTCTACCACGTGCGTCACCGCGTCTCCCAACCATTTTAAGCTCTTAAAAAAAAAGCATATGACTTCAGATTTATGACTAATGTATAAATTGTCTTTATCAACATCTGTTAGCAAGATATTTGACCTTAAACCTCGAAGAAAGGAGGGTAACTTATGCAGCCAGGTATCCCATGCGCTGGGGCGCCTACCTTCAAAAACTAAAAACCAGTCTGACCAGACACATATCTCGTCCTCTGTTAAGTCCACAAATTATTCCAAAATTTCTTCTTTTTATATTTTTTATACATGAAGAGTGGCCTCTCATGCATACGTAATAACGACATTTTTTCGACGTGTTGGAAGCTGTTAATTTTTTCTCCCTGTACACAATTTAAAAAGGGGCATATTAAGGGCAAAATTCCATAACAAGTCTGGGAGAGCACACTCCTTCTCATATTTATAAGGACACTTTATGTTTTGAAATAACTAATGTAAAAATAATTGTGAACAAGATTATACTAAGTGCACTTAATATATCTAGTATTCTAAAAGCCAAAACTGCTATAATTGTTTTAATATGAAACAAAATTAATAAAAAATAATGTAAAATATTTTTTTCTCCACGTTTTTAGATGTTCATAATTATAGGGACAATCAAGATTTTTTCGTTTTATTTAACTTACTAGCGGATAAATTACAGTTGACATGCGAATATGTTAACTACTGGGGTAGATTAATTCATATATATAAGCCTTCAATTTTTCTTGGACGGACATTACTGATAATTCCTCGAAAAAAAGAACGTTCATGTAGTGAAGTATGATAAATGTGTTTTTTAAGTGGAAGGATAATTTCAATCCGCCGAATTTCTAATGAAATTCGAAGATCTAAAATTGCTGAAGGAAATGTGATCAAACGTTGAACTGCTGGTTCGATAGGAGAGAGATCTGATGCAAAATCAGAGTTGTTTTACAGAGATCGAAGACTCATAAATTCCTCTTACTGCTCTACTTATAATGACTGCTGCTCAATTTTCTCGTAATTTTTAACGAAAGGTTGGGGTCCACATTTATGCATGTTTAAAATAATTAATAATATGTTAAAATGAATAAAAAACCTGTAATAACCAATGAGCATTTAATGGGGGAAAGAACGTCTGTGTTAAAGTTGAATAAAGACAATATTAAATGGTAAAATGTTGCATTTTCGGATGAAAAACGTTTTATTTTTGATTAACCAAATGGTTTTAACAGTTACTGATACGATCTGAAGATAGCGAAAGACAGAGCAGATTTTTTAAAGGCAGATATGAATCGGGCATTTTAAAGGTGCATCTATGGTGCTCTTGGGAGCTGTTTCTACTGAAGGCAGAATGAATTTAGTAATTTTTTTTATTATTATGAGCATCAAGAGAATATCCGCAAATTTTAAACGTGGAATTCTCAGACTTTTGTTAGATTTTGGGGGGTAATAATATTTTTTTCAACAAGACTTACATTTTTGCTTTACTTCTAGAGCAATAGGAAATAGTTTGAAGAAAGAAACTTCTGTATTACTGCCTTTCCCGTTGCCTAAAAGTTGAAAAAACCTTAACTTATCATATTAGAAAAGTGCATGCAAGTGGAAAGCAATTTTAAATAGTTTAAATGTATTCAGAATAACATCTATGCTTTATGAAATGGTATTGAAACTGAATATTAAAAAAAAAAAAAAAAAAAGTGTATATATATATATATATACTAGAGAGAATGTCTGACTGTTTCATTCTAAAAAGACACCCCATAAAATATTAATTTAAAGAATAACTGAAAAAAATTACTAAGATTCGAGCTGTCCTTATAATTGTGAACACCTGAAAAATCACCTTTTTGACTGTATTTAAAGTTTTTTAAGATAGAAAAACGATAAAACTTTTTAAATATAGTCTATTAATGAAATTCAAATTAATAAAAAATATATTTGTTTAAATAATAGTGTTTAGTGTTTAGTTAATATAGAAAAACGGGTGTCCTTATAATTATGAGAACCAGTGTATTACAGTTTCAATGAATCGGATTTAAACTGAAAGAAGTACATTGTGGTCATTCTAAAGCTTTCTTCTATAGTTTCCAATAAAAACTCACACAGTACAAATTAATTTTTAAAATTGTTTTCTTCAATGAATGCAGACGATTTTCGTCTCAGAAAAATGTAACCCTAAATTTTCAAAGAAAATCAATTTTGTGCTCCATAAATGACATCTTAGGAAATGGGCATTATTTTTAAAATAAAAAAATAATCGATTACATAGTTTTAAATTATCACAAATCTATGGCTCAATCATTCGTTTTAAAGGTATTGAAGAGTTATTTTGAAAAATAACCATATTGAAAACCTATACCGCTCCTAGGGGAGGGAGGAAAGCGATGCTCCTACATATACAAATTATTTCCTAATTGAGCATGACTATTATAAATAATTCTTTTTTTATTTCGTAATGATTCATTAAAAATAATTCTCTTTGGTGTACATTTATACGAAATTTTGTCGTAATGCTGCCATATAACAATTTTTGAAGAAAAAAAAAAAAAAAAAAAAAAAAAAAACAAGATACGACAGTGCTACCTGTTGAACGCCATGTACCAATAGCTAATCAGCAGCAACTGAAATCAAACTCTAACCAAATTTAAGCTTATACTTAATTTCTTTCATTAGTTCGTGAGATAAAGCGTTTAGAAAATTTTGGATATACACAAACACCAGACAGACAGACACACAAATATAGATACAGACATTTGCTAAAAATGACCAAATCGTATTATGGACCTCTTAAAATATGTATATCTATCCGAAACCAAAGGTAGAAAATTTTGGTGAATTCAGTGCTTTCTTCATATGTATCAGAATAATAATAATAATAATAATAATAACTGATGCGACTGCACTTGAATTTTCGAACATTTATTGGTTACCGGCCGTTTAAACAAATTTGAATCAATGTTTAATCCAGTAAGTAAACAAAAATGGAAAAACATAATAGAGGGCTTGAACTTTTCCCCCAAGTTAGTATACAGTAGGCTGACCAAATGCCCCCATTTTCTGGGGACAAATGGGGACTTCCTTTTTTTTTTTTTTTTTTTTTTTTTTAAGGCATTTTTCTAAGTTTTAAAAAATTGTAGAAAGTAAATTATTAATCAATAATACTTTATTTTTAGTCCTTATTTATTAGAAATGAAAAAATACATCCATAATTGGATAATTGTAGGAATTTTTAACGCTTGGCTTCTCTATTACAAAGGTACTTTTATCTGGTCAGCCTAGTATACTATACAGTGAAACAGTAAACACTTACCAACTTAAACACTTATTGTTTACCGGAAAATTTTATTTTATTTTATCAGTGAAAACTTTTACAGAAATATAGAGGTGTTGAACAAAATGATGGAAACACTTTCGCTTTTTTACGTTTTGTAGAATATCTTGAAAATTACTTAATGTGTTGCTCTTGAATTTTGGGAATAAGGAAAACATGTCTTTCCTCATATATTTCAGCAAAGAGTTTGTCACGAAGGGCCTTAGGGGACGAACAGCAAATCCAATAAAATAAAAAGTATTTGTAATTAGTCTGTATATGGAAAAGCGTTGATTGATCTGAAAATTTTAGATATGACTATAAGTTTTATATTTTATGTGTGTAGAGTTTTATGAAGACATCTCGAATATTTAAAAAGTTATTAATATTTTATTAAATATTGCAAAACTTTTTCGTAAGTTTTTACTTTATAACTCCAAAGGGTTTTCTTCAAATTTCTTGAAACTTACGGAAAACAGGACAACATATGCCTAAACCACTAAACAAGTGCATTTAATATTAAAAGAGATATGGACAGTTGTATGAAAATTTGTATCAGAAAAAACTATGTTACACAATGGAATTTAGTACAATATTTGCGATTCATTTTTTTTCTTCTTCTCTTTTTATTTATTTATTTATTTTTATAGATATGTACTACATACCTATAAAAAAAAAAAGAAAAAATGAATTGTTTGAAAAGAAAAATTAAATCTTCTTGTAATAAAAATTTTAATTTGTGGTATACCACCTAACTTTAATTCTTAATTTCGAAAATTCATCCCGGAAATTTTTAATAAATTTTTACCTTTTTGACTTTGCCAAAAAAATTCATTTATTTCTTATCATCTAATTCTGTTCTGAAATTCAGATGGCACTTGATATTAAGTGAGCGCAATTACACATTGCCTCTGAAAAGGTTAAAGAAATGTGATCTGTAGACTCTAATAGTACAAGACATTTTTGTGTGTCACATATATATGATGTCCCAAAATTACAGCGACAAACTTAAGAGGAGATAAGGCATATCATAAGGATTCAGAATTGCATAAGAACCCATGTCTGCAAATGCCATCTTAATCCTTTAAGAACAGGGTATTTTGTGGTGCTTTTTAACAGTTGTGATCGTGGATTCGAAATTTTGAATTTTTAACAAACATATTTTTCGTCCAAATGATTATACAAAAAGGTATACATATGAACAATGTTATTTCTAATCAATGTACTTAATCCACTGATTATATTAATACGAATATTGTGTATGATTTTGTGAAATAATTAATTGTTCAATATTTTAAAGTTTATAAGGTGGCCAGAGTTTAAATAGCCAAAAAACAAGACTACACATGAGCAGTTGATAATATTCATGTTTTAAGTGTTAAAATACATCAGAATGTACCCGATTTTTAAAGGATTAATATGATGTTTGCGGTCGTGAGTTGATATGTATCCCTCATCCCTTCAGCTGTTATTTACATCAAATTAAAGTTTATAGTTCTCATTTGTACTGCATCAGGAGTGTTTGCGTTCCGGGTTTTTTATGTTATTTCCCACCAGTAATTATGAATTGTATGTTTGGTTATATTTAATTGCTAAACTTTACTAGAAAACTATTAATAATATCACTATTAAAAAATTCTGGTAGCAATTTCCGGGGACACAAACAGCCCTGCTGCTTTCAAATGTTAACATTTCGCGACCGCATGTTTTTGTCTTTTTGACAGTAAGGACGCCTGTGGGTGTTATTCTCTCAAGTTACAATTTTTCAGAACAAAATTTACTGAATTCACATTTATATTACAAATGGATATACATTATAATCATACTCTTTCTAATCAAAGTATTTGTATCCATAGTATATTAATTGTACAAATATGCATATTGTGTATATTTTTAAGAAACAAATAACATACAAATTGAAAAAGAAACGCCCACTGGTGGAGTTACAAATTTTCAAATGACGTGAATCTACGTCAGCGGTCGCGAAAGTGTTAAAATGTACCTCAAAACATCCGGATCTTAAAGGGTTGAGATGATATTTGCGGATATGAATTCCTATGCAATTTTAAATCCTTATGACGTGTCCTAACTCATCTTAAAGTTTGTCGCTGAAATTTTGAGACAACCTGTCTCTATATATAATTCCCCGTAACTATAAATATTTATATCAAATTAGATTCAATTGCATAATTTCATAGTATTTTGGAATTGTTTTGTGTAGCAGTTGCGGAATAATTATTAAGTTTATACACAAACTTTTATTTTTTATTTACTTTTTCAATAGCAACCATGTTTTTAATCATCTTAATAACGTCTGTTAATTTCATTTCCATTATGTACAACGCAATATAACTGTACTAAAATTCACTTAAAATAAACTCTATCTATAGGCAGTAGCGATGCGAATGATAATTTTGTTTGATTTCGAACACGATTTACAAACACAATATAAACCAAAAACTGTGCAACTAATTCCATTCAACTGATAAATATTTGTACCGAATCGAATTTGATATCAACTGGGTAATTTCATAACATCTCGGAATTATTTGTAAATAAAAAATTTTTAACATATCTAGTTGTTTGTTTAGTTTTCCTGTGGTTTCGAAATAATAGTTTGAAAATATATGAAAAATTACAAAAGAAACTAAAACAATAAATAAAACAATGAATAAATAAGAAACTTTAAACAATAATTTTTAAATAGTTACAGAGTCCATACACACAAATTTCTACTGATATTATTCTTTTAAACATCTTACTGTTGTCTGTTAATTTTATTGAAACACTATAGATACCAAAAACTGTACGGGTTTCATACTATGCAGTTCATAAACATTTGTACCGATTTTCAAGTCAATTGGACAATTTTTGCGACTTCTATCAAAGTACAGACAGACAAGCACGCACACCAACAAAACTATTATTGATTTCAACAAGGAGGACTATACTGGCGTTTTAGTGTCGCTATCACGACGACATACAAAGAGGAACCAAAAACTTTTTGAGTTTCAACAATTAAGCCTCACTAATGTTTCGACAATAACGTATTGGAATGCATTGGGCAGTTCTGAAAAGGTATAATATTTTTATTTACACCATTTTCTATCGAAACAATTATTTTAAGAGTCCAAATAAAGTATGTTATTTTTATTAAGATAAATGGAATGTAACTGCGTTAAAGGGAATTGAAGTGAAATGTCATTTATAGATCTTAATGAATTGACATTCTTATGTGTCTCCCTATACACCATCTACAAACATTATATATACCAAAATTTATACTACCAACTAAATGTAACTTATAAATATTTGTACTAAATTTCAAAACAAGCAAAGGCCGACCTTTAATTTTATTAAATATTATTATTATTATTTTATAAAATGTGTAATTTTCAGCCGAATTAAGAGATTTTTGGAATATGAACTCATAATCACCATTTCTAACCAATTTCTATTTTTTGTTAAAAATCGGATAAAAATTGTTGAATTTTATAAAAGCTATTTAATACCATAAATGAGAAAAAACACATGACACATTTTTTTACATTACTAGAAAGTTTGTTACCTATAATCGTCTCTCAGATCAGTTGAAAACACGAAAAATATAAAATTATAAACTGTCAAAAAAATTTGCTCCTAAAATATCAAATTCTAATTAAGTCAAAAAAAAGAAAAATATATAATCACAGAATGAGAAGAATCATTCTCTCTTGGAGTGTAGATTAAACTTCACACCAAGAAGAACCATTCTCATTAAACCGGATAAGGAGAAAGCGTATACATTTAGAAGCTACATTATCATAGATACACACACAGAGTCAGATAAAAGCTTCAAACATATTACATACTTCTTTTTTAATCGGGATTAAAATATATAGATTACTCTATTTACAGTCTTTCGATTTTATATGATACGTAAGCAGTAATTGATTTATCAATGTAATTTTTAAAAATTGTTTAATTTTTAAATGACTCATCCTAGAAGAAGGCTAATGATAAAAAGTAAAAGAAGAAGTAAAAAATAGAAAGACAGAAAACGTATTTGTACATCTTATAAGTATATGTTTGTCTGCTTAGATTAATTAAGATAGAGAATGAGTCAAATCCTTTTGAGAATGCGGGCTTTTATCCCGGTTCAGGCATGGATATTCGTAATGTTTTAGAATCCATTTCCTGGTCTAATGAGTCTTTATGTAAAAAAAAAAAAAAAAAAAAAAAGACAGAAAGACCGCAGAGCGACCCTACTTTTCCTTTTGAGATTACAAAGAACACATATGTTTTTAAACATTACTTTTTCAGCTACTTTTAAAAGTGTCATAGTACGAAATATCGAAAATCTGTAGTTGAATGGCAATAAATAAGAATTTTGTTAAAAAAAAAAAAAAAAAATGCTGTTCAAAAATATGCTTACTTTTATGCATTTCACGATGTTTGTTTCCAAAGTTTTCAGTTTTTGTACTTTGAGATTGAGAAGTATTTATGATTTTGTTTTTCATCTTGAATTTATGGGATAAGGAAGTATCAAATCATTAGGAAGGACAGATTTTTTTTTTTTTTTTTTTTTAACTGTCCATCTTATTTATTAGTATCTAAATTATAAATAGTTAAGAATAATTATTGAGCCATAGCTAAGAATAATTTATAGCATGCACGCACACGCAAAATAAAATAAGAAAGAAAGAATTAAAAAGAAAAGAGAGAAAGGAGGGAAAAAAATCATGTTATTACCAAAGAGTTCGTTAATCACAACTAACAATACTGGAAATGCTAATAAGAGTTAGAAATGTTACAAATATAATACAGTCGTCCCCACTTAATCGGGTAATGGATAATCGAATACCCCGCTTATAAGAATATAAAATTATAGAACCAATTTTTTTTCCCATAGAAGTAATGTTAAATTTTCTTGTTTAAAGAAATATTTTTTTACAACGCCACCCCGCTTAACCGCATAAACACTCAAAGTTTCTTAAATAATATTCCTCTATTTCTGGGCAAATTTTTCCTCTCATTCTCAAAAAAAAAAAAAAAAAAAAAAAAAAAATCCGTTCTTCTTTTAAAAACCTTACATAACTAAGGCATGCTCTTTAAACATGAGACGGTATTCTTGCCGAGGTGATAAAATGTTTTGCAAAAGCCAAATTTATAAAATCAACAACTGATGAGAAAATTAGAAATTAAAATAAAAATTATCTAAAGGAATTAGAAATCACAAATTTTGAAAGTTTTCAGATGATTGAAAAAGAACTTTATGAACTCATAGATGTGGATAAAGATGGAGAAACAGAAAGAGATGAAGAGTTTAATCTTCTAATAAAACCTTAAAATGAAAGTGATAAAGAAGAACAAGCGAACGATAAATGAAGTTGCAAAATCTTTTAACATTATTCATCGTCATTTTGAGTCTCATGTAGAAGCGATTATAATCTACTTATGTGCTTTAGAAAAAGAAATCGAAAAATGTTTAGTTAAGTCTACGTTACAGTACTCAATCATAACTGTTTTTATTTATTTATTTATTTATTTATTTATTTATTTATTTTGTTAAAAGTAAAATTGTAGTACACTTTATTTTTACATTTATTCCAGCATTAATTGCATTTATAAATTGCTATAATATTTTAACTAAGTAAAAGTTTTCTTAAATATTTAAATAAGAAAGAGGTATCGATCATTTTATCTTTTCATGTAAGCATAAAACCGTTATAGTTATACATGCAATTGCGTTTCTAGTCTTCCCCGCATAATTGAATACCCCGCTTAATCGAATTAATATAGTTGTAACGGTAGATATTCGTTTAAGCGGGGCCGACTGTACATATTAATAAGAATGGTAACATGTATTTTAATGTGAATGGTTTTTCTCCTACTTTTGAACGATACCTAAAAAAAGGAGAAAAAAAATTCTCTAATTTTCTAATGCATTTCAACTCTACTTTATATGATAAGGAAGCAATAGAAACGTTACTCTAACGGCGTAATAATTTTTCACTTATCTCTTTAACCGCAAATATATAATTTTCTTCCAAACTGACCACATCTGACAGAAATCTGCAAACAAAAAAACGCACTTGCACATCTTCCCTCAAGCGCTGCAAACTTTTGCCGATGACGCCAATTTCATCCTACTCTCTCTGCTAGATAGACAGAATAAAACTCGCAGCCAGGTGAGAAAGAATTCATTCAAGGGAAGAATAGACTGAGAGAGATAAAATAGAGAGCGAGAGAGAGAGAGAAGTGCATAAAGAGAGGAGGGGGAAAGGAAAAACCTACCTGTTCTATGCCACGTTGGTTTAGAAGTTTCCGACCGTCCAGTGAGAAAACAGTTTTCTACTTTTTGTAGGGATTATGGGGATTTTTTCGCAAGTCGGGAGCGTTGATTTTGTTTTAATGTAAGGCATATAAATAAGAGTTCCCTTTTTTTTTCTTAGTTGCTTAATTCCAACTGAGAAATGGGATTATTAAGGTGTCTGTATTGTAAGATGCAAAAAAACTTATCTGCACTTTTTTTTTTTTTTTTTCATTTAATGTAGCAAGTACATTTATCTGTTTAGTTTTTTAATGCTTTTTTATCAGATTAAAAATTTACTGCGAACATGCAGATTATTTTCATTAAGCATTCTTTCTTTCTTTCTTTCTTTTTCCTTTCTTTTTTCTTTTCCGTTTTTTCTTTCCTTCTTTTTTTTTTTTTTTTTTTTTTTTTTTAATTTTACAACTCTTTAAATTTAAAATTTTTATAACTATAATTTTTTCATTAAAAAAAAAAAAAAATATATATATATATATATATAGTTTCGATGTTTGTTCGCCTGTTTGTTCATTTTGTATTTTTTGTAAATTGTTAACCCTCTCGAAAAGAGATGTTGTTGTTTATATATGTTACATAGACCTATGCTTCTCTGTACAAATATATGTATATATATATATACTTATATATATCTATCCTTCCTGTTATGTAGTAGAAAATATCCATAAACTAAGAGAAAAAATACGTTGACACGAACCTTTACTAAAAGAACAATATAGAAAATATTCGTACAAAACACATTTTTTTTTGTAGGACACATTGTTAAAAAAAAAAACGCATTGTCCTTCCATGGAATCTCATTTCACTCTTTTTCTTTGAACTTCCCAATTCTGTTTTGATACCAAGTTTCCTGTGTGCAAAACAGAAGAAAAAATTGTACCACCAGAGAAAATCGGTGACTATTGGTGCAGATTTTATTCGATTACAGAAAAAGAAACTTTTGGATGTTTGCAATGTAATTTATTTTTTAGCAGAAGTTTTTCACAGTTATATATGAATTTTAATAGACATTCACAAAAAGTAAACTAAAATTTTACAGTGTTGTTATTATACTAGCTTTTTATGCAGTGATTTTATTATACTATAATATTATATAGTGTTTTTGTTATTACATTGTTGTTATTATACTAGATTAAACGTAATTTAAAACTTTTGAAATACATGCTTACACTAACATATATATATATATATATATATATATATATCATTACAATTTACACTTACATTTAATATTAAACAAAATGTGATTAATTAAATTTGCCGCATTTAACATTCTATAATCTTGATTGTATACATTTCTTCAATAAATATTTTCAATCACACTTCAGATTTTCTGTATATATTTAATAAAATGCATCATCCTAGTCACCAATCGGTAATATTTAAAATTTAAAGTTTAAAATATATTTCCTAGAATATCAATTTTATTTAATTATATATATTTACATTCTCCGTATCTTATTGATTAAAACATATACAATATGCCTTAGCCTTGAGGTATATGTTCTGAACTTAAAGCTAATAAGCACAACACATTAAAATAAATAAACTTTCGAAAATACTTTGCAGGTTCATAATTGTTGCATTTGTCAATTTTTAAACTAAAACTTTATGCGAGTGACAGATCTTTAAAATTTTTAACTATAAAAATTTTAAAGCATCTATCGTTACTCCAGATTTTATTTTCTCCCACAATAGGGGATATATTGGGAAGTACCATTATCTTGTGAAACTATTGTGATACAGATGACAAGAGACTCAAGATTATATATAACCAATACAAATTTACTATAAGTTGAAATAGGGGAGTGTGGAGGAGAAGGGGGGAGGGCGTCACTCGCTCGCAGTATAGAAAGAATGCACGTGTGCTGCTCAAAATTAAACTCACCGCCCATAACGGTGGTGAAAAATAATAAGAGATTACCTTACCCTTAGACTGACAGCTTCAGGGAGGATGTAGCCACCTCTCTTCTCAAACAGATTCCTTTTTTTCCCTATTCTGAACAATAAAGTAAACCTCGACATTTGGCGCTTCTCTAGAACGGCACCTTATTCAACAAAATTATTTTTATGTATTTGCGATTAAATCAATTGAATTACGCATTGAATTACTACCTATTACCAATTGAATTACTACCTATTTGCATTACGCACTATTCAACAGATCATTTTTATTTATTCCTTATTACATAATATATACATACATATATTTCTGAGGGGGGCTTTCGCCCCCCTCAATTCCCCGCTGTATCTCTCTTCGTATAACTATCTGCATAGATATGTATGTATATGTATTCCTAATAACTGATAGTCTTATACCCTGTAATTCATAAATACTTGTACCAAATTTCATGCAAAATGATTACATAACATATCAGAATTATTTTGTGTAACCCTGTAAATTAATCGCCATTTCCACACTTTTCCACAGAAAGGCATGCTTTTAATATTCTAATAAAATTTCATTATATTTAATGGAATGTAACCATGTTAAAATACACTTTTAAGAAATACCGACTATAGACTGTAATAGTACGAAATTCTTTTATGTATCCTGGAAAAGGAACCACAGTAATTATATACACTGAAAAGGAATACACCAATTTAATTAATTATAACTCCTTAATATTTCAACCTAATTTGATATCATTTAGACGGTTAGAGAAGTCATCCAATTTTTTTTGTGTGGTCTCGTAAATAAATCATTTAGTCTATACATATCCCTTTTTTTAGAGTAAATATGCTTTTATACATCTTTATAATGTATGTTAATTCCATTATGCTGAATGCAGATTAAACGCGTTAAAATGCGCTCAAATAAAAATTTGTCTATAGGCAATAATGTCATGAAATTCTGTTGTGTGTCTCTATAAACAAACCATATACATCAGTAAAAATTATTCAACTTAGTCTACGTTTTTCATGAATAATTGTTGGAAATTTGGCATAATTTGAATGATTACGTGATATTGTCGGAACACTTTTGTAAACTCCTATATAATTAATTAGGAAGTCTAAGAGCACACATTTTCTGCAGAAAACATCAGTTTAAGTATCTCAGTATTGTGCGCTAATTTCATTTTGTTGAATGCAGAGTAACGATGTTAAAATTGAACGAAATTCACCTCATAGGCCGTAATGATAAGAAAAACTTTGGCGTGTCCCTGGTGTATCCAAAAACAATATAGATATAAAAATTTTTGCAGCTATTTCTATACAGAGCCTGAACGTGTGTACGAATTTGCAAGTTAGTCGGAGGATTTTTGCGGACGTTATTGCGGTACATACAAATTATGTTTATAGGCCGTAATGATAAGATACACTTTGTTGTGTCCCTGTACACGAACTACAAATGAAATACACACCCAAAACTATACAGTTAATTCATGTGGTTCATGAACATGATCCAAATTGCAAGTCAATAGCGAGATTTTTGTCGCCGCTTTCGCGATGCATACAAATTCTGTCCATAAACCGTAATGATAAGAAAAACATTGTTGTGTCCATGTACACGAACTACCAATGGAATACGCAGCAAAAACTATACCGCTAACTGTATGTGGCTCGTGAACATGTGTACCAAATTGCAAGTAAATAGCGTGATTTTTGCGGCTGCTGCCTCGCGCGACAGACAGACAGACAGAGGGAACCCAAAATCTTTTTGAGTCTCCGCAGGGAGGTCTCCACTGGCGTTTCGCTAATTTTTAATTTTTATTAACCTTAAAAGTGCATTATTTATGTGTGCAATTTTTTTTAAATAGCATTATTGATTATTTCCATCAAAGTTACTTTTTGTGTGTGTGTGTGTGTGTGTGTGCGTATGTGTGTCGTTAACTAGGAATTGCCCTTAGTGAAAAGTGTAACAAAACTTTTCAAATATACAAATTATCCATTTCACTATAAGTGTTACTAAAAACTTAAATAATTAAAAATAAATTATGTTTTATTTACTTACATTACGTATTTTCGTAATGCTCAATTTTCATTATTATTATTATTACCTATTATTATTATTATTATTATTATTATTTAATTATCTTCAAAATTACTCTTTCATTTAATATCTCCAAGAATTAATTCTAACAATAATCTCATATATATATATATATATATATATATATATATATTTAATTCAAATATATAACGGTTTTTTTTTTTTTTTTTTTTTTTTTGCCAAAAGTGTTTACTGATATGCAAGAATTATTATTACTATTATTAAGTAAAGAATACAAAATAAAAATTAACTAAAATAGAAAATGTATGTTTATTTGCAGAAGATTTTTATGAAAAAAATGTATTTGCAACATTGAAAATATGCAACGACACTATGGCTATAGTTATTATACGCACGTTGGACACTTAAAACTAGTATTTTGTGGCCACCACAAGACTTTCTTCAATATAATTTTGCACAAATTCATGCAGTACAAATTATTTAATAAATCAGTATTTGTTTAAAATATTTTCCATAATAAATGCAGACGATTTTTATCTCACAGAACTGTACAACTAAATGCCGAACGAAAGTAATTTTTTTTTTATAAATATCAGAATAAATGCATTTTTTTCTTTCTTTAAAAATGAAAAAAAAAAAAAAAAAAAAATCGATAACTTTGTCTTAAATAATCACAGATCTATGGTTCACTCATTCGTTTTGAAGGTACTAACGAGATCTTTCGAAAGATACCCTACAATCACACGTTAAAAATAACTCTCATTATGTACATTGATATGAATTTTTTTTTTGTCTTGTAATGCCATGCTAAAAAAAAAAAAAAAAAGACCACAGCAGGACCTGTTGAGCAATTAATCCTCAAATCTAATCAGCACCATTTTAGGTTAGGATCCAACTAAACACCAAGTTTGGTTAAATTTCGTTCATTGGTTCGTGAGATACAGCGTCCACAAAATTTGTAATACACACACACTGACACACACACAGACACAAACACACATAAAGACAATTTCTACAAACAGTCAAAACGTGTTGAGGGCATCCCAAAACGTGTTAATCCATCCAAAACTGGAGTTCGAAAAATTTCACAAATCCAATACTTTCTGCTTATATATATATATATATATATCCTTTTGGTTTTTCTAATCTGTAAACTTATATATATATATATATATATATAAATTCATGTCAATAGTTTTCTTTATATATATACATACATATAGAAGAAAGTAAAAATTAGTATTATCATACATATAGTGTATAATGTTAGAAAACAAATTAAAGCGTTTGAAATCATTAATGTAGAATAATTCTGTCAAGTTAAGTTACTATAAATTATTCATGACTTTCGGCTTAAAGAACAATAGTTTAGTTGCGTTTTGTTTTTCTGTCTGAGGTTTAAAAATGTTCTTAATGTTTAACAAGCTAATTATGCATGAACTTTAACTATTTAATTACAGTCTAAATATTATCTCTAAGAATCACAGAGAGAATAATACTAATTTTGTGAATCATTGACACAGATAACGCGAAATATATATAAAAATAAATGCGTATGTGTAACGTACACAAACATCAAACCGTCTCAATTATATATATTAAATCAAAAACTATTTTATTTACGAGACAAAACTTAAGTTAAAATACATTTCAAAACAAAATATACATATAAAAATAATTAAAATCTAGACGTTTCAAAACCCGTCCGGGTTTCCTCATCAGTATCAATTACAACATAATATGCAAGCATCACATGAATACCCAAGGAATTTAAAGTAGTACCGAAAATACTGCGGAGCCAGTGCGCATGTTTCATTGATAGCTGGCACACTGCTAAGCATCTCCACACTATCAATGAAGCATGCGCACTGGCTCCGCAATATTCGGTACTACTTTAAATTCCTTGGGTATTCATGTGATGCTTGCATATTATGTTGTAATTGATACTGATACGGAAACTCGGACGGGTTTCGAAACGACTAGATTTTAATTATTTTTATATGTATATTTTATTTTTAAATGTATTTTAACTTAAGTTTTGTCTCGTAAATAAAATAGTTTTTAATTTAATTAAAATTATGTGTTTTGCAAAATATATACTTATATTTATGTGAATTCATTTATAAATGCACATGTTTCTATGAATTTAGATAAAAAAATCTCGTTAAAAATTGTAATATTTTTATTTGAATTTAAATTTTATTATATATGTACTATATGTATAGAGCATAAGGTTTTATATATATATCTTTCTCTTAATTACCAAAAACATAATATACCACAGCAGAAAGTTAAAAAATCAGATACAAAATAAATAAATAATTAAATAAACATTTTCGGTCGTATTAAACATCACAGACAGAATTTTCTTTCTTTCTTTCTTTTAAATATCGCATTACTAAAATAGAAAAATGTACCTTAATTTATTGTAGTTTCATAAAACAAAAAAATGTGCTTGTAATGTTAAAAATATTCTGTGGCACCTATGGAGTTTGCTTTCATATGCAGCTTGAACAATTAAATATTAGTAAGATTATACGTATAATGTATGATGATACAAAACAAATTAAAACTTTTGGAAACAACTAACGTAAAATAATTCTGTCAAGTTAAATTACTATAAATTATTCATGAATTTCGACTTATAAGAATAAAAGTTTAACTGCGTTTTGTTTTTCAATATGAAATGTTAAAATGTTTTTAGGGATTTACAAGTTAATTATACATGAACGTTAAACATTTAATTACACAAAAATATTAATTTTAGGTACTACAGAAAGTATAATGCTAATTTCGTTAACCATTAAAGTTATATATAATAAGGAAATATATAAAAATAAATGCTGAAAAATATTTATATACATTTTTCTGAATATATATATTTATATGAATATTTTTTATAAATGCACATGTATATATGAATTTTAATTTCAAATTTATTAATTTATTACATATATATACAGTCGAACCTCGTTAACGTATATCTCAAGGTCAAGGGGGATAAAAAATTTGCTCATAATCAGTACTTCATGCTATCAGTAACTAATATTCATATAACTAAACTAATCTTCATTTTAAAGGGGATTGTGGAAACAGTTCGTGTTAAAAGTAATTCACGTTAACGAGGTTCGACTGTATATATATATATATATATATGCAACCATAAAGGCCATTATATATTGAAAAATGCATAATATAAATTAAAGATAGCAAATGAATGAAAATTCATGAAATAACTATGGGAAAAAAACCTGAAAAATCAGTTGACTGTTAAGGTGAAAATGTAACATTGTTTATGTAATGATGAATGGTTTTAGCTAAACTTCACTACCAGTACCCGACAACATTATCCAATATAAAGACAAATAATGTAATCGACATAGAAAAAGCAAAATAAAAATACAATACCACGCACAAACATGGGGTACATGCAAACGCAAAAATGTATTGAGAAACAAATTGATATGAATATATACGTATGTGTGTGTGTATTTTAACCATCATAATTTGCTACAGCAGAAAGCCGAAAATTCTGGCATCAAAAAATCAGAAGAGCTAAAAAAATATATATATTTTTTTTTTCGAATGCATGAAAAAACATTACTATTTTCTTTTCTTTTTCTTTAAATACCATATTATATACAGCATAAATCGATTTCACGTATAATTTGATTTCTCTTTATACATAAAAAAAAAAAGAAAGAAAGAATGAAAGAAAGAAAATAGAAAGGTTCAAACCGTTTATCTGCCTAACTAGGAGGCGGTATCGGTTTCGGTTGTCTAGGTTTTATAAGAATCGAATGTAAATCGTTATAATATACCTTCAGACCATAGTCCGATATATCCGTTCACTCAGCTTTTTTTTTTTTTTTTTTTTTTTTTGTAATGTAATGCACTTGAAATTTAAAATTAATTACTTAAAAAAATTCTGCTTGTTTTTAAGGTGATAGTTGCTTATACTAGTCATAAGGTTCTGGCTTTTCCAATTAGGCCAAGGGGTACAGTTTAAAAACTTTTTTTTTGGCAAAATATAAACATAATTTTCAATCATAAAAAAACTTAATGAACTTATGAATGGCGTAATTACGAATTCAACAGAAAGAGTCTGAGCTTTCTAACGGCCGTCAAAATACTTTGGTACAATACCAGGAAATATCGCATAATAACTGAAAACGGTGGATAAAATGAAACGTAATAGAAACGTCTAACAACGTAAATCATTCTGTCACACACCACCTAATAATTCTAGCAAAATTCAACAATCGAAAAAAAAGAAAATAATAATGATAAATTCATTTTAATAGTGTTTTATTGCATTTATGATTATTTTAAAAGACAAACATATTTTCTTAGAAAATTGAAATAAAGAACATCCGGAAATTTGCACGGTTCTGTATTAACAGTTTTCTATACAAAAGATTAATTCCTTACTTTTAAGCAATACTTTTTTTTTTTTTTTTTTTTTTTTTTTTTTGAGGAAAGAAAAAGAGAAAGAAATCAAAAATAGAGGAAAAGAAAATCATGGACTTGCAATTATAATTTAGCTTTTTTTTTCTTTTTTCTGTTTTAAAATTTAGCATAAAACTGCAGAACGTTGCTGAATTATGTTTGTTCAGTAATTATAAATTTTATAACATAAAAAAAAAAAAAAAAAAAAAAAAAAAATGTTTTAATGTTTATGATTTTATTAAATATTTTATTTTATGTTATGTTAGAGGTAGATATATTAGGAGAATTTATCTTTATAAAAATTTTCTTAGTAGAAAAGAGAAAACATTTTTCCTTCTAAAGTTAAAAACTTTAGAAGTGAAAATATTTTCGAAAATATTCCTGAGGCTAAGTGTATCTTTTTTTTTTTTTTTTTGCTTTCGCTGGTCAAACAAGTTAAAGTCTAGTTTTTTTCGTGAACAGACAATCCGTTGAGACCCATTCCATCGTGAGAGTTCAATGTATGATAAAAATTTGATCACCTAGTATAAAACTTGTTTGAGATCTCTTCATGCTTTTGCGGTCCCTACCCCCACACAGTCAACAGGTATCAACTGGTTGGGGCCCAAAATAAGGGGCCAAATCATAAGACAGAGAACCGAACCGAAACATTAATACTCGCAACAGGTTTCTGCAGTACCTGCATAAGAATAATAAAAAACGATGTAAAAAGAGTGATAGAGGGAGGAAGGTAAAAATACCTACAGGGATTTTCTCGAGGGAGAAAAAAAGTTACCTTACCTGGCTGGTTGGTGAATCGACGCATAGAGCGTAGAATGTTCACAGTGTTAAAAAGGTTGCGGTAAATAGGAGGCTGTGTTTGGTGTCCGCGTCTGGTTGTTGGTTTGGTCCGCATTTTTCGTGTTATATTTTTTTCCTATCCCCTTTTTTCTTTTGATACTCTGGCTCAAGTAAACAGGGTGAAGGTGTATTTAATTGTTAATTAATCACATACTTATTAATTAACTGATTTTGGAGGTGATGGCAAGATACCTGGTGGGGGTATATACGGTTACGGCGGGACTACAAGAAGAGTCCCTCGGCAGTGATGAGCAAGAAATTGTCCTGTTTTCCTGGGTGGTGGTGGATCTGACTAACACAAAGGTAAGAATTCAGTTCTATTATCATCTCAGCACATTTCTATTAACTTTAATTATTGTAGAACTTTCTCAATTAAAAGATTACGAAAATCTAAAACGGAAAACAGAGGTTGAAAACAGCTGATTCCTATAGCTGATTAATGATGTAAAAGTGTAAATTGTTTACGTAATTAAAATATGTATATATAAATAAAAGAAAACTAACCCAAATCACAGTATTTCTTTATAAAATCGAGTCACCATGTTTAACAAGTTACTTCTAAAATTAAAATAACTTATTACATTAAAAAACCCTTTCCTTCCCAGAGAAATAATCGTTTTGCTTAACATTAGATAGTTTTCAAAGCTAGAGTAAAATTTCTTTAATGCTCTCAGAAGTTTTTTGTGATAAATAATGATAAACAAAATTTAGACAACATTCGTTTAACTATTCTTCTGTAAACATAATTATGTTGCATTTTTCAAACAGAAGAAACTTTTAACTTTATAATTATATTGGCGTTAGTTGATTTTATTAAATACGACTAATGTCAATTCATTGGGAAAATATTTTGTGTAATTTGTAAACCTCTACAAGTGGCCCGTATTTAAATGTACTATAGACGGTATATTTTGCACTTAATTTTTTTGGATTTACATATTTTTTTAAGCTTTATTCACTACAAGGGCACTAACTTTCCTTCTCATATTTATATATGTTAAAAAGTAATTTTTTTTAATGGATGTACGAACGTTGGTGGATATAAAATGCGCATTCAACAGAACAATCTGGAATAATTTAAAGCACTGGGAAAACGAAATGAAACTTCTTATTAAAAACGTTGGTAAGTTTAAACATTTCACATTCCATTTTTATCTTCTTTAGAAAATTTTAAATAATTCTATTTTTTTTTTTTTTTTTTTTTTTTTTTTTAATACCTTCAATTCATTGTGCAAAAACTGTTTTCTTTGACAATTAGGATAACTGAAATAAAAAATAATTAAAAAAAATTGTTGATAATTGTATTTTTCTTGATAAAGAATTGGTAATTCTTTAAAATTCTTCTTATTAAAAACACTGATAAGTTTAAATATTACACATTCCATTTTTATCTTATTTAGAAGTTTTTAAATAATTCGATTTTTTTTTTTTTTTTTTTTTACTTTCAATTCATTGTGCAAAGATTGTTTTTTTTTTTTTTTTTTTTTTTTTTTTAAACTGGGATACCTGGAATAAAAAAGAATTTAGAAAAAAATTTTTTGTTAATTGTATATAAATATATATATATATATATATATATAAAGAATTGGTAATTCTTTCAAGCCAAAATAATGTTTTTTTTTTTTTTTTTTTTTTTATTATTAAGTATTTTTATTGATTTTAAGTTGGATCAAGGTTACAAAAATAAACTGTGTAATCTTTTTATTTTTATTTAGTTATTTAATTATTTATTTACATTATCAAAATAGTTTTAATAAATAAAAAACACTGATTTATTTTATTTTATTAAAATTTTAAATAATATGCATAAATGTTACTTTCCCCCCTTTTTTCTAATTTAATAATAACACATACAAAAGCTGTCACATATGCTATACAAAATCATTATTTTCTTCTCTTATGAAATTTATTTATCAATAAATTTTCGATAAATAAGCAAATAACTAAAATGTTAAGATGTTTTATTACGTATATATGCATACATAGATCAATGACATCAATATATTATAATCATTCAATAAGTAAGCAAATAAATAAGATATTCAGATGTTTCGTAACGTATATTTATAAATAAATCAATTGCATCAATATATTAAATGCGTTGTTTACAGCTAACAACTATTGCACAAAAATAAAGCATCATATTTAAACTAAACAGATAATCACACTTAAATTTACGATTAATGTGTTTTGTGTCATATTACTGTAAAATAATATATATGTTTAATATAACTGTAAAATATTTAATATTTATTGAAACATACTTGCCATATTTAGGTTTTAATTCATACACCTTGTGTAATAACCTACGTACAATGTGATATTTTATAAAAATATCGCATTTGTGATATTTAATAAAAATGTATCAAGAGACATTGTAAAATATATGAAAATGTTTTCTCGATAAAATATAGTATAAAACTCATATCACTAAGTCTCAGAAAAAAATAAAAATAATAAAGAAAACTATAATATGTTTATCAAGATAATTGTAATATTCAAGATAATTGTTTATGCTATTAGAAAGAAGCTTATTTTTTAAAAAGTAAAATTTTACAGCATTAAAAATTAGAATAAAATAATTTATGCGAAATCACAAAATTTACGTAGTGCATTTGGCAGTATGGAAGTCGTTTCTGTATTTAATAAACATCTATTATTAATGTATATCATTTCTTATGCATATAACTTATCATAAGATAACTATAAAATGTACTAAAATGTTTATCTACTAAAGCATAGCATAAAAATTATGTTATTCCTTACACACACAACAACAACAACAACAACAACAACAATAATAATAATAAAGAAAGAAAAAAATAAAGAAAATTTTTTGATTTATACTTTTTATATGTATATGTGTATATTTGATTTTACAAGCAAATTATTCAAGATAAATGCATATCAATTTAAAAATAAAATTGTTATTTTTTAAGTACAATTTTACAAAGATAAAAGTTAGAATAAAATAATTTGTATTATAAAATATTCCTATTGTTGTATTTTACAATATGAAGTGAAGATCGTTTTTAGTTTCAACATAAATGTGTTATTAAAGTATATCACTTTTATTTATACGTTTACTTCTGCGAACATTCAAGTGGCAGAAACAAAATTCGAATGCATAAAATAAATTTAATACTATTTTGTCAATATATGAAAAAATATAGAGAAATCTCACAGGTAATTGAAAAAATGGAGTATTTCATGTAAGCAATTTAACTGCGAAAAGAAATTTTTATACTAACGACAATCCACATCAGTATTGATTTCCTTTACACATTCAATATACATTCTGTTATTAAAGTACATCGTTTTCATTTATACGTTTACTTCAGCAAACATTCATATGATGGAAATGAATCCGAATGCATAAAATAAAGTTAATGCTGCTTTAAAAATATACGAAATTTTTTTTAAAATATTTGTCGCAGAAGACAGTTTAAAAAATGACTATTTCATGGAAACAATTTAGTAGAAGAATGAAATGTTTGCACTAATAACAACTCAGATAATAACGAAGAACATTTTAGTTATTTTAAAATGGTTAAGTTCTAATCAATTAAATTAATTTCTTTTCAAGTTATGTTTAATTATTTGAAGTATGATAGTAGTCTTAACAGTTTAATTGATATATTGTAGTAAATGTTAGTAAATTAATAACTTAAAATGGTATACTAATATAATTAAATGAAGAAGGTAGATTTTACATTATCAAACTTATTAATGCAAGAAGTACTTATATTCCTTGAAAAAACATATTTTTAAATGACTATTTGTTATATTGTAAATGTTGTTTAAAAATTTTATTTACTTTTTTTTAATTTAATAATACGTAAATAAATGGTACCGTTATGTACATGTATAACGTGTAATAGAATTATATCTAGTGCGTACAATAATAATTATTAATATTTATTTATTTATTTATTTTTAATGTCTAATGATGTAAAAACGACATTCGCACATTTAAAAATAAAATAAAATAACATTTTAATATTACTAAAAAACAACAAAAAATAACCATAAATAATAATAATAATAATAATAATAATATGCCTAAGATATCTTAATAAATTTAGTTAATAGGAAATTTTAGTGAAATAATAAATGATTTATTCTTATAAAATACAAAATTTTAAACAAATTACAGTATAAATCGATACATCTTTTAAAAATTATAAGTAGATTGGGAGGTTTTCTTAGAAGTTTCGATATTTCATATGCAGAAATCTTATTTCTTAAAAAAAAAAAAAAAAAAAAAAGTGTTTCTAAGATTTAACTGTGAAAGTTTGTTTACAAAATTCATTTGCTTTTTATTTGTGTTTTTCTTTGCAAGTTAATAATAATTAACTAAATGGTACATTTATATACGCATATAACATGTAACAGAATTATGTCTGGTGCATACATAATAATTATTATTGTTGTATGTAACATATATTATGTATTATAACGTGTCCTAGAATTATGTCTAGTGTATAGGCTATCTAGAATGCAGCTTAAAATAAGTCTTTTAAAATTAACTTTGGGATAGTTATCGGATAATTTTCTGAACGCAGTTTTGCTCGTACATATGCACTGACATTTGGTCCTCTTTTATCTTTTAGATTTTATAAAATATTGTTACAAGTATCATTAATTTTTTCTTTTGGAGGTTAAAAAGTAAAGAAAAGTTTTATCTTTAATTTTTTTTTAAATCTCCAGTAACTTTTTCAACAGATAACTCTTTGTTGTAATTACTGTTTATAATGATAAAAATTATCTTTTTTTTTTTTAATTTAACATATCAGCATCAATATATGTACATGTATATTTCTTACAAAATATCATACAAGCGACTTCTTTCGGCGAAGAAAAAAATATATACTAAGTAACAAAATTTATTATGTATTTGCTTATTCAACAAACTTATTCAACTAAATCAAAAATAATGACTTATTTTATTACATCTATAGAGGAAAGTTTTAAACTATAAATGTAAAATATTTTCGTCTTTGATAAGTGCAAAAAGCCACAAATGAAAATTCAAATGTGCATTTTAAAAGTAATATATATATAATAATAATAATAATAATAATAATAATAATAATAATACTTTTTATCTTTGTAGACAAAGTCAAAGCTTTCGATTTTTAATTTAATAAACTGAAATAAATAAAACAGGTACATAATATGATGACGTTTATAAATACAATAAACATTGTTAGCTCAAAAATAAATAAATAAATAAATAAAATAAAATAAATAAATAAAGCTTACATTGTTTAAATTTGCATATATTTCACACTTATATGTTATAAATTGAAACCTAAAATAAAATTAAATCATTAAATAGCAATCCAACTTTTAATTAAGAAAGTTAATGTTGCTCAAACAGGTTATATAGACTGTAACGAATTATGAATGGGGTTTCATTATGAGAAATTAGCGCAGCAATAGACAAATTTAATTACAACTATCAAGTTTAATGTTTGTGAGAATTTATCACACTATTAAAACATTTAGGTACGGATTAAATCATTTAAATGTTTATATTGATTAAAGATTGTTTTTGAAAATATGTGCTACAACGTATTCATGCATATGCCTGCGCTTATTAAAATAGATGTATTCTTATTACACGCATTGCTAGGATGTAATAAATCATTTTTTTTTTCCTTAAAAGAAATATTTTGCTTTTATATTTCTAGTAAATTGCATGTTTTACGTAATGTATTTAATCATACATATGTGTTATTGCATTTCTAATTACATCAACATTTTCCAATTAATTTCTTGATATTTCCGCGGTCATTTGCACAACTCTGAGATAATAATAAAACCAACATATTAATTTTTCAAAACCAAAATTAAAACTTTGTCAAAACTCACTAATAACGAAACCATAAACTTTTTGATCGAATATTAAGTGAAATTTATGTGTATATTCCTTTTTTTTGTTTTTCGTTTCTATATACAAACACAATTAAAACTTTTCGTTAAAAAAACAGAAACAAAAAGAAATAGAAGAATTTCTCTGAAAAATATAAATATTTCTAGCAACATTATATTATGAAATTATAAAAAATCTCAGAGGCAGAATATGAAATAATTTTCTTTGAAAATCTTACTACCTTAATTCAACTGAAAACATTATTAATGCTTTGCTTTACTTTTGGCATTACTCCAAATAATTTGATAGTAACTTCCAGAATAGAAATGAACACCGTTTTAGAATTTTTCACAAAATAATGAAGTTACAAAATAGTTTGTATTTAATATTGAGTAGAATTAAGATATAATAATTCATTCTATAATGTAAATATTACGTAATTTTTGATTATATCTTACTAAACATTCTTTTTTTTTGGGGGGGGGGGGATGTCACAAAAAAGGAATTGTTGGCATTGATTCATATTTTTTAACTGTTGACCTTATATTGTAAGATTTGCTTAGATACCAGTTCACATATAATGATTTAAATTTCATTAATACATACGTTAAAAAAACAGGCCTTTTATAATTATTTTATTTTAAGTTGTTATAATTATCTTATTTTAAGTTTAAATAACAAATAAAAATAATTTAAATCAATTAACCCCCAGTTAAAAATTAGTTTCTCGTTAAAAAGTGAATTATTTAAAATTGGGTACTTTAAATATATATATATATATGAGAAAAATAGGTTTTTCTGTCACTTTGTTTAAAAACAAATAGTTTAATTTGTACTATTCAAAATTCCATTAAGGTTTCTACAAATTTATAAAATTTTCATGCATATATTATTATTATTATTATTATTATTATTATTATTATTATTATTATTATTATTATTATTATTAATTGTACATTCAAATAATTCGCATATTTTTAATATATTAGTTATTTATTTTCTTATTTATAAATCTACATGAATCTATTAAAGTTTAAAAATAAAGAAGGTTAATTAAAAATTGTGCATTTTAAATATTATGGGAATTTGATCAATTTTTAAGTTGCTTCTTTCAAAACAGGTAATTTGAATTTATACTGTTCTAACTTTAAATAAATTATGTTTTAAATTAACCTTGAAATTTTACCTTTTAAAATAGATATTTTCAAGTTAAAAATTAGATAATTTTAAAATGCATATTTTAAATACCCTGTGAGTGGTAATAGACTGAGTACAAGCTTTTAAAATATCAAGAATATAATGCATAAAACCACATATGTCATATATCAGGCAATTCAAACTTTAAACAAATTTAGATTTATGTGCGTCTACAAATTTTATATTATTGAAACATTTTTAAGTTTTAAATAGAATAAATATGCGTTTATTAAGTGCATGAATTGTAGAAGTTTATAAATGGCTTCGAATTATCACGAATAAGGTATAAATACAGATGATCTTGGAAAAACTTACATCTGCCGGGGAATCAGCGAATGGGGAGGTTTTTCATCTGCCGATTTCTGTTCGTTTGAATGCTCTCTCGAGATCATGGGAATTCCTATGTGTTTTTCAGAGCTGCTGTAATATGGTCCTGATAAAAAATTAAATTTAGTTGAGCATAGGAATATCTAAACAAATTTTTAAAGTACTGACGATAAATAGAGAAATGAAATTTTACTATTTATTTTAATCTTAAAAACGTTATTTACAATAACGCAATAAATAAATAAATGGATAAAAGTAGAAACAAAAATAAAAGTAAATAAAGATAAAAATAAGGAATTAATGGATTGTTAAAAATAAAAATTGGATAAGTGAAAATAATAGCTTGTTTATTCTCTTTCAGTGTAATAATTCTGTACGACAGTAAATTTTTAAATGCTGGTATCTTAAATGATAAAGAAATGTTATTAGATTTTTGTTTTTCGATTTTATTATTTAAGTTTATTATTCTGAACCGCAGATTGTTTGTTTTGATGCTCTATATTGCAAATTAGTTTAATGAACTTACAACGTAAAAGAACACAACTTATTTGTATTTTATCCTGCTTTGGTTAAATGCCCTATTTACAAAATAAAAAATATCTTTTTTTTTTTTTTTTTTTTTTTTTTTTTTTAAGTTATGAATGTATTAATTAATTTATCTTTCAAATATAAGATACAATTTTTTTGAAACATTAAAATTTTTAAAGAATTTGTATATTTACTCGAATAGAATAAACACTTTGGAAATAAATTATTTTAATGAACGTACAACGTAAAAGAACACAACTTATTTGTATTTTATCCTGTTTTGGTTAAATGCCCTATTTACAAAATAAAAAAGATCTTTTTTTTTTTTTTTTAAGTTAGGAATGTATTAATTAATTTATCTTTCAAATATAAGATACAATTTTTTTGAAACATTAAAATTTTTAAAGAATTTGTATATTTACTCGAATAGAATAAACACTTTGGAAATAAATTATTTTAATGAACGTACAACGTAAAAGAACACAACTTATTTGTATTTTATCCTGTTTTGGTTAAATGCCCTATTTACAAAATAAAAAAGATCTTTTTTTTTTTTTTTAAGTTATGAATGTATTAATTAATTTATCTTTCAAATATAAGATACAATTTTTTTGAAACATTAAAATTTTTAAAGAATTTGTATATTTACTCGAATAGAATAAACACTTTGGAAATAAATTATTTTAATGAACGTACAACGTAAAAGAACACAACTTATTTGTATTTTATCCTGTTTTGGTTAAATGCCCTACTTACAAAATAAAAAAGATCTTTTTTTTTTTTTTTTTTTTTTTTAAGTTATGAATGTATTAATTAATTTATCTTTCAAATATAAGATACAATTTTTTTGAAACATTAAAATTTTTAAAGAATTTGTATATTTACTCGAATAGAATAAACACTTTGGAAATAAATTATTTTAATGAACGTACAACGTAAAAGAACACAACTTATTTGTATTTTATCCTGTTTTGGTTAAATGCCCTATTTACAAAATAAAAAAGATCTTTTTTTTTTTTTTTAAGTTATGAATGTATTAATTAATTTATCTTTCAAATATAAGATACAATTTTTTTGAAACATTAAAATTTTTAAAGAATTTGTATATTTACTCGAATAGAATAAACACTTTGGAAATAAATTATTTTAATGAACGTACAACGTAAAAGAACACAACTTATTTGTATTTTATCCTGTTTTGGTTAAATGCCCTATTTACAAAATAAAAAAGACCTTTTTTTTTTTTTTTTAAGTTAGGAATGTATTAATTAATTTATCTTTCAAATATAAGATACAATTTTTTTGAAACATTAAAATTTTTAAAGAATTTGTATATTTACTCGAATAGAATAAACACTTTGGAAATAAATTATTTTAATGAACGTACAACGTAAAAGAACACAACTTATTTGTATTTTATCCTGTTTTGGTTAAATGCCCTATTTACAAAATAAAAAAGATCTTTTTTTTTTTTTTTTTTAAGTTATGAATGTATTAATTAATTTATCTTTCAAATATAAGATACAATTTTTTTGAAACATTAAAATTTTTAAAGAATTTGTATATTTACTCGAATAGAATGAACACTTTGGAAATAAATTATTTTAATGAACGTACAACGTAAAAGAACACAACTTATTTGTATTTTATCCTGTTTTGGTTAAATGCCCTATTTACAAAATAAAAAAGATCTTTTTTTTTTTTTTTAAGTTATGAATGTATTAATTAATTTATCTTTCAAATATAAGATACAATTTTTTTGAAACATTAAAATTTTTAAAGAATTTGTATATTTACTCGAATAGAATAAACACTTTGGAAATAAATTATTTTAATGAACGTACAACGTAAAAGAACACAACTTATTTGTATTTTATCCTGTTTTGGTTAAATGCCCTATTTACAAAATAAAAAAGATCTTTTTTTTTTTTTTTAAGTTAGGAATGTATTAATTAATTTATCTTTCAAATATAAGATACAATTTTTTTGAAACATTAAAATTTTTAAAGAATTTGTATATTTACTCGAATAGAATAAACACTTTGGAAATAAATTATTTTAATGAACGTACAACGTAAAAGAACACAACTTATTTGTATTTTATCCTGTTTTGGTTAAATGCCCTATTTACAAAATAAAAAAGATCTTTTTTTTTTTTTTTTTTAAGTTATGAATGTATTAATTAATTTATCTTTCAAATATAAGATACAATTTTTTTGAAACATTAAAATTTTTAAAGAATTTGTATATTTACTCGAATAGAATAAACACTTTGGAAATAAATTATTTTAATGAACGTACAACGTAAAAGAACACAACTTATTTGTATTTTATCCTGTTTTGGTTAAATGCCCTATTTACAAAATAAAAAAGATCTTTTTTTTTTTTTTAAGTTAGGAATGTATTAATTAATTTATCTTTCAAATATAAGATACAATTTTTTTGAAACATTAAAATTTTTAAAGAATTTGTATATTTACTCGAATAGAATAAACACTTTGGAAATAAATTATTTTAATGAACGTACAACGTAAAAGAACACAACTTATTTGTATTTTATCCTGTTTTGGTTAAATGCCCTATTTACAAAATAAAAAAGATCTTTTTTTTTTTTTTTAAGTTATGAATGTATTAATTAATTTATCTTTCAAATATAAGATACAATTTTTTTGAAACATTAAAATTTTTAAAGAATTTGTATATTTACTCGAATAGAATAAACACTTTGGAAATAAATTATTTTAATGAACGTACAACGTAAAAGAACACAACTTATTTGTATTTTATCCTGTTTTGGTTAAATGCCCTATTTACAAAATAAAAAAGATCTTTTTTTTTTTTTTTTAAGTTAGGAATGTATTAATTAATTTATCTTTCAAATATAAGATACAATTTTTTTGAAACATTAAAATTTTTAAAGAATTTGTATATTACTCGGATAAAATAAACACTTTGGAAATAAATGTATCCATGTTAAAATAACTTTCTTTTTTTGCAACTGAAAATTGTAATTTATTTCCTACATTATAAGTAAATATGCAAATAATAAACACTGGTACAGATATCTGAATAAAAATAACTTGTAAAAAAATTAACAATTTTATTTTCATCATTTACAGTGACAGTTACATTTATAATTTAGAAAATCGTATATTTATTTTTTTAAGAAACACATAGTAATTATATTATGAATGTTGTTAAGTAATTTTATATGTATGGTAACTTTAAATTCAAAGTTAGTATGACATAATGTACCAAGATTATGTAGCTGAATTAATTGACAGGTTTATTTTAAACTTTCTAGTATTACTAATATTATTTATTTACTATTATTATTGATTTTGAGCTCTCTACTTTTACAATTGTTATTATTACTATTACCATCTCTACTAGTACCAATGTATAACTTTAAATCCAAAGTTAATACGATGTAATGTACCAAGATTACATAGCTGGATTAGTTTGCAGGTTTATTTTGAACTCTGTACTATTACTATTATTATCTAGTATTACTAGTATTATTTATTTATTATTATTTATTTTGAACTCTCTGCTACTACCATTATCATTATTGTTACTATGATCTATAATACACTAGTACCACTATATAACTTTAAATCCAGAGTTAATATGACGTTAAACATACTAAGATTATATAGCTGAATTAGTTGGAAACTTTATTTTGAACTCTCTAGTACTATTATCATTATTTATTTTGAATTCTCTACTGTTACTATTATTACTACTATTACTACTATCTACAGTACACTAGTACCAATATTTGAATAAAATTATTTTGTAAAAATTTAGTTGATAATTAGTTAATTCACTGAATTAATTGGCAGGTTGATTTTGAACTCACTACTGCTGATCCACAACAAAATATTAAAACAAAAATCTTCTGCAATATTGGTTGACATAAAAATGTGACTTTTTTGTCTCCTGCAAGGGGTTTCACAAGCAACGTGGCTCCGCCTCATTTTTAGTGATTATTTATTTTGACGGTGTTAGACGCATAAATGCAAGAAATATTATGTCTATAAATGAATTTTATTCAATAATACAATACATATATTTTTCTTTACTATCGTAATAAACAAAATTAAATTTCCGTGCTAGTTATTAATGAGATTCTGAAATGTACATTATAAAGTAAGTAGAAATAAATCCCTAGTAGTTAAATGGTGATAAAATTCTTCAAATATTTAAGTTAAAAATTAAAATTGACTTTTCTATCTTTATAAATTTTCCAAAAATATTCATCTCTAATTTTTAGTTTCGTCTGCACACATGCGCATGTACACAGTCCGTTTTTCTTTATTTTTCTTTTACTTCTTGTAACTACGCCAAATTAAAAAATATCCTTCTACAAAGATAAAATACTAGATATTTTATAAATATAAATACTAAGAAATTTTAACGCCCAACTTATATTCGTATTTTAAAGTGAAATATTTACTCGTTTCCACCGTTAAAATCTTATCTTTTTGAATAGAACATAGACAGTTTTTCCTATACGACCCATCTCCAACAGGTGTTCCTTTCTACCTACTAATATTTATCCCGATTTTTTTAATAATAATCCCTTTATCATCTGTGGAGGCTAGAACCAGCTGTTTTATGTTCGATTATGCTTTATCTCAATCCGTATTTATTCGGCTGACGACGACGGTGAATCTCCACTGACTTCTGTGTAGCCGCCATGTTGGTTTCTGACGTAACAGACACCTGCGCGTGCCGGCGTTGGAATTACGAGGGAACGTACTCAAGTTTCGCGCCGGCGAGAATTTTATTTTATTTTATTTTATTTTTTGGGAGGAGATTCTCTTTTGCCACTGTGTGTTAAAAAAGTTTACTTTAATTTGTTCCTCTCATGATTTCATCTGCTTCCGTCTGTTTATTTCAATGTCAAAGGTGTGTGTACGCAATGCTGCATCGTAAATTTAAGACGATACTGTTTTATCACCGCGATACTAATGAGCTGAAAAATAAAACAAGGAAGAAAAATAACTTGAGCTCTAAATAACTGTACTTTGAAAAATAATGTATCTCATTTGGAGGAATGTGATTTGAGAACCAAGTTGTAATCAAAATTGCTCGCGACAACTGAAAAGTTTTTCTTTTTTTTACGTACAGACGAAAAAAGTATTGCATATTCGTGAAAATTTTCACTTTCCGTTTCCGATGGATTTATATGTTTTGGTATGCTCAGAACACGATTCGACAATTGAAATAGGAATAACTGAATAAAAAAAATCTGTCTCTATGAAAGTGTATGTGTTTGTGCATCTGTCTGTATTCGTGTTAGCAAAATTTTGTTAATGGTGTATCAGAAGAATCACTGGGCAAAATTCAATAAAACTTTATGTGCCGTTGGATCTTAACTTAATCTGATGCTGATTAAATTTTGGAATGTATTTCCCTATAGGTGGCGCTGCTATATTACTATTTCTCTGTGTACTGGGAAACTATGTCTGTCTTCTATAATATGTAAAAGAACCAAACTTGGTATGTGAGATACATATTATAGTATAAAATTATGCTTATTCAGTCTGGATGTATATCAGACTTGAGGAGGCGTTAGTGATATTAACTTTCTGTGATGGCTATATCTAAGCTATTATTGGTTAAAACTGCACAAAACTACATATTTAAAATCTGTGTTGTGAGAAGCTATATTAAATAAATTTTTGTGCATTTTAAGCGGCAGGATGCGCTGTTATATAGAATGATATTTAAAAAAGTTTTGCGATGGACACTACATAGTAGTTTGCGATGGACACTACATAGTTATTTTCTAGAGCACAATGTAGCATTGTATTTTGATTTTTTTCTTCGGTCAGTGTTTGTTTCTTGAGACAGTTTTTTAAAAGCAGTCTATACAAACATACGAAATAATATCTTAAGCATATGAAAATAAATAAAATTATCAAGAAAATTAAACATTGCTGACCAGGATGTTAAAATTATTTATTATAAACGGAAACAAACAAACATCTTTTACGAATATTCTAACTTTATTGCCAAAAGGTGTACCATTGTGTGTATATACATATTTCGCATCTGTGTTTTGATATATTTCAAGTATTCGTTTCTTCAAACCAATGATTTCATAGCTGTAGTGCACAAGGTTACTGTAGGGAGAACTGAACTATTCGTATCGGGGACTTGTTAAGGCTGAACTGAAGCAATAATCACATGTAACAGCTTATAAAAATAAATAAATAACTTTCTTAAAATAATCTGTTTTAACAATATATCGATAATTTAAAATTGATTAATATATTAAGGGGAGTAACGCGTAATCAAAGACATTGTTTGCAGGGGGCTAATGGGGATTGAGGGGGGGGGGTGAGGATAGTTTGTTTCAATGGTCAAAAATTAAAACTTATTTAATTTTGAAGAATCCGGGGAGGGGTTGAAACCCTCATAATCCCCCTCCTGGCTACGCCCTTACTATTATTTGAAGCAAAATTGGAGAATGCCATATTTAAAACATGATTTCTGAATAGAAAAATGCATAGTTATTAGAAATATTATTTTCATCACTTATATGTGAGTACAATTATAGAAGAGGGTTAATGTTAGAGACATAGACAAAATATGTGTATTCACAAAGCCGAGATGTTGCAACTAATATTTGTACTATTATTTAATTAGCATACTATATGTAACATATTAAATTTAATAGCAAAAAGGTAAATTTGTAAATTAATTTTACTTCTTGGTTTTTATTCTGGATACGAATTCGATATCGCACCCAAAATTTAAGAAAATACTCTGTTATAAAACACGGTCTGATAAATTATTTATAAATAACAAGTTTTTAAACTTTTGGGCTTTTAAGATAATTTTTTCCCATTTAAAGCTGTGTTCAATAAAATATTTAGGCTGTATGTGATTTTCTAATTTATTTTGCACTAAAAATTAAAATAAATAAATGTCAGAGTTTAACCTTGAATAATATATTTATAATTGTATTTTTTAAAATTTTACATAGCATTTATTCAAAAAGCTTTATTAAATATGTATTTTCACATATGTTTCCCTGAATCCCTCAATTATTTGTTTCTAGACTATATTGAATAGGCTAATATTTATTTATTTATTTTATTATTATTATTATTATTATTTATGAAGACTATTTTATATGCTAATGTCGGATAAAACAATAGTTAGATTGCTGCCCCCCCCCCCCCCGATAATAATAATAAAAAAATCCAATGTACTTGAACACTATTTTGAAAACATCATTGAATTACAGTGATTCTTAATCTTAGAATTTTAAAATATATAAATTTAAATCTATTAGATATCCTAAATAAGATGTACATATTATTTTAAAATTCGCTTAAGAATATTAATCCTGGTAATTTATTCAGTTGCGGACTTAAAATTGTAAATAATGATAATAAATACATTAAAAAGTTGCATTTTTGTATCTCAAAAATATTAAAAAACCGATTTTAAAATGCATCTAATATAAAATGTGGCATTAAAGTACATGATTATAATGATGTACTCAATTAACAAGACTGAATTATACTCCAGGTTTTAATTTTTGGGGTCCATTTTTGTGAAAAACAAATTATTTTTGTGAAATTTTTATTTATTTTTGTGAAAAAAAAAAAAAAAAAAAAAAAAAAACTGTTGCTAGAAACATTTCATTTTAGCAATTACTCCATCTAATGTTTAATATCAAGTTAATAACATTTTATTAAACAAAAGTATAGACACTCATTAAAAATAATACAGTAAACATGGAAAAATTTTACAAAAGTATTGTTTTTATAAAACAAAATTTTGTGAAAGGGCTGTTTTTATAAATCTGAATTTTGTGAAGGGACCCATTTTATGGATCTGAATTTTGTGAAGGGGCCTATTTTAGAGTTTTGAATTTTGTGAAGAGGCAGCAAAAGGGTCCCAATTTTTGCCTGGATCGACCCCTGGTTGATAATGATGATAAATATAAGAATTTGTTACATTTATTAAAACTCAAAATTATTTTTAAAGGATTTGAAATTGCATCTAATATAGAGCGTGAACTTAAAGTGGTTATAATATTATATAACCCTTAAAACCATGAACCACAAATCATTATTATTTTTTTTCCCCTTTTTACTCTCTTTCATAAGTTCAGCTTTCCTTCAGCTGTAAATACAGAGGATGAAGGAGCAACATTTATAAGAGCAGGTAACGACGAAGATGACTACACGCTTCCGTGGTTTCTTTAATTTGGCGTCATTAACTTTATACTTCTTTTAAGTATAGATATATTGTTTATTTAAATTAATTACGTCGAAATAGAGGTAGTATTATCTTAACATACCCTGCATGTTCTATTTTAAGTTTTAATTAATAACTTTATAGTTAATCATTTTTCCTTCCTTCTTATCTAGTGGATTTCAAAATTTTATTAAATTAGATATGCGCTGTGAATATATTTTTGGTTTATTTCGTAGTTACTTTATTATTATGAATATATTTTTTGGGTTATTTTAAACAATTTCTATATAATAATATACTAAAATTAAGTTTAAAAATAACAAAATTTGACTCATGGTAAGTAAATTGGTGTTATAGGAATACACATGAAAACCTTTTTAAACGAATGGCAAAAAGTTATATATTATATCTATACTATATATCGATGGAAATAGCACACTACATTTATAAAATAAATAAACAGATATTTTATTATCTTCTTATTTATCACTATTATGGTGACTTAAAGGAATTCGTAAAAAATAATGCTTCTTGGTAGTTGTTTATTATGATAAATATCACTCTCAGATTAAAAATATAAGTTGTTAACCCCTTTTTCTTATAAAAGGAAATGAGAAATTTTTATTCCATCTAATTATGCCATAACTTTAGACAATTGGAAATATGAAAGTAAAAAGAAAAGGAAAGTGTTACTCAAATTCTGTTTTTATGACATATTTTTTAACGCAATTGCAATTTTGATTGCAACTACCAATAAGATTAAAAAATAAATAAATAAATAAATAGCGTCTTAACTTAAGAGGTAGGAACTTTGCTACATTTTACATTAGATGAAATTTAATATTATTTTGCGTGAAAATATAAAAGTTCGAGACCCATAATTAACGCAATGGGGTATTTATATATCATTAAATAATTATTTTTCTTTCTTTTTCTTTTCCTTCTTTCTATTTTTTTTTTTTTTTTTTTACTAAAATATGTATTGTATCATTGACAGCGGTTGATACTCATAAACAAATATGTTGAATAAACAAGTATGAAATTATAATTGCGTTAAAGATAAGACTTTGAAGTCCTATTAATCAAAGTTATAAAATACTTTATGAACGTAATGCAAAATTTTTAAATCGATCTTTAGATGCAAGGCGAGTTAAAAATGGCTTTATTTTTAATATAATTTAGACATGGAATTTCTCAAAATAAAGAGGATTTAGAAATGCACACATCCAGTTATGTACTGCAGTTCTTCTGCATTTGGACAAACTTAAGAAATTTAGAAAACAATTTACGAAGTTAAATTAAACAAGAATAAAAAATCATGCAGTACGCATTTATTATTAACACTTTCCAACTGTACGTACTTGTATTATAACTTTCAGTGATCTTTGTTATGTGTTATCATACAGTAAACAGACAGAAGGACTGAAAGGCATACAGAGAGACTAACGGAATTCACAATCACTCTTAAACATTGTTGGAAAGTATTAAAATTGCTTAACGCAAAATGAAATGCAGCCCTGATATTCTGCCTGATATGCAGCCCTTAATGTAACTGAATATTATAGCATAGCCCTGTAATTTTGATGGTTAACCATATCATATTCTATACAAAAATATTATTTTATCATATTAACAATAAATGTGTCAAATTCGTTAGATTTTTACAGTAGAAAGTTATTTAAGTGATTTATAAAAATGTCTGTCTAAACCGCAATGCATTTGAATTGTTTTGGGTGTCCATGTACACAAAGCAGTTGTACAGGATTTATTAAAGCCATTTTAAACAGGAAACATTCCATAATGAACTTGAATATCATATATCAATTTTTAAAAATTCTGAAAGTATTTAAGAACGATGTGCCGACGGACAGATAAAAAGATGGACAGCTGGACGGACAGATTCACAAATTGGAATCATATTCACAGTTAAAAAATATTTAGAAAGTGATAAAAACGTTTCATATAAACGAAAATGCAATTCCAGCAGTTTTCCAATAATAGCCCTTAATGTAACTGAATATTTTTGTGTGGCCCTGTAAATCTAATGCTAATCATACTGTATTCTTTTGTGCATATAAATAACATATTTCAATTTCATTAAGGTTTGTGCAAAGTAACGTTATTAAATTTTGTTTATAGAAATAGCTCTCATAGAACGCAATGCTTTGGAATATTTTTGGGTGTCCCTGTATACAAATCAGTGATGGTATTTACTCCATTTTCAATGGGGGACATCCAATAGTGAAATTGAATAACATATTTCAGTTTAATTACGGTTTGCGTAAAGTAAAGGTATTAAAATATGATTTACAAAAATACCTCTCATAGAACACAATGCTTTGGAATACTTTCGGGTGTCCCTTTACATAAACTAGTAGAGTTATTCACTCCATTTTCAACAGGAAACATACGATAGTTAACTTTAATAACATATATTAGTTTCAAGAAGTTCCATGAATATTTACGGGAGTTAGACAGACAGACAGACAAATCGAAGTCATTAACACTTTTCAACCTTGTTGGAAAGTGCTAAAAATGATAAAATCCTGCACTCTATATAATAATATTCTGAACTCTATAATAATATTCTGAAGTCTATTGTAAATGCATTTTAATAAAATTATTTAATATCTTTTATTTATAAAACATATATAATATTTTAATTATTTAATATGATTTTTTAATATGTTACATAAAAATTCCCTGTAACACTTTAACATTTTTTCATTGGAAAACTGCTGAACTAATTTCAAAAGTGGCTAATAGATACATAGCTTATTATAAATATGTAAAAAAGAACAAATTAGCATTCTTAATTTTCGTTTTAGAAAGTCTATATGCTAACCTAACTAAATTCGAATAATAATTATTTTAATAAATAAATAACTTTATAAGCAAACATTATACATTTTAAAAACTATCAACAGTTGTTTCCTGTTCAAATAATAGCACGGCCCTTCATCAGGTATAAAAACAGGCACGAGTGCATCACCAAAGCAGCACTGATCACTTGTGCCTACAAAGAAATTTAATTGCACATGGTTTCCTCTGAAACATTATTTGTTAAATTTCGGAGTAGAGCTGATATAGGACGTATAAAGGAGAAACAAAAATTTTAAAATCTATTAAAATAAGGAGAAAAAATACTGAAAAATTGCAGCATAAAAAAATTTAAATATTTGGTTTCAGTGCGAAACCAATAAACATCAAAGTGTTAGTAAAATGATATTTTTCAAGGAATTCACACAGACATACATATGATTTAAATTACAGAACTGGTGTACAACCAATGTTAAAACTTAAAAACTTCTTCACACACCATAAAATTAATGAAAGCATTACCGGTTTTGAAAGGACGTGGCCTTTCTCTTTCAGGTGCAAAACACGTGCTACTTACCTTGGAGGTAAAAACAAAACATGCACCTGAAGAAGAAAGGCCACGTCCATTCGAAACCGGTAGTGATTTAATTAATTTTATGGTGTGTGAAGAAGTTTTTAAGTTTAAATATATATTATTTAAATATTTGTTTAGCATATATTCTCATTATTTAGTTATTATATTGGTAATGAATCAGGCAAATAAGGAATTCGCTGTTTGCTATTATAACATAAAGAAATTAAATATTCACCACTTTTCTTCCCCCCCCCCCCCCCGAGAAACGTGGTAACGTAACTGATAATCCTTCCTTATAATACACTCATAAAACCAAGATAAAACTTTATATAAAATAATTAAAAATACTTGCTATAATGCACAGTGGTAGTCTGATACTTATTATTCACATTATTAGCATAATATTTACTTGAATAAGAATAAAGAACGTAATAAAATTTGTCTTATTTTTTACTTGTTATTGTTTGCTGTATCAAAATATCTGCTATGTGTGTGGAATATTTGAATACAAAATATTGTTATTCAAAGTATCAGATGTTTTATATTAGTAAATTTCACTTTTGATATCAGTGTGTATAATATATTTTCACCGCAATTAGATTTGTTAGAAAGTATAAAACCACTGTTGAAATATTAACTGCATAAAAAAGTAGTGTTTTTTTTATTATTTATTAACTTATTATATTTCTGTGACAACAATAATATTTCTGTGTACAATAACTTAAAACTGCATATTTCATGAATTTTCTTGATTAAGATACAGCTGTAGAATATGATTTATATGTGAAAATAAATTTCATGGTGATTTTTTTCGAAATTTTAATGACATATCTAGGCAACGACATCATACGTTTGAATCATATTCCCATTTATAATATAATGGGATATATATTGCCGTCTTCCGCATTGAGATTGGTATACATGTTTTGTTCTCACTTCTCTGATTTCTTTTTATGCATATATCGTTTTATCCTGTCCTGTCACGGTGCTCACTGTTGTATTTTATGATTCTCTACATCGCTTGTTTGCTCACCTAGGTGAGTAAACTGCATTGTCGGTTATCTGCACGATAATCAGTTTATTTTTTCCACGGATTTATGAATTTTTATATGGCAACAGTGATGGAGCGGACGAAGAACTGATGAATCATCGCTAGTTTATTCAAAGCATCTTATTTTGCTTAATTAAAGGTAATAACGAAAGCTGAAAATAAATGTAATCATAGCAACCTCGACAAAGGAGAGAAAAAAAATTCATCCAGTGTATTTTTTGGTTTATTTTATCGTCATCTGAATTTAATAACTATACTGGTGGACAAAATTAAAGCAAAAACCTGTTTTCTCGTTCTCTTCTTTTGCACATAATTTTTAACCAAATAAACATATGAAACATAAAATTTGGATGGCCTGTTCATTATGATATTATTAGCCGAATTTTATGTAACTTTAGCATAAGAATAATTTTTAGGCTAATAAATATTCATTTTTCTCTTGAAAGTAAGCTTTGTAAAAAATGAAAAATTTCAATTATTTCGGGAAAGAACACTTAATGAAAAGTGGTGTTAAGGATGCATTAGAGATAGGTAAAGACGCACATGCCTTGAAATGTTAAACTAAATCTCGATTTTTCTTTCTGTATTAACTTTTCTTTTACTTATAAAATGGACTTTAAAATAAATATATAATTAATTTGTAAACTATGAGCATCACCAGAATAATGAAAATGTCGATAAATAGTTTTATAATGAACATCTTATTCAATTTTCATGTTTGTATGCATATTTCTTGAAAAGTTATTCACATGCGAAAAAAAGAAGAAAAGATAAGAAACAGAAAAGTGAACACAGGTAGAAATATTTGGTTGTAATCTAACATATGGATGCGTGTGAATCTTCACCTATCTGTAAGGCATCTTTATGACCATTTTTCATTAAGTGTTCTTCCCAAAAAGTTATTGAATATTTTTTTTTTTTCCAAAACTTACTTTTGAGAAAAAATAATTTTTATTAGCTTAAAAATTATTCTTAAGCTAAAATTACATAAAATTCGGTTAATCATATGATAACTGGTTTAATTTTGTCCACCAGCGTAGTTGAAAAATACAAAGTTACAGTATTTACTGATAAGATATACTACAGAATCAGTTTTATTTCTAAAACAAAATATATTAGTTGTTTTTGTTAGTTGGGTTTAACGTTGCACTAGTACTGCGCTATATATTAGTTGTTTTAAACAATATTATATAAATTTCGTCATTCTAAGTAAAGTTTTTGTATTAAATTTTATGTAATTGAATGAACCACTTCATGCATAGTATAATTACAGGCTAAAACAGCTGAAAGCAAATGAACAGTGTACCGCTTTGACTGTTGTGAGACATTCTATATTATGAGAAAGACATAACTAATGGAGTGGTATGTTAGAATAAAACTTAATAAATACTTCACTAGGTCATAACTTATGAAATAATATCATTTTTTTTTTTTTTTTTTTTTATGACATTATGAAGTAAAAACATTTCGTAAAAAAGGACCATTTTTGTACAGATGGTGCATTATTACGAAAAGTTACTTTTAAACTATTTTTTATAACAATATTCCAGTGAATGATTTTACTATTTTATAATTATAACTATTGATTTTAGGGTATTTTAATTAAAATTATAAATTAATCATACAATTGCGACTTAAATTCATTATTTCCTACGTAATATGTGTGAAAAATCATACACAAAATGCAAATTACACGAAACATGAAAAATGTATCCCATTTAAAGAATAATTCACAACCATTATTACCAGTTCACAAGCAATTATTGAATTCATATAAAAACAATTTTTTCTTTGAAGAATTTAAGAGAGAGAGAGAGAGAAAAGCTAAATACATTTTCTCTGAATATCACTTTTTATCTTTTGATACCTTTTTTTTTTTTTTTTTTAATTTAATTATTTTTCTTCTATATTTAAATTAAGATACATTTTATTTCTGGTGGGCTTTTTCGTATCTTTACTATACACCTCGAACAAAAACTCAAACAAAATATATTCTTAGTTGTTTTAAAGTTTATTTTAATTTAATTCCTTCGTAAGCTTCCATGAAAATAATTTAATTCTCTTTGAATGTTTTTTTTTTCCTCCCATTCACGTTTTAGTGTATAATGTTTTCTTTATAATCCCAAATTATTAGGTCAAATGCAACACGAAGACTGGACAGTTTCTCAAAAAAGTTACTGGAATTTCTTTTATTTCTTTTAATGAAATTTATACGATTTCCTTTTTAAATAAATCAAATAATGCATGCTCGTAAAATTTATTAAATATAAATGAAATAAATTAATGTTTAAAACAATCAGATATAAAAAAGAAAATTGTTTTAATTTTTCTTAAGTTAATTTATAATAATTAATATTCCTTTCACTATAAAGAAATTTTTAATAGAAATAACTCATCCTAAATGCTTCCTATAACTAAATTCTTAAGGATTACAACTACTTAATTGCATTATAAAGAAATTTTTAATAGAAATAACTCGTTCTAAATGCTTCCTATAACTAAGTTCTTAAGGATTACAACTACTTAATTGCATTATAAAGAAATTTTTAATAGAAATAACTCGTTCTAAATGCTTCCTATAACTAAACTCTTAAGGATTACAACTACTTAATTGCATTATAAAGAAATTTTTAATAGAAATAACTCGTTCTAAATGCTTCCTATAACTAAGTTCTTAAGGATTACAACTACTTAATTGCATTATAAAGAAATTTTTAATAGAAATAACTCGTTCTAAATGCTTCCTATAACTAAATTCTTAAGGATTACAACTACTTAATTGCATTATAAAGAAATTTTTAATAGAAATAACTCGTTCTAAATGCTTCCTATAACTAAGTTCTTAAGGATTACAACTACTTAATCACAAGTTACTTGAGATCTAAAATAATTAAAAAGAAAATTGAGTAAAGAAAAAAAAGTAATAATAATGTAGACATTAATACATAATTTTTTTTTAATTAAACCCCGACCTATTACAAAACTAGTGGCCATCACAAAACTTTATTCCATATTTTCTTATATGAATTTATTTCATGCAAATAATTTACTAAAAGGATTATTTATTAAAATTTGTCTTCCATGATGAATGCAGACGATTTTCATTCCACAGATGTGTAACACTATAAATGTACAAAGAAAGCCAAATTTTTGTTTTAGAAAGAAAAAAAAAAAAAAAAAAACTTTATTATTTATTTATTTATTTTATTTTATTTATTTATTTATTTTATTTTATTTATTTTATTTTATTTTTTATTTATTTATTTATTTATTTTATTTATTTATTCATTCATTTATTTATTTATTTTATGTGTGTGTGTGTGTGTGTGTTAAAAATGAAAAAAAAAAATCAGTTTATTTCACATTATCACAAATCAATGGTTCAACCATTCGTTAAAAAAGCATTGAGGGGTTCTTTTGAAAGATATCCATATTGGAAATTTGCAACCTCCCCCCTCTTCCTGAGGGAGATACAATACCTGTATACAATTTTTTTCCTAGTTGACTATTACTAATGATTCTTTTTAATTTCATAATAATTCCGTAAAAATAATTCGAGTTGTGTACATTTATACGAAATCTTGTCCTATACGCCATGTTAAAAAAATTGTATATCAGCGCCACATATTGGGCGATTTTCACCAAAATTTAACAGTACTAATTTATGTGATGGCACAATTACATCCATTTATAGGGAATTCTGTGCAGTAGTACCTTAGATACAGTCGCCACAAAATTTTGTAGCCCAAACACACAAACAGACAGATGGACAGATAAGCAGACATTTTTTAAAAATGGTCAAATCGTGATCTAGACCTCTCAAAACATGTAAGTCCATCGAAAACTAGAAGTCCAGAATTTTTACGAAACCAATACTTTCTTCTATTGAATATTGGAAAAAGCAAAAATATTTTGTTTCTATACCTCAAAAATCTTTTTAAAAATAAATTTTCATTTGTTAAGTTATATAATTTTTTAAAATAACTTTGCAAATAATTTGACTTAAAAATACAATATTTTTTATTTTTATAGAATAGTACCTTATTAAACTCCTATAATTTGTTTATAAATCTACAATTTAGTTATTTTAAATTATAAGCTTTATGAAATATTAAAAAGTTGCCAACTTGAACTCAAAGCAATACATTATGATCTTCGAATTATAATAATGTTCCTAAAAAGGAGAGAATATGTGTATATATATATATATATATATATATATATATATATTCGCACACACACACACATACATATAATATATGCATGGAATTAATAAAATGCTTAAAAATAAACAACATGTATATTTCGAGCACTTATAAAATAGGTATTAATTACGAAAAAAACAATATAATTATAAATATCTGTGTCTAATCTTATGAATATTTTTAAGACTTTGCACAAGTAGAAATGATGTATTGCATAAATAAAAGGAAAGGATAATAATAATAAAAAAATATTTTTGGAAAATTATTAGGAATCCTTATAATGAAAGCATACAACATACAATACTTCTTCAGGGGATTTGATTGAATGTTGTATACAAATAAGTGTAATTTCTGCTCTGCTGCATGCATTTACCAAAATTTTATAACACGCAATGCTCATTTAACATCTAAATTGAGGTATAAATTATTTCAATTGCAAGATTTAAAAAAATAAAAATAAAATCTAACAAATAAATTAAAACTTCATATCTAAAATATACACAATTATTTACAATTATATTGTTTCTTTCGTAATTAATGCGTGTGATATGTCAAAGATTGAAATATATACGTACTGTTAAGCCTTTTTATTAATTGCATATACTTTTAGGCTTATATATATATATTAGAAATTGAAATAACACCAGTATTTAAAAAAATATCCAGTAATACGTGATAACCACTAATTTAAAAGATATTCTAACCTGAAAATTTATTTTATAATATTTTACTTAAAAAAAAAAAAAAAAAAAAAGTATTTACTTCTACGACAATTGTTTTTATCTCATTTTAATGAAAAATCAATCAACTTGATTGTCAACAATGTCTCTGATTTGTAAGTTTATTTATGTATGCAGTTTTGAACTAGTTTCAAATAAAATTTAAATAAAAAAAATAACTAATATCGATTGCATTATAACCATTGAATAAGTTAAATATTGACTTAGTAATTCATATTTTAAACTTAAAACTTATATTGATAACTGTTTTGTAATTTTTTTAAAAATAATTTTCAACGAGTGTTTTTTCCATATTTAACAGAATGATATAAGGATTGTTTATCGAGGTATTTCCAATAAACTATCTCATACTTGCCAAAATTTTAATTTATTTCGTAGCTTTGTTAGTACCTACCCTTTTTTCCTCACCATTTATTTAATTTTAATTTTTTTTTTTTTTTGTATTCATTTACTAAAAGTATTTTTCTTCTTATTTAATCCTAATCATATAGCGAAGAAAAATACTCTATAAAAATAAAATAAAAAATAAAAATCGTGTGATGAAAGGGCGGATACTAACAATTCCACAGAATACATTAGAAATGTTTGCAACTATGGCAATATATATATATATATATATATATATATATATATATATATATATTCAATGAATCAACCATTATTATCATATGAAACTATATAATAACCTAGTCTCCTATTAAAATAAATTAAATGCATGCAATCAAAATATATTATTATATCGGTTCTCTTATCACATAATACTAGTTTGTTTAAATTACTTTCAATTTCGCACTTTTTTTTTCTTTGTTGTATAAATTTAACCCTAACGCTCTAAAGTACTCTAAACAATGTTGTCGAATTTAGGGATTTTTATACAACTCTCTTATTCAACTATCATCAATAATTTTGAGGAATGACATTTGATATACACAATGGACGAATAACCATTGAAGTGATTAGGCAACCATTACAGTTAAAATTTAGTGGTGGATATTAAATTAAAAAAAAGTCTCTAAATTTGTCAACACTGATCAGAGGAGTTAAAGGGTTAACCGGCAAGTGTCGATCTTTTGAAAAATACATAAATGAAAATGCTTCAAAAATAAATAAATATATATATAGGTAGTAAAAGTAAAATAAGCAATAAAAATAACAAAAAGTTATTAAGAATAATTTTTAATGTATTAAGAGTGTGATACCTTTTAATGGTGTAAATATCAGTAAAAAATGATCATAGATCTTTTTTCCAGGCCTGCCCAAGCAAAAACGCATTGGGACGCATTGGGAACCCATTTTATTCAGGCGGGCCGCAAGTTACGTATATATGTGTATGTGTACATATGTTTGTGAGTGTATGAATCATATATGCATATGCGTTTCCGGGGAAGGCCAGGATGAGAAACAAAATACATTAATTTAAATTATTTACATGCACTCATAAAATAACTATAGTATCATAAAAAATTTCTGATATATACATTAATAACTATAATAAAAAGAAGAATTAATGAATCTAATATTATTTCATAACAACAATGTGATTCTTTAGCTACCATAATCGTTGAAAGGTAATTATTTTCACTTCCAAAAGTCAGAACGTATTTATTAATTTTTAATGTGTTAACCGAAGTTGTCAAACGTTAAATATCGTTAGTCTCCTCGCGGGCCGCAAAAGACTACATGGCGGGCCGCGGGCTGGCCATCCCTGCTTTTACAATAACTTGAAAAATAAATACGTTTTAAACTTGTAATTTTAAAGACGTATTAATATAGAATTTATCTATCTATTACAATTGTTGTACATTTTTAGTGTTAATTATTTTTTCACAGGTATAATTTGTCTATATAAACCTTGTGCTTAGGATTACATGCAAATGATACATCACACGAGCCTAAAAAGAATGTGTACATGGAAGAATACCCTACAGTTAAAATGACGAAAATTAATTTTGCATGCAAGCTCCATCCGTTTAAAAAATTATTATAATTATTATTAAATAAAAATAATTATTTTTAGCGTAATAATACGTATATTTATAAAACTTTTAATGATAAAAGTCTAATTGCTCGTCACTTTATATACATATATTTGTTATGTAAAAACTCTTAAACTTTAATTAAATTCTGGCAAACTATCACGGAGATATATTGTGCAAGCAAGATATACCTCGACAAAAAATTCGCTTTGGCATTTTTTTTTAAATTAAAAATTAATTAATTAATTAATTAATTAATTGATTAGAATTATTTTAATGACCGTAATTAAAGCGATAAATATTTTTCTAACACCTTCTAAAATTCACGTTTTAAAAGTAATTATTATTTTCTTTTTAATTATTATAAAGTTACAGTCATTTTATTTTTATATTTTCCCCTTATATGATCACTTAAAATGTATTAATAAAGTTTTTCATTATATCCCGTCCCCTATTACACAATATTATATTAAAATAATTTATAACTCCACGTATTCCCCTACTATATATGTATAGGGTACCCTTTCTAACTTTCCTCTTTCTAAATAATAAATGTGTTAAGCTAAAATGATAAAGTAAATCTGTGTTAATTATAATTAAATACTTTTTTAGCTGCATTTAAATGATATTCTCCTCTATAACTTCATTTTTATTTACATTTAGGATGTGGTTCACCTTGTCGTTCTTTTCAAAATGTTCCATTGTGTTAATTATACATATTTTTTTCCTAAATTTGATAAAATATTGACGGCAACTCAACTTGTTGTGTGAATTCTATGAATTTAATCACGTGTAAACATGTTAAGTATGTGTTTAGCTTTCTGTGTCGTTTATATTTGGCTTTCGTTTATTTATATGTCTTTTTTTCTTTTTTAATATTGGGTTTTGTCTCAATATCTGGATGTACACTGTAGATTTTTGACTTCAAACAGCTTTAAATTCATTGAAAACTTGTCATTCGTTGCTCTATGAAGGATGTATGTCATTTGACGAGCAATTCTTCTAGTTTTGAGCATTTTTCTACTTGATATTAAACTTGTTAGCGTTAATCGAATTTATTAAAGGTTCCTGAATGATGAATATTCTTTATTATTAATGTTGTTGGTTCTATTAAATTTCATAATTGGCGTGAGTGGGTTTCATTATTCATTACAGCGTAAGTATTGTGGTCTAATTAATTTTTATTTTAATATTTATGGTTATATATATATATATAGATTTGGATGAAATTGTCATTGATAACACAGGTCTAAATCTACAATTTTGATTTGACAATTTTGGCTGACTTTTATGGTTTTTTTTTTTTTTTTTTTTTTTTTTTTTTTTGTGTGTGTGTGTGTGTGTGTGTGTGTGTGTGTGTGTGTGTGTGTGTGTTCTGAAACCGAAAATGAAACCAGTTTTTTCTCTATCACGTATAGATTTTTGTCAATACAAGGTGGTCTCTTCATTCCATGTAATTATATGGCAACCTTTATGATATGTTTCTATGATTAATTGCAATTAATCATTAAAAATGGCTATAAAAGAAAAAACAGAAAAAAAATGTGTTGGTAGACACTCTGCATTGACAAAAATCTGTACGTGATAAAGAAAAACTTGCATCATTATTGCCCAGCACACCAAAAAATTTATGTATCAGCTAAAATTATTGAATGAAATTTTGACAACATTACTTTTGTTGTCCTGTGCAATATATTTCTCTTGTAAGCTACGTTTTATTATATTTTATATTTACTTTTATTACGTTATATATGTATAATCCATCTCTATTGTTGATTTTGGCAATTTCCGACATTTTTCAATATATATATATATATAACAAGTTTTATAATCTAATAAGTTTCAAAATTAGGTAAGTAATTTTATTAATTTTTTAATAAATTTATATTAATAAAACTATTCAAGTAAGTTAAAATTATTAAACTTATTTAAGTAACTAGTTACCTAATTGGCCTTTGTGTTTTTTTGTGGGGAATTATTCAACTGTTTTGTTTTCGTTCTCATTCTTTTCATTATACTCATGAAAAATTATGTATATATATATATATATATATGATTGATAATTGTATAATATAGTAATAATAATAAGTCATTATACATAATTCTTTAGATTTTTAATAGATTAGATTTGCTAGATTGATTTCTAATTACTAGAATAGTTTGTAATACTTAACAAGAAATTTACAAAATACTTTCGAATCGATGTGATAAAAAAACTTGTGTTACATTAACTCTTTGTAGTGTAGTGATCATTCTAATATAACGCGGATTTATGAGTATTTTACTATCAATGCATTATATACTTATATATATGCATTCCATATCTTAGTAATTTCAGTCTATCGATTTTCCCCTTTTAAAGCATGTTTTGAGCAAAAGTGATAATAATAAATAAATGAGAATAATAAATAAAATTAATAAAAATAATTTAATTTATTTGTTTAAATGTAAGCCACAATTATTTAATTTTCGTATAAAAAAAATTGTTTTTGTTTTCTACGTATTTGGCTTTAAAACTAAAAAAAAAAAAAAAAAATCAAAGAAACAAACAACCAGCACGTTTAAAATAATTTTGATATTTTCGAAGAATATAAAATTCTAAATGCTGCAAAAAAGTTTAAAAATCTATAACAAATGATATAATGCCATATCAAGCCTCAGCCTGCGTTGAAAGTTCCACTTTATTTGGTGAATAACAAAATGCATTATTTGGTATACTTCTTTCTGTTGTGACCACTTTATTACGAACATACAAGTGTACTATTTACCAATAAAAAGACTAGATTTTTTTTTTTTTTTTTTCGTTAGAAGTACTACAAACTCACCCACTTCTCAATAATAACAGATTTTACGACCTTCCCCTAACAAAAACATTTTCCCCACTCGGAAAACCCCCACTATGTTTCTTAAAGAAAAGCAGGTCAAAGGAACATTTTACCTGTCTGATATCTCCTGAAATATACGACCTAAGAAAGTTGATAGTGATGGATATTCCAAGGTATCTAACGGAGGTATTATCCCTATCTAGGGGAGATACGGCCTTGGGGAAAGACTTTTTTTTTTCGGTGGTAGCGAGATTTCTCCCCAAACATTCCTTGAAAAGGGGCCAAGGTTGTTATTCACCTGCTGTAGGTCGGAAAGGTTAGTCAAGGTAAGATCTAACTGTAAATTTGCTCTCTGTTGAGATGTATCTCTATCATTTTTATGATATCAATCCGACATCTGTGGGAAAAATAAACTGCACACATCAATAAGATCAAACTACATCAGTAATAAACAAAAAGCTAGAAGAAAAGTGATAATTTTAGAGCAGTGAAGTGTAAAAAAAATGGGACTAAGTAATATAAGGAGCCTTATTTTCTGATGATTTGAATTTTATTATAAAATATCATAAAGAAGGTTAAGTAAATAAATAAACAAGCAAAAGAACTTTCGGTAAAATGCCCTTTAAACATTTTTAGAACACTTTTAAAAATTTTAGTTCAAACTTTAGCCATTGTATGGAGTAAAGTTATAAACAATACTATGATATGGTTCAACCTCACTTTTAAGTTTTCTACTTCTTGCGATTGAATTTAAGTTGTACCAAAACTTGGAGCTACCATACATCCACTCACAAAGGGAAATATGAATCAGTATATTTTCTACTAAAACCAAACCAAGCTTAAATTAAGGAGCGTGGTCGAGAACAAAGGGTAAAATGCAAATTTTGTGCAACAACTAACCCATGGGCAAAGATAAGACCCTAGAAAATTTAGCTCCTTTTCTCAAAATCAAATAAACCTAATTAGTGGGCAAGAAAGCTTGGCACAGTGCCAGCGTGTTTGACTTGAGACAAGAAGGTCTACAGTTCGTTCCCTGTCTCAAACGAATTTTGAATTTTTTTTACATAATACCAATATTTGGTTCAGCATAAAATTACCAAATCATGATAAAAGGTTAAACCATCGGGTCGTTGCCGCTACTTCAGTGCCAAGTTTTGGTTCAAACTGACACCAAAATTTTAACAGTGAAAATATAAGGAATTTTTTTTTTTTAATATTGACTTTTTGATTATCATAATCTTCACTTCATCATCAGTATTTCCTAGAAGGGGATTTTTAAACATTGTTTTAACATAACTGAACAAAATTACAATGATAAAGAAACTGAGAAAATGAATTGCGAAACAAGAGGAGATGACATATTACGAAGAATTTAAATTTTCCAAAATGACTTTATCATTATGTTACGTTCAAAACATTTATGCCTATAGTTTTACTACATCAGTATTTTTACAGCTTTCATAACTAAACATTATTATTGTAGAATTCAGATATAATGTAATTTTACATTTTTTTTTCTTTAAATATATGATTACATGTATTGCTATTTTTGATCTTTACAGGAAATCACATTATAATAAAGTCTGTGAAAACAGGAAATAATAATCGTTCTGTTGCATTTAAACTTCGAATTCGTACATGCGTAAAAAAGCAACTTTAAAGAAAAGGTTGTTTTCAATTTTTTAAATATACAATGTCGAGAAAGTACTAGTATCAAAGAAAAAGTCTTTATTTTTAATATAACAGTGAAATATATATATATATATATATATATATATATATATATATAAAGGCGAGTGCGAAAAGATTTTAGCAATTAAAATCAAGAAAATTTGTAACATCTAAAACGCCAAAGAAAAAAAAACTTGAAAAGCAGACAGTTGTTTCAGTAGCATTTAGCGTACCGTTTTCAGTGCATAAAGAAATGAGTGAGAAGTGCTTGTATATACAGGAAATGCAATGAAGATGGTACGCTAAATACTACAGGAACGACTGTCTGCTTTTCAGTATTTCTCTATAAATCATTTAATCACAAGGCGTTCAAAACGTTAAACATCTTTCTGATTTTTGATATCTACCGCTAAGTCTCCTTTTAACAATGTTGACTTGTTATCATTTCTTAATGAGTATTACATTTAATTGTTCACTTAAATATAAATTAGCTTAATTAATTAATATATTATTAATAAAAAGAGAAATACAAGGAAAAACATAGCGTTTTGTTTAGTATTTCATGTACTTCCATTAATAAATGAAACAAATATTAAAATTCTCAATTACTATCACCTAAATTAATTGTGAATGAATGCCAAGAAACGTTTGTGGTGAATCTTTATGCTGAGTTAAAAATTTTTGGGCATTTTTTTTTTTTTTAAATATATTTATGAAATTTGTCAGTGGAGTTATAGCGAGTAAGTATAAAATAAATGTAACAAGTAATTTTATTTTTCTCTTTCCGTCTCATAAAAAAAAAAAAAAAAAAAAAAAAAAATCTGGTGTGAAACAACCACACGACTTCCATTACCCGCTATTACATGTATTATATGCATTTTTGAGAAATAATGTGATCAGAAAACATAAAAGTGACCTCAAGAGTCGTTAGAGCCGTTTTTGAGATACCAACTTTTACAAAAAATCAATTATTGACCGGAAAAAAATAATTACATACAAAAGCATATTTAAAAGTGAGTAAAAATGGCGAGTTTGAAAAAAATCCGTACAACCGTTTTTAAAGGAACGCCTTTGCGAGGCCTGAAATTGAGCTATTTATACAAGCCGCCTATCAATTTTCCTGAACTAACCAACTATATCATTCGAAAGGACATCTATCAGGGTGTTTATATAGCAAGTTTAAAGAAAATCGTTAGAGCCGTTTTTGAGATACAGACTTACGGTCCCACTTCCGGTTTCCGATGTCCCACTTCCGGTTTTTCAATTTTCACCAAAATTTGGAAATTTCATCTGTACACCAGACGTATTTCAATTCCAAAGTTTCGTAGATCTATCTTTATTAGTTTCTGAGCTATAATAGCCAGAAGATTCTCTACATACATACATACATACATACATACACACACACATACATACACACTGACCAATTGCCAAAAACCACTTTTTTGGACTCAGGGGACCTTAAAACGTGTAAATCAGGTGAAAACCCGATATCGAATTTTCAGACCGAATACAATACTTCCATTACCTACGGTAGTAGGGTAATGGAAGTAAAAAGAGGTAGTACAATGTATACAAAAATCACGAAATAATTCTGTTCATTGAAGTTTCACTAAAGTTTATTTATTTATTTTAATCTTGAATTTTAGATATCAGTAGCATAAAAATAAAATTCAAATTTAAATGTGTGATAATAAGATTATGATTAATTTAACCTCTTGTAAGAAAAAATTCTCTAAAGTAAAATTTTTTTTCTGTGAACTTTAAAATAGTTGTTTTATTTGAAGGATTTTAAGCAGGTTTTTTTTTTTTTTTTTTTTATATATATTAGTGTTGTCTCAGTTTATCATAGTAGCCTAACCTTTTTGGTAAATTTCTCTTTGATTTTTATCATCTTTGATTACAGTTTTTTGCTTTAAAATATTCTAATGATTTCAGGCATAAAACTGAAGTCTAATTATAAAACAAATTCATGCAAATATTAACAACTCGTGTTTCAATTTAAATGAGACATTACCACTGTTTTAAATTTAAACATAATAACAATTAATAAAAGAAGTCGCACAGAATTAACATAACATTCTAAAATAAAATATTTTACTGTCTCTGACATAAAGGTTAAAGGAACAGATAATAAATAAAAAGCTGCCACGAAAAGAAAATAATAAGAATGAATTAAGTCGGAGAAAAAGAGTGAAGTTGCGAAACCGGAATCCCCATTGAAAGATAGAAGCTGCATGATAACAGGGCTGTAACTCTAATCCGGAACTCGATTACTTAAAAGCATTCTGAACTCTTATACCCCGAGAATGCAGGTATTATTTTGAAGAATGCATCTCTGAATGTTGCATATCTATATGTCATTTTATTAATCCATCTTTATTAAAATTTAATAAAGATGGATAAGGATTAAAGTTTATATTTATTGAAAAAGTATGAGTAAATGAACAAACCTGAGACGATTATAAACAAGCTTTAAAATGTAATTTCTGTAACTTTGAATTGTGTCTAGGGATTGAATTTAATGTAATTTCTATAATTTATAAGAAGAATTGAGATTAATAAGTAAAAGATGGATTTAAAGGTACCACAATGCGACGGGTAATTTGCAAGAGAGGTACACGGAGAAAAAAAAAATATACCGCCTTCATCTAGAAGGAATAAGTGGTCATTTTCTAAATCCCTTAACTAGAAATATTGATTTCCCAGCTATGCGCATAAGGCACGTCAATAAACTGAATAGACGAAATGATCGATAATTTCTAGTCTACACATTTCTAGAGGATGAAACAATATTCTGAATATTCTGAATCCTTTATATTGCGAGAAATTCTCGCTTGGTTTTCTAGAATTTGATCATAAACCAAAATTATACTTGCTGAAACCCGCCTCTTGTATTCGCATTTATTTGCAGAGATTTTTAAATAACTTTGCCCGCGACAATATAGGCAAATGCTCTAGAATTCTAATAGGGGTTTCTAGAACTCGCTTTCAAAGGGGACTAGAATGTATAAGAATGACATGGAACTATTTTTTTCTAGAGCCACAATTTAGATTCTAGATGTCAGTTACAGAATTTTTCCTTTGTGTAAAAAATATTAAATATTAACTCTAATTCGGAACTTGATAACTTAAAAGCATTCTGAACTCTTATATCCTTTACATGTATTTATTCTTTAAATGAATGCAATTTTGCATGCTGCATATGTGCGTATAAATTCATTAATTCGTTTTATTAATATTCAATGCAGATGGATCTCATGAGAAGGGATTAAAGTTTATATTTATTTGTCATGTATATGAGATGATTAACAATTAAATTATAATTCGAATTCTGGTTATATATTAAATTTAATAATGTTACTTTTATTATTTATTGGAAGACACTGGGGTTTAATAAGTAAAAGATCAATTTAAAGACCATCAGTGTGTCGAGTATTTTGAAACAAGTGAAAAGCATTATAGGCTCTTCATTAAAGACGCTTATTGGAACCAAAGATAAATCAATAATTGTGTAAAAATAGTTAATTTTCTTATACTCAAAATGGAATGCAATTTCATAAGTCAAGTTACAGAAGTTAAAATATCTTGAAGAAATTTTGCAAACATTTCGAAAGAGAAATTTAACAATACAAATACATGTTAAATAGTTGTTAAAATTTATTAATTTTTCTAAAACAAAGCACTAAATATACTTGATTTAAAATAAAGCATCATTATTTCAATTTGGTTCCTAATTGAGCTTTTGTTGGTTGGTTGTTAGCACTCTTCATCAACTTTTGTATTTAAGAGAAAACGTCATCTTAATATATATATATATATATATATATATATATATATTGTTATGTATGAGGGAAAATAGGAGTAATTATATGCTATAAAAATAAAAATAATAAGTTTTTAAAAATGTAAATCACATTTATTAAATACCACATGCCCTGTTTATCATTAGATGGCAATCTCTCCTAAAAACAAAAATCTGTAAATATACAAAGAAAAATAACTAAATAAAACTGAATTAATTTATAATTATTTTAATGTCTTAATGCTTTACGATATCAAAATTTGATAGCAAATTTAATTTCTTTTTCCTACAGTAATTTTAACATTTAATTATCATTAATTATTGGATCAAATAAAAATAACGTGAGTTTCTGTAAAAACAAAATGTACGTAATTGTATGTAATTAATAACTGCACAATGAAATATACTATTTTCTGGTCACTTATGTATTTCAAATTTATATGTAAAAAATATATTCTAAATATTAAAGGATTGATTTAAAAAAAAAAAAAAAAAAAACTTTTTTTGGTATATGATTTTTTTTTAAATTATATATTAAAAACATAAGAAAACGTTAAAAACAATCTCACATAAGTAAGTAAATGGACAAGTTTTTTATTTATTTTTTTCAGGCTATTTAATTAGTATATTATTCAATGGAAACTAATTTCCCAACCGAAGCAGCAAATATTCTAATTCATTTAGCCTCCACCTCCATTAGTCTGGTTTTTCAATGAGAGAAAGGTCTTTTTTCATATTGAGTTCTTATCAGATCCATATATGTTAAATTTTAGTTTACGTACAAATATTACGCTTTCTTCAAACCATATAGCTTTATTTATCGTAGATTTTATAAAAATCTATGAAGAATATTACAATATATTATTTTTATCTTTACCACGAAAATTTTGAAGATGAAAATTTTTACATATATTCCGCTTAAAAATAAATAATAAAAATTATCGTCTGCGAAAAGTTTAGCTTTTAGGATTAATTTCTCCAATACTTAAGTGAGATTGATTTTTCAACAGTAAATTATTACAAAAAGTTTTAAAAACATTCTCTTTACAAAAAGTAGATTTTATTACGAAAGAAAAAAAAAAAGTTCCAAACGATATCTATATCTATACCTATCTATCTATCTATATCAACATTTCAGTATTTAGTTTTTTTTTTTTTTTTTTTTTTGTGTGTGTGTGTTTCAGTTTTGAACATATAGTAATAAGCCATAGATTGACAATCGAGTGAAAAATAAGTTATTCCTTTTCACTCGGGAAGAAAAGTCCCGGCTAATGGCCGTCTTTCTCCGAGTGAATACACACGGATAATTTAGCAAATAAAATTTATGAATAATTTATGTACTAAAGGTGAAAGAAAAACTGTAGATACACATTTTTCTTTCTTACCTCTTTTTTCTGTCTTTTCTTTTCTTTTCTTTTTTTTTTTTAAATAAAGTAATCAAAAATATTTAACTTTATTATTCTTTTAAGTTAAACTTCCTTTATAGATTAAAACTAGCGAGCTTTACCAGCGCCGCTGTTAACTATTTTTATAGAATTTTTAAAATTTCATAGTGCTTATTAATATAAAATATTAAAGATATTAAAAAAAAGTATTCCATTAAATATGAAGACGGTAATTATTTCATAATAATAACAAAGCAATTCATTGTAAAAATTATATTTTTCCTAAATTAGTCAAATATAACTTATGAAAACTTATTCCATTTCCTTTCATATATTTATTAGTGCAATTGACAGCCAGGTAATATATCGGGATTTTGAAAAATCATCAACATTCTATTCTATTCATAGACATATTAATATATATAGATCTATCATCCCCATGTTATCGTGCAAATATTTTTGATGCCCCCCCCCCCCCAAAACAAAAATAATAATAAATAATAATAATAATAATAATAATAATAATAAATAAATAAATAAATAAAAGCTTTGGAATCAGCCATTAAGCGGTATTGAAAAAAAGAAAAGAAAAATGAATTCGAAACTGTATCTGGAGTTTTTCATTCACCTTTAATAAATAAATTATTCATTTGCTAAAATATTCGTGTGTATTCCCGTGTGTATTCACTCGGTGAAAGACCGCCATATTTTGATAAAATCGCCGTCTTTTCCCAAGTGAAAAGCAATCACTTTTTTCTCCCCAATGATCAATCTATATATTATTACTATATCTATGATTCTATTACAATTGCAGAGTTTCAATACTGACTAATGGCTGAGCCAAAAACATTTTTTGTCATCAAAAATATTTGCTCGATTACATGGAATTGATTGATCTATATAAAGTACTATATCTATGGTTTCAAACACATAAGTGCCCAAAATAAATGTGAGCGACTGAATATTATTAGAAGATTGCAAATTATTATTTTGATTATATAAAATCATTGCTTATTATTTTTTAAAGAGTTTTTAAGTATTCAAGTAAAAATTTTACATATTATAAAAGCTATTCTTATTTTCTTTCAGCATAGACCATATTGTATCTCCTTTAAATTATGGATTAAATAAATAAATAAATTGCACTGTGTAAATGTATTATCAATTTGTAATTGTATTATCAGCTATTAATATATTTTTTTCTTTTCGAAAGAATGAATAATAGATTATGAAAATGCAGTTTCTTAGAGTTAAAAGTAACACTTTTACAAAAAGAAAACCATTTGTTAGAAAAGAATATCGTCTGCATTTATCAATTGCATATAAATCAAATAGCAAAAGTATAAAAAAACAGTTTTTAAGGTATAAAAATTCTTTCTCTCAAGTTTTTGCATAATAGTTTTCCTTTCAGATTTGCATGAAGTATTTAAAAATCATCCAGTTTTCTAAACTATACGATTTATAGAATTACCAGTAATGTTATATAGCATATTTCAATTTGACAATCACTGTTAAGATGCCAACTGTTAATATTTGTAGCCCAAAGTGTTTTCAACTAATAATTGAATAAAATTGAATGAATTGGAAAAATTGAATTGTGATCCCAATTCAATTAATTCAATTAAATTATTTTATGATTTGTGATAATGCTCGAAAATGAAAAATTTTCTGCAACTATCTATCGATGTATATGATAATTTTAAATATATCAAAACTAATTTTTAATTAATAACTAGTTGATAAATTAAATAAAGTTAAAATTAATTGTTTTCTCATATTTAAAAAAAAAAATCGAAAACAAAGAAACATAGGATTTTAAAAAGAAAACATCAGTAATTGTCACATATATATTTGGTATATGAACTGAAAACTGTGTGAAACAACGGGAAAATCGAAACAAGTGAAATTGAAATATAAATAAGAAGTAGCAGATGCCATCACGATTTAAGAAGGGTGGAGCGTGTTGTACTAGTTTTTTATATACAGGGTGTCCCATAAGTCTGTAGACATTTTAAAAAATCATAACTATTGAATGAATTGATAGAATTGAATGCGGTTTGCGAAAAAATCCTTTCTCATGAAAGGGGATTTCTTTTGGTAAAGAAATATTAATAATTACGCTATTAGTCGATAGAGGGCGCTGTGCGTGAACAGATCACGCATTTTCATGAAAAACTTCTACTTATTCGTAAGCAAATGTTTACAAGCATATAAATACTATTCCATGTGTCCCTCGTCACCACAAATTACAGTTTGCAAACGAGTTATAACACTGCTAACTGCAGCTTCAGTCGGTGGTTCTTACCTGAGGGAAAACATCTTCACCAAAAACGCTTTATCCACTAAGTTAGCATTGCAATTAAAACTTCATGTGTGCACAAGTAGGAAGCAAAATAAGAAATAAACTTGTCTAATCACAAAATTGTGCAATTTATAGGACTTTCATGTGCATATTTTTTTTTCACATCCGTGGGAAAAATTTAATTACTTGTCTAACTATCGTCGACAAAAAATTTAACTATATTTTTTTTTCTTTACAAAAAAAAAAAAAAAAAAAAAAACCTTCACGACAACGATTTTTTCGCGAACCGCGTTCAATTCTATCCACTTCATTCAGTAGTTATGTATTTTTAAAATGTCTACAGACTTATGGGATACCCTGTGCTTATGTAAACAATAAAGTAATTTAAACACTTCAATCGACAAATAATCATAGCTATAAATAGAAATAATGTCTCATCTTAAATGCGTTTGTTATAGTGGAGAAGAAAAGAAAGGCATAAATTTTGAATATATAGGAAGAATATCTTTTCTGAGTTACAAAGGAGGTATTTTACGTTTGCTATACTATTTCTGCTTGAATATTTGAAAAGCTGCATGTATGAAATTCGTACACAACACGCTGTGATTGAAACTGTGTTTAATCAGCTATACTTATATTCCATTCAAAATGCATTTAACCTCGTTTTCCTCGGTTGTATCATGTTATTTGACATACATGACATCAATTTCATACGTGCTTGAATTTGTACTGAATTCAATCATTATTTTTTTTCTTTAGAAGTTTATTTAAAGTATAAATATTTAATCCGTGTTGTTCATATTTTAAAATCGTATAAATAGTTAAACCAGGTGAGAGAACGATGATCATTAGAGAGAGGATTATTTGCACTTAAAAACAAGAAATATGCATTTAAAATATTCATTAAAATATCTCATCCCTTATAGTAAGACCTCTCTAGACTCCGAATTTGATGAAATAAAAGTGGGTTTCTATAAATATGATAAACGTTTTCAATATGATAAACTTTTTCCATGTGAGGTATCACGAAACATTTCTTTCGCGGTTAAGATAGAGGACGATTCTGCACTATGAACATTTTATAATGGAATTAATATTATGTGAAAGAAATACAACTGTATTTATCCAAGTACCCCATCTTGTCAGAATGGACTAGATTTGAAAAGGAAGGTCGCGATACAATTCTTTGCAAAGTTCAATCCAGATAGGGACTTTAAGAAAATTTTCTTAACAAATGTTATTACTTTATTTTTAGTGCCATAAATTTCTTTAACTTTTTCTGCTACTATGTGATGATCATGAACTACGGAAGTAATATATGTATTTGCGTAAAAAAAATATATATTTAAATATTATGCTATTTGCTAAAATGTTATGCTATTTGCATAAAATATTTTAAGAGCAGGATGCAGCTTTTACCATATAAGAAATCATTACTACCACTAAAGAAAACCAAAAGACTTTTTTTGATATTTCTACCTGGCCATAATAATCTCAAAGAATAATTTGTGAATCTGGAAATTGTTGAAGGATTAGCTTTTTCAAGTATTTTATAAACTTTAGATGTAGACGGGTTGGAACAAAGTCTATATTTTTTGCAAACTAAATGTGCTCTAAAATGACCGTATATGTTTGTAGTTTTAACAACACTGATTCGTATGGGACACTCTCCAATATCCTGGCGGTCCACCAGCGGCCGAGCGGTTCTGCGCACGAAGCTAATAGGTGAGAATTGGGTTTGATCCCAGATCGCACCCATAGACCTAGAAGTTCGGAGTTTTCCGTGGTTTTCTTCGAAACTCATATAAATATGGGCTAGGACTCCTTAGAAAGATCCACACGAAGAGCCTTCCACCTATAGGCCAAGGACCCTATCGTATTCAATCGGCCTTAAATCCTACAACTAACCAACCAATATCCTGAGGAAATGCATTAAACTTCATTATAAATTCCACCGAGATAATGCTTTCTAAGAATAGATTCATTTGGAATGATTTGATTTATACAATATTTCATTAGGAAGCCCTAAATTTCTGATTATTTAATTTCCTGAATTCCAACAGGAATACTGCTATAAACTAGAGTTTTACCTAAATCAATAGAGACGTAATTTTTCTCTGCCTTTCGATGAAGTCGATATTGTGGTCAGTAAATTTTGTACAAATCTATGATCTTTTTATTCTTCCGATTTTTCTTTGCAGAGTGAAAATTAGTTTTTACGTCCTGGTTTATTTGATATATTTTATAACAAGGAATATATTTTTCTCATGCAACATAATAAACAAGTTGATCTTCTCTAGTTATATATTTTATACAAGAAGAAATTCACGATTTTGAAAAAGATTCCTTATTGATTAGATCTAGGTATTTCTAACAGATTTTTAAGCTTCGACACTGCGTGTGTATTTCAATGCTACCGAAACTTAATAAAACCTTTTTGTAAAAAAAATAGAACCGACTCCAAAAAGCAACTACTATTCAAACAACTAAAAAGAAAAAAAAAAGTATGAAATGAAACTGTAAATTGCGCCTAGAAGTATAAAATAATTTCCTTCGCCTAACAACCTGTAACACTACAATTAATCGTAACTTTTGAAGTCGGCGCAAAATTAAATAAAATTTAATTAGTTTTTAAAAGTTTGTTTTTATATCGGTAGCAAGAAATGCTGTTGTCTCGAATGATCCATTTTCATGTTTCCTTTATTATTTTATCACTATATACAATTGGTCCATTAGTAGCATCTACATAGAACAGTGAACATTCTTTACAATGCGGTATTTATGTTTCTACGAAGTTAGTTTTTTTTCTTGCAAATTTGGTATAACTTTGATAACTATCATCCTTGGTTGCTTTTGGATTTTGCGATCAAAATGTAATGCAAAAATATACACGCAAGATGTATATTTTCAAAATATATATTGTAGGATAGCTTGTTTCATAATCTTGATTACTCTCCTAATATACCTTATCAAAATAATCATGATATCCCAAAGAAATTAAATATATTTGCCTGATAATTTTGCGATTTTTCTTTCACCAAGGACGTCAGATACCAGCATCTTCGCCAACTTTTGCTGCTTACGAAACCTTATTTGTTTTTTTGAATCAAAGTTGTTTTCGGCTGCGTTTTGCAGGTGACAATGTGAGATGCGTATATTGAATAGGATTTGATTTTTGTATTGAATAAAGTTATAAATTTTTATTTAATTTTGCGCCGACTTCAAAAGTTATGATTAATTGTAGTGTTACAGGTTGTTTGGCGAAGGAAATTATTTTATACTTCTAGGCGCAATTTACAGTTTCATTTCATACTTTTTTTTTTTTAGTTGTTTGAATAGTAGTTGCATTTTGGAGTCGGTTCTATTTTTTTTACAAAAAGGTTTTATTTTTCTCTTTTCAGTGAAAACTTATTCATATAGCAGAACATCAAAAGACGTTCGACGGCAGCTTCACAAATCACAACTTCCAAGAAAAGTGACATAACTCAAAAAATGGCTTATGCCACTGAAAAATAAATGAAATGTACCCAATGTGAACAAAAAAGTTACATCTCTATATAGAAAGTTATCCACTCGAGAGACAGTTGTGCCAGTTTTGTTCTAGTCAAGTTATATTTAAGTTGATTTTTCTCATATGCTGCATTTTTAAGTTGTGTCACTTTTCTTGTTTTTATCAGATATGAGCAAAAAACTGTCTATTGAATGAACATACGTTAAGTTAAAAAGTCTTTAGAAATGTAAAGAACGGATACGCTGTATTCGTAACCAAAAATCCTGTTAGGCGTATATATTGAACTTTACAGTGAATACGTGTCACCCGCTGCGCTGGAAATTGCGCAGCGTAAATTTCAAACAAAGAGCAAAATATGCATTGCAGCTGACGGAAAGAAGTTTCAACATCGATACTTACATACTGCTTTCACCAGTGTAGCTGCATGCGTTCAGCAGTTAGAGTGAGAACAGACTATTGTGAGTATCATGTAATTTGTTTATATCTTAATGAAAACATAATGAAACCTATTTCAGGCCAAGATCATTACAACAAAAAAAGTATTAAAATTAAATCATCTCTTACTAAGTTAAAAGCTAACAAATTTCAACAACAACAACAATGAGAAACATGGTTTGTATTGAAAACCTCTTCCTTTATGAAGTCGGTTTAAAACGTTTATGCGTTAATCGATGTGACCGCACCGCTTACAATAGCCATACATTGAATTTTACATAGCATAAATGTCACCCGCTACGATACAACATATGCAATATCGTTCAAGTGTGCAAAAAATAGGAAATTGTGAACAAACAAAAGCACGTTTTAAGCGTTCTGTTTTTAGCATTAATGTCTAAACTATCTTTTCGTACTAAATCGATGATGCTCACTTTTTTCCCCTGTCTTGAACCATTTCCGAGATAGGAACGCAAACTCCCCTGTTTTCCACCAGCTGGCGCCGTAGGCGGTTGAATCGCGTAGCACATCTCCACTTTACTATACCTACATACCACTTTTATGACTAGGCAGCTGCTGTTCAGTAGTTAAAAGAGTCGGGACTGACTTTTTGGGGCACCCTGTATTTGCTTTTGATCGCAATGATATCAAGAGGGGACATATTTCAGACCAAGACCTCTACAATAAAACAAAAAGCACCAAAATCGGATCATCCGTTCAGAAGTTATGAGCTAACAAACAAAAACAAAAAAACATACGCTTTGAATTGAGAACCTCCTCCTTTTTGAAGTCGGTTAATTTGAGTATCTCTTATGAAGTTATAATCTTACAAACACCAACAACACATAGCTCGAATTAAGAACACGCTCCTTTCTGAAGTTGGTTGAAAATGACTTTGCGCTAATCGATGTGACCGCTTACAGTAACAGTACTTTGAACCACAGAGTATACGTGTCATCTGCTACGCTGCAAAGTGTGCAACGTAGTTCAAGTGTGCACAGTGTAGAAAATTGCAAACAAACAACTGCACGTTTTAAGCTTTCTATTTTTAGCAATAATATCTAAATGCTGTCTTTTTTTAGTAAATCGATGATGCTCTATAACTTCGTAATTAGCTTCTCTCCTATCTTGAACCGTTTTTGAAATAGGAGCGCTAATTCCGCTGTTTTTCATTAGATGGCGTTTTATTTTCTTTAGATGCAAAGATATTACAATGGGACCTACTTCAGACCAAGATCTTTACAACAAAACAAAAAGTATCAACTAACCGTATTTTGAACTATATAGCGTATGTCTCACCAGCTACGCTACAACGTGCGCAATGTTGCTCAAGTGTGCATAGTGTAAGAAATTGCGAACAAACAAATGCACGTTTTTAGCATTGTATTTTTTTCATCAATGTGTAAACTATCTTTTCGTACTAAATCGATGATGCTCTGCAATTTTATAATTCACTTCCCCCCCCCTGTCTTGAACCGTTTCCAAGATAGGAACGCTAGCATGAATGTCTAAACTATCTTTTTGTACTAAATCGATGATACTCTTCAACTTTGTAATTCACTCTTTTCTCTAGAACCGTTTCCAAGATAGGAACACTAACTCCGCTATTTTCCACCAGGTGGCGCTACAAGTGGTTTAACCTTGTACTGCATAGCCTCTTTGCTATACTTACATACCATTTTTATCACTATAGCTGCAGCAGTTTAGCAGTTAAAAGAGTTGGGACTGATTTTTTTGGGCACCCTGTATTTTCTTTAGATCGTAAAGATATTACAATGGGACCTATTTCAGACCAAGACCTTTCCAACAAAACAAAAAGTATCAAAATCGGAGCATCCGTTCAGAAGTTATGAGCTAACAAACATAAAAAAAAAAACATACGGTTTGAATTGAGAACCTTCCTTCTTTTTTGAAGTCGGTTAATTAAAAATCCATGTTTAATTAATATTTTGCGTCATTTTAATGTTTGACGACTGAGAATAATAGGATTAGACACAAAATATCCAAGAGTTGAAAGATGTGTAGAAAAGAAAAACTGTGAAATTTGCGAGTTTAAGCAAATAATAATAATAATAATAATAATAATAATAATAATAATAATAATAAAATAAATAAATAAAATAAAATAAAATAAAATAAATAATAATAATAGTCAATCTAATAGTCCTCAGTCCTAAAAAAACTTTTTTTTTTTTTTTTTTTGGACTGAGGACTTATTAGTCTCAATCTGGGATTTTTGCAGTGTCATTTTTCGATAGTTGGTTATTTATCGAAATCTAAAATTTATCGAAAATATAATATGAATAATTTGAAAGCGATGTTATAATTGATATAATTTGAAAGAAAAAACTAATAGTCCTCCGTCCTAAACTAAATTCTGTTTTTGCTAGAATTTCATCAAAATCAGTTTTTTTTTTTTTTTTTTTTTTTTTTTTTTGAAAGAAAGAAAAGAAAATTAATAATAATCAAGTATCAAAACAAACACTATCGATTTTTTTTAAAAATCATTTTGAATTAGGAAATAAAAAGTGCGCGAGCAAAATAAAATAAAAATAATAAAAAAAATGAATTCAATGATTTAATTTAGTTTCTTTTTTTTTTCTTTTTCAGCTAAAATTTGTCAAAATAAACATTTAAAAAAAAAATGGAGTAATGTTTACTTACACATCTCTCGTAGAAAAACTGTAATTTTTTAAGTTCAATATACAGGTAGAGGTCACATTTCTGCACGAACAAATGTTATCGAAATAATATACTAATACTCAATTTTTTTTTTTATAAACTGGATTTTTTTTTTTTTTCGTGTTAATTTAAAAATAATAACGGATTTCACTAGATGCAGGAAGCATTTTCAATGCTTGTGATGCTTTCATTTGACATTTTACTTTCTTTTATAATAAGAAAAAAGTATTGGATTCGTAAAGATTTAAGATATTCGGTTTTCGACGGATTTATAGGTTTTGAGATGTTTTGAACATGATTAGATAATTTTATAAAAATGTCTGTCTGTTGGTGTGAGTATAGAAAATTTGTGGGCATTGTATCGCATGAACCAATGAAGGGAATATAAGCAAACTTGATGTTTGGTTGGGCCTTGATTTAATTGGTGCTTTATTAGATTTGAGGATCAATCACTCAAGAGGTTGCGAGGTCATTCCATTTTTTCAAAATTTTTATTGTGGCAATTTATGACAAAATTTCGTCAAAATGTACACAATGATAATTATTTTTAACTTTTCAATGTGTAATAATATACAGGTATATTAGTAATAGTCAACTAGGGGAAAAACATGTGTGTGCGGAACATCGCATCATCCTAAGGGGAGTATAAATTTTAATATGGATAACTTTCAAAAGTTGGGTTGTTGGGTTGTGGGGATTAAGGCCAACTAACTGCACTAGAGTCCTAGGCCTGAGGGGGAGTGCCCTCCGTGGGGGTGAGTCCTAGCCATAATTTACACTATTTTCGGAAAAATCTATGGAAAACTCCGAACGGCTAGGCTGACAAGCGCAGAACCACTCGGTCGCTGGCGGGAAACTTTCAAAAGAACCCTTCAATATCTTTAAAATGAATAATTGAGCCATATATATGTGATGATTCAAAACAAAGTTGCCAAAATTATAAAAAAAAAAAAAAAAAAAAAAAAAGGGGGTGGGGGGTGGGGGCATTATTTAGATATCGTTTGTAGGACAATCTAACTCAGTTTTAGAATTTATTATTATGCGTGTACGATATGAAAATCCTCTGCCTTCATCATGGAAAATATTTTTAATAAATTATAATTGTAACAAATAATTTTCATTAGAAAATATAGAGGAAAGTTTCGTGGTGTCCACAACATACTAGCTTTCTGTTGAGTAAAGTCAAACTTTATTTCCTAATTTTCATGGAATTAATTATTTTCCTTTCGATATTTCCTTTTCTAAACCAATTAGAAAAAGGATTATTGCATGGAATACTGATTCAGTAACATAATTCCTTTATATAAATGTTTTTGTTTTTTATGTTAATGTCTTTTGATGTTGCAGGATTTAAAGTAAAAGTAATTCAAAAAACACGCGGTAAATGTTTTAAAAAATAATTAATTTCGATGAATACTTTAATGTTGTTTATCTTCCTTATTCTACCGTAATTTTTATATTTAAATAATAGTAGAACATACAATCTTTTTTGGATTAGAGAAATACATGCAAATATCTACATCACCGAAGAAAAAGTTTTCTTTTTAAATAAAATTTTAGCTGCATCCGGTTTGATACTCATGTCGTGGGAAAATTCTTTAAAAACCAATTTATTTAAAAAAAAAAAAAAAAAAAAAAATCGTTTAATTATTTCTGGAAATTTGCTTGGGAATTTTCGGTATGAACAAAAATGCAAATTTGCAATTAATTATTTGAAATTCTTATGTACTTTATGTGCTTAAAAATGTATGTAATTCATTATCTTGTTCTTTAAACTCATTAATAAAATTAAATAACATTTAGAAATATATTTATAATAGTATAAAGTTTTCTGTATTTTATTGCAGCTTAATATTAATTTTTATTACTTTTCAGGAAAAAATAAAATAAATAAATAAATAAATAAATTACTATATGCGGTGAGTTTTTCTTTTATAGAACGCTATCTCGAAAATTATTGCTAAAAATAAGTTAATTCTACATCATGTTAAAGAAATTTACTTTTATTAAAAATGTCATTAAGGATGATAGACTAAAATAATAGAAAATATATATATATATATATATATATATATATATATATAATTGTAAAGTAATAAATTTTAAATAAATCTCATTTTTTTTCTTGATTGCCATTGTTGCAATCATTAATTGAAAAATTTTGAATTTTCAGGTTACAACTTGTATAATTTACATGTGTACAGACAGAAAAAAAAAATCTAAATGAAATAATCTTTGTACGCGCGTATCTTTTCTGATAAAATGTCAGTAGCAAATAGCTGTTGCATTAAAAAAGCATGACTATTAGTATAAATAAAATGTAGCTTTAATATGATTTCTAAATTTAAGATTTTTGTATTTCACATGTTAGAATTTTAGAAAACTGTAATTTTAGACTCCACTAGCACTTTATTTCTGTGTAGTAATGTTGCACACCGTTAATCTAAAGCGAACTGTCGATATACATTATATTTACGTCCCTCATACATATATACATAGACAGACGCCGTCTTGTATTATTTACTTAATTTCTTTATGATTTTTTTTTTTTTTTAATAAGTAAATTACATGAAAAATGTACATATTTTAATTTTATAAACTAGTAATAATTTATATTTACTCCATTTACATAATCCTGTTTATTTAAGTTTTATTCATTTCCTATATATATGTATACATAAAATAAAACTGTAAGCCATCATACACATACTTATGAATTCAAGTAAAAATGTCAAAATTGACTGTGCTTTAGACTAATTGGCATTTTTTTTTTTTTTTTTTTTTTTTATAATTATGTTTATTTATTAAAATAAGCCAGAAATATGGAATATAAATCTCAGTCGAGAAGTACAAGCATATATATATATATATGCATATATATATATATATATTATTAGCTGGCCTCACCAGCTAGCTGGCCAGTGAACCATGAAAATTTTTACCAAAAAACATGCTCTCGGGCGCCTGCGGCGCCAATCGTAATTTGTTCTCTGTAAAAGTCGCATAGTATTAAAATATTAAAAATTAAATCAAATCTCTCGTAATTCCTCATAACGTAGCTCTAGTTCAACGTAAAATACATTCAAATCAATGAAAATCAAATAAACCAATCAAATCTCTCGTAATTCCTCATAATATAGCTCTAGTTCAGCGTAAAATATACTCAAATAAACCAATCAAATCTCTCGTAATTCCTCATAACATAGCTCTAGTTCAACGTAAAATACGCTCAAATAAACCAATCAAATCTCTCGTAATTCCTCATAACGTAGCTCTAGTTCAACATAAAATACACTCAAATCAATGAAAATCATAAACAAACCAATAGAATCTCTTGTAATTCCTCATAACGTAGCTGTAGTTTAATGTAAAATACACTCAAATCAATGAAAATCAAATAAACCAATCAAATCTCTTCTAAGATTCTCCATTCTGCGTCATTATTAAAATGGGAAGTTTTATTTTCATATTTTTATTAATTAAAAGAAAACTAATCAAAAATTCAAAAATCTGACTTCGATGACACGTTTGTGTTAAATCACGTGACTGTCCGAGCTACCGTTCCCGAGAACAGTGAAATATACACATATATATACAAATATTGCTCACTTAATAGTATAAGGTATGTATGTACAGTCGGTAACAAAAGTGTCCGATCACTTGCAAAAATTCCTATGTAAAAAAAGTACACTTCATACGGTTTTGTTAAATAAATCCTTGTAGAATCCTGTTCTTAGTCAGTGTCAGAACATGATTCGACAAGGATTTATTTAACAAAACCGTATGAAGTGTACCTTTTTTATATAGGATTTTTTGCTAGTATTCGGACACTTTTGTTACCGACTGTATATATGTATATATTCACTGCATTGTATATGCATATAAATTAAATTTCTCATATAAGTTGATCACCATACTTTTAGAAAAAAAAAATAATCTGGTGTGTCACTCACACGACTTTCTCTTACCCTGAAATTTAATACTATAAATACAGGTTGCAGATTAAAAGGTAAGAAAACGAGTACTGTTATGTAAACATGTGCTAAACAATTCATATTAGGCTTCTGAAGAGTTTTATATGATAATTAGTTCTGTGTGAGGGGGGGGGGGCTACCGCCCCCCTCAACCCCGCGTTTCATTGATGCACCTACATTTATAAAGAATTTAATTCGGTTATTAAAAAATAATTCTGTTTTTAAAAATTCATTTATTAAAATTATTATTTAAAAAAATTATCTTTTATGATAATACAGACGATTTCCATATTAGAGAAGTAGTATAACACCAAATATCAAAAAAAAAGTCCATTTTATTCTCAAAAAAAAAATCGATAACTTTGTTTTAAATTATGGCAGATCGATAGTTCAACCATTCGTTTTAAAGATATTGGCGAGCTCTTTTGAAAGATACCCATCATGAAAATTTACTCCCCTCGAGGGGGGACTTCCCCCCCCCCCCAGGGGGGGAGGCGAGGGTCCTACATACACAATTTTTTTTCCCAGTTAACTATCACTATTACAAAAAATATATATTCGTTTCATTTGGTTTAGTGCAGTCTATAGACGTTAAACTCTACTTACCTGTAATTTCCGCCATAGACGTAATGTATTAGAATTCTCTTGATTGTCCCTGAACACGAACCATTTGCTTGATCTTAACGAAAAGCTTACTGTAGCATCCCTATATGATACACACTTAGAATACCAAGTTTGAACTTTCTGCCATAATTTGTTTTTGAGATATGCTGTTAAAAGACAGACACACACACAGACACACACACACAGACATACACACAGACCATTTGCTAAAAACATGATTTTCGTGTTCAGGGTACCACAAAACGTGTAAATATAACAAAATCTCGCGTTCAAAAATTTGACCCAAAAACAATACTTTCCTCTACCTTATGGGTAAGAGAAAGTAAAAAAAAAAATAAAAAAAAAATAAATTATAAATAAATAAAAAAAAAAAAACGAGGTCCAATCCATCTATTAGCCTATTAGCCAATTTAAAGACCAGAATTAAAGGCCGTAATTTAAAGACCCCTGTCTAAGGATGTCACATGGGGGACAGACATTAAAAAAAAAAAAAAAAAGGAATGGAAGCTAAAATTTATAATTTTGTACGACACTTTGAAAAATTTTAATTTTTTTTAGAGGTATAAACATAATTTTTAATTACCTAAATAAAATAACAATTTAATTTAGGTTATAATTGACGTAATAAACGTTGTCATTTTATGCTTTGTCATAGCCGGAAAAAGGGATGGCGATGAAGATAATCGCTGTAAAACTGAAACTCGTGTAGAAAAATTCTAATATGATCTCGCAAAATAAATTATTTCGATAAAAAATTAACTACCACTGGTAACTGATAAGTCTGACAAAATGAAATTACTCATAAGAATATGATATAATAATATGAATATGATATACATTTATATTGTTATTTATAAGTTATTTTTAGTGTGTCCTGTTTATCATTATTTCTGCAGACATACATGTTATTTTAGTAAATTAAGTTAATGACCGAATACTCAAAAAAAAAAAAAAAAAAAAAACCTTGAATCGGCTTTGTTCTTACTTCTTCATATTATTTGGCTTCGTACTGTATTTTAAAACCATTTGTTGAAAGTTAATAAACATCTGTGTTAACCCTCCCACCTGTTATGAATTACAAATAATTTGCCAATACTATTATAAAGAATTTAAAGCTTTGAAAATCTGCATCAGAATTCTTTTTCTATCGATTTTAACTGCATTTGCGTAGCAGATTGCTGATTAGAAAAATAATTTCATGAACCATCTGTAATTATTGCAGCTTTTCATTCAAACCTTTTGACATTTTTCGTCTTGTAATAGTGCATATGTCTTAAAAAATGAATCAGGAAAAAGAAAATTATATACCTGCCACAGATGTTTTATTGTGCATTGCAGGAAAAGATTTCAAAATCAAGAAGACAAATCTTTCTAGAAAATGAATGTATTTCCGGAATACGGGCGAAAGTCTAAAACAGAAATCAGTATATACATATAATACTGTACGTTTGAATATTATTCTTTGTAAATTTTAAAGTTCTGGTTCCGAAATAATGATTTATATTGTGTGCAGAATTTTAAACGTGTTTAAGTATGGGAGTTTTAATACTACTATTGATGTATTTTTAAATACTGTTCAGCAGAACTTTACGAAACTCATCAATCTGCATCGATTTGCATTGGCGGTTGGACCGGGTTAAATTATTTTTGCGGGAAAAAAATTTATCATCTATTTTCGTAAAGTCGTACGTGCTAGCTTAAGAACTAACTTTAGGATAAAACTGGTTTAAAAGTAACACTTTTTTAAAATTTAATGCCTTTAAACTGTTAATAGAAACAAATAAAGTGCTTTGATGATATAATAATAATAATAATAATAATAATAATAATGATAATAATTTTAAGTTTAGTATCATCGAGTGTAAAAGGAATGTATTTTATTTCGTCCTTTTAAAAGATTTGGTCTTTTTTGGCAATCCAGTTGTGTAAAAAAATTATTATCTATTTTCGTAAATTCGTACGTGCTAGCTAAAAACTTTAGGATAAAGCTGGTTTAAAAGAAACACTCTTTTTCTGTTAATAGAAACAAATAAAGTACTTAAAAATAATAATATAATTAATCGTTTAAAGTTTAGTATCATCAAACGTAAAAGAAATATATTTTATCTCGTTCTTTTAAAGGATTTGTTTTGTTTTTTTAGCAATCCAGAATTTTGTAGTCTCTTAATATAATAATAATTAAAAGATCGTACACATTTGTCAAACACCATGGAACAACTACTGATATTTAATAAAAGAAATTTCAAAACTATTAGAAGCAATATGTAATAAAGCAATATTTGAAGACACTCAAATTTGCTTTTCGTTTCGTGCCATCACTTTTCTTGAGGAAGTTTTGCTTGTTTTTTCTTTTTTTCTTTTTTCTTTCTTCTTTTCTTTTAGCGTTCATTATAATCAGCTTCTTTCACTGTAAATACGATTCGCTGACTTGGAACAATATCCGTGCAAGGAACGAAAACAAATAAAAATGAGAAGAGCAGCTAAATTGGTTTTTGCACACGGGAGAATAAAGATTTACGTATGCATGGGTATTAAGATGAATTGGAAATACCAGGAAGTTTGTAAAGGGTATGCTTTAAGTTTGGCTTTTTCGTAGAGATGTACCTGATGCACCGATTTCACTTATTGATTCGGAAATTTTTGTTCAAAAAGATAAAAATTTCAAGAGATTAAACTAAAATTTTACTAGAAAAATAATGTTTGTAAGTTTATGGATAATTATACTACAAACACTTAAAAAGGATTACAAAAATGGAAGATGTGAAATTTCTAAACAAATCTAATAAATATATATAAACTATTTTCTTACTTTTTTTTTTCAGCGTCTTAGCAACTTTTTACAAGGATGACCGTGGGAATTTAATAAATACTTCTGTATTTGTCAGCAGAGTTTTTCAGTGCTCATTGACTCGAGATTCAATGCAAATAATCTTCAATAGTTAACAACATATATTCATATGAATAAAAATTTAATTAATAGATAAATACAATTTTTACTGTAAGGTTGCAATAACACTTCTCTGAATGACAATCAGTCCCAACATCATTTTTGCAAATTCTTATGTACAATGACATTCTGAATCCGAATATGACACCCATTTTTTCCTATCACCCACCGTTTTGTAGGGACTTTCCCCAATTTTTATCACTTTTCGATAATTTTATGGCCATAAAATTGATTTGATAGGGGGCAAAGCATTATTTTAACTGTTAAATATCTTATGAGGGCTACAGAGTTGGAAAATTCTAAAACATGAACATTTGCAACAAGGGGAAAATTTAGGGGAGGATTTGCCATTGAAATTATGTATTACATTTATTATATTTTATTAATAAATTATATTATGTTTTATTATACATTATATGTATATGTATATATATATATATATATTGTTTTTAAGTGTTAAAATAATTATTTTCCCTTCTCCAAATCAAATTCATGGCTATAAAATTACCGAACAGTGATAAAAATTGGGGGAAGGGATGGCGTCCCGAGAAAATAGTGGGTGATTGGGCAAAATGGAGGGGTGGGGGGGGGGTCATATTCGGATTCAGGAGATTATTTTACATAAGAATCAGCAAAAATAATATCAGAGCTCGGTAAAAAAAAAAAAAAAAAAAAAAAAAATGCTGTGGAGTGTAATTAGAGATTTTTATTTTTTGTCATAATAGGAATTTTTTAATAAGCATGGCAACAAAAAGAATTATCATATAATTCTTATTTCAAAAGCAATGGTACATAAGGTAAAGAACAACAAGTACGAAACATTCTTTTAATAAAAAATTATAAGGATCAGATTGAAATAAAACATGAAATATTTTTCTGCTGAAAAATATTTCATATTTCATTTCATTTTTTTTTTTCTTATGAAATATTTTTTTTGTTATGATTGAAATATTTTTCATGAACAAAAATGTATTAAGCTTTTGTAAAAATGGAATGCACTTGGCGAAGTAAACTCCATTTTATAAGAAAATATTTGTTTTCTAAAAAATAGCAAAAATCATTATTGTTTTTACACGTAAATTTATCGTGTTTTTTCGTGGGGCTACGATGCATTGATAAGAATTCGATTATGGTTAATGAATGCAAGAATCCTCGTTTAAGGTTTTATTCCTGTAATTATATGCTATATTTCCCAGATTCAGAAATCATGAATTACTTTTTAACTAAATATTTAGAAAAGCAGGAAAAGAAAAAAAAAAAAAAAATACATCGGAGAAATTGTATTTTGCGTGATTACTACATAAGTTTATATAGAAAATACACTTGCAAAAATTTTTCCATTTTCATTTTCATGCAATTTTTTCTACATATACCTTTATGCCATTTTTTCCATTTACAATTTTCTGCAATCGTAAATAGCTGGTAAAAGAAAGTGTTTTTGTTATTTCACTTATGATAACTTCAGAATAAGTAAATCGAGTATATTGAAATTATTTATTTTTGAAATTCATGATTACCTGCGTTGGTGTTTTAGACAATGAGAAAGAAAAATGTAACGAATTTTGGCTTGATCAAGTCATTTTATAGATATTTTATTGCATTTCTCGGACAAAGTGCGTACTAATTGTTTTACGGGTTTTTAGGATAATATACCAGCTAGTGAATTGTATTTGTTTTCATATTTTTAACCGACTTCAAAAAAAGAAGGAAGGTTCTCAATTCAAACCGTATGTTTTTTTATGTTTGTTAGCGCATAACTTCTGAACGGATGCTCCGATTTCGATACTTTTTGTTTTGTTGAAAAGGTCTTGGTCTGCAATAGGTCCCATTGTAATATCTTTACGATCTAAAGAAAATACAGGGTGACCAAAAAAATCAGTCCCAACTCTTTTAACTGCTAAACGGCTGCAGCTATATTAATAAAAATGGTATGTAAGTATAGTAAAGTGGCCCTGCAGTACAAGGTTAAACCGCTTGCTGCGCCACCTGGTGGAAAATAGTGGAGTTAGTGTTCCTATCTCAAAAACGGTTCTAGAGAAAAAAAGTGAATTAGAAAGTTGAAGATTATCATCGATTTAGTACAAGAAGATAGTTTAGACATTCATGCTAGCGTTTCTATCTCGGAAACGGTTCAAAACAGGGGAAAAAAGTGAATTATAAAATTGCAGAGCATCATCGATTTAGTACGAAAAGAAAGTTTTGACATTGATGCTAAAAGTACAAGGCTAAAAACGTGCCTTTTTTTGTTCGCAATTTCTTACACTATACACACTTGAGCTACATTGCTCACGTAGTAGCGTAGCTGGTGAGACATACGCTATATAGTTCAAAATACGGTTACTTGATACTTTTTGCTTTGTTGTAGAGATCTTGGTCTGAAGTAGGTCCCATTATAACATCTTTAAAATCTAAAGAAAATAAAGCGCCATCTGGTGAAAAACAGCGGCATTAGAGCTCCTATCTCAAAAACGGTTCAAGGTGGAAGAAAAGTTAATTACGAAGTTGTAGAGCATCATCGATTTACTACGAAAAGACAGTTTTTGGACATTATTGCTAAAAATAGTACACTTAAACCGTGCAATTGTTTGTTCGCAATTTCCTACACTGTGCACACTTGAACTACGTTGCACGCTTTACAGCGTAGCGGATGACACGTATACTCTGTGGTTCAAAGTACTGTTACTGTAAGCGGTCACATCGATTAGCGCAAAGTCGTTTTCAACCAACTTCAGAAAGGAGGGTGTTCTTAATCCTTGCTATGTGTTGTTGTTGGTGTTAGCTTATAACTTCGTAAGAAATGCTATAATTAACCGTCTTCAAAAAGGAGAAGGTTCTCAATTCAAAGCGTATGTTTTTTTGTTTTTGTTTGTTAGCTCATAACTTCTGAACGGATGGTCCGATTTTGATACTTTTTGTTTTATTGTAAAGGTCTTGGTCTGAAATAGGTCCCATTGTAAGATATTTTCGATCAAAAGAAAATACAGGGTGCCCAAAAAAGTCAGTCCCGACTCTTTTAACTGCTGAACAGCTGCAGCTAGAGTCATAAAAGTGGTATGTAGGTACAGTAAAGTGGACATGTGCTACGCGATTCAACCGCCTGAAGCGCCACCTGGTGGAAAAGAGTGGAGTTAGCGATCCTTTCTCGGAAACGTTTCAAGACAGGGAAAAAAAGTGAATTATAACATTGCAGAGCATCATCGATGTAGTACGCAAAGATAGTTTAGACATTAATATTAAAAACAGAACGCTTAAAACGTGCATTTGTTTGTTCACAATTTCCTATTTTGTGCACACTTGAAAAACATTGCATATGTTGTAGCGTAGCGGGTGACATTTATGCTTTGTAAAATTCAAAGTATGGTTATTGTAAGCGGTCACATCGATTAACGCATAGGCGTTTTAAGCCGACTTCATAAAGGAAGAGGTTCTCAATACAAACCATATTTCTCGTTGTTGTTGTTCAAATTTCTTAACTTATAACTTCGTAAGAGATGATTTAATTTTAATACTTTTTTTGTTGTCGTAGTGATCTTGGCCTGAAATAAGTTTCATTAGGATTTCATTAAGGTATAAACAAATTACAGGATACTCACAAAAGTCTGTTCTCACTCTAACTGCTGAACGCAAGCAGCTACACTGGTAAAAGAAGTGTGTAAGTATCGATGTTGAAACTTCTGTCAGCAGCAATGCATATTTTGCTCTTTGTTTGAACTTTACGCTGCGCAATTTCCAGCGTTGTGGGTGACACGTATTTACTGTAAAGTTCAATATATATGCCTAACAGAATTTTCGGTTACGAATACAGCGTATCCTTTCTTTACATTTCTAAAGACTTTTTAATTTAACGTATGTTCGTTCAATAGATAGTTTTTTGGTCATATCCGATAAAGGCAAGAAAAGTGACACAATTTAAAAATGTAGCATTTGAGAAAAATCAACTTAAAAATAACTTGACTAGAATAAAACTGGCACAACAGTCTCTCGAGTGGATAACTTTCTAGATGGAGATGTAACTTTTTTGTTCACATTGGGTGCATTTAATGTATTTTTCAGTGACATAAACCATTTTTTAAGTAATGCCACTTTTTTTGGAAGTTGTGATTTGTGAAACTTCCGTCGAAAATCTTCTGATGCTCTGCTATATAAATACGTTTTCACTGAAAAGAGAAAAATAAAATCTTTTTGTAAAAAAATAGAACCGACTCCAAAAAGGAACTACAATTCAAACAACTAAAAATGAAAGAAAATTGGCAGAAAATGGAACTGTAGATTGCGCCTAAAAGTATAAAATAATTTCCTTCGCCAAACAACCTATAACACTACAATTAATCATAACTTTTGAAGTCGGCGCAAAATTAAATAAAAATTGATACCTTTATTCAATACAAAAATCAAATGCTATTCAAAATACACGTCTCACACTGTTACCTGCAAAACGTAGCCGAAAACTGCTTTGATTCAAGAAAACAAATAAGATTTCGTAAGCAGCAAAAGTTGGCGAAGATGCTGGTATCTGACGTCCTTGGTGAACGAAAAATCGCAAAATTATCTGGCAAACATATTTAATTTCTTTGGGATATCATGATTATTTTAATAAGGTATATCAAGAGAGTAATCAAGAATATGAAACAACACATCGTACATTGCCTTACGTTTTTATCGCCAAATTCAAAAGCCACCAAGGATGATCTAACTTCGTAGAAACATAAATACCGCATTGTGAAGAATGTTCACTGTTCTATGTAGATGCTACTAATGGACCAATTGTATACAGTGATAAAATTATAAAGGAAACATGAAAATGGATCATTCGAGTCAACAGCATTTGTTGCTACCGACAAACCTTTAAAGACAAACCTTTAAAAACTAATTAAATTTTATTTAATTTTGCGCCGACTTCAAAAGTTATGATTAATTGTAGTGTTATAGGTTGTTTGGCGAAGGAAATTATTTTATACTTTTAGGCGCAATCTACAGTTCCATTTTCTGCCAATTTTCTTTCATTTTTAGTTGTTTGAATTGTAGTTCCTTTTTGGAGTCGGTTCTATTTTTTTACAAAAAGATTTTATTATTAAAATTATTATTGGTTAACTTTCATATCTTTAAAAATTATTGCTGATTATTTTTATTTTTATTTTAATTACTTATTAATTTATTTTAATTCTTGCGGAGTATCATCTGTTTTCTTGCATTCTACAACTTCATTAAAATATGTATATGTGTATATGTACATATGTACAAATAAAAAAAAATAATAATAATGAATTTTAATATGAACGAAATATTACCAGAGAGATTATAAGTTTTTCTCCGATTTTCCAAACAGTTTTTTTCTATAAATGCACAAAATGACACAAGTGCCATTTTTGCATACTTTTTACCACCAATGTTTGATAAATTTATTTTTAATGTTATATTCTATAAATGAATCTTAATTTTTCTCATAGATTATTTATGTTTTATATTCTGTGTTAAGTATTATGTTATATTTACACTACAGTTCATTAAAAATAAAAGTTATATTATTTAATAGCTAACAGGACATTAAATTTTAAGGTGTATTTATAGTGTAGTTTCCATTTTTAAAAATTGTTTTACTTTAGTTCGCTGTTAGTTTTATAATATGAATGTAGAATAATTCACAATTAAAAAAAATATTTACAAATTAAACATCACAAATTTACTATTTAATTTCTATATTATGATATTTACTCACAAAGGCGATATCAATTTTTTTTAATTATTGCAAATTTAGCTTATTAAACATCACAAAATTTAAAATAAAAGAACTGAAATTTAACTAAAATTACATTAAATTCAGTTTCATGTAATTTTTTAGTTATTCAAAAACGTTGTTTCACTCCTCACCTTATACAATTTTATAACTATTTTCATTTTCCAGTGAGAAATAAAAAAAAAAAAATATTTACAATAACAAGTATTTACAATATTTATAACAAAATATTTACAATAACAGTTGAAAATTAGTTAAAACGTTATTAACCCGTTAGTGCCCAGTGTCCTCATTTGAGGACAGCTAATAAAATGACACGTATATTTTTGTGGTTTCTTGGAATGATTTCTGCTTTTTAGTGACAGTTTATAGCGTCACTCTAAATGATCTCTGAAAGTCTTATGTGCCTACTATTAATTATTATTTCCTAATTTGGATAGTCATTTTATGATTTTTCCTTCGTCGCACATATGTTTGCTTTTGCGCAGGTATACTAACTTAAACCAAGTTGAATAACAATATATATTATAATACTTTACTTTCGAGATCTTTGTCAACATATAATAGGAAATTAATCTGTTATCTCAAAGTTTTTTTTATCTCGAAGTTTTCTCGCTCGAATACTAAACGTCAATAAATGAGGATAGGCTTTAAATTTAAAACTATCAGAAGAATTGTTTAAGTTAATATATTTTACTGTCAGTTGTCTATATTAATTTAGAAGTGAAATAATCAGCTAATAATATTTTGCAAAATTAATTCGGGCGTTAACGGGTTAAATTAAGTATTCGTGTTATTATTACTATTATTCAGAAGCATTATTTTAGTTATTGCTTTATACAATTTTACATTCATTTTCAAGTGAAAATTAAAAAATAAAGTAACAAATAAAAATATCCATCTGAAATTTAGTTAAAACAACATTAAATTAAGTTTTTATGTATTTTTAAAATTTCTAAAATATTGTTTTAACTTCGTCTTATATAGTTTTGCAACTACTTTCCTTTTCCAGTCGGAAAGAAATAAAATGAAATAAAAAATGAAAAGAGCTATTTGAGGCTATATAATTCTTCTCATGCGAGTTTCGATTCGATTCTACAGTCTACTATGAGATTCTTCACGCCTACCGAGCTTAATCATAGACATTAGCGCCCTGAAGTTCCGTCGACTTCTTTTCTCCTTCTAATTCTTCTTTCTCTTCGCTTTTTTTTTTTTCTTGCACAGTTCATTGTCTTGTTTATGTGAGATTTTCTGGAGAAAATATATTCTCCATGGTTTTCGTTATCATTTTACTTTATGTTTTTCTAAAATTGACAAACTATTATGTTACAGCCACCACACAACTTTCTATAATTTAATAAAGAAATTCACGTACTACAAATTATTTAATAAATGCATAACACTAATTTTCGAAAGAATGTCACTTTTGTGTCCTACAGGTGACATCGGAGGATTTTTTTCCCCCCGCATCAAAGATTTTTTTTTCTTTGGGGGGAGGGGGGGCATAAAAATGAAAATATATATATAGGGTGATTATAATTAAAGTTACGATTTAAAAACACTATAATTTTAAACATCAGAGCGATTTGATATTTTTACCAGAGTAACTGTAAGACAATGAAATTTTGTTTGGGAGAGGAAACTGTTCCTATAGATGGTGCTGTCAGCGGAATGTCAAGGGAAACGTCTAAATGGACTCATTAAACACAGGAATATTGTTAGGAACACAATGGAATAGCAAAAAACAATAGACCTCAAGGGTTTAATACAATTTTTTTTTTTTTTTTTTTTTAGAAAAAAAGACAAGAATACGTGTTTACAGCGGAAACAGTCGTAGTGAAAAGAGAAAAAGAGGAACTTCATGAAACAAATACTTTACGGCGGCACATTTTGAAACTATCTATCTATCTATCTATATATATATATATATATATATAGTATATATATTTACTTTTGCCAAACAAAATTTCATTGCCTTACGATTGCTCTGGTAAAATATCAAATCACTCTGATGGGTAGCTTTAAAATTATAGCGTTTTGAATCGTATTTATAATTATAATCACCCTGTTGTATATATATATATATATATATATATATATATGTATCCTTGTTTTAAATAGTTATAGATTTATGGCTCAATTATTCTTTTTAAAAGTATTAACGAGTTCTTTTCAAAAACACTCAACTTGAAAACTAACACCCCAAGAGGGCAAGGGGAAGCGATTCTTACAAATAATATAATATATATATATTCAATTCGACTATTACTATTATATATAATACTTTTATATGAAGTAATTGCTCTAAAAAAATAATTCCCATTGTACGAAATTCGGTCGTATTGAGCCATACTAATGAGTATACTGCCATATTAAAAATTACGAATGCGTTGGGTGATTTTTACCAAAAGTTAATAGAAACTAATTTCTGTTAAAGCGGAACTACATATAAATTTGCATGAAATTCTGTAAGTTCTTGAGCTAGAGTTACCAAACAGTTTTTGTTACAGACAAACATTTTCTGAAAATAGATGTTCTGAACTTTTCAAAACGTGTAAATCAATCAAAAACCAAAAATCAAAAATTGTTACGAAACTAATTCTTTCTTCCAAATAAATATTAAAAATTTATTTGAATTATAATTGGTAAGCTATATAACCAGAAGTTTAATTAAACTTAATATTTTCTGAATTATTAACTACTATTTAAAGTGTTTTATTTTCCAGAATTATATGGCTTAGCTTTTTGTGAAATTTACTTATAAATTATTTATCGGTTTTAGAAATTATCATTATTATTATTATTATTATTATTATCATTATTTGTTCACGCAAATGCATTATGAGCTACATTTTATTGAAATAGCAAAATTAAGCAATCCTTGTCATTCCTGTTTTAACTATTGTCAATTAAAATTCTTATTATGTACTTCCGTTTGTATAAAACTAAAGTTTACAGACATTACAGACTTTTTTCTTCTCATTTATATTTATATTTATTATTATTATTATTTTTAAATAAATTTCATAGATGACCATTCTACAACTGGCAAATTAAGGCAAATTTCTTTCTTTTTGTGTCATATTTAAGGGAAAAATTACTCCATAGTTATCGAATTCAGTAAAATTCTGGTATTTTCCCTATTGCTCATTTGCATTGAAAAAAAAAAAAAAAAAACGTTTAATACACCCTTTTCTTCAAGTTTTTATTTTAAAATGTTCTATAATTACACGTAATTTCTCTGTTATCAATTTATTTATATAACTTAACTCTTTCTTTTTTTTCCCCTTTTATCAACATCTTAATTTTAAAAGTTGCTTACATTTAAATATTTATGAATAAATAACAAACACTATTTTTTTTTTTTTTTAAACAAATGAGAAGGTTTATTATTTGCTTTTATTGCTTCAAATTAAATTTCATTTTTTATCATGTAATTATCAGTTAAAGCATCTGTTTAAATTTTTTTAAATTAATTTCCTTTGTATTCAACAGAAAAAAAATATTTGAATTGTAAAACTTTCGGTTTTTGATATATTTAGATGTTTTCATATACGCAAACCTCAATTTGACCATTTCTAGTAAAAGTATATCTGTATGTAACAAAAATATCCTTTCAATTCTAACTCAAGGACTGATGCACAGGATTACATAAAAAGTTAAGGAGTTGCTCTTTCATGCAAATTAGTATCTATCAATTTTTGCTGCATATCCCTTAACAAATGATACTGCCGTCTCGTTTTAGCATAACTTTTAGTATGGCATTGTTGAACAAAACTTCATGTATATGCACAGTATCAGGATATTTTAAAACCAATAACTATAAAAATCGCTTCTAGAAAAATGCAGTAAATCTGCTTCATTGAAATAATTAAATTTATATCGTAAACTTAGCTATATTTATAAATTTCTAACAGGAAAGGGAAAAAAAAAAAGAAGTTTTTTGAAGCAATTTTTATTATTACTAGAAATACTTTATGGATAAATTAAGAGGTGTGAAAAAAGTTCATTACAAATTGTATTCTAATAACATATTGGTACTACTTTTCTTTATCATTTCCCAATATCAATAAGTTGTCTGCATGGTCTACTTTTTGACAGGTATAGACATGCCAAATAAAAAGATAATAATCATTCTAAAAGGTATCTGTTTATCAACAATTTAAAAAGATATTATTGTTCTCATTTATAATTACTTTGTTGACAACTGTATTTATAATTTGCCACAAGCTATGTATGCAGTAGTTTCGAAAAGGTACCAAAACAGAAAATAAATACCAGTGTTTAAATAAAACTTGTGCATTGTTATAACTGTTTTTGCATCGTGTTGTTCTCTTTTAAGTTTAATTATATACTCTAAAACTCAAAGTATTCTGTAGCTTGCTCCGTCTCATTTATTTTTTCGTTTTAATTTAGAGGAAATTGAAAAGAAAGTGGCAACGTCTAAAAAAAAAAAGGAAAACACTTCCTCGATTGTTCTAGTGAAAGCGAATATGAGGAAAATGGTCATTTAAAAAAGGTAGTGGACATTTACGTAATGATAACAAATGGTAGTTTTTGTGCCCGCTTGCTGTAAATGTTCTGTTTACAGATATAAAATCTTAAATAAATTTGAAATGAATATTTCTCTACATTAGTTATTAGAAACAATAGGCTGTTTTGTATGGAACATCAGTAGGAAGAAGTTTATTTTTTTACGCAAATAAAACTATTTACATACATTTTGTTACAATGGATTATCTTTGACACATATTTTATTTCTTAATATTAATCATAAGAAAGATTTAGAGTACACTTCAATACTACAGATTCTAATTTTGTTTATGTATTTTTACTTAAGAATTTTTAATTCAGTATTCATTTTATTGCAATGAACTTTATTTTTTTTAAATACATTGTTTGGTTTATTTTTTTCTATTGATACTTACTTCTAGTTATTTTCAGTTTTAAGATTGTCCAATAAATAAAGAGATATATTGAAGTACTTAACACGGAAGGCCGGAAAGCTAACTATACGGCAAACAGATAGGCCGATAAATTTAGATAGGAAAAATTTATTTGTTTTTATGTTCAATGTAAATAAATTAATATACGTTATAATTCTACTTTTACATATTTTAGTATAGATATTACTTTAAAATTATCTAAACAGAAATTGCTAAAAATAGCACAATTAATATGGATATTTCATTGATTCCTTGTTATATCTCACATTTGAAAAGCGAGAAATAATAAGATACAGTGAAACTTATCTTAGAAAAAAAGGCCAAAGATTGAAGTGGTTTTTAAAAATAAAAGTTGCTAAGAAAATCTTAATTCAGGCAACTAATTATATGAATAAAATGGTTTTAATTATTCATATTTATATTATTTGTTCATATCGTTTTCTTTTAAATATTGACACATTAGTTTTAATTAAGCTTGAAAAAAAAAAAAAAAAAAAAAAAAACCTTTTTACACGCTGAAAAACATTTGTTCTGCTTAGCACAATTTCTGAATGGAAAAGAGATCTCGCTTAATTTATAAATTTTCAATAAAGTTTTTAGGAAGAAAGTTTAGCTTTTTTTTTTAATGTTACCTAGATTTAATACTTTTCCCTAACAGCACATCTTCTCCAAGGGATGCCCTTAAGATATCCCAGGGATAAAAATACATCCTATGAACATCCTCAGGATGTACTAGGGATGAGTGTTCTGTTAGGGTTTAATTTGCCGTTTAGAGTCAGCATTACTTATTTAGAAACTATTCCTTTTAAATTTGTTATCTAAAGAATAGTGTGACACGAAATTTCCAATTCCATGCTTGAACTTAATCTTTAATTTTGCAGATTCAGAAACGTGAGGTATTGTCATTTTGTTCGTTTCTCTACAGAAAGATTATTATTTAACAAATGTAGTACTGAAAAAATATATATATGTATATATATGACTAACATCTAGAAACTAAATTGTGACTCTAGTAAGAATAGTCCTATGTTATCCTCATACATTCTAGTTCCCTTTACTAGCGAGTTCTAAAAATCCCTATTAGAATTCTAGATCGTTTTCCCATATTATCGTGGGGTCAATCATATTTAAAAATCTCTGAAAATAAATGCGATCACAAGAAGTGAGTTTTAGCAACTATAATTTTAGTTTGTGACTCAATTTTAAGATATCAAGCGAGAATTTCTCGCAAAAAAAAAAAGATTCATAGTATTCATAAAATTCATAATTTTGTTTCACCCTCTAGAAAGGTATAGACTAGAAATTTTTTGATCATTTCATCTATTAAAGTTATTTGTTTACTTTTACGCATAACTCGCGAGCATATATTTCTAGGTTAGGTATTCAGAGAAGCACCTCTTACTCGTTCTAGATGAAGGAGATATATTATTTTCCCAGCGAAAAAAATCTCATTTCTAGAGCGAATAGTCATCAGTTCATGTCATGATAAAAATAAAATTATATGTTCGTGCAACATGTGGCTCCCAGGAGAAGTATGAGACAAATTACTCCTAACCCTTAAGGAGATGAATTACTACTAAGTTTAACTGGAAAATTTGGGACCGAGAAACATTGACATTAAACAGTGGTTGTCTTTCAATAGATTTAGACTTTTAGATAGGTTTGGATGTGTGATATAGCTGAGATTATTATAAAATTAATAAAAGTAATAAATACAGGATAGATTATATACTGGTTCTTAATATTATATAGTGGTATGCTAAAAAGAATTTAGTATTTTTTGTTTTCGTCAATTTAGTTGTTCTTGAAAATTATATAAACAATGTACTCAATCAATGTAATTTTATTAATATATCGGTGTATTAGTAAAAGTCTCGTATTTTTAAAAATGAACTACAACTTTTATTTGAGATAGAAAGTACAAATGCATTCAAATTACTTTTGGATATTTTTAAAAAGTAAAAAAAAAAAAAAAAAATATTAAATAAATAAATTTTTATGCAAACAATTTTTTTGTTAACTTACAATTATTACGGCTATTTCGCGTTTTTTTTAAATTTTAAACAAAGGCGAAAAGGTGGATTTTTAATATTGTCTTTCAAGATAAAGTAAAATTTATGAAATCCAATGTTTCTAAGATATAAATAATAGAACGTAATTTTTCTATATACACTTTAGCATTTCTAAACATTTAATAAATAAAATAGTAAGATGAAACAGTATTTAATATATATACGTAGATATTGTATTTATATTTTTACAATAATATATAGTTTTTGTTAAATGCAATACTAATAAGAAATAATTTCATAGTTCTATTAAGTATCATATATGTTTTTCATTTTAATGTTTATCAAATTTATCAGATTATAATTACTAAATTTTTACAAAAAAAAAAAAAAACGTCATGAGGCATGTTTTAAAAGTGTTATTACTTAAACAATATTTTTCTAATTTTATTAACGGATTAATTGATGTATTTTTTTTTTGTTATTATTATTGTAATTGTTGTTGTTGTTGTTAAATTTGTCTCTAACTAGATTCAGAAAATAAAAGGGGTGGGGGGTGGAATTATTATTTATTGATAAATGATTTAGTTTTTAAAATTAAACAATTTTCGAGTAATTTTCATTTATTTAGTAATATACTTAATTGAAGTCCTTTTACTTTTTTTTTTTTTTTTTTTTTTTTTTTTAAATATTTAATTTGTCTTTATTAGTTAAAAAAAAAAAAAAAAAAAAAAAAAAAGAAAATCTTTATTTAACATTAATTTATTTATTAAATATTTCGACACTTAATTTTAGCATACAATATAAAATTCGAAAAGTTCGATAATATTCTATGCTTCATTTACATGTGACGCTTTGTACAATTTGATATTCCTCTTAAACTTTCGTTAAAAATAGTTAAAATCTGCTAATACTACATTTAAAAAAAGTATAATAATATTAAACGAATAGGCAAAGTTCAATTTCGTTTTCACCTTTCCTTTATGTACCATACGTTGCCTGATATTATTTAAAAACCGAGAAGAGGAAATATCTATGCTTTACATTTCCGACAAGCAGCTTAAATATTTCCTGCATTATCATATTCGTCGCTAAAGGCTGCAAAATAAACGGAGAAAAATATATAATACATATTCTGACTTGCTTTCTGGAAAGAAGAAAATATAAACAAACGGAGGAAGCAAAAATCTAATCTTTCAATCAAATAGTTCAAATTATTATTTTATTTTTCTAGGTATTATTTATCAATTAGAAATTCAGTATTCTAGATAAACAAAAGTATAATTTAATTCAAGACTATCCCTCTGTTAAGAATTTAATTTGTTTCTATTGTTTAAATATCTTGTTTCCCTCTGATCGAAGTGATTCGTTCAATTAATTAATTAACTCGTGATGTTTTTCTTTTCTTTTCTTCTCTCTCTCTTTCTCTCTCTTTTAACCAGATTATTACTATGTTTTTTTTTTTTTTTTCCAAGTCGTTATTATAGTTCATAATATTTTTATTATTGAGACACAGAGAGAGAGAGAGAGAGAGAGAAAGAAAGAAAGAAATTTAACTACAATTTTATTTAATTAATTGTTTTCAATATCAGATTATGTTCAAAATTAATTATTCGTATAATATATTTATGCATGTTTACAATTTCTATCTATTCTAAATTCTCCAACTTTACCTTTTCATTTGCATGAAAATTAAATGGTAAATGCTAATATTAAAATAATTTGTATTAATATTGTAGCATAAAATAATACTTGTGGACCTTTAAGATCAAAGTTATAGGCTACTGCGTTTCATTTTCTGTATCTTTTCTACCCAAATTAAAACTATTTGATAATTACTTCAAAATTGAAATATTATGAATTTTTAATTCTACTAATATTATTCTCAGGCCCAAAAATCCCCTGTAGTGATAATCTAATTTTAAACATCGTATTACCTTTTTACATAGATCTAATTTTTATTTTGCATTTTATTTATGTAATTTATTATATATATATATATATATAAATATTTTTTTAAATCGTAGTAAAATCCGAGAAACAGAAGATTTAATACTATTGCATACTATTACACATATAATCAGAATTAAATTTTATCAAATTAAATTTACCTGTGAAGATTTCTAGTTAATTATTGAAACAATAAATTTTACATAGGCTAGTTTTTATATAATTTAATTTTACTTCAAATTTAACTTAACTTTATTCCTAGAAAATTAGTTGCAATTCCTCGCGATTTATATATATATATATACGATAACTCGACATAAAACCAAAATAAAAGAGACTTGTCATATTTCATAGCTTCAAAAGTATTCTCTAAATTTAAAAATTTTACATTCGCAAAATCAATAATATTTTTTTTAAGCCATTCAAATAACAAACACTAATAAAATATAAAAAATGAATAAAGATAAATTGATAAATCTGAAAGATATAGGATATGCATTCCTGTATGTTGTATGGACCATTAAATTTTTCCTTTTCATTTAGAAGATTATCAATTGTATCGCATGAATCACAGTATTGATTTCTGATGAAACAACTAGTCAGAAAATTTATTTTTGACTTTTGAGTGAAAGAGAGCGTGAAAGATAAAAGCTATCGCAACATTCCAAACGATTTTCTTTTCTTTTTTTTTTTTTTTTTTTTTCATGTATGATACAAATAAATGCTAAATGTATACAAAATTGAATTTCTTTTATTTGTACATTTGACTTAAATGATGTCACGTAAGATGTAAATTATCGAAAAAGTTAACGATTGCAGTATAAATTGCTTTCGTAATTACTACGTTTTTTGATATTCATAAAAATAAAGTATTAGATTCATAAAAATATTTGACTTTCAGTTTTTGATGAATTCACTCATTTTGAGCGTCCAGGGCATGATTGGATAATTTTTAGTTTGTCTATTTGCACAGTCGAACGAAATTAACTTTTTCAGCCATTCTATAGTGTATTTAAAAAAGAAAAACTATTCTATAATTTAACAATAGTTATTATAATAAAAAATATATATTATTTCATTTAGTTAAAAATTTTGTTAAGCCAAGAACTAATACACAAAATTTCGATATATATATATGGTTTCATCTGATTCAATGTTTCAGGGTTTCATCTGTTCAATGTTTGAAAAGGTTTTCAATATATATATATATATATATATATTAAAATTTTTGTATACGTAGGAGCATCGCTAATAATAAAAATATAATTAATATATTAATTATATTTTCATTACATACTGATTTTAATATATTATTGTATAAGTAATGAAAAAAATTATTAGTAGTTCAATTTTTAAAAATTCATGAATATATATACCGGGTGATTCAAAATAGATGTTACAGCGATTATCTCGTAAACTAAGAAAGATAGAAACATACTTCCAATTACAAAATTAATGCAAATTAAGAGTAGATTTCAGATAAGGCATTTTTTTGTACAAGGGGCTGTATACATATTAAATACGAAATTTAATTTTTATACGGCCCCTCCTATCATATAACTTATATTTAGAAAAATATTCTCCTCGCTCTAACAATCAAAATAAAAAAAAATCATCTCTCTAAGTCAAAATCTCGCTGAGTTATTGCAACTTCAAAATTCTAGCATTTTTCGCCAAATCTTAAGGGGTTGTATCAAAAGTGAGAAAGGAAGAAAAATCATTCAGGGAAAGACGGCTATTTTAACCTGTAATGTCTCTGTGAATACACAAGACAATACTCATTGATAATTTAACAAATAAAATTTATGAATAATTTATGTACTAAAAGGGAATTTTCAAATTCATTTTTCTTTCTTTTCTTTTATACATTCTCTTACTCATATACACGGTGTAGAGAAAGAATTGTTTTTAAGTCAAATTTCCGAAAATTAGCTTTTGTTATATTTGCACGTTTTCAGATCCTCTGAATTAAAAAATCATGCATGTTTTAAGCGGTTGGTCTCTCTCTCTCTCTCTCTCTCTCTCTGTGCGTGTGTGTGTGTGTGTGTTTCTGTGTTATTAGAATATCTCAAGAATAAATAGTAGCAGAAAATCCACATTCGATATTCTAAATCCGTATCATATTGCGGTGCTACACTAAAGTATTCTTTGCGATCAGACAATTGTTTGTTTACAGGGTCATCCAAGAGATTTCAAATACATTACGTCTGTGAGCGAAATTTCTCATATGACAGTGCGATATGTATATACCGCACTAAACAAAATGAAAAGAACACATTTTTTATACGCATAAAAGCATGTTTTATGTAGATTGTGGTATAGCAATCATTCATCATTCATTTACAGGGTTACCCAGAGTATTTTGATATATTGGAGCTATACTTGGTAATTGCTGGAAGTGTATTTCAATTTATGTTACTTGTTTTACATATAACACTAAATTTACGTATACAAAGTCATTTGTATATAGTTTATAGACAATATACAGGCCTACCCAAAATTAAGGTAAACATTTTTTTTTATTATTATTAAATGTAATTGGCGTAAGTGCTTTGCTGCAATTTTTTTTTTTTTTTTTTTTTTTTTTTTTGAAGAACACTGCTGATACAGAACGGAAAATTAATTTCTCATACCCATACTGCAAACAAAGTAGTTTTTTAATACCGATTTTTTTTCTGTATAATACCACATTTTGAGGCCTCCTGAATACGAAAGGTAAATTTTTATTGGTTGATCTGTATATATATGAATTATCAGCATAATTTAACAACAAATAATCTGGTGTGCCACTCACACGACTTTCTCTTACCCTGAAATTTAATACTATAAATGCAGATTGGAGATTAAGAGGTAACATAAAGAGTACAGTAAACCTATGTTAAAATAATTCAAATTAGGCTTCGAAAGAGTTTTATATGATAGTTAGTTCTGTGATCTCATGAAATTATTCGTTTCCTGAAATTATTCGACGCAGGCAATCTTTTAAAAACTTGACTTTGGTAATAAGGAAGCCTCAAAACGTGTAAATACACACGCACACACACACACACACACAAAAAAAAAAAAAAAAAAAAAAAAAAAAAAAAGCGATGCATATTTAGCTTAAAAACATACATTTTTTATCATATGTCTATGAGGAATTCATTTCCATTCCTGAGCAGTTTTCCTGGACATGGTAAAATATTATAGTAAAGCACTTTTACTAACAATAAAAAAGAATATTATAACTTAAATATTTGCAACCCTGTATATCTTTTAAAGAATATGTACAAACCACAAAGTGCACCTAAATATAAACCTATAGTAATAATATACGGTACAACCTAAAATGCACTTCCATCAATTTTCAGCTATTGTCGCATTATAATCTAGTTATTTTGTGTAGCCCTGTAAATGAACAGTGAATGATTTCTCTGCCATATTCTACATGAGGCATGTTTTTATGCATATAAAAAATATATATTCATTTCATTTGGTTTAGTGCAGTCTATAGGTGTTAAACTCTATTTACCTGTAATTTCCTCCATAGACGTAATGTATTTGAATATTCTTGAGTGTCACTGTACACGAACCATTTGTTTCATCTCAATGAAAAGCTTAGTGTAGCATCTCTATATCATACATATTTAGAATACCAAGTTTGAATATCTGCTGTTATTTGTTCTTAACCCTTAAATGCCGTGGGTTGCCTTTCGGCAACATACCTAATTTTGTCTTTTAAACTATTATTAGAATAATATTGAAGCTCTAATGCTCATGTTTGCCCACTGACAATAACTTGCTTTTTAGCTGTAAACCATAGTTAAAATAATGTATGATTTTTTAAAGTATTTTTCCCGTGATTTATTTAATAAAGGTAAGAATAAAACATTTTTAAATTGATTTAAAAAATAATCAGGCATTTAAGGGTTAAGATATGCTGATAACAGACAGGCACACACACAGACCAACCGCTAAAAACACGATTTTCATATTCAGGGAACCTCAAAGCGTGTAAATACAACAAAAACTCACTGTCGAAAATTTGGCCCAAAAACAATACTTTCTCTACCTTATGGGTATGAGAAAGTAAGAACTACAGGAAATGCGAATTTGGTACTTCGGATTCCATATCTAGTTGCCACTTGAAAAGTTGATCAAGATTTGCAAGCTTCAAAGAAATTGATAACAGACTTGATTTTTGTTTTGATAAGTATAAGCACTATAATTAAACAGGGGTTGAGAATGACGGTAACCCCCCTCACATAGAATTATACATCTATACGATATCATATTCTATACAAAACATTTTGAATATTAACAATAAATATGGATTTCCTTATGATTTTTACAGTATAAAGTTATTTAAATGTAATTTCTTAGAATGTCTGTCCCAAAACGTAATACATTGGCATTTTATGTGCGTTATTCACAGTTAAAAATTGTTAAAAAATGTTTAATGTAAACGAAAATGCAATTCCAGCAAATGTCCAATAATAACCCTTAACGTAACTGAATATTTTTGTGTGCCCTGTAAATCTAATGCTAACCGTACTGTACACTATAGAAAGCATTCTTTTGTGCATATGAATAACATATTTCAATTTCATTAAGATTTATGCAAAGTAATTAAAATTTGGTTTATAGAAATATCTTCACATAGAACGCAATGCTTTGGAATTTTTCGGGTGTCCCTGTATACAAACCAGTGATGGTGTTTACTCCATTTTCTATAGAAAATATCCAATATAAAACTTTAATAACGTATTTCAATTTTATTAATATATACATAAATTAAAGGTATTAAAATATGATTTATAAAAATACCTCTCATAGAACACAATGCTTTGGAATACTTTCGGATGTCCCTGTGCACAAGCTAGCAGAGGTATGCACTCCATTTTTAATAAGGAACATCCGATAGTGAACTCAAATAACATATATCAGTTTCAGGAAATTCTATGAATATTCACGGGAGTTAGAACGCGGACACACAGAAAGACGAATGGACAGACAGACAAATCGAAGTCATTAATACTTTTCAACCTGGCTGGAATTGTTAAAGAGCCGAAGTCATTAAATATTTCAACTATGATGGAAAGTGGTAAAAATAAAGCGCGAAAATTCCACACGGTTTTGCTAGACTTTTAATTTTTTTCCTCTCTTAACGTGTTTTAATTTGCAGGTGACCCCTAAGAAATTTAACTATTAAATTTATTAACAATACGAAATAATGTAAATTTGCATTAAGTTCTTAAAACTGTTGATTTCACGTGCTTGAATGATTTTAGTTGCTATTTTAAAATAAAGGATCTTTATTTAATTTTTCTCATCTCATAGATAACCCCTTTAAGTGAGCTCGTTGGCGTTGAAAAATAGATGCCAAAATTGAAAAAAAAAAAATGGAGTAAGTCATCATTTTCAAATTGCAATAACTCAGCGAGATTTTGACTTAGAGAGATGATTTTTTTTTTAATTTTGCTTGTCAGAGCCAGGAGAATAATTTTCTAAATATAAGTCACATGATAGGAGGGGCCGTTTAAAAATTAAATTTCGTATTTAATATGTATACAGCCCCTTGTACTAAAAAATGCCACATTTGAAATCTACTCTTAATTTGCTCTAATTTTGTAATTGGAAGTATGTTTCTATCTTTCTTAGTTTACGAGATAATCGCTGTAACATCTATTTTGAATCACCCGGTATACACGCTTTTATTCAGTGGGAAAAAAATTCGGGAAATATTTCTTTTATTATTCCAAATGACTATATAGTTAAATTTTAAAATGAAGGTTGATTCAACAAAAATGTAATCCCCTCCGCGAACAATATAAATTGTGGTAGAATACAGTCGACAGCAAAAGTACTTATGCTGTTGATAGCGAACCTTCATGAACATCCAGGGCTTCTAATTGTTAGTAAAGATGTCTTTTTTTAGATATCTTTTTGACGTTTGTATTGGTTGGTTACACCCATATTTTTTATGGTTCTTTAACTCGGTTTGCAATGCAATCAGTCACAGTGCTTCGCATGTGCTCTGCTTCGAAAAAAAAAAAAAAAACTTCAGTCAAAATATGAATAAAAAAACTTCTTCCTACATGTCCAGCGTCGTTTGCCAATCTGTATTTAATGTAATTTATAGTTATAGGATCCGATCCCACAAGTTACAAATGCATAGATGCCAAACTTTCTACTTTTTAAATAAGATTTATCATCACTATTTTTTAAAAAAAGAACCTGTCGTATTTATTTCCAACAATTACATAAACTGATAACAGTTATAAAAAATTACCGGTGGGAAGTCTCCCTTGAAAAACAAGAAACTTGCCACTGATGCAATTATATAAAAGCAAATCAGTACCTATATTGAAAGAGTTTTGTTTTCATGTGACAGCAATTTCAGCTAAAAGTTTCTTTGACTGTGCAAAATGTTGACTAACTTTGAAGAATATTGTAACTGGTGATACCCGTTACATTAAACATTTGTAATATACTTGCATTACGATTATGTTGCAGTATTGTAGAAGCTGTTGATGCAACGGTTGATAACGAATGTAACTTTTCCGGGGATAAAATTTTTTGTAATTCAAAAAAAAAAAAAAAAAAAAAAAGATTATTGTTCATATCATTCTGCAAAAAACATTATAATTAATTACAGTGCATGTTTATTAAATTTTAATGCAATAATGAAAAATTTCAAGGTAATAATAAAAAATGTCATAACTATAAGATTTCTATTGAAAATAATGTATAATAATTAACACATCAATTCATTGCTTAAAATGTATGTAATTCTCTGATTATTTACCTTATACTTTTTGATATCTATTTCTAAAAGCATATACTTTTGTAAACAACATTATATCATCTAAAGAGCCTACTGTTTATAATCATTTCCTTATTTTTTAAAAAAGCTCAGCTAAAAGAGATACACATTATTTGAATTTCATTACCTATGAATATCACGCAAGGGCGTTTATTAACCTGATTTCAGAAAATAACATTAACTTTATTACGGTCACAACACAAAATGATTTATTGCAACTTTTTGCTGTTTTACATCCTATATTTCATTGTTTTGTCCGTTGATGTTATTAAACCACTCTGTTTTTCACCTGACTGAATTTTGTTTTGTTCGCCTACGCTCGAGTGTGGATGTCTTATGGAGATCTAAAGGATTTCTCCACACGTGTCTGGTTTAACTCGCCTGAGGATAAGTACAACAACCCTTGTGCGCTTGATTGCTAACGTGGAATGAAGAGAACCAAGATTATTCTTTCAGATTTTCCCATTTATCATAGAAGAAAAGATGCAGCTTGAATACTTATTTACAAAGCATCATATATGCCATAAAAGAACAAAATTTAAAATTAATATTTTAGTTATGTCGTTATTTTCAAACTCTATTTTCATGTTACTATATTTTAAAGAATGGTAGAGAAAATATTATAAGTCTGTACTGATAAGTATAAAAGATTTAAGTCCAAAAATGTCGATTTTGAGTTAAGTACATAGTCAGACTCAGAAAAACATTCTCTATCGATTGGTATAAAAGATTTAAATCCATGTCATTTAGTCTTTGAGAAAATCCATTGGTAAAAAAAAATATTTAATTGGTATAAAATATTTAATTCAATTTTTTCCCTTTATTAAATGAAGATTGACAATCACTGAATGGTATAAAGCGTATAAATCAACCGAATCTCTTTTTCCTAATCGATTCTTCTGATTAGTTTTTAGTTAATTTAACTTTATTTTTCGTCTCCTGAAAAATCAAGAATATGGACTTAAATCCTTTATACTTATCAGTACAGAAATATTTCTTAGAAATTGCATCTTTTCCATAGTACTATTTCTGCAAGGAAAGATTCTATTTAAAATTTCTTTGCAAAATGTACATAGTTGAATTCCAACTTTGTTTATCAAATTATGATTAAGATGCATGGAATGTCAATGCTCTATGTGCAAGTGACACATTTTTTATAAAATAAAATGTTGACTGAAAAGCAGAAAACACTGCTAAAAATTATTTTTTAAATCGCATGTGGCTACATTTTAAATTTGGAGAACAAGCTAAAATTGTCCTTCAAGAGGTATTAACGCTGTACACCACTAAAATATTTTCATCAAATGAAGTAATTAGCATGTGGTTTCGAAACAACAATTCCAGACATATTACTTCACAAAGCTTCGATTCTGTATAGAAAATCGAATCGATATATTTATTTTAACGTATTCAACATTGTCAGTTTTAAGAACAAAACATTTTTGGCTTAGGATATTTTGAGATTTTGACTAAAGTATTTCTGTTCTACCTTTTCTGGTCTTACTTTTATTTTATCATATAAACAAATCATGATATCTTAAGCTTAGGTATTTTGACCGAAAGTAATTGGTATGCATTTTGTATCACACACACACACCCTCAAGCACAAAACAAGCTTTGTTGAAATAACATAAATTTCGTTAAATCAACTACTTTTTTTACATACAACCTTAACAAAATATATTGCTTTAACAAAATATTTGCTACCAGGAATGAACATCGCTCGACCATTCGCTGTATACAAGATCTATAACATAAGACAGCTCGGACTATTTTGTGACAGCGAATCTTTTTTTCAACCATATTCTTTTGATAAATTACCAAGCGGGATGTAGCTCAGCCTCGTTGGTCGCTTCACGGTCCCGAGCCCATCATTATCCGTTTTCGTTTCTTTTTCTTGTTTACTTTTTCGTGAATTTTATGACTGTGTGTTACTTTATTTTACTTTCCCACATTTGTAATTGTGACTTTTTTTCAAGCTATTTTCTACGGATTTTTTTTTACCCCCCCCCCCCCTCCCCTTCCAACCCCTTATTTTTTCTATTCTAAAGTCAGAAAATGCATGAAAAATAGACAAGAACAAGAAACCGAAAACGGGGAAGAGTGAGTTTGGGTCCCTGAATCTATCAACGATGCTTAGCTATATCTGGTCTAGTATATAACTCGTATGAAAATTTTGTTAACTGCATAAAAGTATTGTTAAAATGACAAAATAAACCCATAAAACAGTCAACAAAATAAATTATCACGGCGTCAATAAAATTTACATTCAGCATCAGTGTTTCATTGAATTTTAACTCAGATATAAATGTCACACTTCACTACAATCCAGCAAAATTAGACTGCATAAAATTATATTGCTGGATTGAACTTTTCCACCTAAGATCTGAAATATAGGTTTTTCGTTTGTAGACAAACTAGGCTATCATTAACATGAGTTGAATCAGTTTCTAAACCGGAATAGAAATGTTGTCTATGAATACCTTTAACGAATTTTTGAAGGACGGAGTCCAAATTAAGGTGAAATTAAAACTAGTCGAGTGTACTGCTTCAGTAAGTGACCCGTGACTGGTGCCAAATGATGCGGTAAATTAACAGCGAGTGAGTTGGCCTTCATGTGATCATCCGTGAGAGAATATTGACAAGTCGTGCTGAGCCTCGAAATAGGATTTCTGAGATTTTTTTTTGCTTCGTTAGAAAAAGAATAGGAAATATGCCCTTAATAGAAAATATTATTCAAGAAATTGACTATAGCCATCAATAACTGTGATTCATACGTTTTTGAAATGCAGTTGTTTTGAAAAGTGCAGATTTGCCAATATTAAAACGTGTGAGCTAAAATTTTATTTTAATTGGCATTAATATAATGTTAAAATGTTCATTAAATATTCATTTATCATCATTTACTGCTGATTATATATAGTAATTTAAGCTTTAAAAATTGTTCATACTGAAATTTATTTTAAATATATACATATGCACATACATACATACAGTCGGTAACAAAAGTGTCTGAACACTAGCAAAAATTCCTATGTAAAAAAAGTACCCTTCATACGGTTTTGTTAAATAACTCCTTGTCGAATCCTGTTCTTAGTCAGTGTAAGAACGTGATTCGATAAGGATTTATTTAACAAAACCGTATGAAGGGTACTTTTTTTACATAGGAATTTTTGCTAGTGTTCGGGCACTTTTGTTAGTGACTGTACATACATACGTAATGTATGTTCAAAAAGGTCACACGCTGTTTTCATTTTTCCTTTTTTAAAAGGGGGTCGCGGTAGCCCAGTCGGTACACCACCGGACTCGTAATTGGAAGATTGCGGGTTCGGTACTCGAGCCGGCCAAATATCGTCGTGTACACTAATGGTGGCTTGTGCACGTAAAATCTGTCGTGGGTGCAATGTCCTCCATGTTCCCATCAAAATTATACCTCTGGGGGGATCGCCTAAGCGGGTAAGCCATCCCTTCCGTGGAGAATCAAAATTGAGATGGCATGTCTCCGGACCACCTCTAGGGGTGAGTCCCAGACCGTCGCCAATTGCCCATTGCGCAGCACAAGTGCGACGTAAAACCAATCCATCCATCCATCCATCCATCCTTTTTTAAAAAATAGTTTTCTGGCATCTTTTGTTTAATAATAATAATAATAATTATAAAATGATAGGAATAAAATATGATAATTTTCACATGACAGTAAACAATAATGTTTTATATTTTTATATGAAAATAAACACATTTTATTGTTTTATTTTATTTTATTTTATTTTATTTTTTTTAATTATTAAATATGTGACTATTTAACTATTGTACAAATACAGTACATGACTTCATTTAACTACATGATAGTTTTAATGCAAGTATAGCCGCATACCTTTTAAAGGAATGCGTACACGCACACACACACATATATAGTATATGAATGCGTGTGCCGCATTTTCATTAAGCAACACATTGTATTCTAAAAATCAGATAAATTATAATAACTAATCATACTATTTAGAAACAGATATATGTTTAAAAGTTATGTTTAAAAGTTATAATTATATGTTTTAAGTTTTTAAATAAATAACATTTATATGCATAATTAATTCTTAAAACACAATTATTTTATTAAGACGTATTTTGTATCCATTTTGTGTTGTTTATTGTGATTATATACGACTATTTTGTATCCATAACGTTCTGTTTTATTTTCCTCCTTCGCCCATTACGAAATAGTTATAATAAGATGAAAAGATGTTTTACAGAAAATCATAAAAAATGTACGAATATATTATTATTTACTGTTTTTGTAAAACGCCTCATACCATATGGCTCAATATGTTGTTGGCGAACACTTACATTTTGTCTTAAACATAATTAATTTAACTTACATGCTGCAAACTCAAAATTATAATTTACAAATTAAAAACAGTAATTATGTCATGCAAAGATATTTACGAAGGCGCTTCAAACTGTTAATTACATTTAGTTTCAGTAAATTTCCCTTTATAATACGGCAGTTAGCGCATGTTGTTAGTAGGTGCAGCATTATTTAATGTTTCTAAATTAATAATTGAATCAAGTGCGGCTTATTCTTTTTTTTACAAGGTTATATAAAAAATTTAATTAATTTTTATCTACTTTTTCTTTAAAATAACTTGGATGACTGTGAAATTATAATATGAGTCTAATATAGTTCCCCGAAATTTTTGTTTTATTAATTGATATTATTTTCTAAGTTTATATTTCATTAAAATGCATCAAATATTGAAATGCGATACCTTGTACAAAGAATATTTGAATAAAAATTAATTACCAATTATTTTTCTGACGCTTATTAATATTTTTAATTCCCCATCCTACTATAGGTATGGGGAACTTAGGTAATCGTGAAAAGTTTAGACCTGGGTTTTTTGACTTAGGTGTGAGGAATCCGAAAATATGAAAATGGGTATGGTGTCCGTTTCTAGGGTGTCTGTTAGTTTTTTAGTCCGTTATTGTATTAGTATGTTAGTCTGTGTACACGATATCTCACGAGCAAATGATAGCAGAGAGGTCGGACCAATTTTAAGACATTACTTTTGAGACGGGCAAGAACCCTATTCATTTGAAACATTCGAATTAAAAAACTTCAGATGCTATTCAAAATTTACGATTTTCTTAACTTTGGAGAATTCGGCAAAATTTCACTTAATCGTACATTAAAATAAATATTTTTATCGTAAAGATATAAGAACAGCTGTTAAATATCAATTTTGATGTCGGGATGAACATCATTAACTATGAACATGCTACTTTAAAAATTTCGCAAGTTGTTGGAAATTTACGAATTTTTTGCATGGTAGAATACGGCAAAATTTCGCATAAACGTCGGTTTTGAGGGATATTTTCATCGTAAAGATGTCAGACTACTTTTAAGATATCATTTAAGAATCCTATTGGTTTGCAACATTCTATTTTAAAAACTTCGTAAGTTATTCGAAATTTACGATTTTCTTAACATGGGAAATTAGGACAAAATTTCACTTAAACGTGCATGAAATGGAATATTTATACGAAAAATTAAGTTGTGTCATTTTTCTTGCCGGGCTGCGATGTGTCAATTTTGCTTTGATAGTTTTTAACAATAATTAAAATGAGTGGAAACAAATATGTTATGAGTCCACCTATGCCAACTAGTTTTCTTTGTAACAAATTTTATGTATGATACAGAGATAGTAATATTTTTCTAAATTTCAGTGATACCTCTGTCAGGGCTGTAAGTACTAAAGTAGCGGCTACAGAAAACCACCTACCGAAGACTACATAAAATAAAAAATGAGTTAGTTATTATATTTAAAATACTGTTAGAGATCATGCTCCAAACAGATGATCCTTCTTATGATAGTATACCGTTTTTGAAACAAAAAGGAACACATGTATTATAAGTTTTAGAATCATAATTTTGTTTGTAGGTTAATTTAAAAAACTTGGTAAAGAAAAAAAAAACTAAAGATATTGAAATGAGAATCAGTAAGTACAATGACGATCATATTTGGTTAATCAGCGAAACTTAACTAGAAAAAAAAAAAAAAAAATAAATAACTAGCTGCTCGACCATGCTCCTTAAAGACCCAGTGCATAGATGCTATTTGGAGACCCCCGACTTGACTTCACTACAGAGCTCGCCAAAAAGGGCCCTTTCTGAAAAAAAAAAATATATATATATATACAGGATGATCCAAAAGTTACAGAAAAAATTAAAAATATATATATTATTCAAAAAGTATTAACCGTAGCATTATGCGGTTTTCGCTGAAATGCACTGAAAGACATAGGATTTTTTTAGGTAACAAAATATTTATTAGAAAATTAGCTTAACTTTCTTTCATAAGGTGCAACTGCAAATTCTTTCAATTGCAAATTTACTTTTTTTGCAGTGTCGCAGTACATTCAATAACATAACTAAGACTATAAATGCTCAATGTAATGACCGTTACTCATTAGAAATGATGTCATATGTTGTACATTGGAAATTTTCATAAACATGCTTCAGTTTTTGAAACATGGCGTCATTTGAACAGACGAATCTCTTTAAAATGGTGCGATGTGTGGGTGAAAAAGCTCTTGCTTTGATGTACATTTCAGTGAAAACCGCATAGAGCTACAGTCAGTATTTTTTAAATAATGATTTTTTTATTTTCTCTGTGACTTTCGGATCATCTGGTTTATATATATATATATATATATATATATATAAGATTAGTGACAAAATTTAACAATTGTTTAAGCTCATTAATGTACCATATTTTCCTGCGTATTATCCGCATATCAAATACTTAGGTTTTACACCAGAATTTTACACCAGTGCGAGACAAAACCTCGTTTAAAAATAGCTTTGTTTGTTATTTAAAACTTCCCATGTGAAACTGATTTAATAAATCTGCGCAGGAAAATACGCTAAAACAGACAGAATTTTAATCAGTTTTTATTTTTATTAGGCATAGCCCGTAAAAATGTGTAAGTTTACAGCTTTTAGAGGTGAGTACCTCTACGTTTGGAGGTCCTGGATTTGTGCCACGTGTGCTCGTGAAATAATCTACCCCTGATAATTAGCAAAAAAAAAATATAATATCACAAACATTAAATGTATAAATTTAATTTTCAAAGTTATTTTAACATCCAAAAACACTTGGAAATACAGTCGGCAGCAAAATGTTTCAAGCACACATCCACATCCACATTTTTCATATTTCTTTTTTAGTTTTATCGTTATTTTTTATCATCAACTTACTTTTTTATAAACAGAATAAGACAAAGATCATGACTCGACAAATATTTACTAACAAAACACCTTTTAAATAGGAATTATTGCTAGTGCTGCCGACGCTCTTCTCATATCGCAATTTATAACATCCCCGAACAAAAAACTGTAAAGTTCAGCTATTTTGTTACATTTTAATACAAATTATTTTATAATAATAATTAAAAAAAAAAAATATATATATATACTTATTTATTGTGCTAGACACACATACATTTTTACAGAAACACCTGGAATATTGAAACAAAGCTCCATTTCCTAGTATTATTTATAAAATTACTTTATTTTTAGTTACTGGTTACAAAAGGTTTTTAGTAAACATCGCGTGTAGTTTTGCGAGATTTTTTTTTTTTTTTTTTTTTTTTTTAAACAAAATAATGTAAATAAGATCTTTTTTAGTCCGTTACTGTAGGAATATATCATTGATATTCATCTACCGATGACTTTACGACAGATTTCAAAGTTACTATTTTAAATTGTGAATGTTATTTTCTAACAACTGAAAAAGAAAGTGGAAGTCTGCTATATATTTCTTTAAAAATATATATATTTGTTTTTAAGTTGAGAACGATATTTTTCACGAATTTATTTCTCGAAATGAAATGGTTATCTATTAAAATTTTAGAAACACTGAAGGCTTTAAAAAATTGATACACAACACACACAAAAGAAATTAAAGAACGATTCTCATTTTATTCAGTAGTGAGGAATCAGCATCATTAATTTTCTTTACACTGAAAAAAAAAAAATATATATATATATACCCTTTCTCTAGAATGAATAAGTGACAATTTTCTAAATTACTTAAATAGAAATATAGATTTCCGAGCTATGCGTATAAGGCACGCCAATAAACTGAATAGACGAAATTATCGAGAATTTCTAGTGTACACATTTCTAGATGGTGAAACAATATTCTGAATACTCTAAATATTCTAAATCATTTATATTGCGAGAAATTCTCGCTTGATTTTCTAGAATTGGGTAATAAACCAAGATTATAATTCCAGAAACCCGCCTCTTGTAGTCTCATTTCTTTGCAGAGATTTTTAAATAATTTTTCCCTCGAGAATATAGGCAAACGCTCTAGAATTCTAATAGGGGCTTCTAGAACTCGCTTTCCAAGGGGACTAGAATTTATAAGGATGACATGGAACTATTTTTTCTAGAGCCACAATTTAGATTCTAGATGTCAGTTACAGAATTTTTTCTCAGTGTACCAAATATTTTACAAGAAGTGTCGATGTCCTACATTAAATTCATAATAAAAACAGATTCTTTTTAAATAATTAAATGAATAAATGGAAGTTCATTTTATATTTATTTAAAAATAATATTTATTCTCTGAAAACGATATTTTTCACCAATTTATTTTTCGAAATAGAATTGTTGCGAAGTAAAAAAGGAAAAAAAAAAAAAAAAAAAAAAACATTCAATACTTTTAAGAATTTATTCGCAGTGCATACAAAAGAATTTAAGCGAAGCAACGCGTTTTATCCAGTTGCGGGAGATAACAATAAATAACTAAAGTAAAAGTAATTAAATAATAAGAAGCGTACTGTGGCTAAAGTAGTATAATATTTCATCATTTACATTTATCTGCTGGTGAATTTGCAAGAAATATCAATATCCGTACATTAAATTCAGAATAAAAACAGATTTCTTTTTAATAGTTAAATAAGCAAATGGAACTTCGTTCATATTTCTTTAAAAATAATATTTATATACTGAAAACGACATTCCCCATTAATTAACTTCTAGAAATAGAATTGTTGTGATGTAGAATTTTAGAAAAATCTAATACTTTTATGAATTCCTACGCAGCATACATAAAATAATTTAAACAAAGCAAATTGTTTTATCCAGTAGCGGCGGATAACGATAAATACCTAAAGTAAAAGTGATTAAATAAGAAAAAAAACACACCACGACTAAAACAGTGGGACAGGTTGTTATGACCTTTTACGGAGAAGTCGGAGCTCATCTTCGTTTGATTTTTTTTTCTCTTTCGAATTTTTCTTTCGTTCGGGGTCAATGCTTTCAATCGGCCTTGAGCAAAAGGCTGAGCACAGTGGTAGGTAAAAATTAAAACATCTTAAGAATCAAATAATATTTAAGATGCTGTTAGGCAAGATTCAAGTATTAAAGTGTTTTTAAATACTTCTTATGTTGTTTTATAAGGTGAAAGATCTCCAGAGTTTGATTACTTAATATATGGCGATAAACATAATAATTAGAGACATTATGTTAAAAGATAAGTGTTTTAATAGATGTGTTTAGATTTTAAATAAAGCTGATTTTCTTTCTCATTCTTTTGCTTAGCTTCAACTTAGAAAAAACTCTAATCGAAGAATTGCAGTTTCGATAGTTGAGCCGACCAGTGACTATCGTCTGCATTTAGGGTGGCTGGTGAACATAAAAGTTGTCGTAGCTGCAATTTATTCCCTAATCTATAAAATTAATACGTCTGTTGTTACCGAAGCAGGGTAGTTTACTCGTCCACAGATGATTAAAATTGTGATGGCATGCCTTCGAACCACCCTTGGAGTGAATCCCAAACCATCGCCAATTGTACATTGAGTAGTTCTGTTGCAACGTGAAATCCATTCAACCTTAATTTGAATCTCAGTTATCTTATAAATAGAGGATGTTAAAAAGCCTTTTTTGTAAATTACTGTCTTGGAGTTATGAAATTTTGCGTACATGTGCATTGAAATATTACAATTGTGAGCATATTAAATTTCCAACTAACCAACCAACCAACTTTGGTTCTTTTCTTAGAGTCTTGTAATTTAAGTAAGTCAAAACAATATCTTTCTAAGTTTCCCTGATACTTGCTTTTTTTGTTCAGAGTAACTCTATACAGCTGGCTAATAAATTATGCTAAGGAAACTTAGTGCATACTTACGCATGCGCAGTAAAAAAATTTTGAGTATAAATGCTCCTATTTCATCGGATACTTAATATTTTTATATTTTGATTGCAGTATGTTGTACCTAATATTGTGTATCAAGTTTTCTTACAATGAAATATGCATTGGTTTGTAAACCCTGTATCTTTAAAAAAAAAAAAAAAAAAAAAAAACGTGAAAATTATTTTTGTGAAAATTAATTATACCTTAATAAATTTATGCTATGCTGTCGCAAATGAATAAATATAATTAAAAGAAACCTCAAAATCACATGTTACATCTACAGAGCATTATTTTTCATAGGGTGTTTTAAAATATTTATTTATTTTTTCAATTTATTACTTTTTCCACTTTTGCCTTCAGACATTTTAAAAATTCTACAAAATTGAAGGAATTTGTATAGTTGGACGCCATTTGTGAAAAAGTTATTTTCGTAAAGGGGGGGATTTTTTTTTTTTTTTTTTTTTTTTTTTTGCAAGTAAAAAAATAATGTTTAAAATTTTCGTCGATAGAGGGCATTATACATGAGCAAATCATACATTTCCGTTAAAAACTTTATTTATTTGCCTGCAAATGTTAACAAACTTACAAATCTTATTATACGTGTCCGCCATCACCACAAATTACAACAGTTTTTACAAACAAGTTACAACACACCTTAACTGCAGCTTCAATCGGTGTTTCTAACCTGAAGGAAAGTATCTTCAACAATAATGTTTTATCCACAAAGTCAGTATCGCAGTTAAAAGTTTATGTATGCGCAAGTAGGAAGAAATATAAGAAAATAATCTGTGTTAATCGTAAAACCGTGAAATTTATAGGACTCTGATTTATGTATTTCTCGTTATGCACCGTGCAGCGTCCTCTATCGACAAAATATATTAAAAAAAAAAAAAAAAAAAAAACTTTTGGGAGAATAACTTTTTCGCAAACCGTGTTTAATTCTACTCAGTCCTTGAATTTTTATGAATTTTTAAAATAGCTACAGATTCATGGGATACCCGGTATAATGTAATGTTATTCTTTACACCAACATAATATCCGTCAAATATTTCTTTTAGATAACCAACAAAACGACTAAATTTGAAAATAATACATTATTTTGTCACCTATCAGTATGCATGTATCGTGCATAACTGAAAATCAGTGTGGCGTAAAGCATTGAAAATTTGTATGTATGTTTGTTATAATTTTTAGTTCTATGCTAACCGTTTTGATCACTGTATGATCGCCCGTTTTAATGATGTCTACGAAATTAAAAAAAAGAAAAGAAAAGAAAAAAAAAAAAAAAAAAAAAAATATATATATATATATATATATATATATATATATATCATATGACTTCTTGTTTTGGAGATTTCAATTAAAGTTAATAAGAAAGCCGATAATAATATGGTTACATTGGATAAAAATCCATCCATTTATAAAAGCTAAAAATACGTATAAAGGCTCAAGGAAAATTGCAGCAGTTTATGCAACGCCATTTTCTTGATTTTTGTAATACAAGTTTTAAGATTATTTTTGAAATATTCGCCGAATAAAGTATATTAATTGACTAGAACCTGTTTCTTTATTTATGAACTACTTACCATATATAAGTACAATGTTTGTTTAGTATTATGTATATCTAAATGAGTATAGAACACAAGGAAGTCATGCAGTGTCCACATGTTTTTTATATGTTTTATTTATTTATTTATTTATTGATAATTTTTCTTTTCGAACATCCATATTAATTTTAGTAAGATTTAAAAACGTTATGTTTAATTACCGTTCTAAGATTCTACTTTTTGAACAACTAGCTTGAACACCACACATTTCGTAAATATTTTAAAGTAATGTGCAGAAGTAATATGAATAGTTATTACCATCGTATTTTTAAAATATTTTTTCTTTTGTTTGTACAGTTTAAAAAATGGATTGAATTATCACCTATTGTTCGAGAAAAAAAAAATATTTGGAGTTTATAGAAAATTTTTTGTCATAGTCAGTTTAATTTTTCTTTTGGAGATAAATATTCCACAATTTGAGCTTTTTTACAAGGAAGAATCAAAAGTTAAAATGTAATTGTAAGTTATGTCAGTGGCTGAATAATAAATTTCTAAACTTATTGTTTACTGTCTGTGCAAAGTTATTTTCGCATTCGACATCTTTTATTGTAGCGACACGTATAGAACACAAGAAGTGATTTCCCAAAATTTCTACTGCTGGAAAACTTTTTTAGCTTACAAAATGCTATTAGCTTACAAAATGCTTTTCAATTCATTATTTGTATGGTATGAAGATAAAATTTATGTAATTTTTGCAATGGTTGTTGGTAGAAGTTCTTCATTAAAATTGTAGGATTATTTTTTCTTTCTTTCTTCTTCTTCTTCTTCTTTTTTTTTTTTTTTTGTTTTTTTTTTGAGCATAATTGCTGTATTAGTTATAACTTTTTATGAAGGCGACTAAAATATCAAAATGTAATTTAATTTACGGCAATGACTGCATAAAAAAATTATTAAGTTACTATATGATGTTCACGTGAAAATATTTTTGCATTCGACAACTTTTATTGGACAACATCACTTGGAATCACTCGGTAATGATTTCACTAAATTCTGACTGTTAAAAAGCTTTTTAGCTTACAAACTATTATAGAATAAAAACATTTTATTTATGATATTGACATGCTATGAAAGAAGAAATTATTTTAGAATGATTGTCAGTCGAAGTTCTAATTTAAAATAATAAGTCAAAGAACGATTTGAGAAAGAAAGATGTTAATAAACAAGCCATTATGTAATTTTAGAAACAGTCCTTGTGTTTTTAACTTCAATAATTGTGATGTCTTACACTTTCGTTTGCATGTCTATGGTTTTTCACTTAAATAATTTAAAATTATAAATCATACACATTTGTTTTCTCGCTAATAATCAAATATTTCAATTTCGCTATATGAATAATCACTTATTCATTTATAGAGCTCGTAAAATTTCAAAATGTTTCTTTGCCCCTCCCCTCCCCTCCTCTCCCGAAAATAAATAAATAAATGTTTCGAACGTATGTGCAGCTCCTTTTAATAAGATTCTTTCATATATGAAAATTAGGAGGTGCAAATAATGGTAGAAATCTTACAAGCTATTCAATTTCAAATTAAACGAGAAAACTTCTTTAGGACGGATGACTATTAGTTTCAATCTAGATTTTTTGTAGACCAGTTTTGTGTAGCACCAAAATAAATTAGAAATATCAGTCTTATTGTTACAAATTCGGTACCAAATGAAAGTGGCGATTTTTCTGAATCCAGGGGTGCAAACAGTTTTTCCACACGATAATTAGTTTTTTTTTTTTTGTAAATTAACTAAAGTATTACACTTAGTTGGCAACACTAAAAATATGTGGCCCAGTTTTACGGTCAAAAAATGAGATAAAAAATAAATTAAAAATAAAAATAAAAAAATAAAATAAAAATTTTACAGATTGAAATTAATAGTCCTCCGTACTAAACTAAATTCTGTCTTTGACAGAATTTTTAAGGGTTTTTTATTTAGTTTTTTATTTTATTTTATTATTTTTATTTATTTATTTATTTTATTTTATTATTTTTATTTATTTATTTATTTAGTTTTATTATTATTATTATTATTGTGGTATTATGTGTGTCTGAAACGTGTATTTTTTCGACAAACTAAGATTTATATTTACTCAAATAAAAATTATTATAGCTCTAATTAATTAAAGAATAAAGGAAAGAGCAGATTAATTACATCTGCTGACAGGGTTACATTAAAGAAGATTGATTTGCTCCATTTCAGGACGCAGTAGCCCCTTTGACAGAGTGTCAAGCTTGTAATTGTGAGATTGTGGGTTCCATACTTGAGTGAGCTAGAAACCGCTGTGTATATTTCCCTAAGAGCACAAAATGTTCCAGAAATGTAACAGTCACATAACATCGAAACATTAGAATTATTTTACATTCGAAATGTTCAGTTTGCTTTCCGATTAGTTTAAAAAAAATAAAAATGTCCGCGATCGTAACAGAAAATCGGATACGTAACAGAAACGTTTCAATTACTTAACAGATGGAACATCGAAAAGTGCGAATATTTCAGAAAGGTATCAGAGAGCGTACTTAAATTTGTTACGTTAACTGAAACATTCTGTGCTGTATGGGTTATAATGGATGGTGCATATAAAATCTATTGTAGCCGCATTTTTCTCCATTTTCCGTAAAATAAATACGTCTTTGGGTTACAGACGTGTGTGTGTGTGGCGGGGGGGAGAGTAGGTTCAAAATTGTGATAGCATGCCTTCGGGCCAACCCTGGAACACTATCGCCACCAATTACCCATTAGGTACATCTAGTGGGACGTAAAAACTCACTCTATCAAACCACAAAATTTTCTGCTTTCAACAAGATAGTATCTTCTTGTTGTATTAAAGTATGACAACTAGGGAGAACGAAAACTTACCAAATTCCATCATTTTATAATATAATTGTTTAATTATGAATAACATATTAAATTACACTTGAAATTACATAATTTACTTATTATTAGTAAATCAGCTGTTTTTTCATCCAACATTGATTTTTTCTATGTTTAAATTGTTGTAAAGCTAGTTATAGCCAAAAAAATGGGACGCTTAATTACATATGGCTGAAAAATGATAGCTTTAAAGTAATTCCTTCCTCTAAGTAGTATTGAATTTCCTAACAAGGCCTCTCTTTTTAATAAAATTATTTTGCCTTGTTGCAACTAAGAGGTACAAAATAGGGGACTAGATCCTGCAAGAAACACCTGAGCCAATGACCTTCACTTTCGATAGCTAAAAAAAAAAAAAAAAAAATCTTAAGGAATGGGGTCAGAATTTAGAGGAGAATTTCCTTGGTGTAGGACATGATTAATTCACCTTACTACAAATATTTTTCTTTTCTCTCTCTCTCTCTCTCTCTCTCTCTCTTTTTTTCTAGTGAGATGGTACTTCAAAATCATGGGATTTTGTTGACATTCTTCCCCTATATATACATATATATATATATATATATATATATATGCATTTTAATGTTGCTATACCTTTTACAAATATGTTCGTATATATTATTAATGTTACTGTACTATGATATGCGCAGATCCAAAAACAATTTAAAAAAATTACACGCGTATGTGAATATGCAAAAGTTATTGAGAACATATAATTTGTGTTCATTTCATTAATATTTATATTTAAATACATTTTTTGGAAAATATTTTATTTAAATAAATTTGTTTGAGTGTGTTTTATAATTTTTTTGAAAAAAAAAATATATATATATATGTGAACAATTTTTATGGTTGAACTCGAGAAAATAAATAGAGTATCTAAATAGGTCTTATACGTAAATTTAATGCTAGAATTAATCGATTTTAATGACATAAAAATATTTAAAAACAACAAAATACTTGAAAAATTAAGTACGATAAAATACTAGATAAATTAAATAATTTTTGATATTCTTATAATACTTTTAAAACGTAAGTAATCTTTTAAACTACATTTTACAAAATTATTTTCATTATTTTACAAATATACAGATGATGAATTCTCATCGAGCGACCTCTGTATGGTTGAACATTAATTAAAATTCTATGTATAGGTACCTGATAAAAATAAGAAAAATATATTTTAAAATCAACGCCACAAAGAAGCTATTATATGTGTGTGTGTGTGCTTATTCGTTTTTCAAATAAATTAAAATAATTAAACTGTTCTAATTAACTAGTTGCCAAATTGGCCTTTGTGGGTTTTGTGGTGAATTATTCATATGTTTATTTTTCGTTCTCATTTTTGTTATTCTTATCACTATATATATATATATATAATTAGCTATATTGTTTTACGAAATCGATGCAGCTTTCACAGCTTTATGAAGTACATGCCCCCGACGAGTTTTTACTTCTAATTTTAAGCATTTTTATCCAATTATTATTTCTGTGGTCCTTTAGTTATTTTCTCTGTCATTAAGTTTAATGGTCCTTTTTTTATTATTATCATTCGTGTCGGCGTAAGTAATTTAAATTGTTTTTGTATCTTATTGGTTCTTAATCTGTATCGCAACATTTTTGTGTCAGTCTTACCTATAAGTTAAAATCAGTTCTATTTTTGTTGTGTTGGTATTGTTTTGTATCTATTAATTGCTAAATTTTAAGGTTAAATTTTATTACGATATCTATCATATATATATATATATATATACACATACATACAGAGAGAGAGTTTATTCGACTGTTGTGTGAAGATTGGGTTTCCAAATTATCATGTTTTATATTCTACCAAGTGAACATGTATGTTAAACCTACTATTAAAAAAGCACTCCCCCCCCCCAATTGTAATGCAAAGAGTTTTATTAAAAACATTTTTATAAACGATTGACTATTAAAAGCTCATAAAAAAGCTCAATTGAATTTAATATGCTTAATTTAGAAATTCACAAAATGCAAATTATGTCATTTTAAGAATAACAGTACAAAAATGCTTTTAAAAGTTTTTTTTTTTTTTAATAAAATTGTTCAGTGAATTTGCATTTGAAGAAATACGTATATCATCTTTGATAATGATGTTCATTTTTATGATCTTTACATTTCAGTAAAATCTCGAGAATTAATTGTTAAATTATACGGTCAGCTTCTTTCTTTGAGAAAAACGTTCAATACCCGTATTTGTAACAATTTGCTACAAAATTCAGATTGTTCACCAAAGCCACTTTCCTTCACCAATAAGAAAGTCACCACACTTTTACGGGCATATTGTTATTTTTACGGTCTGTTACTGAGACACTTTTTGCCGGTCACTGATTGCAATCAAGTTTGTAAATTTTTCACAGTGTTGATATATTCAACGCATAAAGTATTTATGTTTATAGTATTTGTAATTCTTTTAGAAGAAGTTTAATAATATTATTAATTAAAAATAAACCAATTATTAATATATTTAATTGTGATTTGAATTATTATTACACAATTTAATAAGAAAAACACAAATTAATGTCTTTATAAATCTTCATTAATTATTATTATTATTATTATTATTATTATTATTATTATTATTATTATTATTTTTACGAATTATAAAAATTATTCAATTTCTGATTTCAGTTACTAAGTGTTTAAACCTAACGTTTATCTTGTATAACTTTATTTATTTACTTATTTTTCTTTCCTGTAAAATATAGGATATTTTTTCCATTTTCTCTTTACCTTCATTTAATGTTTTTATTAAATTTATCTTGCTTTCACGTTTCATTGGTTAATAGTTATACAGAAATTCACTTATTATTTCATACATTATTCAGGCAACGCTTCTGAAGAAATACTGTTGTAATGTATTAATTACAGAACGTTGAATAAACACGCCGCTTTGTACTGCAACACTCGTGCCTACTTTGTTCACCCGACGAAGGGTCGTGGTTTCTTTTGACCCGAAACAATTGTTGCGAGTTTATTGCATTTTATGGTGTTTATTGAGAGTTCTATAATTATTACTCTAAAACGCCAGTTCTATAGTGCTTTATTATTTGTTGTAATGTATTGCCTTCATTTTTGGATTTTATCAACCTTTTCTAATTAAATCTTCCATTTCCTTATTGATTTCATTTTTCATCTTGTGAAACGCTTGAAAAAGTTTATCATATATATATATATATATATATATATGTTTGTAATTTTATTTCATTTTTGATGTTTAATATTTAGGCTGAATCTATATATCCTCTATCTAACTTATGTGATTTAATATGCTGTTGCCAGATTAATATAACAAACATTTCGCAAATTCTCATCGCTTCTTATTTTAAGCCGTTTTAGGAACTTGTTTAAAACATTCGCAGCCAAACAAAAAGACATCTAAAACTTACATAACTCTGCTGTCTTGGCGAGTCATCGACCTTCAATTTAAGAGAAAGGTTACCTGAGGCATTCTAGTATGGGTGATCAAATCAGCTTGATCTCTATGGATTACGGAACGAAAAATTCTCTTGGAAAACTGGCATAACCAGCTAGAAATATCTAAGCATTTCGTAACCTGTCAAAACACAATTTTTCTTACGACGGAAGGTTTTTTTTTTTTTTTCAATTCTTTATCATAATGAAACTGGAAAATCATTAAACATATTAGAACACATTTATCAGCGGTCTTGCAACCGTTGTTAGAAATATAGAGATGTATACTATCTATTGAAATTTATGAAATGACCAATGCTTAAGATACTAGAAGCTTCAAAATACAATTATCCAAAATGCATTTCAAGCAAAAATTCAAGTTTTTTTTTTTTTTTTTTTTTTTTATGAAATTTTTACTACAGAAAATGAAATTTGAATTTTCAGATTCCATGATCGGTGTAATATGTCGCATCAATATTTTTTTTAAACACTTTATTTATTTGTTTATTGTTTTTGTTTCTTTTTAAAAATAATACCCGTTGTTTTCTTCAGTTTTAAAGTACGTCGTGCTTATTTTACAACGCAATCAAATGAAGTTCTATAGGAATTTTTATAGGATTTAATATCAAGTCCTAGAAGTGTCATCTGGTTGCTGAATGCTGCAATAGTCTGTCAGGTGCCAAGCTCAAATCTCAGTTCAGGCATAAATATTTGCAGTAGCTCGAAGTCCACTGAAAACCATACATCCTGGTCTATTGAGCTTTCTCGAATCAACAATTGTCACGTTGCAATTATGATGAATATTTTTAATAAGCATTACTATAAATTAAAATGCAATTTAATTAAAAAAAATATTTATTAGATAACAGTTAAAAATGCTTACCAAACTGCATTAATATTTATTAATGGTATGAAGGTGTTCATTAGTTTAATATATTACAACTCCAAACAAAATGCAGATTTAAAAAAATTTCTGCTATTTACAAAGAAAGTCAATTGAAAATAAAACGATCACTAAAGAACGATTATGGATTATTTAATTTATCTTGCGATGTTAATTTAATATGAGAAATTCTTAAGTCTTCTTTAGTAAATTATACATTAGTAATATAAAACTATTTTCTTTTTAAATTACTTTAATTGATAGACTTTATTATTTATTTGTGGCGCTAAATATTTAATATTTATTATAACAATATCTTTGGTTGCATCAATAAAGCTATTTGTAACCAAACATTCATATTCTTTGGGCATTAGACATTTTGTGTACTCAATAGATAACTTTTATTGATCAATTAAAAAAAAAAATAAAAAGAGGTTTACTTCGCAAATTAAACATTTTACTGTCGATTTTTCTTTCATGTTCTCCAATTCTTAGCAAATAACACATCTTCTCAGAAAATATGGTATTTTTAGAAACAATTGCACAAAATATGTACGAAGATTTCCATATTCAGCTACATATAGATCTATTTGAAGTATAAATAAATAACCTGATGTAAGCACAAACTATATTTGTACAGAAACTAATCTTTAAAGAAACTTTTCAGTCTTCTTTGCGTGCAACTTTCTTTTTACACGTTGATCTTTACATGTCATTCTTCCTTTTTTCCGTAAAAGTAGGTTTTAATGAGATCTAGGTTTTCATTCATAAACACGAATAAAAAAAGAAAATTTACTTATTAATTAATTAGTCATTGTTCGAAAAAAAAATGAACATTATAAAAAAGCAACTAATATTCATTTTGCATACTGAAGCTGTTTGTTTACAATAGAGGTTATACCAAAATAAACTTTGCAAATGTATGAGAAAGTTAGTGCTGCACGCAAAACAGATAAAACACGTGATAAATGAAAATGCCGACATTGAGAAAATATACAACACACATTTTTATGTATAACTTTTAATAGCAAAGTTATGTTTATAGATTATATATGTATATTGTATAAACGGGCGCCGACTGATATGGGCAAGAGAAAAGTGTGTGTGTGTGTGGGGGGGGGGGGGGGGGGACCTTTCCCTAGACTTTGAAATTTGTCCTAAAGCGTCGTCACCTTTCATTGTTAATTAATAAATTACAAAATTATCAGTAAGATAATTATTTAATTCAATTATTAAAAATAAATAAATAAATAAACGCTACATAAAACGTACGGTGCAACAGGAAAGTACGATCTTCTTTACCGATCTTCTTTACCTCTTTACGATCTTTACGATCTTCCCCATTACCCTTGAGTGAGAAGCATGTGACTAATGTAAAGATTTTTCCCGCCCCCTGAATATTTGGGTGGACTGACATGCGTAAGTAACTATATATGAGTATAAGCAAAAATGATGCATATATGGATACAATAAAAGTTGATGAGCAATAAGCTAAAACAATTTCAGACAGATTAAAGAGCATTCACCTTGTTTTTTTCTATTTTTGAAAACACAGGAATATATATATATATATATATATATTTACATTTGAAATAATTAGCACTTAATAAAACCATGATGTACTGATTGTAATGACTAATATAAAGATTTTTCCCGCCCCCTGAATTTTTGGGCGGGCTGACGTGCATAAGTAACTATATATGACTACAAACGAAAATGATGCACATATGGATATAATAAAAGTTGATGAGCAATAAGCTAAAACAATATCAGGCAGATTAAAGAGCATTTGGATTTTTTTTCTACTTTTGAAAACACAGGAATATTTTTTGATTTTTATAGTTGAAATAATTAGCACTTAATAAAAACATGATGTACTGATTGTAATGACTAATATAAAGATTTTCCCCGCCCCCTGAGTTTTTGGGCGGGCTGACATGCGTAATTAACTATATATGAGTATAAATGAAAATCATACATATATGGATATCATAAAAGTTGATGAGCAATAAGCTAAAACAATTTCAGGCAGATTAAAGAGCATTCGCCTTGTTTTTTTTTTTTTTTTTTTTTTTTTTTTGAAAACACAGGAATATTTTTTGTTTTTACATTTGAAATAATTAGCACTTAATAAAACCATGATGTACTGATCGTAATAGAAAATAATAAATTACATAAACGCAGGAAAAGAGTTCAATGTATAGAATGCCAAAGGGAATAAAGAAAGAACAATCATTACATTTGGCGTTCTATACGTTAAAAAAAAAAAAAATCTATATTTATTTATACCTACCGTCAAATCTTTTTTTAATACCTTCTTAGTAATAAAATATATATTTAAAAAATATATCATTGATTTCTAAAAATATTATCATTATTGGTCTATTAAAGTAATATATCTTTTTTCAGGTAATAGTTGCACAGACACACGTGGTCAAACCCCGTGGTTGTGACGTCAATGAAAATAGCTTATCTGACGTTTGCAGAACAGAGCTAGGTCTTTCAGAAGAACAATTAAAATCAGGACAACCTATTGAACAAGTTATTGAACAGGTGAGTTAGAGTTCCTTTTATCTATATATTTTAAGAATTAGTACTCTTTTAGGAAGCTTAAAGATTATACATTATTCGGATATACATTTTCTTACCTGTGCATAGTACATTGTTTTTCAAGTTTTATTTTTCGACACATTCGAATGTACAGTTAATACCATATCCATGGCACACAAAATGATGAAAAAATGTAGAGTAAAAACAAGCAGTATCATTTTTTGTTTTATATGATGACTATAGCAATATGCATACGTAAACTGCGAAGTAAAACGTTTAGCTTTTAAGTTCATTTGTACAGACTTTTTAAGCTTTTTTATATTTTTTTTATTATAAATTATCATCAAATATACTAAATAAGCTGAAAACCATTTTGAACTGGATATTTACATTTTAAATATTTTCTAACTTATTCTCAAGTTTTTAAGTTATTTTAAATATTTTCTTAGTTAAAATGTCAAATTTCGAATATTTTTTTTGAATTTTCAAAGTAGGATATTAAACTTTAATACGATTTTAAACAATTTCATTAAACAAAAAAAAAACAGTCAAAATAAAGAGGACTTTATTTATTTATTATTTTATAATGGGATTATCATATTATAATTGGACGAAAAGGAGAATTCCCTATGGTCATTAATAATTATACAAGCAGCAGACTGTGAACAAAATTATAAATTCGTACTAAGGTATATTCCACTCCAGTCAAATTAATTAGTAAATTTGTATTATCATTAAAATTTCATTTTTGTAAAAGTAAAAAAAAAAAAAAAATCCATGTTTAAGGAATGTAAAAATAAATGGAATTAAATAGATGCTAACACTTAATTTGTCAATATAATAAAACATTCTTTTTCTATATTTCATATTTTAAAATGTACTAAATTCATCATTTGTTAGAAGCTTTAATATTTAAAATAATATTATTTTTAAAATTATTTGCATGTGTAGAAATCTTGAACAGTATCATGATTACGAAACTTGTAAAAAATAAGTAAAATATGACAGATATAATCAGTTCAAAATCTGAGCTGTGTTACTTACCTATAGAGTTTTTGAAACACATTAATTTTATCTGATTATTTTATTTTCTTTCACATACAAAAAGTCAAGGACGGTTATACACAATGACCTCAAAAGAAAAAAAGAAAAACATGTATAAATAAATAATAATAAATGTTCGTTACATTTCTCCGGTTTTCTATTTCCTTCTTTATGCATTCCAAGTAATAAGTATTTCCAACGAAGCATGGGGAATTTGAGATTTAATTTTTACCCGACTGTGGTGTAGTAAGAATGATTATAGAATTATCAATCTCCGCATGTATGCATGCATAAATAGTATACAATACGAATGCGCAGATATTACGCAATAAGACTCACTGGGTTAATCGATTTGGATATATAAACTGCCGTTTTAATCATATACAGTCGAACCTTGTTAACGTAAACAAGCTTAACGTGAATTACGTTTAACTTGAACTGTTTCCACTATCCTCGTCAAAATGAGGATTAGTTTCTGAGTTACTGATAGCATGAACTACTGATAACATGAACAAATTTTTTATTCCCTTTGAGATTCCCATTAACGAAGTTCGACTGTATGGGAGAGTGTTGTACCTTGGGACATTCGCAATTTCTAAAAGCCTATTGGCAACATTAATTTTTTTTTCTAAGTGTGACTCTAAAAAATAGATAACAGCACAGTAAAAAGCAGCATCAGAAACGCTGAACATTGGACTTAGTGAGTAAAAGAAAATTCCATCCCTTAAAAGCAAATATTTATCTCATGAGTGAAAAAATATTGAATTTTTTTCAATAATACATTGTTTCAATCTCAATATTATGTTAGTTACAAACCTTTATTTAGGGGGGGGGGGGGAAGGATAAATTTACATCTTATCATTTAAGGTACTTTTTAAAATTACTGAACATATTACACAGCTGCCAATCATGCAGATATATCATACCGCTATTTTCTTACAGTTATATTTGTTTTATTTAATCGCGAAATTTCCTTATAAAAAAAAAAAAAAAAAAAAAAAAAAAAGTGGTTTCCAGCTGTTAAAAATGATTAGTATTAATGACCGGGACTCGAACCCCGGATCTTTGACTTACAAGGTCAAGGCTCTACCAATTGAGCTATCCAGGCCGACATCTCGGTCAGCATTACTCACTCAGACAACCTTTTTGGCAGAAACAATCTGGTCTATCATTTAGATAGCTCAACAGAAATAAGCCGCAGGAAATGGAAAACACCATTAAACAATGGGAGAAAGAAATACAATTTTTAATAAAATCACACAATCAACTGTGGAAGGAAATCATATTTATTGAAATTTAATTTTTCCGACTGAGTGAAAATAATGCCTGGACCGGGACTGTAAGTCCAAGATCCGGGGTTCGAGTCCCGGTCCAGGCATTATTTTCACTCAGTCGGAAAAATTAAATTTCAATAAATATGATTTCCTTCCACAGTTGATTGTGTGATTTTATTAAAAATTGTATTTCTTTCTCCCATTGTTTAATGGTGTTTTCCATTTCCTGCGGCTTATTTCTGTTGAGCTATCTAAATGATAGACCAGATTGTTTCTGCCAAAAAGGTTGTCTGAGTGAGTAATTCTGACCGAGATGTCGGCCTGGATAGCTCAATTGGTAGAGCCTTGACCTTGTAAGTCAAAGATCCGGGGTTCGAGTCCCAGTCCAGGCATTATTTTCACTCAGTCGGAAAAATTAAATTTCAATAAATATGATTTCCTTCCACAGTTGATTGTGTGATTTTATTAAAAATTACTTTTCAACAATGTTTAGGAGTTATTATGAATTCATTTAGTCTATCTTTCTGCCTTTCTGTCCTTCTGCTTGTTTGTTGTATGATAACTTAGACAAAGAACATTGAAGGTTAGACGATACAATGAGTGGAAAATGTTAGTAATCAATGCATACCGTATGGTATTTCGTTCTTGTTTATTTAAACATTGACCCTTTTGGGGGTGTTATTTTATAGTGAAATCGTCTGTTAATTTATTTTATGATTACGATATAAAGATGTATTTATTTATTTATTTTATTTTATTTTATTTTATATATTTATTTATTTTTTATAGTTTGTTCTGTCGAATTAAAAATTTTAAATTCGAAGTTGAAAATATATTTATTATACACTCAGCATTAGTTTTTCCATCTATGCATTTTCGCAATTTGTTTTTCTATTGATCTCGTGTAAAATATATAAAAGCTATTTTAGGGTTAAATTTTTTAGAGTTAAGTATTCAGACAAAGTTCCATAAGTCTAGAATTACAAAAGTCCGTAGTTAAATGAGAAATTTTTATAAGAAAAAATTGAAGCTTGTGAAAATTTTAAATTTTGTCTTATAACTGGAAGAACTTTTTCAAGATTTCCGAAAATTTTATAGTGTCCATATAAAAGTATTTTGCTTCTTCGTTGTTCATGTAAACTGTGTTGATAAAGTTTGGATACGCAAAATTATTTTCTATCTATTATAAAAAAAATTTGAAATTAAAGCTAGCCGATTTTTTATCAGTTTCTATTTTTCTCCATTTTTTCAAGTTAGTAGGAACTTTTTTATTCAATATCCGCCACTAACTTTTTATTCAAATTTACTTAAAGCCTTACTTAAAGTTCTCATGTTAATGTTTTGTGCTTTCAAATTCTAGCATCTTTTGAAGATTTTATTCTTCATGATGACAGCACTGGTTTTCTTTTGATTGACAAGTAATTAGGCAAAAATGTTTAAATTTCTTCATTTGAATAACTTTCATGACAAAAAGGGGTGTTTAAAACATTTATTTTAATTAAAATTTATCGACTGTTTAACTTATGACCTGAATATTTTTCTTTTTTTTTAGCATGAGCAATGGAGAGTAAAATAAATTTTGGACGCGTAAAAAATTAATTTCTTAGTAATGAAGATTTGTTTAAAAAAAAATTAAATAATTTGACATTCGGAAAACATGATTTAAAAGCTTAAAAAGCAAAAATTCGGTCGAGGCCGTTCATGCAAAATAACTCTAAGAATACATGTAACAGGGACAAATATGTAAATTGTATGCTATCGCTTATAACAGGTAGAAGAGGATCCAATGCCACGAACAAAAATTGAAATAGAAACGCTAGACACTTAATTCCTTCCAGACGCTTTATTTTCTCTTATTTTTGCATCAATAGATTAGTAAGAGCAAGGACGCTGATCAAACATCTGACAAAGCGCTTGTAAAAAAGAATTAAAATGTAAGATGATAGCCTTAGATTAGAAATGGGGAATGCGCTTTAGTTATTTGTGAAGTAAGTGCGGAATTCTTTTCCGATTCTTGAATTTATAAGCATGTTTTTGATAATTGTACTTGAAGAACATGTCAATACACTGCAATTAATACGAAGATTAGTGCAAGAAAAATACTCTGTTTACAATTGTTTGACAGCATTAGTAGAGTAATTAATATCCGAATTAATATGCATAAATATTTTATAAAATGAATATACAGGGTGGGCGGAAAGTAAACTCCCTACTGGAAATAATTTTTTGCTTCTAAACGAATGTAGGTATGAAGGCAATTTTTTGTACACATTTAGTTTATTGTGTGGCATGATAATTACAATAGTTACAATTCAACGTGTGCCCCAGTATTTTCTATACACTGTCTTAAACGAACAGGTACGTTTGCTACGGCCTTCCGCAAGAAATAAGTTAGAAATGTCAGTCCTATCGTTACAAATTCGGTACCAAATGAAAGGGGCGATTTTTCTGAATCCAGGGGTACAAAAAGTTTTTCGACACGTCCATTAGATTTAAAAAAAAAAAACTAAAGTATGAATTCATGTAAATGAAATTCATCAGGAACACCACTTATGACCTTACGGATTTTGTTCTCACAGTCACCAAGAGTTTGAGGTGTGCTGCGGTACACTTCTTCCTTAACTAACCCCCATAAAAAAGTAATCGCATGGGGTAAGGTCTGGACTACGCGCAGGCCATTAAGTGGAGCCTCGGCGGCTTATCCACCATCCAGTGAATCCCTCATCAAGCCATTGCCATACATTAGACATAGGAAAAAGGAAAAAAGAAATATTACAAATAATGCCACACTACAGTCTACAAAACAAGGTCACTTTCATTGCAATCTACACACAACATCTATAGCTTATTCCAAATTCAAAATAGGGAGTTACGTCCACCCTGTTAAGAATATTATTGGACGAATAATTTAAACTCGAGATACTATGAATACGGTATTTTAAACTGTACAACAAACGAATACATACATAAAAATCTTTTGGCGTAAAGGAACGTATGATTTTTCTATACATATATTTTTCTACTAGTACAAATTTATAAAAATTTCAACAATATAATCGTATTAAAATATACATTATAATTAGTACAAACGATCAAGATCTGAAATTTTATGATATGGGTTAATGTAAAATCAGAGTGAATTATCGCTAATAATTTAATATATATATATATATATATATATATATATATATATATATACATATATATAAATAATTATTATTTAAATTGTTTAAATAAATAAGTTTCAAATTTCGATAGTTAAGTGAATTATTATTTTTAATCACTGTTTCTTTCTAGGTTACACAAGTTACATTATGTTACGTAACAGTGATATCAGTGCATGTAAAGTAAATCGTTAGATAATGATGATAAATGATTTCATTTAGACATGCATCTAAATAAAAAACTTGCCATCTCTATGAACAATTTTAATGGCTGTAAATGAAATAATTATTCAAAATCCTAGATCGAAAAGAACCCAAAAATTTGATTAAAGATTAACCACTTATAATGAAAGCAAAGAACAAATATTGAAACTGTAGAACATTGATATCACAAAAAGTGAAAAATAGTAAATTAAAAATGTAATTAACTAAAAAAAAAAAAAAATTGAAAGCTTATGAAATGCCCGACTAATGAAGCATCATATGATGAATGTGAAAGTCAGATAAACGTAAGACCTACTACACAAGATGAAGGGTTTCAGTGATATGCACTTAGGCAAATCAGATTTGTAATGAAGTCATTAGTTGACCTGATTCCAACTGCAAAAAGATAAATAAGAAGTAAAAACTGTGAGAAATGATTATTCTGTCAGAGATCAAACTATAGTTTGTTTGGAAGAGAAAGAAATAAAGGAGTGGAATATCACGTTTTGATGATTTATTTCTATTGTACAGAAATTATACTTCTGCATCACGCAGAAAAATACTACATTTAGGTGAAACTTTTCCGAATTTTGTAAGCAACACTGAAGTCATATAAATATTTATAATTCTACGCACTAAAACTTCTTGATATATAGATATTATTTACATATTCATTTTCCTGATTCTCACATAATTTAAGTTTTGAAATTTTCTTACTTCTTGTATATTTGATGAGTCATGCTTTAAGGGCTTTACAAATCTGTGGTTAACAAATAAATTAGTTGAAAGAGCATTTCGAAGTTCTTTCAACTAAATTACAAGTATTTCTGACACATATGTGTCTACACGCACAAATAATTTCCTTTTGAATAAAAATCCTCGAAGATTTACCTGAAGCTATTCAAGAAACTGTTTTAGATGTAATAAAAGAAGTTTCCAGAGTGAAACATTAGTAGAATTTTACTGTTTGCATAATTTGTTACAGAAAGAAAATTTTCTTCGTGTGCGATTCCGCGTGAGAAAATTTTGGTGACCAATTCTAATTTTAAACTTTTTGCATGATTTACTCATTATATAAACATTTTGACATTTTCAAGTACAATAATTAACTTACCATGATTGTTTTAACGCAAATATTTATTTAATGAAAAAATATCCTATATTAAATAAAGAAAAAAAAAAAAGTTGTTACGTTTCTTGTAATTTAAAAACTATACGCTTATTCGTACAAATAAAAAGAAGGAAGTTTTGTTCGAAAAGGAAAAAAAAATCGCGTATGAAAATAAGTTATTATTATTATTATTATTATTATTATTATTCAAAACTGATCAAGAAATAATTCAAAATTTTTATGTCAAGATTTAAAATTAACTGAATTATTTCCACATAATGTAACATGCAATCCAATTATGAAAGATTTGTAGACACGTATTTGTAGATTATAAAACATCAGATACAAAAAGTTATAAAATCCACACATATTCTAAAACATGAACATTCGGAGCAATTTAGGGGGGAGGGGATTTGCCATTGAAGTTACATTTTACATTTATCATATTTTATTAATAAAGTATTATTATTATTTATTATACATTATAAATTTTTTTTGTTTTTAAGTGTTAAAATAATTATTTTCCATTCTCCAAATCAAATTCATGGCCATAAAATTACCGAACAGTGATAAAAATTGTTGGTGGGGGTGGCGTCCCTAGAAAACGGTGAGTGATTGGGCAGAAGTGGTGTCATATTCGGATTCAGGAGGTCATTTTACATAAGAATCAGCAAGAATGGTATCAGAGCTCTTTATTTTTTTTTATTATTATTATTTTTTTTTTTTTTTTGCGGCGCAGTGTATTTTTAAGAAATTTGAATTTTATTTTCGCGTCAAAAAAGAAAATCGTGTTTGTGAAAAATTCGTATCCCCAAAATAGTGTTTTTAAAAGTTTTATTTTGTACCTGAAATTATCGAATCAGGCATGCTCTTTACGTTAGAGTTTTAAGCAGGGTCATATTATCAGACGGGCAAATTGGAATTTGCCATAAGCCCCCAGATTTGAAAGAAAAGCCCAAAATTGTTATCTAAATTTTTCCCATATTTGTTTTTACTTTTGCTAATATATTTTTCTAAAAGTTACTAAAAGTATAAAATTTAAATAGTTTCAGAAAATGTGCAATTTTTCTCATTATTAACAATATTTTGTGCTTACTTTTTATTGTCCGCTCTTAATAATTATGCATTTATTTATCAAAAAGTGTAACTTTTTAAGGATTATATTTTCGTCCACTAGGTACAAAAAGTGGGAGGGGAAAAACAAGAAATGCTAATAAATTGCATAAAAACATTTTTTAATGTATAGGGCCACCATAAGAGTTCAAATGTACTGTTTAAAATATGTAACTGGACGTCAAAATCTGATGTAAATTAAAGTTATGGGGACTCCAAAATACTGTTTATCCCAAGCCCCCTTGGGTGATAATCATGACATTTTAAATAAAGTAATATTTTATCATCGCAAACTTCTCAGTTTGAAAATATACATACAGACTTTTATGATTACCTTAATGCATCGCAAGTAACGGATGATATCAATTCTTTTACTTATTACTAGCATCACAGTTGCCTACTTTTATAATTTATTCTGGAATGTTGTTAGCACCGCCTTCTTTTCTTAGCAATTTTTATCAAATTTAATTTTTTCCCCCTCGTATTTTATCGTAGTTACATATTGAAGAAAATTACTCTATAAATAAAGTGGTGTGAAATAAATATGGAACTAAAAATACTCCGGAATTGCCAATTATAAAAATTGGCAATTCTCTTGATATGCTCATTGTATTAAAAAGAAAGTATATTGTTATTTAACAAAATATACGCACCATTCATATTTATTTAGAAAATATACAAATCATGTCACGTCAATAAAGATTTTTACTATAATTACATACAAATTATAATATCAGAAAAAGATAGACTACTTTTACTGAGAAAGACAATATAAATATTAAATTCATAAACGAAATTATGCCTTAAAATTGAATAACTCTCAACTCAAGTGTCAAATTAAAAAAATATATAAGTGTAAAAGGGACAGTTAAAATTTTAATTGATTTGCTTAGGAATTAATTAAAAAAATAATAATAATGTAAGGAAAAAAATTAGATAATGTAGCCGAATATTCTCAAAACAGGAATTTCTGGAAATCTATATAATTTTCTTACTCTCGTATGGAAAGCTATGCCATAAGGCTTCATTTTACTTATTAAAATCTCAAAATGATTAATAAATAATATGTTTCTGATAGTTCAAACTTACAAATGATAAATGAAAAGATTAATTCAGAGCATTAAAATGCAAATACCAGGACTGTGAAGTTATTATGGATTGTCCGTAACGTTCATATCAGAATTTTTCAATAATATTCTTTTGTAAAAATTATCTGCAATTATTTAAGAAAAAGATTTGTATTTCTGAATAGTGGTATGAAAAAGTATTTTTCGTTGGTAGTCACTCGGCACTTTTGCAATATTAAGATTAAGAGGAAGTGGTTAGTAACCTATAATGAAATATGAATTTTAATTTTACTTAGTATATGCGTTAACGATGTAAATCTATATTTAGGTATATTTTTCGGTTCAAGATAATTCCTAATTTCCTTCCACGTCTACATATACGTATTTTTTTTTTTCATGTAAAATAATAAGGTTTTAAACTCTTATTTTAATTTGCTAGAGAGGATGCGGGCCATTTAAATACTATTCGCATATTTACATTTTTATAAAAAACAATATACATACGCGAATAGTATTTAAACGGTCCCTATTTACGGAAAAAATATTTACGATGAAGTATGGATACAAATTAAAAAGTGTTCAATGCGAATGTTAAATACGGTAGACGACATCTAGACGAACATTAAAATGCAGTATTTCTTAAATGAACGTGCAATAAAAAGATTTCGTGCATTTAAAAAATTTTATACCGAATACACATGTCTACAATAAATAAATGAATAAATAAAAATAAGTTGCATGAACATTTTTCGTAAACTTTATGATTTCCCAGGATGCTAAATCCGAAAATGACATCAATTTCTGCCCATCACATACGTGTTTTTTTTTTCCTGAAAAATAATAGGGGTTAATTATTTACAATAAAACAATTACAAGATAAAAAGAAATTTTTATATACCACGTTTATAAATTTTCTGCTTATTTAATTTTAATCACTTTTTAGTCGTTTCCACTATCCACAGACATTATAAACTTTAGTTTTTATAATTTTTTAATTTTTCGCACAATATTTTTGTAAACAAACTAAATTCACATGTATTATGTTTTCAAAATCGTGAAACGCCGTTACGCAAAAGTGCAAGCATTGAATTCAATCGAAGCACCACCTTGCAGATTTTTTACTGAAAATGAATTCAATTCTGCTTAAAGATGGCTAAAACTATTAAAAGAATGCATTGTCGTCGTGTTCTGAGCTATTGTAACAGTTTCAAATCTCTAGCTTGTCGGGAAGTTAGTTAAAAATCGATTGCAAGATTTGTACTGGACAAACAAAGAAACAAGAAAGCGAGTGAATAAAAACATGGCAAAATTACACGAAGCTAAACATACACGTTTTCACAATTAAAAAATCGGGAGTGACTTCACTTGACTTTTCGAACATAGTAATTAACGGTTGCTTAAATAAATCAAAGTAACAGAAGTTATTAAATAAACAAAAGAGAAAATTATAATAGGGTGTTTGAGTACTTTTCTCCATATAGTATGTTGTTAAATTTAACGCCATTGCACTTCAAATAATTTGAGCCTATAGATCATAAAGATAAAGATATTTTGTGGTCTTCCTGTAAAAATCTATAATTGCTAGATTCATCAAAGTATATACAGTTCTTTTGACAATGATCTATAATATGTATATAAAGTTTCAGCTCAATCGATGCTATCGCATTTTAAATAATTTGTGCCCATAAGCCCTACAGATAAAGAAATTTTTGTTGTGTACCTGTAAAAAAACTATAAGTGCTAGATTTTCCAAAATCCATAAAGTTTGTATGACAGTGCTCTGTAATATGTACATAAATTTTCAGTTCATTCGAATAAGACGTTTAGACGCTATCGAACTTTAAATAATTTGAGCGTATAGGCCATAATGGTAAAGGATTCTTCTTTGTGTCCCTGTAAAAAAACTATATGTACTAGATTTACCAAAATCAAATAGCGTTTGTACCACACTGATCTGTAGTATAAGAACCCAATTTCAGCTCTATCGATTAAAGCGTTCAGACGCTATCGTGTTCACTCACATACATACAGACATACATACGTCTCCATAAAAATATCAAAAATGAACTCAGAAAACCTCAAAATGTGTATAGGAACACGAAAATCTCAAAGTGAAATTTTGCCATGATTACAATATTATAAACATTACAATTATAAACATTCTTCCATAATAGATTTAACAGTCTCTGTTCACTCTTTTAGCTCTATGAAACCTTTTCTTCTTTTTCATACCCATTCGAACACGCTCGCGCTTTTAGTTTTCCACTGCCTCCTTCCCCTCTCATACCTCATATTTCTATAATCGACAATAAGATACCAGATCTTATGTATCCATGAAAAGTTGGACATAAAATGTGAGTTTTGCAAAAAAAAAAAAAAAAAAAAAAAAAAAAAAAAACTTGACGTGTTGGAATTTTTTTACTATCATTTACGGTTTTACTGGGACGTAACATAACAATAAACAATCCTACACAATTTTTTTTTATCCAGACCAATGTTGTTTTTGTCTAATAATACATTTCAAATGTCCAGTACAAGTTGTATACAAATATCTGAAGATGGATTTACTAAACGCTATGTAAAAGTGCTATATGCGATTAACATCAGAGTTATGTAACATTCTCAGTATCTCCAACATATTAAAAATTGAGTGCTTCTGATAGCAAACTGTTTGAGAGAGTAGTATTATATGCCTTACATAAATAAAATTCTATTTTAATCGAATTCTTAACATTTCGTAAAGGACTTTGAAGTTAATTCTGTAATGCTGTTGTATTAATTTTGTTTTAATTTTAACCACTATTATGCATTAAAATATAACTGTTAGTAGTGCAGATTTTTAATCGATTTATTTATTTATTTATTATTTTCAGATTTTTCTTTTACCTCTTTTGATTTTTTCTGCTGCTTTTGATTAAGCAGATGATAAAATGTTATCAGAGATTTTTATTTTCACATTTCAGAATAAATGAAGCTGCAAGACTACATACGTATATTTAAAGATAGAATAAATACCAAAATAAATAAAATAAATAAATAAATAATGTCTTTAGATAATTAGTAATTTTAAAAATACGATGAGAAGTCCTTTTCAGCAGAAGCAAATGGCAGCTTCGAATACTACTCTCAACTGACCAAGTTCTTTAATCACACAATTACATTTAAACCTGTATAAGTAAAACTTAAATAATTTCTGTTTCATGCACTACTTCTGCTTAAAAAATAAAGAAAAAATGAATAAAGCAAGAAAAAAAAAATACATTTAAAAATAATAAAAGACATTAATTTTTCTAATTTTTCTGAAAGTTTTTGGATTGGAAACTTCAGTTACTCGTCGGAACTTTGTGGAAAAAAAGGGCTTATTAGCTGCTTGAAACCACGCGCATGAATTTTTTTCAGTGCGTTGAAATATTGAACATAAATTATCATTATTTCTGAAAACTATTGTACAGTTTTCAGCACAAAATCACTTTCTTTTCAATCAAAAATGACGTCATAAATTAGTCAGCATCCGCCTTTTGTTATGATAGCTTCGATAGGGAAATCTTTTTATTCTTTTTCCATGCTCGCTTTATACATAAACAATACTGACGGCGATGGCAGAAGACCTTACTTGTCTTTTATTGTTTGAGTTTTAGCAAAATAATTTAGAAACATATTTACTTCCTATCACCTGAATTTAAAATTTTTCTGCTATTTTTCACGTTGACTGTCGATGAATTGCCTGCTGTTTATTAGTATACAGAACTTACAAGAATACGATTAGTATTTGTGTTGTTAAAACAAAGATTTATAGGAAAACATTTGCAGATGAATTAAATGTAATGAAATGAAAGTTTTATGCAGAAAATTACCAGCTTCTGAGAATATGTAAAGTGCTGATATATTCATAAAGTTTCAGACTTTGTTCTATATCAGGGCTGGCTAACCCGCGGCCCGCGGCCCGCTTGTGGCCCGCCATGTAAGGTTCTGCGGTCCGCGACAAAATTAAGACAATTTATAATAGTTAGGAAATTTCTAATTTGACATCTTTGGTCAAAACATCTAAAATTAATAAATTGTTTCTATCCTTTCTAATGGAAATAGCGATTAAGGTAGCTAAAGAAACGTATATCGCGCTCATTGGTGTTAATACAATATTATCAGATCAATAACTGATTCTTACTTATGAATGAATAATTACTTATGAATGTATAATTATAAGTTTTTAATTGTTTTATAGTTAGTTATTTTGTAAATAAAAATATATTTAATACACATATTTTTTGTTTTAAATCCTCACGAGCCCACTGGGAAAATAATTACTGTATGTATATGGTTCATACATTTATACAATGCCTGTATGTGTGTAAAACAGATTTCCAATGCTGCCTGCCGAGAGCTTTGGATTGGACAGGCATGTTCTATACAATTGTTGTGCGGAAGTTCAACTATTTATAAGAATGCTTTTTTACTTACTAAATTTGCAGTTATTGAATAAAACTAATATATATATAAATAAATAAATAAATAAATAAATATATATATATATGACCGTTTATACACATCGAGTGTTTCAAATTATTTTATTAGAGGGCTATGTTTTTAGCTATAAACATCAGATACATCCTATAATAATAACAATAATAATTTTTAATGATATGAAATTACTTTTCATGATATACATTTTATAAAGGGCTTATCAAAATGTTAAAAAAAAAAAAAAAAATCAGTCCATAAATATAATTATGAAAATTTGGAGAAAGGAGGATATTTTAATTTGATATTTTATGATGTTACAACGAATACGAATTAAAAAAGCCCGGACAATTTAATTCAAAATTTGTTTGTTTATACAGCAATATTCCTAATAAAAAATTATAACAAAATTCTGTCAGAGATGGAATTTAATTTAGTACGAACTGCTTTTTTTTTTTTTTTTTTTTTTTTTTTGTGTGTGTGTGTGTTCTTCCCTATGTAGGCATATGATAGCTGTACTGTACACACCCGTACAAACAATGGTTCAAAAATTTCCGATTCAAGACGGAATTCTTATACCTGTATTTTTAATTAATAATTTATATTTATTTGCGCAGAAATTTATTGCGATTGTACATGATAAAATATAAAAATTATTAATAAAAAGTACTGGTGTGAGTGTTCCGTCTTGAGATGGAGGCTCTTGCACTCCTGCGTATAAACTCCCATTCGCTTACCTTTACTGGAAAAGATTACGTTTATTGCCGTACGGCCTGCCGTCGTATAGTGAGTTTTTTATTAGTACGTAAATCAAGGTCCGTAATTTTTAATCTTTTGATGAATTCTTTCTCGCTTTCTGAATTAAAATCACATTAAAATCCTCCATCCACAAACAAACCAAAGGAATGACATTAAAAGTTATTTATTTATTTATTTATTTTTATTTAGTTGTAAGAACGTGTGAAAAATAGTTTGCTCCATGATTTTCATGTCGATAATTTTTAAAAAGCTTCATTTAATGAAAATGACGCAAAAAGTAATATTTATAACCCATCTAAGAAAAATGGTTAATTCGATAATTTTATTTATTTATTTTTAGTACGGGGGACTATTAATATAATCTATGCATAAAACGTTGTCGCCAGTTTTATGATTGATTGAACATTTATTGAATAAATACACATTTATTGAAATCGAAAATTTATCGAAAATATAATTGAATAATTTGAAAGCAATGTTATACTTTGAAAAAAAATCTAATAGCCCTCCGTATTAAACTAAATTCTGCTTTTGCCAGAATTTCATCAAATTCTTCTTTTTTTTTTTTTTTTTTTTTTTTAAGAAAAAGAAAATTAATAATAATCAGCATTGAAACGTACAGTATCGAAAAAGTTGAAGAAGCCCTTTTTTGGACAAAAATACAGATTTTTTATTTATTTATTTACTGAATTTTTGAAGGATTGGACCTTTTATTTATTTATTTATTTATTTATTTATTTAAGAAATAAGAGACTTTTTTGTAACTTAATTATTTTACTACTTTTCAGCCCAATAGTTAGCAACCGATTTTTAAATGTGTAGATGTTTTTTACGGTAATTGTCCAATTTAAATAGAAAAAAATGTATCACTTTTTTTAAGGAGGGGGGGGGGCATGAAAGAAATATATTTTTTACTCAAATGCAAATAAATTTATTTCCTTTTATATCGATAAAAATTAACGTATCATTTTATTTTCATTTCTATTTTATTTTTTTCCTCTCCCCCTCTCTCGCTTTTTTCTGGCATCAACTTACTTTCTCTTTTCAATAATTTTAAAGTAAAAACGACGCATAGCTAGATTTTTTCTGATTAATAAGAGTATCAATTTTCGTTGCGGTCAGTTAGTGTACCTTTGTATAGCGAAAGGCACTGGTATATTCGAGATGAAACACAGCAAAGGATAACGATGTAGAATGTCTGACTGAAAGTAATAGTCATGTCGCACTAATAAACTATAAACAAAAATAATATTTTAGGATGACCTGTTGCATAAAACTTACATTTAATAAAATGAGGTCCTGTCTTTGGAAAGACATTTACAAAATAAATAAATAAATTTAAAACCTTTTTTTTTTTTCTTTGATCTGAAGTATCAGTAGGATTTCAACTGAAAATTTAAAAATATTTCTATATACAATGTCCATTTTTACTTTCTCTTACCCATAAGGTTGAGATTGTTGTTACCCCAATATTGTTTTTGGATCAAATTTTCGAAAGTGACTTTTTGTTATATTTACACGTTTTGAGGTCCCTTGAATGTGAAAATCATGTTTTTAGCGGTTGATCTCTGTGTGTGTGTGTGTGTCTACCTGTTATCAGCATATCTCAAGAACAAATAGCAGCAGAAAGTCCAAACTTGGTATTATAAATGTGTATCATATAGGGATGCTACACGAAGCTTTTCGTTGAGATGAAGCAAATGGTTTGTGTACAGGGATACTTAAGAGTATTCAGACACATTACGTCTATGGGGAAATTGCCGGTAAGTAGAGTTTTATCTCTATAAACTGCACTAAACTAAATAAAATGAATGTATATTTTTTATATGCATAAAAACATACCGTATATCAGTTTTTGCCGTATATTACTACTGTAGAATTATATTTAGGTGCACCGTGTGATGTGTACCTAATCTTCAAAAGGTATACAGGGCTGCAAACATTTAAGCAATAACATTCTTTTTTATTATTGGTGGAAGTGCTTTACTATAATATTTTACCATGTCCAAGAGAGCTGCTCAGGAATGAAAACGAATTCCTCATGCATAGACATATGATAAATAATGTATGTTTTTAAGCTAAATATTCATTGCTTGTCTTTTGTATATTTGCACGTTTTGAGGCTTCCTGATTACCGAAGTCAAGTTTTTTAAAGTTTGATCTTTGTCTGTGTCTCATAGAGAAACTTAAAAACGAATAAGTTCAGGACATCCAAAAGTTGTATTTTCAAATTAATATAAGTTTGTTGCTGGAAAAGTTTGGTTAAGACTGATAAGTTACAAGGAATGCTGCGTGTGGAAGTTGTCTGAATAATTTTGAGTGAATCTTTAATTTTAATAACAGATTTAAATTCTATATAAATGTAGGTATGGTAATGAAACGGGGGGTTGAGGGGTGGGGGGCAGCCCCCCCTCACACAGAGCTAATTATCATATAAAACTCTTCTGAAGCCTAATTTGAATTGTTTTAAAATAGGTTTACATAACAGCACTCGTTATGTTACCTCTTAATCTCCAACCTGTATTTATAGTATTACATTTCAGGGTAAGAGAAAGTCATGTGAGTGACACACCAGATTATTTTTTTTTCCAGGGCGATGGGGTTTTAGTAAGGAGTTTACTATAGTAATTTCGATTTCAGTATATTTAGTCATGGGTATACTTAGTATAGATATACCTTTTATAGAGATATATTTATCGCAAAAGAATGGCTACCCCAGGCGACTTTTTATTATTATTATTTTCGTTTCACTATTTCCATTGCATAAAATTTATAATAAATTTATAAAGCAGGTTCACTTGCGTAAATAGACCACACAAATTTTATTTTTTGGAAATAGTGTTACAAAATGGATATATAGTATTAAAAAAAAAAAAAAAAAAAAAAAAAATTCGCCCACGGCAATTCTGAAAATGGAATTCACTTATTACTGTATTTATTTTATTTTATTTATTTATTTCAAATAAATAAATAAATAAAAATAAAAGAAAGAAAGAAAGAAAAAGGCAGTTTGGATTTAGAAACAAACTTAAACTTGTGGAAAATTGTTAATATTAAAACTATTTTTAATGTATAATAGAAAGCGAACTTTTAGTTTAATGGCTAAGATTTTTAAGCATTATTTATTAATTTAAATTAATTTAAACAAATTCAAACGACAATAATTAATTTAAACGTTTATAGGAAGATCCTCTGTATTATGCATATTTTCGCATAAATTAGGGAAAAGAGTACATTCATAAAATCAAGGTTCAGTTATGCATACACTCACTATAAACAGGGTTATTCTACGGCAGGGGTTATAGCGCTCCTACTTTTTTTTATGATAGTTTTGTTCTACTGTAACGCCTATTTTTACAAGGAAAATTTTCTTTAAGGTTTTAATGCTTATAATACACTAAAATCTTCAAGAAAATTTTCTTTTGGAAAATTAGGATGACACTAAAATAAAATGATCACGGGAAAAAAAAAAGAAAAAAAAAAAAAAAGTAGGAAATCTCCGATTCCTGTTCTATGGCGGAGTTGCCAACTTTTAAAATTTATTCCACAGCATTTTTAAACACGCCTTTTTTTCATACCAGTAATTTTGAAGATTGATTTTTTTTCTTATGTAATCGTTGTACCATATTGGAGAGAAATATTCTACAAAAATTCTTGTGCGTAAAAGGCGGGGCTAAAGATGCTCCGGAATAAATTATAAAATTTGGCAACTCTGCTACGGTCATGTGAAAAACTTGTAGGGGATGTAGAGAACATCACAAGGATTGCGAATTGCACAAGAACCCATGACCGCAAATGTCATTTTAACCCTTTTTAAGAACTGGGTGTTTTGGGTTATTTTGAAGAATAAAATCCAGATGAGGGCGTGGCTCTAAAGTGTTGAATTTTTTAGAAAAAGATTTTACTTGCAAATGTTTATATAAAAAATATACATACTAATAATACTGTTTCCAATCGATGTACATATCGCACTGATTGCATTAATATGAACATCGTGTATGATTTTGCGAAATAATAGAGCATGTAGTAATTTAAAATTTATGTAGTAGGCGGAGTTACAAGTAACCAAGAAGATAGAGATATATCCATCCATAGCCTCCTAAACTAGATGCCTGTCGCGTTGCTCGTAAACTTGGCAACAGTTCAAGCGGTAGACAGCGCCACCTGGTACAGATTGCGTGACTTTTTTATTCAACTGTCACCAATAAGTTTAAGAAGTGATATATGGTATATATAATCGACGTTCCTTCGATTCTATTCGCCTTTTATGTATATCAACTCCCACTTAAAAAAATTATTGGGGGCTCTTGAATAAAAAAGTCGCACAATCTGTACCAGGTGGCGCTGCCTACCGCTTGAACTGTCGCCAAGTTTACGAGCAACGCGATAGGCATCTAGTTTAGGAGGCTATGATCCATCTATGAGAACTATTGACTACTCATGAGCGGTGTTGTCAGATCTGGTGGGTTTTTTATTCAATAAGCACCAATAATTTTTAATTGTAACGCTTGCCTAATCACTTCGAAGAATGATAATCGATTATGTATATCAAATATCGCTTCTCAAAATTATTTGTAATTATTTATACATCGATTGGAAACAAAACTGTTACGATGTATATTCCATTATGTAAACATTAGTATGTAAAATAAAAAATTAAAAAAAAAGCGGCATTTAAGAGCCACGCCCATATCTGGATTTTATTGTTAAAAAACAACCAAAACATTTGCGGCCATCGGTTCCCATGCAATTATCAAATTGTGTGATGATATCTACCTTCCCTCCAATTTTGTTCCACGACCATACAATAACCTTATATATATATAGGCTTAATGATTTCAATAATGTTTCATATGTTAATACTGCGATTCTGATTATACATTTATTACAATGATTAATGTATCTTTATCTGAAATGTGAAGTCAATATTATCTAAGAATTTTCGTCAAAGCTTCAGAAATAAATAAATAGTAAAAATAATTCAGGTGTTACACTACGAAATTCAAATTTAATTGAAAATGGAACGCGCTGAAATTACTCAACAGATGAAAGAAAAAAAAAAGTTTTTTTTATGATAATGCAGGATGGTGAAAGAAAATTCGTTGGTAATCAGAGCTTATCACGTATAAAGTTCTGTTATATGTTACTGATCTATGAAAATAAGGGAATTGGGTTATTTCAGCGGATATCCCGACCTTGACATTGTACGTCTAGTCGTCTGTTACGCACAGAAATAAAAGATGATCATTTGCAGAGTCAGCGTTTTTTTGCTTTGTACAACTTTTAAAAGAATTGCCATTTATTTAACCGTTTGTGGATATATGAAACTTTATACTGAAACTTAATTTACAATTATGAATTAAAAAAATAAATGTGTGTTCTTAAGAGTACACGAACGAAGTGAAATAGTATTTAGTGATTTTTCCAACATAATTTTAAAAACGATTCCATTAATTATATGAAATAAAAAGTAAAGTATGCAAAAACATTTAAGTGGATATGTATATTGCCTATACACAATATATGCATTATACACATAATATATTTTATATAGGGTTGGTGCTCCAGTGATTGGCATGCTCCAGTAATTGACCTCTATCCCGAAATAATTAATAAATAAGAAAAATAATAAAATCATATATTTTACATATAAGAATTTTAATATTTTATGTCAAACACTGGAGCATAGGGTGCTAATAACTGGTAAAATGAATAACTAGCAGTGTCAAACACTGGAACATAGGGTGCCAATTACTGATAAACCGAAATCTGGTAGTGTCAATTACTGGAACATTGAGTCAGTGACAAATAAAAATTCATAAAAAAAAATAATTGTTAACAAATGTATATGTTTTAACATATATGTGGTTCTGAATTTCTTTCATGCCATATGTACTAACTTAAGATTTCGAAAAACATTTTCTGATTACTAGAACATTAAAAACATCAGAGATTGCTCTAAAATTGTCAATCACTGGTACACTTACCCTATATTGTATATATTCAGTATACACGAATGCACTAAAATTTAAAAAAAATATATATATATATAATAACATAACTGAAAATGTATTTTCAAGCATTTATACTGATAACGTATCTGAATTCTTTTGTATGATACCGCACTCAAAATATTAAAAATTTTCATATAATTTTTTATAATAACCATGTTTTTGTGCATCTAAAAAATGTATATTAATTTAATTATGATGACAATAGTATCAATATGCACTTTTAAAATTCCAGTTTACAATATATTGGAATTCTTTCACATGTGTCTATACACAAGAAATTGTTTTAGATATACCGTTTACAAGAGGTAACATGCAACCTGGATAACATATATAAATTTTGAAGCATTCTAATTATACTTACAAGAGCTAGAGTGCGGTTATACAGATTTATATATATATTGAGAATAAGGCAAGCGAAAGTTTTATAAACTTTTTTTTCTTTTAATTTTGCTGAAATACTTAATTTGAAACTTTTACATGTATTATTAAAACAACAGTAATCAAATGGTTGCAAACCAAATAGGGTTTTCTATCTTAACCCTTTGTATCCCACAGGGACTTTAAAGTCCAATCAAAAAAATTCCTCAATATAGCCTAAATTTACTACAGGATTTCATTGGAACTTCAAAATCCCTATAGTTTAAACTTTCCCTATAATTAAGCTATAGCCTCCTAAACTGAATGCCTTCCGCGTAGTTCGGAAACTTGGAAACAATTCAAGTAGTAGACAGCCAACCTGGTACAGATTGCGTGACTTATTTATTCAACAGCCACCAAAAATTTTTAAAAGTGGAATTTGATATACATAAAAAGCGAATAGAATCGAAGAAACGTTGATTGTATATATCATATATCACTTCTTAAAATTATTGGTGACAGTTGAATAAAAACGTCGAGTAATCTGTACCATGTGACGCTGTCTACCGCTTGAACTGTTGACAAGTTTCTGAGCCACGTGGAAGGCATCTAGTTTAGGAGGCTATGGTTAAGCTATAGTTTAAGCTATATTTAATATGAGATGTTTCTCATGCAGCAAAGAAATATAATTAAAGAAAGTTTCAAACTATTTTTCCAAAAATAAAATAATTTGGGGTATAAAGGGTTAAGTAAATTAACTTTCTGAAATATTTTTAATTCTATTTTTTAATGTTTGCAATTTGTATTTTAATTAATTACAATATGTATTTCTTCCAAAATTTTGATATTTTTATTTATTGAAAAGTTATGATTTTTACTGGCATCAGTGGTTATATTAAACATAAATAAACACTTCCTTTGTTGTATATCGATATATTTCGATGTTGATTTTCATAATATCAAAGATGGGGGAAAAAAAGCGATTTTTTAAAGTTTATTTCGTAATTTCCATTTTATTATATTTTTTCTGAATTAAAAATGTTGTTTTCATCTTTTAGTTTTTAAATTATTTTTCCAAAACGGTTACATATAAATATTTAAAAAAATCCAAATTTTGCATAAAAATACTCGATACATAGATATAGAAACTCCCATAAGAATCCGATGGTAATATGGATTTCAGATATTTGTTGTAAAAATTACCCAAAAATGCTTTAGAATGTTATACCTTAATTATTATTAATTTTCTGCAAATAAGTAAATTAAAAACCGTACTTAAATGTCATTTTTATATTAATTTACAGTTAAAAAAAAAAAAAAAAAAAAAATGTTGGCACACAAATTACCAGCAAATAATTTAATTATGTTACTTTTTTTTTTTTCTTTTTTTGAAATGATCGCTATACTTAAAACAATCGCAGAGCTGCCAATCTCCGGATTTTTTGACAATAAAGACTTTTTACAATAAATAAATTTTGACAATAAAGATTTTTATTAAAAATTATTGATATTCAAAAATATGAAGCGTTGGCCATTTAGTTGTCAGTTTTGCAATAGTTACCATCTTTTTACGTTTCTTAGATACCGGAAATTATATATATATATATATATATATATATATAACCGTAAAAATAGGCAAGTATGGATTATGTGATATTGAAATAATTATTTACTACATATATTTTATTTACAATAAATTATGAAATTTTGAATATATATTCTAAAATGCATTTTATTTTCTCCTTTTCAGCTTGACCAGTTTGTGCAAGCAAAATTAACTCCAGGGAATGGCGGACCTCCATTTTATTTAGTGACAGACGGTCAACTACATTTACGGCAGGTCCTCCATCCGGAGGCTTGCCACAAAAACATTATCCTTCCAAATTATTATTATTCATTTTTCGACATTAGGAAAGAATTCAGAAAATTCTACCAATCAGAAGAAATACATTCCATTCGTGAAATGCTAGATTGTATCCTTTTATTTCTATACTAACCGATATTCATTACATGTTTTTTTTAATCACTAGTTATTTTTGTATTTTTTATACTGTTCTTCCTCTACATAGTTAAAAAAATCCAATACTTTCTTCTATTGACTATAGAAGAAAGTAATAAAATACAAGATTTAATTAAAAAAAAAAAAAAAAAAAAAAAAAAAAAAAAAAGGGTGCTATTTAGGTTAATTTAGTTGCAACTAATATTTTTAGAAATTTACTGCTAAGTAAGTTTCGCTATTTTAGTGAGCCAACTTAGTAGTTAGAATCCCTACTGATGTTATTACTAGTGCATCCAATGTTTTAAATATTTAGTGTTAAATTTCAACATCAGAGTTGTGTTTATTACTAAGATGACTCACTAAGACAGTGAAAGTAAGCACAACATTAAAGTTGTGTTCACTACTATAAGATGGCTCACTGAGACAGAGAAATTTAACAATAAATTTCTAATAATAATGGTTGCAGTTAAACTCACGTAATTAGTCCCCTCTTTTAGTGAAACGTTGGAATTTATTGTATTCCCCAGAGAAATAATTCCAATTGAGCTATGTCTGGAACTTAATCTCTAACAAATAATAATAAATAATAAAATAAAATAAAATAAAAATATATAAAATAAATAAAAGTGTAGGAGTCCTAATATTCTTCAGAATTGCAATGTATATTCTAGAGATACAGTAGACTTTCGATTAACTGAGAGCGTATTATACGAAGCACCACCGCTCCTCCTTCTCTCCCCCCCCCCACCCCCCAAAAAAAGAAATGAAATGAAATGAAATGAGAAAGAGAGAGATTTGTGCATATTATATATATCTTTTAAAGTTTAAAAAATTAAAGAAGGTATTTTTTCTAAATGAAAGGAAAATATGTTGTTAGTTATTTAAAACCAAGATAATCTACTCATTTGCAGAAAAAATTTTGTTAGAAGGTTTGAAAAAATTAAATTGTTCTGAAAATATACAAGGAGGCAGTTTCCATGCATGGATAAGCAAAAGTTGAAAACTAAAATGTTACGGAGTTAAAAAACGACGGTAGCGTGATGCCTGTCACTTGTGTTTCGAATATCAGAGTCTGGCAACCGATGAAAATAATTTTATACCTGAGCAAAATCTAAGTCACGAGGATGCATTGGCACACGCTGAGGCGTTACTTAATTACTTGGAAAAAGAAAATGACTGTAAGCCTGTTAAAAAAAAAAAAAAAAAAAAAAAAAAAAAACATCATGAGAAATTTGTGAGGCAAAATTCGTCGGTGAGTAAATGGAAACTGAAGACTTCTGTGTTTTCATGAGTTAGTCAATGAAAATCATTTCATGAGTTTTATTACAAAACAATGAGTTATTATTATTATTATTATTATTATTTATTTATTTTTTTGTAATACTACGTTTTTTTTTTCTTTTTCTTTTTCTTTTTTTTTTTTTTTTTTTTGTACTATATTATTAGTCTAAAACAATATTAAAATTTCTATCCATTATTTTTTTCCTTTTGTATTTATTAATTTATCAGTTTCGTAGTCTGTAAAAATTCCGCATTTTGCATCGTTAAAAAAAAAAAAAAAAAAAAAATCAGTATTTGCATAATTTCGATTATCGGAATTTAGTTTTGCGGATCTACACCCCGCGACAAAAAGATAGGTACAAAAGGTTTTTTTCTTTGATTTTTCATAAAATAATATTATCTAAATTGTGCTTATCATTTATTATTATCATAAAATAACACTATTCCTGGACTAATTTTTGTTTTAAGACTAATTTAGAAAAAATTTTAAGACTAAAATTTTTCTAATTTAAGACTACCCACCGCGACAGAAAGATAGAAACAAAAGTTTTTTTTTTTTAATTTTCGAATATGATTATTTCGAATATGATTATTTCGAATATGAATATTTTGAATATGATTCAAATATTTAATATGTTTTTGATATGATAATATTTTGTTATGATAATAAATGATCAGCACAATTTAGATAATGTTATTTTATGAAAAATTAAAAAAAAAACCCTTTGTTAATATCTTTTTGCCGCAGAGTGTAGTCTTAAATTAGAAAAATTTTAGTCTTAAAACTTTTTTAAACTAGTCTTAAAACAAAAATTAGTCCGGGAATAGTGTTATTTTATGATAAGAATAAATGATAAGCACAATTTAGATAATGTTATTTTATGAAAAATCAAAGAAAAAAACCCCTTTGTACCTATCTTTTTGTCGCGGGGTGTAAATATCTAGACATTTCCGATTACCCTCGTTAATTGACGGTTTACTGTATGCTTCATTACATCTCATCTAGAGAAAGAAAGCATGACAAAAATCTATGAAATTTTCTATAAGTGAAATTTAATGATTTAGTTGAAAAAGAAGTAGTGAAAAAAGGAAATTCATTCATTATAATTTTTACAAGTTGAAAAGCTAACACAAAATGCAGTTAAACCCTGCGTGTCACCAAACTATTTAATCTAAAGAAATGATAGTTGAATTGTTTTTAACTCCTTGAGGGGCAAGGTTTCTTTTTTTTATCAACAGCCACCAGAATTTACAAAAAAAAAAAAAAAAAAAAAAAAAAAAAAAGAAAGAATTGAAATTTTTGTGTAAAGTTATAAAAGTAAAAAATTTCTTGAAAAATTAAGGGATGATTTTTTTCGATTGGAAGTAAAAATTAAGTGATATAATTTATATATCACCACCTTTCAAAAGGTTGAAGATGAATTTTGAAACTCCATTTCCAGAAACAACTAAAATTTTACATATAATTTAATTACATTGTTAAATCCCTACCAACACACTTGTCCATAACACATCTTGAAGGTGTCCAGAGAATGCCTGTAGATATCATTTTCATCCATACGACATCCTGAGGATTCCATTTGGAGAAGATGTGCTGCTAACGAAAATGCAGTCTAACTTTTCACTAGAAAAATAGTTCCAACTTAGCTGCATAAACTAAGTTGGAACTAGTTTAGCTGCATAAACTAAGTTAGAAAAGCTAGCTGCAGCCAAGTTAGTCAATATTTTTAAGAACTTGGAGCTTGGAGCACTATGTTTCATCCTTTTAGTGGTGCTTACTACCAGAGTTGCCAATTTTAGGAATTTTTTTATTCAATATCTACCACTAATTTTTAACTGTAACGGTTGCCTAATCGCTTCGAAGATTAATCGACTATTATTTATATCAAATATCACTCCTCAAAATTATTGGTGATTATTGCATAAAAAAGTCCCAAGATTTGGCAGCATTGCTTACAACTTGAATTATGAAACATAGCGAGCAATATTTCTGAAAATATTGATTTCAATCAGGGTTTAATTTTCACTGGTTTGATTTTTTATAGGTTTTCAGGGTTTAATCTTTCATTTTTTTTTTCAGTGAATTATTACGTATTAATTTCGCCCGTGCTCTATACTGTCATCATTAAAATTTCGTAAATTTTCATTGGTCTGTGGTCACGGTCTTTGTTTAGTATTCCTTCATAGTAAACAACCTTGTCTTTGCTTAAAGAAATAAATAATGTGTCTAAGTTTGTATCGAGCCTGGACCTTTTCATTTGACTTTAAAATTCAGTTTGAATATTGCTTTTATTCTTTCAGCTATCGGCAGAAAAGCAACAATAATTCTCCATACGACAGCCAAAATAATTATCGTTATAAATGGAACTCATGGAAGCTCATTATGTATCGGAGACCCATTAGTCCACCATTTCTGATGAACAAAATTTTTTGAACTGTCATTTTCCTTCCGTACAATTCATATCATTCTTTACTGATAAAAAATGTAATATAATATGGCAGAGAACGTTTTTGTATATACCTCAGCTATCTATGTACTAATGGTTTTTTTTCTCTCAGTTAGAAAACAGTGAACAGGAATATTATAATCAACCAAAATGCAGTTTGAGATTTTACCTTTTACTGAGTATCAGATTGTATATTCAAATCAGAATATCATAACATGAGCAGTGGCGTCTCCAGAAAATTTTTAGGAAAGGGAAAATTTAAAATTGCAAAAATTTCGATAGGTTTTAGAAATTCAGTTAGACTCAAATAGTTGGCTGATTGATTGAATTCATGAACCAAGTTTGTGTATAAGCAATTTGCTACAACAAATTTGTATGCATGTAATTTAATATAAGACGTTTAAATATTTTACAACTTGTCATAAACTAATCCGAATCTGAAATATCAGCTGCATTCTACTTGCAGGTAAAAGTTAGTCAATATTAGGCTCTGTGATATAAATATCATTTGACAATTTACATTTTCATAGAAACTCTAATGACATAGTTTTAAAGTTCTGAACATAATTTGATTTGAATTTTTCAGGAGGGGGGAATGCCCTACATTGGCTCTATGTACCGACGCCCGTGAACATGAGCAAATTTGTTTAAGAAAAGAAAATAATCAGCTTAATCTGAAATTTTAAATAAAAAAATACAACAATACAATGCCTTACTGATTTTTGTATTATTTGATTACAGCTTTAGAAACAGGGATTAAAACTCATCGATAGACAACTTCAATGACAGCAACATAAGAGCATAAATTCTGAAGAACATAAAGACTCCCGCATATTAATTTGTTCAAAATTAAGTCCTAGTTGCAACTAAATTGGAAATATATCTTTGGCCATGATTCTATTTTTAACAGAGTAGAAAAATTTTGAACACTTTTAACCAGTGGAAGAAAACGAAAGGGTAGTTCAAAGTACAATAACCTCAAACAGCAATCGACAAGTTAATCCTGCTCAATTCTGACTATGTAGGATGCATTTTGAATTAGAACCCACATTTTAAGATTCTAAGTCATGATAAAAATTGAAAAATCCATGTACGATGCAAATACTTGATTTAGTTTATTTACCTTCAGATGATAGCACTGGTTTTTTAGATAATCGTAATCACCAAGTCTGTGTGTTTTAGTATTTACAGGTTAAAAATCCGTTGTTGATAAGACCAATTTGGAATCAAAATTTATTTTCACGTCAGTATAAAGAGAGATAACATCGGGTTAAGGGCGATATAGTTGTATATTTTTAGCATTGTTTTTCTTTTCTTTTCTTTATTTTTGTTTAGTAAAGAGTCGTACGGTTTTCTCAAATAATTATTTGTGTCATATTATTTAATTAAAAAGAAAATATAAGTAATAATATGTTTTGTTTAGTAAAGAGTTCTAGAGTTTCCCAAATATTTATTTACATAATATTATTCAACTAAAAAGAAAATAAAAATAGTAATATTAATAATTTTAGTATGTTTGATTGGAATTCAATAAAAATCATTTGATATTTTAGCGTTTAAGTATCAGCATTATAAAATTTAAGACACTGTATTATAAAAGAAAATATATTTTTTACGAAGTATGTCGGAAATATTTGCGATGTCAGCAATCGGTAAAGAAACATTAGAACTAAAAATTCTTTTTATGTAATAGTTTATTATATATATATATATATATATTTAAATGCTAGAATTTATAAATTGAAAAAATAATAAACAAACGAAGTAAACAGATATAATAATAAATATTAAAACTTTTTTTTTCCTTCAATAATATCTTTCAAAAATTTTCTGCTCTGAAATTTTCAAGACAGTTTTGTAAATAATGATAATAATGATAATAATAATGATAATAGCTTCAATATTATATTTGAATGTCTTGTCAAAGTTAGAATATGTCCAACCTATTATAATTTAAAAAATTTTATCTAAAAACTATCATTTTATCGAAAATCAATCATGAATCTGTTTCTAATGCATTATAAAATATTTTCCCTACTTTTCCTACATTTGAAAAATGATAATTTATCGTTTATTTTAGGGAAAACTGTGATTCAGAATGCTGATAAGAAAAAAAATTATTTTAGTAGAAAGTTTGCATTAGTTTTAAATAAACAATATTTATGGTAATTTATAGATACAATTTTAATTTATGATATTTAATGAGTCCGGAATGCTAACATTTTTAGCTTATTCTGTAACATTGTTAGGGCTCACACTTTTTTTCACAGCACTTTCTGAGCAGAGTAATTTTCTCTGAGATATATAATTACGATGAGATAATTAAAAATTTACTCTTCCAAAAAGACGACGTGAAAAAAAGGCGAGTACTTTCAATGTTACGAAATAAATTAGAAATGTTGATAACAATGGTAAAAACATGCATTAAAATGTTAAAAATGGATATTTAAGATAAGAAAAGATTCACTGTTTAATTTTATGTATTTTTAACAATATTAAGTTGTAATTCGTTATTATTTTATTAAGTAACAATACAATTCTATATTCATACAAATTCATTATTCAATGCTAATTTTTTTTAAAAATGAAAGAAAAAGAAAAAACTAGTATGTTGAGGCCATTACAAGACATTCTTCTATATAATCGTATACAAATTCACGCTGTACAAATTCTTTATTAAAATTATTTTCTATGATAAATTTGTCTCAGAAAAGTTTTAATACTAAATGCCAAAATAAAGTAAATTTTGTGCAGAAATCAGAAAAAATAAGATATTTGTTTCGTTAAAAATGAAACAAATCGATAAACTTTGTTTTAAATTATTACAAATCCCTTGTTAAACCATTCGTTTTAAGGGTATAGACGAGTTTTTTCGAACGATATCCATATTGAAATTTTACATGCACAGGAGTTACTTCCCCCTCCAGGTGGAAGCGATGCTTTTACACGCACGCATCCCCCCCCCCCCCCTAGTTTACTATTACTCTTATTAATAGTTCATATTAATTTTACAACCATGCATTAAAAATAACTCTCATACATACATTTATATGAAATTTTGTCCTATACTGCCAAGTTAAAAATTAGAAAAAAAAAAAATGATGTTACAGTGATTGTTGAGTGATTGGTCTCCAAATGTAATCAGCACCAGTTTAGGTCAGGGTCCAACTAAATATCAAGTTTGGTTAAATTTTGTTCATTGGTTTATGAAATACAGCGTCTACAAAAATCATGATACACATACACAGACTCACGAACATACAGACAGACGAACATTTTCTGAAAAAAGTCAAATGGTGTTCAGAACATCTCAAAACATGTAAATCCGTCGAAAACTGGAGTTCGAAAATTTTCACGAATCTAATACTTTCTCCTTATATATATATATGAAAGAAAGTAAAAATAAGTTTTCTAGCAACTTACACGTTTAAAATTTTAAAACACTTCTGCAATAAATTATGAGTTTTAAATTTAAGTTTAATAGCAGCATTTGTAAATTGTTTGTGAAATATATTAAGCTAATTTACATTTAAAATTATTTTTGTATGTTATTTATTTATTTATTTATTTTACTGGATGATCCTAAAACGATTGTTTATTTTGTATTCACTAAGATTAAAAGGAATTTATTTTAAAAAGTAATCCAATTTCACGTCTTTTCTCGAAAAATCATTCTATTGATTACATTTGGTTACATTCTATTGATTACATTGAAAGCAATAATATTGCACTGCATTCAACAACTATAAACTATGGTAAAGTACTTAAATGAAAACGATATCATCTAAATAAAATCTAGTATTGCAACACTGAGCAGTTCAATTCTTAGTTTTCTGGAAAGAATTTGAATTACGCGTTCTTTCAAAAACATAAAAATATTAAAAAATGAGAAACTTTGTTGTTTTACATGTCCGCAAGGAGTATATAAGTTATGTAATCTATAACATAAATGAAAAATATATATTTAAAATAAATTAAGCATAAATTGAGAGATTTCATTCTTTTCTTTAGTGCAAAATGAAAAGTAAAATAAATTAAGAGACAACAGTGGAAAATCATCTGCTCTTGCTGTAGCACATTTTCACAAAAACTTAATTTTTTTATAAGTTTTAAGTTCCTTTGTGTGTGTTTATATGTATTTCAGCGGACTTTTTAACTTATCTTTACAGCATTAATTATTAATCTTTGTAGCGTTAATAATTAGCAAGTTAAGTAAAGTGATGTTTGTTGATTTACATTTAACTGAAATACTTAGAAACAGAATTGAAAGTTTGCAATTAATGTAGAAAAATATTCCATGTTATATATTCTGTATATTTAATCCTTTTTGTTAAAGCCTCTTAACCAGATTTCGCTAGATTTATCTATGGAATCCGATGGATCAGCGGATTATTCCATGAGACAAGTTCAAAATATTGCAAAGATAGTTATTAGATTAGCTCAAGACGGTAAGTTTGCTTTAATTTTTATCGCTTTTTCTTGCTCTTGTTGCTTTTATTATATTTGTGTATGCATTTTTACTTATAATGATATTCTATCCCATACTAAATATGGATATGGATTTCTACGAGGGAAAATCCATAATAAATAAATAAATAAATAAAATTAATAAACTTGATATTTTCCAAGACATGTTCGGATGGTGCATCCCTCATCATTCACTTCATTCGGTTGTTGGCATGATTGATATTCTTAAGGGCCTGCTTCACTCACCGCCGCCGGAAGCCGAAGCTAATGTTATTCTATGGGAAATTTTTCTTTACAAATAACTTATTAACTAATACACATTTTTAAATTCTGTTTTCATATCCTGAAAATTCCCAGCTGTTAAACTGACGGACCTTTTTTAAAAAGTATTTTTTTAATTTTTTATATATTATTTTGAAGCTGCAAAATACGAATTTTCAATATGTGAATTTTTTTCATTTTGCAATTTCAAAATAAAATAGTAAAAATTAAAAAAATACATTTTTAAAAAAGGTCCGTCAGTTTAACAGTTGGGAATTTTTTGAGTGTGAAAACAGAATTTAAAAATATATATTAATTAATAAGTTATTTGTAAAGAAAATTTCCCCATAGAATAACATTGGCTCGGGCTTCCGGCGACGGTAAGTGAATAGGGCCGTTAAACTTTCCCTTTCTCCAATCACTAAATCCTATGCTATTCTATGGGGAAATTGGTTGCGAGAATTACTCATTACTTAAAGTACTTTTTTTAAATCCTCTTTCACATTCAGGAAATTCATAAATCTCAAATTTGTTCCTGATTTCCTCCAAAGTTTATATGTATATATTTTATTCTTAAAATTTCATTTTGAAGCTATAAAGTGTGAAAAATGCATTTAGCTTAATTTGTTCATTTTTAGTTAAAAAATAAAATATGAAAAAAAAAAAAATCGAATTTTGGAAAAGAAAAACAAATTTAACGATTGTAAATTTCCAGAATGTGAAATCGGATTAAATATATATATATATATATATATATATATTCTATAACAAAAAAAGCTTCGCACCAAGAAGGAGTAATGCAAACTGAACAAAAATTGACATACATACAGGTTTCGATGGAAAATGCAAAATTTTAAAGTTTGGCTGCCATCGGATGAGCATGCGACGCTGCAGCGCATCTTAACTGCGCAACTGGCAGAATATTACAAATGAGAATTTTGATTCCAGGTCATAAATTCTCCAAGAATTTTATTCCATCGTCTCAGAAAGACAGTAACTATGCCTCGCAATCAGGTGCGCAATCAACATGCGCAGATGTCAGCATTTGAGTGTAGTGTGTAGATGGGCTCAAAGAAGGCGGTTGGTCTAATCTACGATTTTTTTTTCACAATTGGATAGGAGCGGTTGGATAATATTGACAGGAATGGGTGAGCCATGGTCGAACACGGCGTCAGGGAGAAAACGTTCGGCCTAAAGAAAAGACAGAAAGTGAGAACCAGTCAATCGTCAAAGTGGTACTCAAAGCTCCAATTCATCATCATCATCATCAATCCTGCGTGCAACTAATACTTCAGTGGCTTCAAAGACCCTTAATAGGTGGCTCAGTGAAATGGGTTTGAGCTCAATCCCCGGATCTCTCTTCCACTGAGAGCGTTTGGAGCATTATAAAAAAGGTCCTACAATCAGCTCGGGATTTTACCAATCTAATGCACCAATTGGACAGAATTTGCACGATACTTCACAGGAGCACGTCTGCCAACTCTACCAATTATTACCAAGCCGAATAACTGAGTACCTAAGGGCCAGAAGTGGACTAACGCGTTATTGACCTGTGTACTTTGGGAGGCCCTTTCTCTTGATTAAATCATTCAAATTTTCTGAAACTGTAATCAATTGTTTTTCTCCACATGTACCAATTTTTGTCCCATTCGGATAACTCCTTCTTGGTGCGTCGCTTTTTTTGTTATCGAGTGTATATACATTAGGTAATGGATAATGCTGCTAACTAATTTCCTCAGAGAACAACTTGAATTTGACCTTCGGCGACGATAGGTAGAATCCTCTTAATATTTCTCTTGACTTCAATCTTTAATCTTAAAACTTCTTTACATCTCATCATTATGATTTTTCATAATACTTTTTTTTTAATTATTTATTTATTTATTTTCAAAAAAATTTTTAACATTTGAATGCTGATAAGTACTTTCAAGACTAAAATTTTCTCTGAGTAAATTTTATTTTTCATAAAATTTTATCAATTTAAGAATTGTATGTGAGAAAAGCAGTTTCAGATACCGTTGTAACAAAAAACCGTAAATTATTTTTAAGGGATTTTTTATTTTATTTTTTTTCCCACACAAAATCGCCCTAAATAATGACAGAAATTTTGTAACAAACAAGAACTTTTTTTTTTTCTTTTTAATTCGTTTTTAACTTTAAAATTGAGTAATCCATCAAATAGTGATTCAATTATAAATCAGGTTCTTCTATCACCACTCCTGAATTCTCATTTCCAATTGGCTGTTTCCAATCATTCTGTCTACACGTACTTAAATTAAAACAATTTAAAGAAAAAAAAAAAAAAATGTGTTCATTAGAAATGTAAAATCTACTAGTCTCTAGTTAAAAAAAAAAAAAAAATCTGTCCAGTCTTTCAAAACAACAGGTACTAGAGAGGTAGTCTCTCGTTCGTAGTATATTTACAAATACTTTGGCTGATTTTCGAGTTAATTTTTATTAAAACATAAAGATGACTTAAAAAAAAAAAAAAAGTTATTTGTAACCTAAATTAAAACTGGTTTGAGCTTTGTAAGTTATTACCGAGAATGCTGATGGACATCCATCATCATTTTTGAAACAATTTTCAAATTATACATAAAAAAAGCAATTTCGAATATTGTTGAAAAAAGTCTTAGCATCGAGTAAGAGGAATAGCTGTAGAAGTTTTACGTATAAAATTGCTGCTATATGGAAGGAAAAAAATTGTATCCGAAGAGTGTATGTTTTTTTTTTCTCTTCAACTTAATTTCATATTTAAAACTAACTAATTCATAATGGTTCTATTACAACATGAAATTCGTCTATTATCATTCTCATAGTCTTCGTCTTTCCAGTTGGCTGTTTCAAATCATTGTTTTTACACGAATTTATTTTCATTAATTTAGTGAAATTAAGCTTAAATTATCACTATTTATCCTTTCATCTATCATGTATAGTATATCTTTCAAGCAGGATAGGTGCAAAATACACATCCTTATCTAACGGCGAAAAAAGAAACTTCGGTCTATATGGTAAAAAGGATAATAAGACATTTTATTATTTTATTTTATTTTATTTTATTTTTACATTTATACTGTCTTAAAATGTGTCATTAAAAGACAAAACGAATTTGATTTTGCCCTCGACGAGAATTATAACTGATAGTGGTTTTTGGATTACGTATAAATCAGTTTTAAAATGTTCCAAAAATAATTCTGTGTTATAAGATATAAGGAAGCACATCTAAAATGAATAGGAGTTAACCTATTTCGTCTTCTTATGCGAAAATAAGAATTAAGTATAAAGACTAAAAAATATCTGGAGCGTATGAGATCCTGAATTCAATACAAATGTTTATTCTTCTAAGTTTTTTGTAAATCCCAGACCATCGCTGACTGCTTACTATGTTAGCTCTAGTGCGATATTAAACCCACTCAATTTCAACCAACCTAAACTTTTTGTAACTGCATGATTTGGAAAAGCAATGTTTGCTTTAAGAAAAAATTTAATGCAGTATTTAGTTGTATTTGTATTTTGATGTTACCCATACTATTGGACAACATATAAAATATAGGGACATAGCTTTTATATATAATAAATAAACAAAAGGAAGAGTATTAATAAATTTGACATTAAAATTTAAGGGGGAAAAAAATTATTCATTGCTACGCCAAATACATCGTTTTCTGCATTTTTGTTTCTTTGACAGTTTGTCTGTCCGTCCCATAGACCTATTATAAGAGTGGACGGGACAATGGCAACCTTTTTTAGTGACAAAGATAACTCATAAAAAGGTCATGTGAATGTTGATCTACAGGAAGCCAAACTGGCCGATATTGAAATTTACTCGTCATGCTCTAAACTCTGCTTTTTATTAAGCAGACGATATTTTCCCTTTTTCTTTGAAAGTTCTTTTAAAATTTTTATTTCATTTTAAAAGTTAGATTGTTTTGAATCTAAAAAGAATTTTATAGCAAGAAATAGTAATTAGATGTACTTTAAAAACCCCAGAAGTTATGTAAAATAACGATTTTATTTCACAGGTAAGATTCTTTTTAATATTTTATTATTTCGTTCTCTTTAAGTAATTATTTTTATAAAATGCTTATAATTCCTATACTTATTTCTCTAAATTGAATTAGTTTAACTACATTATATCTTATATTATTTCAAAAATGTCCATAATTATTTATAGGAGTTGAAATGAGTATAGACAAACCAAAGTTATAAAATCTTTTGAACTTTGTTAGATGCTAATAACAAGGTAAAAATAAAGTTTTGCAGCTGTAATATTTTACACTAGTTTTGCTTGTTGTATCTTTTAATAACGATATATATTTATATCCAAAATAAAAAATTGCCAATAACGCGATAAATGCCAAAAAAGGTAACATTTTTCAACATTCACATGGTTTCATCTTTGCACCTTTTTTTATATTCCCTTAATAATGTAATGCTCCGTCCACTCTTATAATAGGTCTATGGTCCGTCCAGTCTCTCAACAAATGTTTCCATTTTTAATATGGTAGTTTCTTACTCATGGTATTTACAAACACTTTTTCTTGTTTAACAGTTCATTTTTGGCTAGTACATTAAGATGACTAACAAAACAATTATTTGCGACCCAGATTTTAAACGGATTTGACTTCTGTAAATGACTGCGGATGCTTTCGAACGACATTGACATGGTCATTCTGAATATTTAATCAAGGTCAGATTCGTGCGAGTTGTCCATCGAAGGATAGCTTGAGAGCACAACACCCAGAGTGAAAAATGGAATGGGTGGAGTCTTTGTGATTTAAACTCGGATTCATGAACTGAGCGGATATTTGGTAGTACGTATGCGGGTGTTGTGCAGATTATTATCTATATAACCTGCGTGTCGTCTCACTAGATATAGGTACAGGTAATTTTGCCGTTGGAGTACGTGATCTTGCTCTTGAAAGGGAAGTGATGAAAATAGATTTATAGTTATGACAAACAGGTTTAAACTTGAGTGTTTAAACATTTTCTAATGGCATGTGTGATCATACACTGTCGATGTTTTCCAATTTGATTATTGACTATTAAAAAAAAAAAATGTATAAGGAATAGGCATTTTTTTAGCCGATTCAGCAGTTTTTTGACATATAACTTTTCGTAATTTTTTTTATCTTATTTTATTTAAGCTCTCATTTATTCGCATCAATATGAATATATTAAAAATGTCAATTCTAATATGTTTCTTTTTCTTTTTTCTTTCTTTTTCTTTTCTTTTTTTTTTTTTGTAATAGAATTTTCTCAAATCGTATATAACAGCACGATCTTACATTTTATTTAAAAAAAAAAAAAAAAAAATCAAGTTTCTACAAATATATATTTTTTTATTTTTAGTATAAAAATTACAATAATTACATAATATAACAAATAATTACATAATAATTTTATATAACAAATAATTACATAATAATTTTATATAACAAATAATTACATAATAATCTAATATAAAAAATAGTTACAAAAAAAAAAAAAAAATGAATAAACAAAAATTTAAAATCATAAATAATATTCTCTTTTTATGCAATGTCAAGAATATATATATATTTTTTATTATTCCGCATTCATCTACTAAATTATTGATTTAATTTTATTATTATTATTATTATTATTAATTTTATGGAAATACATAAACAATATACTATATATTAAAGTAATAATAATATGAAAATTGCATCACATAAAATGCAATATAAGTTAAAGTTAAATGTAAATAATAAATATTCAGATTTGCTATTGTGCATAACGTTCATCCACACTACTTATTAAATAATAATAATAATAATCCTATTATGTTTATACTATTCAATAACGTAAAGAAACTTTTACAAAACAGTTGTTTAGACTGTTATATGGGCAACGGCAATTCTGAATATTACGCTACATTTAAATATAAAATAATAAAAAGTTAAGTAAATGTTAAAGTTAATTAATAAGACAATTAATAATTTAATCTCAAATTTAATAAGACATAAACACCTCCGAACAAATATTAAAAATTACAAACATATATACATAAATAAATAAATAAAAAGCTCCAATATTAGCACTTATTTAGACTAAAATTAAAAATAGAACTTCTTTCTCAATTACATAAATTATTGAAAAACAAGCTTCAAAATAAAAACTGAAAATGTGCGTTTTTATAAGTCTATAATCACCAATTAAAAGTAATTAAAAATATAATTATAAGGTTATATTTTATCATTATAAAAGTATAATGAGACTTATATATATATATAAAAGTCAATACTTTGTTCACAAATACACTGTAAAAAATTTCTACAGAAAATTACTGATAATTATTTATCTTAAGTCTTATGTAAAATTACACAGAATAATAAACGGAGATGTTAAAAAATCTGTTTTATATATGCATTTTAATAACTAATATAAATTTAATTGATTATTGGCGAGAATATATTTGTGACTTAGAAAGCTTTTTATGTAAAGCAGAAACATTCATTTTTAATTTTTATTGAACATGAATGACATATATCAATTTTAAGAAATTCTGTAAATATTTTTGGACGTGGGAAACGGACAGACAGACGTATTAATTCAAATCATATTCATTCTTAAACATTGTTAGAAAATGTTAAAATGCTTAATAAAAATGATAATGGAATTCCAGCTATTTCTTTATGCAACTCTTAATATATCGGAATATTTTTATGCAGTCCTGTAAACCTTAATGTTAATTGTAATATGTATTATTGGGAGCATTCTTTTGTGCATAAAAATAACATATTTTAATTTCAATTAGATTCGTGCAAAGTAAAGTTATTAAAGTACGATTTATAGAAATATCTCTCGTAGAACGCAGTGCTTTGTAATATTTTCAGGTGTCCCTGCACACAAACCAGTGGTGGTATTTACTTTCTTTTCAATAGGAAACATCCCATAGTCATTTTGAATGAAATATTTCAATTTCATTAAAATTTGTACAAAATTAAAGGTTTTAAAATATGGTTTATAGAAATACTTCTCATAGAACGCAGTTCTTTGGAATACTTTTGGTTGTCCCTGTACAAAAACTAGTAACGGTATTTACCCCCATTTTAAATAGAGAATATTCCTTGGTAAACTTGAATAACACATATCAGTTTCAAGAAATTGCATTAACATTTATGAGATTTAGAACGCGGACAGTGCAATGACGAACAGAGAGACGAATAGACAGATAGACAAACCGAAGTCATAAACATTTTTCAACTTTGTTGGAAAGTGTTAAAAATGAAACATATTTACTCAAATTTTATGTATAATATAATACTTTTTTCCCCTAATGATCCAGTTCGCATTTTATAAACATTCATTACCTTGCAGTATTTTTCTGTTACATTATTTCTTGTGTTTTATTTTTCTGTTACAATATTTAACTCTTACATTATTTTTTGTGATTTACTGCATAATGTAACACTTTGAAAGAATTTCGTCCTGCATTGATGCATCAGCGTCAACAGTAATAGACAGCTGATTAATCGATGACAGTTTGTTTAAGGTGAATCTCCTGAGAATAACATAATTCTTCATTGTCTCTTAATAAATATTATGTCAGCCCTTATTTTCATAAACTGGGTCGCTCATATACGGCATGTTAAAATGTGATTTTATTTTAATGAAAATATAGAAATAAACATTTTAAATTATATTTAAATGATAAAATATATTTTTACTTTTCTGTCTATCTTTTTTTTTTCTTTCTTTCATGACTTTCTTAATTTTATATTGTTCGTCGTTTAACCCTTTGCGGCGCAAGACAATTCGGGTCATTTAAATTATACTGCCACCGGAATTTATGAACTAAATAAAACAAAAAGAAATTTTAAATTTCAAGGTTAAAAAAACGGCCTTTTCTGATATGTTATAAACGTAAATTTTTACTAAAAGTTTTCCGGGATGAATTTTTGCAGCTGGATCTTAAAGTTTGCGTCCTCGCAGCGAGGACACCGCGCGTTATGGGGATATGTAATTCAGGGTTATTTACTATGAAATTTTCATTCATGAAGATGCATCACCTATCGTCAGTGGCATCCAAACATTATAATATTCCATAGGTAAAATTCATAATTCATAATATAAATTGTTTATTATCCAATACATTTCATTAAAATCCTCTTATAAATTTAAAAATTATACAAACATTAAATTCGTTTAAAAACAATTAAGTTGATTGAAATATACTTTGTTAATTAATAAGTTTTTAAAATTCCGTTTTCTCTTTCGTAAAATTTACAATCTCAAAATTAGTTAATTAATTAAAAAAGTTTAAGTTAATTAAAATTCGCTTAGGGACAATTCCATGTAATGTGTCTTAAATTTAAAAATTCATATCTCTTACAATATTTTAAAAACTAATTTTAGAAAAGTAAATTATGAAATATTTGTGATATTGTTACAGAATACAAAGTAGAAAGCTAAAATATTGTTTTAAAGCAATAACAAAGCTGTTCTAGTATTTAATAATTTAAAAATAGTTTTTAGAATTTTGGGAATCTGCGATATTTTAACCCTTTAACGTTCACTACTTAATTTATTTTAAAAATTACTAAACTAATTTTAAAAATGACTTTTAGACACATAGCTGATCATAAATATTTAAAAAATAAAAATTAGCATTGTTCCTTTTCGAGAAATTTTCGGTTTGAAACGTCTGTAAGTAAACCTTATTAAAATCAAATAATATTTAATTTAATAAATAAATCACTTTATAAGCAAACATTATCGACAACAAAAACTCGTAAAAGTTGCATAGATCCCAACATTTCAATTTATTCCTGAGTATTTTAACCCATTGCGGTGCAAGGTAATTCGGATCATTTAAATTACACTGCCACCGGAATTTACGAACATAATTAAAATAGAAGAAATTTTAAATTTTCACGTGAAAAAAAAGGCCTTTTCTGCTGTGTTATAAATGTAAATTTTTGCTAAAAATTTCCGGGATGAGTTTTTGCACTTGAGAATTAAAATTAGGTGTTCCATCAGCGGGAACACTGCGACTGAAAGGGTTAAGGAATGATTCTGAGTTAATTAGCAATTATTTTTCCAATTGGATAGCTTCAAAATAAAATGGGATATTTTTCTTTTTCTTAAAAATAATAATAATAATAAATAAATAAATAAATAAAGTCCAATATACAAGGTTGTAAATTTTCTGAATGTAAAGACGGAATTAAAAATACATATTTACATATGAGTAATTCCTATTACAGATTACAATAACACGGGTTTTGCTGTCGGTGGTGATAGGTTATGCGTCACCTTAATGTAAATTGGAATGGCTGAAATCATTTACATTTACTTATATTACCTATGCTATTGATGAAGTATTGAGAGATGTGGGAATTAAAAATGATGTTTTATTTGTGTTTTACATTTATTTATTTATTGAGTACTAAACCCTGGGGATTTAAATATACACATAACACCTTAACGTATCCAAATTTTGATAACACTAAAATAATAATTATTATCTGTCAAAATATTGAAGCAAAATAAATATTTAAAAAGCATTTTTTTGGTATTACATATTTTTTCACTATATATATATATAAATAATACTTTTCTTTTGAAATCGTTTTCAAGGGAAAATTATTACAAAAGGGAAAAAAATACCAAAATTTTCTGAAATAGCATTATATTAAAAAATCTAAAATAACGCTATTTATTTGCCCGACATCTTGGTAAAAACGACAAAAAGAGCCAACTAGACGTGGGAGTACATTTGGTTAATCTAATATAATTGTTTCACACATTATAGATATTACGAATAACGAAAAAAATAAATAAAAATACATATCTATATACTAATTTTTTATAATACCTTGCTTCCCGATAAGGAATATTTTTTTAATCTAAAATACAATGATTAAGGTTTTTTCTTAACCCTCCCCCTTAACATTTTGATATAATTTATTAAGCAACATACTATGGTCTTATTCTTTCAACAAATTTTTAACAATAAAGTACAAATCCTATACTCATCTTAACAACTGTTATATTTTACTTTATTTTTATTTTTATCTTTATCTTTATCTTTATTTTTATTTTTAATTACTTTATTTTTATTTATTTATTTATTATTTATTTTTGTCTTTTTCACATAGATTTGTAAGTCTCAAATGCTGTGCACTTCAATACAAACAACATTTTTATATTTTAACATCGTGTAATGACGATTCCATTAAGATGTCCCCTATGCCATTTATTTGTTGCTTAACGTATGCACTATATTCATATTATTTGTTGCTTAATGTGTACAGTATATTGTTTTTTAATATGTACGCCAAATAAAACATACATTTTTAATTTTTTTTCCAGGCCACCCAAATCGTTTAGTATTTAAGTAATTCCATCAATATTCCATAGTTTTTTTTTCTTTTCTATGTTTATGGTGATGCCTATCAGTTAACTTTTTTGAGAAACTAAAAATGTAACATTTAAGGTTTATAATTTTTAAAATGCTGTGTTTTAAAAACATCTTGTGACTTTGTAAAATATAAGGGGAAAAAATTAATTTGAATAAACCAATTTTTGAAATATTTTATTTTATTTTATTTTATTTATTTATTTATTTATTTTTTTAGATTTCTCTTTTATGTTTTATGTTTTATGTTTTATTTTTATTTATTTATTTATTTTTATGAAAATAAAACCGCGTTATTACATTTCCAGAAGTAATAAAACTAACCAAAATACACATTTTTAGGATCAAAGGTACTAAACTCACAGAAATATGTACTTGTGTTCAAAGGCTATTTATTTTATTATTTCATTTATTTTATTTCAATAATGAACTAATTTTACGCATTAATAGACCACATCACATTTTACTTGATTCAACTAAACGAAATAGTTTAATCAATATTCATTATTTTAACCAAATATACTATATTTTAGATCGAAAAAGGCTGAATCAATTTTTAAAATAGCGAACACTGACCGAAGCAGGAATCAAACCTTAGTCCTTGGTATAAGTGGCATAACATGCCAGAGCTACTTATTCGACAGTTGATCATTACGTATTTGCTGGTTTAAAAAAGGAGAATAACTCAACAGTCTTCAAATACCGTCCCAGTCTTCCGGATAAATTTATTAATAATTATTCAACTCTAATACAGCATTTATATTGTTTAGACCAAATGTATTATGTTTTAAATTAAAACACTTAATTACTTCTAACAGCGGGAAAAAAGTGACCAGGTCAGGATTTAAACACGGGTTGTTGGCATACGCATAAATTATTTATTCATTGGTGTCTAGCGGTATTGTAATTAAATAGTTATTAAAAAATCCTTTCGCAGAATTGTGTCGTTATTTGCAGAATAGATGTGTATTTCCATTTTTTAAATAAACTATCGCCCAGGTGTCGACGGTGAGCTAAATTTGTAAAATTCTAGCGGGTTATATCAAGAATTGATTCCTGGTTTGGCTTGATCGCTTTTCCCTCTTATTAACCCTTTCAGGCAAAAAAATGTCACTCATTTAAAATAAACTACTACCAGAATTTACGAATAGTTCTAACACAAAAGAAATAAATGAATTTTTTCCTCTATATTATTAAAGTAAAAATTTTTAAAAATTTCCGGGATTAGTTTTTGCAACTGGGAGGTAAAATTACATAGGGTATAATATATTCCACCATCTCTGGAAGGGTTAAAATTAATTAGGCCTTTTTAACATAAATGCATAGTTGCCAACTTTTAACCCTTTGCGGCGCAAGACAATTTGAAACATTAAAATTATACTACCACCGGAATTCATGAACTAAATTAAACTAAAAAAAATTTTAAATTTTGAGGTTTAAAAAACCGGCCTTTTCTGATAAGTTATAAACGTGAATTTTCGCTAAAATATTTCCGGGATGAATTTTTGCAGCTGGATCTTAAATTTTGCGTCCTCGCAGCAAGGACAGCGCGCGTTAAGGGGTTAAGGAATACCATCATTATTTTTTAATTGTATATTTCAATATATTTAACTATAGATTATTACTAAAAAATTGTCACTAAAAATTATATAAAAAATTACTGATAATATATCTGCTGGTAAATCTGGAATATTTGGTAGTTATAGAAATGCTTTAGGGTAAGTGCACCAGTGATTGACACCTTTAGAGCAATCTCTGATGTTTTTAATGTTCTAGTCATCAGAAAATATTTTTAGAAATCTTAAGTTAGTACATATGGTATGAAAGACATTCAAAACCACATATATGTTAAAATATATACATTTGATAAATTTTTTTTTTTTTTTTTTTTTTTAGAAATTTTTATTTGACACCCACTGAATGTTCCAGTAGTTGACACTGCCAGTTTTTCCTTTTATTAGTAATTGGTCCCTATGTTCCAGTGTTTGACACGGCTAGTTATTCATTTTACCAGTTATTAGCACCCTATGTTCCAGTGTTTGACATAAAATGTTAAAATTCTTATATGTAAAATATATGATTTTATGATTTTTCTTATTTATTAATTATTTCGGGATAGATGTCAATTACTGGAGCATGCCAATCACTGGAGCACCTACCCTATATTTTATAATTTTATCGAACGAAAATAATCAGAAATCATATATTCAGATTCATCTAAGTTATATTATATATTTTATTTTTAAATGACCCTCAAATGCAGAGGTATATCTTACCATGCCATATTATATCTGCCAATCATAAGCATAAAATTGTTAACGTCCCTTGAAAAAATGCTCCTTTTTCCACACCACTTTATTTATAGAGAAATTTTCTCTAAATTTTGTTACGGTTAAATAAGAAAAAACATTATTCTAAAAAGTGTCTGGTGTGGGGAAAAAAAAAAAAAAAAAAAAAAAAAAAAAGGGCGGGACAAAAATTTTTATATTTCATAATGAAATGGTTGCGATGGTTGCCAGCTATGCCATATAGATCATATAAAAATGCATTGTACAGAAACAAAGCTCTTCATTAGATGAAATGAAATAGGCTATAAATGCAGCATTTAAAACAGCGATCGACGCTTTTTACTATTAAGAGAGTATTACTTTGTTTTTGTTATACAAAAGTTGTTTAATTTGATGGCAATACCACTGTACGTAATGCTGCTCGATTAGAACGACATGGGATGTCGAGATTATTTCTAGGCTCAGCTTAACGCTGCAAATTATAGTCTTGCTCAGTGTCAACTAAAAATTAAAAAATGTTTTTATTATAGCCTTCACTGATCTGAATAATGCCCAATTTCATCATATTACTTTAAAAAAAAAAAAAAAAAAAAAAAAAAAAAAACCCTGAGTATAACCTGTTAAACATTTACTCAAACTTATCAAATATCCTCTATATATTACAAGCAATCTTGTATACAGACATAAATTATAGTCAAATGTTGTTCATCTAACATGGTCTTCATACTTGCCTCGTCATTTATTTTATTATTATTAAACAAAAACAAAATCGAAAATATCCCCTATGCCAACTGGAAATCAAGCACTATTGCTATCATTCTATGAGAAATAACCACCATAAAAAGACAGAGCTGAAAAGCAGCTGGTAGACTTAGTTTCGCGGAAAAGCGTGTACCATAACAACCTGTGCCTTACCTGTACATGCTGGTGTGTGAGGGGGGTGGAGCTTCGATGCTACAGGTGTATGATAGACAAGGGTACTGTCTCTTTAAGCAATAAATTTGATTTCGGATTTCATTTGTGTTTAACATTTTTGTGTCAGTGAACAAAACTCACAATCGGTAGCTGTCCTTTTTTTTGTTTATTATTTTTTACTGTTTAAAGCGTGACTTTTCAATAGGTCAGACTACATTTAAAAAGTAATGGTTTAAAAGCTTTAAAATATGGATATATGACTACGATGATACCTTCGTGCATTTGAGTAACAGATCACAATATGAGGAATATATATATATATATATATATATATATATATATATTAAATCACTAATGTAATAAATTTTATCACTGGATCAATGCATTAATTGTTTTCCTTAAAAACATCTAAAACAGTTTTCTTTAAATTGTGAAATATAAACTTAGAATTTAAATAGCAAACATAAAAAAAGAATTTAGATTGATAGTCCTTTAAAGTTTATTGATAATATTTGCTCACTAATGGATAAAATGTGTAAAAGTAAAACAAACACCAGTCTCTATTATTTCAGAACAGGGGATTATTTTCGAATTTTCAAGCACGTATTCGTACTCTTTTCGTAATCTTCCTATAATTTAATCCGAATAAAAATTACGAAGTGAATAAAGGAGATTAAAAATCCAAACGCAATCACTTCTGCTCTAAGATGTTTATATTTTCAATTTAGCGTGATTTAATATCTAATTATAAAATTCTGGTCATTGAAATTATGCGGAAAGATGCGTACCATAAAAATAAATATTTATTTTCATAAAATACGTATTTATACTTGCCAACATACTAATTAATATTCCGTAGTATTGTTAGCTCCGCCTTCTTTTTCACACCGGTATCATTTTAGAGTTTTTTTTTTTTTCCCTTATTTAATCGCAATTGCATTTGGAGAGTATTACGATAAAAATTTACTGGTGTGAAAAAAAGGGCGGGACTAAGAACGCTACGAAATATTAATGAGGTTGTTGGCAAGTATGCTTGCATATAAGTGAACAATAAATGTAATTTAAGTAATAAAAAATAATGTATGAGTATAAAGTTACTATACATATATGTGTGTATATGCACATAACTTATTTGAATAAAATGAAAAGAATGAGAACGAAGAATAGATAGTCGAATAAATCACCACAGAAACCCTATATAAATATATATATATATATATAATACGTATACAATAAATGAACTACTAAACTATCTAATCCAGTCCAATTAGCAACAATAAAAAACATTTTTTATTCCATGTCCTCTTTTTTTTACTGACCGAACATATATATATGTAAGAAAAATATTATAATCCATTATAATCATGTCAAAAATCTGACTTTAAGGTTTTCGTGTATCTACACTTTTGAGTTACCCTGAGTTTATATTTGCTATTTTTACGATAATGTGCGTACGTGTGTGTGTGTGTGTGTGTACGTTTGTATATATGTGACTGAGTGAACACGATAACATCTAAATGCTTTGTTCGACCGATCTGAAAGTTGGTATGTATATTAAAGGTCACCGTAGCACAAACTCTATTGCTTTTAGTGAATCTAGCGCTTATAGTTTTTTTTATAGGAACACATGGAAAACTTCTTTATCATTATGGCCTATGCGCCCAAATTTTCTAAAGTGTGATAACGTCTAAATACCTTATTTGATTGAACTGAAAATTTATACAGATGCTATAAGTCATTGTCGTACGAACTGTATAGGTTTTGATGAATCTAGCACTCATGGTTTATTTTTACAGAGACACAAAAAAAACATTCCTTATCAATGGTCTATGAGCTCAAATTTTTTAAAGTGCTCTCTCAGAAATAATATGCTCAATTTTGACTATTCAGATATCCTCGGGCTTAACTTCGTTGTTTTTGACAACCATTTCGTCAAGGGATCACGTGATTTTTGAGGAAACGTGAACTCTCAAATATTTGACGAAGCTGTTTACTCACAATAGCATGTGCTAGCTTTCATTACCGCCATATTGATTTTTTTTCCTGTGTTGTTTCGAATTTACGTTACAATGACTTTTATTTGCCGGCCTGATGGTGCGGTCGGTAGGGGCTGCCATCTGGATTCCCACGTCCCGGGTTCGAATCACGGTGCGGGCATGGATGTTTGTGATACCCTATGTCTACAAAATATTGTGTGCGCTTGTTTCTGTGAATTTCTCTGAATATATGGATCAATTGAGACAAAAATCATTGTAATTATAGATCTCAAAGCTGTCAAATAAATGTCCAAATGATTTTTATTTGTTTGTTCTGTTTTATTTATATTTTCATTAAATATAATTAGGATTTAATGCCTAAAGCAACGAACTTACAAGTAATTTTATAATTCTATAATTTGTATTTTATTCTGTATCACGAAACTAAGATGAAAAAATGTATCTTTACTTTTGACGAAATTCGCATGTTCAAACAAGTGACGAAAGTAATTTTCTCAATTTGACGAAATAAGAAGGAGAAAATATTGTCAAGATGATTACTTGGCCGTCGTAAAAGGAATAATATTTTTGTTGATGGCTTTGGCTGTAAAGTAAAAACATTATTAAAACTGAATTTTAATTAAAGATCCAGGCTCGGAATTAACTCAGAGACATATTTTGTTCTCATGCCAGTTTATTAAAAATATTCCAATTCACGTGACGATAGTCAATTAAAAGAACACAAGTTTTTTTAACGAAAACATTCTGGAGTGGGGAAACAGTACGGAGGATCAGGTCGGGCCCCAGGCCCGAATCACTCTTGAGGCTTTACATCGTTGATAATCAGAAAGAAAGTGTATGCTCCTAAACTGAAGCAAAACAAATTACAATGCATTTGGCGTTGAATCATACACGCCAAGTTCAAAGTTTAAGACAGAGAATGGTTGCATTACGTTAGGAATATTCATATGTATATTTTCAAAAAGTGACGAGTAATTTATTGACCGTTGTTAGTGAATGTTGGCATGATTTCGCCAAGCTTTAGACCCTGGGAAAGTAACTAGCTAAGCAAATATTCTATTTAACCGTTGATGTAAAATTGGTGACAAGAGGTTGCAGGAGTTACATTTCGATGTAAGATTAAAAGAGACCGAATTAATTATTTTCTAGTTTCACAAAACAAAAGGATAGAAATAAGACAAAACATTATCATCTACAGAGCGAAAAGAATTTTCAGTACGTTAAGCTTGTTAAGTGAATACTGGGAACAGATCAAAGATTTTTGTTTCAGTTACATTGAAAAAGACATGAAAGGGAAGATATAAAAATTAGAAAACGCATATTGTAAATTTCTTATTTATAGGTTAAAAACAGTTATTCCATTATATTTTAAATAGTTGATTTAAGATTAAAGAATTTAATTTATAATTTTATTTATTTAGAGAATTTACCTATCTTTAAAAGGAAAAATATAAATTTTACGATATGTGATAATCTATATCACAAATATTTTTTTTATTTTTGACGAAATTCGTATTCTTAAATAGGTAACGAAACAAATTTCGTCAATTTGACGAAATGTTCGCTCGGAGCATATTCCTAGAAAACACTTTCGTCAAAAATGAAGAAATTTTCGTGAAATTTGAGTATCCATTTCTGAGAGTGTGCGAAAGCGCCTAAACGCCTTATTCGATTGAGATGAAAATTTATACCCATGTTATAGGTCACTATTGCACGAACTGCATAGATTTTGAAGAATAAAAAACAATTTTTATTGTGAATGCAAATTAACTTACTATTATATAGAGCAGTATTATTGTATCTTATGCATTTATTCGAATTCCAATTTCTTGAACCATTTTATAATAACTATCTACACTATAATAGATTCAAACTACAAATCTTTCCCTTAAATAAACTACAATGATACATTGATTCCATTTGAAATATTGCTTTGTATGTTGGCAGTTATTTAAATTTTGTGGGGATTGGCTCACAATTACCAGCAAGTAAATTGTGACATAATCATTATTTATTTATTATTTTAGTATATATTTATGTATACTATACTACACTGTATACATTTTCAAGGAAAGTATCTGTTAAATTTTCGGCATTAATATTAGATCTATCATTGAATTCGTATTCGATTTGAATGTCCGCATGAGCAGTTTCGGTTTGATCCATTTTGTAATTATGGTTACTTTTATAACCTATATTAAAAGGATGTTTTCTCTGGAAAAAAAAATCTGTATGCTGCGTTCACAGGAAATTTTGTACGAGTTCAAACTACTCTTTTATGGATAAAAAATTTAAATTAATGACATTTTACCTGAGAGTAGAATTTCATTATTACGCTCTGTCATCCTGAATAATAACAGCTTTTGTTTTTAAAGTGGAACCATTCCAACAAATAATGACAGCATATAGTAATTTGACTGCGACGAATACCAGCTTATTTATGTATTTTTTCTTCCTTTAATTGTCCACCTTTAATTTTTAGTTATCCATCATAAGGACTTAGGTAATCGTGAAAATTTTCTCCTTCGATTATTTGAAGTTTTTATATGTTTTCAAGTATAAGGAATCCGAAAACAATAAAATCAATTTTATGTCCTCTATATTTTAGGCAGTTTTTTAGTGCGTTAGTTTCTTGATCTGTGTATATATTATCTCATAAATGAATGATAGCAAAGATGTTGGTCCAATTTTAAAATATCACGTATGATCTTGGTAAGAATCATACTGACAAGGAAACATTCAAAAGGAGATCAAAAGGTCTTCAAAAAGAATTGAAAAAAATATATGTGATTCTACTCTTCATAAAACACCAGAAAATGAAAAAAATTATCGGCTGAAATTAATTACAGCGATCACAAAAAGTTATCAAAATTAAGCATATTTGGCGATTTCACACTGCTAGGCGATTGATTTTAAGTACTTGGCGGAAAAGCAAAACACGGTTCTGTTCGTACACGGCAATCTCGGTGCTAGCAAACGTATCGAAGAACGCTAAATCGCCAAATATGCTTAATTTTGTAAATTTTTTGTGGTCGCTGTAATTCATTTCAGCCGATATTTTTTTCATTTTCTGGTGTTTTATAAAGAGTAGAATCACATATATTTTTTTCAATACTTTTTGAAGATGACACCTTATGAATGTTTCCTTGTGAGATTATCAATTTTCTAATTTGAAAACTTTGTAACTTTTTTTAAATTTCAGATTTCCTTAACATAGCAGAATAGAGCAATATTTGTAGAACACGGTAACTTTTCGCATAAACGTCTATTATTAAGACTATTGCTGCGGAAAAAGTATGGCAATGCATTAAAACTAAAATACGATATTGATTTTAATATTTTTAATCAGCAAATAAGATAATGCAATGTATCGAAGAAGGGAAGGGTAGCACAGTAGGTGAGCAATCTTAATCTGAGACCACACCAAGTGGTCGGCCGAGTTCATGGCTTTTAACATGAATATAATAAAATCTTATGAGAAAATGAATCTTGTAATAAAATCTTATGAGAACAATTCTGTGATGTAGAACTGAGTTCACCTATTCCAGCTACATTAACAAAGCAATACTTATTTTATTCAAATTAATATCGTGATTATGATATTTTATGTTTTCAATTTCTTTTCCATTTGCAACTAAAATTTACGTTTCAAAGTACCTATGTAATTACGTTTAACTGTTTGTTTCACCAATTATAGTGTAAAATGTCTTATAACAACCACTTCTTCTGAATGTTTTGAACAAATGTTTTTGAAAAACAGGATTTTTAACTCGTGGCCTGATGACTGACATATTAATTAAAAGAAAATTATTATACTTGTCTATCTCTTTTAGATACATTGTAACAGTTACGTCCAGAAAAATTACATATAAGAGTGAAGATATAATCTTAATTATACGTATTCTTATATTCATGTAATAACCACTATTCTTATCCTAATTGTATGTAAAAATGCACATGAAGTTAATGAAATATATTTTTGTAATTTAAAATACTACATACATATAATTTCTTCAGTTTCATGCAATAGATGAAATGGATTCTCTCTATGATCTATGGCATTTGCAATAATTATCCTGTCGTATTCTCATTACAAAACGTTCGTCTTTGTATGTAATTTTAATATTCTCTTCCATTTCGTTTTCATAAATGTTTTATTTAAAAGACAGCTTTCACTGACGAGAGTATTTTATTTGTACTTCTTTTTAAATTATATCCTAATGATAAATTTAGTTCACACATATACTTGGTTGTTCAAAATAATGGGGCCAAAATGAATGGGCAAAGCTGGCATACAAAATAAATTAAAAATCCTTTATGAACGTGTGATCTCAAATGCTATTCAGAACGGATAGTAATACGTAATACAAGGAAGCAAATAAAAATCATCCTACTTCATTCTATTTATGCAGTATACACACGCATGTTATAACATTTATGACCAATACATGAAAGATGGAATGCTCAAAGTTTTTTCCAGACGCATGGAGACAACATATTACATCGACGCTGCAATGAAATAATGTGCCTTCTAAAAAATTCTGATAACATTCCTTGCAGCGTTGATATAATGTTATTTCCATGCGTCTAGCAAAAACTTTGAGTATATCCTGTATCAGTATTCGTTGTAAATGTGTATTATGTGCGGAAATACTGCTCAAATAAGTTGATTAGGATGATTTTTGCTTATCATCCTTATATTATATATTAATATTTTTATTAAAAAAAAAGCACTAAATCATGAAAAAATTTCACCATCTTATGGTTTCATCTAATGTAGCACCAAGGTTAGATTCGACTAAGGACCAGGTCATAGCAGAATATTTCACTATCTTGTGTTTATAACTACTATAGTACAAGGTTTTGGTTCAACCTAGCACAAAAATTTTTAACAGAATAGTTTATTTTTTCTTTTTTGTTTTGTTCATTTTCTATATTTTCTATATTCTTTTAAGTATAATAAATAAATTAAGTATTTATTCATTAAGTATCAGTTGAACTTATTAAAGATAACAATGAATATTTACTATACTACTTATCAAAATCGAGCCAAGTAGTATATTTTTTGTTTGTATTTTCTAATTCTTCAATTTTAAAACTCGCCATCCATTTTATTCACAATATAATTTTTTTCACCTTCACATCTCATTATTTTTTTGTGTTCCACCTAATTAAAATTCTACAGGTTTATTGGCATACACATGATGCACGAGAACCAGACATTATTCGCCAGACAAAATAAATTCGTAACGTATTATTACCAGAATCTTTTTTAAATCGAGCTTCAAGGTGACATATAAACAATTAAATTGACTGTATAAAAATACAGAAAGAGAAAGGTCAATAGGAGACGCTAGAAGATACGTATATGGCGCCTTAAAAACTTTCACTGGCGTCTTATTTTTGCATTTATTTTAATCTTTGAAAAATAATTAAAAGAAGATGAAAAATTATAATGATCATTACGATACGTCCTTTAAATAAAAAAGCGTCGAATGGTAATTATGGAGAGGCCTTGTCAGTCAACATCGGGTATCTTTCCTGAAATGTTAAATCTAAGGGTGTACGTTACGTTAGTATTTTAATCCTTTAGTGCAGTGGTCGCCAACTGGTAGTCCGTAGACCACTAGTGGTCCGCGAAAAGATTTTGGTAGCCCACAGAAAAATATTAATTTTATTTAAAATTTTCAAATGTTTTATTAGAAATTATACTGATGTTATTTTTAACTTCCGGACTTCCGAGTCACTTTTTACTTACAATATTTTATTATTATACTCACAATTCATACTCATTATTTATACTCACAATATTTGACTTTAGAATTTTCTAGATGACAGAGAGGGGATCAACGGAAAAATTTTTGATCATAAAAATTTCAATTATAAGTAGTAGACATAGTTATCGATATCAAAAAACAAAGCATTATTATAAATTTATTAGAATAAATATTCTAATAAATTTACAAAACTAATTCTTTAAAAGTTTAAAATGTATGTCAAAAATAAAATATTACATATCACTAGAGTTAGTAAATAAAGTTTTATAAATCACAATGACAATTTATTACTGTAGTAAAACCTTTCGTCTGAAGCAGTAAAAAAGTGTTCTCATTCTTTTCCTATATTTGTTTTTTCCCCTATATTTGTTCTTTAAGCATCGTTCTTATGATTAAATAAGTATTTTCGTTTTGTAATTTATTTTAAAAAAGTTTATTTTATATTTATGAAATAGGAATTCTCTGTGAATATTATTCTTGAATATAACTGTAATTTTTTTATTAGTAATAATAGTGGTGTCTATGGGATTTTAAATTATAAATTATGCGGCCCATGGAATTTTAAATTGTGAATTTAGCGGTCCGTAAAGTATAAAAGGTTGCCAACCGCTGGTTTAGTGGTAATTAATTGTTTTCTTCCAAAACCGAAAATTTAACTTTTATTATTATTATTATTTTTTTTTTTTTCCCGATAAGCAACAAATTTTGAACATTTTTTCCTGGTTTCAAATGATTTTTAAACTTTTGTTCTTTCTTTGTTTGGCATACAGAAAAAAAAAATTGTTTTATTAAAAGAAGATTTTTGTTGAAGCTATACAAAAAAAAAAAAAAAAAAAAATGATTCAACAAAATTTTTGTCGTTTCAATAAAACGTTTTATTAAATCAAGCAAATGTTTTTGATGATATAACCTTAACAAAAAGTTTAATTTTTGTCGTTTCAATAAAACCTTTTCTTAAATCAACCAAGGTATCTATTCTCCGACCAGACTACACCTCAATTCCGACTGTGGCAGTCGTTATTTTGATCACGTGACGTCACATTCCGACTTTTGATTTGACGACTGGCGTTGCTTAAGGACGGTTGCTATGGCAGTCGGATCGGAGAATAGATACCCAAACGTTTTTGTTGATCTGACCTCAACAAAAATTTTAATTTTTGTTGTTTCAGTAAAACATTTTATTAAACTAATCAATTTTCCTTTTGTTGATAAAAAACCAACAATATTTTAATTTTAGTCTTTTCAATAAAACATTTTATTAAATCAACCAAATGTTTTTTATTGCTATAACCTCAACAAAAATTTTAATTTTAGTCTTTTCAATAAAACATTTTATTAAATCAACCAAGTTTTTTTTTTGTTGTTGTTGTTGTTGTTTTTGTTGATATAACCTCAACAAAAATTTTAATTTTTGTCGTTTCAATAAAACATTTTATTAGATCAACCGAGTGTTTTCGTCGAGCTCCAAGAAAAATTTTGATCAAAATGTTGATAAATTTAAAATTAGTATCTTATGCTAGAATTCCATTTATTGGCTGTATCGTTTGTGTTACACAGCGGTACGAAATTCACATCTTCACTTCCTACTAAATATTAATAACATTTCCTTTATTGAAAGGATTTTGGTTTTGGAATATAGCTTTATGGAATTTTTTACACCCTCTTTTTTAATTTGTTATGTTCTTTATTTATATGTGGGGCTCATGTCTACGAATTCAACCAATTAACTAAAATTTTCCATACATGTATAACTCCGATGACTCTACAGGCTTAAGCAATAATTTAGTTAGAGGTGGGGGGTCTGGTTATAGTATATAGGCCCTAAATCTCCAATTTCAGTTTAGATTTGTTTTCCAGTTTCAACCCATTCAGTCCGATTGAGCTGAAATTTTGCACGCATGCAAAATTCTGATGACAATACTTGTTTAAGTAGTAACGGATTTAGGGGTGTGGGTCTAGGAGTCCTGAACTTTCAACTCCAGTTTAAAATTTGCTTTCAAATTTTAACCTACTTCCTATCATCTAACTGAGCTGAAATTTTGTCTACATAATTTACATTTATGTATAAGTCCGGTGACAATATAGGTTCAAATATTAACGGACTCAGGGGTGGGTGACTGGAAGTTCTAAACCTTCAATTCCAGTTTAAAATTTCTTTTCCAGTTTTAACCCACTTCTTATCGTCTGATTGAGTTGAAATTTTACAAATACGCATAATTCCGAGGATAATACATGTGCAAGTAATGACGGACTTGGGAAAGGCAGTAGAGGGGAGAGTCGAAGGCTTGGGCTTACTAATTCTAGTTCAAAATTTGTTTTCGAATTTTCATCCACTTTGAGTCCGACTGAGTGGAAGTTTTGTATACATGTACATTGTTCACATTCACTGAATTGAAATTTTTAATACATTTTGAAATAAAAGTATATATATTTATATATTATGTCTTATTTGCACATTAAGAGTCATTAGAATGGGTTCTATAGTTTAAATTGGATTCCGATCAACTACGAATATCCATGCACGAACAGGAACTTGAACACGGCGCCTAGGGTAGTGAAGGCCCAGAGAGCTAATCATCGGCCACCAAATGCATGCTTGCCAACCATCTCATTATGAAGCGTAGTACTTTTAGTCACCGCCTTTTTTTGTACACCAGTAATTTTTTAGAGTAATTTCATTCTTATTTAATCGTAACACTATTTGGAGAGAATTGCTCTAAATATAAAGTGGTGTGGGAAAAGGGGCGTATTTTCAAGGGGCGTTAACAAGACTACGCTTATTAATGAGATGGTTGGCAGTCCTGCAAATGGGATCTTTTGGAAGTAGGCGTGAAAGATAAAAATTGAAAATTTTCATTTTTTTCGTGAGATATGCTACAAAGTAACTGTACGCTTGTAGATTTAATGTTAAGAAGAAAAAAAGAAGCTGCGGTCTGGCCAGGTATCTTCAGTATCAGTAAATTTAAATATTTTAATTTAAATTTGTTCAAAATGTAAATGAAGGATATTTAAACAAAAAATGTAGATACGAAATGTAATTCGCAAAAGACTCTCTAGGTTTCAAGTTAAATAGGCTGCAGATTTTGTATTAGGTTACCATTTAATTAATAAAAATAAAATATATAAATATATTTTTTTTTTTTAACTTTTGGTAAAAAAAAATACATAGAGCAATCTAATTATATAGAAATAAACTAAAAATTTAAAATTGAAAGTTTAAACTTAGCGTAAACCTAAACGTGTTTTCCTTTTCTTTTCTTTCTTTCTTTTTTATTATTTTATGTTAATTACTGTGCCTCATTTCAAAGTACACTTATTATAAAAAGCAAAATAAAATTTAAATAAAATACTTTTATTTATAGAAAAAGTGAGAAAAAAAATATAAAAAGAAAAAATTAGAAGAAATATAAAGTACATTATCAATATTTTTTAAAAAACGAAACTATCTTGTTTATATTCTTTTTATTATCGGTATTTTAGAATGAGCTTTTACTGGAGATTTTTTTTCTCTAAATCTGAAAGAAGTGGTTTATATTATACGATAACAATACATATATATAGTACATTGTTTTGGTTCTTTGAATTACATGTATGTAGATATGTACATTCATGCTCATATCTGTGTATGTGTATCTTTATCTATGTATTTATTTATTCCTTTATGTTGCCGCATAACTTTTGAAGAAATATTCCGACTTTGATAATTCGTTTTTGTTGCTTATAACTGTTATTTTGCATAAAGCATGATCTCACGATGGCCTCATTGTAAATGTTATTAAAATTGGAAAATGCTGCCTGTGATATTAAAAAATATACTCATTTCTAAATTTATTCAATTCAATGATTCGGATGACATACATCCACAAACGGCATTCCGAAAGTTTTTGTAAATTGTCTGTTCAAAACTGGGTCAGAAATGGTTGCACAAACAAGAATAAATTTATAAGAATATGAGACAGAATTATTCTCGACACTGTCTGCAGTTTATTAAAGGGAGACTTGGAGTTTCCTAAATAAAACAAAAGAAAAGACTACGAACGCCTAAAAATATTAAAACTGAAAAGGCAGACAGCTGTTTTAAACAGTAATGAACATATTGTCATCTATGCATAAAATATAGAAAGGAAAATTTGCTTCTATATAATACTAAGGGCGCTGGATTCTAAGGAAGATTTATGAACCAATAAAATTGAAGAGATCGTGTGGGAGTTGACCAATAAGAAATTGATAAACGATTCCTTTTGGTTTATTTCCCTAAATGCAGTTTATTTCATTGAAATGAGACAAATTGTTTGAATGACATATTGGAAATACAATACGCTTTGCAAAACCTGAAAGTAAAATTTGTTGTGTATTTCAGCAAGTGTGGTTTGGCGTAAAATGTATTACATCGTTGTAACCATTATTGTAACTCTCATATTTTAGAAATTGCATTGTAACTTATTTTTCAAGACAGATTATCCAAAACTTACATTAAATCTCGGAAAACTTACAACAATTTAATCTACATTAATGAGTTTTGCAAAAATTGAAAGATCACATTAAGGACTTTAAATTAAAAATATTTTTAATCAGTCGGACTAACGCCTTATCTTATTCATATTCCTGTAGATTAGGAAAAAAAAAGCACGAGTTTGTGTTAAATTTTATATGTCCATATTTCTGTTCAAGTTTAAACACTAAATTTTTCGTGCTAAGTTTCACTTTGAATAACTTTCGTAATATATCAAACGCCAGTAGTTTGAATCAATTTGAATCACAGATTCGGAATGATCTTACGTCAAATCATGTTTTCTAAAATACATAATTTGTTAGTAGAACTTATTTACGAAAGATTAAAAGTTTTTAGAAGTCGGTGCGATGATTTTAAATATAAACATAGTATGGTACAATTATAGAAAGGCACAAACGGCCAACTTATCTTTTATGCACCAAAATAAAAAGGTAAAATCATCTAGATATGTAAAAATAGTAAATTTTATATCACATCTATTATTGATAAATGTGTCAATCGACAGCTGACATATTTCAGGGAGTGTGATGTATAGCGCAACAATTGCAGTTTGTAGCAGTATTTTCTGAGTATCCGTATTACCTTTAAACTATTTAAGTGTTTATATTAATGTTAGATTTCCTTGTGTTTTTAACCTGTTAAAGAAGATTAATTCTGAAAACTTCAGACGAATATTAATTTATAACCTCTATATTTATATTAAATATGTATAAACATAATTTTTATATTAAAAATTTATAATAAGTAACATACCTCCCTACCGTGATATAAGAAGTTGGCTTTTTAGAGAGGTGGCCTTTTAATAAAGTTTGTTCAGAAAATCTTTAATTAGGCAAGAAAATTTATAAATTAAATGGTTGGTTTTACATATTATTTGCATAACAGATTTCTAATAATCATTAGTATTAGTGATTATTTTATATGAATTTTTAAAGCTTTTTAACAATAATTTTGTTTTCTAATATATATATATATATATATATATATTTTAAAACATAGTGAAAGCCGAGTAAACAAGGTCACTGAAACCACATAGACCAGAAAGAATAAATTTTCATAAAATTAAAATTTCCTTAAAAGACTGAGGTTTAATTGTTGAAACAATTAATTTGTACTTATTGATCCCGAAACAAACGATACAAACAAGCAATGAGAAAATAAACGATTAAATAACTAACTATTTAGGAGAAATTTTAAGTATATATAAAAAATTACATAGTTATATTGTTTCTAACAAGTGTAATTTTTTTCTAAAAAATAGTTTTCAACTCAAAAATAAAATTAAAAATCTTACTGATATTACTGGTATAAAAACTTTTGATTTCAATGATCTTTTTAATAATATTGATATTAAAGATATGTTTGATATTATAAATAAACTTTTTGTAGAAAATTTGCAGTATTTAAATCTAAATGTATGCATAACTCCTTCAGCCTTTAAAACTCTGACTAGGTTTATCCTTTTCCATAACTATATTTTATTCAATACATATTTATATAAACAACGTTTAGGATTGCCACAAGGTGGAATTGCTTCTAGCATATTAGCTGATCTATACTTATATTATTATGAGCGTGACATTGAGTGTACTAACTTTAAATTACTACGATACATAGATGATATAATTATATTATATTGGGATAAAAATCACACCAATCTAGACTTACCTGTCAAATATCCTGAAAATCTGTCTCTAAGTAGTACTGATTTGGATTCTAGTGTCATTAATTTCTTAGATTTAAAAATTATTCTTAATAGTAATGGCCAATTAGAATTTGACTTATACGATAAAAAGAAAGATTTCCCCTTTAAGGTAAATTTTTTCACTAACTTTAAAACATGCTTACATAAATCAGTATTTGTCAATATTCTTCTTAATTTTACTCTAAGGATCAAATATTTAGTGTCTGATAAACATCAAAAATTACAATTTCGATTCTTTAAAAATTTAGCATTAATTAATGGCTATCCAAAACACTTAATAAAAAAATTCTTTTAATTATTTATTTAATTATTATTATTTATTTATTTATTTTTTATTTATTTTTTTTTTTCTCCTCATACATTTTATTCAAATTTAAATTTACGTTTAGGTATTATTATTTGGTTTTTATCAAATACATATTATTTGAATCCTAAATTTATTTGATTTTATTTTTCCATTATTTTCATCTTATTACTCCAGATGGCAGCACTATTCATGATTCAATATTAAGCATCATCTTCTGATTTTTTTTTTTTTTAAGGATTTGAATCCTTATCATACATGAATTCCACTGTGAATCCTAAAAATTACTCTATGGTCAATGCTATTTTGAACTAATTAACTGTGGATCTAACTGCTAACTGATTGTTACATTTTTACATGTGCGAGTGTGCGACGTTCATTGCTTCAATTTCATTTAGAAAGGTTAAAGTAATCTTATTATTCTACAGTTTTATGGGTTTAATTTTAATCTTATATTTAAATGGTTATGGTTTTTCATATTTAGGTAAAGGTTTTATTATGATTATCGATTTATTATCGTTTCATTATGATCTTCGTTTTTCTATATTGACTATGTCTATCTCTTTATTGAGTTGTGTTCATTTCAAATATTTTATTCAGTAAGTTGAATTTTTGTATTTTTATTTTAATCTTAATTTTATGGTTTTGGTTTGTCATATTAGGTTATAGTTTTGTTTTTATCTTCTCGTTTAATGGTTTTTCTATGGGTGTTTCGGGCCTGCGAACAAAGAAATTCTTAGCTTTTGCTTTCTTTGTTACAGAAAAACATCCATATTTTAGCTTATTTGCATTCTACCAGGCCCTTGAAAACGTTAGAATGCAAATATTGCTTTTTTTCTTATTCCAATTTACAATATTTATTTCGATTTTTCTTTAATTCTTCTTTGATTTGATATGGGTAGTCTTAGCTTGTGATCCAAGGAATTGTTTTAATACTGAAGTTGAGTCATCTTTAAATTTCATAAAAATTTTTTTGCACTGATTATATTAATGTATTTCTATATATATATATATATATATACCCGAATAAACTGCTCAGTATAGCAGATTATGAATTGAAAATACGTTTCTATTAATCTATAAATTACTGTTAAAGTTTACTGTCAGGGAATATTAATTTATAGCTCTTAATTTTAATTTTTTGCTGTATATTATATTTTATATTTTGTTATTTATAGCCAACAGCAGACATTTAAAAGCTATTGGATTTAAATTCATTAGAAAAATAATGATATGATACGAAATTCCATTTTCCAGGCTTGAACATCATCTCTGAGAATGCGCTTTCAAAAATATGAAATGTCACTTTTCTTATTCTGCATATACATATCATTATGCAGATACACACAGACACACAGATAAAGATTAACTTTAATTATATGGTGAACAGTTATCAGACCAAGATAAGAAGAAAAAATATATTTGATCTCGCAAAATGTTACCTTTAAGAGAGGGTGCATAAGTGTACACAGTTCTTTATAGGAAGTAAATTATTAAATCTTACAGTTAATCTTTAAAATAATAGCAGTTTATATAAAATAAAGCAGTGAAAACTGTCTGTACTAAGAGTATTTTTAATATCATTAAAATAACTTTTAGATGTCACAGCAAAGAAGAATACATAAATTTAATTAAAGTGACATCACTTAAACTGAAAATATTCTCTAATATAATATAGATAAATCGTTTAATCAATTTCTTAAATATATATATATATATATATAATAATAATAACAATAATTATTATTATTATTATTACGGTTATTTTTGACAAAAAGAATAATTATAAATAAATAAATACATAATAACTTTATTCGGTGCGTATCTTTAATTTTTTTATAAGTTTAGCTAAGATTAATCTTAAAGTATTGAAATCATTCGATTTCGAATAAGACACTTATTACCAATGAAAAATGCAAACTGTTCTGTTTTCCTTTTGACAAGTTTTACAAAAGGTTTGAATAAAAAATCTAAAATTTTATTTATTTATTTATTTTTTAATCAAAATCTCAATGTATTATTAAAAAAATACCTTTTTGGCAAGCTTAAAGGCAAAGGTAGATAGATTCCTTTACGTTAAAGTTATACAAAAGTAAAGAAATATTACACATTCATTAACACATACTTAGCCAATGGCTTTGTTCCCACAAATTGCATTATTTACGTCGCTATTCTATTTTTAAGAAATTTAATTATCAACTTCTACTATTCATTCTACTTAAAAAAATTTTAGGCTAGATTTACTGGTTAGTAAATGTTTCAATTTTTTAAAATCGAAGCTCATAATCATTCAACAAATAGAAGCCATAAAGATATACAATTTGGTGACAAAACTTAGCGGCAAAATTTAATAGTTGTCGACGAAATTAGTTATTTGGTGACAAAATTTGGTGAGCTTGGCGATGAAAAATGGCAGCTTTGGCGTCATTATATTTTCTTCCCACGCAAAAACCTCATATCTTTTCACAGACCAATGTCATGTTTCTCCATGATAAAAAATCAAAGAAAGCTGTAACGTACTCTCAATTTCAATCGAAAATTTTAAATTCTTGCGTAAACCGGCGTTCTAAACTATTCACCACAAACGATATTTTTACCAAGACTAACGTATTATTTTAATTTTATATTTTTAAATGATTAATTAAAGCTGTTAACATGGTTTTTATATTTTCAGTGATCTTTTTTATTATTGTTTGCTCGTGACGTAAGCATCAGATCATAAATTTAAACAATTAAAGCTATAGAAAAAGTCGGCTTCATCACAATTGACGAAAAATCACTTTTTAACTTTTAAGCAATTGAAGTTATCGAAAAATTTTAAATACAAAAGTTGTTCGTTAGGGTAAGGCGGTAGTTCGCCTGATTTGAAGTATTTTCTTATTTTCAATGTTAAAGAAATTATGGGCAAATGAAAATTTCGACCCCCCACCATTTCCACCCCCTTTGAGCTGGATACCCCATCTACGAACTCGACCGAGATTTTTACTGTCCTGACAACATATCCCAAGATGGTTAAATTTAAATAAAAATTACTCCAGTTATCGTGTTCACAACTTAACATGGGGAAAACCGTTATACATACATATATATATATGTATGTATGTATAATATATATATATATATGTATGTATGTATAATATATATATATATATAATCTTTTGAACGGAGAGGGGGGGGGGGTTCTAAGGTTCATGATCGGTGAAGATATAAAGAAATATTCCAGAAGTCGTGTCATGAGAACCATTGCAATAGGATACCTATAAGGATTCTACCTAAAAAAGTTCTTTTTACCTCCATAAAAGTGTTACTAACACAAAACTATTCTTGCATTTTAAAACAACACAACCATCTCTTACCACTATCTCTGCATCAATCTTTCTTTTTACATTATAAAACGATCCAGTTCCATTTCAATTGCTACATAATTAACAGATTATTTGCCGACATGTATATCATTTCCTTCATCTGATCATTTAGCAATTACTGAGAGAAATAAGCTTTCATTTCCTGTTTTTAAAAACTAGCTAACAACATTATATAAACCCTTCAGTGAAAATCCGATTTGTATCGCTACAGTTCTTGAAACAAAAACGAATGATCTTGTTGAGCTATTTAAATCCTTCTATTTTTTGACCATCCATCTGATTATTCGAAGAGAAAAATAAAACAAAGAAATTTGTTATGATTTTTAATTATCAGCCTGTGGCAACAGCTAAAATATAAACAACATGGAGCTGCTGTTTCCAAGGCAACAGACACAATAAGTAGTTATCACATCCTTGTTTCACTGGGTTAATGAATCTTGATTCAAACACTTCGAAAAATAGGCCATTTTTGATTCAGTTTTTATGGAATATTATTTCTCGAATTTCTCCTATCTAGTTTTGATTGATAATATTAGGTTATGGAACGAGTTTTAGCTACCGAAAGATAGTTTGTTATGTTATTGAGACTTTTTTTTTCTTTTCATAATGTATTTTTCAAATCTCCTTTTCTTTTTTACATTTGTAATGTTATTTAATTTCAGAATTTTTTATTTTTTCTTCAAGGCTGCTTTCAATTATTTTTGCAGAGAATTCTTTCTTCCTTCAAAGTTTCTAAAATATTATTTTTTTTTAAATAAATATTCCAGTTTTACTTTCTTTTATGTTGCATTATTGAATTTCTATTAAAAAAACAAAAAGAAAGAAAAGAAAAGAAAAAATAAATGACATGCTTTAACAATTTATGATAAAAATTGAAAAGAAGTTAGAAACCTCGTATAAATACTGGTTACAAAAAGCAATGCAAAACAAATCTTTTTATTTGAACATATTTAAAACTAGTTCTTATATATATATTTATTTATATTTATATTTATATTTATATATATATTATTATTATTATTCTCTTATTTTTCTTATAATTATTGCAAACAAACTTTTCATTGTTTTTTCTTTTCTTTTGAAACTATGCAGATATAAGCTTAATATTTAAAACATTCTACTTTTATCGATGTTTAATCATTTTCTGTTCAGTTTCAGTAAGTTTAATATATATATATATATATATATATATATATATATATATATATATATATATATATATATATTGAAAACCTTTTCAAACATTGAATAGACGAAAACAATAAACTTTGAAAAAGATAAAACAGAAAAATTCAAAAAGAGATTGCGACAATCAACCATCCAGAAACTGAAACATACAAATTCATTACTTTTTCAAGGGTATAGAATGAATGTTGCATGTAAAGTGGGTGTTATTTCTGTCTTGTTGTATGCAAATTGCTAAATATTTACAACAAGCTACACCCAATAACACCACCAAAAAAGAGAAAATTAAAACTGAAAATATATGTGAAAACCAGATAAAAATCATATTTTAATTCATGCAGCATATTCAATATTATTAATGGAAATAATAATAAAAATAGTTAAATGAAATACTATTAATAATTAATAAAACTAAAGTATAACATACATTACACATTAAAAAACTTGTATGAGTAGCTTGCACTCTTGCACATAAATCAGAACACGAGATATACATGTGTCTGTATACAGTTAAGATTCACAGTTAATTGAGGAATCGATTAAATAACTGAACGATATATATATATATATATATTGCTATCTGCTATACATTCTCACTGCGTAAAAAGTTAGGAGGGAAAGCGGAAAAATTCAGAAAAATATGCGAATTTCCCATTCAGAAAAATGAAATGTACAAGAAGAAGTTGAATGGAAAAAAATGCATGTAAAATAAAAAGACTATGATGTTGAAATGAAAAATTTGTAACGTGAAGGCCTATAAGTAAAAACACTAAAATGGTAATTTAGTTATGTCATAGGTGCAGGTACCAAATTGAAAACAGAGGCATATATAAACTTATATCCTGAAAATTATTTTTTCTTTTATAAAATTTAACATTTGTATTTTTAAAATGGAATTACAAATTATTTTATAAATTAGAAAAAGTACATAAAAGAATGTAAATAGAAAAATAAAAGTGTATAAGAGTACGGGGGAATAACTGAATACGAGAGCAAAAAATTAGCTCGATTCAGGTCGACAGTTAGCGAAGTTACATTATACAAGCCGCCGCAATTCCGGCAAAGCAAGCTTTTTTACTTTAATTGTGAAGAACATTTACATGTTTTTATTTAAAACATTATTAGGGATCGACAGTTGCCGTACTAAACATTAAATATTTTATGGGAATGATACGAGTTTTCTCAAAATAATCTGTAAATAATAATATATTTTTAGATTTTTTCCGTTAAAAGAAAATTTGAATTTAATTTAGAAAACAATCAAGTTTACTGTTTTTCAGATTAAATAACCTTAAATTTCTGAGCCTAGCATTAAATAAGATGAACTTTATTTACAATGTCTCTTTAGAAAGAAGACATAACTGTTAAAAAGATTTAGCTATCATAAGATCTTTTTCAAATGGTTCGTATTAATTAGGATCCCATTTTAACTACAATAAATGATTTTAACATAAAAGGGTTTCAGTATACTAATCTGTTATTTTTCAGACAGAAATTATTAATTGAATAAGAACCATTAATCGTTTTAGATGAGTTCTTTTTGTGTTTGACGTTATCTGAGTGCCTCTTACGAGTTAACGGCCCTCTTCACTTACCGTCGCCGGAAGCCCGAGCCAATGTTATTCTATGGGGAAATTTCCTTTACAAATAACTTATTAACTAATACATATTTTTAAATTCTGTTTTCACATTCAGAAAATTCCCAATTGTTAAATTGACGGACTTTTTTTAAAAATGTATTTTTTTTTTTTAATATTTTATTTTGAAATTGCAAAATGAAAAAAATTCACATATTGAAAATTCGTATTTTGCAGCTTCAAAATAAAATATAAAAAATTATAAAAACAATTTTTTAAAAAAGGTCCGTCAATTTAACAGCTGGGAATTTTCAGAATGTGAAAACAGAATTTAAAAATATGTATTAGTCAATAAGTTATTTGTAAAGAAAAATTTCCCGTAGAATAACATTCGCTTCGGATTCCGGCGGCGGTGAGTGAAGATTAAGGTGTTTTATTTTCGCCAATTAACCGTCACATTTGTTTCTAAGAATTTTTCTAAGAGTTTAGAAGTCGTAAACACCTACTAGGTCTTCTCACTGCAAATCATAATCCTTAGTATTTCGTCCTGGTTAAATACAAAAGATATTACTAGAATTGTCTGGAATAGTTGATAAGAGCACACAGGAATTTGCAGCCTTCTATTTTATTTTAAATTATAGTTGAATCTTTGGAAGATGTGGAAAGGCTTGATAGAAGGTTTTCATTTTTGTCATATAAAATAATCCAAGTCTATGAATCCACGTACACCAATTATTAACAATGGTTGATATTTTCTTATGCATTTCATTTTAGCATGGAGGCCATTTAAGTAATGGAGAATTTTGTGAGTGGGTTAAACACGACTTAACACAGTCGATGACTTTTGAAATTAGTTATTATTTAATAGAATCTTTTTTTCCTATGATATTATTAGACCTTTGCATACCATTCTTTCATTTTTTTTTTCTTGATTTAAATTACAGCAAAATTTAGAAATAAATCACATTTAGTTAGCTTTTTTTTTTTTTTTTTACTCATTAATAATTGTCAATTAATATAATGACAATTATCTTCTCAAAACAGACTCATTCTGTGTGGGGAAAAATAAAAATGAAGGGAACTGATTTCTATTACTCACATTTGTTTTAAATAATTTATTTTATTTCATTTTTTTACTGTGTTTTTCAAATGTCAATAAACAAAAGTTTTCTAGAAAAAATATCGTCTGTAAATTTTACGTGATATCTATTTTTATAAACTAGACGTTTTTTGAGACGGTAGCAAGCGTTCATTCCAATCCCAATTTTGTTTTATAAATGCATTTACGAAAAACAAAACTTAATGATGAGCACTTGTTCTATTATTTAAATGATAGTTGCAATCAGACTGAACTTCATTGTTTTGCTATTACGCATCTAAAATTGCCTTTTGTTTCATTTGATGCTGAGACTCCTTTCTCAATAACCTGTTGGGAACGTAAGTAAAAAAAAAAAAAAAAAAAAAAAAAATGCAAAATCCAACGCGTTTTGAAGCAGGAACTTTTAGATACCGTACTCAAAATGTTCACTCAAGTTCCAGTTCAACAAAAGGAGTTATTCAATAATGAATTGTATCATTTTCCAAGTGCCATTCAGTTCTAGATAGTATCAGGCACGCCAGACATGAAAGAAAATATAGTTAATCAAAGAATAAACTTTACTTCACACATTTGGCATATTTAAATGGGTACATTATAGAATATTTTGTTGCTCTTTGTAATATAAATAATTATTAAGGAAGTTGCATCTTGTTCTAATTAAAAATGAAATTGAATTAATAAGATTAGATTTTTTTTCTAATAATTTTATTTAACACATCTAAACAAATTGGGGGAGATAAAGCAGTTAAAAAAAAAACAATAAAAAATCATGGAGTACGCAAAAATTATTAACACTTTCCAACTGCACGTGCATGTTGCATCGTTTAACCTACTTTTGCTTACGTGATCACACAACGGAGAGAAACGCGGACAGATAGACTAATTGAATTTATAATTACTCTTAAGCATTGATGGAAAATATTAAAAATGCTTAACAAACACGAAAATGCAATTCAAACAAATTCTCATTGTAGCCCTTAATGAATATTTTAGTACGGTCTTGTAAATCTTGACGCTAAACAAATCATAGTTTATACAATACTTTTAAAGCTTATAATTCATAAATAACAATTCCATAAGGATTTTTACAAATTAAGGGTAATAAAATATGGTTTTTAGAAATACCTCCAGTGTTCACTGTGTTCCTAAGATTTCATGCGCGTTTTATTATATTATTAACTCTATTTTCAAAAATATTTTTCTTGAATGTTTTAGAGCTATGATATTTTTTAAAAATGACTGTTAAACGTATAATAAGTCGCATGTAAAATTTTTGGGAACCTGAGACCCTTGTATCTCTCATAAAACACAATTCTTTCGAATTCTTTCTGATATCCCTGTACACAAACAAATGTTGATATTTCCACCCATTTTAAATAGGAAATATCCCATAGTAAAGAGTTAGAGCACATTACAAGAGTTAGAGCACAGACAGACAGAAAAACCGAAATCAAAAACACTTTTCAACTTTGTTGAAAAATATTAAAAAGAATTATTTAGTTTTAGATAAAATGATCGATAAATTACGATTCTGATTCATTAAGCAATCTATCATTCATATGGTTCTTAAATACTTTACAAAGATTTGTTAAATATTAAATAACAAAACTCACGTTTATGTTTTACAATAATTTTAAAATGAAGTATAAAGAATATTCATGCCATGAAATATTTTCTAAAATCGATTTATGAATACTTCCTGAAATATGGAATGAATTCAATTTTAAATTGCATATTTAATAACTTATCATTATTCAGAAAAAAAAAATATTTCAAATGTAGTATTTTGTATATAATATTATTTTAAAAATGACTGTTGAACGTATAATAAATCGCGTGTAAAGATTTTGGGAACCTGAGACCCTTGTATCTCTCATAAAACACAATTCTTTCGAATTCTTTCTGATGTCCCTGTACACAAAAAAATGTTGATATTTCCACCCATTTTAAATAGGGAATATCCCATAGTAAATTTAAATAACATATATCAGTTTCAAAAAATTCCGTGACTGTTTGCACGAGTTAGAGCACAGACAGACAGAAAAAAACGAAATCAAAAACATTTTTCAACTTTGTTGAAAAACGTTAAAATAAAAAAAAAAATCATTTAGTCTTAGATAAAATGATCAATAAATCAAGATTCTGATTCATTAAGTAATATATCATTTATATGGTTCTTAAACATTTTTCAAAGATTTGGTAAATATTAAATAACGAAACTCACGTTTATGTTTTACAATAATTTAAAAATGATGTACAAAGAATATTTATGCCATGAAATATTTTCTTAAATCAATTTAGGAATACTTCCTGAAATAGAAATATGGAATGAATTCAATTTTAAATTGCATATTTAATAATTTATCATCGTTCAGAAAAAAAGAATATTCAAATGTAGTATTTTGTAGTATAAACAATTTTATCAAAACAGTATAATTACCTATTTCCTTCTAATATGACAATTTTCCTCTTTTAATTCACTCTTGAAAAGGAAGTACATATTCGTTCTATCATGAAATTTGTATCCTGATTCCGTTTAAGTGTATGCATCTTCACAATTTTTTGATTATACGCTATTGTTTTTAATTTTTTTCTGTTTAATGATTATACGTATTTGCTTTTTGTCTCATAAATGTTTATACTGCTTTCCTTCAACCAATTGCAAATTAATTCCAATATGGAGCATATAAAATATATTTTATAAATTATATTTTATTCCAAAGAAAGAACATTTGAATTACAGGTACAGAATGATTAAATTAAGATACTTTTTTAAATGTTCCTTTGTGTTCAAAGAAAAGAATTACTCAGGAGAATATAGTATTACTATATCAATTCCAAATTACCTTTTAAATTTATATGTCATTGCGAATTTTCAGTTGAAGTCACAATCTATATGATACTTGTTAAGAACGGTGGCAACACACACAAAATATGCCAAGCATCATAAGAAATAGGGTTAATGACCTAAGAATATATTCCTTTAAAAATTATATATAGCGTATTTAAATGTACTATATTATTTAGACTGTTTGTTTCAACTCATTATGTTGACAATTATTAAGGAATGTAGAATTTTATTGTCATTCTAAAACTAAACTGTGCAGATTCAGAACTTGTGCCAGAATAAATAATAATATTATTGCTGATCTTGTTTGATATGCAATACAAATATTAGATGCCCAAATATTAAAAGAATCGGTTACGATATCCAGACTTCTTAATGTATGAAGTTTTTTAAAAACTTTTAAAAACATGTAAATATGAAAAAAAAAAATTTAATTATACCTATTAATAAGTTTTTTTTTTTTTTTTAGAAATCAAAATACTCAGAAAAAAAAAAAATGGTTATTTTAAATTTTAACATCAGATATTATAACTTATAACACAAATGTTTAGTAGGAAGTAATATTTATTATCTATATAGTTAAAGATTACTCTTATTTTAATCATGGCCAATTATTAATATTTAAGCTATCTTAGATATATACTTTCATCTTTCTGAAAAGTAAGATGATATTTAAAATTTTTTAGGAATATTTTAATATATGTTGCCGCTACACGATTAAATTAACTTCAAGCACCATTTATGCTGACATACATAATATCAATTTATTCTCGACGGCTTAGGAATTTTCCCAACATGATTTTTTAACGCAGAAAATACATCAAACTAACGAAATTCAATTTTTATAACTTTCAAAATTTTAAACGTAAGATAATGGAAAATTCTTCATTTATTTATCAACATATTAAGATTGTTTTTCTGTACACAATTTATAGCACCAGAAAAATCTACTCTTATTTATTTATTTATTTATTTTTTCAGATATACATTCACTAGGCAAATTTAACGCATTCATCAACGCCATCAGAATATTATCGTTAACTGATTCTAGTCACTCTGCGAAACGATTTAGAAATTAATTGTATTCACCATTAAAAGTTAATATTTAATGTTACAATTATATTAAAATATCTTATGATGATCATAATATTAATATATTTATAACATTTATTCACTTGATTTCAAAGAACTAAAAAGGTTTTTCATTAAAGTCTGGCTTTCCAAAATTGTGCTGTTACCAAGTTTTAAAATTTCTATTTAAAATTATGCTTGGATGCTTAGCTTAAACTGGATTCCAACATACATAAATGTATTCATTTTATGCCATGGTTAATGCAGAATATCTCACTAAGCATTATTTCAATAATTTTGGTATAAACCACTTCACCGGCCACCATAGTGTATGGAAGGCTACGTTTTCCCCGTATATACAACATATATTAATCGAACAATCAGTAATATGAAACAATATTTCGTACAATACATGTTACGAAAATATACATCTGGCATGTATATTTTCGTATTACGTTTTTGATCGCAAAATACAAAAAAAAAAAAAAAAAAAAAAAAAAAAACGCCAAAGACGAAAAAATTTTTAAATTAAATATTAAAATTTTGTCAATTTGAGAGCAAAATAATTTAATCTAACACATGTGCACGATAACTAATTTATAATTGTACACAAATATGGGGAATAAAATCAGGAAATAATTTTCCTTAATTTTTAATAATTTTTTACAAAATATCCAATGGATAATTAACATAGGAAATCTTTTGTTTGGCCTCACCGACGGTCAGTGACGTCACACTTCGCTTTCGTATTACGGATGTATTTTTTTCATTTTTAATAAATAAACATTAAAAATAAAATATCAATGATAAGTAATTATACTTTCTACATTTTTTAAAAAACTTAGAAAAATGCCTTCAAAATAAAGAAAAATGAGGGCATTTGGTCATCTTAAACTAAATACGCTACGAACTATATAAATTTTATTTTAATTTGCGAATAAATTTCCGCATAATTTGCAAATATTTAAATCAATATTTATAAATATAGTTCTGTTGAAATGTTAAGTTGAATTTTACTTTCTCTTACCCTTACGATAGAGAAAGTATTGTTTTAAGGTCAAATTTTCGAAAGTGAGTTTTTGTTATACTTACATGCTCTGAGGTCCCCTGAATACGAAAATCATGCTTTTAGCGAATGGTCTGTGTGTCTGTGAGTCTGTCTGTCTGTGTGTCTGTTATCAGCATATCTCAAGAACAAATAGTAGCAGAAATTCCAAATTCGATATTCTAAATGTGCATCATATAGGGATGCTACACTAAGTTTTTTGTTGAGATAAAGCAAATGGTTATGTACAGGGACGCTCAAACATATTCAAATACATTACGTCTATGGGAGAAATTGCAGTTAAGTAGAGTTTAACATCAATAGACTGCACTAAACCAAATGAAACGAATATATATTTTGTGTGATACAGATAGAGAACTGGGAAAAAAATATTGTGTATGTAGGAGCCTCGCCTCCCCCCCCCCCCTCCCTGGAGGGAAGTTCCCCTCGAGGGGAGTAAATTTTCATGATGGGTATCTTTCAAAAGAGCTCGCCAATACCTTTAAAACGAAGGGTTGAACCATCGATCTGCGATAATTTAAATTAAAGTTTTTGATTGTTTTCGTTTTTAACAAACAAACAATCAAACAAACAAACAAACAAAAAAAATGTGTCTGTGACTCTTAGAGTAACTTAAAAAAGAATAATTTTGGGAGATCCAAATGTTGTATTTTGAAGTTAATATAAGTATGTTGCTGGAAAAGTTTGATGAAGATTGATAAGTTTCAATGAATGTTGTGTGTGAAAATTGTCTGTATACTTTTAAGTAAACTTTTAATTTTAAGAGAAGAGGCCTAATTTGAATTGTTTAACATAGGTTTACATAACAGTACTCGTTATCTTACCTCTTAATCTCCAACCTGTATTTATAGTATTAAATTTCAGGGTAAGAGAAAGTCGTGTGAGTGGCACACCAGATTATTTTAATTAAAATTAATTTAACCGTTTTGTATTTTGTGAAAGTATTAAAATAAAGCTTGCATTTTTAATTATGTACCAAAGAAATAGATCATATCTTTAATTATTCTTCCTTTAATTATTATAGGTCACAGATTTGAACAACCAGAGAGAATTAATACACATCTTGAACCAGGAATATGGTAAGTATTAAATTAGCAATAAATGTTTTGATTATATATTTTTGTACGTACCAGTGTACTTTATTAAATTTAATCAAATCGACACATGCCAGTAAATTTTTTAAAGACTTTGAACACTATTTTTCATTTTGTACGACTATAAAAAATAACACTTACTTAGAATTATATTACGTATATTATTAGACCATAGTTTTTTTCCCCCTAATTTCTATTTTTATTTGAAAAAAAAAAAAAAAAAAAAAAAACTGTAAGTTAATATGTTTTTATATCGACAAAATATTATAATTCCAAAACGAATTTTTATTGTTATACAATAAACATCGTCAATAATTCAATAGTCAACCTCATGTTTTTTTCGACTTTTAGAGCTACAGTCGGATACAAAAGTGTCCGAACACTAGCAAAAATTCCTATGTAAAAAAATAATAAATAAACACTTCATACAGTTTTGTTAAATAAATCCTTGTCGAATCCTCTTCTTAGTCAGTCTAAGAACATGATTCGATAAGGATTTATTTAACAGAACCGTATGAAGTGTATTCTTTAACCGCATTTCTTGCGACCATGGAAGCTTCTGCGCAAGTGCGGATTGAACGAGTCCAGTGTTAAAATAGGGGTGACCGAGAGAAAACAAGCGATAAGGGAACACCGAATAACTGGATGTTTGCCAAATAACATATCTCTCGGCCAGTTTTGCATCCCTCCAAACTTTTGGACTCGGCCTCACTGCTAGTCGTAGGAAACGTGGTCGCACTATACTTTTTTTACATAGGAATTTTTGCTATACTCTATTTCCTTTACGCAGTCGCTTCAAGGCCACGCTCAGATGAACTGTGATTTCACTTTCCCCGTCCGTTGCTAGGTTACTGAAGAAACAACGATGTCTCACTGGGTGGAATTGAGCACGTGATCTCATTCACGTGATCTCCCTCTCTGAATTCCGTGGCCTTGAAGTGCCTCTGATGAGGAAATGGACTATAGTGTTCGGACTCTTTTGTTACCGACTGTACTTTAGGGTTGTTATATTGCTGGCTGCTTTTCCCACTGTACTAGCGTCTTTTTTTTTTTTTACGAAGAGCAGGGTTTTATTATTTCGACTCAAAACAATTGTTGTGTGCTTTTGCAATTTACAGTGTTCGTTTATTTTCTTAATTTTTCAATACTAGATTTTTGTACCTTTTTCAGCAAGTTGTTAAAACTTGTCTTGAACAATTTATATGTAAATTAATATAATCAAACTTGTTTACATTTTCGGAAACTAGTATTAATAAAAGAGAAACAGTAATTTGTATTTAGAATATATGTAAATTAAAGGTTCGTTGTTTTCACATAAAAATTCTGGTATATGCAGTAAAAATATGTGTAAAAAGTGTGCACTTTTATATGTTTGTCTACTATTTTTGTTTTTGGTTCACTAAATAATAACCTAGGTTGTCTTTTTTAGACTACTAAATTTTCTTTGATAGTGTGAACCTTCTAGAACATTAATGAGATTGTATGGCATAATTTTTGTCTGGCTATTTCTAAATTTGGTTTTGTATTACTTATTAAATTGAGGCAAAAAGCATTTTAACTTTATTACACAAAATTAACTTAATCTTTCTCTACCATAGTGCAGATCACATATCCAAAGCTTCCATTTCCTTTCAAATTTATTTAATTCCGAATTTTCATACATGAGTAAACCCTAATGTTACTCTTTCAATATTTTTGCATAAATATCTTATTTTTCAGTAAATTTTCACAGAAATATAAATGATAAAAATCATTAAATTATGTTTTCCTCAAAAACCTTGAAGTAGAATATTGATCCCTTTTCTGTCAGGTTACATATTAATAAATATGTACCTAAATAGAATAATAATTAGTAAATTAAAAAAACAATGTAACACACAATATATTGTGATTACCCCCCCCCCCCCTCATTCTTTCTCAACTTTCGTAACAATTCAAATTTTGTTTTTTAACAATATATAGATTATGTTAATAGAAGAAATAATCAGGTTTCTTAAAAAAATAATGTTGTGATCAAGGATTTATTCGACTGCAAATATTTTGCAATTTAAATTAAAAAAAAAATACTTTTTTTAATTTCTTTAATGGTTAAATTACACTTTAAAAAGCATATAAGACCTTAAATTCCGCAGTATGTAATTTTTTTTTCTTTTTAATTTACAATGCAAAGATAAATTTATAACATTTTTGGTGAGCAATTTTGCCTTCGTTCGCAAGTAATTGTTTTGTATTTATTTTAATAATTACATCTGTAGTTCCGTTTTATTTTCCAACTGCATTTCTCAGTATTGATTCAGTATCAATACTCCCAAACATAGGCCTATAAGTCAAAGCCTAAGGCGTCATAATTTTCAAGGCCACAAAATTTTCAGAAATGATTTAATTTTGAATGAGAATCAAAATTTTAAAAATCATCAAAAATTAGAAAGTCATAGATTTTCTCTGGAACGAACAAAGAATTCGAAAATATCTCAGCAAGTAAAAAGGAGTAATCAATTCATTAAAAAGTTAGAATGGCTGTACTAATTACACTGCGCTGCCAAAAAAAAAAAAAAAAAAATCTGAGCTCTGATACCATTCTTGCTGATTCTTATGTATAATGACCCCCGGAATCCGAATATGACTTCCATTTTGCTCAGTCACCCACCGTTTTCTAGGAACACCACCACCCTCTCCCTCAATTTTTATCACTGTTCGGTAATTTTATGACCATGAATTTGATTTGCAGAATGAAAAAAAAAAAATTAACACCTAAAAACAAAAAATATATATATATAATATTTATTTTATAACATTAATAATACATTAGAAAAATATAAGAAATGTAATACATAATTTCAGCGGCACCCCCCCCCCCCCCCCTAAATTTTCTCCTTGTCGCAAATGGTCATGTTTTACAATTTTCCAACTCCGTAGCCACTCAGAAGATATTTAACAGTTAAAATAATCCTCTCCCCCCTTCCCCCCTAAAAATTAAATTTATACCCACAAAATCACCGAAAAGTGATAAAAACTAGTTGGCATAGGTGGACTCTGCTCAATTCCCCATCATATTTATGTTCTCATAGATTGCTAGTGCGAGACATATCATAATCATGTTAAAAGAAATAAATTTGACCTAAGCTTGATACAGTTACAGAATGAAATCCCCGCCTCATAGGCTATCCACCGTTCACTTCGATATATTTATCGTATTCTAATCTATTAATTTATTTTATCAGGGTCAGTTCCGTTGTTTAGTTTCCATGCTACTATTTCCAATGCAATAATCCTCAAAATTAATATTTATTTGAAAAATTTTCGATTTCGCTATGTTGATAAAATCGTAAATTACGAATAATTTACGAAATTTTCCTATTAGAATATTTGTATTCAATCATGTTCAAACAAATATCATAAATGTAATTTTGAAGTTGTCTAATGTATTTATGATCCTCTAAATGGAAGTTTATTCTCAATTTTGCCTTATTCTGACATGTTAAGTAAATTGTAAATTCCAAATAACTTACGAATTTTTTAAATTGGAAAAATCGTAGCCTATGATATTCATGCCAATATCCTAAATAATATTTCGAAAGTGGTTTGACATCTTTACGACAAAAATGTCCGTCAAGATTGACGTTTATGTGAAATTTTGCTCTATCCTGCCATGTTAAGAAATTCGTAAATTTCCAATAATTTACGAAATTTTTATATTGGAAAATTCATAGTCATTAATATTCATGCCAGTGTCCTAAATAATATTTCAAAAGTAGTCTGACATCTTTACGATGAAAATATCTCTCAAAATTGACGTTTATGTGAAATTTTGCCCTATACTGCCATGTTAAGAAATTCGTAAATTTCCAATAACTTGCGAAATTTTCAAAGTGGCATATTTATAGTTACTGATGTTCATTCCGGCATCAAAACTGATATTTTAAAACTGGTCTGATATTTTTAAAGTAAAAAGTGTCCATTTAATGCACGTTTAAGTGAATGTTTGTCCTATACTCCCATGTTAAGAAAATCGTAAATTTCTAATAACTTACGAAGTTTTTTAATTTGAATGTTGCAAATGAATAGGGTTCTTGCCAGTGTCGAAAGTAATATTTTAAAACTTATCTGACCTCTCTGCGATTATTTGTTCGTGAGATATCGTGTACACAGACTAACAAACTAACGGACTAGCGGACTAACACACTAACAGACACCCTACAGGCAGACATCATACAAAATTTGTCATTTTCGGATTCCTCACACCCGAAAACGTGTAAAAAAGTCAAAAAACCGAGGTCGAAAATTTTCACGATTACCTAAGTTCCCCATACCTATAGTATGATGGGGAACTAATAGGGGCCCGTCTCTGGAAAACGGTGGGTAATAGGGCAAAATGGGCGTCATATTCGGAATCAAGAGGTCATTTTACATAAGAATTTGTCAAAATGGTGTTGGGGGCAATTTTCATGCCGAGCAGTGTTATCAGAAAAATTCCTATATGATGGGATATAAGAGAATAAATTAAGAATTGCGATATATGAAATAAGTTGTTAAAACAACAAAAATAATAAAAATTGAAAAAAAAAATTCTTCAATATACTGTGACAAAGTAGTAGAATGCAAAACAAGTGACAATATTCTACCATAATCCACAACCCACAAGAACCGAAATAAATTAATAAATAACTGAAATAACAGTAATCATTAATAATTTTAATAAATATATGAAAAAATTAACCAGTAATGATTTTAATGAAGATATGAAAACTAACATAAATACTCACTGAAATATAAAATACAAAATCCCGTAAAACAAATAACGATGCCACCTATAACGTACTTAACAAGAAGGAGCCGATTTAGAAATAGAGAGTGAAATTAAATAGTCTAATTCCGTTTTTTAGTTTAAATTCATCCTTCGTCGGTCTCCCCAAAACATTTGATTTAATGAGTGTAATAAATGAGTGAAATGTGTATAGGAAATTATATTGAAGTTTAAAAATTCTAATCAAAATAAATACGCTAACGGATATTCATAAAAAATTAAACAGCATTGAAAGATCATACAACTGTGAAGAACCGAAGAAAGCTTTATTCTGTAACTTTTTGAAGAAGGGAACTAGGATTGGTGCTTCATTAGGTTTACTTTAATGAAGAATAATATATTTTTTTTTTTTTTTTTTGAAAAAACAAATGGTAACGATAAATTCAAATCTCTTTCTTTCTCTCTCTTTTTCTCGTATTATTTATTCACCGTTTTAAAATTTTTATTTGGTGTACAAGGTAATTTGTAGAATGTATGCTACAGGAAATAAATTTAGAATTTTCCACTTTTCAAAGTAATAAAATATTTTATTTTAAAGGTTTTGCTTATATGATATTATTTTTTGAAAACCTCTAAAAAAAAAAAAAAAAAAAAAATCGGTTATATACATTAGAGTTTTTTTTTTAAAACACATTTAAATGTTATTGAGTTAAAATTTATTCCATGATTCGACTTTCCCTACTGTAATTAAACGTTTAAAATATCTAAAACCCATCTATAATATCTTTTCTGATAAGTATAAAAGATTTAAGTCCATATTCTTGATTTTTCAGGAGACGAAAAATAAAGTTAAACTAACTAAAAACAAATGAGAAGAATCGATTAGGAAAAAGGTATTTCGTTGACTTATACCCTTTATACCATTCAGTGATTGTCAACCTTCATTTAATAACGGGAAAAAATTGAATTAAATATTTTATACCATACATGAATGGTAAATGTCTGACTTGAACCTTTTTTTACCAGTGGATTTTCTCAGAGACTAAATGACATAAACTTGAATCCTTTATACCAATCGATTGAGATTTTTTTTCTGAGTCTGACTATGTACTTAACTCAAAATCGACATTTTTGGACTTAAATCCTTTATACTTATCAGTACAGATACATAAGTAAATATAAAAATATAAGTATATAAATACATAAGTATGTATAAGGTAATGTAATGTATAAGGATATTATAAGTATTGTGAATATCGGGAGTATCAATTCCTCGTTACTTTTCAAAAGAAATTGTACCATTTTTCGCATGTTACTTGTTTATCCCTACTGCTATGTTCATTTCAAATGGACGAAATGGAAATTCCTTTTTGAATGTGCCAAATGGAGTCCGAACGGACCTAATGTATTTAACTTCAATATATAACCGTACTTCTATTTTATATTTTTGTATTAAATTTATGCAACAATTCCGATTGATATTTAAGAAAAGTACTCTACATAAAATGGTAATTTTCAAGTATGTTGATTTTGGGTCGAAATGGACCTGAACACAACAGCAGAGTTAATATGTTCTGTGTTCTGTAATATTCAAATATATTTTTTTGTGGAAATCGGAAATGTGTTAACATGCGTCAAATGTATTTCTTCAGTAAGTACAATAACAAACTTTTACTTTTTTTTTAACGCATGATTGGAATGAAAACAAATAGGTCGACCCAAAAGACAAGGGAGGAGGGGAGATAGAAAATAAACAAGGAAGAAAAAAAAAAAAAAAAAAGGAAGAAATAAAGGAACTGACTTCTAGAGTAAAACTCAAAACAAACATAAGGCTCTCTTTCACCAAACCGTCAAATTGGGATATGAAATAATTTATTATTATGCTTTTACAGGATACCCGGCAAAAACACTGCAGGACAGTTAGGATAACGTCCCTTTCCAATCTTACCTAGAGGCGGCAGTTTCTCAAGGAAAAAAAATTCTTGTTTAACCAGATTCATTCGCTCCCCACCCTCCTGAATTTTCACCGTTGTCGATCTAAGATAGGATCCTGGACCAACATTGCGTGTCGTCACATATCAACGGGTCATTGCCCACATGACCCCTATATTGCGCAAAAATTACTTCATGAACCCCGCCTCACGTGCTAAGTTGGTAGTAATAAGTAATGCTGGCTGGTTGGCTGCCCTACCTCAAGGTTAAACCATGTCTGCAAACTTTTCTGTTGCCCAGGCAACATTTAGGGATCTAGGGTGAGAGAGATGAAACAAATAAAGAATTTATCCTTAGGGGTATCAGATGTTCCAGAAAATCACATAAAAAAACAAACACAAAGTGAAAGAAACAGATAAAATAATTACTGATCCTTAGAAAAACATGTAAGTCAACGACATAATTAAATGTATCTCATGGATTGTTTTAACAACTTTCTTTTTATTTTCTTCCCATTATTTTGCTTTTAGAGAAAGTAGTGAAAGCTTTAAATGGACTTCGTGTTTTCAATTCCTTTCTTTCTTTTTTACGAACACGATTTTTTCTCTTTTTTACTTGTGAATAAAAAGGGGAAAAGTATTTCAAGAATGCGATTATGTTTCACTGGTATTGAATATATTAGTTAAAATATATGAATAAAGAATTTATATTTAATGATTATAATTTCTGTTTTATAATATCTATTATAATTCTTTTTTGCTTTAATAAGTGGGTATTTTTTTTAACTTAGATAAATTCGTGTTATTAGTAATATTTCAGGAAGACTCTTTTTTGTTTCTTCGAAATAGTTCTTAAATTGAACAAAGAATGTTTGGCTTATTTTTTAATAATCTAAATTATGTCTTTGTATTTTCTATGTCTATTTTCTTTATAATTATTTTCATTCTTTATAAACCTTTTCTTTATAATTACTTTCATATTTCATTACTTTTCATTTAAGAATTGCAATTTTTCACATCTACTTTAAATTTTATGATATTTTCTTCGCTTAAGGCATAAACTTATTTTTCATTAACGTAAAATCATCAATTTGAATTGTGTTTGTAATTTCACTTGTTTCTTACAAACAATCTCTATTTAGAAATCGTTGTTTCATTTCATCATGCTTTCTTCATGCATAAAATGTTTTAAAAAAATTTCATACTTGCATTTTTCAATATTGTAACACGTGAATTCTTACATTCTTATGTGTGCATTTTATGTGTGTTTTTTTTCCATTTTTCTTTTTTTTTTTTTACTTTCTCTTACCCGTAAGGCAAGAGAAAGTATTGTTTTTGGGTCAAATTTTCGAACGCGAGATTTTGTTATATTTACACGTTTTGAGGTCCCCTGAATACGAAAATCATGTTTTTAGCAAATGGTCTGTGTGTCTGTGTGTGTGTCTGTGTGTCTGTCTGTTATCAGCATATCTCAAAAACGAATTATGGCAGAAAGTTCAAACTTGGTATTCTAAATGTGTATCATATAGGGATGCTACAGTAAGCTTTTCGTTAAGATCAAGCAAATGGTTCGTGTACAGGGACAATCAAGAGAATTCTAATACATTACGTCCATGGGGGAAATTGCAGGTAAGTAGAGTTTAACGTCTATAGACTGCACTAAACCAAATGAAACGAACATATATTTTTTGTAATAGAGATAGTTAACTGGGAAAAAAATTTTGTGTATGTAGGAGCCTCGCCTCCCCCCTGGGGGGGAAGTCCCCCCTCGAGGGGAGTAAATTTTCATGATGGGTATCATTCAAAAGAGCTTGCGAATACCTTTAAAACGAATGGTTGAACTAGAAATCTGTGATAATTTAAAACAAAGTTATAGATTTTTTTTTTTTTTTAAATATTGAGAGTGAATTGGACTTTTTTTGGATATTTAGTGTTACACTACCTCTCTAATATGGAAATCGTCTGCATTATCATAAAAAATAATTTTTTTAAATAATAATTTTAATAAATTATTTTTTAAAAACAGAATTATTTTTTAATAACCGAATTAAATTCTATATAAATGTAGGTGCATTAATGAAACGGGGGGTTGAGGGGGGCGGTAGCCCCGCTCACACAGAACTAATTATCGTATAAAACTCTTCTGAAGCCTAATTTGAATTGTTTAGCATAGGTTTACATCACAGTTCTCGTTATCTTACCTCTTAATCTGCAACCTGTATTTATAGTATAAAATTTCAGGGTAAGAGAAAGTCGTGTGAGTGACACACCAGATTATTATTATTATTTTTTTTTTTTTGAAAGAGAATAATTTTCAGTTACGATATAAATTCGTTATCTTTCCTAAGATATTTTCATAGCTTCTAAACTTTCTAATATTTAAATCAGATTTATGACTACTAATTAAAAAAATTATTTTCGACAATTAAATAAACTTAATATAACTATAAAAAATTTTCGGTATGAAGTCCCTTAAAAAGCGGGAGGCTTGGCACCTGTGCATTCTAATATACCTAACTAGTGGTAGATAATATACAATATATACTACCCACTTAAGATATTTTAAGGAACTTACATTATATACGCATATTTGTCAATAAAATTTCAAAAATTTAAGACATTCTCGTTCGGGTGTTTTGCTATTTTGAAGAGTAAACAGCATTCACATTGCAGGATATATTAGAAAAAATTTAAAATCCAAAATTGCATGTCATTGCTTTGCATTCTCAGAAAAACAGCTAACAAGGTAATACCTTTTCCTAAAACATTTCTGGTATGAAATAAATTTTAAGTCACTTGCCGCTTCAAATGGCGGACAATCGAGCGGACACATTTTCCATAGGCATTGCACATGCTTATTTTGTGCATGTTTTTGAGTAAACCCTGCTTTTTCGCGCTTCTTTAAAACATTAATTTAACTTAAAGACTTTACGTATATCTAGTTAAATTTAATGTAAAGTATTTTTTTAGAGTAAAGCCTAAAAGCGGGACTCGTTTTTCTTAAAAAAACGTACCCTTACGTGATCAACAAGCAATATGTTAAGCAATAGTATATTCAATAATTAAAACACCATTGGTGTCTGAGACATCCTTTGAGTTTAACCCTTCTGCGGAATGGGATATATTATATCCCACCTATTTTTAATTCCCATTTCCAAAAACTACTCCCAAAATAATTTTACAAAGTTTTACTTTAATAATATAGAGGAAAAAACTTCATTTATTTCTTTTGTTTTAGACTTTTTCGTAAATTCTGGTCGTAGTTTATCTAAAATTATTGAAATTTCCTTGCTTCTGAAAAGGTTAAAGAGAAGAGTAGTCTTTATTAAAATCACTATAAAAGTAGTATCTAGTATTATTTTCTGGTATAAAAATAAGTTTTTGCCATTCCAAAATGCATAAAGTTATTCTGACACGTAAGAAGTTTTTTAAACAAAATTATAATGTAATCTGTACTTTCGAAATGTGCTGAAAATATCTTTTATATTATCAAAGAATATGTTAGGAAATATGGGATTTTGTTGTAAGTAATACTGGAAATAATTTAAAAGTAAGTTTTACATTTCAAATTGCATTTCAAAATCTTTGCAAATAAACGCATTTTTGTATTCCGTTTTTAAATTTTCTGTTTATTTAATTTTAATCACTTTTTAGTCGTTTCCACTATCCACATGAAAATAGTCTTTAATGAAAGAAATTTTCGGATAAAAATAGATTATTTATGTGACTGTTGTTTCTGTTTCAATATTATTTCTGCGATATTTTATAATTTATTTCTATTTTTGATGTGCTACTTGGCTTAAAATGGCTATTGATAAATTAATGTTTTTGTCGAAAAAATTTCTGTGTACTGCAGTATACCAAAATTTAAAATATCGTCCATGAGGATTTATAAATAAAACAAATAAAATTAAAATAAATTTGTGATTATAGAATTTAGAGTAGTAAAGAAATGCTATACAATCAAATGTGACGCCTTTTTTTTTTTTTCTTTTAACTTGGCAGTAAAAATATAGAAAAATTGCAGTTAAAAAAAAAAAAAAAAAAAAAAAAAATATATATATATATATATATATATATAATATTTTAGAATAGCATGTATTAGCATCATGAACTACATTAGTACTTTATCAATGTGTAGAAAATTTTTAAAGTTATAATGACGTTATTTTTGTGAGACGCATAATTTAACTTTTTATAATTTTTTTAATGTTCACGTATATTTAAATTTATTTATTTTTATGTCGAAAGAAAATGAACTTGTAAATTTTTTTAGCAACAATTAAATTATAGCTAATAGCATTTAAATGGATAATTTTAAAGCTATTATGAGGTTATTATTTTCATATTTTAATTAATTAAAAGAAAACATATCAAAAATTCTAAAATCGGTTTTCAAGGTATTGCGTTGTCATCGTGTTCTGAGCTATTCTAAAAGTTTCAAATGTCTAGCTAGTCGGGAAGTAAATTAAAAATCGAAAGCAAGATTTGTACTGGACAAACAAACAAACAAGAAAGCGAGTTAATAGAAACATGATAAAAAAAATATTGTTTTTGAAATGATCAATAACTAGTTCTAATTAGACCAATAATAAACATATGAGGTATTTTTACATGTATAGTTTACTGAAATGGTAAATAGTAATTTTCAGTTAATGAGTTAATATTCGTCATTGAAAATGTTAATCAAACCGAAAACAATTCAAAATTTTAATCAGTCGGTAGATCACGTGTATTTAACTCATTAAATACACGCAATAATTATGTATTAAACTTCTTTTTAACGCACAAAATTTTGATGATTGTTTTAAATACATTTTTTTTTTTTTTTTTTTTTTTTACTACAAATTGTTCCACATACGAACACTTATTTAAATTACGTGTGTTACGTGTTTTTCATACAGATCTATATTTAAGTACACAATGTGATGTGTTTATAGTTTATAGACAATATTACATAAATACACAAAATTAAGCTTAACGTTCTTTTCTATTGAATGTAATTGATGGAAGTGCTTTGAGATATTTTACTATGTCAACGAACACTGTTCAAAAAGGGAAATTATTTTCTCATACCTATACTGTAAACAAAGTATTTCTTGAAGTTCAATTTTCAACTTTGTTTTTTCAACTTTGTTTTGTTCAACATCACGTTTTGAGGTGACTTGAATACGAAAACCAAATTTTTAACGGTTGGTCTGTATGTACATCTGTTATCATCATAACTTAAAAACAAAGAGCTGCAGGAAATTCAAATTTGTTATTTTGTAGTTCGTATAAGGTTGCCACATGAAAAGTTTGATCAAGATTGGCAAGTTTGGAGACAAGTTAATAACAGCCTTGATTTATAGATACGTAAATATAGGCACGATAATAGAATGGGAGGTTGAGGGGGCGGTGGCGGTAACTCCCCCCCCCCTAACAAATTATACGTCAAATAAAACTGTTTTTAAACCTATTTTAGATTATTTTTAAAGTAGATTGAGCTTTATTGCCTTACTTTGTTGATTTTATAGCATAATATGAAATCTGTCTTTATAGTATTGAAATGCAGGGTAAACAAAAGAAAATCGTGTGAGTGACACACCAGATTATTTATGTAATCTTTTGCTACATGAAAATAATGTCTCGTCCAAAATATTTTTCATAACTCATTTTTGTAATTATATTGGTTTCAAAAATATCATTTATAATGCATCATAACTTTGTTGAAAAAAAAAAAATCCTTAGTAATTTGCTTCTTGCATAAGTGGTTGGTACAATATAATATGAAAAAAGGTACCGGAAAATAATAATTTTAGTACTTAAATTTTTAAGAGTTTTCTAAACGCTTACTTCATACATGATTTGATATTTTTTCTTTAAAAATTAAATATAATAAATAAAGTAATACAGTGAAACTTGAATAATTCGAACTTGTTTAATTCGAAATTCTGGATAATTTGAATTTTTTACTCGGTCCCTTGAATTTTGTATTAAAATAATATTAAAAAATCATGGATAATTCGAATTCTATTTTGGATAATTCGAATTTTTCATACGATTACCTTTAAAATATTACAGTAAAATTTGTTCCCGAGATTATTCTCAGCTAAAGTGCTTTTTTTTTTTTTTTTTTTTTTTTTTTTTTTTAACAGTCTTTCAAAAGAAGGATGAGGAAATACATGAGTTTTCACCTAGTGCATCAGAAGAAGATATGGTCCATATACATGAACTTCGAGGTTTTTTTTAAATGTAGAATATTCTGTTTTTGTATCAATTGATAGGTTGAAGTCATATGCTATGACACAAAGATTGTACTTAAAGAAGCAACCAAAAATATCTATTTTTTAAAAAAGTGTTGAATAATTAAGCTTGTAAAAAAATATTGATTTAAGGGGGGGGGGGGTGTAGCTGTATTCTTAGATATAAAGTTTATGTGTTAAATCTTTGATAGTAGAGGTTTTTTTTTTTTTTTTTTTTTTTTTCTTTTCTTTTTGTCAAAATAGTATATGTAATTCGAAGTTTTGGATATTTCGAATTTTTCTCTGGTCCCTCCAGCTTCGAATTATCCAAGTTCTACTGTAGTAATTTGAATATGGGAAAGAGGGATTGTCTTTTTCTCAAGAGATAACAGGAGACTGCAAGCGTCTCTATAACGTACTAAACTAAAATTAATGCATTGGGAAATTCTATTACCTGTTTTTATTGTCCCTTCTTTATCTTTGCCGTCTGGTGAATCGCTTGACTGGGTTGTTGTCGTAGCTACATAAAAAAATAAATGTTCACATGGCAGTCAAAATCATTATTCAGAATAGTAAATCTTATGTGAGGCTTGCCAATAAAATTTTGTTATTATATTAGCAAAATATGACTAGGTTATATGTTACATTTTGTTTGTGATAACATGAATGTTTTTGTTCTTTTATAAAGTGCTTATACAGTACGATATATTACAAGTACTTAAGAATTCTCACGTAAATAATGGCGTTTGTTCACAAAGTCTTATTTTTCACCAACTAAATAGATCTAGACTTATCATATTTTGATAAACTTTACACACACACATATATATATATATACACACACAACACACACACACACATATATATGTGTTTATTTATAAAGCAAAGCAAGGAAAGATTGCGCGGTAGGAGAAAATTGGCACATAGAGGGTCGGAGGGAAGGATTAGAGTACAAGCGATGCTATTCCAGGCAGCTGTACAACAGCAAAGTTAAACTGCCGACTGCGACTTGCATGTGCATGTTAATTGTTTCGATTGTCTAAGTTAAAACGTAGTTATTTTGTCTCATTTTCAAAAATAAATGCTTGAATTTTCATTTCACTTCCTAGGAATTTCTATAGGATTGCAGCAGTGTAAAATTTTTTTAATTAAACGATTTCTCTTAAGCTACTAATCTAGATTAACGGTACGAACACCAACAATTTTCTATAAAAGCAAATAATTATTGAATAAAATCATGATAATTTTAATAGCATATATTAAGAGAATAATCCAATAATATGAAACAATATTTCACATAATATGTATTACGAAAATGTACATCTGGTATGTATATTTTCGTATTACGTTTTCGATCCCCAAATACAAAAATCGCCAAGGACAGATGTGAAATCTATGCCGAAATATCTAATTCTGCAATATTTAAACTAGAAAAAACTTCTTCACACACCATAAAATTAATGGAAGCACAACCAGTTTCGAAAGGGCGTGGTCTTTCTTCATCAGGTGTAAAATACGTGCTACTGCTTTAATGGCAAAAGCAAGACTGAAAGCCGGGCAAAAAACAAAGCGGGAGGAACAACACAACCAATCAATAGGAAGTAGCCCATCAGAGAGGAACATAACAAAAAAAAAAAAAAAAAAAAAAAAAAAAAAAAAACAGGAAACAAAAGAAACAGGTACAAAAAATGGACGGAATGGAATGTTAAATAAATTATTTAACCCTCGTTTTCCCAAGACGGGGTCATTTTGACCCCATTTAGTTAAGCCCGCCTCAATCAAACAGTGCGCTAATTCGCCAAAGATAGCAAACGTAACCAGTGGAACGTTGTAACTTCTAAACGATACAAAAAGGCGCGGTGCTGGTGATTTTCGGCAAACGTGCCAAGCGGCACCTGAAAGCAATTTTTTCTGCAGTAACGCCTTGATCTTGGGAAAGCGAGGGTTAAATGCTTAACATTTAATTTAATTTATTATTATTGATTTTTTTTTTAAATTTATATACATTAATATTATTTTATTTATTTATTTATTTATTTATTATTTATTAGTTTCTTCTTCTTCTTCTTTTTTTTTTTTTTTTTTTTAATGAAGGAAGTTCTTAAATCGAATGCTTCGATTAATTTTATGGTGTGTGAAGAAGTTTTTTGAAATTTAAATTTTGTTTGTACACTAGTTTTTTAATTCTGCAATGTTAAAATTTTTTTCATTGCGAAATTAGAAGATGCTCCATTTATAAATGAGTTTGAATCTGACTCTAAAATATCTTTATGCAATATATATTATCCGAAGTATATCCGAGGTACTTTAAAATATGTTTTTAAATAAAAAGATATAACAAAAGAAGATATATATATCTTCTTATCTTCTTTTGTTATATCTTTTTATTTAAAAACATATTTTAAAGTACCTCGGATATACTTCGGATAATAGTTATATATATATATATATATATATATATATAAACAGTATAAGAAATTGCCACACCAATAGTAACGTTGACATTTATTTTATTATTTTTACACATTCATCACATTTTAAATTTCTTATGGAAAATTACGTAATATAGAAATTATTTGTAAAATGGCAAAAAAGTACCTTTATAAACCCGACATTTTTAATTAATAACTTCGCTAAATAAGATGTTAAAAATTTATAACTACCTGAAATGTCTTCCTTGGAATATTCAGCACACACTGGTGCCTCTCATGACACTAAAAATACTGCCCTCTGGAGGAGATACGGTGAAAAAAAAAAATTGACTCTAGTGACAAAATTTTTTTTTTAATATATAGAGATTATTCTGTTGAAATGTGCCCAAATTTTCCTAGCTTACATATATTATTCTCCTTTACCTTATACATATATTAATTCACGTTTCCCTTGCTTGTGTTTGATCATTGCAATTATGAATTATAATTATTTTACATTGTGTAAGAGTAATATAATTCAAAATAATTTCAAAATTTGACCATCATGTTGGAATTATGGCGCTCAATCATCTCAGGATTGATTGTCTTAAATATTTAAGCATTTTTAATATCAAATGTACACTAAAATTTTCTTAAAAATCATACCTACATACACATTTATGAAAATCATACACAAATTTATTATATATTTAAATAAAATTTTAGGAAATTTATAATTTCGATCTCACATTATTTAAATACGCCATATTTTTATAGGATGGTCAAAATTTGAGCTTTTTTTTTTTTTTTTTTGCAGCATTCTCTTTTCTCTTTTTTCATATACATATATATATGCTATAAGTGGGATTGATTGATCTTGGGGAATCTTAATAAGGTCATTTTAAGGACAGCCACTTATTCAGTTCATTTCGTATAATAATAATGATTAAAAAACATTTGTATATAAAAAAGACCCCACATACTTTGAAAAGTAATTGTATTCATCAAAATTATAATGTTACATCAAAGTAGTTCTAGCGAAGTGTTTTAGAAACTGGTAATTATCGTGTCTTTCAGAATTGTTTTCCTGTTCCATACATGATTATTATTTCCATTCACAAACAACTGTACTCAGAAGCATTATAGAATTAATTGAAAGAAAAATGCAAAGAATATATTTTTCTAAAAACATCATTTGATAGTTTAATAACCTATAACTTAAAAATAAAACAGACTATTTTATGCATTTATAGTTATTGTATTTTTGAACAAATAAATCTAACCTTTTATTGAATAGGAAAAAAAAAAAAAAAAGCATATTCTGCCAATTTGTTTAGAATAATATTAAAAAATAAATATTTATTTTTAGCATTACCTCTTGATAGAAAAAATAGAAAGGAAAAAAGAAAGGTAATCTTTCTAATCGCGTTCTTTTCATCGCTAATGCATCTGAAGTCAGTGGCCTCGGATGGGTAAGAAGATGAAACAAAGCGATCAACAAGAAGAAAGGTAAAGAAGGCAGCGACCTTCTACCAAACGTCATCTTTACAGTATCCATTATTTCCAGTACAGCCTTTCTTGTCTACACTCTAGTCACCACACCCACACTGGACTAACCTGTCCAGGACACAGCGGTCAGTTTTGTGACCTCGCACTGGCAATTGAAGTTGGATCGGGTTCAACATCTTTCCCATGATGACAGCTACTTCGTATTTTGTCTATAATCATAAGACGTAACACTATATTCTGAGAGATAGAGATCACAAAGAGAATTGATTAAAAAAAGAGGCTATTTTATAAAATTTTTTAGAAAATCTTGTTATTTTGTATCCTGGTTGTTTTGATAAGTTTTAACTGCTGACTGATCTTCGCGCACCTGTTTCTGTTTTGCAAATTTGGGCGTGGTACTCTTTGCAAATAGGATATGCCTCTGACTTTGAGCTGAACAATGAAAACGTTTTTCAGTAATAATAATAATAATAACAACGTTTTTGAAAGTGCGTATTATGGCTATTTTTGATTTCATTTAAGACTATCCTATTGTCTGAAATAATTTTTCGTTTGAAATTTTAGAGCAGTTGTAACTAAAATGTGGCCTTTTTCATAATTAAAAGAACGATAAATAAGTTTTATCAATTTAGTAGCTTTTTATGCTTATTTATTTTGAATCAACCATAATGTTCTTAAAAATAAGTTAATGAAACTCTTAATTGACCAGTTTTGATCAAGTTTCTTATTTTAAGGGTAAAAGTAGAATATTTTCTTTGTTTTGTAGACTAATTAACACCTTTTAATTTTTTAATACTAACAGAAATATTTTTTAGTAATTACTATATAAAATAAACGCCATAAATTTTCATGATTTTAGTATATCTGAGTGCATTTATTTACTGTGCATGTTCGTTTATTAATAAAAAGATGTGCTTTAAGGGTTTAATTCATAAAATTTTACTGTTCAAATAAAATATTCATATTTATCCGTAGGCATACTGAAGTGCATTTTATTCAAATTTCATACCAGTTAGCCTCATTGATTCTTCTGCAGAACCATTTTAGAGCAGTGTTGCCAGATCTGGCGGATTGTTTATTCAATAATCACCAATAATTTTGAGGAGTGATATTTGGTATACATGAAAGGACTATCAATCTTCGAAGTGATTAGGCAAACGTTACAATTCGCTACCGAAGTGATGACGTCATTGACCCTCTCTGGACACACACAAATAACTCTCAGACCAATTAGCTCCCATTGACTCTCGGACAATGACCAATCAGCACGGGAACACACTGGTTGGTGTGTGCCCAAAGAAGGTCAGTGACGTCATACTTCAGTGGCGTATTAAAAATTATTGGTGATTATATTGAATAAAAAATTCGCTAGATCTGGCAACACTGTTCTAGAAGTTTCATAGACGTTTAGGGAGCAAAATCACAAGTACAGATGTTAACGATAAAAACGCAATCTTAATATAGCTGATTGGGGTATAAAGGGTCGTTCCAAGCTAAGATATATTTACATATATCTGCGCTGTTTTATACTGCTAAAAAACTAAATCCACATTTAACCTGTGACCTGTGGGCTAAATGTTTTTTTTTACTGTAAATAGTAAATTTAACAACAGCTATACAGATATGTGTAAACCTTAGTAATGGACCTTAAAGGGCTACTCAATATCAATACAGCTGACGGAAGTATAAAGGGCCGTTATCAAACTAATGTTTGTTTACATATGTCTGCGTTGTTTTATATTGGTGAAAAACAAAATCGTACTTTAACCTGTGGTCCATGGGCCAATCGTTTTTCTTATTGTAAATGGTAACTTTAGCCGTACATATATGTATAAATCTTGGTAAAGGCCTTTCATAACCCAATCAGCTGCAATAAAGTTTAGTGCCCCACCTTTCCGTAATCAACTGTACGAGTGATTTTGGCCTAAAGATTGTGAATATCTACCTTAGAGCTTCTGTCTGCATTTCACAAAAGAAAGCTCTCCAATTACTCGAATAATATAAACAAAAACCAAACGAAAACAAAGGTTGAAAAATTTAGAAAATAATAAATAAATAATCTAGAAAATTTACTGTAAATAAGTATTGCTAAATTGAACTTTCGATTTTTTTTTTTTTTTTTTTTTTTAATCATGGCAACGATCAGACAGGCTGATGATATAACGAAACGTATGTGTGGGAGGAAATGAACTGTGGGATAAATGCAAGCAAATATGTCTCGTTAAAAGTTGATATGTTATTTTATTAATAGGATTTTTTAGAATTAATAATACCATCGGTTTTACTCAGGGAACTTTAAAAAATAGCTGCATTTTCTGCATAGCTAAGTTTTAATGATATCATATATACATATTGATCGTAGCTTAGAAATATTGTGATAACTTGGCAATCTCATTATATGTATATTATGTTTCGTAAAAGTTCAATTGGATTCTCAATATATAATCATTTGTGCGTATAGAAGAAGATATATATGTACACTTCAATCGAATCTAATTATGTAATGCAAATTACAATTGAAAGTAATGTTATTTTTAATAATTATTTAATGTTATTTTTAAAATTAAAAATGTCGCAAGATATCATAGTACATCCCAATCCACTCACGCATACATAGATTTTTTTTTTCTCCAAACGGACTTCGACGTAGCTGTGGCGTTTGTTGAAAATGCCAATAATGGCTTTAAACTCGAATTTCCGACTCTTATCAGAAGCAAATCTTGTTAAAAACAATGTTGATGAAATGAGTTCGAAAGTTATATTCAGGCAAATTTAGAATTGTATTCCAGAAAATTAATTAATTCATGGTGATATGAAAACGTTTGTTTGTCTACTAAAATATTCTCAAAATTGTAAAATAATCGGAATTTCGTAAAACAAAGGGGTTTCAGCGTTCCTCATCTACATTGTCTTTCTTCACAAAGAAATGTTAATTTTACATTCCATGAAATTCTAAAACATAGAAAATTGCATAGAATAAAAAGGCTGAACGGTTATACAAATTAAGTGTAAAGAAGAATTCGACAAGATAACAAAAAATTAAAGACACTATTTTGCACATTTTTTTTTGGGGGGGGGAGGGGGGGGGAGGGAACATTATTAACATATTTTGTTTACCTCATACTTTTTTTTTTTTTTTTTTTTTTTTTTAACTGTAAAAAAAAAAAAAATCTACACAACCTAAAAATTTATAACAAATTCAGAAAATTATTATTGTTATATAATCCCCAGTTCTTTGTTTTCTAAACGTATTTATTAATTAAGATCAAAACATAAAACAATATATACATATGTACAATTTAAAACTTATGACACTTTCGCACACAGCTACATTGCGGTAGAACATTTCAAAGCTCAACTGACTTAACAGCAAGTCAAAACCATAAATATATAGATTAAATATAATATATAGATTGATCATTGGGGAGAAAAAAGTGGTTCCTTTTCACTTGGGAATACACACGAATATTTTAGCAAATAAAATTTATGAATAATTTACTTACTAAAGGTGAATGAAAAACTCCAGATACAGTTTGAAATTCCTTTTTCTTTTTCTTTTTTTTTTTCTTTTTTTCAATACCACTTAATGGCTGATCTGATTCCAAAGCTTTTTTTCGGCATCAAAAATCTTGGCACGATAACATGGGGATGATAGATCTGTACATATTACTCTATTTATGGTAAAAACTAATCTCATTCTAACAACCGGCTAACTAGCTTATTTTTATTCTACCACAATTCTGCAACCGGCAAAATAGCTTCTGCGTTGCATTACCAGAATGACGAATATCGCCATCTCTTAGAAAGGAACGTAGTTAACCTTTGTTACTTTGTTATAATTATTATTATTATTTTTTGTTGTTGTTGTTGGTCTTTCTTTCTCCTTTATTTATTTTTCGTGACCAAGTCTGTTTTAGATTATAACTTATCAGAAAAAATATAATTTAAATTGTAATGATTATTAAAATATGTATATATATATAATACATCTATCCTACCTCCAAATAAATATACATTATTTATGATGATTACACAAAATTATTGCTGTTTCACATTCATTTTACACACCATGCCAACTCAACAAAGCAAATTTCTTTTTGAAATTTTTTTTTAATTTATTTCAAATTTTTTGGTAATTTGTAATATGTTTCTTTTGTGTACATCTCAATTCAACGTTAAAACTAGTATGATGCGGCTACCACATGACTTTCTTCCGTATAATTTTACACAAAATTCATTCAGTACAAATTATTTATTAAATTATTAAATTATTTTCCATTATAAATGCAGGCAATTGCTATCTGACAGAATTATATATTATCACTAAATGCCGAAAGAAAGTCTTTTTTTTTTTTTTGGGGGGGGGGGGGGGAATTACAGAAGAAATACGATTTTTTGTTTCAAAGTTTTTTTTTTTTCTTTTCGTTAACAGACAAAAAAAAATTGATAATGTTACTTTAAATTATCACAGATCTACAGTTCAACCATTCGCTTTAAAGGTATTGATAAGACCTTTTCGAAAGATACCCATATTGAAAATTTACTCCCCCCGGGGGGGGGAAGCGATACTCCCACATGCACAATTTTTTTCCTAGTTTTCTACTACTATTATCAATAATTCATATTAATTTTACAATCACACGTTTAAAATAACTCTCATTAAGTACATTTATACGAAATTTTGTCCTATACTGCCATGTTAAAAATTTAGAAAAAATGCGATCACAGTGCCACCTGTTGATCAATTGTTCCACAAATCTAATCAGCACCAGTTTATGTCATGGTCCAACTAAATACCAAGTTTGGTTAAATTCCGTTCATTGGTTCGTGAGATACAGCGCCCACAAAATTTGTGATACACATCACACACAGACTGACAGACATTTTCTAAAAACAGTCAAATCGTATTCAGGACATCCCAAAACGTGTAAATCCATCGAAAACTGGAGTTCGAAAATTTTGACGAATCCAATACTTTCTCTATATATACATATAGAAGAAAATAAAAAGATACTCGTTAATGAAACCGAATAGCGCCGCAATGTTCCGAATGTTACAAGTGTATTTGAAATTGTAATTTAGTTTTAGAAATTTAAAATTTATTATGACAGTTTCAATAGCAAATAAGGGTTATTTAAAAAATGCCCACATCTTCTAATCTTATAAAATGTAAATAATTATTTTACCAATAGAAATTTATATTTAATTTTATGAAAAAATTTAAAAATAATAAAATTAATGCTCTTACTTAATATATAAAATATGTAGCAAAATTTTTCCAGTGTCAGTTCACTATTTGTAATATAACCTAATTTAGAATTTATATATTAGCGTATAGCTTAGATTAAAATGGTCCCAAAACTACATTCCAGAGAATGAGTTAATTGTATAGAAATCCCTTAACGACCCTCTTCACTTACCGTCTCCGGAAGCCCGAGCCAATGTTATTCTATGGGGAAATTTTCTTTACAAATAACTTATTAACTAGTACATATTTTTAAATTCTGTTTTCACATTCAGAAAATTCCCAACTGTTAAACTGACGGACTTTTTTTTAAAAATGTATATTTTTTAATTTTTAATATTTTATTTTGAAATTGCAAAATGAAAAAAAATCACATATTGAAAATTCGTATTTTGCAGCTTCAAAATAATATATAAAAAATTAAAAAATATATTTTTTTAAAAAAGGTCCGTCAGTTTAACAGCTGGGAATTTTCAGTATGTGAAAACAGAATTTAAAAATATGTATTAGTTAATAAGTTATTTGTAAAGAAAAAATTTCCATAGAATAACATTAGCTTCGACTTCCGACGGCGGTGAGTGAAGCGGGCCCTTAAGATAAAATATTTGAAAATATCGTGTACATTTCATAAAAAGCAAAAATGTATGGAAATTTAGTTAATTTATTACTAAAAATGTTTAAAATATTTAATTAAAAATATTAATTTATTCTATAAAATGCAGATTTAATAACATTTTAAAGTAAGTTATATGTTAATACATTAATTCTAAATTAAATTATCTTACAGTTCGTGAAATAACATCAAATAATTTTGCTACGATAATGTTTGCTACATTTTTATTCTGATTAATTAAGTGTATTCCTTTTGTGATTTTCCAAAAACTGAAGTAAGCCTTAAACGTCGTACAATTTTTGTGTAATTTTATTAAAAAGTTAAAAAAAAAAAAAATCAAGGAGTAAAGTATTTTTCCCCTGCTCTAACAGTTAAAAAAAGAAAAAGGAAATTAAAGGGGACTAATGTGCAAGTTGTACCTGACGGGACTAAAGTGAAAGTTGTACCTCAAGGGACTAATGTGAAAGTTGTACCTCACGGGACTAATGTGCAAGTTGCACCGAACGAACAAACTATTTCTTTCAACGAAAATGCCTACTAACCCTGGACGATAGGTCTAATATATCGTATCATATTATATATCGTATTTATCGTAATATAACTCAATACTTATTTCGCTTCCTTCTTCGACTCGTTTTAATATGCATTTTTTATATGCATGAGCAGCCCCCGAAAAACAAAAACATTAAATCATTAAATTCATTTTTTTACTTATTTTTATTTCATATTATTTCACGCGCACTTTTTATTTCCTAATTAAAAATTATTTAAAAAAAAAAAAAAAAACTTTTTCGATATCGCTTGAAACGATACTGATTATTATTAATTTTCTTTTCTCTTTCTTTCAATAATAATAATAATAATAATAATAAAGATTTTGATGAAATTCTGGCAAAAGCAGAATTTAGTTTAGGACGGAGGACTATTAGTTTTTTTTTTCTTCCCAATTATAACATCGCTTTCAAATTATTCAGTTATATTTTCGATAAATTTTAGATTTCGATAAATGTTCAACTATCGAAAAATGATTTCGACTAATGTCCAACTATCGAAAAATGATTTCGACAAATGTCCAACTATCGAAAACGACAACGCAAAAATCCCAGATTGAGACTAATAGGCCCTCAGTCCTTAAAAAAAAAAAAAAAAGAGCTGTGATTAGTTAAAAAGAGCTACCGTTATCCGTTCCTGATTTTCACAACATTAAATTAAAACAGACATATTCCCAATAACAAAAAAGTTTTAAATGTAGTAAATAATAACATCCTGTCACAAAGAAATTCGCAAACTGTAACAACTACTTAAACTATATATTGTAATTTGCAATAACTGGGTAGGATTTAATTAAAATTTATTATACATACATTTATACATTTTTGAAAAATTGAGGAAATATATTTACTAGATGCAAATATTATTATGTAGTACAAACTATTCGAAATATATATATATATATAAAAAAAAAAAAAATCGAATAAATCAAGAAGATATTTGTTAAAATTATTGCCATTAACTTCTGATAGCAACTTTTTACAGCTTACATTTTATTTTTGTTATCATAACATGTGATAACGTGATTTCTCACTCAATAAAAAATAAGCATTTTTTTAATTTAGTTATTTTTCTAGAAAGAAATGCGTATCATGTAAATGCAAAGATACGAATTATTAATTAAAACGGTCGGAATAATTAAAAAAAAAACTTTAATGCTTTAAAATTTAATTAGTTGATAATTCCGTTTTTCAGTTTTTGCACCATTGTCATAAACAACTGTATCTTATACGTTACTTTTTTTTTTTTTTTTTTTTTTTTTTTTTTGGAGGTTGACTGAAGCGAAACGTTTTTATTTTCTGATATATAAGTAATTGAGAAAAAAAAGTTTTCTAATTCTGAAGAAATCTCTAGTGATTCGAAACAATTTCTTTCAATGTAAATATTTTTACATTTAGAAAAAAAAAAATCATAACGGTGAGTTTTATCATCTTAAACAAAACAGCTACAAACGTTTCCACTTCAGCTGTTGATTCACACCTACTGTTTCTTCAGGATAATATCATTCATTATTTGCGGAAGAAACGCGCAGAGAGAGACTTTTCTTTAATCAGTTCTTATCTAGTGGTACATATAAACATGTACACTTATCTTCTCCCCTTATCAGTTTTGTATTTGACAACATAATGACATAGTAGAACAAAAGATGAAATGAACAGAAGAGGACCTGAAAGATACAGCAGCTAATGAATAAAGCTAAAAGATGAGGATAAGTGTCAGCTAAAAAGTTTTGGTGTTATTTTCATACATGCCATCTGTGACTGTTTCTAATTTTGAGATTTTCATTAAACCTTATTGAAACTTATTTAACAAAAATAAGTTGAAATTGTTTCCCTATTTATTTATTTACAGTAGAAAGTATAACAGAATGATCTAAGATTCTGCTTTTTTTTTTTTTACTTCTGTAAAGAAGGTTACTTAGAATTGGGAATAGTTATTATTGGGAATAGTTATTATTGGGAATAGTTGGGAATTGGGAATAGTTATTAATTTAAGAATTACTCTATCACATATGTTAGAAAAATTATATTTAAATTGCATTAAATTTCATTTAATAATTTAAAAAAAGCAGGAAAAAATTTTTTATTCTTCATTTTTTTTTTTTTTTTTTTTTTTTTTTTAATCGAATAAACGTTTGATAATGTTTATGTTACCCGCAGCATAAAATATAGAAATTATTGAAATGAAGCATCTATTGGTGATTTATTAATTCTAGGAAAGGCTAAACAAAACTTCCTACTTTTTAACGTGAATACTAAATGCGTACAATGTAATGAATTCTAAATAAATTATTTGATTTCTCTATAATATTTTGGTAGAAAATAGGATTCCTCTCAAGCGTATACTGCTGCACATCGTCAAGGTAATGTCTGCAGTCACACAGTTCTATACAGATAATTCTTCCGAATTCTATTTTTTCTGGAGATTATGTAAGTTTTCATGATTTTAAATAAAAAAAATAAATATTCTTCACTAAATTTTATACAACATTTTTGAAGCTTTCTAATAAGAACTACTGAATAATTCTAACTTTCTCCTATGAACAACAAGTCTATGTATTTAAAATAAATACATTTTTTTTCTGCAGAAACTTATGTCAGAAGCTACATTTATGTATTAAGATTCATTGCGTGACCAGTAAAGATATCGGAGATTGCTATACTTTCTCTTAAATGGGCCGTTCTAATGCTATGATGTATCGTGTCTATTGGCAGTTTTAGACACCGCCGCACTATTACGTATTGTTCTAGAACTTATAATATGAAACGGAACTGAAATGTTCTTAAATTTGCATATGATGCTCTTAATTTTACATCCTTTCTAAAATATGCAGTTACCCTAATAATTTTGGCTTACAATATTTTTCATCCTACTTACTGTCTATGACCATATTAGCATGTTAACCGCCTCGTATAAGTATGTTGTCTGCATGGTTGATTTTCAATTGCTACAAGATATTCTCAATCGCATGGGTTTAAAACTCGTTGCTGAATTTCTGAGAGTAGTGGTACCCGTTCATTGCTTTTATCGTGTGCATTCAACCTTATGGGATGAGACGAAACAGTAATTTACCAGACGAAAATCGTCTAAAAGTTCGCATATACCGTCTTTTTAGATGGAATTAGTCAAAACTGAATTACTTTGTAAACGACTTGGTTGTGTACGGAGAAATGCTCCACTGATTCTTTTAAACTTTGAAAGGTGACCTTCAGGACGTGTCTTCAAAGGATTTTGAAATTTTATAGATACATTGTAAAACATTATACTTTTGATAGATTGATCATTATTATTAGTTTGACAGATTCAAAAGTTCTATCATTTGAAAACAAAATTATCATTCTGGATGCCCCAATGTTCTACTTTTTTACGGCTTTTGATGATACTTTGAAATTACTACTTTCACAAAAAATATATTTTTGTTAAAACTAGCAATTACATAATATCACAACGTCAACGATTTTTCAGTTATTTTTTTCACGACCATTTCAGGTTGATAATACGAGTGTCATCCAGAAAACAAAGACCGTTTAATTATGTTACAGGTAAAACAGAATGACAATATATATTGGGAAAGAAATACAATTCTGGTACACACCTGAAGTTTTCTTCACTTCTCTATATTATCCCGTCCTATATTTAGATATTTGACCTATCTATTCACGAGCTTCAAAATTCTTATGTTATACTCTTCTGCCAGCAGTTCATTGACGCCTTGCTTTACCGAATTGGGATTTGGTGATGAGACGTGGGTGTATTACATCACCCCAGGAATCAAGCATCAATCACTTGAGTGGTATCATCAGTCATCTTCCCAAAAAACCTAGAAAATTCACCTTTACGATCCCAAAAGACGATTTAAATGACATTTCGTTTTAAGAGAGTTTCTTTAATTTTTTTCCGTTTTTGGGGGTGACGTCACTCAAAATATTAGCGCTTGCTCTCTGGGGTAGATGTGAGACACCCACGTCTCATCTCCAGTCACAATCCAATTAAGGAATGCGTAAATAAACTAACCTAAAGAAGTGGCGGTAGAAGAATATAAGATGGGAATTCTGAAAATTGTGAACAAATTCGACAAACTCGTTTAAATGCATGAGATGGTTATGTATAGAGAAATGAAGGAAGCTTGGGTATATGGCTTATTTTTTTTTTTTCCCAATAAATATTCTGTTTTTCACTTTGTAAAACTAAATGGTCTTTACTTTCTGGATGACCCTCGTATTATCGACCAAAAATGTTCCGGGAAAAAATTAAAAAAAACTAGAAAATCGTTAACATACGGATATTATGGTTGGTTGGTTGGTTGGGTTTTTACGTCGCAGTAGTGCTGCGCAGATGGGCAATACGGGGATATTATGTAACTACTAGTTTTAACAAATATATATTTCCTGTCAGAGTGGTAATTTTAAAGTATCCTCAAATCCGTAAAAGTAGATCATTGAGGCTTCCAGTTCCAGTATGATAATTTTGTTTTCAGATGATAAAATATTTGGATTTGTCAAACTAATAACAATGATAAATATGTCAAAAGTATAATACAGTCGGTAACAAAAGTATCCGAACACTAGCAAAAATTCCTATGTAAAAAATGTAGAGTTACTACTGTTTTGTTAAATAAATTCTTGTCGAATCATGTTCTTAGTCAGTCTAAGAACATGATTCGACAAGGATTTATTTAACAACACAGTAGTAACTCTACTTTTTTTATATAGGAATTTTTGCTCGTGTTCGGATACTTTTGTTACCGACTGTACTTGCAATATAGCGATAAAATTTCAAAATTTACTTTTTGGATGCAACCCTGTATACAAAATAATACAGTATAAACCTATCGTTAAAAATGATTATAATATAAATGCAAAGAATTGAAAAGTAGTAAATGGTTGTCTCTTAAGTGCTGAGCAATACTTTCTGAGTAACAAGAAATTTCTTTGCGATATGCCGACATTACATGTACATTATACAGTCGGTAACAAAAGTGTCCGAACACTAGTAAAAACTCCTATGTAGAAAAAGTACACTTCATACGGTTTTGTTAAATAAATCCTTGTCGAATCATGTTCTTAGTCAGTGAAAGAACATGATTCGATAAGGATTTATTTAACAAAACCGTATGAAGTGTACTTTTTTTACATAGGAATTTTTGCTAGTGTTCGGACACTTTTGTTACCGACTGTACATTTTAATATCTTAGAAAATAATATTATTCAAGACGATTCAAAATTAAAGAATACAACTTTAGGAATGAAAATGCACATCCCGATTAACATTTCTTGTTATTCTGTATGAAATGCAAGTCGAAATGAAGATTTTGTTCATGAATTTTTTATCGTAACGAAATCTTCGTAATTTAAATATAAAAATACTACTTTGAGAGCGATTATATTCCTGTTTAAAAAATAATATATGTCATATAAAATTTGATAATTTAATGGTTTCTAAAAGAAAACATGCACAGAAAATAATTTAACTTTAACAGCAATTTACCATTTTGTCCAATTCACCTATGACCGTACAGTAGGGTGACTAGACGCTCTCGAATCCCGAGGACAATCCTCAAAGACTGCCTTTCGTCCTCAAAAAAATTGGAACAAATTTTGGGACTCCGATTATTAATGTTTTACCACAATAATTTATTATATATATAGTAAAGAAGCTAAAATATGTGCTTTTAGGTATTCCATACAAAAAAATTACTAAAATTTTGCAATTTAAGGTAATTTATTTATTTTGACCTTGAAATTCGGGGACACCGCCATATTTGTTCTCAAATTCAATGAAAAAAATCTGGTTGCCCTACGTGTACAAAGTGATTCAGAATTTATGCTTGCAATTTTAAGGAATGATGGAACATAATAGCATTTCTGCTGTAGAATACATAGACACAGCTCATTTATCTGTTTGAAATACAAATATTATAAAGAATTTTGTTTATTACAAATTTCTTTAATTTAAATGTAAAAAACTAATTACAAAAATATGTATTTAAATTTATCAAAAAAGAAAATCAAACACGAATTTTATTGAAAATTTGGAATTACAACGGCTTTTGTAGAATATATACAATAAATATTTTTTTTTAGTATTTCAAAATAGTCTATTACGTTCAGTCGGAAACAAAAGTGTCCGAACACTAGCAAAAATTCCTATTTAAAAAAAGTACACTTCATACGGTTTTGTTAAATAAATCTTTGTCGAATCCTGTTCTTAGTCAGTTCAGGTAGATAAAAGGTTAAAGTTGATGTAAACAGGCTACTAGATAGACAACTAGTGAGTGAACAAGGATATTTACTGTTCGGTAATGAGGAAATATTGCGGTACCAGTAGTGGACCCCACAAAAACATTATATACTATTATAAAATAAAAATAAATTAACACAATAAATGAATTCTGCATACTTGTTTCAGTTGCATTTAAGCAGGTGGTGCAAATAATGAACTCAAAATAAACTCATGCAAAACAAATGAATATAGCCTATCTTATTCAAATCCATTAGAAATAATGATAAGGAAAAAACAAGAACAAAAAATCGTGTCGTGCGCATTGATTATTAACACTTTCAACTTGTCGTATCGTATAACTTTCGATGTTCTTTGTCTACGTTATCACAAAATGGACAGACAGAAGGACAGAAAGACAGACAGATAGACTAATTGATTTCCTAATCACTCTTAAACGTTGTTGGAAAGTGTTCAAAATGCTTAACACAAATGTAAAAGCAATTTCAGCAATTTACATTTGCAATTTGAAGCCCTTAATATATCTGAATATTTTAATGTAGCCCTGAAATTCCGAAGGTTAAGCATATCACACATTGTACAAAACATTATTTTAGCATATTAACAATAAATATCATATTATATCATATATTAACAATATCATATCATATATTAACAATATTTCTTATGATTTCTGCAGTAAAGTTATTCACTAAATTCACTAAATGTGTTTTATAAAATTGCCGTTACTAAAACGCAATGCATTAGCGTTTTTTTTTTTTTTTTTTTTTTTTTTTTTTGGGGGGGGGGGATGTCCCTGTACACAAACCATAGTTGTACACAAACCATAGATGTTCACGACCTATTGATGTCATTTTATGCAGTAAACATTTCATATAACATATGCCATTTTGAAGAAATTCTGAATATATTTACTAACGCTTAAGTCAGGCAGACGGGCGGTATAAAACAGACAGATACACTAATTTAAATCATATTCAAAATTAAAAATTGTGCAATTCTAGTAAATTTCGAAAATGCAGTTCTCGCAAATTTTCAATAATAGCCTTTAAAGTAACTGAATATTTGGTGTGGCCATGTAAGTCTTAATTCTATTCATACTATATTTATAGAAAGCATTCTTTTATGCATATGAATAACACATTTCAATTTCATTAAGACTTATGCAAAATAAACTTACTAAAATATGGTTTACAGAAATACCTCTCAAAGAACTCGATGCTCTGGAATACTTTCGGGTGTCCCTGTACACAAATCAGCAGAGATATTCACTCCATATTCAATAGGGAACATTCGATAGTGATTTTGAATAACATATATCAATTTTAAGAAATACTATGAATATTTACGGGAGTTATAGAGTGAACAGACAGACGAACAGATAGACAAACGAAGTCGTTAACACTTTCCAACCTTGTTGGAAAGTGTTAAAAATAGTAAAAAACAATATTATGTCAATCACATAGAGCAATCTTTAAATGATTTCTGCCAATTAAAAAATAATAATGTTTTCAGGGTAGAAAAAATACATTTAAAATTTTACATTCTAGTGAAGTATTACCTTTTAGTATGTTGTTATTTACTCCTCATTCCCCCTCCCCCATTTGTAACGAATATTTTATTAGTATGAGGCTGAAAGATTATAATATCTATATATTAATAAGTAAAGCTGAAATTTGCCGTACATTTTTAACTTATTTTTTAAAAAGAAGAGGGGCTTTCGAAAGATATGGTTAATCTGCATTGCAGAAAAGAAAAATTATTCTCATATGAGGTCAGAAAGGCGCATATTTATTTTTATACACATTTTCATTTTACACACGTAATCTTTTGTATTTCAAATTCCTATACAAAAAGTCGTTAAACCCGCATGTGTATTTTTTAAATGCAACATAACAGTTTATGATTTAGCTTATTTTCTTCATTTATTTTATCTACTTATTTCTTAAATTACTTTTCTCATTTTTCTTTGGGCAACAGAAGGGAGTATATATATATATATATATATATATATTTTTTTTTTTTTAAAGATTCTTTTATCAATCGCCGGGCAACATAAATACAGAGGCTGTTCGCACATTTTTTAGACGATTTTATTTCGCAGTAAGAAAAAATCGTTTGCATGGAGAATTTTATTTTCAAAACAGTTATATTTTTGGAAGTTTTATTTATCTTCTGATATTCAGAATTTTTGTTTAGATGCAAAAATGCGCTTTTAAAAAGGCAGTGGATGGAAGGATATGTTTCCGCTTTTTCCAAAGAGAGTTTTTAATGAAATCGTTATGAAAAGCATTTATCAGGAGAAAATGGAAAAATGTCACAACAATAGATGAATCTTGGGTTAATTTAAGTGGTTGTAATAAAAAAAGATCAATTTATTATCACAAAAGCGGAGAAAAAAATTTTTGCTACATGGTTCAGAGAATCAAAAGAAAGTTTTTCTAAAGGATTTATGATTGTCACTGGTTTTTCATACAAGAGCAATATAAAAGCAAAAAAAAAGGTGACAAAAATGTCAAAATCAGCTCTAAATACTCTCATGAACATATTTTAGTTCCAATTTTTAAAAATGAAAATACATATCTTTATCCACAATGCTATCAATCCGTTCAACTGTATCAAGACAAAACAAGCAGCCGCACATCACAATCCGCAATTGCTTTTCTAGAAAAAAATGGGACAAAAAACGGGAATTAAAACCATACCCTTCACTGATATTCCTGCTAAATCTCCTGATGTATCAGTGTTGGATTTTTGTGTTTTTCGACTCTTAAAATCAGCATTATCCAAACACCGACCTACAACGCTTTGTGGACTTTGGAAAGCCGTTCAAGAGGAGTAGAAAAATATACCTCTTCCGATATTGTAAAAAGCATTATTATCATAGAAATTGCAATGTAGAATGATAGTTAAGAACAATGGCTATCAAACTGAACAAATAAAACACGAAATATGAGTGAAATTGTTTCAGTTCACTCCATCAAAATCGTCTAAAAAATGTGCGAACAGCCTCTGTAGTGTACTATATTTTTTCGTTGACTGTTGACATATTGATAACAGATGCAATTCAAACAGATGTAGTCGTTCAGTACCGTTGACGGTGAGAATTCTGAAGAAATATGATTATATTTTCAAAAGTAAATGGTACAATTCGAAATGTTTCCGTTTTAAAATCATTGATCCATTATCTTTTCCCCTTTTATTCCCAAATTATGATAGTAGGGGGGGGCGCATAACGTACAAAGTACATCCACTACGAGGGTCCCATGAACTAAGGTCACAATGCGGCAATGTATATGCGACTTGCAATTCAAGATTAATTCAGTTTTCTGCACCATGAACAGAAATTATTTTTGCGTTTGCAGTATATTGTCTATACGCATGCGTGTATTGAAGACACCAAATTGCATTATATCAGAAAAAAATCAGACAAATTTAAGTGCCCTAGTTAATAATAGCAACTGACTTTTTGGAGTTGAATCCTGATGTAGGTGCTGATTAAAATATTAGTCGTGGAGTTATTTTGCTATTTTCATTTAACCGATTGCCAATAAATATGTTCCAGAATTATTTAGATGCATTTACCTTTAAGGTAAACCTCCATCATAGATAGTGTTATTTATTGTTATTTCACTGTTTTATTGGCCCTTTTAAGGCGGTAGTTAGAAGGTCTATTCAGCAATTTTAGAAATTTTCTCTACATATTGAATCCGCATACATTAGCCAATACTGATACAACATGTTTTAAAAGTATTGGCTGTCCACTGATGTATGTAGATTCAATATATAGCCACTGCACAGCGAAACATTATCCTAAAGTAAGTGGACAGCCTTTCAAGACACTATATTTAAACTTAAAGGGTTTAAATCTTGGAGAAATTGTGTAAGAGGATTGGCATACGGTACACAGAGTAAATGAAGTTATAGTGCGACCACGTTTCCTACGACTAGCAGTGAGGCCGAGTCCAAAAGTTTGGAGGGATGCAAAATTGGCCGAGAGATAGTTATTTGGCAAACATCCAGTTATTCGGTGTTCTCTTATCGCTTGTTTTCTCTCAGTCACCCCTATTTTAACACTGGACTCGTTCAATCCGCACTTGCGCAGAGTCTTTCATGGTCGCAAGAAATGTGGTTAAAGAATAATTATGATCTATTCAAGATGGCTGCCACTATAACAGTGATACCACATATGCCATATTGAGTCTACCAAAATATTAGCTAAGTGCTGATTTGGACTTCATGCTTTACCGGACATGTCTTTTCCTATATTACTCCTCTTAACATAATCATTTCTATTAAAATTCAAACAGTAAAAAAAGGAGGGAATGTTGAGGTTGCGTGTGTTTAAAATCCCGCTAGAACTGCGCAGTTCGTAATTGGCGATGGTCTGGGATTCACCCTTACTGTTGATCAGAAGACATACTATCACAATTTTAATCCTTTTGGAAGACGTGGCTCCCGGTTTCAGTAATCTCCAAAGTTATTAATTTTACCGAACATGGAAAACATTACAGCCCTGATGGATATTACATGCACCAACCACCATTAGCGTACACGACGGTCACGTGTATCGAACCCACAATCCTCTGATTACGAACTCAATTTTCTTTCAACTGTGCTACCATGACCACTAAAAAAAAAAAAGAAAGGGGGGAGGGAGCAAGAAAGAAATTCAGAAAAGCAATTTGTACCATGGCAGTATTTTATATTCTACTAGTGCATTTTAAATACTTTATTTTTAATATATATATATATATATATATATATATTTAGTAATTTATTTTACTAAAATTTAAAAATCGGAGTTTTCAATCTAAAAAATGACATTTCATTCTACAAGGAAAAAAATAAAAATAAAATAAAATAAAATAAAAGATTGGTATATAATTCTCTTCTGAAGAATCTCTAACTCTTTTCTAAAGAAGTTCGTTATTTTTATGATCTAATATTTTATGCTATGCTAATTTATGTTACAATTTGCCTTTAAATGTGTAATTTATCTACAAAACGTTATATATTTGTTAATAAAAATAGAGCATAATTTAGTCATTTCTTACATGAATAATAAAAACATTTTAGAGTTAAAAACCTCATTAATGGGAAGCAGGAAGTCGTGAAATGAGCTGAACAAGAAGAGAATTATTATTTCTTTTTCAAATATTAAACATCACATTCACATCCTCATGAAGCAAAAAAGATCCAAGGGAAAAATCATTATGCTAATTTCAAGAACTATTAAAGTGTACTGCAAATTGCAATAAATTTAAGAATAATAACAAAAGGTTCAAACCAAAATGCTTGAATTCTCTGTTATAGCTGTTTTCAGACAGAGAAACCGGTCCGAAATTTTCTCTATTTCTTCAAATTATTTTTATTTTAAATTAGCGCAGTGTTGTTCACCTTGTGCTCGGATCATCAGTCATTCTACATCGCAGAAAAATTCCTAATGCACAATGAAGAAAGTAAACAAAAAAGAACGTCGCCACGTGCTTTTTTTTTTTTTTTTTTTTTCGGCTTAAACCAGATCTAGAAGCATTGTTCGTGTGAAACCAGCCAAAGGTAAAGAAAACAAAATGGCGGAACCGACAGACGATTATACATGCAAAATTGCGAGACGAAGCATTTCTAAAACTCGTTTCTTGAGAAATTGTAGTTTTTATTTTATTTATTCCTTTCTTTTTATATATATTTTACGGCCGACATGGTCTTTCACTTTTATTTTTTATTTCTCACTAGAAACTGGTTTAAATATGATTCCGAATTTTGTATTCTCTATGATTCCCGCAACATGAGAATTTGAAATTTTGATATGTTCTTTTCATCTTGTCAAATTCCATCCTATCTAATGATACCGAACCTTTTAGATTTTGCGGGTCAAACGTTTTTCTGGGATTCTCAGGGGTCAAAAGAGGCTTGGCCAATCAAACAGGTTAAACCATTTTGCAATTTCAGTTTAGTTTTTCTTCCGTCTAGGTGAAAGAACAACAAAACGCAGTATCTAAATACACTTCTTAAAATAAGAGGGATTTTTCTTAAGAATAAGAAACAAACAGTTAACAGTTTTTCGTTGCTATCGATTTTGTTACAACCTATTTTGTGCTTAACAGGCCTATAACAAACAAGCTCATTTAACAAATGTAGGCAATTTCAGGCTGTATTTTTAGAAAACAAAAAAAATAAATAAATAAATAAATAAACCGTATTGTAATATAAAAGATACTTAACTGTTGTAGCATTTACTGTTAAACAGCATGATAGGTTTAAAAAAAAATCTTTCTAACTTTTAATATTAATATTATTTGAATTTGTAAACATAGCCTTATGAACTACGCCATCGAAGGTTTTTTTTAAATCTTTATATCTTTTGTACATAGAGTGTAAGAGTTGTTTTTGAAATGCCTGATGCCTTGGAGACTAAACAAATAGATTTTTTATCATCCATAACCCTTTATACTGCCTGCTCCATACCTGAATATTTCTTTTTTTACTTTACATGATTTGTGAAACTGTTCTTATGTGACAATTGTAAACTTTTAAAATAAATTTTATCTCAATTTATCTATCTATCTATATATGTGCCACATAGGTGTATTATTACATTTTAATTTCAGTATTTAATTCAGTTCGTTATAGCTGTATGATATTTGCAAAAATACAATAATTCAAAAGTAACAACTGAATGTTTATTAAAAATAAATACGAAAAAACCTCAAAGTAAATTGTTTGCTTATTCATCTTTGTAGACATAATGGATCTAATTAAAGTTAGCTCTGAGATTTGTAAGTATAACTTATAGATAATACTTCAAAATGTAGATTTTTGTTAATCAGTTTATTAATTCTTAATTTTAATTATAATGTTAAAACTTATGAACTTAAAAAAGCATATATGACAGAGATCTGGGGTAAAATGGACCATGGTCCATTGTACACCAGATCCTGGTGGTCCATTTTACCCCATGTAGAACTCTAACAACAAATGTTTAAAAAAAAAAAAAAAAAAAAAAAAAAAAAAATATTTTAGTTAGATTAAATATTGCAATAAAGGACTTTAGCTCTTTACTGTGCTGAATAACTTCTTCCAGATGAAAAGAAAAAAAAAAAGTTTAACTAAAAATATTTATTGCTGGCTACCACAAACTAATATTCTACAATAAAATGGCTAAATTGTCGGTTAGGTATGAAGTTGGTAGATAAGTTTCCTCACTGCAATGCTGTTATCTATGTACCAAAATACGTAGCATAGAAATAAATAAATAAAGTCAATAATAGGGTTGGTCACCCCATGGTCCATTGTACCCCGGTCTCCTCTACTATTTAAAACAGCATGTGTTTGTGTCGCTACATATTAACCAGTCTTGGAACTATTTCTGTAAACTAGTGTATAATAAATTCCAGACATGTCCATTCAACATGCCACTTATTTCACTTTTCTGTTTCTCACTATTTTCTAGTTATGTCACTTCAAAGTTGGGGAGTTATTTCTAAAACACCCTGTATATAAACAGTAGAAATAGAATGATAAAAATTTCAATATCCGTTAGTTAATTTTTAAAAAACAGAATTTTATTTATTAGAATAAAAGGTAAAAGTAAGGTTAATGGTCGAAGGTAAAGTCTGCACGGTGAGTCTTTTTTTTTTTTTTTTTTAATCTTTAAGAATTTCATCTCATTATAGTGGTTTCCGTGTAATTTAGTTTAAAATAATAATTTTAAAAAAATGTTGTGATATCGAAAATCAGATATTCTAAATTATGTATTACATTTCTGATAAATTTAATTCTTTCCCAATTCATTTTCTATCTGTATAAAAAGCGAGTTAATATATGCGATTTCATTCCTTTATTCCAAAAGAGCAAGCCATTATATCTCTATTTCTTTAACAAAAAAATAAAAATAAAAGCAAGAGATGAGGTTTCAATCGCTTAATTCTGTGGAGAACAATTCGTTTCATCTCAATTAAATAAAAACAGAATAAAATGTTTCCTGATGTCATTTTTGAACATTGAGCAGATCTCACATCTGCTAGTTAAAAATAGAAATATCGTATTCTAAAGTCTATGAGTAAAAAGTTAACGATAAAATTCTTGTGGTCAAGAGTTAAGGTTGGTTTGCCAGATTCTCACGAACTGATAACGGATTTTTTGGCTAAGAAATCAATCGCCAATATATTTTAAAAAGTTACACTAAATTAGCTGTAACTGAAAAAGTTGGGTGTTGTCTTGGCATCATAATTGTGTGGTTTTGTGAAATATATCCAGCCAACAATTTCATCACTTCTGCCTCTTCGCTGTTCCTGTAAAGACGTCTCTTGGATTGCTTCTCTCCCCGTGTCCATTCCGTCCCAGTAATGTTCATTCATATTCATCCTTCCATATATTATACATAAAAACTTTAATCTGGATGTTTCGGGTGAATATTTGTACTGTCAATTTGTTCAAAAAATTTGTGTTATTCAAATTGCAAGACATATGATGACTCTGAGCTCTATTAAATGATTGCATTAAAGATTTCGCTTTCCTGAGTTATTTTTTGGAACACAACGTTTCTTCAGTTTATCATCACGGCTGTTACGAAGAAGGAATTCATACTTCCTACCAAATAAATATAACAAATGTTGAAAAATTTCAGTAAATAATTACAAATTCAAAGAAAATTTTATTGGTTTTTCTTTCATACTTTAATTTTTCCATAAGAAAATCAAAACTACCTTTTGTGTGCTTTTACACAAATTTTAATCATTCCAATAAAAAAAAAAAAAAAATCATGCAGACTAACTATACAAAATGAGACTTCCAACAAACTGAGTAATGACACAGAAAAAAAAAAAAAAAAGTACTTAAAACTTTACGTGATATTTTAAAATTTAATTTTATTGTGTATAATTATTCCCCCATTAGTTTATAGAGTTGAATAATAATAATAATAATAATAATAATAAACAAGTTTTAGTGAACTGTTAATGATTCATTGGACATTTTGTATTAAATGAGAAGTTTTAATTTCGTATAAATTCATTATGAATAAGGACTTGAAAAAAAAAAATATATATATATATATATATCCTGTTTACGTAAATACGACTCAGTGGCTGATTATGTATTGTGACACATTAATTTTTATTTTGTTACATTTTTACTATTAATTGCATATTTGTATAGAATGCAGATTTGAGTATTTTTCTTGTTAAAATGCTTTGAAAAAATAAAATAAGATAAAATAAAATAAAATAATTTTTTATATTAGCATTCGTTGTAAATTTTTGAAACGACATTTACTAATACTTTGTAACTCGTAAATAAAAGGTAGGAAAATTATTACAAATTAACTTATATAATTTATTCAAGCAGACAAATATGATCTTTTAAACTTACGATATTAATTTGTGTAAAGAAATCTGATAATGTTTTAACCCAAACGTAGTCATTTAAATCTGTAATCAGATATTTATCTTATCAGTTACTAGTAAATTATTTGAAGTTCATTGAGAAAAAAATATGCCTGTTTGTTTTATGCTAATCTTTAAAATATTTTTTTGGATAAACAAATACATCAAATATGAATTTACAGTTCTTTATGTTGAAGAAATGTTATTTATTTTAATATAAATATTTCATTAAAGAAATAAATGACCGTATTGTATAGCTTTAAAGTACTCGCTAAAGAATGCTCTCATTTATTTCCTTGTTCTTTCTGAACAATGCTGACTTATTGGTACAATTCGAAAATTACGTTCATTTTTAGATTACATAAGATTTTTAAGTATTTTCAGCTATGCCAAAGAAAAAAAAAAAATAATAGTTCTTTTTTTTTTTTTTTTTCCTTAATTATTCTGTAATCAATAGCTACTATAATTTTGTGATTGACATATCCATTAAACCAGTGTAGAATGTGAAATTTGAAGCTATTTGCTGTATAATGTTTTAATTTTATATGTATAAAACCTCGTTCTATTCTAGAAAATTCAAATAAGAAAAGTTTACGCACTTACAAGTGAAAATAATTTTGTAATTTTTCCGAAATGCCCGAAATTGGATATAGAAATAAGTCTTAAATGTTAAGATATACCAGAAAAGAAATATGAGAATATGACAAAGTACTAAATAAATCAAGATATTGGTTTTGAAATTTATAGACATAAAAGCTCGCCCCCCCCCCCCCCCCCCCCCCCCCCCGGTCACTCCCAATTATTTCAGAAGCGTTCCTATAAAGCTCGGAAACCTGTCGTTTTTTCAGGCTTCAGATTTATTCTTGATTTTTTATTTATTTATTTATTTATTTATTAATCTTAAGATAAAGTAAAGGTTTGCATAAAAATCAACAATAAGAGAAAAACAAAATTAATTACCAATAAATTACTCACATTTTTATTTTGGTTCAATCAATATGGCAATACAACGTTCGTTGACTGCAAATAAATATTGATAAAATCCCCTATCATCTTCATTCTATTGTGAGGAATTGAAATTCTGTTCATTCTATCTCTCATATTTTTTTTAATTTACTAGATATTTGTTTAGGGTTTTTAGGTCTAAAGTAGCTCAATACTTTAGACTGTTAAATTATGCAAAGAAATTTTTTTAAATAGTGCGCGTGTGTATTTAAAAATTATTTAGTACGAATTCTCATATTTCGTAAGATATTTAACTTTCTTGCATTCTGATTGTAGTATGCAGTGTCTAATATAATACGCCAAGTTGCTTAAAAATCACTTTGCACTGGGTTTAATACCTTATGTTTTAAAATCAAAAAAGTTTTTTTCTTTTTTTTTTTTTTTTTTTTTTCATTTTTTAAAGTAACCGTTATATCTCCAGGAATATATGTGATGTGATAGCCTCATAAAAGTTTATAGAGATAATATTAAAAGAATTCTCATAAACACATACTACATCCAAAATGCATTTGAAGCATTACTTTTTACTAGGTGATCCAAAGCATTTTGATTTTTGTTAAATTTTTTGCTGCTCTCCTTTTCCTTTTCAGAACAAAATGTTTGTTGAAATACATAAGTTTCTTTAAACTCCAAAAGTTTCAAGATATTTTTTAAAGAATTTTTCTAGATGTTTGACAAAACATCTAAATTCGAAACTGTCCAAATACTTATTGGTAGACAGTGTGTGTGTGTGTGTTTTCATATATATACAGGGTGTTCCAAAAGTCTCACACCCCTCCTAACTGGTGAATGAGTAGGAATTATGAAAAATGGCGAAACATATGTTCAATGAATTCGAGAGGGACCTCTTTTGGTGTAAAAGTTTGGGCCTGAGGGGGCTGCTGGGGAGGGCAACTTTAAAATTTCAAATGGGAAGGTATATCTTGTGATACATCCCTGGAAACGTCTCTTCAAAACAATGAATTTGATATAAATTGTTTCGCCTTACGATGATTATTAAAGAAGATACATGAGTTTATAGACTTTTGAAATGTGGATTTTACACTTATGTATCCCCTTTAATAATCACTGCAGTACAAAACTATTTATATCAAATTCATTGTCTTGAAGAGAGGTTTCCAAGTAATGCATCACAAGACATATTTTCCTGTTTGAAATTTTAAAGTTGCCCTCCCTAGCGGCGGCACTACTACTACCCTCTTGCCCGGGCCCAAACATTTTTGGGCAAAGTATGTCTTGTGATACATCCCTGGAAATGTATCTTCAAGACAATGAATTTGATATAAACAGTTTTGTCCTGCAATGATTATTAAAAGGGGTAAATAAGTACAAAATTCACATTTCAAAAGTCTAAAAACTCATGTATCTCCTTAATAATCATCGCAGGGCAAAACTATTTATATCAATATCATTGTTTTGAAGAGATGTTTCCAGGGATGCATCACAAGACATAACTTCCCATTTGAAATTTTAAAGCCCCCCCCCCTCCCGTAGCCCCCCGGGCCCAAACTTTTTACACCAAAAGAGGTCCCTCTCGAATTCATTGAACAGTGTTTCGCCATTTTTCACAATTTCGACTCATTTTTGAGTTAGGAGAGGGGTCGGAACTTTTGGAGCACCCTCTATGTAAATGAGGGTTGAGTAGGGCAAGCAACAACTAGGCAAAGGCTATGGGCAAGTAAGGGCTAAGTAATTTATAAATAAAATAAGTACAGATTAAGTTTATAATAAAACTTATTCATGTTCATTTCGAGAACGTAAGCATCGAATTCTTCTTATTTGCAGATATGACAGTTAGAAACTCGTTATTGCGTACTTCTAGAGCGTGATAAATTTTTATCACTTTTACTTTTAACAAAATCTTTAATTTCCTTTCACTCTGAAAAGTCTTCCTTAAAGATAAAACACACACTAACACATTATAAAAGTTATTATAAAATTACTAAAATGAAATTTTTTATAAACTGTACAATTTACTTAAATAATATTCTAAAATTAAAGTAAAGATACTTTTTTTTCCACCACAAAATATGTAACACGAACAGACAATCTAAAAACATAAGCACTTATTATCTACTGTGAAAAATACTAATATTTAAGAAGCAATTTAAAAATTATTTTTAGACTGTGATAACAAATTTTGTGCTGAATTTAGAAAAAAAAGAATAAATGAATGAACGTGTTACGATGTATAACATATCATCAATTACGAAATATATTACATGTATTATATATTCTATCGTCACATTCTATCTACGATTTTCCTCTTGAATTGTGATAACAAAATAATAATCTGTAATTCAGATAAATTTGATATCTATTTTCTTCGTGTAACTTACATTTTCTTCCGCCCTTTTTTTTACAGTACGAAGAACGAATTGGTTGATAACAACACTGTTGTAAGAGCTAGAGGGTTACCTTGGCAGTCCTCGGACCAGGACATAGCAAAGTTTTTTAGAGGCTTAAACATCGTAAGGTAAGATATCATTGTGACTTAATTAAGAATTGTATATAATGATGCATAAAAGACATTTCAAGATAATAATAATAATAACTATTTTGAAAGCCTATTTTATTTAGGCAGATATTATTAAGGTGAAATATCATTAATAATCTGAAATTTTAAAAGCGTTAATTATTATTTTTTTTTACGCTTTTAATAGCTTTTTCATATGTTCGATTATTATTTTTATTTTTCTGTAATAAGCCTCCTTTACTGTAAGTTAATCTATTGCTCTATGCAGGATTTTATTTTATTTTTATTTATTATTATTTATTTATTTATTTATTTATTTTTACTGAACATTAAATGTTTTAGCGATTATCCTAATTTACGTTACCTTTACTGAATTTTTATACATATTTACGACAAGTAGTCATATAGACTTTTTATCCCTATTATTATATCTTCTAAGCGAGAAACCCAATTATAAAAGGCCAGTTTTTGTTGTCCATTGAAAAAAAAAGTTAAATGACGTAATATTCTAAATTTATTTTAATTGTTCATTTTGTCAAATGTTATGCGTTACTTAAAAATAAAAACCCTTACCACTGTTTAAAAATAAATAAATAAAATAAATAAATAAAATTCTGTACTAAAGTGAATTTAACTTTGGACGACAACCTTTTCTTTATTGCATGTTGTGTGATTTCCAGACTTATTCAAGGTGATCTACCGAAAAATGGTGCTGCTTTTTCATATGTCCGAAAGTAATTTTCCACTCGTGTTAATACACCTCTCTTTAAGAAATTTTAATTTAGCTCTAAACGCCTCTTAATTTCATAAAAAAAGAAATGCTTCGACGTTTTTCTAAAGTAAGGACAAAAACTCAAAAACTTATGTTGGTCTATATCTAAATTATTCCATATGGATACAAAACTGTGTTTATCCAATGGTTAAATATCTCTAAGATTGTGTAAAATAATGTAACTTCCATTCATTCGATGTAAATATTCTTTATAATTTAATATAATAGTGTGTTATAATTTATTCTTACACTGAGAAAAAAAGTATACCGCCTTCATCTAGAATGAATAAATGGTCATTTTCTAAATCCTTAAACTAGAAATATAGATTTTCGAGCAATGCACATAAGGCACGCCAATAAACTGAATAGATGAAATGGTCGAGAATTTCTACTCTACACATTTCTAGATGGTGAAAAAATATTCTGAATATTCTGAATCTTTTGTATTACAAGAAATTTTCGCTTAATTTTCTAGAATTGGGCCATAAACCAAAATTATAGCTGCTGAAACCCGCCTCTTGTATTCACATTTATTGGAGATATTTTCAAACAGGTTTGTCCTCGATAGTATAGGTAAACGCTCAATAATTCTAATAGAGGTCTCTAGAATTCGCTTTCGAAGGGGACTAGAAATTTTGTTATAAGAAATTTATAAGTATGACATGGAACTATTTTTTCTAGAGCCACAATTTAGATTCTAGATGTCAGTTACAGAATTTTTTCTCGGTGTATTGGCGTGCCTTATATCCATAGCTCGGAAATCTATATTTCTAGTTTAGGGATTTAGAAAATGACCCCCTATTCGTTCTAGATGAAAGCGGTATATTATTTTCTCAGTGTATATTACTTCAAATCCTACTATCTTTTTCGACCTTTATGTACCAATGGTAAACTAAAGTACCGCATTCTCTAAATCCTCATTAATTACTAAGATGAAGTACTATGCGTAATTTTTATTGCATATATCTTTAAAAAATACTTCTAAGTAACCAAAATAATATGTTTTAACTACATTTTTTGTCTATTTCATAAAGTGGTAGATGAAGGGTTAAATATATTTATGAATGCATGTTTCCGCATTCAGCGTAGATGTTGAACTTTAAAAAGAATACTTTCATTTCCAGTTGACAGAGTGTAGCCAAAATTTTGCATTGATAAGATTTTAAAAAAATAATATTTGTAATTAAATGTTAGACATGAACATAGCATGGGTTTGTATGCCTATTTATAAATAACCATTAAAAAAAAAAAAAAGGAAACATGTATATATATATATATATTTCTGTTATTTTGATTACATATGTATTAAATTTTGATTACTTATTTGCTGCCTAAATAAAATATTTATACATAAAGAAGTATTTAAAAGTTTTAATTGTAAACGACATTTCGAGCACATTTGAATATTTTTTGAGTAGGTAATCAGAAGTCGAGAATTTTTTTACTTAAAATAAATGCTAAATGAGATAAAATACAGTATTTTTAAAAATTAAAAATCGATATTTTTATCCCTAAATATTAAGACTACATGAAAAAAAAAAGTGCAAAAGGAAATATTGGCGCATATTAGTGTATGAGACATTAATTAGTTTGTTATGCATATTGATTTTTTTTTTTTTTTTTTAAGATTACTCATAATTTTTTATTATGATAGTTAAAACTTGACTAATAATTTGTTATTCATGTCATGAACAGAAAATCGCAACATAGACGCGATTTATAAAAGAAAAAAAAAAAAAAAAAAAAAGAAAAAAAACTTTGAACGTGTATCTGCATAACTACACAACTTTCAAACCAGGAAAAAAAATTAATGAGATTTAAAGCTAAAAATAAAATAAAATTAAATTAAAGGACAATTTTTCTAACTGGAAACATCAAATCAAGAAACCATTTAAAAATTAAATTTTACTCACAAGACTTGAAAGATATCAAAAGTTATAAATATAAAATAGGTTTATTTTTTAGATAGAGATTTTATTTTCATTCTGAAAAGGAGAAACAATGCGATAAAACCATCTAACAGGCTTTTCCTTTCTCTCTCTCTCTCTCTCTCTCTTTTTCCTTTTTACTGCGCAAAATGTAAAAATTTCTCGCAAAATTAATATATATATATATATACATATTTATTATATTTCTTCCTTGAATTAGGATTCTAACCCAAAAGTTCCTTTCTAGGAAATTAAACTACATCCGCGAGAAAAAGTAACAAAACAAATATTTTTTTCTTTTTAAAACAAATTGAGCTTATTAAAGATGAATACTAAACATAAACGTTTAGTAGTACATTTTAAGCACCCCTTTCTTTGATCTCAAATTATGCTTTGTTTGTTTGGGAAACTCGTAAATTATTATTATTATTATTATAATCTTACTGGTACGGGAACTGCGTGTAGAGAAATAATTACTTTTCTTATTTATAAACTAGCAGCTTTGCTTGCTTCGCTGGTCACTATATTTAAATGAATAATAAAGAAAAACACTATTTTTATATCGTTTTATAAATAAAATCTAAAAAGAAAATCTATTTAAATTTCTCAAAACCTTTCTTCGGGTCACCGTTGCCTTCGGCTACGTCTTTCTCATCCACATAATCTCGGGTCAGTGTCCCTATTGCCTACGACAACGTCTTACCCGAGGACTTTAGTTTTATTTTTATCGTATGAAAATTCGAAACGAACAGTATTGAAAAAATCAAAGCAACACTTTTATATTTAAATCGCAATTCCATATGAACAACACTATACGTACTACACATATTTACTGTCACTTTATTTCATGTATTTTATTTTATTTATCCTGTAGACCATAAAATGACAACAGTTTCATTTTTTCATTGAAGCTTTCCGTTTAAATTTTCAGCATTTACTGGCTTTCAATTATAATTGTTTTTAAACCATTCATGCCGTCCCTTTTTAGGAACGATAAAATTGTACTAATTAAATTGGTAAAATTGTATTGGTATAATTTGTAAAATTATACTAATCTATTCTTATGCTCTTGTTATGCATAATAAGAATAGATTAGTACAATTTTGAAGTTAAAATGTTTATTTGTGTAAAATTGAGGCACATTTTTCGAACCGTTCCTAAAAAGGGACACTAGACATTAATGGGTTAAGCTTAACATAGCTTAAAATTTTCTGGCAGATGCCATTGCTTTTCTTCATCTTACAAATAACGCTGAAATTTCTGCCACGTACTTTAGCGTAACATATATACAGATTTTCACGTGACATAAAAATTTATCATTATGTATAAAATTTTAAAGCTGTGAGGACATAAGTTTTGTCAGGTACATATACAAATTTAATGTTTGATATTATTTTATTATTTACGCGTAAATAAATATATTTCTTTTTATGCCAGGAAAAAAATAAATAAACACGTAAACTTTTTTAGCATCAGTAATGTTCTTTAAAGCTAGTTTTAAAGCTACTATAAGGTTTTGTTTTCATATTTTAGTAAATTTAAAAAATAAAATCGAAAGTTGGGCTTCGAGGTCCATCAGGAGAGGTTAGAACGGAAAAATGCTGAAGCTCTGTGGTCAGCCGTTTGTCGTCAAAGCGACCGACATAACACATAAATAAACAGACAAGCATCTTATTTTATTACACGTAAAGAACATATATTTGTTTCTTAAATACAAATAAAAAATAATCTGATGCACATGTCATGTGTGTGAGTCGCCAAATGGGCCGAATTGCGTGGAAATCACCTGACTGGAAATTAGCGGCAAGAGAACAAAAAGAAAAAATCATACATTTCAGTGATTTGTCTATTTAAAAAAATACATTAAAAATAATATAAAAGAAAAAAAAAACTCATGTGAAGCATTAAATGTTTTTTTAATATTAATACTAACTAACAAATATATCCTATAATAATGTTCAAATGTTAATATTTTGGATATCCACAAATATTTTTAAATAAATTATATTATTAGGAAAATAAATACTTTTAAAGCTATAATGATGCCAGTTTTACCATGCAAGTTTAATTTTTCACAAAGCTTTATACCATTTTATTATTTAAGCGTAAATATATTTCTTTTCGTAAGTTAAAAATTTTTGAAAAGGAAATGAACGTGTAAAAATTTGTTTGTATGAGATAGATTTTTAATATTTCATTTTTTCATAGAGTTTATTGGGATTTTAATCAAACTATTGAAATTTCGAACTAAACAATTTTATTTTGTCAAAATTAATTATAGCCTATTGCACTCAGGGATAGTGTAGCTTTTGATTAGTGGGAAAAAAAAAAAAAAAAAAAAAGATTAATCTGATCAGTAGTTCTACAGATTACCCTCCATATACAAACAAACTTTTCCTTTATATATTAATATAGGTGAAATTTTTTATAAATTGTTTATTTAATTTTAATATGTTTTCATATTGCTTTAGAAAAGTGAGTTCTTTTATACATAAGATGTAAGAAGAGAAAATAATTATTGAAAAATTTCTCTCTCTCTGTATACATACATATGGCTCATTACATATAAATTCAAGGAAGTGTGTTGCTCGACTATTTTTGTTTCTTTTGATACTTGTGTCCCTTATAAGCACACGTGAGAGACGTTCAAAATAATTTTTATTGTTTCTCTACTGTTAACCTGGAATTTTACACAGGTCATCAAAAGTCGTTCTTCTGGTCAAAAATAGGATTATTAGACCTTTATATTTTGGCCCAAATCTCTTTCAAGTAAATTTATAAGTGCTAATTTTAAATATTAGTATCGAAGTACATAAGGTAAAGGTGTCACGTGATGAGTTATACTGCTGTAACTTAATAACGAAAATAATTACAGTAGGTCAAAGTTCAAGGTCAAACATCAAATTTTTGTCAATTTCGATAGAAAATAACTCTTCCAGGGAACAAAACTACAAAATAAAATATCACAAAAATTAATCTCTGGAATCACACTAATGAAAAAATTTAATTGTAATTGTGTGGTTTTTAACCCTTTATAGTTTACAAGTACCCGAAATGCCAGAAAAATTACAAAAATGAGATTTTAAGACCCCCGTAAACCAAAAGAAGATAAAAAAAAAAAAAATCTTTGCCAATTTATTAATATATCAAAGTATTATGTATACACTGTGTGTATTGATTTGTGGTTTTGATTTTTAAAAAACTACAGTAGGTGATCAAATTATTAGAATTTTATTTATTTATTTATTTTTTTGGACATTTTTTTCGATTTTCTAAAACAATAATAGACGAAATGTCGTGGAACTTCACCCATGCAAAGAACATTTAAAAACTCATTGTTTCTTCTATCGATTTAGTCCAGAGTGCAATTAGGGAACCAACCACAATTTGAAGAAGAGCGAAAATACTTTGGATCAACATATATCATAAAAAGCTACGAATGACTTACAACTTTTATATATTATTGCACATACTATGTATAGTATTTGTATGTTTTGGTGCGGGAATTGCGCAATTATTTAGGCAGATGTAATTTTTTTTTTTTTCCCAAAAATTACTAGTTTTTTTTTTGACAAGTTTTATGCTTATAACTAGAACAAATTTCCATAAAATTTTACAAAACTTGCAGAAAAATTGACAAAACATTAGGGAAACGTTATATTGAAACATTAAATTCACACGTGTAATATTCGTTGCGATATGAGTATTTTTAGTAAAAATTATTTTACTACACATGCGCAAAATATCGAAAAAATTTTATTGTATAGGGTAAAAGCTAGACATATTGAGCAACTTTTGTCAAAAGTTCATTTGAATAGAGTAAAAATTCAACAAATTGTTGGCTAAAACACGAGCTAGATTTTAAGTATTTTTCAGAGTTGAAATTTCATAAGGGATTTTTCACATGCTGCGTATTTAATTTGAAGATCTCATTATATCAACCACATTGCAAAAGTTCTTTTTCGTGAAAAACCCCTTATAACTTTAACATATTTTTATTTATTTAGTAAGATTTGTGAGTTCATCCGCTTTTCGAGAGATTTACACATTCTGTGAGGTTTAGACCACTATTTGGCCACTTTTAGAAAATATTTGTTTTTCTATCTTTTTAAATGATAAAATTTGTGGTAACTGTATCTCAGCAATTATTGCACAGAATTCCATACAAACCGATACACGTAGTTGCATATTGACATAAAGTAGTGCTTATCAACTTTTGATGAAAATCGATTGATGATAGATATATAGATAAACAAAGTGATTGCAATAGGTCGATTTTTGAAGAAATCAACATAAAATCAGTAAATTTCACGAAACTAAGCAATGCATCATTTTGCTCTAATTACAGAATAAATATTGCAGTTTCAAAACAATTAGAAGCTGATTTACATGTTATAAAAATTTATAGTTATATTATTTATGACTAATTCATTAAAAGCGTTTTCAATAGTTGTTCTTTAAACAAGTAACTTCTTTTCTATAAACTACCATGTGATCAGCAATTGTGGTGTCGTATATGACCTGCGGCAAAACAATAGACTACTATTCATGCATAACAATTCAGTACTTTTCTTTTTTGTCTTTAACCTTCTACGCATTTTAAATGAAACTTGCTTAAATAATTGCGGCACAGTTTAGCCATGTATTCTGAATATCATTTGCATACAGAAAAGCATTTTTATTTACTGAAACTCTTGCTACTTATTTTTAGTTCCCAAAAGCTATTGCTTTCAATCTACTGTAATAAATAAATAAATAAAATAATAAATAAATAAAAATCGCCACCATTTTTGCGAGCCATTTGGAATAAGACAGAGTGAAACACTTTTCCATGTGATGGGATCTAAGTTATGATTACAACTTGTAGGAAGTAAAAATGCAGAATTTAATTCAAGTATATAGTACATATGCACGTATGTAAGATAAATCGTATTATTCAAAAATGAAATATATATATATATATATATTGATAATCAGAGATTACAGTTTTAATTTAAAGATTAATAAATATTATCAGCAATTCCAACAATTAATATGATCAGTATCAAAGACTACCCAAATCAAACTAAAAATGAAAAAAAAGTCAAAATATATAAACAGACAGAAAAATAAAATAAAATTATGCATCACTTATAAATTACGAAAAACTTTCCAATTACGGGAGTAATAAATAGCAAAAGGGACAATGAGTCAAAGATTAATAGAGTAAATGATTGAGTTAAAAAAAAAAAAAAAAAAAAAAAATCCACCATTCATATTATAAGTTATAAAATACTCTCCCATAATATGGGATCATGTCATAGTGAAAGAGACAGTGAGTCAGAGAATTATTATGTGAATATTGTTGAATTTCGCAATAGTAAAACATTATGACTAATACTAAAAAAAAAAAAAAAAAATGTAGAAATACTTTAAATGTGTATATGAATAAAATTTGACATAAGTATGAACCTCAAATCATACAAGTAAACATAAAAATGTAATTAATACTGAAAAGCATCCCACAGAACATTTCAGCGATTTTAAGATTGTGTTCATATACAGTTTCAATCTGATACGACTTTTGCAATATGAACTAAGAATAACTTTTAGTTAGTTCATCTGGTATTTGTGGAGTGACTTAAGCGGATTTCATGAAAGAATAACTTGTGGAATGAAATTCTTCCAACGGCAAAGGATTATCAGAATCAGCCAGCCACTTCAGATGGTTTAGTCATTCGGATAACTTTCATAGCATTCGCCAGCGAAAAGTTGAACTCTCTTAGAAATACAGACAGAAAAATCTGAGTATTAAAAAGAAAAAAAAAGAATGAAAATAAAATGGGAAAATTATGAATGATTCTTCTTAAAGATTAGTTTCCTTACAGTGACTAAAAACAATTAAAATAAGGGGTATCATTAAAAAAAAAAAAAAGTAGTTTAACAGTTTTAATTTTCTTTTTTGTGTGTTAATAATGACGACACTAACACTAGAAAAGTCACTGACAGGCAATTGGGAAATAAAATATAAATTAAGAAATTAATTGTTATTTTTTTAGATGGAGTATTAATTGAATTTAATAATTTTTAACTCATTTATTTTTATTTATTTAGTTTCAATTTTGAAAGGTTTGAAACCTGATTGTATCGATTCCGTTTAATGCGATTATAAACTGCCATAGATTATAATTGTTTATTATTTTATCATTTATAATCTTCTTTCCGGACTATTTAAATGCAATAAAGCAGTGGAATGATATAATTCTGAATTAATTAATAGTTATTTACTATTTAATTTCAATTATTCTCAACTCATTGTTAATTCTTAGTTTAATTTAAATGCATTTTTTACATACATTTTGTATTAAATAATTATGTAAAGTGTCAGTACTTCCACACAAATTTTCATTTAACTATTTGGATTTTAATTGAGATTTTTAGTAGTTATTGTAACAATTTGTAAAATACCATAGATTTCTTTTTATAAAATTCTTAAACAAATTTATAATATATATTTTTATTTTTATCAATTAATTATACACAGATATCCTACGTATATCTGTATATATTTAATTGTATAGTGTAGAAAATTGACAAACAGCGAATAAGGATAAATTCTCAGAGAAAGATTTAGTTGGGATGAAAAAAGCGAGGAGATTTACTTATTTTGAATATTTTTTATTTATTTTAGTTCTCATGGACTTCTTGTGCTTTATTTGCATTGTAGTAATTTTGTATATATGCTTCTCATTATTAAATATTTATGGTTTGATTTACTCATTTCAGTATTAATTTTATTTAATCAAATAATCTGCTTACAAATTTAATCAACTTCAAACTAAAGTAAATGTAAATTATTTTTTATTGTCTAGGAACCAATATAATGCGAAAACTTTATGAGAATGTAATTTTATAATTAAAAGTATTTTTATTTTGAATTTCTTAAAGAAGAAAAAAATGTTATTTAAAACTTGCTATCCATATTTTTATATATTGAATATTGTAGGTTTGTACGCCTGATATTAAATGTAACATTTATAGAAAGACTTTATTGCTGGGCTTAATGTTTAAATCGTTAAAATTAAAACATACCGAAGAGAAATATACAATCCTTTCTTCTTAAAATTAAACATTTTTTTTAGTTTTTTACCGCTAATTTTTTGTTTTAATCATGCTATTCACATTTTTGTATTTGTATATTGTAGGGTTCGGATGCCTTAAATTGTTTAAAATTTAACGCATAAAGTGATCTAATAAACTATTTCATTTTTATTAAAAATAAACTATAAAAATATAATTAATTCATATACTGTATTTAAGAAGGAAAAAAGAATGTCATATGTTACATTTTGTACGCCTTACAAGAATCAAAGGTTTGATTAACTATGTGAAAATGTTAAATTTATTTTACGCGTGATAAAGGGATGGTTTATCGCACTTTATGAGTGCAAGTTGAGTTTTTTTTTTTTTTTTTTTTTTTTTCGTGTCGTACGAATTCGCGTTTTGCGGTAGTCCCCCCTCTCTCTCTCTTTCTCTCCCTCTCTCTCTCTCTCTCCATATATATATTTGACCTAAATGTCTATAATTGAAAAGTTAATTATTATGATTCTGCACTGTTAAAAATTTCTGTAAATTTAATTTAAATATTTATCCAGAGTCTCTGTAAATTTACAGTAATTCTTAGTTAAAAGTGAATAATCGAGATTCTCAATCTTTATTCTGTGTTTTTACCTAATTTTATTATTTAATTTTTTAATCAAAATTAAAAATGGCTGTTTCAATACTTTAGAAGAAGCACTCTAAGTCCGAAATATATTCTCACCAATAATTAATTAAATTAATATTAGTTATTTAAGTGAATATATAAAATAAGTTTTTTAACATCTCTGTTTATTTTTCTCTGTAATTTTAGGTAAGACTTAAGATAATACATTACACAGAGTTTTCTGTTTAAATTTTTAACAGTGATCTTGCAATTCAATATCTGGTTTAATCATCGACCAAACTAACAATAAATCACTTTTAGAAACATTTCCGTATTATTATAAATGGTCTTGCATAACATATTTAGCATACCAAGGAAATACACCAAAGAAATTTTAGACAAAAAATTTTAGTTTATAAAATATCGTACAAAAATAGAAAAAATGGCCTGAAAAGTCAATGAAATTTACCTTTACTTGTCCTGGAAAAGTCTGGGAAAAACAAAAAGATCAAATGCTAGCCACCCTGATAGAGGCATATTTCTAATTTTACTGGTATTTACTGGTACAGTAAACGCGCTGCGACGCATGCATGGTGAAAAGTGTCATAAATTAATAGCTTCTCAAACCATGGTTGCGTTTCCTGTTACCAAAAATACGGAAAAAAAATATACAAATTATTCTATCGAAGTTTGCTTTTTCAAACAATTTTAATCTATATTTAAGTTCTAAAATAGTATTTACATATTTCATTTTATGTTTTACTTATTCCATACATTGACAAAAAAAAAAAAAAAAAAAGTTTAGTTTATAGTCCTATTTATTTTGTAACTTAATTTTTTTTTTTTTTTTTTTATGTATGTAAAATTAAACTTGTCTAAATAATAACTAAATGCATTCAATTTCCACTCATGTTTTGAAATATTTTTCTTATTTAAATTAAAATGATATAATATTTTCTATTCTGTTAATTGATTGCCTAAGAATTTGAATTTCACTTTCTTCTATCTATATAAATAAAGCAAAGAGTTTTTCGGTGGAATGCATCCGGGTGGACTACTCCTATTTTTGAATGGTCTAGATTTAACTAGTTTAGTGATGAAAGTCGGCCATTTTTTTTTTTTTTTTTTTTTTTTTTTAAGTAAAAACTGATATATATTTTTTAAAAGATACTGCACATATGTTATACTTTTTTAAAAGAGCTCTAAAAACTGTTCATTTTTTGTGGGGACACTATATACATCAAGTTATTAGATTTAAAGATATTACGTTACAAAGTTTCACAACGCGATATCATTCCATTGCTTTATCTTAAAATAAGAGTCTAATATTAAACAAAAAACACTCTAAAGTTAAAGAATAATGAATAACTTTATTAAAATTATCAGTTTTGAAGTCCTAAGAGCTACAATTTTTAAATTACAGTATACTTATTTCTCATACATAATCTATTAAATTTTTAAATAATTGTTGATTCATTCTTGAAAATCATTCACATAAGACCATAGAGCATTGTTGCAAAACGAGTGCATGGTTGGTTGGTTGAGTTTCACATCGCAACAGTGCTGCGCAACAGGCATTTGACGATGGTCTGGGATTCACCCCTTGAGGTGGTTCGGAGACATGCCATCACAGTTTTGATCCTCCTTGGAAGCAAAACGAGTGCAAAACGGAAAAAAAATATTTTATTTAATAGTATAAAGAGCGGGGAACATAGGCAACAGGTAGCCGAAGTGAGGTTTAGAGCAATTTCAATGTAGTTATTTTATTTATTTATTTAATTTTAATTTATAATATGATATAAAAAAATAAATGGTGATTCAATTCTTTTGAAAATTCCTTTAAATACAGTGACCAGCTAAGCAAGCGTAGCCAACTAGTATTTAATAAAAGAAAGTATTGAATTTTTAAAAATTTTTGAGTCCTAGTTTTTGATGTATTTACGCTTTTTGAGCCGTCCTTTGACCATTTTTAGAAAATGTCTGTCTTTCTGTGTGTCAGGAAGTTTGTGGATGGCAAAACTTTTGTCAGCTCTAATACTAAAACTAAAATTAAAATTTCATAAAAATTTATATTTTGTTCAACCTTAACATAAATCGTACCTTTCAACTTTTGGTGCATATCGCTCAGCAGGTGGCATCACCATACCGTTTTCATAATTAATATGGTAGAATAATAGAAAATTTTTATAAATGCATGGAACAAGGATTACTTTTAACTAACCATTGTGAAATTATATATATATCAAAACAAGTAAAATAAACTTTAATCATTGAAGTTTGCCTTGTACTGCTTCTCCTTACACGTGTGCTTTTTGGGTGTATTGCTTGTGAATGTGTCTTTTTAAAACTTAACGTTTAATTCTTATTAATAACTTTAAGATTAAGCTTTATTAATCTAGGTTTAACATTATTAAAATCAAAACTAATTAATTAAATGGTGCCACATAATCACTTATATCATTTAGTTAAAAATCTTCCATAAATAATACACCTTATAGCAATTGTTTGTTTAAACCTGAATTAATTTAACTGACTTATTAATGTTTATCTAGCTACACGATAGAAGGCGCTTGCTCATTGTTGAATTAATATTAGCTGTCATTAATTTTCTTTTCCATGAAGGTTTAAAAGTTCATTGATTTAACTAAAATTAAAATTTAACTAACTTAATCAACAATTACACTGTGAATTTTATCGTTAATGAAAATGCTCAGTTGTTAATTCTTTATCGATTAATCGAAGTTTGCAAAGAATTTATTTTTAATTTCATTAACATGGTGGCAACTTCCTTTTCTCCATGTTGGGTTGATAGCTTTACATGTGGTTACTCCGATTTTTTTTTCTATTCTTCTCACTGGTTTCCTTGATGATTTGATTTAATATTTTATTTCATTTCTCATTCAAAATGGTTTTGCTGCTTGATTGGGACCTGAACAATATAAATTTGCTATTGTTAGCTATATTGTTTTACGAAACCGTTGCAGCTTTCACAGCTTTAGGAAGTACTTGCCCCCTGATGAGTTAATACTTCTACTTTTAAGCATGTTCAAGTGGGCGTAAATAATTTAAATTGTTTTTGTCTCTTATTGGATCTTAACATGTATCGCAACATTTTTGTGATAATTTTAGCAATGAGTTTTTATCAGTTTTATTTTTGTTGTGTTTGTATTGACATGTATCTATTAAGTGCTAAAATATTAAGGTCAAAGTTTATTAAGATATATATCATTTATATATGTATATATATATATATATATATATATATATATATATATATATATATATAATCGTAATAGTCAACCAGTATAAAAGTTTTCTATACCTAGGAACATCCATAGAGAAGAAATAGGAGGAATACCTATTTCTCCTCTATGGAAACATTACCCTTCCCCCTCAATCGAGTTGCAAATATTCAATATGATTATTTTTTAAAAGAAGTCGTCAATATCTATAAAATAAGTAGTTGGACCAAACACCTGTGATAATTTAAAACAAAGTTATCATTTGTTGTCATTTTTAACAAAAAATTAAAAAATTAAATAAAATGAAAAAAAGAAAAAGAATTAATAAAAAAGAAGAAAGAAAACAAAAGTGAAAAAGAAATAAAGAAAAAGTGCGTTATTAAAGATGTTGTGTGTAGGGCACAAAATTGACTTTCTTTCGAAATTTAGGATTATATTTTTCTGAGATGGAAATTATCTGCATTACCATAGAAAATAATTTTAAAAGATAACAATTAAGATAAATAATTTGCACAATATAAATTTGCATATGAAAATTTAGAATAAAGTTTTGTGACAGCCACAAAAGTAATTTTTATTTAAAACGTTCTAGTAGTTATAAAAGTTTTGTATTAACCGAGTGAAGAAAATAACGACACATAATAAAAAATGTCTGTGGTTAATAAATACATATTTGGTAGGATTAAAACATAAAGCTTAATACCAAAGCGCATGAAGTAATTATTTCACTCATCATAAACTTAATGACTAATATAATAAATATTCAAATTTCAATACCATATATGTAAATTTTAATACCATATGAAATCGATCTTTATATACTATATATAATTTTATGTTTTTCTTTTAAAATATCTTTCACAAAAGAATTACCGTGAACATATCAGCAATTAAATAAAATATAAATTAAAATATTTTTATGTAGTTTTTGAAGGATATGAGAGGTACCCTTGAAATATTTTTAAGAAAACAAGAAAAAGTTATATAAAAAAAGAAAGAAACCAAGGAGAAAAGAAAAGAGGACTCAAAAAAATTCAAAACTTGCTATCAGTTGCTACACTTATCGTAAACTAAAATTATATAAATATTGCTGTCATTTTAGAAAAATAACAATAAAAATAAATGTAAAAAAAAAAAAAAAAAAAAGTAATTAATAATTTTCTATCGTGTTTTAATTATTATTAAGCATTCTTGTGGAATCTTAAAGCCAAAAATAATTAATGTGAAACTAATGTATTTCTATATTTATAGAATTTATGGTTCTCACTCTGAGGTCATTTGACTTTAACATTTATTTGACAGCTTTGAGACCTATAGTTACAATGACTTTTGTCTCGATTGATCCATATTACAATAATTCACAGAAACAAACAACTCTGAGATGATAAATTACATAATATATATATATATATATATATATATATATATTTCTGTTTTTTTACTATTAACTTTTCTGGTAATAATAAAAACTAATTTTTTTTTTCTTCATTAACAGGGGTGGTGTAGCGTTGTGTCTTAGTCCTCAGGGACGTCGTAACGGAGAAGCTTTAGTCCGATTTGAAAGTCAAGAGCACAGAGATATGGCCTTAAAGCGGCATAAACATCATATTGGACAGAGGTACATCGAAGTGTACCGGGCAACAGGTGACGACTTCATCAATGTTGCGGGTGGTAAGTACAATGTTCGTTTGAAACATTAATAATGAAATTTCTTAGAAAGAAATATTTCAATTTAGAAGATACAGCCGGTAACAAAAATATCCGAACACTAGCAAAAATTCCTATATAAAAAAAAGTAGAGTTAATACTGTTTTGTTAAATAAATCCTTGTCGAATCATGTTCTTAGTCACTAAGAACATGATTCGACAAGGATTTATTTAACAAAACAGTATTAACTCTACTTTTTTTATATAGGAATTTTTGATAGTGTTCGGATACTTTTGTTACCGACTGTACAATATTTTAATTTTTCTAAATGACTACCACCGTCCTCCTTTTCCTTTTAAAATAATTTCTGATTTCGATGCATCGTAGACACATAACTGCAAAATTAGAATAATTTTATCGCTTACATTTTATACACCAAATAACGATAAGTTTATATATATTATATATATATATATATATATATATATATATATATATATAATAATAATAATAATAATAATAATAGATTATCTCAAACGACGACTAGACGGTAACTGTGAATGTAAAAAAGTGTTGTTTAATGCTCACTCCATCATTTTTGTCTTTTTTATTATTTTTTTTTCCTTACCTAATAAGGCATCTAAATAAAATATGTATTTTATCTGTAATTTTATTTGTAACATTTTATTAGGATTAGGCTACCGTATGGATTTTTGAACATGCTTTCAGTGACTATATTTAATAATGTATTTATTTTTATTTTATTTAATAAAAGTGACTTTTAGACATTTTTGTGTAATACAACAAACAAATATTATAGAAATATATCAAAAATAAATTAGGCGATAAACATTGTTATACAATGAGAAAAAAATATATACCGCCTTCCTCTAGAATGAATAAATGGCCATTTTCTAAATCCCTTAACTAGATATATAGATTTCCGAGCTATGCGCATAAGGCACGCCAATAAACTGAATAGACGAAATGATCGAGAATTTCTAGTGTACACATTTCTAGATGGTGAAACAACATTCTGAATACTCTAAATATTTGTATTGCGAGAAATTCTCGCTTGATTTTCTAGAATTGTGTAATAAACCAAGATTATAGTTGCTGAAACCCGCCTCTTGAAGTCTCATTTATTTGAAGAGATTTTTAAATGACTTTGCCCTCGAGAATATAGGCAAACGCTCTAGAATTCTAATAGGGGCTTCTAGAACTCGCTTTCGAAGGGGACTACAATTTATAAGGATGACATGAGACTATTTTTTCTTGAGCCACAACTTAGATTCTAGATGTCAGTTACAGAATTTTTTCTCAGTGTACACACATATTTACATTTTAAATTTAGAGAAAATGGTTTGAAATAAGAAATCAAATGTTGTAATAAAGTTGGTTGATTAGGTTAGAATCTGGAGCAGAGCATACCAATTAAAATTTTTGAAACATATATACCGGGTGATTCAAAATAGATGTTACAGCGATTATCTCGTAAACTAAGAAAGATAGAAACAAACTTCCAATTACAAAATTACAGCAAATTAAGAGTAGATTTCAGATATGGAATTTATTTTGTACAAGGGGCTGTATACATATTAAATACGAAATTTAATTTTTATACGGCCCCTCCTATCATGTGACTTGTATTTAGAAAAATATTCTCCTCGCTGTAACAATCAAAATAAAAAAAAAATCATCTCTCTAAGTCAAAATCTCGCTGAGTTATTGCAATTTGAAAATGATGACTTACACCACTTTTTTTTCAATTTTGGCATCTATTTTTCAACGCCAACGAGCTCACTTTAGGGGGTTATCTATGAGATGAGAAAAAATTAAAAAAGATCCTTTATTTTAAAACAGCAACTAAAATCGTTCAAACGCGTGAAATCAACAGTTTTAAGAACTTAATGGAAATTTACATTATTTCGTATTGTTAAAAAATTTAATACTTAAATTTCTTAGGGGGGTCACCTGCAAATTAAAACACGTTAAGAGAGGGAAAAAATTAAAAGACTAGCAAAACCGTGTAAAATTTTCGTGCTTTATTTTTACCACTTTCCATCATGGTTGAAAAATTTAATGACTTCGGCTCTTCAACAATTCCAGCAAGATTGGAAAGTGTTAATGACTTCGATTTGTCTGTCTGTCCATCCGTCTTTCTGTGTGTCCGCGCTCTAACTCCCGTGAATATTCATGGAATTCCCTGAAACTGATATATGTTATTTGAGTTCACGATCGGGTATTCCTTATAGAAAATGGAGTGAATACCTCTGCTAGCTTGTGCACAGGGACACCCGAAAGTATTCCAAGGCATTGTGTTCTATGAGAGGTATTTTTATAAACCATATTTTAATACCTTTAATTTATGCATATATTAATAAAATTGAAATACGTTATTATAGTTTTCTATCGGATATTTTCTATAGAAAATGGAGTAAACACCATCACTGGTTTGTATACAGGGACACCCGAAAGTATTCCAAAGCATTGCGTTCTATGTGAAGATATTTCTATAAACCAAAATTTAATTCTTTGCATAAATCTTAATGAAGTTGGAATATGTTATTCATATGCACAAAAGGGTGCTTTCAATACTGTACAGTATAGCATTAGATTTACAGGGCACACAAAAATATTCAGTTACGTTAAGGGTTATTATTGAACATTTGCTGGAATTGCATTTTCGTTTACATTAAACATTTTCTAACAATTTTTAACTGTGAATAAGATTTCAATTTGCATTTTTTTTTTTTTTTTTTTTGTCTGACTGTCCATCTGTCCGTCTGCCCATCCCCAGCGTCTATAAATATTTTGAGAAATGACATATGTTATTCAGGTTTACTATATGATATTCCCTATTTAAAATGGCATTAATTAATTCTCTACAATTGGTTTATGTACAGGAACGCACAAAAAATGCGTTTTGGGACAGATATTCTTATAAGTTACATTTAAATAATTTTATACTGTAAAAATCATAAGGAAAGTCATATTTATTGTTAATATTCTAAAATAATGTTTTGTATAGAATATAATATAGTATAGATGTATAATTCTATGTCAAGGGGGTTACCATCCTTCTCAACCCCTGTTTAATTATTGTGCCTATACTTATCAAAGCAAGTCTGTTATCAATTTCCTTAAAACTTGCAAACCTTGATCAACTTTTCAAGTGGCAACTAGATATGGAATCCAAAGTATCAAATTCGCATTTCCTGTAGTTATTACTTTCTCATACCCATAAGGTAGAGAAAGTATTGTTTTTGGGCCAAATTTTCGAAAGTGTGTTTTTGTTATATTTACACGTTTTGAGGTCCCCTGAATATGAAAATCGTGTTTTTAGCGGTTGGTCTGTGTGTGTGTCTGTCTGTTATCAGCATATCTCAAGAACAAATAGCAGCAGATATTCCAAACTTGGTATTTTAAATATGTATCATATAGGGATACTACACTAAGCTTTTCATTGAGATGAAGCAAATGGTTCGTGTACAGGGACACTCAAGAATATTCAAATACATTACGTCTATGGGGAAAATTGCAGGTAAGTAGAGTTTAACGCCTATAGACTGCTCTAAACCAAATGAAATGAATATATATTTTTTATATGCATAAAAACATGCCTCGTGTAGAATATGGCTGGGAAATTATTCTCAGTTCATTTACAGGGCTACACAAAATAATTAGATTATAATGCGACAATAGCTGAAAATTGATGGAAGTGCATTTTAGGTTGTTCCGTATATTATTACTATAGGTTTATATTTAGGTGCACTTTGTGGTTTGTACATATTCTTCAAAAGATATACAGGGTTGCAAATATTTAAGCTATAATATTCTTTTTTATTGCTAGTGAAAGTGCTTTAATATAATATTTTACCATGTCCAGGAAAGCTGCTCAGGAATGGAAATGAATTCCTCATAGACATATGATAAATAATGTATGTTTTTAAGCTAAATATGCAACGCTTGTGTTTTGTGTATTTACACGTTTTGAGGCTTCCTTATTACCAAAGTCAAGTTTTTTAAAGTTTGATTATTGCCTGCGTCGAATAATTTCAGGAGATTCCCCCTCACACAGAACTAATTATCATATAAAACTCTTCCGAAGCCTAATTTGAATTACTTTAACATAGGTTTACATAACAGTACTCTTTATGTTACCTCTTAATTTCCAACCTGTATTTAAGATATTAAATTTCAGGGTAAGAGAAAGTCATGTGAGTGGCACACCAGATTATTTGTTGTTAAATTAGGCTGATAATTCATATATATACAGATCAACGAATAAAAATTTACCTTTCGTATTCAGGAGGCCTTAAAATGTGATATTATACAGAAAAAAAATCGCTCTCCAAAAACTACTTTGTTTACAGTATGGGTACGAGAAATTAATTTTTCGTTCTGTGTCAGCAGCGTTCTTTGGAAAAAAAAAAAAAAAAAAAAAAGCAGCAAACGCTTACACCAATTACATTTAATAATAATAATAAAAAAATTTACCTTAATTTTAGGTAGCCCTGTATATTGTCTATAAACTATATACACATGACTTTGTATACGTAAATTTAGTGTTATATGTAAAATGGGTAACACAAAATGAAATACACTTCCAGCAATTCCCAAGTATAGCTCCAATATATCGAAATACTCTGGGTAACCCTGTAAATGAATGATGAATGGTTGCTATACCACAATCTACATAAAACATGCTTTTATGCGTATAAAAAATTTGTTCTTTTCATTTTGTTTAGGGCAGTCTATACATGTCACACTGTACGTATGAGAAATTTCGCTCACAGACGTAATGTATTTGAATTCTTTTGGATGACCCTGTAAACAAACAACTGTCTGATCGTAACGTATACTTTAGTGTGGCACCGTAATATGATACGGATTTAGAATATCGAATTTAGATTTTCTGCTACCATTTGTTCTTGAGATATTCTAATATTACACAGACACACTTACACAAGGAGAGAGAGAGAGACCAACCGCTAAAAACATGATTTTTGAATTCTGAGGACCTGAAAACGTGCTAATATAACAAAAACTAATTTTCGGAAATTTGACTCAAAAACATTTCTTTCTCTACACCTTGTATATGAGTAAGAGAATGTATATAGAAAAAGAAAAAAAAAATGAATTTGAAAATTTCCTTTTAGTACATAAATTATTCATAAATTTTATTTGTTAAATTATCAGTGAGTATTCTCTTGTGTATTCACTAGGAGAAAGAGAGACATTACAGGTTAAAATAGCCGTCTTTCCCTGAGTGATTTCTTTTTTTTCCCCCCCGAAACGCTGATCAACGTATGTCATATTACAAAAGCAATAGTATTTACAATTTCTCACTTTTGATACAACCCCTTAAGACTTGGCGAAAAATGCTAGAATTTTCAAATTGCAATAACTCAGCGAGAATTTGACTTAGAGAGATGATTTTTTTTTATTTTGATTGTTAGAGCGAGGAGAATATTTTTCTAAATATAAGTCATATGATAGGAGGGGCGGTATAAAAATTAAATTTCGTATTTAATATGTATACAGCCCCTTGTACAAATGAATGCCATATCTAAAATCTACTCTTAATTTGCACCAATTTTGTGATTGGAAGTTTGTTTCTATCGTTCTTAGTTTACGAGATAATCGCTGTAACATCTATTTTGAATCACCCGGTATATATATATATATATATATATATGAACTTATATAAATTTAACTATTTGATATACTTTACATACATAATTAGAGAAATACAAAATTATCTTTAAACGGTTGACAAATTTGGAAAATAGACGTTGCCAGATTATCGATTTTTCTCGATTACAGGCGTTCCGAAAATATATCAAAATCGTAGATCAATCACAACATCCAAAGAAATCTTTCTTAAAAAATTATTCTACCTTGATCAAAAATGTAAATAATTAAAATAACGTTAGAAATAAGTTAAAATTTTTAAATTAATAATTTGAAAACCGCAATACAGATCATTAATTTTTAGTTAAATAATAATAATAATAATAATAAAATCAAATTAAAACTGATTTAATAACAAATAAAATCAGAAATTTGCAAAATGCTACATTCTATTAAATATGTCAATTAATTTTATCCCTGTCGGGATATAGGTGCTGCCGGATTTTAGGTTTCCGGATTATTGATGCTTCATTTTAGCTATAAGATGAATAATAAAAATATTACTTATAAAAATAAAACACCCAAATGAGTTTCTATTGATAAACATGCATTATCTATGTTAACAGATACGAACATATAAAGATATAAAATACAGTCGGGTACGGGTAGACATTGTGTTCTTATTTTATTAGCTTCAATTTGTTTCTAAGGAGGCCATACTGTTAACCCCGCATAAATATGCCATTTCGCTTTGAAGTAAACTAGCAATAGTTTGTTTTTAACTGCAATATTTATATGCAATGACATTAAGGACAAAAAAGTGTAAACATCAAGAAAGGTTCTGCGATTTACACTTCATAATTATGAGACAGGCTCTTATAATTAATTTCTTTGTTACGTCATTTCATTTCTTATTTCAGAAAAGGTAAACTGCCAATTAACTTAATGAACGCTTTCTTTAAGAGTTGATTATTTTGAAAAGGAAAAGTGATCATATAAATGTCTTATGACGGTTATTGAAGAATTTTTTTTTCTTTAAAACGGATGAAAGAAGAAAAGTTCAGATAAATGTAATCATTCTACCAACAATTAAAAAAGAGGAAACAAACTAATTGATTTAAACCTAAATGATTCTTCTTCTTCTTTCTCTCTCTCTTCAACACATTTAATTCGATAAAATCTTGTTTCTATAATCAGGAAATTTACATTTTATCAAAGTTTGCAACAAAATAGATACTACATTTTCGACATTTTTGCCCTTTACAAAAATATAAATAATGGTAATATTTTTAATAATAAAAGTCCAGGTTTCTGGAAACTAACGCTCGAAACTGATGCCATTGCTGCTGAAACAACATATTGAAATAAACTATTAGCCATGCCTTTAAAATATTAAATAATTTTTTTAAGTTTAATTTCACAGGAAAATGACTTACAATTGCTAAATGTACTGAAAGAAAAAAAAAAAAAAACCGTGTTTTTAAATAAATAAAATAAAAAGAAATAATAATAATAATAAAAGATTAAAATAAGCACATTATTTGTGTTACGTAGGTCTCAGAAAATTTGTTGTATTATATTAAAAAAAAAAAAAAAAAAAGTAATCATTTAAAAAATATATCATGTAAATCGGTGATAGACAATTCAAATTGGCATGAGAAATAAAGTAATAAATTTTCAGTATTTCGGTACTATTATACTGTCGATAAATAAACTAGTAACGATTTTAATACATTTGCGCTGAAGTCCCTTAAGTAATTCAATTAATAATTAAATTTAAGTTATATTTCACTATTTGAATTTTGTTATTTTAATTTGAAAAAGAAAAAAAAAAAAAGAAAATAGTTACATTTTAAATAATCTCTTTTAATAATTGGCTATTTATCACAACATTTGGCTACTATTTTTGATTTGAGGAGTATTGCTTGCCGAGGTAATATGCAAGCCACAAATTTGGAAATAGGTTCATTAGGAAATAGGAAATAGAGACCGCTAGGTGGGCAAAGGCCGACTAGTAAATAAAAAAAATAATTTTACTGTTGTATTATATGGCAGAAGCTAATAAACTACTTTTCGCTCTTAACACACTGGACTATATAATGAAAATAAACATCCTTTGAAAAATCTTTCTGAATTTCGTTTTAGCAATATTGTAACTTATCTTTTAAAATAAGAAATTTTATCCGTATAGCTATGAATTCCATAACATTTAGACTATGCCAAATGATTATCGTTGTAATGTGCTGTTACAGAAATTGCATGTAATATTTTTATTCCTTACTTTTATTCCCCCGAATTTTTTTATCAAAAATTTTCTTTTCTTATGTATTTTTAAAGAATTTTCATGAAAATTTGCCTTTTGAAAACATTTCTAAACTTCCTCTATAATTTTCTCAACCATAGATTATTAAATCTTGAAAATTGACTGAAACTTTAATTAATGGCATAAGTTTATTATGTCTGAGTATGTTTGTGTACAGTCGGTAACAAAAGTATCCGAACACTAGAAAAAATTCCTAAATAAAAAAGGAAGAGTTAATACTGTTTTGTTAAATAAATCCTTGTCAAATCCTGTTCTTAGTCAGTCTGAGAACATAATTCGACAAGGATTTATTTAACAAAACAGTATTAACTCTACTTTTTTTTTTTTTGCATAGGAATTTTTGCTAGTGTTCGGACACTTTTGTTACCGACTGTATGCAGTGAAACAAAATAATACATTATGACAACATCATCTTGTAACATTATGTATAATACTGATATTATTGATAAGAGAAGGTTAAATAATTACGAAAAATTTATATTTTATTTAAACTTAGAAAAAAAAAAAAAATGATAACATTTTTGGAACTTTAATATGCATTAATTTTGCATAGTAATTATTCATAAAATAAACAAATTATTTTTCTACACTAATAAAACAAATATCTGCGCATATGAATGGCATAATATATTGCAGAACTTCCCTTTTTCACTTTCTGATCCCTTGAATCGTAAATTGGTAGATTTGACCATATATAGGCATATGATTAATCTTTATTCCCTCGAAATATGTAGTTTTTTTTCGTATACATTCATTTAGGATCTTTAAAAAATATTCAAGAAATATTTAACCCTCTGTACCATACTGTAGACTGTAGGCAACATACCGTTCGATCGTGGTTCAAATTCAAAGAATCGGTTCTACAACGTAATCACGCACTGTAGCCTGTCGTATACACTCACAGTTAGAGAATCTAGTATCTAGAAACACAACTGGATGGCGCCGTATGTCGTAAGTTGAAGTTCATTACTCGACAGTGGGTAACTAACGACAAGTGCGGACCGGCTCTGATTCAAAAAATAATAAAAAATAGTTTTTCGTGTGTTTTGTGTTTTATATTGAAACAGTGAAGAGGTAAGTGTTTCAAATTCATTGTATAATATGGATTTTGACCCAATTTCACGTATTTTATAGGATTTTATGCTAAAAAGTGTTTGTTGCCTGTAGGTGTTTTTGTTTGTTTTTTCGAAATTTATGAGAAATAAAAAAAAAACCTGAAACACGTGTATTTTATTTTTTTCCAATTATTACGAAACAAATAAACACAAAAATATTAAAGGTCATGAGTTACAGAGGGTTAAGACACAATTGAATTTTTGTTTAAAAACACGTAAACTTGATATTGACAAATTATTTCTTGATAAGAAAAATTGTCTGTGAGCTAATTTGTTAAAACGTAATTAATATGTGTATATGTATGATAAATTTGAAAATAAATTACATACTTGATTATTCACACAGTATTTTATATATGTTTGGAAAAAAAAAAAAAAAAAAAATACGTAACTGGATTGCGAATATATCCTTAACCCCCCACCCCCACCCCCACCTCCAAATTTACTGGAAACTGGAAAAAAAAAAAAATCCGAATATTTCCGGTAAGTTAAATGTTGGTTAACTAGTAGTTTACCGTATTTATTTAATTATTTATTTTTATCATTGAAACTTAAAAATCATATATGTTTTGTTTCAAAATAATTTCGTATGCCAATTAATTTTTGCGGGGAAATACATGTGAATTTCTATATTTTTGCCAATTTTTACCGTTTATCCGCCCTCTCCCCAAATACATTCCAATTTTCCTAGAAGATCGAGGCAGCGCTTGAACGGTATTTTAACGGTATATTTTGTCAGTATTGTGTTGAAATATCATTATATATATAGTAGATTTACCGGAAAATCTGTCCTTTTGAATTAAGAAACTGATACCAGAATTTTTTCTTATATTTTTAAGCATCATATAAATACTATGGAACACAAATTCCCAGCGTCAACTTTTTAATTCAAATGGGCAGAATTTTCCAATAGACCTAAGTGTATGTGTCTTTATTATCTGCATTCACATGATCTTTACTGTTATCAAATTTTTAATTTATTTGTTTTACCCAGGCAATAACAACGAAGCTCAAGCATTTCTTTCTCGAGGAGGTCAAGTTATTGTGAGGATGCGTGGTCTACCCTACGACTGCACGCCAAAACAAGTGGTAAGATATTAATTTCTTCAACAAATAAGTAAAAAAGACAATAAATAAACACCTAATTTAGCTATGGGTGTGCATTTTTCTTCATTATTTTTCTCCTCAAAATATGCATACTAAATTAATTAGAGCAATTACAATCTCTTGGTTTTCTTGATTGACCTTTTCTATGACGAAGATTTTTTGTTAAAAATTATAAGTAATGTTATTACAAAAAACCTCCCTCTCTTGTATTTTCTTAATTGTATTATTTTTTGTCTTACAATATTTTAAATAAATAGTTTTTAAACCAAAATGTACTTCTTTTCTCTTTAAGCTTACCTTTTTTGGTACCGGTGAAAACCCTTGTGAAGTTATGGATGGCGAAGATGGTGTTCTTTTTGTAAAAAAGGCAGATGGGAGAGCTACTGGCGACGCTTTCGTTTTGTTTCGAAGCGAAGAAATGGCTGTAAGAGCTCTTCAAAAACACAGAGAAGTCATTGGTTCCAGATACATAGAGCTTTTTCGTAGTACCACAGCAGAAGTACAACAGGTTTGTCACACTAATCTTTACTTTTATAAAAAAAAATCACATTAAATAAATAGTCTTAAAATCAAACATTTGTTTAAAATTCACAGTATATATAGCATAAAATAATGTTGTAGAGTTTTCAAAATTTCCATTTGTCCAAGATAGAAAAAAAAAAAAGTTGTATAAGATTTGTTTGTCGTTAATATATATATATATGTTTTCCTTCCTGATTTTTGAAATATTTAATAGGTTCTTAATCGGTGTATGGATCCTAGAAGTTTTGAACAGCAGCAGCCACTGTTAACAAATCTTCCTCAAGTTCCACTTATATCTCCACAACTTCTACCACCGGGTTCACGGAAGGACTGTATTCGATTACGGGGTTTACCTTTCGAAGCCCAGGTTGAACAGATATTAGAGTTCTTAGGTGAACATTCCAAAAATATTGTATACCAAGGGGTACACATGGTTTACAATGCACAAGTAAGTAAAAAAATACTTTACTTTAATACTTTTGTTTTATTTATCTTTGTACATTTGAATTAAAAAATGGCATTTCTTCCGTGTTTTATTATTATCGTTATTATATTTATTTTCAATATTCTTTCTTGAGGTCTCCTACAACCGGAATTTCAAACCTCATTAAACCATTTAAATACTATATGATGTACCGGTGTAAGCTCTAAAAAAAAAAAAAAGGATGAAAATACAGCAAATTATGTCGCAAATATATTCCTCAGCTCTCTAATACCAAGATTTACAGTTGGCGATGTAATTTTGTGTCGCTGTCTAACGAACCTTTTTAAATGAGTTAACTTGTGTAGATCTCAAATTCAGTTGTAAAATTTCTACTTGCCACAGTAAAATTTCTGCTTGTCACAAAGGTGATCTATTTTCAGGCATCTTTTCTGATTTTAAAATAATTGTAACATTTTATAAAAGATTTCATAGATAAATAAAGTAAAAATTTATATTCACCCTAATTTAGAATGATTTGGAATACCTAACAAACCAAAATGAGTGAATTGGAGATTCTGTTCAGAAATTTCAGGCTGCTTGTTAAAAAAAAAAAAAAAGAAGAAGAAGAAGAAGAAAAAAAATTAATGTTTTTGATCTTTTATTGAAAATAGCTTGCTTCTGATGTCTGGCAGGGTTGTTAGAGTACCTGGAATTCAGGGAAAATCTGGAAAACTTGAGGAATTTGAAAAACTATTTTAAAATAGGAAAAACTCAGGGAATTTTGAAATTTTCTGGAAAAACATTGGAAATTTTTTTCTCAATCAAATCTTTTTAAAAATTTTATTGCTTTATAATGAAGAAGAAATCAATTTTTTCCCCTAACTATAGTAATTTAGTAAAATTAGTATGCCCTAGATATGTTCAATTAATTTTTAAACATGTTAGATTCTAATGCTGCAGAACAGTATATCATCTATTTTACTTTTAAAAGAGACAGGGAAAACTCAGGGAATTTTTTCTCCAGATTTGTGTAGCAACCCTGTCTGATGAAATATTTTAATTTAGAGCAATTAATTCATATTCAAAACCTATATGAAACATACACACATTATATATGTGTGTAGGTACATACATATATATAGTGTGTAAAAAAAAAAAAAAAAAATTATTTATATAATATATATATGTATTAATAAAATGTTGTTAAAAAATTTTTAATGTGTAATTCAGGAAATTTTGTTTTACATAAACGAGACACAAATCCGTGTCATAGCAATTTGGGTATATATCTACGATTTTAAAGATTAATGTATCTCAGCATCTATTAAATATTTTAGTTTTTGAACCACGTATTTTATAGCCCTCGTTCTTTACAATACATTACCATATGATTTCGACCAATATAATAATAATAATAATAATAAAGTAGATTTTTCTTTTAAAAGGAATTAAATAAATAAATTTTAATTAAACTTATATTTTAATCAGTTTAATCATTCCTACTATATACTTTCCCCCGATAAATACCACATTTAAAAAAAAAAAAAAAAAAAAAAAAAAAAGTCGAAGGAATTAATTTAAAACAAAGAGAGAGAGAGAGAGAGAGAAATAAAAAAGGAAAGGAAAAATAAAAATTTGTTATACTATAAAAATTATACATAAACATAACTGTTTTAAATTAGTTTTTAAATTTAAAAATTAATATACTCAATTTTTTCTACTGCATTACCGTTTGATTTTTCATAAATATAATAATAAAAAAAAATCGCCTTCAAATGAATGAATTAAAAAAATAAATAATAATAATAATAAAAAAAAAAAAAAAAAAAAAAAAAAAAAAAAATAGCGCAACAGCGGTTGCTAAGATACGCAGACGATTGAAATGAAAGAATAAATTTTAGAAAAAAAATTAAACATAGAAGCTAATATTTAAAATCGAAAAAAAAAATAATAATAATTAAAAAAAAAAAAAAAAATTCAAATTCGAGAAAATCTCGAAGTGCACACCTGCAGGGTCCCAGCTACCCCCCTCTGCCAGGTTTTGTAGCTCTGCGATCAGTAGTCTGAGCATCAAAGCGCAAACAGACACATAGGCACTTTTATTTATTTATATAGATTTATTTATTTTTAGTATATTTCTGAGCTTAACTGTAATATAACAGCAGTTCAAAAGACTTGCGAACTTTACACATGTAACTATTTGTTTACTTCATCATTTCTGCGCATTTCATTCATAAAAATAAATTACACTTCATTTTATCTTTTAAATTACGTGTAATCAAATAATTAATATGCAAATGAAAATATTTAAAAATACTTATTTTCGCAAAACTTAATACGTTAGCTGTTAAAAATATTCTCATTAGTTCGAATGGGACTTAAGGAGTTAATAATCTATTTATGATCATACTGAATACAATATTTTACCATTCATACGGCATTAAGAGGAATTTTCAAAAGAATTGGATTATTTATTTTTTAAACATATTTTAAATAAAAAAAAAAATAAAATAATTACATTGAAATTGCTCCAAACTTCGCTTCGGGTACCAAAGCTAGTCTAAAAAGCCAGTTCCTTTAAATGGAATGGAATATGTTTGGAAAGGTCTTCTACTTTTTTACCATGTTTTTATTAACTCGCTTTCTTGTTTGTCCAGTACAAATCTTGTAATTCATTTTTAACTAACTTCCCGACTAGCTAGACATTTGAAACTTTTAGAATAGCTCAGAAAACGATGAAAATAGATTATTTTAATACTTTTATTCAATTAATAAATGTTTGAAAATTTCTTATAATTGCTCTCTTTATTACGATGTATTTGATCATTTTCTTTCAAGTTGATGGGATAATTCATCAAAAAATTTTTTAAAAAGTATCTATTAATGCATAGAATTGTCAAGTTTATATGATTCAACAGAAAATTTAAAATCGTGGTATATAAAAAAAGTTCTTTTTACTTTGTAATTATTTTTAACCAATATAAATAAAAATAATTTACAAGAAAAAAAAAAAACTTTTTATATACCACGTTTTTAAATTTTCTGTTGAATCATACAAACTTGGCACATTACTCAAATATTTACAAATGCATTGTCATCGTGTTCTGAGTTATTCTAAAAGTTTCAAATGTCTAGCTAATCGTGAAGTTAGCTTAAAATCGATTGCAAGATTTGTACTAGCCAAACCAGAAAGCGATATAAAAAAGAAAAAGAAAAAAAAAAAAAACGTTGGTTTTAAAAATAAAATATTAATCCTTTTAGAACAACATATAATAGTATCATGAACTACATTAGCACTTTATCAATGTGTAGAGAATTTTTAAAGTTATAATGGCGTAAATTTTTGTGAGATGCCTAATTTAACTTTTTGTAATTTTTTAATGTTCATGTTCAATTAAATGTATTTATTTTTATGTCGAAAGAAAATTAACTCTAACTTTTTTTTTCCGGCAACAATTAAATTATAGCTAATATTTAAATGACTAATTTTAAAGCTATTAGGAGGTTATTATTTTCATATTTTAATTAATTAAAAGAAAACTAATCAAAAATTCGAAAATCAGGCGTTGTCATCGTATTCTGAGCTATTCTAAGAATTTCAAATGCCTAGCTAGTCGGGAAGTTAGTTAAAAATCTATTGCAAGATTTGTACTGGACAAACAAACAAGAAAGCGAGTTAATAAAAACCTGGTAAAAATTAAGATCATATATAGATTTCGCTCTTTCTTTCCCTCCGTAGCTTAGAGTTACATTTTCTAGAATGTATTACAAAACATGTTTTTATTACGTATAACAGAATGTATTTAAAGTTCTCCTTTTTGAACGTTGTTTAGGACTTATTTTTTAATCGGAAGATTGTACCTTTAGTGAAACAAGATTTTGGGCAAAATTTACGTCATTATTTAACAGAATTACTTCACTAATTCCACCAACTTTTTCTTATTACATCTAAAACTAATATAATTCTTCAAGACTTTTTTTTTTAATTAATTAATTAAATGTAATATAATAGATTTATTGAAAGAGATTAAACATGAACCCTTGATTGATTATTGTTATTTTTTGAGATTCGAAATCAGCCTACGATCTTAATTCCTATGTATAACAATAGAAATTCTAGTACTGAATACTTTATATAATACTTTTGTTAAGATTCGCTGAGTATTTCAATGATTCAATACAGAATCTAAGTTAAAAACAAATAAAAAATAAATAAGTAAATGTGATCATAATTCTGTACTGATAAGTATAAAGGATTTAAGTCCAAAAATGTCGATTTTGAGTTAAGTACATAGTCATACCCTGAAAAAAATTCTCTATCGAATGGTATAAAGGATTTAAATCCATGTGATTTAGTCTTTGAAAAAATCCATTGGTAAAAAAAGATTCAAGTCAGAAATTTAGCATCAATCTTTGTACAAAATACTTGATTCAGTTTTTTCCCTATATTAAACGAAGGTTGACAATCACTGAACGGTATAAAGGGTCTAAATCAACATAATCCCTTTTTCCTAATCGATTCTTCTGATTAGTTTTTAGTTAGTTTAACTTTATTTTTCGTTTCCTGAAAAATCAAGAATATGGACTTAAATCCTTTATACTTATCAGTACAGAATTATTTACGGAAAAATAAAAATTATTAAAAAAAAAAAAAATTTGTAAAATTAGAAAATTGTTATTTTTCGTAACATATTTAAAAGATTTTATATTTTCAGAAATCTCTTTCATCAAATTTTTCTCTACTTCTTTATTTATTCCAAAGTACGGTAACTCTAACTACCTGCTTAAATTAATAAAAAATGCACCGAAGGAATGGTATTGAAAAATAATAAATAAAAATCTTTGTATAAACACTATAGATTATTAAAAAAAAAAAAAAAAAAAAAAAAGAGCAGCAATTGTTTCGGGTCGAAATGAAACCATTGCCCTTCGTCAGGTGAACACAGTAGACATAAGTACATTGCCGCTTTGTTTGTTACACTCGTCTCTACTTTCTTCGCCTAAGGAAGGAATGGTTATATTTCGATCCAAAACAAAGTTTGTCAGCCTTTTTTTTTTTTTTTTTTTTTTTTTTTTCAATTTATGGTACAAAGTTTATACAAAGTTTTATTATTATTATTTATTACATGCTTAGGTATTTTTATTAGCTTTTAAAAAATGTAAGTGAATAAACTATTTAAATTTTATTTTTTATTATTTATATTGCTTAAGTTCCTCTTTATTATGTTTTTTTTTTTCTTTTTTTCCCCCACTCCATCAATTGAAACAAAGCTGATGAAACTGAGCTTCCATTGTGAATCTTAATTTTCTGCATAAAATCAGCAAGCGGAAAGATTTTTTCCTCGCATAAATTAAGTGAAATGTGAATAGAATTAATTATTTAGTGGAACTCCATTTTGAAAACATGGCTTTAAAGATTAAATAAAATTTAATCAACAAATCTTATTTTTTTATTTCGTTTATGAAAATTTTGAGTATGTTAAACATCGGCCAACTAAGAAACTACACTATGAAAATTTATATTAGTATTAGAATATCTAGTGTAAAAATTTCATTATAAATTATAATATGTTTCTTTAATAGCTTACAATTAAATTTCAGGGCCAACCATCCGGTGAAGCATTTATCCAAATGGACACAGAACATTCCGCTTACATGGCAGCTCAGCAACGACATCACCGGTATATGGTTTTTGGCAAGAAACAAAGATACATCGAAGTCTTCCAGTGTTCCGTAGACGATATGACCCTAGTCCTTAATGGGGGTATTCCCGTCCAGAGGTCACTCATATCACCAGGTAAGAGTACATGTTATCTTTTGGAATAGCATTTCTTATACAACCCAAATTAAAAAAAAATAGAATACTTGTAACTTTTAAAAATTAAGTTTAATATAGCAAAAAATAAGTACAAAACAGACATTTAAATGAACGTGTAACCTTTCTCAGGCTTTAAAGTATACATAGAATTTGATATACACTTAATTCAAATTAATACTAAACTGAATTATCAAAAAGCTTACAGTGATGATGGTTTATATAGATATTCTAATATTATATAGATATAAATATTAGAACATTAAAACAAAAATAATAAATAAATAAAATAAAATAAATAAAATTTCAAACAAAACAATATTAATACTTTGTCGCGTCACCTTTTGCTAGAATCACAGCTCTGATTGTTTCAGGCACGGATTCCACCAGCTCTTTACATTCATCGTTACTGATACTGTTCCATGCACTCTTTAGTGCAGCAATGAGTTAAATTTTGTTGGTGGAAACTAGATCCTGAACCTTTTTCTTTAGATGATGCCACGAATTCTCGATCGGATTTAGATCCGAAGAGTTACTTGGCCAGTTTAATACCGAAATCCCTCTTTCTGTTAGCCATTTACGAGTTGATTTCGAAGTATGACACGAAGCGGAATCTTGTTGAAAGATAAACGCGTCTTTGCATAAATCCTTAGAGTAGGGTATCATGTAGTGCTCCAGTATATCTTGATACACTGCGTAATTTACACGTTGTTTTAAAATACATAATTGTCCTTTTCCAGAAGCACTCATGCGTCCCCATTCCATGATGGATGTCGCAAATTTGACGGAACGCCTTATACAAGATTTTTCAAAAGCTTCACCTTTTAAATGCCACACTCGAACACCTCCTTCGTTAAAATATATTTGAAATAACATCACTGAATAGAACACTTTCCCAGTCTTGTTGCCCCCAGAATAGCTTCTCTTTGCACCAGAGAAGTCGTGCACGTCTCTGTTTTATGTTCAGCTTTGGCTTTACTTTGGGGACCCACGATTGAAACTCCAATTTATGAAATCACCTAGGCGTAGTTGACATTGACACGGCAACTCCAGATTCTTTCTAACACTTATTGTAATAAGAAACACTTTTAAAGCGATTATTTTGGACGATTCGTTTTAATTTGCGTTCATCTCTGGCAGTCGTTACAAGCTTTCTACCACATTTACTCCGTTTATTTTTTAGTTGGCCGGTTCTTCTATATTCCTTTAAAACCTTCGAAATTGTAGACTGCGAAACCTTCACTTGATCCGAGATAAACTGTTGCTTTTTTCAAACTTTAAACAATGATACAATACGCGTTTTCGTTGTTTACGAAATATCACGTTGACGACCCATTTTACGCGAAAGACTAACTTAAGATCTTCCGAACGCCACGCTTTATACTTGTCGCAACCTATCGGTTTAAAGATATGCAAATTTTCCTCTGCTTTTTAAATTTATCTATTGAATGAATTGATTATACTAATTTTATGACCCATGTAAAAAGTTAACATAATTTTTAAATGTGTTAAAGACCCTTAAATTATTAAAATAATAGCTATATAGTTGTTGAAAATTGTTTTGTCATTTTCTGAGTAACATACGTCACTTTTTAAATTTACACACGTTCGTTTTACACGACGCATTGCCAAGTTTTGTTTAGAAAATACTGTTATTCTATTATTTTGAATCTGGGTTGTATTATTAGAATTTAACTTTTATTGAAATAGCACTTTTTATAAACATCAACAGCGTTAACAGTGAAATTAGCTATTACATAATCACTCATGTATTGTAGAAATAGTTATTTTATAATAATTAAAGGTTCTGACATATGATACATAACTTATGTCATCAAGAATATGATACAACGAGTACTAATTAAAATCCAATCTAATGTACTTGCATTTTTGGAATTAAAGAAAATGGACAAATATTGGGTTGAGTAATAAATTATGAGCATTTTTTCTCATTTTATTAAAACAAGAAAAACTACAGTGAACTTATCAACAATATATCCTTCGCTCTTGTTTACGGCATTTTTCCATCTCCAATCAGTTTGTCGATACCACAGCGATAAAAATCTCTCGTTCATGATTCAAAAAAGATACACAAGCAATTCTCAATTCCCCATAGTTATGAATTAAACACTCCATAAAGCGTTTAAAAACGATCGAAAGAAATAAATAATTACAAGATAAAAAGAACTTTTTATATATACCATGTTTTTAAATTTTCTGTTGAAACATATAAACGCTACCGAACTCAGCGGGAACATGGGACAATTGGCTGAAAGTATTAAAAAAATTCATTGCTATCGTGTTTTAAGCTATTATAAAAGTTTCAAAAGGGCTAGCTGAGAAGGTAGTTAAAAATCGATTGCAAGCTTCGTACTGGTAACGCTGCCGAAGGCAGCAGGGTCCCGAATCAGTTGGTTAAAAATATTTAAAAAATGCATTTTAATCGTGTTCTGAACTACTCTGAAAGTTTCAAATGTGTAGCTTGTCGGGAAGTTAGTTAAATAAATTTTCTGTCGAATCATATAAACGCTGCCGAAGGCAGTAAGGACCCGAAACAGTTGACTAAAAGTATTAAAAAAAATGTATTGTCACCGTGTTCTGAGCTGTTTTGAAAGTTTCTAGCTAGTCAGGAAATTAGTTAAAAATCGATTGCAAGATTTGTACTGGACAAACAAACAAACAAGAATCGAAGTTAATAAAAACATGGTAAAATATAACGAGACCAGATGTACAGTCTGCAGGAAAATTATTCGAGCGCCAGCAGTAGTTCCTATGTTAAAAAAGTACACTTAATATTGTTTTGTTAAATAAATCCTTGTCGAATCATATTCTTAGTCAGTCTAAGAACATGATTCGACAAGAATTTATTTAACAAAACAGTATTAAGTGCACTTTTTTTTTATATAGGAATTATTGATAGCGCTCGAATAATTTTGCTGCGAACTGTAGGGAGCAAGGTGAATGAGTTAGCAAATCACTGTTTGAGATCTTGAATTGCCGCTTTGGTCGGGTGGGTTTTGTTATGCTACAGAAGAACGTCATTCGTTCTTTTTCGATGAACTGTTTCGTTGAGTCGATGTAATTGTTGAACGTAAAACTCCACACTGAACATTTGATTCAATGTAGAGTAATTCGTTATGAACTACGTCTTCCAAGAATATTAGAAAGAGACTTGGCGCTAAGATAAATAACACAAGAAAGCGTTGATGACAGTACACTAAAATGATACCGAAACAACTATATGTTATTTCATTATTCCTTTTGAAATTTATCGTTTATTCGTAAGGGTTGAGTCATTCTTTTCTCTGTTTCATACTAACACAGACACAATTTTTCATCGACGTGACAATGCAGTAAAGTAAATAGTAAATGCTGTTTATGATCATGTGTTGCACGATATCAAACGAGCAAAGTGATGGCGATTTTGGAGCGTTGCTTTTTATTGTTTCCATTCAATGTGTGGTACTCAAGCATCGAGCTTTTGAACCTTGCCAATTTAGTGAAGTTGGTCCAACACAGTTTTTTGGATACAATCCACCTGCTCCATCAATTCTGTCGCCGTTTGATGTAGATTTTCTTGTTGTAGTTAATTCATTCGCTCTTCATGGAATTCATTTGGCCTGCTGGAGCATAGTCTGCGTTTCTAGTCAACATTTCATTTTTTTTCCTCCCGAAAACCAGCAGTGGGTGGTACTTACAAGGAAACATTCAAAAGGTGTCATCTTCAAAAAGTATTGAAAAAAATATGTGATTCTACTCTTCATAAAACACCAGAAAATGAAAAAAGTATCGGCTGAAATTAATTACAGCGACCACCAAAAATTATCAAAATTAAGCATATTTGGCGATTTCACACTGCTAGGCGATTGATTTTGAGTACTTGGTGGAAAAGCAAAACACGGTTCTGTTCGTACATGGCAATCTCGGTGCTAGCAAACGTATCACCTAACAGCGCTAAATAGCAAAATATGCTTAATTTTGATAATTTTTTGTAGTCGCTGTAATTAATTTCAGCCGATAATTTTTTCATTTTCTGGTGTTTTATGAAGAGTAGAATCACATATATTTTTTTCAATACTTTTTGAAGATGACACCTTTCGAATGTTCCCTTGTTAGATGCATTGCTTCTTCTACTCAGCACAAATCTCACGAGCAGCTTCAATGGCTTTAACACCTCGAATAAATGGAAAAAGCAGAAGATAAAGATAGTGTTCATTTGAAATTATATTTTAATGATCTATAAACATACGCAACAAAATAAAATAAAAACTTAAAACGCACTTTCTTGTAAGATAAACAATTCTTTTTTTAAACACAACTAGTTAATTACTTTTATTTAAGACAAAAATTTTGGGTAGGATGAGGTAAATCGGTAGAAAATTTATTTATTTATTTTTTTTTTTAATGATGCTTATACTCTTAACATTTTTCCCATTACAAAAATGGCTACAGCAGGGGAATTCATTAATGTATCATGCTGAGATGGTTATATATATATATATATATATATATATATATATATAAATACCCGAATAAAAAAAATTAAAATTAAAGTTACCTCTAATTTACCCCAGTAAGAATTACCCAGTTGGAGTAATTTGGAGGTATGGCTATAAACCCTATTCAAATTGATGTTTAAAATGTGAGGTAAAGTAGTGCTCAAATAATAAATTAAAATCTTTACAGAAAACATACTTTCATTAAAATAGTAATAATAATAAGGCTTAAAAAAAAAATCCAGTTAAAAATAAGAATTGTCAATTTTAACCTTTTAATTTTTCTTTTTTTGGTGTGTGTGTGCAGGCCTCCTCATCAAAGACACAAAGTAAATAATTGATATTACTAAAAATTTACTAATAGAATTGAATTAAGAAAAACAAACCCATTTATTTTTTAAACTTTCACAGAATTTCTATTAGAAATGTATAAAATTTGACAAAAATCATGTTTTTGGACCTGAACAAACTAAGTAAATTTATTACTTTAAAATTAGGAAATGTACAGTCGGTAACAAAAGTCTTCGAACACTAGCAAAAATTCTTATGTAAAAATGGTACACTTAATACAGTTTTGTTAAATAAATCCTTGTCGAATCCTGTTTTTAGACTGACTAAGAACAGGCTTTGACAAGGATTTATTTAACAAAACTGTATTAAGTGTATTTTTTTATTTAGGAATTTTTACTAGTGTTCGGAGACTTTTGTTACCGACTGTACTTATAAAAAAAAAAGCTTAAAATTACAATGGTAAGCCATGTTTAAACCTATATAAGCTTTAAAACAAACAATAAACATCCCAGCTGTTCACGTTTGTTATACAATGCCTTTTACTTTACTGTAGTCTGCTTCAGTAAGACTAATGTGTCTAGAATTTGAATTGACTTGATAAATGCCCAAATTAAGGTATAGGATGAAAGAAAATGCATGAAGCAAACTGCTGATAACATTTTGAAACAATTCTACATAAAACTAAATTGAAAAAAAAAAAAAAAAAAAAAAAATGAAAAATTCCAACAATTTCCTCACATGGGGTAATTTGGAGGTAAAATTTTCAGCTCCCAACCCCCATGTACCCTGTAATATAAAAAAAATTAATTGCATATAGATAACACTGCTCGACATGAAAAGTGCCTCTAATACCATTTCAGTATATTCTTATGTAAAATGACCCTAGGAATCTGAATATGACCACCATTTTGCCCAACACCCACCCAGTGGTGAATTCAGAACTTAACTTTTGGGAGGGGGGGGGGGCTAAAAGTTTTCAAGATGCTATTCCAGATCAATGAAAAATTTACAATTGTAACATTCAATTGTGAATGTTAGTGCTTTTTTTTTTACGGATCAAAATTAGAGTTCCTGTTTGCTGGTATTGCCATCTTTCGCCAAGTTCTGGAGCTAAGTCGTTCTTACATTTATTAATATCACACAATTAGCAGATTTGGAAGAAAACCATATATCTTGAAAATTTATTTTTCCAACTGAGTGAAAATAATGCCCGGACTGGGAGTCGAACCCCAGATCTTTGACCTTGTAAGTCAAAGATCCGGGGTTCGACTCCCAGTCCAGGCATTATTTTCACTCAGTTGGAAAAATTTTCAAGATATAAGTCGTTCTTCCTCCTTAGTGGGGCTGCACTGAAAAACTTAAGACGCACCCTTCATGTCTTTAATCCGGATAGTTCCACTACTGGGGCTCAGAATTTCCGAGTGGCATAGGAAACAACAACAACATAATAGCAAATTTTCAGATTATATACTTTATACTTAATTTAGCAAGGTGTTGTTGTTGTGCAGATTAAGACTGAGTGACTACACTAGGGTCCTAGGCCTCAGGGGGAAAGCCCTAGGTGGGAGTCTTTCTAAGGGGTCCTAGTCCGTATTTATGCAAATTTTTGAGAAAAACATGGAAAACTCCAAACGGCTAAGCCTATGAGTATGAACTGGAATCAAACCTGATACCTCACGTCTACCAGCTTTGAGCGCAGACTGCTCGGCAGCTGGTGGGCCCATTTAACACTGGAAAAATATGTGATTTAAAACGGAAATGTCAGAAAATTTTATACTATTGATTAATGATCTATTATTGGTATAAAATTCTCAGATAACACAAAAAGTTCTTATAAAGTAAAAACTATGAGATGACACAATAATTTTCAAAAAATATTGAAATGTGTTAAAATATTGAAGATCAGTAATGGGCCTTAAAATTTTCCAAATAACTACATATGAATATATAGATTCTATTATAAAGTGCTTGCTTAAAAGTAACCAATTAAACGTTTTAAATGATATGATTGTATTTTGAATTAAAATGTCAACAGCCACAATAAGATCAGCTAACTGTAAACTACAAATCAGTACTGCTAGATTAGAAAATTTTAGCCAGTTAATCATTATGTGTTAACTAAAATTTTTGTTTTTAAATTTTTCAGGTGGAAGCATGCTACCGCCTCCTTATGGTACTTTTCCTTATGTACAGTCACCACAAATCCTTCCAGCAGTTGCTCCACTAACGCCAAGATTACCGGCAGCTTACTATTCTCCAGTGTTTTACTGGCCATATCCCAGTCCACCAGTATCACCCACAACCTACTATCCACATTCTAGTACAACTGTGGTGAGTAATATTAGCTACAATATTTTAACTGAAAATTATGAAATAATTTATAAAAAAAAAATAATAATAATAATTAAAAAAAAAAAACTCTATTTTTGAATAAGACATCCTTAGATTATATGGGAAGGGGAAACGAAAAGTCTGACTACTATCTCCTCTCTTAATGGGTTAATAATTCCTCTGCAGGTAAATTGCAAAATCTAAAATGGCGTTCTTCTATTTCTGAACACTTTATGCTAAAAACAACAAAATCCAACTCTATAGATCTAAAAATGATCACAATGTTTAAAAGCTAAAATGCTCATAACCTCACATACATTGAAAAATGGTTTAAGTAAGAAACTTGCCAGCAAAATTTTTTGAAAATCAATATTTTATTTCTTTAAATTATTATAATGTACCTGTTAAAGTTCATCATTGAATACATTGTTTGAGTTATTATGTTTAAAAATGCACATAAACTAAGAGGAAATTCAAATATGCTTAAAAAGTAGTTTAAGGAGATGGTGGACATTACAAATGTTTTTTGTAAATCACTGTCTTAGAGATGTAAAAATTTGTATACGTATGCACATTAAAGAATAAAAATATTAAGTATATTGAAATTTATGGAAAATTGTTTTTTAATTTAATAACATAAAATATAAATATTTAAATTTTTTGAAAATTTTATATATTTCCTTCTAGTTAGTATTTATTAACCCTTGAAAGGTGCCTCAATGCAGCAATAAATTTGTTCTGGATTAACTTCTGATAAGCATAATTTCAAAATACAGTTCCCGCCGCTTATTAAAATCACATTCGTCCCGAGCTAAAGTGATTTTATTAAATGGTTGATTTTTATATCAGGCGAACATTTTCAGTGCTCAAGGAAAAGGTATCACTTCCCTGAATTTGAAAAGAAATTTTAAAAAAGTAACGAATAATGCAATTAGTAAACAATATTAATTCTTTATAGATAATTGTTTTTTCAATATAAGTAAATTAAACACATTCCAAATTTCCCCTCCCTTAATTTTACATTATTATAGTTTAATATATTATAAACATATTTGGGTATTTGTGGGTTCATTGATAAGTTAATTTCTGGAAAATATTTTTTATATTTGAATGCTGATATTCAATACAAAATTTTAGCTTTCAAGCATAAAAATATTTTTAAAAGATTAACTTATTAATGAATCTACAAAGTAGTACCCAAATATGTTTAGAATTTAAAATGTAAAATCGAGATAAAAAAATAATAACAATAATAATAATAATAATTAATCCTTAAATGTTGTGTGTTGCCTTTTGGCAACATACCCAATTTTGTCTTCTAAAGTATTATTGGAATAATATTGAAGCTCTAATACCTCATGTTTGCCACTTCACAACAAATTGCTTTTTAGCTGTAAACCATAGTTAAAATAAAGTATGATTTTTTAAAGTATTTTTCTCATGATTTATTTAATAGAGGTAAGAATAAAACATTTTTAAATTGATTTAAAAAATAATCAAGCATTTAAGGGGAAAGGTAAAGACACTAGTGTTCGCAACCATCACAAAAGAAATGTTAAAATAAGTGTTTCGTAACATCTATGAATTTGAATCTGTCTTCGCTAGATTTCCTAGAACCAGAGAAGCTAGTTCGAGCGGATTCAAATACACAGATGTTAATTAATGCTTATTTTAACATTTCTTTTGCGAGGGTGGCAACAATGGTGTCTTTATCTTACTAATAATAATTTTTAATAATAAAATATAACAAAAATAATTTATTAAAAATTAAATAAATAAATAGTATACAGCAGCAAGTATTTATAAAACTTTCAAAAAGTCCCAAACTTTGAATTTTATTTATTTTTATTTAAATGATTTTTTTTTTTTTTTAAATTAATGTATTTAATAGTTATACTTTAATCAACAAATCTCCAAGTTTCAATTTTTTAAATTAATTTTCCTGTATGAACTATATTTCTCTAATGACTCATATTTTCTTTGTTTTTTGTTAATTATCTTATTTCATGACTTCACTTAATCATCTTTCAATTCTCTACCATTTTAAATTTTTTGAAACCTTGTTACATTATTTTAAATTTAAAATATTTCAAACAGGTGATTTCTATAATTTTCCTATTTCAAATGTTAACTATAGTTGATATAGTATTTTTTTTTCTTCTTTTTCCAATACTCAGTAACAATTTTAGACTTAATAAATATCTATAATATTTATAATAATAAATTAATCAAAAATGAAAAGTTATTAGATTATGTTTTAGGATTGTTTTAAATTTGTTTAACCAACAAACATACATTATTTTACTGCGTACAATTTGAAAATAATAATAAAAAAATTTTTAATTTAAATATATTTATTAATTTTAAAAAATTGTATTTGAATTATAATTTTTTAGTATTAATCAAATATTTTAAAATCTACATACTAATATTCTTTTATAAATTACAGTTAACAACTGACTGCATTCCAATGCAACGAAATGGCGATGTTAGGCCGAATAGTGAAGCCATCGTTCCTTTTCCTGCAGCAAGAATTGAAGCAGAGCGAGCTTTGCAAGAAAAAAATCGGCAGAACCTCAGCAATCGTTACATTGAACTCTTTATGGCCTGAGGTGCTGCATACCATGTTTGGCTGAAAAGCTGAAGGTGGCTAACAAAGTATTCTGTATAACAAGTGATCCATCCCAGTGACTTTATTTTCTATGGACAGTCTTTCTGCAACAAAATCATGGCTTCTTCCATTATGTATAGTAATTATGCATTACTCTAGTTCCAGTGTATATTCTGCATTTCTTCAACTTCTACATTAAAATCGAGAAAAATATTCAACAACATCCTTCACACACAAAATCGTTTTGGTATGATAAGAAGTCACTTATGATTCATTGTGTTTATATATATATATATATATATATATATATATATATATATATATATATATATATATATATATATTACTCAGTTAAATAAATATATATATTGGATATAAATTATAGTTAAAATTGTTTACTACTTATTAACAGATACAAATGTTTATTAGATACATTTACAAACACAGGCAATTTTACTTTGAAAAGGAAGTGCCTGTTGAAGCTATACATGTGTCAAAAGATTGTATCAGATAAGACCTTAAATTCCCAGAGCATTTGAGCTTTTCTAAATTCTTTGAATTTCCTTGACTATTTTTAATTATTTTCCCTAACTCCTGCTGCTTATTTCCTAAAAAAAAAAAAAAAAAAAAAAAAAAATATTCAAGACATAAATGAACAATGTAATGATGAAGTGAATGCCAAGAACAGCAAGTTTTAACAGCTTGTTTTCATAAACTTTACAAATTTTGTTGAAATTCCCCGACATTGTCCTAATTTCTAACCACAAAGTACCCTGTCGCTTTTCTCACCACTATTCTGATAAAATCACAGCATGGATTATACTTGATATGAAAACTAATAGTATCTACGTATAACAAGAGAAAATATTTAATAGATGGCTGGAAAATGTAACTTTTATATATTTTCATATTCAGCAAATTTCGATTACTACAAAACATTAAAAAGTAATGCAATGTCATAAGTGTAATGTAATATGAAATATTTAAGAAACACTGAATGATATTCATTACAGTTCTTCCGTAAAACAAGTTGTTTAAAATCTACACTTATAACAATTACATAAGAATATTTGTACATACATACAGAAAATCAAGATACATAAAGATTCTAAAAAAATTTCTTTGAGGTAGAGGTGTGTGTATTGTTGTATAAAATTAAGGTCTCTTTGCGGGAGTCCTTTTAAGGGGCCCTAGCCAGTAATTATGCAAGTTTTGAAAAAAAAAAAAAAAAATCTCTGAATGGCTAGGTTGGGATTGAATCTAGCAATTTTCGTCTACCGGATTCGAGAGCAGCTGCATGGGGAGAAGGGAAATATTTATTTTAAAAAACAGGCATCTTGAAAATGAACAAAACAAAACTGAGAAGTTCAAGAATTGCAGAAATGTACGAATATTAAATTCCAAATACAAGTACTGTACTTACTACATTTATATGTTATATTTTACTACAGAAAATTAAACATTAATAATACCTTGTATTTGGAAAGAAAATAATTAAAGCCGTTTTCTAATACTGTCATTCATTATCTGCTGTTTTAATGTTGCGTTTTAAGCAGTAGTTATGTAGTTTATTCATAATGTTTATAAAGAGTGTAATGTGATTTGTTAATGTTTGTGTTTGTTGATTCCCCAGCATTTATTACATGCTGGAATATTTTTTTTAAAAATCTCTCGCAAAGAAGCAGATTTGTTATGACAACTATATGCCAGATTAAAAATAATATATATTAAACCATCTAGATGTGTTTTTTTTTAAATATTATTATTATTATTATTATTTTACTTTGTAGTTTTTCTTCTGCAACAGTGTTGTCCACTTTTATTTGTCTAGTCTTAGCTCTAGATGGTTTTTGCAATATTTATGTTTTTCTAATGAAAGACATCTGCTTCTCTGTAGGAAAAGAAAAAAAAAAATAAGTAGGAGACTTAATAATATAAGGAATTATAATAAAATTTCCAAATTATTTTTTTATACATAATAGATTATCATACATAATTATTATTATTATTATTTACTGTTGTTTAAGCCATATGTCTGCTAATGCAATTTTGTGTATGGTTATATAACTAGCACCAATACAAAAATCATAGTTACAATGTCAGATCAAATGTAGTAAATTATAAAATAGCACATAATGAATTACAAAAATAAATTGAAAAATTATAATTAAAAGCTTTTGAGAAAATATATATGTTTAGCATGCATTAAAAATAGAAACTCAAAAAAAAAAAAAAAAAAAAAGATTTTTTGCAATTGATTCAATAGAAATTAAATATTCCAATATCTGTTTTTAATCTCATTTAACTTGTGAAGACTTAAAAAAAAAAAAAAAAAAAAAGACAGAAATTTAATTGAAACATTTTAAGTTAAAAGCACAAACACTTTGTAAAATTAAACTTATTCAATTTAGATGGAAAAAAAAAATCAATTCAATTCAAATATCTTAACCGAGCATATTAAAAATAAATTTATTCAGAAACTTAAAAACAGGGATATGGCAACCAACATGTACCTACAAAGATGTATAATAATTGTGTTAAACATTACTTATGAAAACTTATTAAAAAATAAATATCGAAAGTTATTTTTAATACACTATTTGCATTTTCTTAAAATATTAAGTTTCCTGCAGCTAACTTATTTTATTTTGCTAAATTATATGTAAAAATTTATTTGTATATTGTTTTTTTATGCTTTTGTATGCAGATATATTTAGTGCATGTACTTTTTTTCTGTGTTCATCAAATGAGTTTTTATTTATTTTTAGAGAGATTGTAGAGTAACAAAATATGGTGTAAATTAAGCATCATAATGCATTCCAAGTGCCTTAATATTATATTATGTATTAATATATAATTACTATTTTTGTGTTAGTCCTTTGGCACATTTTAACTATTGGTTTTTACTGCAAGAAATATACAGAGCTATGAGAAATGCAATCTACAAGATGCTTGCCTATTCAAAGTTTGTTTGAAAACTTTGCATTGTGAAAGTGATTTATGACTTTTTTTTTTTTAAACTAATTTATTAAAATAGAATAATACTTAGTTTATGAACAACAAAGAACATAATTTTAATTTCATTATAGATACTATGATATTTATAAAATAATAACACAGAATTACATCATATTTTTTATTGCTATATCATCGAATTGAAATGTAACTGATATAACTAGATTTTAAGACTAAGCTATAGGATAGATCTCAAAGATTAATTTGGATATTACAAGAAAAGAGAAAGCCTAAAAACTACAGCATAAAAATTAAAGAAAAGTCTGTAAAATATACTAGCATGATATATTACATTTCAATATGGCATGTACTTTTCTGGAATAAAGACTTCATGTCTTTACACTTAAAAAAAAAAAAAAAAAAAAAAAAAAATGCAGCACGATTAAAAGTAAAGAACAGCATTTATTTACTTAATCTTTTTATTAATTAATTTCATTTATACTTCAGTTTCATACATAAAAAATACGAAATTAAAATTTTTTTAAATAATTAAGAATTTTTTTTTTTTTTTTTTCTCTGATAAGTTTTAAAGAAACAGAATTGACTTTAATTTTTAAAGGTGGTGGGTAAGCTTAAAATTATTATTATTATTATTATTATTATTTTTTTTTTTCTGGTATAGGTACAGCTTGGGAAAGGAATAAATTGATGGGATTAAAATTTAATATTTTTTTTCGAAAGTAAAAATTTATGATCAGTTGTTTTAATTTCTATTACAATTAAAATCATAATATATAATAAAATTGAAAATTTCATCTAAAATTTACCATCTTTAGTTATTTTTCGAATCCTCCTCAAACTCTTTGTGGATTAGATATTTTTAAAATCATGACCCTATATATTTCTTCAGAATAAATACAACCAATAGCATCAGTTTTTATACTGTGCTTTACTCTTTTGCAATGTAAAATTACATACATTTATATATATATACACATTAATGACATTTATACACATTCTGAATCAAAATATCTTAAGTGTTTTTTTCTGTTTTGTCAGAAAACATGTATTTTCATCATTCAAATACACCACTTTTTTGTATATGTGACACAATGACTATTTTCAAATGTAGCATAAAGATTTAGAAACTTGTCTAAATTCACTTTCATATGTAATAACATTTATATGAGCAAAAGTAGATATATTTTAAACTATTTATATTTTTGTGAGACTTTGTTGTTTTTTTAATTCATGTATTTTTTGTGACTATGAAATGAAAGAAATCTGATGTCTAACGAGCTTTCACAGATGTGAAGGAGATACACATTCCATACATAATATACAGTAGAACTTGGATAATTCGAAGTTGAAGGGACCAGAAAAAAATTCGAAATATCCAAAAATTCAAATTACATATACTATTTTGTCAAAAAAAAGTGATAAATTAAAACTCTACGATCAGAGATTTAACACATAAACGTTATATCTAAGAATACAGCTACATTACCCCTTTCTCCCCCCCCCCATTAAATCAATATTTTTTACGAGCTTAATTATTCAACACTTTTTAAAAAATAGTCAAATATTTTTTATTTCTTTTTTAAGTAGAATCTTTGTGTCATAGCATATGACCTGATACAAAAATAGAATCTTCTACATTACACATGACTTTCAATTCACAAAAACCTCGAAGTTCATACATATGCACCATATCTTCTGGTGCACTAGCTAGGGGCTTCTATTGTATTTCCTTATCCTTCTTTTGAAAGACTATAAAAATTGATAATGCACTTCAGATGAGTAAAATATCGGGAACAAATTTTACTGTAATATTTTAAAGATAATCAAATGAAAATTCGAATTATCCAAAATAGAATTCGAATTATTCACGATTTTTTAACATTATTTTAATACAAAATTCAAGGGACCGTGTAAAATATTCAAATTATCCAAAATTTCGAATTAAACAAGTTCGAATTATTCAAGTTTCACTGTACAACACAAGATTATTATAGGAATGGTTAAAAAGTACTTAAGATATTACACAATCAACATAATAAAGTTGTGCCTTATGTTTAGATATTTGTTAGTCATTTATAGATTGTTGAAATGTGATACTATTTGTAAGCAAAGCTTTAAAATACTGAATATATTTTTCAATTTATGGAATCACCCTGGTGAGTTTTTGATAAATTTTATATTTTACTAAGATATATATTTATATATAAGAAAAGAATTACAATTTAAGACTATTTATTGAAGAGTAATCATTTTATAGCAAATTTAGAAGATACGAAAATATAAATTGATTTTTCATACATTCCTTTAAATCTAAAAAAAAAAAAAAAGAAATGGGCAATGTGCAAATATTTGTGAATTAAAAATATGGTATAAAGAATATTTTTTTTTTATATTAAACTCAAATCAAAATAAAACAGCAAAGTGATGCAGCCACATTTTTTGTTTTAAAATGTGGTAAATAGAAGTGCATTGTGTAATATGTTGTGCCTTAAAATACTTGTATATGAATTGTAATTTGTATAACTTTTATGTTCACATGCAACAAGTTGCTAAATATTTTAATAAAATTTTATGCATATTCTATATTTGTTCCTTTATTATAACTTCAATTTCAAATACAAAAAGCAATGTTAAACTCAACATCTGCTTAGCTTATGCTATAAATATCAAAACTTCAAAACCTATATGAAAATTTGAATAGTTTAAAGTTTTATAAATCTTTAACCCTTTGCCGTTCAGTGTTCCACTACATGGAACACCTAACTTTGCTAGCTTCTAAAACTGTTAAATTCAATTGCAAATGCATAAAAATAGGTTTATTTTTTACTTTGAACTTTCCTTTTCACCCATAGATGGCACCACTACACAAGGCAATCCATGGTATTTAGCTGGGATGCATTATTTTAAATCCTCATATTTACAAGAAATTTTGTATATTTTTTTTGTAATACAAAAAAGATTGCTTGAAAAAAGATTTCTGTGTTATATCGAAGGCTGTACTCTAAATTATTTATTCTATATTATTTTTAATTTTTCATACAGGAAACATACGAGGAATCGTTGAATAAAATAAGGTGTTCCATCTCCTGGAACACTGTAACACTAGCGCTTTTCATATTACGCAACCGAAAGCAATGATGAGAGAAGACAGCTGTGTATACGTGTTCTGTTTTTCTCTGTTTGGAGGGAATGACGTCAAGATATCAGATGCTGTGAGGGAGGGTTGGTTGTTTATTAAAAAAAAAAAAAAAAAGAAAGAAAGAAAGAAATTGTTTATATAAAAAAAAATGCACGAAACTAGTTTCATGTGCGAAACCTGCAATGTTGGTATATGCTTCTACCAAAAGAGTGTGACGTGCTTCCAAACATTTCATGAAGCTAAAAAATAGACTAATTGTAAATACTTTTGCACGTAGGACTTATGAATCTTCTACTCATTTACATGCTTCACTGCGATGCTCTTAGATGCACTTTTCAGAGCTCTAGTGGTTCAGTGTTCCCGCTGATGGAACACCCACAGATTCAAAACGGTAAGTACTATCTTTACGAAATTATACCTGCGTACTCCTTTAGACCTAAGCAGATAGCCTACAACTTTTTTTGTTGAAATTCCAACTTTAAAGGGTAGTGTGCTGTAAAGGGTTAAGCATTTTGTGCACTGGTTTTACACTGATTGATATAGGTGCGTAATAATTAAATAAATAATGCTATTAAAGTACTAAAGCTTAATTTTAAAAACTTTTTCAATAGTTAAACTTACAGAAGAAACAAAATAAAACTAATATCCTGTGATCATCACAAAATTTCCTTCTATACTTCTTGAGAGAAAAAGTAGCTTCTAAATTTATTGTGCTGTTGCCCTTCTGTTGCTGTGATCAATGAGTGCTAATAGCCTTTTCCCTCCCTTGTTCACCAGCCTTTTTTGACCAGAATTGTACTTACTGAAGGAAGTATTTTTCTCAACAGCTATTCTTCAAATACACAAAATGCTGTTAAATAAGAAACTTCTGAAAGAGTATTAGTAGTAAAAGAAAGAGTATGTTTTAAAGATCCTGATACCAACTCTTCTTGCACCGACAATCAACCTTGATTTAAAATCACTTAAATCTTTGTCCTACCCATTTTGACATTAAATTTTGTGATAACTATGTTGTCCGAAGCTGAGCATTCCTTATATAAGCAAATATGCATTGTTAAGTTCCTTTATACCATTTTCAGACTGGTTTACTTTCAAATAAAAAGTACACATATTTATGTAAAAATAAGTTGGATTATTTGTCTGCTATATAAATCCACAGCCCAATGACAGATTAGAACAAAAGATGACACACATTTTCTTTAGCATCTTGAAGGAGTCCCTCACTATGCTTTTAAAAAAGTCTCCTCCCTGCTTCTCCAAAGGTGAAAAATGGAGCGAAAAAGAGAAGATATGCTGTGTAATTCGGGAAGAAACTTGAGCTAGGAACTTTATATGAGAATACTTCTCACATCTCTAAATTCATATCCATTACAGTATTAAAAAGTTGCAATCTTTTTTCCTTAAAGAGGTTGAATTTAAGGGTAAAATAGGTGATATGCTGTACAATTTGGAAAATGCTTGACTACAAACTTGATATTTGACATGGAAATTCTTTATTCTGGTTAATATTCACAATGCAATGAAAAAGTTGCTTAATCCTCTAAAACATCGAGGAAATGGAGGTAAAACGAGGAAGTATTAGATTGTAACATATGAAATGTCCGATTTTCATGGTCTACTTAAAGAAAAAATATATTTTTACAGAACAAACTTTATTAATCAAAATAGGAACCATTAGCTTCAATACACTTTTTCCAACGAGAAACAAGTTTTTTTATGCTTGTATCATAAATTATAGTCATCCTGGAGGCAACAAATTCATTGAATGCCGCTTCAGCATCCTTTGGATTTCTGAAGCATTTCTCCTGCAAGAAGTTATCAAGATGTTTGAAAATCTGTAGGTGAGAGGTCAGGTGAATATGGTGGATGGTCTAAAACTTCATAGTTTAACATGTGCAGCTTCTGACAAGTGATCATTGAAACATGCGGTCTAGCGTTATCATGGAGAAGAATAGGGCCCTTCCCATTGTCCAATGCCGGCTGTTTACGTGTAAGTTCCTGGTGCATTTAATCTATTTCTCTACAATATTTCTCTGCTGTGATGGTTTCGCCTGATTTTAGAAAGCTATGGTGAATTAAACCAGCTGAGGACCACCAAACAGTCACCATAACCGTCTTTTGATGGAGTTTCGGCTTTGGGAAGCGTTGTGGAGCCTTGTCAGCATCCAGCCACTGCGCTGAACGTTTACGATTGTCTTACAGAATCCACTTTTCGTCACAAGTTACAATTCGATTGAGAAAAGGATCATTTTGGTTGCAAAGAAGAAGGGCAGGCGAGATTTCAAAACGTTTGCGCTTCTGATTCTCATTCAATTCATACGCATACTTGCCAACCAATTTTAATAAAAAAAGGGAAGATCTTTGTTGAAAAACCAGAAGATTTCATAAAAAAAGGGAAGATTTTTTTTTTCTCTTTGACGTATTAAACAATACAGTTTTACAATAGATTGATTATACTAAATATATAAAAGTTTTAAATGAAGTTATTCCTCTTCAGCGTATAAATATCTACGAAACAGAATCTGTAAGAAATTTATTTAACAATAGACAAAAAAACTTAGTTAAGTTAAAGTATAGCTAATTTTTTAAATAAATATAGAATATGATTTTTGTGTATGTACATTAATCATACATATAAGAAAAAGTAGCAGTAGCTAATTATCAGTTTCAAACGTGCATAAAACCAACTGAGTATTAATTTTTTTTAAATTGATTTGGGAAAAATTTTCCTACCTGAAAAAATTATTCTTCATTTTTTTCCCCATGTTTACACATTTAGTATAAATATGACATACAAGTATTTAATTTAATTGAGGAAAAATAAACAGATTCATTAAATTTAGCAATAATGATCTAAAAATAATTACATGCGTGAGAAAAATTGAGCACTTTCATTGCTTTATTGTTTCTAGAATTGATCACAATCCGGGAAAAGGATGGGGGGGGGGGGGGAATACAAAAATAATTACAGAGTAAGAAATATTTAAACTCTTTCTACTCTACTTCCAGAATCTAATGAAGGAAGTTTAAAATTAATATTATCATTTATCTTGCAGATCAATAAAGATTAGGAAACAAAAGACTTCAGCAGAACATTTGATTGCTGATCACTAGTTGTAGATAAATAAAGGGGGGGGGGCAAAAAATAATTACATCAGCAAGAAATATTTAACAATTCTATTTCTTTACATATTCTAGAATCTCATAAAGCAAGTTTGAAATGAATATTGACATTTATGTTATGGATGAAAAAAGATTGGGAATCGGGAGTTTTCGTAGAACATTTGGATTTCTTTTTAAAACGAACGATATCCGCGACTTTTTTAAAAACGGAAGATTTCATCATCTGTCCGGAAGACCGGAAGATACGTTAAAAAACCGGAAGTCTTCCGGGAAAACCGGAAAAGTTGGCAAGTATGCATACGGTACCCATTTATCCAATTTTTTAACTTTGCCAATTAATTTTAGATGACGTGAAATGGTTGTAGGATATACACCTAGTTCTTCTGCATAATCTCTAACAGTATTGCCTGGATTTTTTTCAACTATTGTTCGTAAAACTTCATTGTCCACAACAGTCTCTGGTCTGCCCCAGTCTTCGTTTGTGAGACTCTCATCCCCAGTTTTGAACTTTGCATACCAACGTCGAATGGTACATTCATTTACAGAACCGTTTCCAAATGCAGCATTAATGTTTCGGGCAGCTGCTGCAGCATTATGCTTACTTTTCCACTCATACAAAAATAGCACTCTAAAATCTCTAGAATTCATCCTACGATTAAAGCTATAAACTTACCACCAAATCACAATATTTTTATTTGAAACACATCAGATGAAAAACACAAAGTTTTAGCTTTAAAATGATACATAATTAACGACTGTATCAAAAAAGTTTATAAGGAACCAAATCTCAAAAATTTTACTGGTGAGAAACGGACATTTCATATGTTACAACCTGATATATTGTATATGTGATGGACGAGTGTAGATTCTTCAAACAAATTCTCTCTTATGATATTTTTACTCTTTAATTATTATTATAAATACCAGATATGAATATATACAGGATGTGAGGTTCTATGTACAGATGAACACATATGTGCTCATGCTATGAAAACAAATAAAATAGAAAAATGAACTCGTTAACTCGGATGCGCCAGTTGCATCCGACTTTATGGGCCAAAGGCCAAAGCTCCACTAACTGACAAAACACCTTCTTCTGCTCACAGCGGCATGGAAGGTTGGCTGAGTGAGTAAAAATAAATAGGGGAGTGGTTAGTTGCATGACAGTATAATTTAGAAATCTCTAAAACTATAAACTTTTTTTAGTATAAAAATCTTTCATTTAAGCTCTTATTCACCACACTATTAAAATGTTATTACTGAATCAATTCAAAGCCAAGTTGGACAGTTAACTTATTTTAGAAATATCTTTTGAGAATTTGTTCTTTAACCATATTGATTTGCCATTGTATTGTATTTCAATAAAATGGCTGCCACTTGAAAATTTTAAATTCTTAGAAATATGGTAATTATGAATCCATCTGTTTGAAATTCCATATGTAGATATTCAATATAAAGGTTTCAACCAAGCTGATTAATCTGCATCCACAATTTCATTTCAAATTGGTGACTACTTTGAAATTTTAGACTCACATAAAAAATGTATTTATATGAACAAATTGCATAAAACTTAACATGCACATTAGGGTGTCCCTTAAATGGGGGATTTTTTTCTTTCTTTCTTTCCTTCTTTATTTATTTTAAAATTGATATGCATACCCTTTAATTTTTTTCTATTTGACCCTAGACACATTTTAGCAAAATATCAGCTGTTTGGGACAATTTTAACACATTCTGAATTGATGGGAAAATCCTAATATCTATATTACAGGGTGGTTAACATTAGAACTTTTCCATGACTATTTTCCACCATTTTCCCTGACTTTTCCATGACTTATGGTGTTTATTTCTTGCAAAATTTCGTAAAATTAGAGCACATTTTAGCAATTTACAATAACGAGCTTTAAAAGAAGGCCTATTTTTACAAAATTTGGCAGAGTTCCCTGACTTTACATGAAATTCCCTGACTATTCCAGACTCACTTAAATTCCCTGACCAGTCACCCCGATATTAAGATTTTTCTGTCAATTCATCATGTGTTAACACTATCTAACAGTGTTGATATTTTCCATAAAAATGTTTAGGGTCAAATAAAAAAAAAAAAAAAAAAATTAGAGGGTATTCATAATGGAATAAAAAAAAAAGAATAAAGAAAGAAAGAAAGAAAAACAAAATTTACCCCATTTTAAGGGACACCCTAATGTACACAGCTCATATCAAGGTCTCAACCAAATTTATAAATCAACCTGATTCACCATCCAGTTTCAAGATGGCAGTCATTTGGAAATGTCAAGTGGCTGTGATGTTCATAAATACATATTTTACTCACATAAAGTATGTATTTATGAATTGATTTGCATGAAACTTAGTATTTAAGCCATATCAAGTTTATTAATATCAATTATTACTAAGCAACTCTATAACTATCAATCTTGGTTGTAAATAATAACTACTTAAAAAGAAAAGAAAAAATGACCTACTCTTCCGATTTTACGAGGACTTGTTAAATTTTGCTCTCTGTTTAACCCTTAATGTATCACCCCCCCCCCCTCCCTCCCGGATAATCTTAGGAAATAAACAGTGTGTCAGAAAGTAATAAATAAAATGGTAAAATAACTCAATAAGCAACCACAAAGTTTAGTTAAAATTTTATATTAAATGTTCAAACAAATGAGAAGCTGAGTTACATTCAAAAGATACAAGAACAACATACAAAAATGGAATTACAATGTACAAAATGATTTTTACACGATAACTAGTAAACATGTTAAAAAAAAAAAAAAAAAAAAACATAATTTATAAATACTGTTTAGCCATTGCTCTCAAAAACCATCCTTTTCTGAGACTAGCAGCTTCTCTTTGTATTTCTTCATTATTATTTGAATTTAGCTCCAACTGTCCGATAAGATGAATGACATGCTGCTTGCACTCATTTTCACCTCTCTTCATATGATGATTTACAAGAAATTCCAGTAAAGTAATATCCCAGATGCAAGAATAATATGTATCACAACTATCATTACATACTCTCTCGCCAAGAGCTTTAAAAGCCATGGAATAGTTAGGTTCCTCAAGAAATTGGTGCAGTACAGAAGCCTAAAAGACAGAAATTTGATTGTACCTAATATATTAAAGAACACATTTAAAAGCACAACAAAAGGAGCATATTTAACAGAGTTTCCCCCAGGTTTAAAAAAAGACAGGGTTTTGCTAGTAAGAAAAAGGTCTTACAATTCTTGAGGGCAGCTTTAGATTCTTAAAGGCACAAAATCCAGACACTTGTTTAAAGAGTCAAGAGATAATAATTTTTCATAACAAGCAATATTATTACTATTTTTCCAGGGTTCATACTCAAACAGAGAAAAAAAAATCCTGAGTTTTCTAGAGAATTTTTAAGAAAATATTAGCGACATTATTACAAGAGACACTTCTCTAGAGATGTCATGTTATTGTCGATCATGATACAAATTCATGTAGAATAGAAATAATTATTTACATGTGTATATTCATGATACTTAATTATTTGAATCTCGATATGAAGCTAAACAAGAAAAATATATTTTAGAGAAAGGAAAAATACGTTTTTATAATAGATTTTTCCTGAATTTTAATGGAAATATTTATTTTCCTTGAGATTTTTAAACAAAATCAAAATTCCCAGAGTATTCCAGATTTTCCCTGATGAGTATGCACCCTGTTTTTAGTAGCTGTAAGTACATGCTATAATTCTTATGAAGAAATGATGGATTAACAGGTGGCTTTTCCATTATAATACATAAGCAAAAAATGCTTGTTTGTGAAGAGTGTGAAGTGGAAGAATACAATAGAAAGTTGAGGAATATAAAGCATGCTACTTTTTTAATAAGGGCATGAAGGGTACTATTTTTGTAAAGGGCAGGCAGGGCCAACACCCTTCTGCAATTGCCTGGGGAAAACTCTATATTTGATACACAGTAGAAAATCATAATCCACATAGTTTAGAAACATATGCTGTGCAAATTTTAAGATTTTGCAGCTACTGGGTCATAAAAGAAATATTATTGCATATAAACTAAAAAAGGCTGTACGATTCTGACAAAATGAAGAAGCCACATGAAAGCAGCATTTTACAGCTATAGTACAAGTACAGATGCTGAACAGATAATAAAGAAAATTTATCTAAAAATTGTAAAAATAACTATGTTTTTAATAAGTGTCTCAATGTTTGATTGTTTATTTCAAAAGCTATAAGATGTTCGTGTTTGGAAAGATTTTTTACAGAAAATAACCAAATACATAGATATAATTCATGCTCAGTTATATGACTTTTCTGTTCTAAAGATAAAGATAGTGATTAACTATATTAATCTTATACCAAACTGTTTTTTTTTTTTATTAAAAAAATTTTTTTTTTTATTAGCAGGTGTACACAGAGCCGCTCGAGTCGAATTAGTACCTACAAAATTTTTGAATTAAAGAAAAAACAAAAAGAAAGTATAAAAATTTTGAATTAAAGAAAAACAAAGTGAAGAAAGTATGAGAAGGAATTAAAATTAAAATAAAATAAAAATCTTTTAGCTTTATGATATTCTGAACATTAGTTATTTATATGACTGTTGAGTTTTAGTATCAAAATTATTTAAATATTAAAATTGAAAGAAAATTTTAATGGAATAAAAAGAAAGCAGTCAAATGAATCATTAGATGCACTATTTAAAAAAAAAAAAATCCCAATTATAACAATTTGAATTCATTGTGAGAACTTAACCAAGTAAAACTACAAATAAACAATTAATTTGAATAAAAAAGATGTTTGTACATGCATTTTTTCTTTTGACATAAAAAAAAAAAAAAACTAGCTGGCCAGAGACCCATGAAAATTTTTATAAAAAAACATGCTCTCGGGCACCTGCAGCGCCAATCGTAATTTGTTCTCTGTAAAAGTTGCATAATATTAAAATATTAAAAATTTAAATATTTTTAAATAAAATCTAAACGTAGCTCTAGTTCAATGTAAAATACACTCAAATCAATGAAAATTAAATAAACCAATCAAATCTCTCATAATTCCTCATAACGTAGCTCTAGTTCAATGTAAAATGCACTCAAAACAATGAAAATCAAATAAACCAATCAAATCTCTCGTAATTCCTCATAACGTAGCTCTAGTTCAACGTAAAATACACTCAAATCAATGAAAGTCAAATAAACCAATCAAATCTCTGGTAATTCCTCATAATGTAGCTCCAGTTCAACGTAAAATGCACTCAAACCAATCAAAATGAAATAAATCAATCAAATCTCCCGTAATTCCTCATAACGTAGCTCTAGTTCAACGTAAAATACACTCAAATCAATGAAAACCAAATAAACCAGTCAAATCTCTCTTAACTCCTCATAACGTAGTTCTATTTCAATGTAAAATACACTCAAATCAATGAAAATCAAATAAACCAATCAAATCTCTCGTAATTCCTCATATCGTAGCTCTAGTTCAACGTAAAATATGCTCAAATCAATGAAAATCAAATAAACCATTCAAATTTCTTGTAATTCCTCATAACATAAGCTGTAGTTCAATGCAAAATACACTCAAATCAATGAAAATCAAATAAACCAATCAAATCTCTCCTAAGATTTTCCATTCTGCGTCATTATAGAAATGGGAAGTTTTATTTCCATATTTTTATTAATTTAAAGAAAACTAATCAAAAATTCGAAAATCTGACTTCGATGTGCACAATGACCTTACGGAGGGCACCTTTGTCTTAAATCACGTGACTGTCCGAGCTACCATTTTCGAGAACAGTGAAATATACATGTATATATACAAATATTGCTCACTTAATAGTATAAGATATACTTACTTATTTAATTTTGGCATTAATTCGTTTTTTCTTATTAATAATTTTAAAGTTAAAGTGAGGTTTTTTTTTTAAATATCTTTGAACCAATTATCCGAATGAACTAAAAAATATAGCATTAGTTAGATTTTGTCCTGTCCTGATTAATAAGCGTACTAACTGTTGTAGCAATCACCTGAATGGTTTAGCTTTGTATAATGAACTAAAAATCTGGACTGATTGATACATTTTCAGCTTTACAGGGTGATTATAATTAAAGTTACAATTTCAAAATGCTATAATTTTAAAACTACCAATCAGAGCGATTTGATATTTTACCAGAGCAATCGTGAGGCAATGAAATTTTGTTTGGAGGAGGAAAAAAGTAGTTCCAATATGTTCCTAGAGATGGTGCTGTCAGGGTAATGCCAGGGAAAACGCCTAAATGGACTCATTAAGCACAGGAATGTTGTTAGTAACACAATGGAATAGCAGGAAACAATAGACTTCAAGGGTTTACTACAATTTTTTTTAGCAAAAAGACAATAATACGTGTTTACAGCAGAAACAGCCATAGTGAAAAGAGAAAAAGAAGAGCTTGATGAAACAAATACCTTACAGATAATTAACGGCACATTTTGGAACAATTTATTTTTCTTTTGCCAAACAAAATTTCATTGCCTCACAATTACTCTGGTAAAATATCAAATTGCTCTGATGGGTAGTTTTAAAATTATAGTGTATTGAAATCATACCTTTAATTATAATAACCCTGTATACAGATTATTACAATTTTAGTAAGATAATCCAAATTATCATACATCTCTTTGCCTTGATTTAAAACAAACTCAATAATTTATTCACCAAACACTGCTTTATAAATTCCTTAAATATTTATTTGATATTCAGATTACAATGCTATCTCATTCAAATATATATTGCCTGTTTGTCAAGAGAATTGCTTCTATGCATCAAAATATTTCATATGTTTTAACTTCAATAGTATAATAAGCCAAAATGAAAATTAAATTGCTTTGAAATTATGTGTCCGTTTCTAATTTAAGCCATGTATTTATTAAATTAGACTGTGAAATTAGATTTCTGGACTCCTTAACTTACAAATACAGGCCTTTAAATTTAAAATACTTTTCTTGTTTACATACAAGAAGCTGTGCGAAATTTTGAGCACTTATAGATTTTAGGTTGGCCCATTTTTCTGGCACTCTACTTTATAATCTTAAAATTCCTTTTCAAAATATTAAATCATAAAATTAAAATTCATAATTCAATTCACAACCTTGAAAAAATGACAGACAGACAGACAGAGAGAGAGAATAAAATAAGAAAAGTGTATTAAGTAAATGAAATAATAAATCAAAACGTAAAGTCTCTCAACTTTTATATATGTTATATAATGTTTACTGATTTTCTAAAATAAAACTACATAACTTAACTTTTAAATTTAATCAGAGAATGCATGAATTGTTTCCATATGAGGCATATGAGGTAGATATATTTAAAATTTAATTAAATTACATTTTTGATAAATATTATAATTGTAATTCAATTGCCTCCAAAACCTTAAATATAAACTATTAGGTTGATGGAAAAGTTCTGTTGTATTCATTTAAACAACTGACACAGGAAATTTAACCTGGACAATATTTATATAACTTTTATTTAGCAAATACCTTTTAAAAAGTTACATAAATGCTGTCCAGGATAAAATTTCCAGTGTGAGTTGTGTAATTCAATATGACAGAATTTTCTCATCAACCCAACATACCGTATTTACCCGCGTAATAGTCGCACTTTTTTGCCAATTTTTTATTGAAAAAATCCAGATGCAATCATTATGAGAGGAAATCTATTACACAATATTACACATTCTAATGCTATACATAATAAAATTAGTAACTTACCAAATGTCTGCAGTTTATCTACTGTCTATGAAATAGTCTTTTCATCAGACACAAAAAAGAGGCGTTTTTTATGTTTTTTCTTTTATGTGGGGAAAGTATTTGAACAATTTTTTTTTTTTTTTTGCTTCAAAGCAGAGATGCGACTATTACACGAGGGCTACTATTATGTGAGTAAACACAGTATTTTATGTAATTTAAATAGATCTAAGGTAGCTATTCAAATAGAAGCATAATATTTCCTGTTTTTTCTTGGTTTTCTAGATATATTTTTAAGAAAATTTCAGAGAAAAATTCTGATTAGTAAATTAGACCATTGATGGCAAAATTAACACTAAATCATTTAAAAACTCAATGTTGTTTTTATATTTGTAACATAAAAGCTAATTAAATAGAATATGCAGTAAATTAAAATCTTTTTTATTTCTTATACACACTATTAAAAGAACTCTTATAGTTATTACCTGAGTATGATTTTGCAGTTTTGTACAGCAATTAATCATGTGCTTGTACTGTAAATCATCAAATATTGCCTTGGGCAAAGGTAGACTAAAGAAATCGCTGCTAGCCATAGCAGCAGATAAATAATACTTCAGAGCACAAGCATAATGTCCTTGAACTAAAAGAATAAAAAGAAATAAATGGATAAAAAGAAAAGAAAAAGAATTTAGACATTTGACAGACACATAAATATATTTCTCTATAGAATGAAAACACAGTTTAAAACTTATTCACAACTGATTGTTTATTAGAAAAATAATTTTAATACATTTCACAATGATTATGATAATACACATACAAGAACTATATGCATAATATATATATATACAGTACCCGCCACTTTATAAAATCACTGGTTAATAAAATCAGTCACTTAATCTGATCAAATTGTTGGGTTCGGAATCAAATCAATACAAACCGCCGCATAATAAAATCAGCATTGCCCGTTAATAAACTCAAAAGAAAATCTCTAAAAATGGTCATGCATGTAAGCTAAATAACAAATTATATTTTCTCATCAGATTTTTGAAAAGAAAAAAAAGGAAAGAAAAAAAACGAAACAAGCCATCAAGTTATTACTCTTTGTCGAAAATTTTACGCTTAAAAAAAAAAAAATATATATATATATATATATGTATGTATAGAAAGAAAAAAGAAAAACACGCCCCGCCAGGTGTTGTAGTTATGAATTCAAGCGATGAATTCGTCAAATGATTGGCCAATCAGTATTTTTTTCTGCTTTTAAATACTCAAATAGAATTTCTAGTTCTTATTTTGAAACAACTTAGCTGCAAGATATGCAAGCAGATAGTTTTTATTTTGAAGGTAAAGCGTAAAATTTTGGTAAAGTATGACGATTTTCTTCAAATGTATAGTCAAAGGAAGGTGGCATCGAAGTTTGCAATTTCTCAATTTGCTTCATAAAAACATAAGAATGAAGATGATATTAGTGACTAAATTGTACCATATGTAAAAGTGAACCACAAGTGAAAATGAATAAGGAAAGCAGAAGTCATCAACACAGCACTTCAAGATAGGTGCAAAAATGCCAGTTCAAAGAAAATTTCCATCGTTTTTATAATTTTGTCCTTAGAAGCTGAAAATTTTATATGAATGATAAGCAGCAAAAACTCCATTCCTACGGATGGCTAGTTGATAAATGGAAGAGTGAAGATGAATTTCTTTCCATATTTAGGCAATGAATACTGTTTTCTTGAATTGGGGAATGTTCGCCAGATTTAAAAATCAGCCGCTCAATAAAATAATTTTGATGAAAACAAACGTGATTTTAACTGTATATGACAAAAGAAAAAATTCTAGCTTAGAGGATTATTTAACGTAAATCAAAATTTGTAATGCATATTTAATTGTCAAACTCATGTAATATAATTAACTAAAATAGTATCTCAAAAAGTTTTAAATGACCTGGAAATCAAAAACAAATGACCTCTAAAAAATTATTTAAAATTGAAAATGGTTTATTTATTTATTTATTAATATTTTGATTATGATCATGACTAGAATCTGGTCATTGAAAATATTAAGTTTTTTTTTGTTTTTTCTTTTTCTGCAATAGTCCAAATGAAGTTTTTAATTACTTTTGCCAACATACATACTTATTCAAAAAAAAAGAAAAAGAATAAGTTTTATATTTTAAAATTTTATTTTTCTTCTTAGGCATGACTGTATAAATTATTATTTACAGACCAAAGGAGAAAAAGCTTAGAAAATTTATTTTAGTTTCTAAGACAGATTAAAGTAACAATCATTCTGAAAGTCTTTTTTCATTTTTATTTAAATTCAACTTTATTTTTGCTGAAATTATTAAGATGCCTATATAAATCCTGATCAAATATGCTTTGTAGTTATCATTTGAATTGGACCCTATAGCTTACACTTCAATTATTCCCTATGCATACTTTTTTTTTTTTTTTTTTTTTTTTTTTTGCTTGGCAATTTTTTTTTTTTTAAGTTAATGGCAATGAAATACCTGCTAAACTTTCACTATGATTTTTTTTTTTTTTTTGGAGGGAATAACTTTCTATCAAAAATAATTTAGCTGACACACAGAATAAATTAGCAATATGAAAGCAAGTAGAAGGTTATCTTCCAGAAAATGCAAACAAAATTCGGTATTTCAAGCCCATTTATGGCACAGGTCAATTACAAAATAATAATCATCAAGAATCAATAAACTTTGATTAAAGATCCTATGTACATCAAAATAAGAAATTTTCTGATGTTCACTACTTATTATCTAAATGAAGATGCTTAAAAAATTAACTTAAATAAAGAAAATATTTTTAGAATTATAATCGAAATACCATTATAAGCCTTGTTAAAGAAATTATTTAAAAAATATATATATATATATATTTTGTTACCTTATTTTAACTATCCCAGAAATTAAAATGGAAATTTCCATTGAACTGAAGATAATGTTCCCATTTTGAGGAATAATAATAAAAAAAAAAACCATTCAGTCATTTAATCATCTGACCGCTGTTGACAGATATATCCGGTCGATAAGCTGTTTTTTTCCCCCCAATACTTTTATAATTAAAAATTATATAATTAAGAATTTTTAGCTTGTGTTTCAAGTTTGAAGGATTTTATAATAGTCATGAGGATTATTATGATGTAAACAGTCACTTTTTAAATCTCAATTTGAATTAAGCCTTATTTTAAAACATTGAAAAAACTGTGCAGTAGGAATAACATCACAATTTTGCCCTTTTCAAAAGTGGTCAGAGGGTTAATAACTCTCATTCTAAACAGTACTTGGCTTCTTGTTAAGATAAAAAGATTGTAACCATAATGAAAAGCAAAAAAATATACTTACCATACATAACATCTCCTTTTGTACGGAGCCAAGCTGTATGGGTTGGATGAATGGACAAAGCATGATGCAAAGTGTTCTGGAAGACTTCACCAACAGCTGACATGTTGAAAACATTTGAACTATAAAAATAAATTAAAATTGAAGTAACAAAAAGGAGTTTCAACATTACGTGGCATTTTCCTTTTTAATTTTTTCCCTAGTTTTTAATCAATAATTAGGCTAATATACGAGGGCTGTTTTTTTTCAACCTCCGATCGCACAGTATGAAGGCCAGACATGAGGCAGGTGATTGGTGTGCGCAGTATGTGACTGCGCATCTCCTCTTCTGTACGCTCTGTCACTGCCGAGTGTAACATGCTAATTCGTTTTCAGCTGCAGTCACGTAAACATGGCTGTCTTTATTGATTCTCCCGCCAAGTGTGTATTGCAAAGTGTTATTCGTTTCTTGCAGGCAGAAGGGAATAGTGCAGCAGAAATTTATCGAAGAATGAATCGAGTGTATGGAGACAGCTTTATGAGTGAGAGTGTTGTTCGTGAATGGTGTCGAAAATTTAAAGATGGCCGAACTGACGTGCATGATGAAGGAGGTCAAGGACGCAAGTCTGTCGCTACAGACGATCTTGTTCAACAAGTTGTCCAAGTGGTTAAGGAAAGGTGTAGGTTCACCATAAGTGAATTATCGATGAAATTTCAAGAGGTTTCAAGATCTACCTTGTACTCTATAGTTACTGAAGAGTTGCGCTACAGAAAAATTTGTGTTCGCTGGGATCCAAAGATGTTAACGGAGAACCACAAAACTCACTGAATGGCAGCAGCTTTATCGTTTCTTGACCATTACAATAATGGTGGAGAAATTTTTTTTTAATCCATTGGGAGCGGTGATGCAACATGGATTCAATATGACACGTCCGAAACGAAACGGCAATTTCAGCTATGGATGCACACAAATTCTCCAAACAGACCTAAAAAATTCAAAGAAACCTTCAACAACCGTAAGATTATGGCAACTGTTTTTTGGGACCAAAAAGGTGTGTTGCTTGTGGAGTTTATGCAGCCGGGGACAACAATTATTGCAGATTTTTATTGTGAGACTTTGCGATGCTTACAGAGGGCTATTCAAAACAAAAGAAGAGGCTTGCTAACTTCCGGAATTGTTCTGATCGATGACAATGCCCGTCCTCGCAGTGCTCTTGTAACCCAACAGCTCCTTGAGATGGGGATATTAAATGGGACATTTTCGAACACCCACCATATAGTCCCGACCTAGTGCCCAGTGATTACCATCTTTTCCCGGAACTAAAGAAGCGGCTTTGAAGGCAACGCTTCCAAACTGAGGAGGAGCTCAAAGAACCGTCAGAACCCACTTCAAGTCACTGGCGGCAACATTTTTTGAAGAGGGTATTTCAAAGCTTGTTCACAGATATGACAAATGCCTCAATCGTCAAGGTGATTATGTAGAGAAGTAACCTTTAATCTACATTACTTTTGGCAATAAAATCATTTTTTTATATTTACCCGTTTTTCTTTTATAGCCTATCGGACGTTGAAAAAAAAATAGCTCTCGTATTTTGGATTTATTAACTGAGGACTTTCGATTTTTGTTATTGTCAATCAACTCATTTTTTCAATTAAAAAAAAAGAAAAGAAAAAAAGGAAAGGTAAGAAAAGAAATAAGAAATAGACAAAAGTATAATGCCATTTCAAAATAAAATATATTTATTTTTTTTATTTGTGAAGTTATTTATTTATTATTTTTGTCATTAAAATTATCCATTTATTCACATTCCACATTACATTTCCAATACAACTGTATCTTGGCCTTAGCAGATTTTTAATTCTTTCAGTTTTACAAGAGGGGGAAAAAATTGTTTTATTCATTTATAATTTAACAGATTTCATGCTTTGAAAAATCAGTAGCAATAGCCACCTTGATTTTTTCTTCTTGCTCAGAAGTAGAAGCATGTTATCATTTTGGCAAGCTTTATGTTTTAGGACTGGTACAATGGTAACACAAGAAATGTTTAAGCACTCTTGTTGGATTACCGATTTGCGCATTTGCCAAATTCCAGAACTTAAATAAAGAAATTAAAACATTGGATGTGCTTTTTCAAATAGTGCTTTATTGAATAACTGCCTGAGTTAAACATACTTTTTTAGAAAAATTCAGGATTTCCTCCTTTGCACCATTTTTTTTTTATATATATATATAGATTTTCCCAGAATTACTCTTTGATTTTATGTCTCTCTTTGTAAGTTCTTTAGTTTTTGACCAGTGCCTACTGAATCAAAAATAACTCATTCATATTTTATACTTTTAATTGTACATACAAGATATACCATGTAGAAAAAAATATAATGATTATTTTTTAACATGTCTGTCTTATAAGACTGCGTATGTAGATTGATAATTAAATTATAACAACTATATTGTAAATGTAATTAAATAACAATCAGCATATATCAAATCAACATTTACCTTATTTGCATGCCCCCTCCTCCTTTTTTTTTTTTTAATGTAAATTTTCTTGGAATTATTCTTTGATTTCATTTCTCTATTTGTAAGTTTTTTAGTTTTCGACCAATTTCAAAAATAACTCATTCATATTTTAAACTTTTTTTTTTTAGCATGTCTGTCTTATAAGAGTGACACATGTAGATCTATATTTAAATTATAATATGACTATATTGAAAATTTAATAATATTCGTCATTTATCAATTTCAATATATTACTCAATATTTACCTTTTAAAACATATTTCGATAAAAGGTAAAACAGAGTTATATTTATTATAATTAAATTAGAGGATATAATCAAATTAGCTTTTCTTTAAAAAAAAAAAAAAAATTAGAAAAATAAATAAAAATAGTTGTAATAAAAGGGGTGATTTCTGACTTACTTTGGGATTACCGTAGGCCACAGACCATGATATTCTAAAAATATTTCCCCTACAGAATCATCCTAGTTGAAAAGCAGGAGAAAAAAAAAAAAAAAGGAGCTATTTTTTAGGGACAAATATAACACATCAATAAAAAATAAATTTAAGAAAATAAATTGTAAAATAAACAATAACAAATAACTAAAAATAGTCTGATAACAAAAGTTATCAAGTTTATCCTTGAGGCTAAAATTTCAAGATTTATTGCTTTATAAAAAGGAAGATTATCTGTCATTACTACTTTATTTTTTTATCTACATTAAATTATACTACTAATAGTTTTAATAAAAAATTTTCTTAGAAACTATAGCTATTATTTTCAAACTGTATTTATACTATATTATTTAACATTAAATTATACAACTAATAGTTTTAACAAAAAATTTGCTTAGAAACTATAGCTATTATTTTCAAACTGTATTTATACTATATTATTTAAATAATGCTGCTTAACAAATTTTACATTAATCTTTTCTAACATAATTAAAATTAATTATATGGAGATAAATCAAAACAGAATAAAATTCAGCAATAATCATGAAACTTTTAGTATGTAGGATAGCTTACAAAATTAAATGTTAGTCAAAAGAAAGTCTATGACAATTAAATATTGCAAAAGGTTTAGACTCTTAATATAACACAAATCCTCTGAAAATTTCATCATATAATAATGCCTCTAGACTTAATGGAATTTTGAGTTTTAAGTATGTATGGTTATTACTATGAATATGTTAGAGCAGCCCCATATCAAAGATGCTACAAGAAATTTTTTTGCCAAAAATAATAATCTAACATTAGATATTTATTTATTTAAAAAACAATCAAACATCATGTATCATTTATTTTAAAAGCAATTTAAATGGCATTCCTTTCAGTTCATTTAATCAAACTAAATCAATGTTATCTTTTCTTCTTTTTATTCATTAATCTGCAATTTTGTATAATTTATTGTTATTACTTCCATCACAATTTAGAATGAAAAATATGGGGGGGGGGGGGAGTAAAAAATCCACAGAAATTAGCATGGGATGAAAACGAAAAAATGCACAATCACAAGTGTGCAGAAAAAAAGGGGGGGGGGCTATTACCAGCCAGTTTATGCAGGAAAAATAGACCAGAAAAAGTAACTGCAGCTTGAGCAGGGTGAGCATATGAGCCCTGAGGCTATGATCAAGGGTTGTGTACCCATATGATTTCTATAAAATGTAATTATATATATATATTATTATTCTTTTCAATGGGAAAATTACACAGTTTAAAGGATTCATAGCGTATTAAGAAACCCATTCTAAAAATAAAGAATGGTTTGATTAGAAGAGCCATGCATTTTTTCCCATTATTATGTCATGGTCATTTCCATTCCTTCATGCCAATCTGATGCTAACAGCAAGTTGCAATGGTTGTTTACTTTCTACAAATGTGACTTTGAAATGTATGACAGAATTAAAGATCACAAAAAATATGAGGTTCTAGTATAACACACTTTTTGGATGAAAAAAAAAAACACGCAAATTAATTTTACAGAATGAGTTTTTAAAGAAGATTGGTTCCGAAAAACCAAGCACTGGGACCAGAGGTCTGTTGAATTGTAATATCCCCAAAATTCCCTGAAACAAGGCCTATTGATGATGCAAAGTTTAACAGATACCTAATCGGAATATCATGAAGCTCCCACGGTTCAATTAAATATAAAAAGGTTCAATTCATTCTTCCATCAAATTTTAAGAATAATTTCTTATAAAAGTGTTAATAATGATTTGACCTACAAACATGGCAGTAACTGTATATGAAGCAAGCAAGCATAGAAAAGCTGCTGATACACTGTAATAAATGTTTAAATTTTCATGGCAACTATATAGAAATATAGCTAAGATATCATACACATTGTAAAATAAATCTTGTTTCATTATCTCAAATAAATATATGAAGAGAAACAAATTCTCCTTAGAATATGACCCTTTTCATATGTACAAGATTTTTTTTTCAATCATTTCTTTGAATCCTTACTTTTTCTACATATATAATAAAGTATTGGATTAGTAAAAATTTCCTATTTTCTAGTTTTCTATAGATTTACATGTTTTGAAATGCCCTGACCATTTTTAGAAAATGTCTGTCTGTATGGGTGCATATCCAAAATTTTGCGGATGCTATATCTGAAAAATTAATGGACGGAAATTTAACATAAGTTTATGCTTGGTTGGACTTTGATTTTAGTTGTTACTGGTTAGCTTTTGGTGCATACTGCTTGACAGGTGGTGCTCATGTACAGATTTTTTTCCTTTAATTTTTAATATGGTAACCAAGGACAAATTTCATACATAATGAGAATTATTTGTAACCTAACATTGTGAAATTAAAAAATATTGCTTGTAATAGTAATAGTAAATCAGGATAAAATTTTTGTATATGTAGAGTGCCACTTTCCCTCCCTCGTCCCTCCCCACGAAATTTTGATATGAGTATTTTTTAGAACTTGTAAATAACTCTAAAATGAATGGTTGAACCATAGATCTATGATAATCTGAAAGTAAGTTATCAATTTTACTTATAAAAAAATGAAAAAAGGCATTTTTTAAGATATTGCCTGTAGGGAACAAAATTGCTTTCTTTTGATATTTAGTAGATGAAAATCTTTTCAGACAAGAAAATCATCTGGAAAACAATTTTGATAAATAATAATTTTAATAAATAATTTGCACTGTGGTATTTCATACAGAAAAATATAGAAAACTATTTTGTGAATTCCTTTCAGAGATGAAAATTATCTGGAAAACAATTTTAATAAATAATTTTAATAAATAATTTGCACTGTGGTAATTCATATACGAAAATATAGGGAGGAAAAATGTGAATTACATAACATTACATTTTTTAGATTAACGTATAGTACAATTCACAACATCACTGTCTTACTGAGAAATGAATTTTTCCCCTCTTATGATTAATGCACATTTATGTAATATTTTAGTAATGAAATTGCTTATGGATAAAAGAGAAATTTATAAAAACTACACTATTTTTTTTAAAATTGATATAAGCAACTACATTATCATAATCTACCAGAAAAAAAAAAAAATAAAATAATAATAATTTTTGAAGAAAAATAATAGATTCAAGAAATAAAAGTTCAATTTAGAATAACCAAGTAACAATTAAGAAAAATAATACATATATACATAATGATAATAAAATAAAGAATCCAAAAATAACTAATATTATTATACAGAGAGATGAATTTAAAAAAAAAAATGTAATCATAAATAAATATATTCTGTAAACATGTTACCTTTAAAATGTTGTAGAATTTAGCAAGGCATGAAATAATTATACCCAAAACTAAAGTATCCTAAAAAAGAAAAATAAATCATAAATATTGCTTAGTTTAGTAAATGTCTATAGTGACTTGATATTTAATTATCAAAGTCAATTAATTGTAAAAAATAATCAAAGAAATAAACTGCTTTTTTTTTTTTTTTTTAACACAAATCATTAAAAAGTAAACATCTTAATAAGAATGCAACATTTCCCTCAGACAGTTTCAGGAGGGCACTGCACTATGCCTGCCCTATGACTGAAAAAATATTATCCTTCTTGCCCTTCATCCAAAAAAATTGCACCCTTCTTGCTTTTAATTTAAAAAAGTTGTGTTCTTACTTCCTTTTATTGAAAATAACCTTGAAAGTGAAGATATGTTATAAATATAAGTAAATGCATTGTGCAATCAATATTCATTCACATATCAGTAGCAAGTAAAATTAAGGTGTAAAGAAAATTAAAATTTAAAACTTTTTCTTCTATTTATACCTAAAATCAAAATTTTAAAATAAGTGTCTGGACTTTAAATGTTAAATCTGTCCTTAAGAATCCAAAACTGCCCTCACGAATCTAGAAAAAGGCCTTTTTCTTATTAGCAGTGCCTTACTCTTTTTTAAACCTGCGGGAAAACTCTGAGAACGGAAGCACTTAATACTACAAAAAATAATCTTTAAACAATTTGAAAAATATAAAACAAAGAAAATGAATTGAAATAATAAATTTTTGTTGTGAAAAACGCTCTATATTGTCAATCAATATACTTCACACACACAAAAAAAGACCACCCTCCTAGACTAATTTTGCCGAAAATTTTCAAAGAAACTTGTGGCTGGTGCGAATTGATTGGTAATAACATCTAGTTATTAATGCAATAGTTAAATTTTGCTTAGAGGGTCATTTACAGATTAAAACTTTCACCAACTTCATTTTTTTTCAATGTTAACAGACATTCATTTTTGACTTCAAATTCCAGAGATCAAAGTGGTTCAGGAAAAGGTACAGTTTATACACCTTTAATAAATTCTTGATAGAGTTACAAACAAAAATGTATTAGGGTTCATCTTAACATTTAAAAAAATTAAATTAAGATCTCACTCAGAAAAGTAATAAATCCATCCAGATAATAATTGGGAAATATATATGACAATTTTAAATAAAAAATAAATAAACTAAAGTAATGCTTATTAAGAAATGTTATGTGCATCTAAATTTATTTGAATAATTATTTTAATTCCTGTGAATGTAAAGTTATACACTCTGTTCAACAAGAACGTGACCGCTTGTATTCGGTAAAAATAAATCAGACAATTTTTTTTCTCATATTTTATTGAAGTACATGTTGTTGGCTATTGCGCAATTACCTAATAATTTGTCCAGTCGCCGTTATTTATTATCGCTTGACACCTTTTAGGCATGCTTTCAACAAGATTTTCAGCGTACTCCTCTGGCAATGATCGCCATATCTTTTTAATTTGATAACACAGTTGCTTTTCTGTGTACACTGGCTTTCCTCTTAGTTGCATCTTCATGTAGGACCACACATTTTCGATAGGATTTGCATCTGGAGACATTGCCGGCCACTCCATCGTAGTGATGTTATTTTTCTGTTTCCACGCACTGCACAGTTTACTGCGTTGTTTTGGGTCTTTGTCTTCTTGCAGCACCCAGGTCGTTGTGTCTGATCCAAAAAACTTTTCTGCGGACCTCATTAAGTATTTTTTATAAATGCTGCACATTCTTTCAGCATTCAAAACACCGGTAAACACAAAAAGGCAACCAAAACCGCATTTGGAGAAGCATCCCCAAACTTTTTGAACTTTTACAGGGTGTTTAACTGTGCGTTGAAGCAATCTATAATGCTTACTTGACCAAGCTTTTAACAAAGAAGACCAAGCCCAGAAAGAAGACTCATCTGTGAAAATGACATCGTCCCAATCTCGATTCAAATTTTCTTTTGCCCAGTTCAATCGTTTCTGAATGTGTTTTTCAGACAGCAATGGTTTCTTCAAAGTGGTTCAAAAAGATACATCGTTTTCACGCAAGCGACTGCGGATTGTATTCAGGGAGACGTCTATTCCCTTTTTACGTAGTTTGGATTGGGCAGAATGCAATGAAAAGCGTGGAGTATCTTGAAAAAGATGAAGGATCGCTTTATCATGCTTTTTAGTTGTCACTCGGCTTGATCCCTTTTCTGGCAGGTCGTCCACGTTTCCAACTTCTTCATATCGTTTCACCCATTTCTTGACAAAACTTTCAGACTTTCGCATGTATTTTGCAGCCGATTTATAAGATAACTTCGGCCCTTTAACATGTTTAACAAGAAACACTGCTTCATATCGTTTTAAGTATTTTGCACTCATTGTAACAATAGATAAATTATCAATATAAACAACACTAAATACCGGTAAAAGTTATATTGCGCATTAGGGCATGAGTTAGAGATTACAACAAAAAAAAAAAAAATAGATGGCGCTGTGATGTCCCTTTTTTGAATAAGAACGGTCACGTTCTTGTTGAACAGAGTGTAGATGACACAAATGGCAATAAGTGATGACCCCTTAACAGCAATAAGAAATGAAATATCACTAACTATAAAAATAATGATAAAAATGAGCTGTAAATTTGGAAACCCATATTTCTTAGGATGAGTATTCAATATGTGCAAAAAGTAATATAGGTCATAAATACAGAGAATTTAATTAATTCAATAGTAATTCCACCTTTATACAGAATTACTGCTTTAATGCATAATGGCATGGTATTCTACAATTTTTTAACATGAAACCCAGAAATTTCACTGCTTTAAATATCATAAATAGTTTTTTCTAGTTCTTGCAAAGTTGTAGGCTACAAATTTCCCCCGAGTTATCTCGGGATGGCTGGCGAAATGGTTAAAATGGATTCTGAATACTGGATTCTGCCTGAACCTGGATTCAAACTGAGCACATGTTAATTAAAAGCCAAAATGCTAACTATACAACTACCAAAGAAATTTGCAGGATAACAGCGCTAAAACTGCAAGGCATTCCTGCTCTCACTGCATAACACACACACACACACACACACACACAAATATATATATATATATATATAATAAAGATGATCTATTAAGCATAGTAGAAGCCAAGCAACAGATACAAGATCACTGAAACACCAATGACCAATAAGATTTAAAAAATTTTTTTTAGTGGATGAAATACACTAATGTAAAGAAACCAGATCTATTAATTAACAGCCTGCAAAACAAACGAATCAATAAAGTAACACAACAAATCTTAACTTAAAATTATAAACTTATCAAAATTAATGAAAAAACAACCCAAGAAACACAAGATAGGAAGAAGGAGGCAGGCGGCAAGACTTGTGACTTGCCTGTGGGGTTAAACTAGTTTCACACCGGCAACACTCACCCAGCCTGCCACGACCAGAACAGGAACCATATGGATTTTAAAAAGCAAAATTTCAAAGCAGATGAACAACAATGAAACCACGAAGCAACAATGAAATTCACCGATTGATCACATTGTGTTTAACAGTATAATTAGAACATTAAATATAGTTGACAACTCAAAAAGGAAGAAACTGAAATTTTATTGTAAATAGAAAGTTTGCATAGTAATACAAAGCAAATGCAACAAGCCTTCTACTTTTTTTTTAAATTTAATTTCACAAACCCACCCAACCAGCCTTACAACCCCCCCCCCTCCGTAATCAAACATTTGCCCACCCAACCGCCACCTTTTTTATTGTCTTTTATTATTTTATAATTTTTTTGTTGATATACACAAAAGTGTACACAGCTTTTTTTTTTTTTTCTTTTTTTTTTTTTTTGTACTGACAGAGACATGGTTAAGGATATAAAATAGAAAATACAAAGTTTTTAGGAAAACCCATTTTAGCAGTGGCTGTGATCAGTTTATTAATATTCTTGTTTTTAAACTTTGCAGAGCATAAATTATTAATTTGAAATAAATGGTTAATGATGATGTTTCTAAATACCGAAAGATGCAGACATGAATTAAAATGTGTAAATAAGTTTACTTTAAAACTAAAATCTTGCGGTTTGTCATAGATATCTGTGTAAATTTTATTACCATCGATGATTATTTTGAGATCTAAAAAGTTAATTGATTGATTAGTTAGAGCATTGTGAGTTAGCTTTAAATTAGGTGGATAATTAAAGGAAAAGCCATTTTGTGAGTGCTTGTTGAGATAAAAATACAATAATATCATCAATGTGACGATAAAATCGAACATCATCATTGCAAATTTCCTTTTCATAATAATAAAGATAGAGATCTGCCAAAATACTGGAGCTACGACCTCCTTGTGGGATGCCTAATTGTTGCAAATAGATATCGTTGTTGTGGAAGATATAATTATTATGGATAACAAAGTTAAGAAGTGTTTTAAATTTTTCTGCTTTAAAATTGTGAGGAAGATTTATTTGAGCTTCATATTCTTGAAAAAGACTGTAAATGATATTACTAAGATCTGATAACTCAATATTATTGAAAAGATCTTGAAAGTCAAAAGTCATAATATTGTCTATTGAATTGAGCAATTTGATGTATTGAATTAATTGAAAGCTATTTTTAAGACAGTGTAAATTATCAACTTAGGGGTGTTGTTGTAAGGCTGGAAGGTTGGGTGGGATTGTGAAATTAAAATAATAATAAAAAAAAAAAGCAGAAGGCTTGTTGCATTTACTTTGTATTACTATGCAAACTTTCTTTTTCCATTAAAATTTCAGTTTCTTCTTTTTTGAGTTGTCAACTATTCTTAAAATTCTAATCATACTATTAAACACATTGTAATCAATCAGTGAATTTCATTGTTGCTTCGTGGATTCATTGTTATTCATCTGCTTTGAAAAATTTTTCTTTTTTAAATCTATATGACTCCTATTCTGGTCTTGGCAGGCTGGGTGAGTGTTGCCGGCGTGAAACTAGTTTAACCCCACAGGCAAGTCACAAGTCTTGCCGCCTGCCTCCTTCCTTCCTTTCTTAAGTTTCTTAAATTATTGTTTCATAAATTTCGATATAGTTTATGGTTTTAAGTTAAGATTTGGTGTGTTAGTTTAATGATTTATTTGTTTTGCAGACTGTTAATTAATAAATCTGGATTCTTTAAATATGTGTATTTCATCCCCTGAGAAAAATTTTCTTTTTTTTTTTTTCATTTTTCTGAACTTTTCATAGAACTTTTTAATCTTATTGGTCATTGGTGTTTCAGTGATCTTGTATCTGTTGGTTGGTTTCTACTATGCTTAATAGATCATCATTTTTATTATATACATAGAGAGAGAGATTTGATATGCATAACTGTCACATGTATAAGGTGATATTCAATAGTTAAAATTCAAACTAAACTTTAATTATGAATTTCATATATTAATTTAGTAGTTACCTGTGGCCTAGTTATGGCTCTTTGGAGATTAACTTGTAATCCTCCCAAAAAATTTTATAAATGTTAATTTTAACTACTTTTTATTTTCTGAACATATATATGTCAGGAGAGTAATGTAATCGGAACAAAAATTTGATTTTGAGATTTTAGTGTATTTATACAGTTTGAGATCACAGTGTTACTGGAGAGATGAAATTGTGAAGTTTGGAAGGGCAGAATGGAGAAGAATTGCTGAAAACAGAGCAGACTAGAATTACCTAGGAGAGTCTTTCATCCTGCAGTGGATTGATAAAGGCTGAAATTTATGATGGTGATACATTTTGAGGTCTACTGAGTTCATTTTTGCTATTTTCACGATGATGTATGCATGTACATATGAGACTGAGCCCGATAGCGTCTAAACACTTTGTTCGAAAGTGCTGAAAGTTAGAACATATGTTATCGATCACGGTAGCATGAATTGTATAGATTTTAGTGAATCTAACACTTATAATTTTTTCACAGGGATACAAAGAAAAACTCTTTATGAATGGCTTATGGGCTGAAATTATTTGAAGTACAATAGTATTAAATTAAACCTACAGTTTGAGAAAAATATTCAAACACCTTATTATAATTTTCTCTTTTGTTTATTTAAGGACTTCTCTTATTTTAACTTATTTGAAAAAAAAAAAAAAACTTTAATTACTTACTGCTTGGAAAGTCAAGTGGAGTCACTACAGAATTTTTTTTTCCCCATAAAACAAATTTAATTTTTATTACTGTAAATGGTCAATAACAGCTATGCAAATATACAAAAAACAGACCTTCGTATGTCCCAATTTGTATTGAGTAGCCCACATGCATAAAAGGTTGTGCACCTTTATATCCAGTAAATTCTTCACTTATCTCTAATGCATAAAACCTATTACATGATTTTTATCTAACACAGCTAAGCTAGATAAAAATGATTTTATTAAGTACGAATTATTGATACATTATCTCTTAAGGGCCTGCTTCACTAACCGTTGCTGGAATCTGAAGCTAATGTTATTCTATGGGAAATTTTCTTTACAAATAACTTATTAACTAATACATATTTTTAAATTCTGTTTTCACATTCTGAAAATTCCCAACTGTTAAATTGATGAACTTTTTTTAAAAAAAGTATTTTTTAAATTTTTTATATTTTATTTTGAAGCTGCAAAATACGAATTTTCAACATGTGAAAATTTCATTTTGCAATTTCAAAATAAAATATTAAAAATTAAAAAAATAAATTTTTAAAAAAGGTCCGTCAATTTAACAGTTGGGAATTTTCAGAATGTCAAAGCAGAATTAATTAAAAGAAAAACCTTTAAATGTACCTCATGTTTCGTGAATATTTTCATCTGGGTGCCCAGACCTTCTCAAACGATCATCTGTGCTGGATCTCTTCAAGTTGCGGTCTTTTATGGATTCTATCAGTTGATTCCACATCCGGATTGGTGCCATTGCGTCACTATCGTTACACACTTCTGGTGTGGTCGCGATTTCTATTGCTTCGCTAAACATCGCGTAATTATGGTTATTGTAGTTAGCAATCTTTCTGTTTTTTTCAAAATTTATTGTAATTTCTTCATTTTCGAAAGTTTTGGCTAAAGCTGTGTTTGTTTTTTCTGTTTTGATGTCATTTTTGTGTTCCTTGAGTCTAGTTTTAATCTTTCTTTTTGTTACACTGATGTATGAACCTGGTTTATTTTCTTGTTTATTTATGTACGGTATTTAATAAATCCAGGCAGTTTCCAAAAGGGGGATGGGGTCTTTATCACTGTGTATTAATTGAAAAATATTTGGGTTAGCTTCACTAAATAACGACGAGACCTGATGATGTGCTAGTAAATAAGCACGAAACATGTTGTCTAACTGTTTTTTAACCTTTTAAAATTCTTTTAAATATTTTTAACGTGCCTTTTACAGCGGATTTTACTCTTTTAAATATTTGGGTTAGGTTTTATAGGGATATTAACGCCTAATTTATTTGCTGTACTTTTAATTTTATTTGATGCACTGCGATCGTATGGTATGGAAGAGGTGAATTTCAAAGGGTTTTTTTGAAAATTGGGTATGTGATTACTGGCTTTTAATCTGGTTTTAATTAGTTTTGTGATAATTTTACCGGGGTAACCTGCTTTTTTAGTTAAATCTTTAATTAAATCAAATTCATTGTTTAGATCGGTAGGGTCATCGTGCAATATTAATATGTAATGAATAAACTGATAAAGTTTCATTACGAATGGTTTTTAATTTTAAATCATTCGTTAATTTTTCACTAATAAATGATCTCGAACTTCCACAATCAAACATTAATCTAGATAAGCAAGATTTATTTTCCGATTTAGCAATAACAGTGCAAGTTTGCAAATAAACATTTTTAGAACAGTTTGTGTTTGTATTTACATTACATTGAGAAATAGAAGAAATAACTTCAGAAACATTAGAGTTATCCCGTTCATTTTCATTTTCATTAGAGATGAAACGGATAGTGATTTTGCCGGATACCGGATATCGGATATCCGGAGCTCTTCTGCCTGCCGGATACGGATATCCGGACCGGATATCCGTCGGATATCCGGCATTAGTTTTGTTTTTTGTTGTGTTGTATATTTCTTTTCTTTTTCTTTATTTTAAAACAATAAAATATAAACATATTTCATATACTATTCTTTTAAAAACATTTTAAATATAATTTAGTTAAACATATTTATTTAATATTTTATTTATTTATGCAATATTGCCATGAAGAATAAAATTTTAAGCCAAACATACTCATTCCTACACTCGCAATTTTTTGGTGAAAAGCACGATCACAAAAAGATAGGTTTTGTTCATAATTATAAAACTAAAACTTATTACAGTAGAGTCTCGAAAGTTCGAGTCTCAGAAGTCCGAGGTTCCGCTTAATTCGAGGTGCCAAATTTTCCCCCTAGCAACCAAAAGCTCTTCCCATTTCCTCTCGCAACCGAAAGAATGCAGGTCTTATTTTTCGTTTCTTCCTGGAAAGAATTTCAGTAACCCACCACCTTTTGTTCTCTTTGTTTTTGAAGGTGGCTAGGTAGGGGTTGGTTTGAAAGGAATTTTCAAACCAGATCTACAAGAGTTTTATTCTTCCAAGTTCAATTGTACTAGTAGCTTAGATGCTAGTTAGGGACTAGCTGGGTTGTTAGTTGCTCTGTTGCTCATTTAAATTCAATACACGTGCTTGATCCTTATCATTTTGGAAACTTATTGCTGTTGAAAGTGTTGCGTTAAGGTGCCTGCTGCGAAAATGAGTGGAAAAAATAACAGAAAATTTGTATCTATGATAACTAAATTGAACGCTATAAAAAGATTAGATGCAGGTGAAACAATAAAAAGTGTTGCTACCGATTTGGGTGTTGGAGAGGTAACAGTTGGTGAATGGCGCCACAATCGAATAAAAATTGAGCAGTTTTGTTCACAGAAGTGCAATGAGACTCCAGGAGAAAAAAGAAAATCTATGAGAACATCAGACTATGAAAAAACTAGCAAGGCTTTATTTCTTTGGTTTACTCAACAGCGTAGCAAAGATACTCCTATAAGTGGCCCTATTCTTCAGGAAAAAGCTGTGTTTTTCAGAAATCAGTTCAAAGAAGGAGAAGAAGATTTCGCAGCAAGCGTTGGTTGGTTAGACCGTTGGAAAAAACGATATGGTGTACGTCAACTAAATATTTGCCGTGAAATACTCTCGGCAGATACGTCAGCTGTGCAGGCATTTCAAAAACGGAGTGAAGACATTATATTGACGGAAAAGCTCACACCTGGCCAGTTATATAACTGTGATGAAACACGTTTGAACTTTAAGATGTTGCCCTCAAAATCCCTTGCTTCAAAAGAGGAAAATTCAGCTCCAGGTCACAAAAAACGGAAGGAACGATTAACCATTTTAGCATGCGCCAATGCATCTGGAAATCATAAAATGAAACTGACTGTGATTGGGAAATCTGCCAAACCTAGAGCCTTAAAAAACATCACTGAAGAAGCCTTACCAGTACATTGCACAAATCAGAAAAGTGCATGGATGAATCAAGAAATTTTCAAACAATGGTTTCTAGAACATTTTGTTCCAGAAACACGGAAGGCATTGAGAAAAAAAATTTTGCCTTGCAAAGCAATTTTGTTTTTAGATAACGCTCCATATCATCCGGACGATGATGAGCTACGTTGTGGTGAAATCCGTGCTATATTTTTTCCTGCCAATGTTACAAGTTTGATTCAGCCAATGGATCAGGCGTATTGGAAAATTTAAAGAAAAAATATCGACGCCGTTTGTTACAACATTTAGTTCAGTCTGATGATGAAAGTGTTGCGGATGTTTTGAGGAATGTAAGTATGAGAGATGTTGTCTACTGGATAGCAGATTCTTGGGAAGAAATTCAACCTACGACAGTAATTAAATCGTGGACTAAGTTTCTACCTGAATTGGTTACGCCTATTGAGAAAATTAATGATGATGATAGTGAAACAATTGTTTTGAAAGATTTGGTGAAGGAATTACCAGGCTGCGAAAACTCTAATGCAGTTGATCTAAATGAATGACTAAATAGTGACGACAAGCTGGAAATAACAGACTCAAATATTATAGAAATGATGGAAGATGATCAAGAATATGAAACAGAAGAAAACGACCTGATTTTCTGATAACGATCAGAAAAAAAAATATCTCATAGTGAAGGTTCTGCAGCCTTAAAACTAGCCTTAAAATATGTAGAACAGCAAACTGAAGCCACCCCTGCAGATGTTTTGCTTTTGAAGCGTTGACTGACTATCGCATCAACAAAGAGAAGTAATATACTGAAGCAACAAAAAATTGACAATTTTTTTAAATTGTAAAGAATCTTTTACGTCATTATACTAAAGAGTAAAGGATTTTAAGGTAATATGTTCATTTTATTTAATTTCATTTGTAGTTGTTAAAAATTTTCTACTTTTTCGGAAAATCCGAGTTTTCAGTAATCCGAGGTAGTGTCAGCCCCAATTACCTCGGATTTTCGAGACTCTACTGTATTTACATATTTTTATAATACTATTATTAAAAAAAAATGAAATAAAATATTTTACTAATATAATCACAGTTGAAGGGTTATTTTCACATGAAAACTAATATGTTGTGGCTATCACAAAACTTTCTTCTACATAATTCTATATAACAGCGCCACTTACGGTTTAAATCATATAAAATTTTAACCATGGCTTCTCACAATAAATATTTTACAAAAGGAGTTTATGCAATTTTAATCAACAGATGCTGAGATATACGCTTGTGAAAAATCATAATAGAAGCTCCACCTGTCGGCTGATATACACATAAATAAGGTCAACATTTGCTTTCATAATGGTTGTCTTATATATCAAGTTTCATGCACATATGTCATAGAAGTTGGGATTAACTTAGCCTATTCATTGGGTAAATTGTAGTGCAGAATTGCCACCTGTTGGCCGATATAAACCTAAAATAAATCGCAATAGTGTTTCACAGTGGCTGGTTCTCTCACATACCAAGTTCTATGCAATTATACACAATAGAATAAGAGATATAGCCTTCCCCTTTTGGGGGGAAATTTCTGTATTGCAGAGCCACCTACTGGCCAACATGCACCCAAACTGAACCAGCATAATTTCTCATAATGCCTTTCCAACATGAAGTTTTGTGTAGTTACATGAAATAGAACCTAAAATATAGCCTTCCCTAAATTGCAGAAAGCACTGTATAACAGCACCACCTGTAGAGCGATTGGCACCAAAATTTGATAGGCACTAATATATGCCAAGTTACATGTACATATATATTTATATGAAATTCTGTGCAGTAGTTTCTGAGATATAGCCTTCCTCTAAGTCGCAAAAATCGCAGTATGGCAGCACCACCTGTTGAGCCATTTGCACCAAAAGTTGGTAGGCACTGATTTATGTCATGGTGTAACTACACATAAATTTATATGTAATTTTAGTATGCAGTAGCTCCGGAGGTACAGTTGAACAGAATTTTTGTCACACACACACAGACATTTTTTTTTAAACTGGTCAAACCAGGTTCTGGACTTCTTAAAATGTGTAAATCCATCAAAAACCAGAAGTTGAAAATTTTTATGAGTCCAATACTTTCTTTTGAGACATTTCTAAGAAAACATGAAAGAAAGAAGAAAAATAAATAAATAAATAAATAAACTAAAAGCTTCAAAGTAGTATGTTATGGCCATCACAAAACTTTCTTCTATATCTCTCTATATAACAACGCTACATGCTGTTTAACATGCAGAAGAAACAATCATAACTGCTTACAATAAAGATTTTAAATATTGAGTTTATTGCAATTTTAATAAAAAGAATTTGAGCCATGTGGAGAATCACAGAAGGCGAGGAAGAGCTGTGCCACCTGTTGGTCGATATACACCCAAATTAAGCCAACTTTTATTCTCATATTATTTTTATCTTGTTTATCTCTTAAATTCTATAGATGTTGAGATTTAGCCTTCCTATTCACAGAGTAAATTGCAACATAATATAGCCACTATCGAACAATATGCACCAAAATTGAATCAACATGATGTTTTATAAAAATGACCCTTTCCCATACTAAATTTTTAGCAATTATACACGAATGAATCTGAGATATAACTTCCCCATTCACGGGAAAATTGCAGCATAGCAGCATCACCTATTCGCCGTTATGCACAGAAATTGAATGAACATGTTTCATAATAGCCCTCCCTGTGACACACTTAGTTTATTTTTTTAATTATACACAGTATAAGCTGAGATATAGTCTTCCTTTAAATGGGAGAAATCAGAGTATAGCAGCGCCATCTGTTGAGTGATTTGCACCAAAAGTTGATGGGAACTTTTTTTTTTTTTTTTTGGTAAGATGTAACTATGTATAAATTTATACGAAATTCTGTGCATTAACTCTTGAACTGCACAAATTTTTTTGTCAGATAGACATTTTCCAAAAATGGTCAAATTATGTTTTGGTTCCCTCAAAATGTGTAAATCCACCGAAAACTGGAAGTTGAAAATTTTCACGAATCCAATACTTCCTTCTATTTAATATAGAAGAAAGTAATAATTCAAAATGAATTTATACTTTTTACTTATTTTATATTTTTATATTCTGCACAGATAAGAAAGAAAATTTTACATTAGTTATTAAAATTCTTTAAGTAAGTGAAGTTTTTCTGCAATACAAAATCAAAAACTTTAAATAACTGCTTTTTTTTTTTCTTATGAACAATATGAAAGTGAAAGTATAGACTTTCTGAAAATTTAAATATGTACTTTTATTTGAAGTAATTTTAATTTTTTGGGATATATCTATGCAACGCAACAGGGAATTTTAAATTCAGATGCTTTAGTAAGATATTCCATAAAAAATGCAAATTTATATAAATTGGAGGGTTTTTAAAAAAATCCAAATTGAATAGATAGATGCGCAAGTAATGCCAGGTTTCTGCTAGTATAAATATATGGTCACAAAAACAACAGCTTTATTGTGTATGGAAAACTGGATTGTAAATAAACAGATTCTAGTCAATAAATGCACATTATTTGACTCATTCTCGAAACAATCTAACAACTTTAACATCCAAGACTAACAGTATTACTAAACAATCTAACAACATATTAGCAAAAGACATGAAAACAGAGTTATATATACACTGCAACTGCAGAGAATAAATATCATTTGTTCAGGAACAACAATAAACAGCTCTTTTTATTGTTATGGGGAAGATTAGGGGGAATGTTATAGATCACTCTGGAAAAAAAACCTAGCTAACTCTGTACAAAATTAAAATAGGGCTTCTATATTTCTTAGACCTGAAGCTACTTTTGGCTAAATTTGTTTGCTAATGAGTCCAAAATCAATTTTCGCATAGGCCAACTTAAAAAAAATAAAATAAAATAAAATAAAAATCCTTTACAAGCTACAACTGATCTAAAAAAAATTAAAAAATTGTCGCAAAATTTTCATCTGATGGGAGTTTAAGCTTGAATTTTCTCCTTCGAATATCCGTCGGATATCCGGCTTGAAATTGCCGGATATCCGTATCCGGTGTGCTGATATCCGGTACCCCGCCGGATATTTAAAACTCAGCCGGATAGGCCGGATACCGGATAGTTACCGGATATCCGTTTCATCCCTTTAAACTAAGTGAATTTTTACAATTTTCTCTATTGCGCTCTACCGATAAATTGGAGGGTTTATAATTTTTTCTACAAACTGACTTGTGATGAAATCTAGAAAAGCATATTTTACAAACAATACCTGACCTACATACTTTGCTTATGTGTTTCGGTTTAAAACATAACCAACACCGAGCTTCAGATCTAAGTTTGTGTATTTTTTGTTCTATATCTAATTTTCTACAATTTACAGAATCATGAGAAGTTAAGTCGCAAAAAATACATGAATTTTTTATTTGTGTGAGTAATGTTGCTGCGGTTGGTATATTCTTATGTTTAGAGAAGTTTTTTTGATATGTTTGTCCTGTTTGATAACTCTGAAAAGCGGAACGCTTATTTTCATTATCCTTAAAAGAATTTGTTACGGTTTCGCAAATTTCAAGCGATTCCACTTCATTTCTTAAAAACATCATTATTTCTGAAACTTCACAATTAATTTCCTTATTTCTTTTTCTATGAAAATCTAAAACCAAATCTTGGGGTAGTAATTTAAGAAGTAAGGGGTTTAATAAATGACCGTATGATCCTTCAATAACATTTAACGAGCGTAAATTCCTTATATTTATCTCTATCTCATATAATTTACGCAAGCCTTTAATGTTTGATGAATTCCTCACTGGTTCTAAATTAAGTAATTTAGACATGTATGAATTAATAATAAAGTCAGTACGCCCATAACGTTGTTTTAAAAGTTCTAAACAAGAATCATAATTCTTTTCATTTAACTCGAATCCCGCAACAACACAATAAGCCGGGGGAGTATGCAAACATTTTAAATATTGAAACTTCTCAATTTTACTCAGGGATTCGTTCGACCCTATTGCGTTATCAAAACAATTTAGGAATTCCATGAAATTTGAAATACCAGAACCAGAAAATTGTGGAACCTGTAACTGCGGCAATTTCAATGCCGAAAAATTATGTTCTGTACAGCTTGATGTACTTGCATTAATACTTTGATTTTGGTGTTTATTGTTTATTTCTTTAATTTTAGATTTAAGTTTAATTTTAATAGTAATAATTTTGTCTTCATATTCCTCTGATTGAGTTATTTCAGTTTTAAATTTTACTGGATCATTAATAAGATCCTCTATTTCATCATCACACTCTTTCAATAATTTAGATTTGATATCTAAAGTTTCTAATAACTCATTTAAAGAATCAAAAGTTTCGTTTTCAAAATCTAATGATTGTACTTTTTTAATTAATTTAGTAATACTCGCTCTTACAGAGCTTCTCTTTTCAATACATTTAGTTAATTTATCCATTATTAATTTTAAAACAGCTTACCTCCTGAAATGTTATCCAAATAAAAACATAAATAACAAAAACATGTAGATTACTTCCTTTTTCAAAAACCACATCTATTTTCCTTTTTCAACTCATATTCGGTTAAACATCATTTTTGAAGATTTTGTTTTTCTATTTTTATTTCCATTTCCATTGATCTATGATATGAGCTGAGTCATCATTTTTATTTCAGTAGATAATTGCTTTCTTTTTTTATCATTGGCGTTATGACATAATAAAAACTTTTTGTTTCCAATAAACCATTTTCGCGAGCTGTATGCACCAAATTTGACCGATAGTTCAGTGGTAAAAATATATTAGGTGCAAAATAACATTCATCTTTCTTAACTAAGATTTAATGACTTATTTACATGTAATTTACAACTATTTACATATACTAAAATTTAACATATTTAGGATCTCCTATTTAGATCCTTCCATTCCATACCAGATGCCTGCCACGCACTAACTAAAAACAGTACATGTATCGCCGTGTCTTGACACACAGCGACTCCTGGTGGAGAGATTTCCATAACACCTTTACAGTTTATTTTCTCTCAGCCACAAGGGTTTTCACTCCTATTTTAACACTGGACATGTTGAGTCAGCACATACACAGAAGCCCTTGTGGTTGTAGGAAACATGGTTGAAGAACATAGCTATTTTTGTTCAAAAAAGGAATTTATAGAATGTTGTTGCTGCTTTTGATTGGCATTTTATACAATTTTCATGTGTGTTAAATTTAATTTATATATCACTTCAAGAATTTACCACGAATCTGAGAAAAAATATGAAGGATTTAAAATTAGCATAAATTTTTACATTTAAAAAAAGTTTTTAATTCTTTCTTCCTCTTTTTTCTTTACCTCTATGTAACAATTGTACATTAAAGTATGACCTCACTAAATCCTCATTAATTACTAGGAAGAGGTGATATGTATAATTTTTATTGCACATGCCTTTAAAAAAACCATGCTTGCCAACCATCTCATTATGAAGCGTAGTACTTTTAGTCACCGCCTTTTTTTGTACACCAGTAATTTTTTAGAGTAATTTCACTATTTGGAGAGAATTGCTCTAAATATAAAGTGGTGTGGGAAAAGGGGCGTTAACAAGTCTACGCTTATTAATGAGATGGTTGGCAGTCCTGAAAAACTTAAGTAACTAAAAAAATGGATTTCAAATACATTTTTTACTTGTTTCATAATGCAGTAAATAAAGGGTTAAATATAAAATTTTCTAGTAAACCAATATTAATTATTTTGTTTAAAATTAGAATATATATATGTATGCAGAAAAGTAGATAAAATTTGAACATAATAAATATATATTAGAACAATAAAAATATATAATTATTACCTTCAACTTTCTGATAAAGTGTTGAAGCTGATTTCTGGAAAGAAAGAAAAGTGACAATTATCATGTTGGTCATAACTATCAAATTATAAGCAAAAGGCAATAAGCAATCAGAATAAATAAAAAAAAAAAAAAACAGTGGCATCACCAGATTTTTTCAGGAGGGAATAAACTTAGACTTTGGTACATTTAAAAAAAATACTTTGACTTAAGATAAGACATTTTATTTGTAAAAGCTTGTTCCAAACTAATCTAAATTAAAAAAACTTATAATCATGACAAATTGAATTCTACTTGCAGAAAAAGGTTCGAACCAATATGACATATGAGATTGATGGGTTTGACTCTAGTTTGCTCAGTGATATAAATTTTATTTGGCAATTTAGATAATCTTCAAAACTCTAGTCTTAAAGTTTCGAAAATAATTTTTAAAAATAGTAATTTTTTACTAACTAGAATTTTCCAGGAGGAGGCAAATACCTCACCTTGTCCTACGGATAAGAATAAGAATAAAAAGGTTAAATACCATAGTCTCTAAGCAACTTTTCTAAAATGATTTACTAAGTCAAAAAAATATATATATTTCACACTTAAAAAAAAAAAAAAATACACTACAGTGCAAAATGCAAGAGTCCTATCCTTTAAGAATGAAAGCTACATCTATTTCTACTAATAAATAATAAGCAATTTCCCTAAATTGAATGCAAACATTAAACTCGTTAAATAATTATTATTTATTAAATTTTTATTATAATTAAAATTCTTAAAAAAGTGCTTAAAAAGTAGCTCAACAATCTTCCTAATATAACATTTATTATATCACATAAAAGAAACATATAAACTAGATCTACAATACTGAAAAAAATTTCTTACAAAAATTTAAAAAGTGGGTTGAGTTGGGTTGAATTGAGTTGAGGGATTAAAGCCGATTGACTGCACTAAGGTCCTAGGCCTGAAGCAGAGTACCCTCCGTGGGGAGATCTTTCTAAGAGATCCTAGCTCGTTTTTTATGCAAGTTTCGGAGAAAACTACCTCAAATGTGGAGTATTTTGATTTTTTTACCCTACAATTTCTTGTTTAAATTGATTTTTATAAAATTAATGTTCTTAACAAAAAACTAATTAAATTCTTAGTTTTTTAGACTTTATTACTACTATAACAACATCTATATAATATTTCTCTAACGTGGACCAGTCACGATTAAATGTTGTTGAAATGATACGATAATAGTGACGTAAGGGACTATCTGATTGGTCAGTGTTGACTCAAAACATAAAATCGGTTACTAGAGATAAAGCAATCCCAATATTATATTTGCTTAGAGATTTTGGGTATAAAAATTTAATCTAATACACTTCAAATACACATTTTCTTAATGAAATTAAATATATATATATATTTATTAACTTTTTGTGTTGAAATATATGCTCAATATCTCATATTTTGAATAATTTAAAGCTAGCTAGCCCTGCATTTAATAGTGGCTATTCGGTGACACCATATTTTTTTTAGAATTTACATTCATAATAAATAGAATGAACATTATTTCTTTTTATTTATTAATTTTGTAGATCCATCTATTAACTATAAATTTTTGTCATGTATGATGATATAATAATTTAATTCCATCAAATTTTAGGAAATAATTGATTTTTAATGTAAGAAAAATTTAATTCTAAGAATTTTTAACTTAACAGTGGAAAAAAAATCATTTTCTACGATTGAAATTATAATGTCACAGATTTAAATCTTTTTTATTAAAAAAAAAAATAATAATAATAATTGATTTTATTTATGAGATTTTTCTGGAAATGATTTTAGGTATGTAGGTGCTATTACGCAGATGTTCTACGAGAGAATGGCTAGTATGTAATATTAAAGCAAATAATTCATAAATTAAAACAAGCAATGGTGTTACTTAAAATTAACTTTTTTTGTTTTTGTTTACAGAAAACAAATAGATGTATTGAATTGTTTTTAAAGTTCAAATAATAATAATAAAAGATAATTCCAAAAAATAATAAATAGAGATACTTTACAAAGTAAACTACCCTGAATAAGGGAAAATTTCAGATTATTTTTTTACTGCATGTTTTTTACAATATAATAAAATGAAGATTATTTCAACGAAGATTAAATATATAACTATGCATTTGAAGATAGACTATTTATATATATATATATATATATATATAAAAGACAATAAAAAAGGTGGCGGTTGGGCGGGCAGATGTTTGATTACGGAGGTGGGGTGGTGTTGTAAGGCTGGATGGTTGGGTGGGTTTGTGAAATTAAATTAAAAAAAAAAAAAAAAAGTAGAAGGCTTGTTGCATTTGCTTTGTATTACTATGCATACTTTCATTTTCCATTAAAATTTCAGTTTTTTCCTTTTTGAGTTATCAACTATATTTAATGTTCTAATTATACTGTTAAACAAAATGTGATCAATCGGTGAATTTCATTGTGGCTTCGTGGTTTCATTGTTGTTCATCTGCTTTGAAATTTGCATTTTTAAATCCATATGGTTCCTGTTCTGGTTGTGGCAGGCTGGGGGAGTGTTGCCGGCATAAAACTAGTGTAACCCCACAGGCAAGTCACAAATATTGCCGCCTGCCTCCTTCTTCCTATCTTGTGTTTCTTGGGTTGTTTTTTCATTAATTTTGATAAGTTTATGGTTTTAAGTTAAGATTTGTTGTTTTACTTTATTGATTCGTTTGTTTTGCAGGCTGTTAATTGGTGAATCTGGTTTCTTTACATTGGTGTATTTCGTCCACTGGTGATTTTTTTTTTTTTATTTGTCTTGTTGGTCATTGGTGTTTCAGTGATCTTGTATCTGTTGCTTGGCTTCTACTATGCTTAATAGATCATCTTTATTATATATATATATATGACTTTCATACATAAAATATAAGTTAAAAATTTAATAAAAATCCATATAATCAAAAGGAAAAGGAAATTTACCGAGTCATGATAGCTTGAGTTGCTTCTCTGACTGAATCTTTCACCATTCCAGATGCAGAGCGTTTATGCTGATTCGATGACGGATTATTAAAAATGGGTAAAACTGCAATAGAAATAAATAATTAATTAATAATTTTAAAATATGAAAATAGGTAAGTCACATTAATACTCCTGATCCATCACAATGTTTATTCATATTATCTGGCGTAGTTTTTTTTTTTTTTTTTTTTTTTTTTAAATCAGATATAAGAAATTTTAACTAGGGATGAAACGGATATCCGGTAACTATCCGGTATCCGGCCTATCCGGCTGAGTTTTAAATATCTGGCGGGGTACCGGATATCAGCACACCGGATACGGATATCCGGCAATTTCAAGCCGGATATCCGAAGGAGAAAATTCAAGCTTAAACTCCCGTCAGATGAAAATTTTGAGACAATTTTTTAATTTTTTTTTAGATCAGTTGTAGCTTGTAAAAGATTTTTTTTTTTTTTTTAAAGTTGGACCACCTTATGGCCAAAGTTGAAACATTTCATAATTAATTTAATGAATTAAGATACGATGGCAACAAGGAGAAAAAGTTATTTTAACAGTGCAGAGAATGGCAACAGCTAAAAAGTAAACAAACTGCGATGTTTGCCGCGAAATAGCATGGAGAAAGTAAAGGATTTAAAAGGATAAATTAAATTTGAAAATAAGTAAGTAAAAGATATTTTAAGTTATAAGATATTTAAGTATACCCATATAAAGATAAATTAAGGAATGTTTTTCATTAGATGCGAGGACTAAAAGATAACCAAAGTTATCACTTCCGCGAAAATCGATTTTGGACTCATTTGCAAACAAATTTAGCCAAAAGTAGCCTCAGGTCTAAGAAATATAGAAGCCCTATTTTAATTTTGTACAGAGTTAGCTAGGTTTTTTTTCCAGAGTGATCTATAACACTCCCCCTAATCTTCCCCATAACAATAAAAAGAGCTGTTCATTGTTGTTCCTGAACAAATAATATTTATTCTCTGCAGTTGCAGTGTATATATAACTCAGTTTTCACGTCTTTTGCTAATATGTTGTTAGACTGTTTAGTAATATTGTTAGTCTTGGATGTTAAAGTTGTTAGATTGTTTCGAGAATGAGTCAAATAATGTGCATTTATTGACTAGAACAATTGTTTATTTACAATCCAGTTGTCCATACACAATAAAGCTGTTGTTTTTGTGACCATATATTTATATTAGCAGAAATCTGGCATTACTTGCGCCATCTATCTATTCGATTTGGATTTTTTTAAAAACCCTCCAATTTATATAAATTTGCATTTTTAATGGAATATCTTACTAAAGCACCTGAATTTAGAATTCCCTGTTGCGTTGCATAGATATATCCCAAAAAATTAAAATTACTTCAAATAAAAGTACATATTTAAATTTTCAGAAAGTCTGTACTTTCACTTTCATATTGTTCATAAGAAAAAAAAATCAGTTATTTAAAGTTTTTGATTTTGTACTGCAGAAAAACTTCACTTACTTAAAGAATTTTAATAACTAATGTAAAATTTTCTTTCTTATCTGTACAGAATATAAAAATATAAAATAAGTAAAAAGTATAAATTCATTTTGAATTATTACTTTCTTTTATATTAAATAGAAGGAAGTATTGGATTCGTGAAAATTTTTAACTTCCAGTTTTCAGTGGATTTACTCATTTTGAGAGAACCAAAACACAATTTGACCATTTTTGGAAAATGTCTATCTGACAAAAATTTTGTGCAGTTCAAGAGTTAATGCACAGAATTTCATATAAATTTATACATAGTTGCATCTTACCAAAAAAAAAAAAAAAATGCCCATCAACTTTTGGTGCAAATTAATCAACAGATGGCGCTGCTATACTGTGATTTCTCCCATTTAAAGGAAGACTATATCTCAGCTTATACTGTGTATAATAAAAAATAAATACACTAAGTGTGTCATAGGGAGGGCTATTTATTATGAAACATGTTCATTCAATTTCTGTGCATAACGGCCAATAGGTGATGCTGCTATGCTGCAATTTTCCCGTGAATGGGGAAGTTATATCTCAGATTCATTCATGTATAATTGCTAAAAATATAGTATGGGAAAGGGTCATTTTTATAAAACATCATGTTGATTCAATTTTGGTGCATCTTGGTCGATAGGTGGCTATATTATGTTGCAATTTACTCTGTGAATAGGAAGACTAAATCTCAACATGTATAAAATTTAAGAGATAAACAAGATAAAAATATGAGAATAAAAGTTGGCTTAATTTGGATGTATATCGACCAACAGGTGGAGCAGCTGTTCCTCAATTTCTTTGATTCTCCATATGGCTATATCTCAAAATTTTTTGATTAAAATTGCACTAAACTCAATATCTAAAATCTTTATTGTAAGCAGCTATGATTATGTTTCTTCTGCATGTTAAACAGCATGTAGCGTTGTTATATAGAGAGATATAGAAGAAAGTTTTGTGATGGCCATAATATACTAGTTTGAAGCTTTTAGTTTATTTATTTATTTATTTTTTCTTCTTTCTTTTATGTTTTCTTATAAATGTCTCAAAAGAAAGTATTGGATTCATAAAAATTTTCAACTTCTGGTTTTTGATGGATTTACACATTTTAAGTCCAGAACCTGGTTTGACCAATTTTAAAAAAATGTCTGTGTGTGTGTGACAAAAATTCTGTTCAACTGTACCTACAGAACTACTCCGTACTACAATTACATATAAATTTATGTGTAGTTGCACCATGACATAAATCAGTGCCTACTAACTTTTGGTGCAAATTGCTCAACAGGTGGTGTTACCATACTGCGATTTCTGCAACTTAGAGGAAGGCTAGATCTCAGAAACTACTGCACAGAATTTCATATAAATATATATGTACATGTAACTTGGCATATATTAGTGCCTATCAAATTTTGGTGCCAATTGCTCTACCGGTGGTGCTGTTATACAGTGCTTTCTGCAATTTAGGGAAGGCTATATTTTAGGTTCTATTTCATGTAACTACATAAAACTTTATGTTGGAAAGGCATTATGAGAAATTATGCTGGTTCAGTTTGGGTGCATGTTGGCCAGTAGGTGGTTCTGCAATACAGAAATTTCCTCCCAAAAGGGGAAGTCTATATCTCTTATTCTATTGTGTATAATTGCATAGAACTTGGTATGTGAGAGAACCAGCCATTGTGAAACACTATTGCGATTTATTTTAGGTGTATATCGGCCAACAGGTGGCAATACTGCACTACAATTTACCCAATGAATAGGCTAAGTTAATCCCAACTTCTATGACATATGTGCATGAAACTTGATATATAAGACAACCATTATGAAAGCAAATGTTGACCTTATTTATGTATATATCAGCCGACAGTTATGTATATATCAGCCGACAGTTATGTATATATCAGCCGACAGGTGGAGCTTCTATTATTATTTTTCACAACCGTATATCTCAGCATCTGTTGATTAAAATTGCATAAACTCCTTTTGTAAAATATTTATTGTGAGAAGCTATGGTTAAACTTTTATACGACTTAAACCATAAGTGGCGCTGTTATATAGAATTATCTAGAAGAAAGTTTTGTGATAGCCACAACATATTAGTTTTCATGTGAAAATAACCCTTTAACTGTGATTATATTAGTAAAATATTTTATTTCTTTTTTTAAATAATAGTATTGTAAAAAATATGTAAATAATAAGTTTTAGTTTTATAATTCTGAACAAAACCTATCTTTTTGTGATAGTGCTTTTTACCAAAAATTGCAAGTGTAGGAATGAGTATGTTAGGCTTAAAATTTTATTCTTCATGGCAATATTACACAAATAAATAGAATATTAAATAAATATGTTTAAATAAATTGTATTTAAAATGTTTTTAAAAGAATAGTATATGAAATATGTTTATATTTTATTGTTTTAGAATAAATATACAACACAACAAAAAACAAAACTAATGCCGGATATCCGACGGATATCCGGCAAAAACCCCCAAAAGAATCATTATCAAACTCTTTGCCATTGTCAGTTCTGATCGACTTCAACTTGGTTCCCAAAAACCTTTCGGCCCTCAAAACATGTCTCTTAAAAACATCAAAACACATGGATTTTTCCTGGATAGGGTAAACGGATGATCTACCAGAAAAATCATCTATTATTGACAGGAAAAAACGTTCACCTTTTTTACCAGGAATTTTAATTGGACCCCAAGTATCCATAAAAAGTCGATCTAAAGGTTTTTTGGAAGAAGAATGACTTAAGGGTTTGAAAGAAATACGATTTTGCTTACTCACATGACAGGGATCACAAAAAAAAATTATCAACTGATTTTAAATTGGGCAGACCTTTTACAGCAGAATTACGGATAGTATTAAAAATTAAGTCAGGACTTAGATGATCAAAACGAAGGTGCCAGGTATCAAAGTCTTTTATATTAACAGGTTTTATTACAGGAAAAGCTGAAATTTCAGTATTATCATTTAAATTTTCATTAGAATTTTGCCCCCCATTCAATTTAACACTGTGCTTATTTTTAATTACTTTTGGAAATGTATAATAAATCCCGTCATGGAGTTTAGCAGAGAAAAGAAAATCACCATACTTGTCGACCACGTTTATTTTGCCGGCCTTACCAATAAATTTAGCACCACCCTGGTCGAATCTAGAACCACTCAAAAGATTTTTCCGCAAGTTCGGCGAATACAAAACGTTCCAAAGTTTAATAACAGTCCCATTAAAATTCAGTTCTACTTCACCTTTACCAGTAATGGGAAAAGTGACGCCATCAACAGCCACGTGAAGCTCATCACCAGAAATTTCAGAAAAATTACAAAAGAAAGATTTATCTTTGCAGAAGTGATGAGAGGCCGCTGTATCATAAGCCCAGCTTCCCTCTCTATCAAAACTACTTAAATTTGCTTCTGCAATAAAATTTTGAGCTTTAGGAGTTTTATCACGTTTTGACTGTTGATTGGAGCCACCCCTCTTAGGAAAATTACTTCTGAGTGGTTTTTCCTTTTCTTTTGCAGCTAGATCATTATTTAACTTAACTTTACAATCTTTAATAACATGGCCTTTTTTTCCGCACCTCCAACAAGTAAAAACAGGCCTGCGTTTAAATTTTACATTTTGGGCCTCAATAGAACATTCCGTTCTACTTTTATCAAAATTTCTAAGTTGAAGGCGCGTTTCCTCGGCACATAACTCAACAATAATATTTTTAAAGTTAAAGTCCTTATCAGGCCAACGAAGAATTTGTTGAACAACCTGATCAAATTTATCAGGTAGGTATCTCAAAACCTGAAAACATAAGTATTCGTCAGCAATAGGTTTATTAATGGATTTTAACTGATCAGCAATTTTAGATATTCTAGCTGCAAAAACACCAATAGATTCGCCAGGTTCTAAAAAACATGTCATAACTTCAGAAAACAATTTCATATGATGACTTCTACTATCTGGCTGGAAGTTAACTTTTAAAATTTTCCACGCCTCTGAGGGGTCAGTACATTCACTTATTAAACTTCTAAACTCACTATCAATATTCAAATATAAAATTGACATGGCAGCATTCTGCCTTCTTTTAAAGTCTTGTACTGCCTCCTCAGACACGGTTTCACTAACTTTAGGCTTAGTTTCGTCACCAGTGACGATATCATAAACATTTTTCTCCATAAGTAAAAATTTAATATCACACTTCCAACCAGAGTAGTTAGTGGCATTTAATTTAGTGATTTGAGGTACAATATTATAAGCCATTTTTAAACAGTTACTTAATTATCAATTATACAAAAAACAAGAAAAGAACAACTGGTCAAGTTTAAAAATGACACCCTCAAAAAAAACTAGCCCATAACCAAATAATATAAACTAAAAGTCTATGTTTCAAATCATTTCTATTAAGCAGATTAAATACAGTGGAAACATTAAGATTTAAATTTTAAGGGCTTCAATAGAAATAACCCGACCAGTGTTCAACTATTATAACACATTAAAGACCAAAGTTTTTAACAAATAAAACAACTTTATTCAACAAGATATAATGATATATTAAGATTTCAAATTTATAACAAGAACAAGATTACCTTTTACAGGTGTTGAGCTAGGCATATAGATAAACACAATGAAAAAGCAGATGACAATATACTTCAAGGAACGTCGCAGAGCCTCCGTGATCGCCTGGTTGATCAACGGGAAAATACGATGAAGAAATATACTTCCGCGATCGCCAGGTTGATCAGCGAAAGTGAAACAAGACGAAATAACACAAAGTTGAAATGAAGACAATTACGTTCATCCACTATACACTTCAATTTAGAAACTTTCATTTAACTTTTAATTAACTTTTAAAAAGATTTCAAACTTGAACAAATGACGCTTAAAAAGCGTCTAAACAAAAGTTAACATCAATTAAACTATCAAATTTAACAAACTCGTCTCAAAAGGACGTCAATTATCATTTTATTCAAAACTTCCATCATCCATGAACGACGGAAAATTTAACCTTTAACAAGGAACAATTTAACAAACAGAAACTTAACATGTGTAAAATATTAACAACTTAACAACGGCAGCCATCATTTCTTAAAAAAAGTGCAATAGCCAAAGAGCATTAATAGCTTAGCAGGAACGATACTATAAGCACATACATCGTTACTTGACCATCAAGCTACTTACACAACTCATAAACTACCGCTTCATATCTAATTGAAGACTAGCTGGCCATTGCTAAACACTGCCGACAACTGCCAATAACTGCCGATAACTGCCCTTTAACACACGCATCGCGATCTTTTTATACTGACTGCCAAGTCAAAAATCTACATATAAACAATGCATTACCATTGCCACTCAACAGTCAAAGTCAAAAAATACAATTTATCATAACTATTTTAATAGAAGTGGCAACAGCAAAAATTAAGAAAATTATGCAGAGCAAGTTTGGCAACGGCAACAATGTAAACAAAACATCGTTAGTAATGGCGCGATGTAAGTAGAAGATGGCTGATAGAGTTTAAGTAAAGAAAACTTTTAAATTCAAATAAAAAGGTAAGTTAACAGTTATATAATAAAAGATAAGCATTTATATTCATAAAATTAACTATTTTTGTGTGCGAGGACAATTGATAGATATCAATGCCCCCCACCGCAGCATACATAAAAATTTAATTAACAAAATCCCATCATGAGATTCCTCATAGTCCATAGGAAGTGTCACAAGTGATATAATAAACTAATTACCATGAAGATTACCATTGACAAAAACTTAGATTTTCAAGTGATGAAATACAACTCCTCACCCTGCAGATATACTAAAGGAAAAGGTGATATGAAAAATACATCATATACAATATTATATACAGTTATATTATGCAATTCAATTTTATATACAAGAAATGAATATATACAATATATGAAAAATTATGAAAAAAAATGAATATATATACATAATGAACAAATACGCAAGGCGCCTCACGATTTCACACACACATTCACACCATGATAACATAATACAAAAAATTATGAAAAGCATCTACAGAGCGAAGAAATTTATTCAAACACGAAAGATTTATATAAAGATCACTTTTATAAATTTTAACAAATCACTTTTTGTCAACGGCTTCGTAAACTGGTCGGCAAGATTTAATTTAGAGGAAATATATTCAATATGGAATTTGCCCTCATCAAACCAATCCCTTATAAAAAATAGTTTAATATTAACATGACGTGTATGGAAACTCTCAATCCTGGACTTTGTAAAACGTATTGCAGCCTGATTATCAGCATATAAGGTAGGTATTTCAAAATTATTTTCTATCAGATTTAAATTAGAACATTCACATAAAATATTATAAAACCAGTCCTGCTCACGAACACAATCACACATAGAAACAAATTCTGACTCCATCGTTGATATGGTAATCCCTTTCTGTTTATTAGTACGCCAAGAGACAGCAGCACTATCCAAAAGAATCAACTGGCCACCCATAGAAACATAGTCGTCCCTATTAGCGGCGAAGTCAGCGTCAGAATAAGAAATTAATTTAACCTGTGTGCATTTAAGATGGAGCTTATATTGACTGGTGAATTTTATATATCCAAGAAGTTTAAGTAGGCCCTGCCAATGTTTAATACCTGGATTTTGTTGGAACTGTGAGAAAATGTTGGTAGCATATGCGATATCAGGTCTAGTACGGTTTGAAATGAAAGAAATACAACCTAAGAGATTTCTGTAAGGTAAATGAGAAGCTTCATCGATGTCTTCTTGAATAACAGGACAATCACTTTTTGAAAATTTGATACCTTTAACAATAGGCAAGGAGGAGATAGGTACACGGTGATTTTGAAACCTCTTACTGACTTCGTCAATATATTGATTTTGGTGGATCAAAACTCCTGTATCTGTATACTCAAACTCCACACCTAATAACTTGCGTGTGATACCCAAAATTTTCAAATCAAACTTTGATTTCAACAAACTTAAAATATCATTAGCTTGAGATTCAGTCCTGGCAAAAACAACGATGTCGTCAACATAAACCAATAAAACAGAAAAATCATAATATGAATAAGCACAGTTACAATTTTCAAATTTATTAAAACCAAGTTCCAACAATACTTTATTTAATTCATAAAACCATAATCTGCCTGACTGGTGTAATCCGTACAGTGCTCTATCCAGCTTACAGACCCAGTCTTCTTTACCTTTTTCAGTAAAGCCAACTGGTTGCCTCATGTAAATTTCATCCTTTAAGGGAGCGTACAGATAGGCACACTTAACATCACACTGTACATTAAACCAACCGTAACATGAGACTAAAAGGGAGAAAAAAAACCTAACAACAGAAAAATTTATAACAGGCGAAAAGGTCTCATCATAGGATTCACCCTGGACCTGGTTGAAACCTTGCGCGACCAACCTGGCCTTGTATCTGACAATGTTGCCAGACTCGTCACGCTTTACTGTGTAAACCCAGCGGTTTCCCAACGCAGTCTTGTTCTCAGGGAGTCTTACAAGATGCCAGACACCTCTCGTGGCCATACATTCTAACTCTTCCAACATAGCCCCATGCCATTCATCAGATTGTGCAGATTTTAAAGCCTGTTTATACGTTCTCGGGACCACCACATCTAGTCAACTAGCCGTGCTGGACGCGGAAGGTATAACACCAGGATTAACAACACCAGTAAACTTATTAAACTTGGAAAAATCAAAATCAGCAGGGTTAAAAACAATATTATTTAAATTACAAAACTTTTTGACATCATTAGGTGACCTTTGACAACACCTTTTACCCTCTCCATCAGGATAATAGTAAATATCGACCTTTTCTCCCTGAGGTCGAGGCACAACCTTCCTGTACCACACGGGATTGGTCATCCAGTTAGGAGAAGCAGTCTGCGGAGTAACTTGAGGAGCAGGAGAAACAGGAGAGACGGCTGGGACGACAACTTCAGTCTCGCTGGGCAAGACCCCAGAGGTACCAGGCTCCGGACCAGGAAGAAGGTACCGGTCAACGGGCCGTGGTTGTTCCTCTGGGACAAGCACCAACTCAAAAGAAGAGTCGCCCATCACCGCTCCACTGCGTAGAACATCACCGCTTTCAACAAAAGAAACATTAATGGTTTCCACAACCTTCCTCTCGTCTTCTAACCAGACCCTGTAACCACGGGTACGCAAGGCATAGCCCACAAGGACACCACGTTTTGATTTGGAGTCTAACTTGTGCTTACGTCTAACCTTTGGAACACCCACATATGTCAACGTACCGAATGGTCTTAAATGTCGAACAGAAGGTTTATTTCCTGAATAGAGTTCAAATGGAGTTTTAGAGTTCCCACCGTGACAAATCCGGTTCCACGTATAATTAAAGTGTAAACAAGCTTCAGGCCAGAAATCATCAGACAAGCCACTGGATTTTAGCATAGCCCGAACACAGTTCATGATTGTTTGGTTGAACCGCTCACAAACTCCATTTTCTTCTGGTGTGTAAAAGTTGGTCAGCTCATGATTTATTCCATTCTCTCTACAAAAACCCCCAAAAGAATCATTATCAAACTCTTTGCCATTGTCAGTTCTGATCGACTTCAACTTGGTTCCCAAAAACCTTTCGGCCCTCAAAACATGTCTCTTAAAAACATCAAAACACATGGATTTTTCCTGGATAGGGTAAACGGATGATCTACCAGAAAAATCATCTATTATTGACAGGAAAAAACGTTCACCTTTTTTACCAGGAATTTTAATTGGACCCCAAGTATCCATAAAAAGTCGATCTAAAGGTTTTTTGGAAGAAGAATGACTTAAGGGTTTGAAAGAAATACGATTTTGCTTACTCACATGACAGGGATCACAAAAAAAAATTATCAACTGATTTTAAATTGGGCAGACCTTTTACAGCAGAATTACGGATAGTATTAAAAATTAAGTCAGGACTTAGATGATCAAAACGAAGGTGCCAGGTATCAAAGTCTTTTATATTAACAGGTTTTATTACAGGAAAAGCTGAAATTTCAGTATTATCATTTAAATTTTCATTAGAATTTTGCCCCCCATTCAATTTAACACTGTGCTTATTTTTAATTACTTTTGGAAATGTATAATAAATCCCGTCATGGAGTTTAGCAGAGAAAAGAAAATCACCATACTTGTCGACCACGTTTATTTTGCCGGCCTTACCAATAAATTTAGCACCACCCTGGTCGAATCTAGAACCACTCAAAAGATTTTTCCGCAAGTTCGGCGAATACAAAACGTTCCAAAGTTTAATAACAGTCCCATTAAAATTCAGTTCTACTTCACCTTTTCCAGTAATGGGAAAAGTGACGCCATCAACAGCCACGTGAAGCTCATCACCAGAAATTTCAGAAAAATTACAAAAGAAAGATTTATCTTTGCAGAAGTGATGAGAGGCCGCTGTATCATAAGCCCAGCTTCCCTCTCTATCAAAACTACTTAAATTTGCTTCTGCAATAAAATTTTGAGCTTTAGGAGTTTTATCACGTTTTGACTGTTGATTGGAGCCACCCCTCTTAGGAAAATTACTTCTGAGTGGTTTTTCCTTTTCTTTTGCAGCTAGATCATTATTTAACTTAACTTTACAATCTTTAATAACATGGCCTTTTTTTCCGCACCTCCAACAAGTAAAAACAGGCCTGCGTTTAAATTTTACATTTTGGGCCTCAATAGAACATTCCGTTCTACTTTTATCAAAATTTCTAAGTTGAAGGCGCGTTTCCTCGGCACATAACTCAACAATAATATTTTTAAAGTTAAAGTCCTTATCAGGCCAACGAAGAATTTGTTGAACAACCTGATCAAATTTATCAGGTAGGTATCTCAAAACCTGAAAACATAAGTATTCGTCAGCAATAGGTTTATTAATGGATTTTAACTGATCAGCAATTTTAGATATTCTAGCTGCAAAAACACCAATAGATTCGCCAGGTTCTAAAAAACATGTCATAACTTCAGAAAACAATTTCATATGATGACTTCTACTATCTGGCTGGAAGTTAACTTTTAAAATTTTCCACGCCTCTGAGGGGTCAGTACATTCACTTATTAAACTTCTAAACTCACTATCAATATTCAAATATAAAATTGACATGGCAGCATTCTGCCTTCTTTTAAAGTCTTGTACTGCCTCCTCAGACACGGTTTCACTAACTTTAGGCTTAGTTTCGTCACCAGTGACGATATCATAAGCATTTTTCTCCATAAGTAAAAATTTAATATCACACTTCCAACCAGAGTAGTTAGTGGCATTTAATTTAGTGATTTGAGGTACAATATTATAAGCCATTTTTAAACAGTTACTTAATTATCAATTATACAAAAAACAAGAAAAGAACAACTGGTCAAGTTTAAAAATGACACCCTCAAAAAAAACTAGCCCATAACCAAATAATATAAACTAAAAGTCTATGTTTCAAATCATTTCTATTAAGCAGATTAAATACAGTGGAAACATTAAGATTTAAATTTTAAGGGCTTCAATAGAAATAACCCGACCAGTGTTCAACTATTATAACACATTAAAGACCAAAGTTTTTAACAAATAAAACAACTTTATTCAACAAGATATAATGATATATTAAGATTTCAAATTTATAACAAGAACAAGATTACCTTTTACAGGTGTTGAGCTAGGCATATAGATAAACACAATGAAAAAGCAGATGACAATATACTTCAAGGAACGTCGCAGAGCCTCCGTGATCGCCTGGTTGATCAACGGGAAAATACGATGAAGAAATATACTTCCGCGATCGCCAGGTTGATCAGCGAAAGTGAAACAAGACGAAATAACACAAAGTTGAAATGAAGACAATTACGTTCATCCACTATACACTTCAATTTAGAAACTTTCATTTAACTTTTAATTAACTTTTAAAAAGATTTCAAACTTGAACAAATGACGCTTAAAAAGCGTCTAAACAAAAGTTAACATCAATTAAACTATCAAATTTAACAAACTCGTCTCAAAAGGACGTCAATTATCATTTTATTCAAAACTTCCATCATCCATGAACGACGGAAAATTTAACCTTTAACAAGGAACAATTTAACAAACAGAAACTTAACATGTGTAAAATATTAACAACTTAACAACGGCAGCCATCATTTCTTAAAAAAAGTGCAATAGCCAAAGAGCATTAATAGCTTAGCAGGAACGATACTATAAGCACATACATCGTTACTTGACCATCAAGCTACTTACACAACTCATAAACTACCGCTTCATATCTAATTGAAGACTAGCTGGCCATTGCTAAACACTGCCGACAACTGCCGATAACTGCCGATAACTGCCCTTTAACACACGCATCGCGATCTTTTTATACTGACTGCCAAGTCAAAAATCTACATATAAACAATGCATTACCATTGCCACTCAACAGTCAAAGTCAAAAAATACAATTTATCATAACTATTTTAATAGAAGTGGCAACAGCAAAAATTAAGAAAATTATGCAGAGCAAGTTTGGCAACGGCAACAATGTAAACAAAACATCGTTAGTAATGGCGCGATGTAAGTAGAAGATGGCTGATAGAGTTTAAGTAAAGAAAACTTTTAAATTCAAATAAAAAGGTAAGTTAACAGTTATATAATAAAAGATAAGCATTTATATTCATAAAATTAACTATTTTTGTGTGCGAGGACAATTGATAGATATCAGAGCTCCGGATATCCGATATCCGGTATCCGGCAAAATCACTATCCGTTTCATCCCTAATTTTAACCCCATTCCTTAACATGCTCAGACCGGCAGCAAAGTTATTGTCGTTTTCGTTCAGCCGGGCAAGCGAGCGCTTCTCAAAGGTGATCTGCGACCTCACGCACTGGGTAGAGCTTATTTGCTGGTGACTCTGTCAGCTACTGCCAGATGTGGTCGCAAAGTTTGACTGTGGCACGCTTTTGAAGTCAAGTTTGAGTCAAGAAAAAGTTTCAATTTTTCTCTTGGAGTGAGACAATGGAATAGCCAATGCATATGTACCTCCAAGAGGCAATCAATTGGAAGAAAGTCACAGAAGTGTAGACATGATTTAAGAATAAAGAATTTGGCTTGTTTTTGAAAATATTTATTGTCCATAAGACCGAAAATGTCCGAAAGAAAAGAAGATAGTGATACATCAAGTGAATTATTTTTGTCATCCAAATGTTGCAGAGTATTACGGTTGTCATCATTAGAAGATGATAATTCATAAGTCCAAGAAGTGGAACTTGAGAATAATAGTAATGGCATAGGTGTTAATGAAACCTGTGATCAAAATGAATGGTTTGATCCAGAAGGCAATCAGCCAAATATTGTGTCCTTCACGAGTGCTTCCAGAACAAAAAAAAACTAATGGAAAAGTGTGGAATTATAAGAAAGTAGAAGGTTTTTATGCACTTTTTGTCACTGACGAAATGTTTGAGCACATCAGTGAGCAAACAAACCTTTATGCTGCTTAATCAAGAATCACTTCTGAATGTACAAATAAATGGACCCCAACTAATAAAAATGAGATAAAGTGCTTACTTAAGCTAGTAATATGGATGGTAATGGTAAACCTTCCATCCTTACGTCTGTATTGGTCTCAAGATCCATTATTTTCTCAAACATTCCTACAAACAATAATGAGCAAAAATAGATTTGAAATCCTCATGAGAATATTTCATTTCACAGAAAACGGAGCAGCTGATGCATCTAACCATCTATCAAAAATTCAATTTATCATAGACGAAATAAATAAAAAGATTCAAAAATATTATGATCCCCCTGAGGTACTATGCATGCATTGATGAATCACTAATCTCATTCTGCAGGCGAATCACACACAGGCAGTATTTAAAACAAAAAAAGACACAAAAATGGCATAAAAATATTTAAATTAAGTTGTGATCACGGATACACATACAATTTTCATGTGTACACTGGAAAAACTCTTGACAAGGAATATATAACCCAGTCAAATGTTGTAATGTCTTTATTCAAAAATTTATTTCATAGAGACTATACATTGTGTACTGATAACTGGTACGCCAGTGTTGATTTGGCGAATAACCTAATAGACAAAAACACACATCTGATTGGTACACTTCAAACAAATCGTAAAGAAAACCCAAGTGAAGTAATACTAAATTGAAATGCGAAGAAATTATTGCCAAAGAAAATAATCAGGGTATTACCGTGTTGAAGTGGAAAGACAAGAGACATGTTTTGGTCCTGTCTACAAAACATTCAAGTGAAATGATAAATGCAAAAGCAAAAAGAGGATTTTGCCCCAAACAAAAAAATTGTGGCTGAATATAATAAAGCAAAGACATGTATTGACTTGTCAGACTAAATAAGTGCGTATAGCAGTCCCTTGAGAAAAACTCTCATGTGGTATAAAAAGTTGGTCTTTGAACTACTTCTAAATACTGCTGTTATAAATGCCTTTTTTATGTTTCAAGAAGTAACAGGAAAAAAAAATATCAGTCACGGCATTTCACAGGCAATAGACGGATGCACTCACACAGTGGCTAGATGAGGAAATTCCAATCCAATTGTTCATAAATTACACAAAAAGGAAGGAGAAGTACATAAAGTCCGAAAATATTATTCAGGATGTTATAATGACAATTCTAAACTATTTGGACACAAGATAGCCAAAAATTTGACTAAAAAAGTTGTCACATTTTGTAATATGTGTAAATCCAAGCCACATTTTTGTTTAGAATGTTTTAATAAATTTCATTGAAACCACATATGACTACATTTCATTGAGACTACATTCATTTTTTAACTTTAATACTGTTGTTATTTTAGGAGGCCAAGACTTAATTTGGGTATATATTGGTTGATAGGAGTGGTACTATTATTACTCATCTTCTGTGATTTTTCATATGTCTATATTTCATCATTAATATTATACCAAATTGTATTGTAATGACTTCAGACTAATGACTTTAAGACTCACGAGAGGGCGCTGTTTGTTCAGCACGGTGAAAAGACTTTCGAATTGAAGAGAGACTTTAGTTTTTAGTTTGGTTTTAGAAAGGAATGATGCAAGGCCGAGAATAGCTTGCCTGGCTTGAGTGCCGTTCATGATTATTATTTTTGGTCCAAAGATTAGCGATCATTTTATGCAATATGTGCTAACGTGTTTTCGTTTACCTTTTATGTATGTGTGTTTGTGTCGTATAGTGTTTGTAAATGAGAAATAAAAAAATATTTCTCTAAAGAAAAGCAATCTTCTCTTGATGAGTTCAAGCCTACGATACATCACAGTCTACTGTTATGGTGGCAGCTAATGGCATACGTCCGACGCTACAAAGACACGCTACTAAAGGGGTAAGTGCCTTTATGTATGAAACAGTGCCTTGATTTAAAAATAATATAATAAATCAGCTCAGTCCTTGTATTAGGATGTGAGAAAATATTTTTCAAAAGTACTTAAATTCGCATTATGTATTTAATAGAGAATTAAGTATATCACAGAGGTACCTCACTTGTCCCTATCTATTTGATAAAAAGATTATTTGAAATTATTATTTGTAGAGAAAATATATATATATATTAAACTGATTTATCCATTGGTTAAAAGAAATAAAAAAAAAGAAGAAAATCTTTCAGTTTTTTTTGTCGATGTATTTCGAAAAAAATAAAGTTGATGAATCAGTGAGAAATAAATGAATATATATGTTTTTTCTTTTGTTTAATGGTATAATAATAATAAAAACTTACTGTAGAATAAGTACATTTTGAAAAGAATTTCGGTTTTAAAAGAAATGACAAATTATGAGAACATGTTTAAATAAAGTACCTGTTCTGTAATTAAAGTTAAATAAAGAATAGATATTCTTTTTTCAGAGCTTTGGGAAAAAAAAAAAAAATGTATTTATTATCGAATTAAAAAGAATAAAAATGTTGAATGATTCATACTAATGTGCATTTCAGATCATTTTTATTTCTGATATTTTATTGGATTTATTTTTCTTTCTGTCTCTTTTTACTGATTTGGTATTTCTTTGCTAAATAATACAAAAATAAATGGGTAAATAAAGAGTGAATGAAGGATAAAAATAAAAAAGAATTTAGTTTCGATTTCATGTAAAATGAATCTGTTCGTGTTTGGAACAAAATATTTTGGTTTTGATTTAAAGTAAAATAGTAGTTTCTGTTTCAAATGAAGTGTTTAACGATTAGATGTTCATTTTATTTCTTAATATTAATTACTATGGTAATTTATGTTACTTAAATCTAATTTTGTGGAACTTACCTTTTTTTTTTGATAAAGAAAAGAGTTTCGGTTTCGAAACAAAACTATTGTTTTTTTTGGGGGTTTGAAGAAAAATATTAATTATTCTGTTTCCTGAGAAATATGTGTGCAAAAAGAATCAAATAGCTTTGCAAATAAATTAATTTATTTCTGTTTTGAATTGAAATAATGATTGTGTAGGAAACAAGTAGTACTTAGTATGAGAACATACTTGGTTTAAAATATTATTTTGAATATTATTTTTGAATATATGATTTATTTAATAAAAGAAATTTGGGTGATTAAAAATGTTCACGTATTCTGTTCTTTAAGAAGAAAAGTGTTTCTTTTTATGAAAAAAATATATATATATATATATTTAAAAAAAAAAGTGTTCTCTTAAATAGAGAAAAATAAGGTATTTTTCATAGGTAGATACCATTAATGGTATTAGATATTATTTTTTAATTAATTGCAAAGGTTAATTACCCTTAGTATCCTTTTTTTTTGTGTGTGTTTGATTGATTTTTGGAAAAAAAAAAAATTCTGATTATTTTATTTGTTTATATTTTATTATCGTTTTGAGAGCATTCTGGTTTTGTTTGGGGTTTACAAACATGGCATTTTTAGCTAAAGCTCGAAAACATGAATTGATTCAGATTTGTGAGGAAATCGGTGTCGAAGTAGATACTCCCAGTAGAGTTATTGATATCAAGAAATTAATTTTATCTAGCAAGTCCTATAATGAGGAAGAAGTAAAATTAATATTGGAAAGGCTTCTTGAAGATAAAAAACTACAAGAAGAAGAGAGACTAAGACAAGAAGAAAGAGAGGAAAGAAGGACCCGAGAAACTCAACAATATGAACTTGAATTAAAGAAATTAGAAATTTCAAAAGAAAATCCTGAAAAAATATTAGAACCAGAAAAGGTGACTGAATCAGTTCCAAGAATTCAGTTAACGCAAATTACCCCAAGATTTGATGAAAAACATGATGAAATGGGTTTATATTTAATAAATTTCGAAAGAAGAGCGGAGATGGCACGAGTTCCAAAAAAGGATTGGGTGGCCTACCTGTTAGCAGTTTTACCGCCAGAACTTTCCAATATGTTGGCCAGAGAGTCGCCAACCGATGCGACAAATTATGATTTTGTTAAAAATATCATTATGAGAAAATATAAATTAAATAGTGAAAAATTGAAACAATGTTTTTATAAGCACCACAAATCGTCCGAAAAATCTTGGAGAAATTATGCTCAAGAGCTTTCTAGTTATTTTACGGAGTGGATTACCGAATTAAAGATAGAGAATTTTGAACAGCTAAAAGATTTAATAGTGACTGAGCAGTTGAAGTTTCGAGTGCCTGCTGATGTGAGAGAACATTTTTTAGATAACTGGCTTACCTTTACAACACCTTTAGACTTAGCTGAAAAATTAGATGAATTTGAAAGCATAAGAGAAAGTTTTAAAAGGAGGGATTTGCCCAAAAAGAACTTTTCCAGCTTTCGTAACCAAAGTGGAAACTTTTGTGATGATAAGTCTAACGATAATAACAAAGATGTTAAGCCGAAATTTCATTCAAAATCCGAAACATCCCAAGAAAATCAAAGAAATAAAGAGTTTGATAAAAGAAAAATTGCTCGTTGCTATGAATGTGGTTCTACTAATCATCTTAGACCTCAGTGTGATAAATTAAAGAAAAGGGAAGAATTTATCTCACATATTATAGCTGAGGCAGGTTCTGATGAATCAATGACACCTTATACTAGTATAGGTAAAGTGAATGGTGTTGAGATGAAAATAATTCGAGACACGGGTGCTTCATGTGATCTGATAAGCAGCAAGTACGTGAAACCACATATGTACACAAAAGAGAAAGTGTATATTAGAAATCCATTAGAAGTGGATCCAATCTGTTTACCACTTGCAGAAATTGAATTGGATTGTAAAATGGGACACTTAAAAACTAAAGCAGCTGTCCTACAAAATTCCTTTTATGGTGACAAGTATTTGTTAGGAAATAAAACTGCTGCAATGTTCAAAAATTGCAAATCAAAAGAAAATGTACAAGTGTCTACGTTAAATTCTGTACAAACAAGAAATCCTAAGAAATTTTTAAAGATGAAGAAAAATATTCAAATAAAGATTTTGCCCATTTTGACCAAATGTTGATTGAAAGGAAATCTGCAGATGAAAAGAAAACCGAAGAGGTAGAAGAAATCCTGTCAAAATTTTCATGGTCAGAACTCAATAAAACCTCTCCAAAAGTGTTTGTTGAAGAACTGCAGGATATCAAAGAAAATCAAAATAAAATAGAAAATGAAGTTGTTCTTAAAGAGAAAATAAATTTTGACCATCTCAAAACTGAAAATTTCAGATTGTTAAATGAAATCATATGTTTAAAAGGGCAGATGGAAGAAAAGAAAATTAAAGAACAAGAACTGTCTCTTGAAAATAAAAAACTTACTGAAGAGTTGGAACATACTACCAAAAATTATTCAGAACTAAATAATGCCTTAAAAGACCTTAAACAGAAAAATGAAGAGTCTAATTTTGTGATGGACGAACTAAAAGCTGAAATAGGTGCTTATCTGAATAAAAAATGCTTAGAATATGAAAAGCAGATAAATGAAGAAATTCAAGAGAAAGAAAAGTTTGAAAATCAGTTAAAAACTCTTCACCTTGATTCACAAAGTGAAAAAAAGAATTATCTAAATCAGTTGGAAATTCTGAATGTTGAAAAGAATAATTACAAACAAGAACTGTAAAATACGAAAATTGAAAATCTTAAGCTGTCTAATGAAATTAACATAATGAAAGAAGAACTCTTAAGAATGAAAAGTAAAGAAAAAGAAATTTGTCTTAAAAAGGAAAAACTTGTTGAAGAAAGAAATGAAATTACTATAATTAATTCCAAATTAGATTACCTGTTTAGTATTCTTGAAGAGAAAGAAAAAATTTCTAATGCTAAATTTTATCAGTTGACAGCTGAATTGCAAAAAAATAAATTAGATCTTATGCAATTATCTGAAAAATGCTTAACTTATGAGAAACAATTGAAGGAACAAAATTATTTGAAAGAAAAGCTTTCTGCAACTACATTGAGTACATTCAAGCCCAAGAACAATGTACCAAAAGATTCTAGTGAAATAATGGCAAATTCATTGAAACATAGTGAAAAGTGTCCAGTGCCATATAGTGAGAAAGTCGTCAAATTTCTAAAGCAAGAAAAATACATGTAAGAGACATTTCCTTCAAAATGAGTGTTACTAAGTTGCACATTAAACCTTCTAACTGTCAACCTACTCGAGCTCATGTGAAAAATTCCAGACATTTAGTAGGCCAGAGGTTGAGAACTCCAAGTGAAATGAAGGTTCGAGACAAGAAAGATTCTTTGTCTCATAATACCAAGACTCACGTGACAGCCTTTTTGAAATTAGCTGAATACTATCAAAAATGCATTCCTGAATTTTCTGAAAATGCAGCTTTATTGTCAGACTTACTAAAGGATTGGACTCTAAAATCCACTGACTGGAATAGCTCTTGCCAAATGGCCTTTGAAGAACTAAAGGAGAATTTATCTCGAAATTGTATAAAGCTATTCATGTTTCTGAGAAAAAGAAAAAGAAAAAAAAAAAAGACCAAATCCCAGACTTTTACTTTGAGAACTCTATGCAGATTATTTAATTAGGAGGTTGTTGAATGTATAGAATTACAATCTCTGAATGCTGATAGATTAAGTCTTATCCCTTAGTTTAAAAAAGTTTCTGTATTTGTTTAATTATTGCTATATATATTGTATTTGTTTAATTATTGCTATATATATCATATTTGTTTAATTGTTATATATATTTGTTTTCACTATCTATATTTTACTTTGCATATCTATTTAGTGTCACAGGTATATTGTGTAATAATATTTAATTTTCTATTTGGTATATATATTTTTGTATATTTTAAAAATAGTTAAATAGTGTATTTAATCTGAAATAGGGATAAGTCTGGTGCATTTAAATATAACCAGGTACTGTTTCTGCATAGAATTGGTGCTTGCTCGTATTTTTTTAAAATTTATTACTTGTTTCAAATTAATTACGATATTAAGAAAATGGACCAATATGTTGAACATTGTGACTATTGATTTTGAATATAGACTTATCCTAATAAAGTATCATTTAACCAAACTTTTCCCTCTACAATAGTAAAAAGTTTCTTCCCTGAAGGGAGGAGGTCTGTAATGACTTCAGACTAATGACTTTAAGACTCACGAGAGGGCGCTGTTTGTTCAGCACGGTGAAAAGACTTTCGAATTGAAGAGAGACTTTAGTTTTTAGTTTGGTTTTAGAAAGGAATGATGCAACGCCAAGAATAGCTTGCCTGGCTTGAGTGCTGTTCATGATTATTATTTTTGGTCCAAAGATTAGCGATCATTTTATGCAATATGTGCTAACGTGTTTTCGTTTACCTTTTATGTATGTGTGTTTGTGTCGTATAGTGTTTGTAAATGAGAAATAAAAAAATATTTCTCTAAAGAAAAGCAATCTTCTCTTGATGAGTTCAAGCCTACGATACATCACAGTATACATAAAATTTTTATTGTCAGGGTTAAATATTTGTTCATGTCTACCAGGCAATGGCGGTGTTACATAGAATGCTATAGAAGAAAGTTTTGTGATAGCCACAACATCCTAGAATTTTTTTTTTTTTTTTTTTTGTATCACAGATATCAACAGAAAACATGACAACAATAAGAAGAAAAGATCCATATGCTGAATGAATTTATTATATTTTTTATATGTTGCAAATGTAAATAGTTAGAATTAATGATTTCATATGAATTTTGACAAATGAATATGGTTTTTAAATTTTGATCATGAATTTTTTTTTTTTTTTTTTTTTTTTTTTTTTTTAACATAAACAAAATAACTTAACATAAATAAAATAACTTAAATCCTCCTATTTAAAACAAACTTCTGACTTGAATTGCAAGTATTGTTCAACAATAAGATTTCAAAATCTTATTGCAAATCAATATTTAATCACTTATAAACATTTTGTTTACAATTTAAGATAATCTAAAGCAATATGAAATTATAAATATATTACAGATATTTCAAGTGAGAATGAGTGAAAAAATAACATACTTATATCCCATAATTCTTTTGCTGCAATTCTACTACTTTTACTTAAAACCTCTTTGCAAACAGATGACACAATTTTAGCAAGCTAAAAAAATAAATTCATATAATTAAAAAAAATACATATTCATATAAAAAATGAAAACAATTTTACTGCAACAAATTTACAATGAACAGTTTGATGCTTTTTCTAAATAGTTTTTATTCTTACATATTCTGATTTTCCAAAATAGAAATTAGATCACTGAAACGACATTATTTCAATAACAATTGAAATCGATCACCTTATTTTTTAAATAAAAGTATAAATGTTAAAATCAGATTATAATTACAGCATCGTACGAGACAATGGTATTTATATAGAATAAATAATCTTATAAATTGAACTGTAATTTTTTAATAAATTAAATTAAAAAATAAATATATAAAAATACAACTGAGGATAAATTTCTCCACTCAGATAATTGCTAATTTTTCTCTCAGGATTCATCAAAACTAATAGAATATTAATGTAGAACTTAAGAAAGTTCTCCCAAATTCTTATTCATTATAAAATGCTTTCAAAATTAATAGATATATATATATTTTTTTAAACAGATTTCTTGTAACTTCATACATGTTTGAGACATTTTTCAAAACATTCTTTTACAATTAAAAAAAATTACATTTGATTCCAAGGTGAATTTGCAAAAATTGTTCCATAAATTTAAAAACAAAACAAATACTTAAAATCTAATAAAGCGATTTTTCAAAATGTAGTACTTGATATCATAAGTCAACATTTTAATAGTGAAGACCAAAATAGTATGACGTATCATTTAAAATTAGATAAAAGGTAAAGTCTAAAATTACATTAAAAACATTAAAACCTTTAAAATTACCATCACACAAGTGCTTTCAGCTGCCAACACCGCAGCCTTCTTCAGGTGTGTCTTGCTGAACTCGATCGTCGGGCGTTTCTGCTATCTGCTCTTCAGCAAAATAGCTCATTATAATAATTATTTCTATGCAACCAAAAGAGAAAACATCGAAATTTTAGCGAACCACGACTCCTGCAACAGGAATCCAATGAAAATTGACGCCGGGTGGCACCCTATGCTGGAGAGGAAAGGAGGAGAGCAGATAGCGGAAACGCCCGACGATTGAGTTCAGCAAGACACACCTGAAGAATGCTGTGGCGTTGGTAGCTGAAAGTGCTTGTGTGATGGTAATTTTAAAGGTTTTAATGTGTTTAATGTAGTATGACGTATGTTAAATCAAGGAAAATATATAATATTTTTGCAAACATTGCATGATTTTGCACTGAGGAAAATCTCAAATTATCAGGCCCTGATTTTCGATTAAGCAGAATAAACTTAGGTCTAGAATCCTCAACTTTTAATAGCCCCCTAAAATATTTATTTAAAGAGATATTTTAAGAATGATACCTTATAGTGTTTATTCCCAAAGTGAATTCTCAGAAAAGCAGCATTTTAATAAAGATCTCTAACAGTGAACTCTTTATTTTCATCTATAATGATCTTTTTCTATTTAATGACTTTTAGCAAAACATAAACTTCACGACTCTTGCATGAAGGAGAGGGGGGGGGGGGACATTAATTAAGTTGTGTGTTTGTAGTCTGGATTTATTTATTTTATTCATTTATTTATTTATCTTTTTTTTAACTAGGTCCAAATATTGTACAGCTTTCAATTACTGTATTTGAAATGTATTAATCTAACACTTTTATACTTCAGGGATGAAACTATCTATCATGAAAACCCCTGAAAACTGCTACTTGTATAGGGGGAACTTTAATGATATATCATATAGTTTATCTATAATAAGTAATATTTGGAGATTTCTTAATACATTATATGGCAAATTAAACATTTAAAATGAGAAAATTCTATAAAAACAAAAAAATTCAACATGAAATTCAAAGACAAATTTTTTTTCAAAACCCTCAAATTCAAGGGTAGCCCCTGAAAAGTTTCATTCGTGATACTTTCTTATATTATGGTGAGTTGATATGTCATGTAATTCCTAAAATCACAGGATTTAGATAAACATAAAGCAATGAATTTCTTTTTTTGTAAGTGCATCTTATAGATAACAAAGGTTTAAATATCAAATAGCTCATTATACTACATGGATAGAAGAGTAACAGGGTTTTTGAAAGAACTTCTCTTAGAATATCATGTTTACTTGAGCTGCCTCTATGCAAAGCATAAACTGCATACAGGTGGCAAAACAGAGATGAATTTTCAAATGGGTAGAGTCAAAAATACAAATACAAATTTTCATGCGATCACATCCATTATGCTATTTTAAATAAAATCAAGCATATGTTTTCAATGCTAATTTAGTAAGTTAGCAATCAAAATTGAATTAACTTTAAAAAATACATTTTTAAGATTTTTCATAATTTTTAAACATATTTTGTTTGTGTGCATTAATTTCCCAAATGAATTAAAGCAATTAATGTTTCAACAGAATCAGAATTTTAAATAAAACTATAGCCTATTGTTTTAGGTTTATATTTTTTGTTATGTAAGTTGTCTATAAAGTCACATTTCTTTTAATAAATTAAAATCTCAAATAACTTTTTTTTATATGCTAAAATGTTCTCAGATCAATCCATTTCTTCATTTTAACCAATGTTTTTCTCACCTGTTTATTATATGTTATAACTCAATTTACCTGCTTTACACACGCATAAATAGGCTAATTTCAAACTGAAAATTCAATTTGCTGATTCAGAAGTAATTTTTGAAAAACAAAAATACATATGTTTGTAAAAAGAAAATAAATATCTTGGTTATAAAGTAATAAATATAGAACATTTGAAAAGTCACGAAAGAATATTTTTAAAAACACATTGTATAACAAAGAAGAACATTAACAAATACACTTAAGTTTACAATAAATATATACCTGAATGTAACAATCCACTTTTGCATCAACATCTATAATTTTATCCCATTCTCTAAAATTTAACAAAACCGCACAACATAACTCCATTAGATTAGTATCAGGTGGAGCCTCTGTAAAAAAAAAAAAAAAAAAAAAAAAAAAGAAAGTTATATTAACCCTATAATGGTCGTGAATGTGTTTTTGTAATAGTTTGTCCCCTAAAAAACATATGCTTAAAATGTGCATAATTATAGATTTTAAGCTTGTTTCTTTAAGTATGAAAGTTTTAGTATATTATAAAGAATTTACAGTGAAAACAACAATGCCATTTTTCCCCTCAGATGCACACCCCACAGGCTTAGAGGGTTAAAGAACCTTATCTGACATTAACAAATAGAAAATCTTTTCATTAGAAAACACTTTCCTTTCCGAAAATAAAACATGTACATAAATAAACAAAAAGACATGTTTCCCATTTTCGTATAATGTATTTTTCTAACAGAACAATTTCCCTCTGCTTTAAGTAAATTAAATATTATTATGCTAAAAAAAAAAAGTATAAGTTTAAAGTACAACTTACAAATTATATTTGCATTTTTAAGTCTGACATTTCTTTTTGAAATGTTAAATTAATCTGCAGAGTTTTAAACAACTGCAGTACTTGATACTGTACTTCACTTTTATTGCTACTGGGAATGGAAGCAATATAATTTTTGCAGATTGCCATTTATGTTTCCTATATTTTAATCTAAAATCAATCGTTTGTTTGTTGCAAATAATAACAAATAATCACTAGTAATTAACAGTCAAAAATAATAACTTAAAAGTTATTAAAAAGCTTAGGAAACTTATTACAATAAACAATGAGAATAAATCAACCAATCATCATAAAACTTAAAAATATTATAAATATATTTTCCATCATCTAAACCCATAAAAAATTTAATTTCAATATATAACCTTTCAACACTTACAAGGAGAGGTCACGACATGGAAAATTCAGATTAGGACGAAATTGCACAAAATTGTAGTGTACCACAAAGATAATAACATATTAAAGTAATAGCATGCAATAGTCAAACAATCTGGAGAAAAAACCCTTTAAAGTTTCAGTAATTGTTTAAGCTCAAGCTGTTTTAGCAGAATCAACGCTCTAGCAGCATATTTGGTAGCTTAAGTGGCTACAATGCAGAGGTCCCCAGTTCATTGCTATCAAAGGGAAATTTTTCTTTTTTAACATGCTCTTATTAGCTTCACCTGTATGTATGTTTGTATGTATCAATGTAAGTTTGTAACCGCTCTGGGAACAAACAAAAAATCTATATTGTAAAAAAAAGACTTTTCGTACGTGAACGCTGTGGCTGTGAGGTAAAGCTCCGCGCTACGAACCTAGTGGTCTAGTGTTTGAGCCCAGTCAGGGGAGATTTTTTAAAAATGGTTTTTGTTTAATTCTAAATTATTTTAATTAAAGATTTAAATGTATGTAAATATTATGGTGTGTCACTCACACGATTTTCTCTTACCCCACATTTTAATACTAAGATAGATATTTTGTGCTTTTTAGTTCACATTTCTATAAAAGCGTGTTCTTTAATTTTTTAAAACTATAATATTATTGAAATTAATTAATTTATCTAAACATTTAATTTCTTTTTACTTTCTTTTATTATTAAATTAAAGAATTGAAAATTTAATAAATAATAATTATTTGATTTTTGTGAAAAAGAAAAAAAAAATGTAGGTTTTAAAGATATATTATTTATTTGCAGTATTCATAATTTTCTATAACTTAAAAAAAAAAAAAAAAGCTTTAAATTATAAAATAAAGTAAAAATAAAAGGAAGCTTTCTGTGATATCAATTTTTCGTGTTATAATCTCTCCTTGTTAGTTTAGAATTGGAAAATAAAAGTACCTCTTTCTTTTTTACAGGATACAAAAAGAGATAATATTCTTTGTACTATCTCAGATCTGTATGATGGAAACTGGCAAAAATAAACAGGAGTATCCAAAAGTTCAAGCAAATCCAAACGTAAGAGTTCCCAATTAAAATAACGGGTCAAACGAGTAGATGCACTTCGAACTTCACTATTAATCATCTGATAAAGTTGTCTAGCTTCTGAATATTTCTGAAACAAAAGATTATATGAACCAACATTGAATGCAAAGTAAGCAAATACAATTTTTTAAATAATACTATGGGTACTTGAATAAATTATTAAGTACTTTAATAGCTCTCAGTTCAGAAGCTTTTGCTAAAAGTATAATTATCATTTCTTGATCAACACTAAGAGGAACATTCTTTAAAAAGATGCTGACTGGTTTAGGTGTTTCCCACTAGAAAAAGAACAAAAAAAAAAAAAAAAAAGTGATTAGAAAGTTGATTTCTAACAATACCAAAAGCATATAATGATAAATATAAAATAAATTAATAACAGTACTTTTTTATTAAGAGTCCACAAGTGCTGATAATTATACTTCGATCTCAGCTGATTCACTAAAAATTTCGTATTCACAGCTTCTGTGCAAGTAAGCAAGCGTCTTTCAACAGCAGCCACTTGCACGCCAAAGTCATCTGAAAACAGAACACAAAAATAACTACTATTGAACTTATAAGCAAAAGAATATTATGTAAAAGAAATAAATATATATATATATATTATTAGAAAAAATATCATACAAACAATAACACAGATAGAATTTAAAAAGACCACAATACATGGGAAATGTTATTAAAAAACATCAATGCAACATTAAGGCTGTTGTACAACATAAAGAAAATATTTTGAAATTCTATCCAAATATATTTTAAAACATCGCAAAGAAAAAATTACTTGAAAAACAGCTTAACCAATTATTATTATTATTTCATTTAAAGCGTTTATAAACAAAACTGAATAGTTTTTTATTATTGGGATGCCAGTCACATTATTACGACAACACACAAAATATGATAAATCAACAAAAATGCATTATAATAGTGCTAATAACACTAGTCGACAAAAAAAAATTTTTGGAGGGTAACAAAAAATGAAATTAGCTATTTTCAACTAATTTTGTAGTGCAGAATTCAAAAATAATAGCAAAAAATCCGTAACATGTACAGATTTTTTGTTACGATTATTTAATCTGTACTGGAAGCAATAATCCCTGTCTAAAAAAAGTACAGTTAATACTGCTTTGTTAAATAAATCCTTGTCGAGTCATGTTCTTAGTTAATCTAAGAAAACGATTCGATAAGGATTTATTTAACAAAATAGTATTAAATGCACTTTTTTAATATCGGAATTATTTGTTAGTGCTCGGATACTTTTGCTGTCGACTGTATTGTAAAAATATTTTTTTTTAAAATGAAATTTGCCATTTTCTGATATTTAAACAAAAAAATGGAACAAACATGGTTGCCAGGACTCTGGGTTGCCAGCAGGAAGGGTTACAACCTGTGATACTGTGGAAATGATAAAAATTCCTCAAAATTGCCATTTTCTGATACTCTAACAGAAAAATGTGACGTGGTGGGACTTTTTTGCTTGGAGATATTTAAATAAAAATTGGAATTAATAATAAAAATAATAATTTCACCGTTGTTACCGAACCACTGTAGACCAGTGTAATTTTTTTTCTTTCTTTTCATTAACGGTTACTAAAAAACACTAATGCATTTCTTTTTATAACATATTATTTTTGTGAAGTTAATTATTATGGATTGAGACCAATCACATCTATCAACCCTCGCTTTCCCAAGATCAAGCCGTTACTGCAGAAAAATTTCTTTCAGGTGCCGCTTTGCACGTTTGGCGAAAATCACCAGCACTGCACCTTTTTGTATCATTTAGAAGTTGCAACATTCCACTGGTTACGCTTGCTATCTCTGGCGAATTAGCACAATTTTTGAATGAGGCAAGCTTAACTAAATTTCAACTACAAAACGGGGTCGAAATGGCCCCATCTTGGGAAAGCGAGGGTTAAATGAGGTATAGCAGATATTAACAAGATGTTATGAGGAATAGTGTCACACTTATTATGTATTAAGACAGCAATGCATTGCCTACACTGAGGCTTTTTTCACTCTAGAGAACCAACAGCTTGAAACAATTTTCCACATATTTGGTGAATTATTTTCCATTAACATAAAATGATTTCATATATAATTAACACTTAAAATGACATGGTGACTGAGAGTGCAAAGGTTTAAAAAACGATCTATTATTTCTCTACATAATGATAATGAAATATCCATTAATAAAAATAAAATTAAATCATTATGTAACAATATATTACATAATTAATATATAATTATTATAACAAACAAAAATATTATATGTGTAGATTTTACTGAAAAACTTTTAAAATGTTAAAAGGAATACCAATAACATTTGACTCTTTTAATAAGAAAAAGTGGGATATTAATTATGAATTACATACAGCTTTTAATTTTTAAGGGGATAATATTTTATACATTCAGGGTTGCCACAAAAGAAATATAGCAAAAATAGTTGCTTTAGTAGCCTAGAAGCATTAAAATAGTTGCCTAAACAGTAGCCTAGTGAGACCAAAATACTAGCTTAAATATCGCATGCTAACTATCATTAAAGTATAAAATCCATATGCATTTTCTTACTATTCAACAATATAAATATACCAATAAAAAAAAAAAAAAAAAAAAAAAACTTCTGAATGTGAAAACTGAATTTAAAAAAAAAAAAAAAAAACTTTAGGCAATGAGTTATTGTGGAAACAAATTTTCCCACAGAATAACATGGGATTTGGTTGTTGAAAAGATTAAGTATTGTCCGCTCTTAAGAGCTTATGTTTTTTTTTTTTTTTTTTTTTTTTTTTTTTCTGTATTCTACATTTTCTGATTTATTAAAAGAGCTTTCTTTAATAATTTTGTTATTTTTTTTGCAAAAGGTGAAAAATAGTCTCCCAATAGTTGCCTTTTTGTGAAAATAGTTGCTTTTTCAAGCTTTTTAGATCAAAAAAGTTGCCATAGTCTCCTCAGGCTGAAAATAGTCGCAAATAGTTGCCTTTAAGTAGCCTGTGGCAACCCTGTACATTGTTACTATGCATGTTATAGGCAAAGAATTATATCTACATGTATTCTTTGTTTGTGGATTTTAGGTATTTTGTAATGCAAACTAATGCAGCAAAAATTTATTTTTCACCTTATAATTAGATTTCATAATTCCTTTAAATTTTACTCTATCATTTCAGTGACTCATATAACTATTTCTTTGGTGCCACATAATATTTTGGCAGGCAAAAAATTCTAACAATGTGTTTTGGAGAAAAATATATCATTACTTAAATAATAATAATTATACATATATATATATATAATTTTATTTTTAAACAGCGTGAAACTTGCTTACTGGAAAACACTTTGAATGAACTGGAGTACCAACATTCAAAAAATATATTATGGCAATACCTTGGCACAAACATGCACACGCACACACAGAGATTAACCCACTCTACCTGTCTTAAGCAGTGTGATGGCCTCAGCTTCTTCTAGTTATTATTACTTTTCTATTATTGTTTGACCATATTTGCTATATGTGAAATCATCCACAAATGTTTCAAAAACAATTCATATTAACTTTTTATACATCTTTTGCCTTGTAATAAGGCTTCATTTCATATGGGGTTTTTTGTTCATTAATTTACATCTTCCTTCCTGCTGTTTGATTATTGTATAATGAATTATTATACATATATTACATTTGTCATCATATATAAGATAGTTAAAAAAAAAAAAAAACCAAGCAAGCAAGCAAAATAATGCAACTGCAAACTTTTTAACATTTCTCTAAATATAGATATCTCATATAGCATAAATTATGTTGATTCATTAGTCTAATTGTTATAACTAGTAGAATTGCGCTGAAAATTTGATTAGTTAATTACAAATTTTACTATTTAGCTACTAAATAGTAAAATTTATAATAAAATTAAAATATTCGAATTTGATAAAACAATATTTTTTCTTAATTAATAGTGTAAAATTAGAGCAAACAAAAGAAAATTTTTATTTATCAATACTGTGTTACTTTAAAATATTTAACCTGCATAAATATCAAATTCTATAAAGTTTCCTTTTCGATTTTTGACCGAATTTAATATAATATGGACTATATTAATAAATAAATTAAAAATTTCAAAATAATCATACATTTTATTTTATAAATTATTCAGGATATATTTAAGACTGGAATTTTATACCTCATTTTTAACATCGTTTATCAAAACTAAAATGAATAACATACATATATTTGTAAGAAATAAGAATAACAGCACAAAAATAAAACAAACCAGTAAAGCTTTTTTCAAATTTATGCGTTTCTCGTTTTGCTGTAGGTCCATATGCAAATAGTGTTTCCAGTTCATCTCCTGAAAATATATTTGCAAAGAACTTCTCATATTTTTTCATAAGTTGCTTAGCTGGTATAGACGATAAACACAGAGCCCTAAAAAAAATTATAAGCAAAGTAATTTATAGGATTTTTATCGAAATAAAAGCTGTTAATAATGCTAATTAATCAATATTTATGGTTGTAATTTAAAAAATCGGAAAATTAATAAGAACAAAATATTCAAAAAAGTTCAGAAAATAATTTTTATTAATTTACATTAAATGTACTTTTCTTAAATAAAACAAAATAGCATAAAAAAATCAGCCTTTTCTAATATCAACTTAAAATTAACTAGCATAAAACAAGTCAATTTTATTTGCACACCTGTGACACTTCCAAAATGTTCATCGCCTTAAAAAAAAAAATTGGTTAAACCTCCCTTCCTTTTATAGTTGATTATATGCCAGATAAAAAAATAAAAAAAAAGTTACTAGTTATTATGAATTTATTATAAAATTTACCTGAACAATTCATTTATAAAATAAGTGAAATTCTACTTAGAAAAATACAAAAAGCAAAATTGTTATTATCTTAAGTGAATAGAAAAAAACTAGGGCTGTGCCGATTAATCGATCAATGCATAGTCCCGATCAATTTTTTTTAATCGAGTTAATCGGATCGATTAATTCGATTAAAATTTTTCAAAATCCGATTAAAATTTTCAAACTACGAATTAAAGTAAAAATATTGTTCCGCCTACAAAATATTTTTTCACATATTTTGCTAACAAACATTTTAAGAAACAATCATCAAATAATGAAAAAGCAAAAAAATAAATAAAATAAAATAAATAAAAATAAATAAAACCTCTCAAAAGAAGTTGTTGCACTTTTGTTGATAAAGAAAAGGGGGATGACAGTTATTAAACAAAATGCCACTTCATGTGCATGCTGGAGCAACACCACCTCTCTGTAGCCTTCTACAGAAAGTGCTGGCTAGGGTAATAGTATTCTAAAAAACAAGAAGCTTTCAAAAAATAGAAATGCTAAATATTTAAAAAAAAAAAAAAAAAAAAAGGAGAAGAAGAAGGGATTGAGATTTTCACTATCCCTCTGATGGAGGAAATGTCAACAGAGTTTCACAGTATCTTCAAGCGTTTATTGTCTGTTCAGAATTGCTGATAGTAACTATTGAAATAGAAACAGAAAATAACATTCTGTGTTCTAGACCAAAGTGATAAAGAACTAAAATATAAGAATTTGAGATTTTTATGATAATAATATAGAATTTAGAGAATTCATTTAAAAATAGTGACAAGCGAGATGGACAAGGCCTGCAAATATAAAACTAAAATATGTGTAAATTTATTTAATGTTTCTTTCAAAATGAATCGAAAAATTAATTTACTTAAAATAATAATAATAATAAATAAAATTGAGTAAGTGAAAATATTTACGTAAAAGTAACACTTAAAATCACCAATTATTACTATGAAAAATGATTCAAATTTCAGTTATGAAACAGATATAATTGATTAGACAAAAAATTTTGAAAAAAAAAAAAAAGAAAATCAGTCAAATTTATGAATAATATATATATATATATAAACACAATATGAGAGTTTTATTCATCATTGAAATAAAATTATATAAAGAAAAATGAAAACCGATTAATCGATTAATGAACTACGATTAACCCAGTTAAAACTCTTAATTGATTCCCACCCCCAAAATAAACAAAAGTCAACATCAAGACTTTGGCACTGGTTAACAATTAAAAAAAACTTACCGAGCAAAATTTTTCAAATACAACTTTTCCTGTGGTAACGCCATAGGAATGCTATCTTTAAGCAGCTGAAAAGATAAAATTTGTATATATATTAAATGAAAATTTTAAAATAAGAATTAAATATTGATTTAAAAATATAAGAACTTGTCATTAAAAGATAGAATTTTCAATGTACAACACAAAACTTACAATGAAGTAATTCCCCCAAACCATACACTCTTTTTTTTAATGAGAATTTTCCTTTAACAAAAGCAAATCTTGTTGAACTAATCAGTTCATAATGAAATAAAAATGGATATTTAATCTGTTTACGTACTTTGACCATTCACAGAATGTTGACATTGAGTACTGTGATAAGGACCATGTTCCTCCAAATAATCCTGCATCGTGTTTCATGTATATGTCTTACATCATTACTAATAATGGCTGCTTCCATTTGATGCTATAACACCAATAACAATCTTTCTTGCCTCAGAGCAGCAGATGGTAATTTAGAAATGAGAGAGTAAAGAATTGCTCTCTCTCACTCATAAATGTATTATGTAATTTTAATGTTAATACTGTCCCCGTATACGTTCAACTTAATAAATATTTTGTCTAAATGATTGGGTCATTTAGATAAAATCTATCAAGGCTAACTCCCATAATTTTGGGAGATTAACTTAAACTCATAAAAAAGAAAAAGATAGAATCCCTAGCAATCTGAAGCAAATCATTAATTTTATTTACATGAGAACAGAAGCATGAAACTGATTTTGACAATTTTCTTTCAAACTAAATACTGGATTTATATCCATGGATGTTCCTTCATTGTGTGCTTATCTTGGATGTGTAAAAAGAATAAATTAAAATTATTCACCAGATGAAATTAAACTACATGAAAGACTAGTGAAGAATATTGAAGAAATATATTTTTTTCCATCAAGAATCAGGGGGGGGGGGGAAATTTTAAAGATTTGATAAATATTTCTGAGTTATACATTTAACATCAGGTACTAAAGTTTGAACACGCTCCCATAATTTTTCCTGCCTCTGGCCGGCCTTGACTGTTACCATATAAAGGCTTTTTTTTTTTTTTTTTTTTTTTTTTTTTTTGGGGGGGGGGGGGGGGTTACATGTTTATACTTTAATTATGTGTACTATCTAATTCTATATTGCGATTACTTTTATTTTTATTATTTATTTTTTTTATATTAATAATGGATTTAAAACTAGGAGATATTCCACCTATTTTAAATGTTTTATAAATCAGGACCACAAAAGCCATTAAATCCTTAAATACATTATTCGGTTACACAGATTTTGATCATAACTGAATTAAAAGAGAAAACAGTACTAAAAGGAAAAGATAGAAAGGGAAATAGCTTTGCCATATTCATTAGAGATTTGCCTTGTTAATTGAAAAAATAAATAATAAGAACACCCATAATCTATGATTTAGTCATAAGATAGCAAGTTTTATTAATACAAAGAATCATACAAGAAATCTATTCATATTATATAACAATGGAAAAAAAATAAATCCAGTGTGCAACAATCATGTGATTTCCTAACCCACTACAACACATATTACAAACTGTTTTGGAAAATGATGTGATAGTGCATAAGACGTAAAATTCACCTAACTAATCATATGTCTATCAATTTTCTTTTAGTACTAATACATATGTTATAAGAGATACTTAAAAACGAAGTTATATAGTGAGTTAGAAAATCAATAGAAATGTTTGTGAAACCCATTTCTGAGATTTAAAACTGACCTACCTAATCAAGAAGCTTATCAATTTTCTTGTACTAATGAAATAATGCATATAAAAGGACATCAAAAAGGGAGTTTATGTAGAAAATTTTAAGAAAAATCATTAGAGCCATTTTTGAGATACTGGTCCCACTTCTGATTTCCACCAAAATTTTTCAAACTTATCTTTACATCCAAACCTAACTAATACATATGATTGGCATCTAAAATAGAGTTAATATGGAAAGTAGAAGAAAATCTATACAGCCATTTTTCAAGACACTCATTTTCGAAACCTAAAATTCATTTACCACATCAGGACTCCTTTCTTGCAGTAACCAACTAATACACATGAAATAACATTTAAAAGGGGTTTATGTATCAAATTTGAAGAAAATCATCAGAGCGGTTTTTGAGATATGGATTTAAATTAAAATATGGAGCCATTTTCAGCTATTCATGTTTCACATCCAATATTCTAAAATTTCTGAAAAAAAAAAAAAAAAATTGGAAACTCATGTGCACAATATCTTAAATATAAGAATTCATTTTTCTATCTTTTTTTCATTTTGGAGATTTGATAATCAGAACACCCCCCCCCCTCCCAACACACACATACATTAGGGATGAAAGTTTCTGCCTTTTTTAACAAAAAGGAAATACTGCATTTGCACCAGAATAAGCTTCTCACTTAAATACATTTATATTGACACACAAATAATGTGTTACAATAATGCACTTAAATGAGAAGTTTATACCAGTGTAAATTCAAAATTTTGTTTACGTTAAAAAAGGCAGAAACTTTCATCACTGACACATATACGTGTACACACACTGTCCAATGTCCAAAACACTCATTTTTAGACACTGGAAGCTTTAAAACATTTATATCAAGTGAATGCTCATCAAAAAATTTCACTGAATACAATATTTTTTTTTTACCAATAACAGTTGGTTAAGGGAAGTAAATCTATCTATTTATAAATATTGTTGTCAGAAAATAGAGAATAAAATTACTTTAAATTGCAAAAAAATATGAAATCTTTCTGGGTAACTGGTTTAAAATACAGTACAGTGATCCCTTAAGAGTTCTGTGCAATGGAAACCTTGTGAAAGACTATCTTCTTGTGGAAAAAAGTTCTATAAAATTTTATTTAGAATGACAGAACATTTAATAAACAAAGAATGTTTTTTTTAACAAGAAATACATAAGTAACTTGCATTTACATATTAAACACACAAAAACAAAGTAAATTTTATAAGTGACATTCAATAAGCAAAAATTTCATAATTTTAGAAATTAATAAACTTAAAAATGTAGAAAATAAGGCACATCCAATTTGTCTTCTGAAATAGCAAAGTGGTGCATTTGGGTTAGTGTGCTTGGAACACACTTTATTCTCTAAAATAACAGGTAAAATACAACACCCTTTTACAGCTACTTTTAAGTGAATAGGATGAAGGGATTTCTTGCACCACTCACTTCGAATAACTAAAGCTACAAAGATTGGTCTATTGTAACAGATTTTGCAACAGACTGACACTTCTGACCTGTTACCTCTTTTGTAAATAGGCGCCTTAAAATTGTAACATAGATACTACTTCATACAGTGAAAAAAATTTCTCTGTTTATTATTCATTCAGAAAAAGTGACTGGGTGAAAAAGTAAAAAATCACAAATAATTGGGGGACACACTCATGAATGTTAAGTTTTACAACATTTCCCTGTTCACGAATAAAATCAAAATTAAGGAATTACTCTACTTTCTTAAAAATAATAAATTATAACATATTAAATATAAAAAGACCTAGCTTTACTTCGTGGTCGTTTAAGATCTTTCGGTACCGGGCACCCGGTCCTCATCAGAAACGTTGCTTCTGTGGTGGAAAACTTGAGACTGTTGACTCCTCTGCTGATTTCTCATCAGGTGGCTCCAAGCTCTATTTGGGGCTACTGCGCTGCTATCGTTGCATACGTCGCTATTGGTTAATATTTCAATTGACTCGCGGTACATGGCATAGTTGTAATTATCGTAATCTGCTAATTTTACGGTTTTATCAAAGTTTATTTTAATATTGTTTTTACTATATGTTTTGGCTAACGCGGTATTATATTTTCCGGTTTTAATGTCGTTTTCATGTTCTTTGATCCTAGTTTTTATTTTTCTTTTAGTGACACCAACATATGAGCCTTGTTTATTGTTTTCATCTATGAATGGAATTTTATAAATGCCGGCGGTTTCAAGAGGGGGGGTGGGGTTTTTATCGCTTCGGATTAGCTGAAAAATATTTTTGTTGGGTTTGATGGGGATATTAATGCCATATTTGTTAGCTGTATTTTTAATTTTGTTAGCGGCTCCGCGATCGTACGGGATGGATGGGGTAAATTTAATGGGTGCTTTTTGGTGGCTGGGTATTTGGTCGAGGTTTTTGAATCTATTTTTAATTAATTTGTTAACTATTTTATCAGGATATCCGGCTTTTCTTGTGAAATTTTTAATGATGTTAAGTTCTTCTTCGAGATCGTCTGGTTCATTACATATTAAAATGGCACGGTTGATGTATGATTGGATAGCATTTGTTTTATAGCGAAATGGTGTTTTACTTTTAAAGTGGATAATTTCGTTACTATTAGTGGGTTTTCTATACACAGTGGTTCTAAAATTATTTTTATTGTGGGTAATTTTAACATCCAGGAAATTTAATTGTGAATTGTTCTCTTCTTCGTAGGTGAATTGTATATTTTGATCATGGCTATTGATACAATTGAGAAGTTTATTAATGTCAGTGTTTTTCTCGACGATGGCGAATACGTCGTCGACGTAACGATACCAGTATTTAATTTGATTTTTTAGATTTTCTATGATTTGATTTTCTAGTTTTCTCAGTTTGAATTCAGCGACGAAGCCTGAGATAGGCGACCCCATGGGCATGCCTTTGGTCTGTTTGTAAATCTTTTCGTTGAAGGTAAAATAATTTTCTTTAAGAAGGAAATTGGTAGTAGCGTTTAAAGTTCGGGCTATTTCTGGATCAGTGTAAGTTTCGTTGATAGTTTCGTTAACTATTTCGCAAGCTTCATTTATATCAATAGAGGGATAAAGATTTATAACGTCAAAACTAATTAAATGATAATTTTCTTTATTTTCGATTTCTCTAAGTACTACTTAGAGAAATCGAAAATAAAGAAAATTATCATTTAATTAGTTTTGACGTTATAAATCTTTATCCCTCTATTGATATAAATGAAGCTTGCGAAATAGTTAACGAAACTATCAACGAAACTTACACTGATCCAGAAATAGCCCGAACTTTAAACGCTACTACCAATTTCCTTCTTAAAGAAAATTATTTTACCTTCAACGAAAAGATTTACAAACAGACCAAAGGCATGCCCATGGGGTCGCCTATCTCAGGCTTCGTCGCTGAATTCAAACTGAGAAAACTAGAAAATCAAATCATAGAAAATCTAAAAAATCAAATTAAATACTGGTATCGTTACGTCGACGACGTATTCGCCATCGTCGAGAAAAACACTGACATTAATAAACTTCTCAATTGTATCAATAGCCATGATCAAAATATACAATTCACCTACGAAGAAGAGAACAATTCACAATTAAATTTCCTGGATGTTAAAATTACCCACAATAAAAATAATTTTAGAACCACTGTGTATAGAAAACCCACTAATAGTAACGAAATTATCCACTTTAAAAGTAAAACACCATTTCGCTATAAAACAAATGCTATCCAATCATACATCAACCGTGCCATTTTAATATGTAATGAACCAGACGATCTCGAAGAAGAACTTAACATCATTAAAAATTTCACAAGAAAAGCCGGATATCCTGATAAAATAGTTAACAAATTAATTAAAAATAGATTCAAAAACCTCGACCAAATACCCAGCCACCAAAAAGCACCCATTAAATTTACCCCATCCATCCCGTACGATCGCGGAGCCGCTAACAAAATTAAAAATACAGCTAACAAATATGGCATTAATATCCCCATCAAACCCAACAAAAATATTTTTCAGCTAATCCGAAGCGATAAAAACCCCACCCCCCCTCTTGAAACCGCCGGCATTTATAAAATTCCATTCATAGATGAAAACAATAAACAAGGCTCATATGTTGGTGTCACTAAAATAAAAATAAAAACTAGGATCAAAGAACATGAAAACGACATTAAAACCGGAAAATATAATACCGCGTTAGCCAAAACATATAGTAAAAACAATATTAAAATAAACTTTGATAAAACCGTAAAATTAGCAGATTACGATAATTACAACTATGCCATGTACCGCGAGTCAATTGAAATATTAACCAATAGCGACGTATGCAACGATAGCAGCGCAGTAGCCCCAAATAGAGCTTGGAGCCACCTGATGAGAAATCAGCAGAGGAGTCAACAGTCTCAAGTTTTCCACCACAGAAGCAACGTTTCTGATGAGGACCGGGTGCCCGGTACCGAAAGATCTTAAACGACCACGAAGTAAAGCTAGGTCTTTTTATATTTAATATGTTATATTAATATACTTCGTTTTTTATTTTAATTAAATAATAAATTATATTTAAAAAGCTTTCTTAATATGGAAAAAAAAAAAAAAAAAGATTAATTTTTTCTCCACTAGTGCAATTTTTTTTATAGGGTGCAACAAAGGCTGCCTGTGTCAACAATATTTAAGATTTATTTCAGATGCTTACCTCAACAAGAATAAGAGAAGATCTTTCCTCATAAATTTTGAAAAGAGCATTCCAATTATTAAAAACAACTTCTCCACTTAATATTCGTCTAACAGCATTGGAAAACACCACATATAAAAGCAGCTTACCACATATAAAAGATGCTTACCTCAACAAGAATAAGAGAAGATCTTTCTTCATAAATTTTGAAAAGAGCATTCCAGTTATTAAAAACAACTTCTCCACTTAATGTTCGTCTAACAGCATTGGAAAACACCACATATAAAAGCAACTCAGTTTTTCTGAAACATATAAAAATACAATTATTGACAATAGTATATAAGTGAATCAAAAGTTTAAAGAAAGGAACAAGCAACAAAAATCGATAACTGAGTTTTTATTTTATTTATTTACTTTGCTTCAACATACATGATAGACTAAAGAAGGTAAACCACTTGTTTAATGTAAAAACAGGCATCAGAAATCATTTGCAAAAAGCACTGTCTGCAAAAGCCACGCAGTGTTCAACAGACACAAGTTACAACTTTAGGGTACCAATAAACATTAAAATTTTAAGATGTCTGGATTTTGGACAGCTGACCGTCCTTTTATAACATTCTCAACTTAGCCAACTGATCAACAGTTTCATGGTTCGTACACATTTATGATAAAGAAAAGTAAGGAGTTTTTAAGGAGTTTTTAAGGACCTCTAGAAGATTTTTTAAGGACTACGTAAAATAATAATTTATACATTATGTATTATATATATATAATTCCCCCCCCCCCCCCCCCCCCCCGCAAATGTACCTATATATATATATATATAGAGAGAGAGAGAGAGAGAGAGAGAAGGAAAGGAGCACTGTTAACTAACATTACAGTCTAACACAACATAAAATAAAATTACATATGTTCAAATACAAATTCAAAAAGGAAAATTGAGAAACAATCTTTTTTAATTTATAAAATAATAATAATAATAATTTTTTCAGTTACTCACCAGATGATTCTGGAATGTTGTTTAATTCAGTAAAGTTAAAAACATATCTAATTTTTTATGTATAATTCAAATGTTAAAGGGAAAAAAAAAAGAATAGTTGATGAAGTTGAAACTAGTGGAACATAAGGCATGCAGGACAGCACAAAAACAATTGAAAGTAAAAAGGAAAATGATATTTTTTATATGCATCAACTTTTTTCCTGCTTAAATGTCCCTCCCCCTTCTCATCCTCACCACAGATGTTGCCATCTCGATGGCATAAACTGCGAATTTTCGATTGCCTCCCCAAACAAATCTTGAATCCATACAAAAATTGCAGCATTAAAAAAAAAAAAAAAAAAAAAAAGAAATGGTTTGATGTGATTTTCTTCTATATATCATATAAAATTCATGCAATACCAAATTATTTATTAAATTATTATTCGCTAAAATTATTTTCCCATCATGAATGCAGACGACTTTTCCTGACAAATGCAGACGATTTTAAAATATAACATCAAACATCAAATGCCGAAAGCACATAGTCTCTTCTGTACCAACATCAGAAAAAAAGCATTTTTTTTCTGTTTTTCTTTTTTCCATTAAAAATGAAAAATTGATAACTTTGTTTTAAAATTTCACAAATCCATGGCTCAATCAAAATCAATTTTTGCCAAATAAAAATCAATTTTTGCCAATCAATCAATGCCAAAATCAATTTTTCTGTAGTGCGGCTTTTTTTTTTTTTTTTTTTTTTTTTTGTCACTTAGTGCATTTAATCTGGAAGCCTATCATTTTTCCTAAAGTAATGCCAGGTATTAATGAAAAAAGGACACCTAAAATTAATTTTTTTTTTTTTTAAGATTTGTTTTTAAGACACCGTTGTTGTAATCCCATTTCCAGTTTTTCTGCAAAATTTTATTCATCTCTTTATCATCTTTATCAAATTCATCTCTTTATCAGAAATACACAGTTACATATGAAAGAATCTCTAAAAGAATGTTAATATGGCGAATTTGAAGAAAATCCGTAGAACTGTTTATTATGAAACCACTTACAAGATGTAAAACTGACCAATTTATTGAAGATGTCTGTCAATTTTTCTGAAGTAACCAACGGACATATTTTTTATTTTTATTTTTTAATCCGGCAACTGACGTTTTCCGACCATGCCTGTTAATCAAGGTTTTACTGTATTTATAAATCAGGTGAAAACTTGATTTCGAAAATTTTAACCGAATACATTATTTCCATTACTTACGATAGTTGCATAGTAGAAGTGAAAATCTAGATAGTTCAGCGCATTGAAATTCCAGCTATACTCTAAGTCAATAGAAATACTAAAGTATGAGACCAATATCTTGGTTTAATTACCAATCAAAAAGTTTTCTAAATAATTTTGGCCCCACTAGAGACTTGTGGGATTGGTTTGAGACTGATTTATATACCTAAAGTTTATATTTTTAATGACCTCATATTTGTATTTAAAGCATAAACGTACTTTTTAAAAATAATTCTTAACATGTGCGTTTATCTTTTTTTAAAGAAAATATCTCTCTAAATAGAGGATCAACTTATACACGAGTATTTACGGTAATATTACTAGGCGAAATTACTTCAAGAACTCAACGTGGTTTTGGGGTTAAGGACGATAATAAACTCATGAACCTAAGCTTGGGTAAAATGCCTTATGTTTAGGTCTTTCTAAAGGATCCTAGCCCGTATTTCTAAGAGTTTCAGAAGAGGGGGAAAAAACGCTGAAAACCTTAAATGACACAGGGCCGACGAGCATAACCTAGATACAAACCCATCACCTCCCATCCACCAGCTTTAAGAACAGAATGTCTCTGTCACGAACCGGGATCAAGTGTTATTACATTTGAGTGCGTTTTTTAACATAAATCTAACAAGTGTTTATACATTATTATGTTTGTGATCAGCCCAGAGTGTCAAGAAATTAATTTGTTTTGACTGATCTAACATCTATGATGAGAAATGGGTCTTCTCCCTTTTTTTTCCCAGATATTATGACAAGGTACATGATATCATTATTAAGAAGGGGACACTCAGTGCTATTCTGGACATCTGTGATAATTACAGAATGAAAAGAGTTCTATAAAATATCAGATTGTATTTCTCAGTGGCAGATCAAATGTGCACACCACTGAAAGTAAATAAACTGAGAGAGAGAAAGAGAGTGGCTGATCATCTGCTTGTTGTTTAGAAAGGAAGGGACAGATCAATTCTTTGCCATTTAAAAAGGGAGATAGAAAACGGATATCAAGATTTTCGGGCTGCATGAGATTTCCGGTTAGTTAAATACCGAGGAGCAGAGGTTTTAGTCTATTTTAAAAAGTTAATTATAAATAAAACAAGTAGTAGAAATCATTTATATATTTAAATAGCTTAACTGCAAAAATTCCCCTTTTTTTTTTTTTTTTTTTTTTTTTCCCCCCCGAAATAATATATAATGAAAATTGAAAAGCACCTAGTCAGATATATGCTTTTTCTTTCCTCATCATATATTATTTGTTTAGTCCTCAAGTAAATAAAAAAGATTATTCCTTTTTACATTTTTTTACCAAATCATTTTCCTTGTAGAACGTCTTTTTAGTAGTGCATGAAAAGCAGACGATTTTTATGTTTTTTCAACTTTGTTGCTAAGCTGTTACGTGTTTCAGATTTATTATCGTTCCAAATATAAAATAGTCAGTTCAAAAAACGAATTTCTTTTTTTTTTTTTTTTAAGTTTTAAATACTATAAGAGAAAAATAAGTACTTTTTAAGGTACAAGTGTAAAAAGTAAGGAGTTTTTAAGGACCTAAAAACAGATTAAAAAGTAAAGAGTTTTTAAGGACTTCCTAGATTTTTTAAGGACTTTTTAAGCACCTGTACGAACCATGAGTTTTGTCTGGTACATTTTCAACTGATTGTTAAATTTTCCTAATTGCCACCAACATACCATGGACTGTTATCTTTCTATTATTGCCCCTTTTCATGTTAAAAAACTGGAATTGACTTTCCCAAGAAAAGTGTGCACTAAGGAAAAAATATGTTCATCTTAACAAATAAATCTACAGAGAAAATAATTTAAAATGAAGCATAATTACTAAATTAAAATAAAACTTTGAACACCTTGCTTCATATGGACCTTAGGTGCAGTACTTTCCTTAAGGGGGAGGGGGGGGGGGGCTCCCTCTTCAGCACCAAAGAAAGCAATGTTTATTACATACATGCAATTTCTAAAAATCTTAAAAGGGGTTTTTGATTTTGTATGCATGTCTGTCAACATTGAAGGATCAAAATAAGGGAGATTCTACATGTGGAATTTTTAGGCCTAGACAACATCAACAGGTTTTCGGATATGAGCCAGTTTTTGAGAGTTTAATCCATGGCTTAATTTGTTAAAAATCTATATGCATAAAGTTATTTATTGAGACACAAGATAATTTACTTTTTAGTAGAAAGTGAAAATCTTGTATAAAAAGTACAAGATTTGTTGAAGTTTTTGATATATTATATGCTCAGAAAATGTATGAAGATAAGGGAGAGTGGAAGATAGTCTTAAAATGGAGGAGACTTCCTTGAAATAAGAGAGAATTGGCAATAGAACATGCGGTTCTAATAGATGTAAAACTTGCCCTATGGCCTCTCACACACAATTGAATAATAATCACTCTTTGGTTCCATTTTGTCAGGCATACAATGTTATTTATAAAATCAATTGTGGTCATTGTAAACTTAGTTATATTGGTGAAACTTCAACTCCTCTTCATCTACGCATTAATCAGCATCGATCAGATTCTAAAAACCTTTCAGCTGCATCTTCTAAGTCAACTATAGAATTACAACACTTTAAATCACATAATTTTAATTCATGTACCATAGAGATTGTAAAAATTCAGAAAAATAAAAGTGAGCGTCTATTTCTTGAATCAAAATTTATGCAATACTATAATACAATTTATCCATATGGCCTAAATTCCGAATACTTTAGTAAAACTATTAAAGCATTTTCTAACATCAACCCTCTACATGATTATTCGACTATTTATGCACAACTTAATCACAAAATTAACAATAAAACTTCTAGAACTAAACGAGGTAGTAAAAAAACAGATTTAATCTTTTCTAAAAGTGCCATTATTAAACTCATTTCAGATCTACAGACTAATTACTTATCTAACTATAACTGGTTCATTATTCGAAAATTTATTTTTGCAATTAAAAAGAAATACTTAGTAAACTTTCTGAATGTCTTTCAAAGCCAATCCTATAATAAACATTTTTCAGACATTTTTTATGATATTATAATGTACAAAATCAAACAATTTAATTTAAAACTTAATAAAAAGCCCAACAAATTTAAAACAAATACTCAATTAATTGTGAATTTTACAAATCAAATATTGAACAGTATTAACATTACGTCTATCATTAATGACAAAGAATGTTTGTTTCCGATTAAAGATTTAAATCTATCTCGTACCTTCAAATATCCTCTTCCTCTTGGCAGAAAGATATTCAATTATAATTCTGTATCTAAGTCTACCTCTTTTACTAACACTGTAACCTGTAAATGCAATGATCCTTCTTTCTCAAAATTTATTGACAGAGACCATGGACACATTATCACGGGTAATCTCAATATTATTGATAATTATCAATTAAAAAAATTCATGAAATTTGGCACCAAATTTAGACTTCCAGTTAAAACTAGCATTCCACAAATCTTTCAACAGTTTTCTTATGACCTAGATTTATTTATTTATAAAATATCTATTACTCATAATAAACCTATTGCCTACTTCACTCAATGGAAAGTTTTAGTGTTACAAAAAATCAAAAATGCATTATTTATCAATTCTTCAAATCTGGTGTTATTTAAAAAATCTGTACTTCTTAACTCAATCAAATCACTACAGGATGACTTTGTGATCACTTATGTTGACAAATCACCTAATAATTATGCCATTATTTGTAAATCCTACTATCTCTCTATTTTAAACTCATCAATCAATAATAGTAACATCTTCAGTTTAACTAATAATAACCTTATTATTAATAACCGAAAAATACATAATTACTATAAACTACTTCAACTTCCCTTCAATAACTTTAATTATCCTTATATAGTTCTCATACCTAAGTTTCACAAATCTCCAATTAAATTTCGCACTGTCACTGTTGGGTGTAACACTTATAACAACAATGCTAATAAAGCTCTACTGGATATTCTAAAACAAATTTACAAATGTACTTGCAAAGTTGATAATTTACACTGTCTTAAAAATAGCTTTCAATTAATTCATTACATAAAATCGCTCGATTCAATAGACAATATTATGACTTTTGACTTTCAAGATCTTTTCAATAATATTGAGTTATCAGATCTTAGTAATATCATTTACAGTCTTTTTCAAGAATATAAAGCTCAAATTAATCTTCCTTACAATTTTAAAGCAGAAAAATTTAAAACTCTTCTTAACTTTGTTATCCATAATAATTATATCTTCCACAACAACGCTATCTATTTGCAACAATTAGGCATCCCACAAGGAGGTTGTAGCTCCAGTATTTTGGCAGATCTCTATCTTTATTATTATGAAAAGCAAATTTGCAATGATGATGTTCGATTTTATCGTTACATCGATGATATTATTGTATTTTATCTCAACAAGAACTCACAAAATGGCTTTTCCTTCAATTATCCACCTAATTTAAAGCTAACTCAAAATACTCTGACTAATCAATCAATTAACTTTTTAGATCTAAAAATAATCATCGATGGTAATAAACTTTACACAGATATCTATGACAAACGGCAAGATTTTTGTTTTAATGTCAACTTATTTACACATTTTAATTCATGTCTGCATCTTTCGGTATTTAGAAACATCATCATTAACCATTTATTTCGAATTAATAATTTATGCTCTGCAAAGTTTAAAAACAAGAATATTAATAAACTGATCACAGCCACTGCTAAAATGGGTTTTCCTAAAAACTTTGTATTTTCTATTTTATATCCTTAACCATGTCTCTGTTAGTACAAAAAAAAAAAAAAAAAAAAAAAGCTGTGTACACTCTTGTGTATATCAACAACAAAAAAAAAAAAATTATAAAATAATAAAAGACAATAAAAAAGGTGGCGGTTGGGTGGGCAGATGTTTGATTACGGAGGTGGGGTGGTGTTGTAAGGCTGGATGGTTGGGTGGGTTTGTGAAATTAAATTAAAAAAAAAAAAAAAAAAAAGTAGAAGGCTTGTTGCATTTGCTTTGTATTACTATGCAAACTTTCATTTTCCAATAAAATTTCAGATTTTTCCTTTTTGAGTTGTCAACTATATTTAATGTTCTAATTATACTGTTAAACACAATGTGATCAATCGGTGAATTTCATTGTGGCTTCATTGTTGTTCATCTGCTTTGAAATTTTGCATTTTTAAATCCATATGGTTCCTGTTCTGGTTGTGGCAGGCTGGGGGAGTGTTGCCGGCGTAAAACTAGTGTAACCCCACAGGCAAGTCACAAGTCTTGCCGCCTGCCTCCTTCTTCCTATCTTGTGTTTCTTGGGTTGTTTTTTCATTAATTTTGATAAGTTTATGGTTTTAAGTTAAGATTTGTTGTTTTACTTTATTGATTCGTTTGTTTTTGCAGACTGTTAATTAATAGATCTGGTTTCTTTACATTAATGTATTTCATCCACTGATGATTTTTTTTTTTTTTTTTTTTTTTTATCTTATTGGTCATTGGTGTTTCAGTGACCTTGTATCTGTTGCTTGGCTTCTAATATGCTTAATAGATCATCTTTATTATATATATATATATATATATATATATATATATATATAATAATGAAAAATCTAATAAATCTATCTTAATGGGGTCATTTTTAAAGGATTCACTAAATTAATTAAAATTAATTTTGGTATTTTCAGGCATGAGAGTGCAGAAAATTAAAGAAACACGCATGTTCATAAAATTAATTTCAAATGAAAAATAATGTGCACGGGGAAAACTAATACAAATATGTTCATAAAATTTATTTCAAAAGAAAAATAATGCGCATAGGTAAAAACTATGCAAAATATTTTAAAAGTGACAAATTAAACTAAAAGAATAATGCACATGAACACAATAAAACATGTGTGTAAAAAAAAAAAAAAAAAAAAACATTAGCTAGCAACCAACATTTAATCATTGATTGGTGATGGAAAATGGGAAAGGGGGGGGGGGGGGTAAAAAGTAGTTCATGAGTGAGAAATATTAAACACAATTAGACTTCTTTATGGGTTCTAGAATATCACAAAGTAAGTTTAAAATTAATATTGATACTTTTATTGTGGATGGATAAATATTCAAAAACAAAAGGTTTCCCACAGAATGTTTGATCGGTGATAGTTAGAGATGAAAAAAAAGGGGGGGAGGGAGCAGGACAAAAAAAATTACATGAGTGAGAATGTTCTGTTTTTTTATCAGTTATAGAATCTGATAAAGCATGTTTAAAATGAATATTGACATTTATATTTTGGATGGAGAAAGATTGAGAATCTAGTCTTTCATGGAGCGTTTGAACACTGATCGTTATTAGAGTTTGATTAAAAAAAAAAAAATGAGGAATTAACGAAAATCGCATAAAAGTGGAAAATCGCGGAAAAATCTCATGCCTGTATTTTAGACTAATAAAAACAGCAAAATTATATTTTTTTATGCAGGTTATCTGAATTTATTTCATTGTAATCAGTCATTCAAGAGGAATAAAAATTAAAATAATCAAAATCCAAAAATCAGTATAAATAAAGATCACTTTGACTTAGTGTTTGGGACTCAAAATATAATTTATAATGATTTTGAAGAAACATAAATATTCATTATAAGTACAGAGAAAAGTAAAACTAACAATCTTAAAGTATAAACATTAGTGAAGTATAATTTTTATATTTTCTAAAAATAAATTTATTTATTTATTATTAACATTGCAATGTTTTATAAATATTTTTTTAAAGTATTGAATTATTTAAGAATTGTCTATAAGACATTCAATTTTTTAAGACACAGTAAAACACAATATAAAGAAAGCAGTGCCATATTTACATCTTGTTATAGAAATATTTACATTTGCTAAAAAAAAAAAAAAAAGTAAACTACAACATCAATAATAACTATAGTTTAACAGTTCAAAACAAAATTATATTTGAATTTATGAAAAAAAAATACTTTTCATGTTCTTCTAATATATTCAGTTCAACAGAGTCTCTTAGAGCCAGAGGAAGTTCCTTTTTCAAATTATCATTCTTCAATATATCCGCAGTTTTCTAAATAAAATAAATTATGTATAATTTGATTATGTATAATTTGTCACATTATAAAATAGAATTAATAAATTTTAAAATCAAAATACTAAAATTAAGGCATCAAAAAATAAATAAATAAATAAAAAACTGAATATTATCTGAATTCAAATTCAAACTGTTTTTCAATTATGTACTACAGAAAGTGCTTTTTCTTTTCCTTGTAAAAAAGAATCTTTGCCATAAAAAAAAAAAAAAGAAAAGAAAAAATATATTATTTAGCATAATTTATTTTTAATATCTATTTCATATACCAAGTTTAGTTCTTTATACATCATAGAAACTAAGATACAAAGCCTTTCTCTAAAAGGAAAATATTGCAGCAGCCATCTGTCAGGCAACATGTACTTAAATTGAATCAGCATAATTTTGCCCAACAACTATCTCACATACCACACTTAGTGCAGTTATATATCACAGAAGCTTAGATATTGCCTTCGCATAAGTGAAAAATATTGGAGAATAGCACAGCAGTGCATATTTTGGCCAATATGTGCCCAAATTGAATCAACATTGTGTTTAATCATAGCTCATAGTCAATACATTTTAAATTTCGTGCACTTGTACATCATAGAAGGCGAGATATAGCCTTCTCATAAAACAGGGAAATAGCAGCATAACACTACATGTTGGATAATATATTCTGAAATCAAATCAGGACCAATTTAAGACAAGGTCCAACCAAATATGTAATTTTACTAGATACCGATAATTGGTTCATGAGCATCCACAAAAAATCAGTGACACATGGACAAACATTTTTTTTTTAAGTGGACAAATCATGTTTAGAACATCTGAAAACATGTTCATCAAAAACTAGAGTTAAAAAATGTTCACGAATTCTTTACTTCTTTTTGGTGTTTATAGCAGAAAGTTAAAAAAAAAAGAGAGAGAGAGAAATAAAGAAAGAGAGAAATATTCTTACATTATGTCCTTCTTTGACGGATATCTGCAAACTTTCTCTGAGAGGAGTGGAGGAATCAGAAGTTTGATAACCTAATATGTGGGCACAAGCATCATAAAATCCTTTCAGTTTTGTAACATCCAACTGGCAGATAACAGGCTCTTTAATCTATAATATAAAAATGTCGTGCAATTTAAACAATGTGCACAAATTAGCATATGTTTCTACAAAAAAGTTTTTTTTTTTTAATGATTTAAATACTTACTTTTGAATGTAATTCAGATGCCCGAATGAAATGTCCACTAGCTTTTGCATACTTTTCATTAAAAAAATAAAAGCGGCCCAAGTCATAGGAGATCTAAAATGAGTATGAGTTAAAATGTCATCATAAAATTTGGAAGAAAATGAAATTATTGAATAACTTGACAAAATATTTATTTTATAGAAAATAAATAAATAATAAAATAAATAGTAATACAAAATTTAATGCTTTAACAGGAATACAATTTAAAGAGAAAACTAATGCGATAAAAATAATAAACAGGGTTTAATATGAGCTTATTTTAAAAAGCCCAATTTTTTTTTTTTTTTAAGAAGGGGAAGGACAAGGCATGATTAAAAATGCTTACATTTTAAACCAGTAAAATACATGTAAAATTTTTGTGAAATATATATATATATATATATCAGCAGCAGCAGCATTTACCAATCCACTGCAGGATGAAAGCTTCTCCTAAGTGATTCCAATTTGTCCCCTTTTCTGCAATTCTTCTCCATTGTGCTCTTCTAAACTTCACAATTTCACCTCTCCAGTGGCACTGTGGTCTCTTCCTCTGTCTTTTCTTGTCTCTCAGTATCCAAAATAGGATTTTGGTGGTCCATCTATCATTATTTCTTCTAGCAAGATGCCCAGCCCAGCTCCATTTTAACTTCTTAACTCTAGAAATAACATCACTAACTTTGGTTTGCTCCATAATCCAAGTGTTTTGCTTTCTGCCTCTTCAGGGGAATCCTAACATGCATCTCTCCATGCTCCTCTGGGTTGTTTGAAGTTTTTATATAGTTTTACACGTTCATGTCTAAGTTTCTGAAGCATAAGTTTAAGCATGCAAAATACACTGATCGAAAACTTTTCATTTCAAACAAATTGGGAGGTTGTTTTTGAATACAGATTTATTTCTTCCAAATGCTCTCCATGCAAGTTTAACTCAGTTGTTAATTTCTTTCATGATGTTCCCATTCATCTTAAGGACTTGTCCCGGATAAGTATAACTGCAAACCATTTCTAATTCCTTTATATCAACAGTGATCTTCAGTGGAGAAACAAAAGGAATTTGACAATTTTTTGTCTTACTGAGATTCAATTACCTTAAATTTTCTGTGCTAAAAGAACTTTCACTCTGATTCTGTTCATCAGCCATATAACCGTTCTTGCAATTGCCTGCTTTTCTTTTTGTATTTTCTTTTAACAAGCTGTGCCATCTTTCATCAATTTGAGAAGGATCCATATCGTTGCAGGCTAGCTTGTTGACTAAAATTTCAATAGCTTTGCATTTAGGAGCATAGTAAAAATTCTTGTAGCTTGATATTTTCTTTGAATTTTCAAAAAAATTATTTTCTGTATTTTTTTTTTTTTTTTTTTTTTTTTTTTTTTTAGTTTATTAGCAAAGTACAGCCCTGGAAAAAATATTAAGGCCAAGCGCAAAACTTAATTTATTTCACAACCGCTGACATGAGTTTTATGCAAATTTAAGTATAACACAAGAAAAGGTAATTTTAATTATATCTATAAAAATTTTGCAAAAAATTAAATTATTTCTTATTTTAAAATTTATTTTCTTTTTCCATATATGTAAAAAGTTGGAAGAATATTAAGATATTATTTAAAAAACAGCTAATAGCCATATTTTCAGTTAATTTAATCATTTTTGAAATTATAAAATTTAAAGAACTTTAAAGTCTGGGGGAAAAAAACCTCAGAATATTTACAAAGACATATTGAAATTTTATGCGTTTTCAAACACAATATAATGAATGGCAATTTTAAATAAATCTATTATAATATTTCAAAAATTAAAAATTCATTTTTTTCTTCAATACATGTAGAAAACTGGAAGAAATTATACACATAAGATAGTATTAAAAGAACTGCTAATAATACAAAAATTTGCCCTTTTTTTCAATTAACTGAATAATTTCAAGGTTATAGATTTAGAAAGTTTCTTCAAAGTGCCTTTTGGTATGCTTTTCCAGCTCTTTTCAATGGCCATTTTCAGCTCACCTACGGTGTTGTGAGTTTTCCCATTTCCATAAATATCACCAACCAGAATGCCTCATAAATTTTCTATTTTGTTCAGGTCAGGGCTTCTTGATGGCCAAGCACTTAGACATGATTAGCTTGAAGCATGGATTTTATGGAGCTTGTTGTGTGTATTGCTGCATTATTTTACTCCCAACAGAAAATTTATGGGGCATTCTGGTTGGTGATATTTATGAAAATGGGAAAACTTAGAACACCATAGGTGAGCTGGAAACGACCATTGAAAAGAGCTGGAAAAGCATACCAAAAGATACTTTGAAGAAACTTTCTAAATCTATGACCTCAAGAATGATTCATTTAATTGAAAAAAAGGGCAAATTTTTGTATTATTAGCAGTTCTTTTAATACTATCTTATGTATATCATTTCTTCTAGTTCTCTACATGTATTAACACGTTGAGCGCCACACAAATTCTTAAGGAAATCCCCGTCAAGGCATGCGTGCTACTTAAAAGCGAGTTATGTTTACTGTGTTCCAATAAAATCCATAAAATTTCTTTAATGATATAATCCTGTAATAAATAAATTTTCAGTGATTTCTCAAAACAACGTAATTTTTTTAGTTTTATAACATATTTTACACTGTCAGCCACCAATGGCTGACATAGCACTCAACATGTTAAAGAAAAATATGAATTGTAAAATAAAAAATAATTTTGATTTTTGAAATATTTTTATAGATTTATTCAAAACTGTCATTCATTACATTGTGTTTGAAAATGCATAAAATTTCAATATGTATACTGTAAAAGCACTTATTTTCGCGAGGCTTTAATTTTCGCGATTTTCGCGAGACCATCGTAATCGCGAAAATTTAAACCTCGCGAAATACTTTATTTATTTTTTTTTTTTTTCTTTGCAGCAGCAGCAGCAGCAGCAAATAATAATAAAAAAAACAGAAATTTTTCAATTATCAAAACTCATGCATTGACGGTCCGAATCCGAGAAAAGTGAAGGGGTGGGGTGATTACATTTTCGGTGCAAAAGGGTTCAGAAGTCCCTAGTTTGATAAACAGTGTGAGAAAAAAGGGATTATTAAGAAAATAAAATTGTTTGGGGTGGAATTAAGCCAAAGTGCGTTAAGCCAAAGCCAAAGTTGATGTATAAGCATCGTTGTAAACATAAATTGTTTTTAGAGCGATGGAAATTTCTTAAAATGCCTTATGCAAAAGGGGTTCTACATTTAGGTACTTTTCAACGTTATGATTTTTTAATTTTCGGCTCTGTTCATATGAAATTCGCGAAATTTTCAGCTCGCGAAATCACCGATATCTTCGTTTTCGCGAAAATTACGGCTCGCGAAAATAAGTGCTTTTACAGTATGTAAATATTTTGAAATTTTTTCCCCAAACTTTAAAGTTTTTAAAATTTTATAATCTCAAGAATGATTAAATTAACTGAAAATAAGGTAAGTTTCTGGATTATTAGCTGTTTTTTAAATAATATCTTATGTGGCCTTAATATTTTTTCCAGCTTTTTACACATATGAAAAAAGAAAATAAATTTTAAAATAAGAAATAATTTAATTTTTTTGCAAAATTTTTATAGATATAATTAAAGTTGCCTTTTCTCGTGTTATACTTAAATTTGCAAAAAACTCATTTCAGCGGTTGTGAAATAAATTAATTTTTTCGCTTGGCCTTAACATTTTTTACAGGGCTGTATTAGTTTTAACCCTACAAGGCTCAATTTTTTTTTTTAGTGCGCGACAAAAATATATAAGTTGTAATTAGTGATCATAAGATAGGGAAACTTATAAAAATAAAAATAAAACCAGATTTTACGAAAAAATCAACTTTTTAGCTTAACGTACCCTATGTGGAACATACATAAAAATATGATTTACGAATACGTTTACTATTGTAATATAAAAAAACAACTTACCTCTGCAAAATATACACTTCGTTATAACACACAGTATTTTTTTTTCAAATCAAAACAGTTCAATAACTATTCTTTTTGTATTTTTGAATTCAGACAAACGACTAATGTATCACTTTCATTCAAATTTCACACTGAGTGCACTATAACAAAAACACAAACAACATCTTTAGGTAAAGATTCGTATTACTACATTGCTAAATGTCAGTAGCTTCTATCAAGATGTCAAGAGATGTCGCTACTAATAGTTTTATAGCTATAGGAACGATTAAATTCGATGTTCCACATATGGAACTGGCTGTCTTGTAGGGTTAAATAGCAAACTATGAGAATTTTTACTATGTTTGAAATTCAAAGCTATTCAAATTTTAGCCAATAAGTTGAACTGCAATGATGTGGATCTGATCATTTTCAAATTGACGCCAGATGGCGCAACATGTTGAAAGAAATTCAAGAGATGCAAGCAATCGTAAAAACAATTACATGACTAATGAAGCTCCAGGTCAGGAATGAAAGCTTTCTTGGCAAAGAAGATTTAAAGCATTTGAATTAATTAATAAATGTCATACTTCTTTGTTTTGAAAACTTTAAATTGTTAATTATGGTTATCTATATAATTTTTTACAGTTTGGTGATGCTATTTCTTAACAAAATTTTAAATTGCATAGCTTGTATGTCCAAGTGTATATACAGTAGAATTTATATTTAACAAGAAGCTTCAAAATAGAAAAATGTTCATTAAATCTGAATTCAAACATAAAAAAAATTCTATAGATAATGAACACTTACATTAATTGTGTGATAATCTTTATTCAGAAGTGAAAATATACTAACCAAAATTGATCCTTTAACTTTATGAAACTTGGCTTTTTTTAAATTTTTTTGTTAAACTTTTAATATATTTTAATGTTTTATTATAGGTATTTTTCATTGATTTAATAAAAAGTTAAAAATTTTGTACTAACTCTGCAGCATAAACACGTGTTGCAAGTATAAATTCCATTCTGAGACTTACAAACTCTTATTTTTTTCCACTCCTGGGCTTTTACCATTTTCCTGACATTACCATCAGAAAAGAATATGTCTGATTTAAGACATTTTCATCAACATTATTTCACACATTTATTGTGCTGACTTTTGTACAAGGCATGCTTATTTATCCTGTGCAAGAGTTAAAGGGAAAATTCTAGGAAAACTGCATTTTTCATTACATATATATATATATATATATATTTCACCTTTTCTAATGCATTTATAACATTTACATTATACCAAACAAAATATTTCATTTTCCACGGTAAATCCGGAATCTTATTCAATGCATGCTCGGTATAAGTATATCCAATTGGATAAACATATTATGTAAACTTTGAAATTGTTTGATATATTTAAAAAACATGATGTCTCTTTAAAATTAAGTATAAAAATGTGTATTAAATGACATCAACTAAAATTACATCTTAGAAAGTTAAAATCAATTTAAAAATACAAACAAAAAGCAGATATTATAAAATTTTCTTAAAAAACTTTAGTTACTTTAATATAACTTTATCTTGAAAAAGTTCTGAGAAACTAACATTTTCAAGGTAAATTTATATTAAAAGAGTGGATATTTTAGGTTCAGTTTGAGCCCCATGTCAGTAGTTAAAATAAACTTAAAACAGAACAAGTGTTTATATGTTGAAGAATGATAGCTCAGATTATAGACGAATATTCCAGCAACACAGCACATGTTTTGTTAAGAGGCTCTAATTGAATCTTGGAATATTAATCCTCCAAGAAAATATAATGATGATAATCATAATTTGTCAATTAAATGGGAAGATTGCTGACATTTTTAAAATGTAGTATGTGATCAGTGTCCAAAAAATGTCACATTAGTTTAGATTTCAAGCCACTCACTTTTGAAATTTTTTAATAGATAATGGCATTGCTTAAAAATATGATGAAAATACAGTAGAAGATTTTTATAATATACACCTTGGGACTTTAGTTAGTACATTTTACAGAGTTTTAGATTATATAGATAATTTTACATTCTATAAAACATATCCATAATAAATATAATTAAGTATGCCTGTAATGAATCACTATAATAAAAAAAATCTTGACGATTTCAAAGTACAATTGTTTTCATTACAAAGATATATAATTTGATATTTAAAATTTGTCCAAATTATTATCTAACTAAATTAGTACAAAGTACATTAACATTATACTAAAAATTGATTTTTAAACCATTTGCTGTGATAATTTGTTACTGCACTTTTACTAATTTCGATAATAGATAAATGTTCTTGATTTGCCACACATTTGTCTGTTTTCATAAATTTTATAGTTTCCCCATAAGAAAATACACTCATTCCATTAAAATTTCAGTTTTTTCCTTTTTGAGTTGTCAACTATATTTAATGTTCTAATTATACTGTTAAACACAATGTGATCAATCGGTGAATTTCATTGTGGCTTCGTGGTTTCATTGTTGTTCATCTGCTTTGAAATTTGCATTTTTAAATCCATATGGTTCCTGTTCTGGTTGTGGCAGGCTGGGGGAGTGTTGCCGGCATAAAACTAGTGTAACCCCACAGGCAAGTCACAAGTCTTGCCGCCTGCCTCCTTCTTCCTATCTTGTGTTTCTTGGGTTGTTTTTTCATTAATTTTGATAAGTTTATGGTTTTAAGTTAAGATTTGTTGTTTTACTTTATTGATTCGTTTGTTTTGCAGGCTGTTAATTGGTGAATCTGGTTTCTTTGCATTGGTGTATTTCATCCACTGGTGATTTTTTTTTTTTTTTTTGTCTTGTTGTTCATTGGTGTTTCAGTGATCTTGTATCTGTTGCTTGGCTTCTACTATGCTTAATAGATCATCTTTATTATATATATATATATATATATATATATATATATATATATATTTGAATCTGTTTTGTATTTAAAAAAGTGAAAATTCTTTATATCCGACATGCTAGAAATTTCAGGTTCAGGTATGCCCTTCTACAGTCTAAACATATATATTTTGTTTTCTTTTTTGACATTAAAAATTCTTTAGAACTTAAGACTAAAACAGTGTTAGAGATTTAGTTGGGTAGAGAGTATGATCATTACTACAATGCAAAATAGAATTTCTTAAATTAAAACTCTATTTCTACTTTAAAAAAACAAATAACTTTACTAGAAAGCCTCATCCTGAGTTACTTTCGCCGAAGGCCCCATGCATCTTTAAGGGTACCCTTTGTGGTGGCATCTTGAGAAGCAAGTGATGTTTTTATCTCTTTCAGCCCTATCTTTGAGTAGGTGGAGCCACATTTGGTCTATGTTAACCTTGGGCTTGTTACCATTACATGATTTGGAATTACTAATAATTTCAACAGTATTTTATCTCAAAAGTAATTACTCGATTTTTACACCTGATTAAGTTATGCATTTTACGGATTGTAGCATTTTATATAGACCGTTGTTAGAATGATTTCCAACTGTTTATTGAAAATTTATTTTTCCAACTGTGAAAATAATGCCTGGACCGGGAGTTGAACCCCGGATCTTTGACTTACAAGGTCAAGGCTCTACCAATTGAGCAATCCAGGCCGACAACCGGTGGGCATCAGTCACTCAGACAACCTTTAGGCAGAGCAACTGGTCCATCATGTAGATAGCTCGACAGAATAAGTCGCAGGTAATGGAAAACACCATTAAACAATTTAATAAATACACACCATTAATAAATATGATTTTATTCCCAATCTGTTGATTGTGTGATATTAATAAATGGATTTCCAACTGTGTTCACTAAAATGCTAAATGTTATAAAATGAAGAAAAAAAAAAAAAAATGTCTGAGAATAATACCTGACAGATGACATCTTCTGGTTTAAGCATAATACCCATATCCCATTTATGATCAGGATTTGGCGATTCTTCAGTCAATGGTCCAATGCAATTAAGAAGAGGCATCCGAGTAACTATTTCATTCAAAAGAATTCTTTCTAATACAGCACATGCTTTTTCTGATTCTTCTTCTTTAAGCTAAAAACATCCATAATGAACAAACAAGAACAGGTAGTTATTTAAATACTAACATTTTTATCTGTTATGCTTATATGTCTGGTTATGTTTTTAAAATTATTAAACTTTGCTATTAATATTAAGTTAGCATATGCAAATTTTAATTTAAATTAAGTACATGCACATGTAAAATAATTATAACTAGTATCGCCCAGTGGTCGAAACTTGGCTAATTTATTTTGAAGTAAGCATTTAAAAAATGAATATAGAAATTTAAAACTCCTATGTAAACAATGTTCACAATAATTAATCTATGCATCAAAAAAAAAAAAAAAAAAGAAAGAAAGAAAAAATACTATTAGAATCACAAAGTCATGACATTTCTTCAATTTATTTATATCTACTAAATTTTTAATAATAGATTTAAAAATTAAATAAAAATAAACAATAATCATATTAATTATTAAATCTATAAAATATGTTTCACATTAAAATGTCTTTGTTTAAATTAAAATCCATGATCAATTTTGTTTAATTAGGACATCTTATTTTTAATTATTATTATTAATATGTTTTATCTTCACTACATTTTTTTATTGTCAACATGGAAAAATAACATAATATTTGTAAAAAGCAATTCCCTTTTTATCCCTCTTTTCCTTTTACTTAATTATTTTTTTAGTTTACTATTATTCCAGTGTAATCTAGTTTTAATTCCTTCTAGCACAATTATCTACAGTCATTAATTTTATATTACATGTATAATTTGAAATAACTGTCCATTTTAATTTCATCTAAATTTTGATTGGCTAAGACAAAACTATGACATATTAACCGTTTGAAAAATCGTTCCAAAATCATCAAGGAAATTTCAGTTTTGACTCACCACTAATACAGATAAGATGCACCTCTAAAACTATTAAAAATCTTTGCTCAATTGAGCACTTCAAAAATAATGTATTTGTATAATAATATCTAATTTTCTATCACTACATGTATCTTCAAGAGGCTGATTTTAAAAAGAGAACTTAAAAATTTCCAAGTATTTCTAAATTAATATATAATGTCAAAATACAATTTTCCTCTGAAATATCTTATTTTTAGTGTTACAGTGAACTAAGTTTATGTGTAATATTGAGTATTGGAGTTCAACGAGTGACCACTTAATTTATATCATTACCTTCAATAAAGAAGTTTATCTGCTTAATGTTCATTTCTGTTTCTGGTAAACCTTTTGATTTTATTAATTACTTTTGTATCTGAATATATCTTTTTTAATTTTTTAAGTTAGTTCACCGGTAACTAATTTTAAATTTATTCAAAATGTACTTGCTACTATTTGATGGACAATATTTATCTCAAAATGATATTTTCCAAATTTACTTCTATTTCTAATAAGTGAAATTTCTTAACTTATTTACTTAAATGAAATTTAAATTACTAATTTAATGATTAAGTAACTGAACAACATTTTTACTAATTATCATTCCAAATAAACATTTAATTAAATATTTTTCTTAATATAACACAAAAGATTGTGTGTGTGTATAAAAATAAAGGTATTGTTATGAATTTGTAAATGATTGTATCTATTTTTATGTAATTTCACTCAAAAAGGCTTAGTCCAGTTATAAAATGTTAATTTTCACCACTTCAAAACCCATTATAAAGCTTCAATATGGCAGGTAATGGTTTTGGCACCAAATTTGGCGACTTTTGCAGAGACCTTGGCGAGAAAATCATTATTATCGATATATTAAATATCTAACCTCTAACTTGATTGGCTGGGAAGTTCCTGGAATTTTCTCCATTTTTCTATGTGGGTATTTAAGGAATTGCATTGCGCCAAATCAGTCAGTTTCGCCAAGGCATTGATTGCTGCATAAAGAGACTGAGCCTCTTTGGTTACAGCTTGCTGTGTGTGTTACTGCTATTTTACAGTTTATATTGTGAATTTGATGCTGTCAGCCATTAGTTAAGCTGTGTTTTCTAGTAATACTGAAGTTCATAATTGATTTATAGACCTGTAATCTTCTAGAATTTTCTGTAAAAGAACTTTTGAGCCTCTGCAAGATTCACCTTTCATTCAGAGATAATTCATGAACCGCGAGAACACAACAATATTTTGGATGGTGTTCTTGGACTCTTTTAACATTTTTATTTTTTTCTCAAACTCACATTAACCATATCTTTTGAACAATACTAATTTTAGGCCTTCATCCTTTATTAAAATAGGCTAAAAATATATGAAAATTTTCATGTTTGAGTTTTAATATACAGACTCATAGAAAAAAATGTGTATGCACAAATATCAAACTATTATACCCTAAACTCAATCTATATAGCATTCTAATTTCATATACATTTATCAATATTTTCTAACAACGTAACAACATAACAAATATGCAAACATTAAAAAACCTATAGCCTTTCTAAAAAAAAAAAAAAAAAAATCACACAAAATTATGCATTTAAAGCATTAAAACATTTAAAACCAATGTAACATTTAAAATGAGATAATGAATACAAAAATTTTAAAACTTTAAAAATACATTTTAATTAAAAGCATTAAAATACACGACAGATGCTTCTGCTAGAACACTAGTCCTCCTCAGTGTCAAACATACAAGCACAACATTTACAAAAATTCATAATACATCATAACAAGATTATATATTCAGGAGGAATAGCTTTAGCCTCGTTATAGGCAGAATGTTGCATTTTAGTAAAAGCGCCCTCTAGAAAAATACAGGATTCATATATATTTACATTAGAGGCTAAAACTTTAAAGTTGTCAAAATCAGGAATATGAACACTATTGAGAGAATGGATTACGAGTTTTGATCTTAAATCTCAAGTTTCATATGAGCATTTATGTTCCTTTAATCTAATTTCACCTGTTCTGCCAGTTTCACCGATATATGTAGAAGAATCACAATTTTTACAGGGGATACAATAGATTACACCTAGACGTTTAAGGGAGGGGGCAGCGGGTTTAAAGTTTGAGAGAAAGTTACCAATACGGAGTTCAGGTTTAAAGCTAGTAGAGATATTAACTGTTCTAAGCAATTTAGAGATATTTTTGGAAATACCTTTATAAGAGATAGTAGTACGGTGAGTAGAATTTTTAACTTTAGGATAAACTGATTTAGATGAAAAATAGAACTCTTCTTTATAAATTCTTTTAATAAAACGAGGGGGGGGGGTAACCATTATTTGGGGGTAACCAAAATGATGGTTACCCCTTGTTTTATTAAAAGAATTTATAAAGAAGAGTTCTATTGTATCCCCTGTAAAAATTGTGATTGTACATATATCGGTGAAACTGGCAGAACAGGTGAAATTAGATTACAGGAACATAAACGCTCATATAAAACAGGAGATTTAAGATCAAAACTCGTAATCCATTCTCTCAATAGTGATCATATTCCTGATTTTGACAACTTTAAAATTTTAGCCTCTAATGTAAATATATATGAATCCCGTATTTTTCTAGAGGGCGCTTTTAATAAAATGCAACATTCTGCCATGAACGAGGCTAAAGCTATTCTCCTCCTGAATATATAATCTTGTTATGATGTAATATGAATTTTTGTAAATGTTGTGCTTGTATGTTTGACAATGAGGAGGGCTAGTGTACTAGAAGAAACGTCTGTCGTGTATTTTAATGTTTTTAATTAAAATGTATTTTTAAAGTTTTAAAATTTTAGTATTCATTATTTCATTTTAAATGTTACATTGGTTTTAATATATTAATGAGACGAATAAATTATGTTTAATTTTATTACATTAAAACATTTACTTTATTTTCCATAATTTATTGCCAAAGATGTAAAAGTATGGATTATTACAATAATCATAAAAAAAATTTAGTTCTTGACTACTTACTGATTTTATTTTTAAAATTGCTTGAAAGTTTATAAGATCTGTAAAAATGAAATATAGTAAACTCCCAATTATCTACGGGCGCAGGAAAATAGAAAGTGTTTTCATGTTTTCTCCACAAAAAAAAAAAAAAAAAAAAAAAAAAAGAGCAATAATTTGTTTTTGTAAGAAAAAAAAAAAAAGTGAATATAAAGAACTATGTTACTTTTGTTTTATTTATTTATTTTTTATTTTTTTGTACAGTGCAGTATCAGACCAGACATGCCAAAATTGCAACTTATTCTAGAACATTGTTAGAACCCACCTTTTTTTTCTCTCTTTTTTTCCACACCACTTTTCTTGAAGGGTTATTTCTTTTCTTATTTAATCATAATTACATATTGGAAAAAATTTCATTACATATAAAGTGGTGCGAAAAAGTATGGGCATTTAGTAATAAATAAAAAATAATTACTCATAATTTTAATAAATAAAAATGTTGGTATTGTAACGCTCTAAACAGTGTTGTTGACAAATTTAGAGACTCTTCTATTCAACTATCCCCAATAATTTTCAAGAGTAATATTTGATATACATAATGGATATACATAATTGATATACATAATGGTCGAACAATCTTCGAAGTAATTAGGCAATCATTACAGTTCAAATTTAGTGATGAATACTGAATAAAAAAGTATTTAATTCTGACAACAATGACTAGAAAGTGAAATTAAGGACTCGCAAAAGGTTAACTTAATGCATAAACTAGAATACAAACTGTATTTTACCATGTCCAGGAAAGCTACCCAGGAATTAAAATTAATTCCTCATAGTCATATGGTAAATTATGTATTTTTTAAAGCTACATATTCATTGATTGTTTTTTTTTTTTTTTTTTTTTTTTTTTTTTTTTTTTTTTGTATGTTTAGATGTTTTGAGGCTTCCTGAATACCAAAGTCAAATTTTTAATGTTTGATCTTAGTCTGTGTCTCTCAGAGTAACTTAAAAACAAATAATTTCAGGAGATCAAAATGTCATATTTTGAAGTTAATATGAGTTTGTTACTAGAAAAGTTTGATCAAAATTGATAAGTTTCAAGGAATGTTGTATGTGAAAGTTTGTCTGAATAATTTTACATGAACTTTTAAATTTAATAACATATTTAAATTCTTTATAAATGTAGGTACAATAATGAAAGGGTGGGTTTAAAGGGGGTGGTACCCCCCATCTCACAGAATTATTTCCCAAATAAAACTGTTCTGAAGCCTGGTTTGAATTGTTCTAACATAGGTTTACATAACAGTACTCATTATCTTACCCCTTAATCTCCAATCTGTATTTATAGTATTAAATTTCAGAGTAAGAGAAAGTCGTGTCAGTGACAGACCAAATTATTAAATTATCAAAAAAAAAAGTGGTTTTTTTTTTTCTTTTGTTAGAAATCGAAATGCTATTCACCCCCCACAAAAAAAAAAAAAAAATAATAATAATAATAATAATAATAAATTGCAGAATTTTAATTCAAGCTACATTAAACTAAACAAAATTAAGAAATAATTAATATGGATTTGAACAATACCTTCCTCAATAGCGATTCAGTAAAAGTTGGATTTATCACACATGGATCAGCAAGTCCAGGTCTACAATATTTATAAAGAAATAAAATAAAACCATTTTTACAATAAGTAGAGCCTAATTACATAAAATAAGTACTTTACAGTTGTAATCATTTGCCTAACGGCCATAATCACATGAGAGATTTTTGCACAACATTTTACTACAAAGCTGAACGAAATCTCTCGTATGATACGGCCATAAAAAGAAAGATATTTAGCAGTTAAAATTTAGGAGGAAGAAAAAAAAAAAAAAAACTCTGGCAAATTTAACATGACCTATGAATTTTTTGATTTTTCTTGATTCTCCCAGGTAATTTCTTCTGGTTCAAAACCTGGTTAAGTTCCATGATATGTATATATTTTTTTTCTTTTAAGGATTTTATCAAAATTCTTTCAATACTTGGTAACGAGGTTTTCAAGGTTGATACCAACTCTGAAATTACAAAAAATAGTTTTATGAATTCATATAATAAATTACTATGTTGTGGTGATGACAAAACTTTCTTTTAGATTTTTCTGTACAAATTCATGTAATTTATATAGAATATAATAATTTCTACAGTTTGCACATTTTTATTTTAATTTTTTCGAAAAAAAAAAAAAAAAAAAAGCTAATTTAGTTTGGAATTATCATAGACATATATTTATGGTTTAGAGGTTTTTAAGAGTTCTTTTGAAAAATATTCATACAGAAAACTTACGTATAAGGGAGTTTCCCAAACTGGAATGAAAATGATGCTTCTTCATATACAAAAATTTTATTCTGATTTACTTTTTTTATTTATTAAACACCAATTTACTTTAAGGTGAAACTAAATAAAAAATTTCATGAAATTCTGTGCATTAGTTCTTGATTTAAAGCTACCACAAAGGTATTGTCACACACAAATGAGAGAGAGATATATTTTTAAAAGATTGTTAAATCACGTTTAGGATAGGACATCTCAAAATATAGTAAATTCATCAAAAACCAGAGGTCGAAAAGTTTTATGAATCCAACACTTCCTTCTGTTGAATATAGAAATAATTAAAAATGGGTTACACAACAGTAATAATAAGAGTAGGAAATATCTTTTTATATGGGGAGGGGGGCACATAATTAATATCAGTTTTATAGACTAAGGGATTACTTGGATTTCAAAGGCCAATAGAAAGCACATTTTTTTCTCTCTCTCTCTTATTTTAATATATAATAAATGAAAATTTTTATTCAAAATTTTGACCATATTAAAGATATATAAAAGATAGAGCAGAGCTGCCAACCTTGGTGGGGAAAAAAAACAGGAGATTTTACATAATTTCAAGGGAGAAAAAGGGAGATTTACGGTTTCGTGGAGAAAAACAAAACAAAATTATTTTATTCAATACATGATACTTTTTTAACTAAAAAGACCTAATATAACTTTTGTTTGATAATTTATAAACTTATTGGGAAAAAACAAATAGTTAACAAGTTCATTAACAAAGTCTAAAAATAACTACATATGTAAAGAATTTTGAACCCCTATATCGCTTCAGTTGGTTCTAAAATCTAATAAAACAACTGGATCAATGTTTTTATGAACATTGATCCAGAGTTTTCCCAAGATAATTTAAGGAGGGTGTTGCACCTCCACCTCGCCTGATCTTTGTTTGGAAGGAAAAAAAAAAAAAAAAAAAAAAAGAAACACTTTACCCCAATCTATTCCCCGCCCATTACTGCATTTGTAGAAAATAACCTAAATGCTGTAAGATAAATGTTGTAATTATAATAAAACTATTGTGTGTGACAATCAGCACATGAACAACAATAAAGGTACAGAAAAGTTTAAAAACAGACTTTTTTCTTTTTGTATGCATATTTATAACTAAATTTTTAAATTAAGTGTTTGGATTTTAAATGCCAAATGTGTCCTTAAAAATTCATATCGCCCTCAAGAATCTAAAAAGTGTTTTTTTTTCCCTTTTTTTTTTTTTTTTTTTTTAAACTAGCAGTACCCTACATTTTTTTAAACCAGGGGGAAAATGTTTGATTGTTTTGTTATAGAATGAGAAAGCAAATTGGAGAAAAGGATTTTTTTTTTTTGGGGGGGGGGGGAGTCAAACGATAATTACATGAGTGTAAACTGTTAAACTTTCTACTTCTTTATAGGCTCTAGAATCTAATAAAGCGATGGAGAAAGAATGAGAAACAAAAGAGTTCAAAAGAGCATGTGATAATTGATCACTAGTTGAAGATAGGAAAATATGGGGGGGAGGGGGAGTTAAAAATAATTACGTAAGCGAGAAATATTGAAGGATTCTGCTTCTTTAGAGATTCTAAAATCTCATAAAATAAATTTTAAATGAATATCGACATTTATGTTGTGGATGCAGAAAGATTGTGAATTAGAAGGCCTTCGTAAATCTGAAAAGATGGCACTTACGAATTGTCCAAAAATTAGCGTTTTTAGTTCGATTTTTCGAAAATATTAGAAAAACGGGAGAAATACACATTAAAACGTAAAAATGGGAGATGGGGTTAAAAAACGGGAGTCTCCCGTGAAAAACGGGAGAGTTGGCAGCACTGATAGAGCAATATGTCAACAATATTTTATAACATTTTTCATTAAATTTTTTTGAAAATTTAGTCAATGGGACCAGATTTTCAGAAAAGCATTGGACAGGATAACTCATGATAGCTTTATCTGAACAGGATGGCTACAGAAATTCAGAAAAAAAAAAAACCTGATTTTTCCCTGACTAATTTTGACAGATTTCTACGATTTCTGTTACTTTTTATATATGTTCCATAATTTTATGTATATCGCAGACCTGTGTAACATGCTCGCTAAACCACTTAAAACTCAAAAAACTATACTGATGGACAAAAATATCTCAATCTTTTTATTTTTTTTTCTTTGTTCACTTACAAAAAGGAAAATACAATGAAAACTTCAAAATTTGGAAGAAAATAACAAAATTATTATATATCATTTTAATTGCACAACATATTAACATCAGAAAATAAAATTACTAAGTTGTTTCACTAAAAATCTTTATTTATTTATTTATTTTTTAAGTTAACTTTGTGGAATTCAACTAGAAAGCAGCCAATGCCATGCAATCATGGCTGGTGTTTTTACAAAATTCTCTCATTTTTCCCTGATATTTCAGATTGATAAAGTACCCTGATTTTTCCATGATTTCCCTGGTTTGTTCTGATTGATTCCACCCTGTTGAAAAAAATAAAAATAAAAAATATGTTAATAGATTTATAGCTTGAGCCCGAACAATATTTTTTTTTCTTTCCCTTTCTATTTACAACTAATTTTACAAGGCTATGTGTGAGGTAAAATGTACCAAAAATTATACTGTTTTTGCATAAAACTTTATTAAAATTTTTATTGAAGTTTTCATCTCAATCTTTGTTATGCTCAAATTTTTTAATAAAACATTTTATTTATTATATTTAAAGGGAAAAAAAAAAAAAAGGAGAGAGAGAGAAAATATGCTTTCTTTATGCCTTTAAAACTCATGTAACCCTTTAATAATTTCCTTGTAATATCATTGTTCACTCTAAGATGATAACATAGGTAAGGTATAAATGCAAATTTTTATCCAATTATAATAAGTTGCAAATCATATTACAACATAAGGCATAAAACTTTTTAGAAACAAACTGAAACTTACAGTTGAATATTGAGACCCTTCTGCGATTTTATAGGATAACTTCCATCAACAACTGCTCTTAAAACCCTACAGGAATAAAATAAATTAAAATACTCCAATATACTATATAAGGTTTATACATTTGTACAGAAAGAATTTATTCATATTTAGTTTACACAATATTTTTTAAATTATAGTAAGACCTTTTGCCTTTTTTGTAATCTTCAGAATTATTTTGAAGCATTGTTATCGTGCCAAACATTTAACAGCTTAAAATTATACATAAATAAATATCGCTTAAAATACCAGATGAACCAAAAGTCTATCGTACATTTTAAATACTTTAATATCAAAGTGGCGATTGAGAGTACAGTTTGCACTACAATGCTTTTAGGGTGGAAAGTTTGGTTGAAGAGGGAGGGGGGGGGGGTCCAAAATTTTTCTTGAGTTTATTTATCTCTAATTTTAACACTTTCCAACAAGGTTGAAAAGTGTTAATGACTTTGGTTTGTCTGTCTGTTCACGCCCTAACTCACATAAATATTCATGGAATTTCTTGAAACTGATACATGTTATTCAAGTTCACTATCGGACGCTCCCTAGTGAAAATGGAGTCAACACCTTTACTGGTTTGTGTACAGGGACACCCGAAAGTATTCCAAAGCATTGTGTCCTATGAGAGGTATTTCTATGAACCACAGTTTAATACCATTAATTTACACAAATCTTAATGAAATTGAAATATGTTATTCAAGTCCACTATCAGAATGAAATTGAAGTATGTTATTCAAGTCCACTATTGGATGTTCCTCATTGAAAATGGAGTAAACACCATCACTGATTTGTATACAGCGACACCCGAAAGTATTCCTAAGCATTGTATTGTATGAGAGATATATCTATAAACCAAATTTGAAGAAATTTACTTTGCACAAATCTTAATAAAATTAAAATATATTATTCATATTCCCAAAAGAATGCTTTCCATAGAATACATTATGATTAGCATTAGATTTACAGGGCCACATAAAAATATTCAGTTACATTAGTGGGTATTATTGGAAATTTGCTGGAATTGCATTTTCATTTATACTAGTATCGCCCAGTGGTCGAAACTCGACCATATTTTTTGCAAAGCGAGGCAAAGCAAAGTTATTGCCTTGTCCTAAACGGAATGCAATTGCAACACAGCTGCGGTAATTGTTTGCCGATATTCACTCTAACTGAATCAGCAGAGTTTTACTTAATATAACTATTTCTCTTTGTAGATGTTAGCCTTTCCTGAAATAAAAGAAAATCGCAACGCGAAAACGCCCCTTGTTGTGTGATACAGCCCATAGAAGCTAACAGATACCATGTCAAACCAAGGCCCAACCAAGTATAAAATTCTGTTAAATTAATTCGATTGGTTCATAAAGTACAGTGTTTGAACAAAAAAAGGAAAAAAAAAAAAAAAAAAGATATTTTTCAAAAATGGTCGAATTGAGTTCGGGAGATTTCAAAACGTGTAACTTTATCGAAAACCGAAAATCTAAAACTTTTCTGAATCTTACATTTTCTACTTATATATACAGAGGAAAGAATAATCAATCCACTTTTTAAAAAATAAAAATAAGTAGTCAATTTCACTTAATTAAAATGCAAGGAAATCTCAAAACGTGTAAATTCATCGAAAACCGGAAATCAGAAGTTTTTGTGTATCTTCTACTTGCTTCTTCTACCCACAAAAGCTAGCAATAAAGACACTTTTTTAAAAAATAAGTAGCCAATTTCAGTCAATTGAAACGTAAAGAAAGCTCAAAACATGTAAATTCAGCAAAAAACGGAAATCGGAATTTTTTCCGTATCGTCTACTTATACATGCAGCAGTTAGTAACAAATCCATTTTCCTTTTATTTAGTATATTAGTTGAATATTTATTGTTTAAATAACACCCTTTGAAATGAAATGTTTATGTTTACATTCGAAACTGGAAGTTTGCCATTTTTTTTTTCTGGAGTTTTGTGATTTTAAATTAAAATTTTATCAATTTTACAGAAAAAATAACTCAATCAAACACATGTAGACAGTAACTTATATATAACTATACCCAAATATCGGAATTAAAATCGACAGATAATTTCCGTTATTTTTTAATAATGTTTTACAAAAAATCCAATGGACAATTAACATAGAAAATATTTTTCATGGCTCCATGGACAGACAGTGACGTCATCACATCGCTTGCATATAGTGATGCTACATTATACAAATTACTGTGTCTATGGTTTTATTTGAGCTTTATGAAATTGCCAGATTCAACAACTTTCTTCTTTTAGGTATTTTTTAATGTAAAGGAATACGTGTATAAAAGGGAAAAATGCATAAAAAATAAATGTATTTTTAAATACCTTCTTGACATCGTAAGAAAATAATATTTGTATTCGCACCTTCCGGCTAACCATACCTTTCGAATGATACCATTCTCAAATCTCTACTCCCATAATTAATATGTTAAAAAGGGACAACAAATTTTATGCTTGCCTATTAATATATAGATTAATCATTTTGATCGCTTTCTAAATGTTTTTAACACTTTCCAATAAGGTTGAAAGTGTTAATGACTTTGGTTTGTCTGTTTGTCTGCCCGCACTCTCACACCCGTAAATATTCATTGAGTTTCATGAAAGTGATACATAATATTCAATTTCACTATTGGATGTTCCCCTATTGAAAATGGAGTGAATATCTCTAGTAGCTTGTGTACAGAGACACCCAAAAGTATTCAAAAGCATTGTGTTCTATGAGAGACGTGTTTTAATGAAGTACATTTTAATTCCTTTATTTTACACAAATATCCATGAAATTGAAATATGTTATTCAAGTTCACTATCGGATGTTTGCTATAGAAAATGGAGTAAATACCACCACAGGTTTGTGTACAGGAACACCAGAAAGTATTCCAAAGCATTTGTTCTATGAGAGGTATTTCTATAAACCAAATTTTAATAACTTTACTTCAAACAAATCTTAATAAAATTGAAATATGCTATTCATATGCATGAAAGAATGCTTTCTACAGAATGTAGTATGATTAGCATTCGATTTACCGGGCCACACAAAAATATTCAGTTACATTCAAGGCTTTTATTGGAAATTTGCTGAAATTGCATTTTTGTTTACATTAAGCGATTTAATACTTTTTAACATTTTTTAAGTGTGAATATGATTTCAATTTGTGTATCTATCTGCCTGAGTGTCCGTCTGCTGTCTATTTGTCTGTCTGCCTGCCTCCAGCATCCATAAATATTTTCAGAATTTTTACAAAATTATATATATTATTCAAATTCACTATGGAATGTTCCCTATATTTTAAATGGCATTAATAGGTCCTGTGCAACTGGTTTGTATACAGGGACACCCAAAAAAAATGCCAATGCATTGTGTTTTATTTAAAGAGCTTTCTACTGTAAAAATCATAAAGAAATTTACATTTATTGCTAATATGCTAAAATATAACTTTGTATAGAATATGAGTTTGTTAACCTTCAGATTTACAGGGCTACACTAAAATATTCAGATACATTAAGAGCTGCAATTAGAATATAAGGGCAACATTTTCTTTTGTGTTTAAGCATTTTTAACACTTTCTAATAATGTTTAAGAATGATTAGGAATTCAATTAGTTTATCTGTACGCCTTTCAGAACTACTGACTGTCCATTGTGTGATTACATAGGCAAAGTGCACTGGAAGTTATACAATACATAATACAATAATTATGTACATTTGGAATGTGTTAATAATCAATGCGTACCACATGATTTTTCATTCTTGTTTGTTTATGTAATGTTTAAATATAGTGCAGTTTTGTTATAGCCATCTTGATCACCAGACTTATGGTTGCATATATATAACATAATAGTTAACATAACTATTATTCTAAAAGTTTCTTATATTAGTTCAATAATAATAGTACATCTTTTACTATTGCAAAGTATTATTTAATTTCCAAAACAATTATTAAGTTTTATGAATGTATATTTAAAAACAATTATCTCATTCATTATATGATTTTTATATGATTAATTAATCTATTATAAATTTTGATAGCATAATTAGAGCCCTCATTATAAATTTGTGTAGGGGGGGTGAGGAGGATTACGAAAATTCAAATGAGCCTATGAACGGAAGTATCTAAGTTAGGCTCTGTCCAAATCAATGCTAATGAACAGGTGGGCTGAAACTGATTACTGTTCAGATGTAACTCAAGCTAAAAATGGCACTCATATTAAAATATCGTAGTGAATCTAACAAAATAAATGTCCTTTTAATTGCTCACTTTTTTTTTTTTTTTTTTTCTCCTAAATTTTTTGACACAGTGCTATCTATAAGCAGGGTTGAGCCAGGTTTTAATTTTTAGGGCTCATTTTTGTAAAAAAAGAACTATCGTGTAAAATTTCCTTTTAGCAGTATATAACATTTAACATCGAGTTAATAGCATTTAACTGAACCAAGTATAGGCACTTATTAAAACTAATATTGTAAACAGAAATTTTTTGCAAAACTATCATTTTTATAAAACAAAATCTTATGCTGTTTTTATGTATCTGAAGTTTGTGAAGGGACCAATTTTATGGATTTGAATTTTGTGAAGGGGCAGCAAAAGGGTCCAATGTTTGCTTGGATTGACCCACTGATGAGCAAAATTTAGAACTAACTTTTTTCATTTTCTTACATAAAACTTTTCATCATAAGCAGCGTTTTATTACAAATCACTCTCTCATAACCAATTAGATGATTTTATATTAAAGTTTAAAACATGTTAGGGATTTTTGGCCCACCCTATATATTAAAAACACTTACTTTATAGAGGCAACACTTTCATTAATTAAAATACATGTAAAAAGATTTAAATTCGCAATTTTGCAAATGTTTCATTTTTGTTTGTTCTCTGAAATGTATGCAATTTTAAAGTTTTTATAAGCATTTTTAATGAACTACCTGACACCTTGAAACAAAAAAAAAAAAAAAGGCAAAATTGTAATATTGTGTTCAGTTTTCACAATGCACTAAAACAATGTTTATTTCATACTGACAGGAAAAATATAAATGTATTAAAAATATATTAATACTGTAAAAACAGGACCTGAAAAATCTCAAAATTTTTGAGATTGTCTGAAGAATACATTCCCGAATTGAATATTTATGTGACCATTATTCAAATGCATATCAAAAACATTCACATACCTAATGAAAAGAATTTAACAACATTATACCTACATTGATATTATTTATTTCGATTTAAATAAAAGTCTTTAAACAAGATGCTATATTAAAAAAAATTTTTTTTGAAAGTTATTTTTGATTAAATATTTATTGCATGCCCAGCCGGGCATGTAAGCGGGAAAAAGTACATGCCCAATCTGAATTTTTACATGCCCTGGGCCTGTCAGGCAATATAATTTTCAAGCCCTGAATAAAAAGCGAAAATACAATATGAAAAACAGTAATAAAGGTATAGATAACAGGGGGGAAAAAATAATAGTTACCATGAATTGTATAAAATCTGTGCAAACTGAGCATCAGGGGTTAAATTTCCTGTTGAGTCAGGTTCAGCTCCAGTTACTTTTAAGAATTCAGTAAGAAGAGCTTGTTGCATAGTTAAAGATAGCCTGGGAAAAAGATAAATAAAATGAACATAGTCATATTTCGTAACAGCCGTTGCTAAGATATACAGACGATTACAAGTTAAGAATAAATTCATGAAAATTGATACATAAAAGCCAATATTTAAAATTGAAAAAAAAAAATTAGTTTAAAAAATTCAAATTCAAAATAATCTCAATAAGGTACACACCTACAGGATCTCAGGCACCAATCTACCAAATTTTGTAGCTCTGCGATCAGTAGTGTGAGCACCAGAGCGCAGACAGACAGGCAGACATTTCTCTTTATTTATATAGAAATCTTGCTTATTTCACAATATATATAAAAACAAGGTCTGACATTAAATATATTAAAAAACCTTTACTACCTTCGTTGTTTGCCGTTAAATCTTTCCATCGGGATCCCGATTCTCATCAGACGGCTTCTCTGTGAGTGATTTGAACTATTCTGCTGGTTTCTGCCTTTTCAAAATGTGGCACCACCTCCTGTCTGGAGCTACTGCTCTGCTGTCATTACATGCGTTTTTATTGGTAGTTATTTCGATCGATTCGCGGAACATTGCGTAGTTGTATTCTTCATAATACAATTACGCCATGTTCCGCGTTCATAATACAACTACATAATACAACTAAGCAGAATAGTCCAAATCACTCTCAGAGAAGCCGTCTGATGAGAATCGGGATCCCGATGGAAAGATTTAACGGCAAACAACGAAGGTAGTAAAGGTTTTTTAATATATTTAATTTAGTAATTCACTTTGTTTCTTTAATTAATATAATTTAATGGTCTGACATTTTTGAGTTGCAAATATTTTTTCGTTTTGCTAAAGATTGGTATAGAAAATTCTGTTTGCTGGGCTTGTTAGGTAGACATAAAAGTTGTTCTATCATATGTTTTCAACTTTATATTGATGGCAAATAGGAAAAAGTTCCAGGCAGGAAAGATTTTCAATAAATTCCCTACGAGTCTGCCATTTAGGGAAATAAGCTTCAAGTAAATATTATTGAATGTGTTACAATTAAACAAATTAAATAAATAAAATTTTCTTTCATTAAAAAAAAAAAAAAAAGTAAAGTGAAGAAAATTTGTACTTTTTCTCGAATATATTCAAATTCCATCTTAAAAATGCTGCAACTTTAAGAGCAAGGAGCTTCAATGCCAGTTTTTTCTTACTTTCAACATCATCTCTATTACCTGGAGAAAAAAAAATTAAATTAAATTACACAACAACAACAACAAAAAGTTTCTTAGAACCAAACAAATTACAATAGTTGAATAAATGAATAAGAAAATATGTTTTAAAAACACAAAAAACTTGAAAGTTTATAATCATACATCTGTAAAAATTAAGAAATAGAGATAACAGTATTTTGAAGAATTATATATATTATCTTTTATGGCCCACAATAACTTAAAATGAAACAGATGATATCAATTTAAAAAAATATATATATTTAATAAATAAACAAGAATATATATATATATATATATAATTAAAAGATTGCGTAAAGTGTTTCTAAGAATTTGTAAACAAAATTGCAGAAAGCATTGGATAACAAAAAAATAATAATCTTCCCCCACCCCCCTTCCTCCTATTGCAACTCAACTGCTTTCTTCTCCCTTTCACAAACATTTCTGACTGCCAGTTTTTGCAGCTCTGCAACACTGCAATATGTGGTTGCTGAGCCTATAGCTGCACAGACAGATGCATAAATGTCTTCTTTCATCAGTATTATACAGATTATAAAATAGTCAGATTTTGGTTTTTAAGGTCATCTGGGTTATTATATCAAGTTTCAAGTTTTTTTTTTTTTTCAAAATGAAATATCTAGAACTTCAAAACAGATAAAAGTTTTATCCGAATTATATAATCAGCCATGTAAATATTCTTATTCTGTTGTATTACCACAGATGTCCCTATACTGTATTTTGATCATATTTTTTATATTCCCTCTGAGCTATCCAAAAATATACATAATACATACTTGCCAACCAATTTTAATAAAAAAAGGGAAGATTTTTGTTGAAAAACCAGAAGATTTCATAAAAAAAGGGAAGATTTTTTTTTACTTGTTTATTACGTCAAATAGAAAAAAAATAAATAAATAAAAATAAAAAAAATACAGTTTTATAATTTTAATATTTAAAACAATCTATAAAAACGTTTTACTATAGATTGATTATACTAAATATATAAAAGTTTTAAATGAAGTTATTCCTCTTCAACATATAAATATCTACAAAACAGAATCTGTAAGAAATATATTTAACAATAGACAAAAAACTTATTTAAGTTAAAGTATAACTAATTTTTTAAATAAATAGAATATGATTTTTGTGTATGTATATTAATCCTACATATAAAAAAAAAAGTAGCAGTAGCTAATTATCAGTTTCAAACATGCATAAAACCAACTAAGTATTGATTTTCTTAAACTGATTTGGAAAAAAATTTCCTACCTGAAAAAATTATTCTTAATTTTTTTCCCCATGTTTACACATTTGGTATGAATATGACATACAAATATTCAATTTAATTGAGGAAAAATAAACAGATTCATTAAATTCAGCAATAAAGATCTAAAAATAATTACATACATGAAAAATATTGGGCACTTCCATTGCTTTATTGTTTCTAGAATTGATCATTGATCACAATCCAGGGAAGGGGGGGGGGATACAAAAATAATTACAGAGTAAGAAATATTAAACTCTTTCAACTCTGCTTGTAGAATCTAATGAAAGAAGTTTAAAATTAATATTTTCATTTATGTTGCAGATGGATAAAGATTAGAAACAAAAGACTTCTGCAGAACATTTGATTGCTGATCACTAGTTGGAAATAAATGAAAGGGGGGGGGGGGGTAAAAAATAATTACATCAGCAAGAAATATTTAACAATTCTATTTCTTTACATGTTCTAGAATCTCATAAAGCAAGTTTGAAATGAATATTGACATTTATGTTATGGATGGAAAAAGATTGGGAATCAGGAGTTTTCGTAGAACATTTGGGTTTATTTTTTAAAACGAACGATATCCGCGACTTTTTAAAAAACGGAAGATTTCATCATCTGTCCGGAAGACCGGAAAATACGTTAAAAAACCGGAAGTCTTCCGGGAAAACCGGAAAAGTTGGCAAGTATGATAATATCATGCCCTGAAAACAAAGCAATAAAAAACAGTTTTAAAAAAATACAAAATTACATTAATATAAATAAATTTTACTTTTGTAAAGATCACCATCTACACTCTGGTCTTCAGATCCATTTCCAAATATAAATCCACTATTGTGTTGATTATTAGCATTGTTATTTGTTTGTTCTGCTACATTTACATTGATTGAATTTGCTAAAAATTTAATAATTAAATCAGTTGGTCCAGGATCTGTAGAAAAGAAAAGATATATATGATAGACATAGATAATGCATATATAAATCAAAATGCATGCAAAAATTACAAAAAAATGAAAACTGTTATTATGAAATCTTTGCTTACACAGGAAATTGAATAATCCTGGTGAAAAACACCTTACAATTTTAAGGTACAGTGCCAACAATATGGTTTCTAATTAAAGAGTATATCCATGAAAAAAAAAAAAAATCTTTTCTTTTTGGTTCAAATAATATTTATTAAAATGTTCTTAATAGACACAGTAATGTATATATAATAGACACAGGTGACAGTGTACCCAGTCGTAAAAAAGCACCACAGACATGGTGTTTATAAGTAAAAAAGCTTTGAAAAAACATAAAATACAAGTATTTGCAACAACTGTTTCAGGTCAAAAGAAAACACGAACTGTCGTCAAGTAAACAAAGTAGGAATGAGTGCTGCAAACAAAGTGGTAATGCAGCGTGTGTTGCTACTTTATTTGAAGCACTTGTGCCTATTTTGTTCACCTGATGAAGGATCGCATTTTCTTTTGATCCGAAACAGTTGTTGCAAGTTCTTGCATTTTATGGTGTTTTTTCAAAGTTTTTTACTTAATATTACTGTATCCACTATTTTGATGTTTCTAAGTAATTTCAACATTTTGAATTTTATATTTATGCATACTCGCTCAAAATTTATACAGGAAAACTTTGCTGAGTCAATTAAGATTTATCTACATAGTTGATAGCTTTCTCCCCTTCCCCTTTTTTTTTAAATGTTCAAAACCATCACATTAAGCTTAAATTTTCTCTGTAGTTGCTTTATCTTTCACAACTAGGTTCACTTGGTTTATTTTAAAAAGTATCACTTAAAATAATAGGCAGAATATTTTGATGAATCATCAATTCTAAGAAAAAAAAAATATTTTCATTAAGCTATGATGTTTATCAGCATTGGTGATGATTGAAGCATGTGATTGGCAATGGATTTAAAAATAAAAATTTACTACGAGAACTTGAACAAATGATCAGTGAAAATTTTGTAAAATAAACATTTTGTTGTTTAATGAGGGGGGAAAAAAATCTATAAGGGCATGTCTTATTGTCATACAGTTCCACATTTTGACAGCAAAATATTAAAAAAAAAAAAAAGATTAGAAAATACAAAGGAGCAAATAACTCTGTGTGTGTTTACTCACTACTTCTATATAACAAATAAATATTTTTAAGTAGGGGAGAGTGGGGTGCCTTGGGACATGGTTCATGTTGGAACACTTTAAATTTCAGCTCCAAGTTTGTAAATAGGACATTATAGTCTACACTTCAATGTAATATGGAATTTCTCACATAAGCAGGTGAAGATAAATTCAATTTTCTTTGTTTTGAAAGATTCAAAGTTACATTTATGGGTAATTTCATATAAACAAATTTCTTGTGCAAGAAATGAAATAATTTAAATCTGGGCATGCGGGAATTAAAATATGGACTTTCATAATAATTTTAATATTAAAAAATGCATTGTACTTCTATGCCTAACTTTTTGAGAGTTGCATTACAATAATGGTCCAAGTAGGGAAGGTTGGGACACTTGCTCAACCTACTCCAACATTATGCAATGTAAAGAAAGAAATATTTGTATGTATTATATAAATTTATTGAGATTTTAAATGTGCTAAAGTTTGGAAAATGGTTATTATTATATTAAGAAAATTGTTTTTTTCATTAGAATTTAGACAAGATCAGTTTTCAAAAGTAAATTACAATATTTTTTAATGTAATATATTTACTAGTAGGTATACCATACATTGTCATTTATTACACTCTAAGTCAATAAATAAAGATTTATTAATCAATTTTTATTAGTATTCTTTATGCATTGACATTTTATTGTCAATGTCCCAAGCTAAACCACACAGTGGGACAAGTTGGGACATTTTAAAGAATTTTAAATTTTTTCACTGAAATTAAATTTGATGGAATACTGCATTGGAATAAATTTTAACTGAAACAGGAAGGCTTAAACTTTATGCCAAACTAGATTTGGTGAAAATTAAATAAAAAATAAATTTTCTAAAAATCATTATCTAAAAAGTGTCCCAAGATGCCCTACCTTCCCCTATAATTTAATTTATATGCCTTTATTATATACTATGTAATTTTTGCATACAGAAATATTAAACTGAGAGTTGGTGTTACTATTCTACTGGGTATTATCTTGAAATTAATACCCTTTTTTTTTTTAATTCATGGCAAATTGTTGTCTATTTATTACACTTGTTGCTGCAATAATACAACGTGCATCCATAATTTAATTTGGATACTGTTTATGTGTGTTAATTCAATTTAAATATTTTTTTTTTCTTATTCTTTGTTATATTTGCAGGAGTAATTGTGGATTCAGGAAAAAATACCTGAAATTTTAACAAAAAGAATTTTTATATGGAGAACATATAATTTATTGCAAGGAAATCTAATCACCTCATTATGAAAAATATGAATTTTTTTATGTGTGTGCATGCATGTTAGTGATTGCGGCATTACAGAATTTCATGCACTTTTCAGATTTATGTATTTTGAAGTAGGGGTATGCATCGTTTTCATGTATGAGAAGTCTACATATTATGTGCATATTATTTTTTTATTAAAATCACACAATTAACTGTGGAAGAAAATCATATTTATTGAAATTTTATTTTTCCGACTGAGTGAAAATAATGCCTGGACCGGGAATCGAACCCCGGATCTTTGACTTACAAGGTCAATGCTCTACCACTGAGCTATCCAGGCCGACATCCCGGTCGGCAGTACTCACTCAGACAACCTTATAGGCAGAAACATCTGGTCTATCATTTAGATAGCTCAACAGAAAATAAGCCGCAGGTAAAGGAAAACACCATTAAACAATGGGAGAGAAATACAATTTTTTTATTAAAATCACACAATTAACTGTGGAAGAAAATCATATTTATTGAAATTTTATTTTTCCGACTGAGTGAAAATAATGCCATTTTATTTTTCCGACTGAGTGAAAATAATGCCAGGCATTATTTTCACTCCCGGTCCAGGCATTATTTTCACTCAGTCGGAAAAATAAAATTTCAATAAATATGATTTTCTTCCACAGTTAATTGTGTGATTTTAATAAAAAAAATTGTATTTCTCTCCCATTGTTTAATGGTGTTTTCCTTTACCTGCGGCTTATTTTCTGTTGAGCTATCTAAATGATAGACCAGATGTTTCTGCCTATAAGGTTGTCTGAGTGAGTACTGCTGACCGGGATGTCGGCCTGGATAGCTCAGTGGTAGAGCATTGACCTTGTAAGTCAAAGATCCGGGGTTCGATTCCCGGTCCAGGCATTATTTTCACTCAGTCGGAAAAATAAAATTTCAATAAATATGTGCATATTACTGATTGCTGTAATATGAGTAAATTTTTTTGATTCATGCATTTCAAGGTTGGGATATCAGGTTTTTTTTTTTTTCTTTTTGGTTTTCATGTATGCAAAGTGTGCATATTAGTCATTGCTGGAATTGGGAGTTTCATGCATCTATATTATGAGATTGTATGTTCTAAGTTTTAATTTTTTATTTGCGATTGGTTATAATTTAATAATTTGTTAGTAAAATTTTTATTAAAAATTGTATTTTATGATGATTTTCTTTATTTTCTATGCATTGTTTCTGATAAAATTGCTTCCTTCTGGCATGTTTTGTTGTTTGATTAGATCACCAAAAAGTTTGCTTTTGTACACTGCCAGTGGAGGACGATAATTACAAACAGGATGCAGAAAGTTAAGCCGCCATCTTGGCATTTTCCAAAAGTATTGCCAAGTGGATCATTGGACTAAATTTTCCCCGATTTATTTTTTCTTAAACAGAAGTATTAAATCTATTTTTGCTTTCTAATCTTAAGCTTTATTGTACAAAATAATCTTAAATTCTATCATTTAAATTGGAAATATTCTTTGTTTTTCATGCCAGTTGATCTTAAACGAATATTTGCATATTGAAATGTGAAAAAAAAATTACTAGATAAAAAATAAACAGCGAAGAAATTAACAAAACAAAACTGAATAACTACTTAACAATTAGCACATGTGAAAAATGTGCTTTACGACACTGCTTGGCGACTTTTTTCAAAATTGCCAATTTGGCACATTTTTGCAGCTTAGCTCCATTGAAAATGTGTACATCCGCCACATGTAAAAAAATACAAAATCACCTACTGTTGCCATCATTTTGCAGTTTAGCTCCATTCAAAACGTGTCCTCCACCACATGTAAAAAAATACAAAATCACATACTGTTGCCATTATTAAACGAGAAAAAACAAACCAAACATATCAAATAGACTGCTACCGTACCAATGTACGTAGGTAGGTTGGATTTAACATTTAAGGTCATACTAGTACTGCGCTATGGGTAATTGGCGACTGTCCAGAATTTCATTTTGCAGCAATCAGTGATATGTTCATCTATATACTTCACATAGAACAAAACCAAAGAAAACATCACTAAATACCTCCCCCGCAATCTGCATGCATCTTTAAAGTGATCAGTAAAATATGTACGTCTGTACGCTTTGCATACATGAAAACCAAAAAAAAAAAAAAAAATCACTAAATACCTCACCCGCAATCTGCATGAATCTTTAAAATGCACAAAATTTCGTTTCACAGCGATCAGTAATACATACATCTGTACGCATCGCATACATGTAAACAAAAAATAAAAAACATCACTAAATAGCTCACCCACAATCCACATGAATGTTTAAAATGCACAAAATTTCATTTTGCAGCATTGGCAGGTTTTTGACACGTGACAGTTTTTGATGGTTTAAACCATGGTTAAATCTGTCATGTCAAAAATCTATATTTATAATTAAATTGTCATATAAAAACTTAGTTTAATAAAATATAGTTTATAAAGATTTTTGAAAAGTAAAAAGACAGATGTTCTTTCAAAAACACATTGTTACAACATTTTGATTAATATAAAAACAAAACTTTAGGCTTCTAATCATTGATAGAACATTTTGATTGAAAAATCATTTTATTTGCAATACAACATAGTATATTTAAATTTTTTTAGTATTGTGCTTTTAGCATCATGTATTTAACCAGTAAAATAAAAATACATAGCCTAATATTTTGAATTTAATTATTTTATAGAAAAACTTTTTTTTTTTTAATGACTGCTGATAGATATTACAAGTTTTCAAGAAAAAGCAATAATTCTGAATGTTAAACAAGCTTGAATTGCATCTGAAATTCTTATAATTACCATGAGACAAGAGAAATATGAATGCTTTCTGGACATGTATAAATTGTACGGTCAGTAACAAAAGTATCCGAATACTAGCAAAAAATCCTATGTAAAAAAGTATACTTCATACGGTTTTCCTAAATAAATCCTTGTTGAATCCTGTTCTTAGTCAGTGTAAGAACATGATTCAATAAGGATTTATTTAACAAAACCGTATGAAGCGTACATTTTTTACATAGGAATTTTTGCTAGTGTTCGGACACTTTTGTTACCCACTGTAATAAATTTAATATTTACTTGTACAGATTTAAAAAAAATTTATTAGTCTAAGCTGTAGGACCCACCAGCGAGCAAGCGGTCCTACACTCAAGGCTGGTAGACGTGAGGTGCTGGGTTTGATCCCAGGCTCATCGGCCGAGCCGTTCAAAGTTTTTTGTGGTTTTCTCTGAAACTTGTATAAATACGGGCTGGGACTCTTTAGAAAGACCCCCCACAGAGGGCACTTTCCCTTAGGCCAAAGACACCAGAGTAGTCAATCAGCCTTACTTCCAAAACACCAAACACCAATAGTCCAAGCTATAAACAGGTACAAATATTTATACAATCAATAATAATAATAATAAATAGATAAAAATTTATTACATGATTAGTGTAATAAATATAGATTATAAATATAATTATTTTCAAATTCATATTAATTTACTGGCCACATATATTCTGTTTTACTTAAAGAAAAAAAAAAAAAAAACGGTATTCCTGTGTTTTCATGGCTTATGTGAAAATTCATAAGTAACTTTGGAATTTTAGAATTTCATAAATATTAATATAAATAAACATAAACATACAAAATATATCTATACATACTTTGTATACATTTCTTAGGTTATAAACCAGTATATTTACCTAAATTTTTATAAATTATCTACAAATTGTTTTAAGATTTGTTAATTTATAAACAGCATAATATTAAGATATTCACTTATATATGGCAAATATTACTAAATCCTATAAATTTCTAACCAAATTCTAGCTCGTTTATTTATTTTGAATTTTGACGGTTTAAACCTTTGTCATGTCAAAAACCCAAACCTGTGCAGCGATCAGTAATACGTAACTATCAGTAATACATGAAAACTAAAGAAAACATCACTAAATAAATACCTTATCAGCAATCTGCATGAATCTTTAAAATGCACAAAATTTTGTTTTGCAGCAATCAGTAATACATAACTTTATGCTTTAAATACATGAAAACAACAACAACAAAAAAATCACTAAATACTTTACCCGCAATCTGCATGAATCTTTAAAATGCACAAAATTTCATTTCACAGTGATCAGTAATATGCAAGTCTTTATGCTTCACGTACATGAGAACCAAAAAAACATCACTATATACCTCACCCGCAATCTGCACAAATCTTTAAAATGCACAAAATTTCATTTCGCAGTAATCAGTAATATGTACATGAAAACCAAAAAAAAAAAAACCACTAAATATCTCACCCACAAACTCCATGAATCTTTAAAATGCACAAAAGTTTGTTTGGCAACAACGAGATACGCAAAAAAACACACACAGCTTCAAAACATCATGGCATTATGGTGAGGTTACCACATTTCATACATTGATCATTTAATGACGGATAAACAACGAGGGTGCCAAGGTTGAATATTTATCGGCAATCGTAAACAAGACGCCAAGCAATATCATAAAGCATATTCCACCCGACCCTGGTTTTACATGAAAGGAAAAAAAGGCCAGGCTATGATTAAAATTTTTTTATGATAGTAACCATTAAATTGCACATAAAGTTTTTGTAAATTTAAAATATACTAATAAATTACAAAGAATATTTCTAAATTTGGATCATACAACAGTTTTCTCGAAGCAGTCAATGAAAAGGAATTGAAAGAATCCTGAAATCAGGAAATATACTAAGCAAAAATTGCTGAATTCAAGAAAAAATCCTACACACAATCATTCCTGGTTTGATGACAGAAGAGGAAACAAACAGGGTCCGATTTAGGTTTTAATTTTTGGGTCCCTTTTTTTAGATAAACAAAATATTTTCGTGAAAGTTTTATTTATTTTAATGGAAAAAAAAAAGTTTAAAACTTTCTATTTTTAACAGTAATTCGATTTATATCATGTTGAAAGGGTTTTGTTGAACCAAATAATAATAATAATGAAAAAAGAAAAATGTTGAAAACATAGAAACATAATAAATAAATAAATATATAAATAATGATCATTGGACGAATTTGGATTTTGTGAAGGGTTCCTTTTCATGGATTTGAATTTTGTGGAGAGTCCCTTCTTATAACGTGGAGTCAGTAAAAAGGATCCAATTTTTGCCTGAATGGATCCCTGATAAATTCAATTTATTAAGGAGTAAAAAATAGAATCAAATGATAGGTTTAAAAAAAAAAAAAAAAATCTTTGCACGTATACAAATATATAACAACCTATACACATACATATTTTAAACACATATATATTTTTGATACTTACCGGAGTTAGGTTCAGATAAATGTTTTTCTAGTATCGTAGGATTTAACAAAAATTCAAACCACGAAACTTTAACCGGCGAAGGTGGCCTGTGAACTGTTCTTTCAGAAAACATATTCTTTAACTATCGACAAATGATCAACATCTCTCGAATCCGTTTTTTGTTTACCGTTTTGCTTAGTTGCCGATTTCCAGTTTTGCTGTTGGTTTGTTGGTTGAGTGGTTGGTTAGCTCGGTCCGGTCGACACGACAGGTGTATTGAGCTGGATCTTTAGAGAGCATGTGGTGGGGTGATCAAACGTGACAGATTTCTGAAGTGATGACGTCACTGGCCGTACGTGGATGCAAGAAAAATATTTCCTATGTTAAACGCCCATTGGATTTTTTGTAAAAAATTATTAAATATCGAGGAAAATTATTTCCCGATTTTAATCCCCATATTTAGGTATGGATATGTATTAGTATTAGTTAACATGTGCATGCGTTAAATTAATTTTTTTTTGGTATAAATTTGATAAAATTTGAATTTTAAATTTCAAAACTCTAGAAAAAAAAAATGGAATAAACATTTCATTTCAAAGGAGGATATTTACACAATAAATATCCAACTAATATACTAATTAAAAGGAAAATGATAAATATTTTATCATAATTTCAAGTCAAATTTTTTTTTCAAATGTCTAAATAAAGTATCTGATATAAAATACTAATATTTTGCAGCGGAATAGATTTGATATCTCTTATCCTTGGCGGAAAAAGGAGATCGCCAAATTATTTGGAGAACATATTTAATTCCTTTCAAAAATCATGGTTATTTGAACAACTTATATTAAGAGAGTAATGAATAATATCATATAAAACAATATTTCGTACAATACATATTAGAAAAATACACAACCGGCATGCATATTTTCGTATTATGTTTTTGATCGCCAAATACAAAAAACGCCGAAGATGACAGAGTTTTGAAATTTAAAATTTAAATTTTGTCAATTTGACAGCAAAATAACTCAATCTAATGCAGGCATACGATAACTAATACATGTCTATACCCAAATACGGGGATTAAAATCGGGGAATAATTTTCCTTGATTTTTAATAATTTTTTACAAGATATTCAATGGGTGATTAACATAGGAAATCATTTTCTTGCATCCACGGACGGTCAGTGACGTCACACTTCGCTTGCATATAGTAATTAAGACAACTATATAACAGGCTGAATCATTCGCCGCCATTTGTACCTTGTACGTCAAGTCCGTCATTGCTAAACTTAAAATTACTATATAATAGTCTTATATAGTCTCATATAATAATCGGTACTTACGTATTATCGCAGCCAGGCCAAAATTCGCATAAATCGCCAAATTTGGCGACCCTACTTACGGCAACCCTACGTGTTATACGTGGTTTTTCGTAAAGAAATTATTTTGCTTACTGGTTAGATTGAATACCGTGAAATACTTTAACTAATACTAATAACTTAACTAATAATAATAATAACTTAATAATAATAATAAAATAATAATAACTAATAATAATAATAATAATAATAATATACTTATAATAATAATAATAATAATAATAACTTAATAATAATAATAACTAATAATAATAATAACTTAATTAATACTAATAACTTAACTTTCTTACTCAAACTTACAAATCGCGCCAACCTGGTTGCGATAATACGTAAGAACCTAATCATCTTATATGATAGTTCGTCACTGCCAAACCTAAGACTATTATATAATAGTCTTATATAATCTCATATAATAGCCATATACAATAGTCTTAGTTTTAGCAATGGGGGCAAATGATTCAGCCTGTTATATAGTAATCTTAATAGTAATAAGACATATATTGATCAATGAGAGGGAAAAAGTGATGTCTTTTCATTTAGAAAAAGACGGTCAATTTACTCTCTTATGGATATCTTTTCCCGAGTGAATATACACGGAAATAGACAAAGATAATTTAGCAAATAAAATTTATGTACTAAAAGAGAATGAAAAACCCCAGATACCCATTTTTCTTTCTTTCTTTTCTTTTCTTTTTTTTTTTTTTTTTTTTTTTTTTACTATAGTATATTTATGTCTGCCCAAAACTGACTTTCTTTCTTTCGGTATTTATAATTATACTTCTTTGAGATAAAAATCGTTTGCATTCATCGTTTACATTCTATTCGTTTATTATTTTCGAGTTTTAACTCTCTAATGGCTGATGCCAAAAACTTTTTTGGCATCAAAAATCTTTGCTTGTGAACATGGGCATGATAGATCTATATAAATTACTATATCTATGATATTTTTAAACACTTGTTACCAGTTTTTTTCCCCCATTTGTCCCACTTTTAATGTTGTTATACTATAGGGCTACCAACCAACCACATTTTGCGGGGACAGTCCCCGCTTTTGGTAGTTTGTTTTCTTTCCTCCCGCATGTCGGAAATCACAATTTAAAATTTATAATTGTGCATTATTATTAATACTGCTTTTGCGTTTTTTGTGTGTTTTTTCATCTGATCTTCTTCGTTTTTTCTTCTTCTTCTTCTTCTTTTCTCAGAATACACATTCCATACTCTTTATTAATTTCACGAATATGGTGTTTAATAATTTCCAGAGATGGAATTACCCCTACGTAGAAGATCACAATTGTGATTACAATTTTGTCTCCGAACTTCAAACAACCCATAAGGATGAATTCAAGGTCGTCACAAACTGCTCATTATGTAGATAGATAACTAAGGCTTTCATTGCATTTTATCACCAAATGCACTTTTCTGGAACTTAGTGATACACGTAATTTTTAGTTGTTTTTGAACTTTTTGAAGATTTTTTTGAAATTTGAAGATTTTTTCTTCTTTTCCCTGAGTAAATTATGATTTTATTCTTTAACTTTATATGGTTAAACATAAACATAAATAAAATAATAATGAATAAGGTTCTTTTTTTTTTTTTTTAAATCATTACAGACATTAACTTATTGCAAAATTCTGTACAAAATTTATTTCTGTTTCTGTCTTTTTTAATGTACAAAATTTTATTCATGCTTTTCATTAGTGCGCCCTCTACATGCTATTACAACAACCTGCTCGATTTCCAAAGAAGCAGGTTTCCTTCCTCGCACAAGTGCAGCAGATAACAAACCAGTAGTTTTAAACTTTGTTATCATTTTCCCCAAACCCTGTGGGATCAGTCTCCCTTGGCTTATTAATAGTAGTTGGTTTTGGACTAATTTTTGGTTTTTTCTTTCGATCTGTTTAGAGGCCGAATCCTTCTTGAGAGTCAACTTGTATGGAGACCCACTCAAAATATCTGATTTTGTTCTTTTGCGGTTAGATCTTGAGAGAATTTCAGCTTTTGGTAGTGGGGTTACATCTGCAAGCGGTACGTGAGGCGATTTTATTCCTTTATTTTTAATGCAGGCAGGTGGTGTATGCGCTCTTTCTCCCAAAATATTTTGATTGTCTTTAAATGACGTGTTCTCACCCTGCAATTTGCTCGATATTTCATTCATTTTGCATAAGGACAGTGATGAATTGCCTGGTACATTGTTGTTACTAGCTGGAAGATTAATTTCCTTCGATGTTTCATTGATTGTTTTGCTCTGCGCCTGGTTAGACTTCTCAATCTTCCCTAAGTTGCCAGCCTGAAATTGTTTTACCACTTCATTAGTACGATGTCCATTATCGTCGTCAACAACGTCAGTCACGGCAGATGTAGCGTTTTCCTCACAATCAAAGTTTTGTACTGGATCATGAACTGGATGGAAATTTTGTTCATTTCGAGTTTTCGGCAAAGACCTTTTTGTCACTGCACTGGGTAAGAAATCGTCTTCTCCAAAAATGTCCGTATTTAATGCTTGTATTCCTGACACCTTGAAACTCTGTATGGCATTTGCGGGAGTAGCTGCTTTGAGATAAGCCGGAGTCAAGATTTAAGCAGTTTGGTAAACTGTTATGTGTTATCACTCGACCAGGATGATTATGTATCCACTTTTCCCATTCCGATGTGTAAAAAATATTGTAGCTGTTATGCATGCAGCGATCAAGAGGCTGAATTTTGTGGCTGCTGTGAGGTGGTGTTGTAGGAGCATGAATGGAGTTAGCCCGAAAGAAATTAACTGCCTCTAAGGTGCAGTGGGACGTATGGTTATATAATATCAATAGTACTGGATTGTCTTTGCTAGGCCTAGCGTGATCTTTAAAATGAGATAACCAGTCCACAAACAAAGCGCTGCTGATGTAGTTCGTGTCTGACACCATTCCTATAGAAGAAGGCCGAGTCCCATCCAAAAGTTCGGTCTTCATTCGCTTGCGAGGAAATATGAATGCTGGTGGAATAAAATTCCCAGAAGCACTGACCATATTTAGAGTGTTACGTTGATACCACGTTCAGCACTGGAAATCTTATTGACGCAGCGCTTCCCCTTTGTTGAAAACACCTTTAGTGGTTTGTTTGGCACCGTGGAGATCCCAGTCTCGTCCATATTGTAAATTGGGTGAGGAGGGAATTTGTAGGTATCCAACAACTTTGCCAGATTTTCAAAATAGTGATCGCATTGAGGCTTATTAAAGCCTATCGTTCGAGCAACACTTGTTGAGGTTGGCGTACGCAACGACAATTCTGGATGCCTTTCCATAAATAGCCGAAGCCACTCCATACCAGTCATTTTCTTTTCTTTATTAAAGCGATGTTTTATTGTAACCCATAAATCTCTGCAAAACTAAAAGCAACTTCTCGAATTTTTTTAGTGATTAGTACGTACAACTTGCTATCTACTTTTTTGATGTATTCTCATAGTTCTATTTTCATTTCTTGAGAAAAAGTTTGAGAATATCTGCCCAAACTTCTGGCTGGAGATGATCTTTTTAATCTCTTTCGCAAAGTTGCTTCATGCATTTCTAATGATTTAGCTACGGCTCTCTTACTTTCGCCTGCCTCAATGCGTATTTCTGCATTCAGCAATTGTTCTGGAGTACAAAGACTTCTTTGAGTAGTTCTTTGTCGCCTAGACATCTTGTTAAAGGAAAAAAAAAAAAGAAAAGATTACGATGCATGTAAAAACTGTTATAAAAATTGCGTGTAAGAGTACGCGCGTACTCTTTTAACACGCACAAGCACGCATTGACGATTATCTAATCAAACGACGTGCAACACCATTTATTGGAATCGACCTGAATTGCTCTCGCTGTGATGCTTAGGTTAGTTTCTTGCAGATCAAACCACATATTCTTCGACCCAATTTCATGAAGCCAATGAGCAAGAGCTAATTCAACGAGTCCACTGTTAAAATAGGGGTGACAGTCATCCGGCTCAGAGAAAATGAATGATAACAGAGTGCGAATTATTGGATGTTTTCCAAATCAGAACCTGCCGGTCAAGCTGGCCCCCCTCCAACATTTTGGACGCGCCGTCGCTGGTAGTTTTAGGAAATGTTAAGGCTCCTATATATACGAGTTGGCGCATCAGGCATTTTGTTGCCTTAGGGTTGCCACATGTACCAGCGCGTTTCACTGATAAATAAACAGCAGTCATTACTTTTACCGTCTTGTGTAACTTTAGAGTACTCATTTTATTATATTTCATAATTGTAGCTAAATAAAGTACGATATGAGATTTGTTTAACGATAAACTGCGATAATCACTCAAGAAAAGAACATATAATGTTCAGATTTTCATAAGATAAGAATAAAACAACATTTTGATAAGAATAAAACAACATTACTTATATTTTCCTTTGTATTTCTGACATGTGATAATGTAAAAATACAGAAGAATGTGACATTTTAATCATATTATTTACATTAATATTGATAAATCGATTTAAGGAGACCATTTTTTACAATGTATTTGAGTTTTGGCGACATTTTGTATAAGAAACAGAAATAAACACACCTTAAACACACCTTATTTCCAATACCTTCACAGGATATCCTGATAATCTAATGTGAAAAAAATGTGCTGTTAGGAATATTATTGTTGCTTGTTGCTTTTGTTCCCCGATCGTAGCTTCAGATGAAGATTTTTTAAAAATCAGAAGAAAGCGATAAGGACGCCAAGCGGGAATGCTGCCCAATTCAGAGGCAAAAAAATGGCGGCGATGCGTCGGCCTATATATTTATTTAAGGGGCTCTAGGAAACGTGGCTGCACTATAGATTTTTTTTTTTTTTTTTAAATATTAGTAGTTTTATCACGATAATACTTCCAAAATGCTATACATATTTAAGAAAATAGGTAATATATTTAAACTTACGTAATTTCTTTGTTTTTGTTGGTTTTTATATTATTTTTTGCACAGCATCTTCCATTAGCTTGCACTTCAAAATTACACAGAAGTTAGACGCATATCACAAACAACATCATGACTGTTGGGGTTGCGTACTCTTAGACCAGCCTACCCTATTTAAACTTTACTCTCGTATGTTCGCTGTAGTAACAGATATTAAAATTGCGTCTGCTATTAAAAAAAAAAAAAAAAAAAGGAAAAGAAAGAAAGAAAAAGGTTCTTATATGATCTTCACATGTCTCCTAAAGAACAAAACCTGTTATGACACTGTTTCATAATCTATGATATACTTTTAATGAAAAGGTATTTTTATATTTTACTACACTTTATTAGTCTGAAATGCTTAGGCGGCACTGACTTATATTTTTTGAAAAAAGTATCTAATTAAAGATTTTTCTTATTTAATTCTTAAATAAATAAAAAAAAAAAAAATCTGAATAGCCTTTATGTCTATAATATAATATTATATAACATGAAATATAATATCTGAAAAAATTCAAGCAAAACTACATCTCATTCTACATTTTTAAATCACAAAAACTTAAGTATTTAAAAAAAAAAAAAAAAAAAAAAAAGGTGAAGTAACTCTACTTGATTTTCCAAACATTAAGTAACTGACTGTTGTATCAATAAATTAAAGTAAGAGAAGTTGTTAAATAAACAAAAGAGTAAATTATAATAGGGTGCTTGAATATTTTTCGCCATATAGTATGTTCTTTAATTTAACTCTATATTGTCCTTCAAATAATTTGAGCCCATAGACTATGATGATAAAGAAATTTTCGTTGTATCCCTGTAAAAATCTATAAGTACTAGATTCTCCAAAATTCATACAGTTTGTGTGATGGTTATTTATAATATATATATATAAATTTTCATTTCTTTTGAATAAGGCGTTTCGCTATTGCATTTTAAATAATTTGAACCCATAGGCCATAATGATAATATTTTTTTTTTTTTGCATACCTGTTAAAAAAAGAAAGGAAAAAAAACTATAAGTGTTAGATTTACCAAAATCATGCAACAGTGACTTATAACATGCATATACATTTTCAGTTCAGTCAATAAAGGCATTTAGACGCTATCTTACTTTAAATAATTTTAGCTCATAGGCCATAATGATAAAGAATTTTTCTTTGTGTCCCTGTAAAAAAATTATAAATGAGAGATTCATCAAAATTAATAAGGTTCGTTCTACGGTGACTTATAACATACGTATCAACTTGATCCCAGTCGATTAAAGCTTTTACACCCTAACTTGTTCACTCAGATACATGCATATACACAAACATGCATCATCGTAAAAATAACAAAAATGAACTCAGGGGACCTCAAAACGTATAGAAACACCAAAATTTCAAAGTCAAATTTTTGCCATGATTATAATATTTTCCTTACATATGCATGTTCGGAAAGTAAAAAACACTGGAAAAAGAATTTTTTTCTTTATCTACTGATCGAATTTTTTCCCTCAAGTGGATGGAAAAGATCCCCAGATAATATTTTTGCCCTGATCTAATATTTCTAAATTAATCGAAAGAAATAATTCTTTTGAAAGACAACCAATTTTATATGCAAGAAACTATGCTATTTTTTACAACGTATTTCTTAAGTCCTGGAGGACGTTAAAGGAATTGAATAAAACAGAAAATTGTAACGAAAAAGAAAATAAATACTGAAATCACTTCTGTTAAGGGGAAAAAAAATGAAATTTTTATGGATAGTTACGTTTGCATATATGAATACGCTATCAAGAATTATTTATAAATTTCGTAAGTATAATTAAAATGAAAGAAAAAATAGTATGGATTAAAACATTTCTCATTATTAGATTTACTTGTGAAAAATATAAGAAAGTTATAAAATTAATTAAGTTTAAAATATAGTTAAATTTATTCTCGATAATCTTTTCTGCCTTAAATAATAATAATAAAAAAGACATACGCATTATTACTCTATTTTGGGTAATGTGTAATAATATAGAATTTTATGAGCTTATATTGTTTCTAAGTATGAAATAATTAAATTCTAATATTACTTTTGCGAGCAACCACTTTCGTTGTTAGTTCCCCATCATACTATAGGTATGGGGAGCTTAGGTAATCGTGAAAATTTTCGACCTCGGTTTTTTGACATTTTTATACGTTTTCAGGGGTGAGGAATCCGAAAATGACAAAATTTGTATGGTGTCCGTCTGTAGGGTGTCTGCTAGTGATAGTGTGTTAGTCCGTTAGTTTGTTAGTCTGTTTACACGATATCCCACGAACAAATGATCGCAGAGAGGTCACACCAGTTTTAAAATATTATTTATGACACTGGCAAAAACCCTATTTATTTGCAAAATTCTAATTAAAAAACTTCAGAAGTTATTAGAAATTAACGATTTTCTTAACATGGGAGAATAGGGAAAAATTTCCCTTAAACGTGCACGAAAAGAAATATTTTTATCGTAAACATGTGAGAACAGTTTTTAAATATCAGTTTTGATGCCGGGATGAACATCATTAACTATAAACATGCGACTTTGAAAATTTCGCAAGGCAGAAAAATTCGTGTTCGTTGTTAACCCTTCATCGGCCCATTGTATCATATAGCAGAAATTGTGTTTACTCGGAAATGGATATAGCGATTTTCAAAAAAGTTTGTAGTTAAGTGTTTTTCGGGGTGCTTGGATTAACGCCCATTTTCAGAAAAAATTGCGCTCGCTGCTAACCCTTTATTGGCCAATGACAGCAAATGGCAGAAATTGTGTTTACTCGGAAATGGATTTAGGGATTTTGGTGAAAGTTTGGAATTATGTGCTTTCTGGGGTGCTTAAACGATTGGAATCGTCCTCATCGTCAGAAAAATTCGCGTTCACAGTTAAACCTTTAAAGGCCAATTGCAACGTATGGCACAAATTGGGTTTAAACGGAAATGGAGAAGGCGATTTTGATGAAAGTTTGGAGTTAGGGATTTTTGATGAGAAAAAACGATTGATCTCATCTTCAGATAAATTCGCGTTCACAGTTAACCCTTTATCGGCCAATCGCAAAACACAGCAGAAATCGGGTTTATTCGGAAACGGATATATCGATTTTGTTGAAAGTTGGAGTTAAAGTCTTTTCGGGGAGGTGCTAAAACGATTGGATTTACCCTCCTCTTCAGAAAAATTCGCGTTCTCAGTTAACCCTTTATTCGCCAATTTTAACATACGGCCGCAATTGGATTCACTCGGAAATCGATATAGAGATTTTGGATGAATGTTTAGGGGTACATAAATGATTGGAAATATTTTCCTCTTCAGAAACTTTCGTGTTCGCTGTTAAACCTTTAAAGGCCAATTGCAACGTATGGCAGAAATATGGTTTACACGAAATCGGACATAGCGATGTTGATGAAAGTTTGGAGTTAGGGATTTTTTAGTCATAAAAAGCGATTGGAAATATCATGACAGATAAAATTCATTTATAAACTTGGGTGAGATCCTTATATGGTCTATGCATACATCGCCACTTGAAAACAAAATTGTGGAGCAACTCAGTTAACGAACTTATCCAAGATATTTATAAGATAAATTCGCTGTGCAAATTTGGTTCGATTTGGAGTATTATTTCGGGAGTTACCATGATGATAAGATTTCGATTATATATATATATATAGAGAGAGAGAGATAGATAGATAGATAGATAGATAGAGAGATAGAGAGAGATAAACAAAGTGATTGGAATATTTCGATTTCCAAAGAAATCAACCTATAATGGCAAATTTGGGTTTATGTTATTGAAAAATGCATATAAAATGCCCCCAATGAGCGCGGAAATTGCCGCATCTATAACTCTCAATTTATCTACCTGAGAGGCATTCATGTTAGTTTTATTATAGCCAAGTTGTTTCTTTATACCATCTATAAGTTGATTCTTCTCAAATATTGCATTTTTAAGTTGCGTCCTTTTTCTTGCCGAGATGCGATATGTCAATTTTACTTTGATAGTTTTTAACAATAATTAAAATGTGTGGAAGCAAATACGTGATGGGGAACAGCGCGGAGTCCGCCTATGCCAAATAGTTTCTATATGGATTCACCATTAAAGCCATTCAGTATGGAATTGCATGAGTAACATCATGTAAGTCATTAATTGGTTTTAAAATTATATGTATTCGCTAATAAATGAATTAATATCAAATTTGAAAAAGTGTTTGCCCATTTTCGTTTTCACTATTTTCTTTGTACTGATTCTATCCCATTCAGCTGCAAAAATTTACTCTTAAAATAAGATAAGTATTTCTGTACGGCGGTAGTGGTGGCAATAAATAAATAAAAGTTGTAAATTTCATCCCTAAATTTTAACATCTAAGGTATTTAAGAGTTAATACATTATTACTTTCTCTTACCCATAAGGTAGAGAAAGTATTGTTTTTGGGTCAAACTTTCGAACGCGAGTTTTTGTTATATTTGCATGTTCTGAGGTCCCCTGAATACGAAAATCATGCTTTTAGCAAATGGAGTGTGTCTGTCTGTTATCAGCATATCTCAAAAACAAATTATGGCAGAAAGTTCAAACTTGGTATTCTAAATGTGTATCATATAAGGATGCTACACTGAACTTTCCCCATCGAAGGGAGTAAATATTCATGATGGGTATCTTTCAAAAGAGCTCGCCAATACCTTTAAAACGAATGGTTGAACCATCGATTTGCGATAATTAAAAATAAAGTTATAAATTTTTTTCATTTTTAACAAAAAAAAAAAAAAAAAAAAAAAAAAAAATTTTTTTGGATATATAGTGTTATACTACTTCTCTAATATGGAAATCGTCTGCATTATCATAAAAGACAATTTATTTAAATAATAATTTTAATAGATTATTTTTTAAAAACAGAATTATTTTTTAATAGCCGAATTAAATTGTATATAAATGTAGGTGCATTAATGAAACGGCGGTTGAGGGCGGTAGCCCCCCTCACACAGAACTAATTATCATATAAAACTCTTCCGAAGCCTAATTTGAATTGTTTAACACAGGTTTACATAACAGTACATGTTATCTTACCAATTAATCTGCAACCTGTATTTATAGTATTAAATTTCAGGGTAAGAGAAAGTCGTGTGAGTGACACACCAGATTATTTTTTATTTGATCTTTATACTTTGAATTTTCTAATAAACGTGGAATTCATAGTTTCCTTAGAATTCCGAGAATTAGAGATTATTACATAAATTTCATTTTTTCTCTTCTGTATTCACTTATCAATTACACTGCGTTGAAAAAAAAAAAAAAAAAAAAAAAAAAAAAAAAATCGAGCACTGATGCCATTTTTGCTGATTCTTATGTAAAATGACATTTTGAATCCGAATATGACTCCCGTTTTGCCCAGTCACCCACCATTTTCATAGGACACCACCCCCTCCCCCAATTTTTATCATTATTCGGTAATTTTATGGCCATGAATTTGATTTGGAGAATTAAAAAAATAATAATTTAATACTTAAAATATATATATATATATATATATATAAGGTATTCCACAAGGTGGTTCAGCTAGTAGTTTATTATCTGATTTGTATCTTTATTATTATGAAAGAAATTTCTCTATTAGTAATGACTTAATGTTTTATAGATATATAGATGATATTATAGTTTTATACTTTAATGATAGTAATACCAACACCTTCATAGATAATTATCCTCATAGTCTTTTATTAACTAAACATGAAATGATAAACAATGAAATAAATTTTCTAGATTTAAAAATTTATAATGAAAATGGATGTTTAGATTTTGATATTTATGATAAGAGAAAAGAATTTTCTTTTAAAGTTAATCTATTTACTCACTACAAATCTTGTTTACATAAAACCATCTATAAAAATATTCTAATTAACTTCCTCTATAGAATAAAACATCTTTGTTCTAATAAACATAAAAGTAAAAATGTTAAATCCATCTGTTATCATGCTAGAATTTATGGTTATCCAAAATTTCTAGTAAATTCAATTATTAAATCATATTTCTGATTTAATCGTCTTACCTTGTCTATGGTGTTTACATTAAAAAAAAAAAAAGTGCATTTTGCATTTTTATCAAAAAAATTATATAAAAAATAAAAGACAATAAAAAATGTGGCGGATGGGTGGGCAGATGCTTGATTAAGGAGGATGGGTGGTGTTGTTAGGCTGGATGGTTGGGAGGGATTGTGATTCTCGCGTATTTATATGTGTGTTTGCTTTATAGATTTAAAATAATAAGTAAAAAAAAAAAAAACTGTTATTATATAAACTTTAATATTAAATTACTGACTCTCTAATAACTTAATTTGCCCAAAGAAACATTTATTAAATGCACATAAAAAAAAAATTATGTTTAACCTCAATTTTAAATAATTATTTAGTAAATAGTTATTTAGTAAATTAACCTCAATATTAAATAATTGTTTAGTAAATTACATAATGCTTTGTGATCCTTTATTATTATATTACTGAAATTCAACTTAGTTAATTTGTCCAAAAAAACATATAACAAATCTACATTTAAAAAATAAATTAATTCATAAATTCACCCCAATTTTCATTACATATTACATTGTGCTCTTAAATTAACTCTAAATTGAATTTTATATGAAAGCATTTGATTAGATTTTATTCAGCACACACACATTATAAATAAATATAATTATTAAAAAAAAAAAAAAAAAAAAAAAATAGGGTTATTACTTTTTCTCAACTACACAAGATGGCGTCACTATCTCAATAGTCTGATTTCTATGTTTCAATAAAATGACACTTTGAAGTTTATGCAATATCGTACATTAAGTTAATCTAAATTTTAATCAAAATTTAATTTTAAATTATCACTTTTAGGTTAATTATCAAAATCAAACAGTTTACTCAACTTTATCGTTCAGTTGCTTAATACAAATTCAAAAATAAATTAATCGTTCAGTTATTTAATACGATTCCAAAATTAACTGTGAATCTAACTGTATACAGCCACATGTATGTCTCGTGATCTAGTTTTACGTGCATGGGTGCAAGTTTCTTATACAAGTTTTTCAGATGTAATGTATGTTATACTTTAGTTTTATTAATTATTACTAGTATTTCATTTAACTATTTTATTAGTATTTCTATTAATAATATTGTTTATTGCTGCATGGCTCTAAATGTTTGATTTTAATAAGGTTTCCATAACTTTTCAGTTTTAATTTTCTTTTTTTTTTGGTGGTGTTATTGGGGGTAGCTTGTTGTAAATATTTAGCAATTTGCATACAACAAGACAGAAATAACACCAAATTTACATGCAACATTCATTCTGGTCCCTTGAAAACGTAATGAATTTGCATGTTTCCATTTATGTATGTTTGATAGTCGCAATCTCTTTTTGAATTTTTCTGTTTTATCTTTTTCAATGTTTCTTGTTTTCATTTATTCAATGTTTGAAAAGGTTTTCAATATATATATATGTATATATATATATATAATATTTAATAAATAACATTAATAATAGTTTAAAGAAATATAAGAAGTGTAATACATAATTTCAGTGTCAAACACCCCCCCTAAATTTTCCCATTGCCGCACATGTTCATGTTTTAGAATTTTCCCAAATCTGTAGCCCCGCAGAAGATATTTAACAATTAAAATAATCCCCCTCCTGAAAATCAAATTTATAGTCATAAAATTAATGAAAAATGATAAAAATAGGGGGTCGTCCCTAAAAAACGGTGGGTGATAGGGCAAATAAGGATGTGTGTTGGGGGTGTTGGGGGGCAATTTTCGTCAGAGCAGTGTTATTAATTTCTTCTATAATCGTTAGAATAAAATAATGGATTTGTAAAAATTTTGACTTTCGATTTTTGGTTGATTTATACGTTTTGAGTTTTCTAGAACACGATTTGACTATTCTCCGAAAATATTTATTTCTGCGTGTGTGTGAGACAAAATTTTTGTGGTAGTTCTAATTCAATAACTAATGCACAAAATTTCATGTAAATTTATATATAGTTGCCCCTTGATATGCATTAATGCCTATCAACTTTTGGTGAAAGTATTGGCAGTATAAGATAACATATCGTATAAGTATGCACAATAATAATTATTTTTGACGAATGACTGGTGAAATTAAAAACAATTACACAGGTCTGAAAATCGTACTTTTCAACTTTTTTGCCCTGTTTCGGGTGTCTCCAATGTACTGATACACTGATTTCAGAAATGTTTGTCTTTCCTTTCTACCATATACCTGTAAAAGGAATGGTTGAACTATAAATCTGTGATAATTTAAAACAAAGTTATCGATTCTTTTTACTTTTAACGAAAAAAAAACTTAGAAAAAAATCGTATTTTTTTTATTATTATTTTTTAAACGAAATTTAACCAAACTTGGTATTTAGTTGGTCCCTGACATAAACTGTTATTGATTACATTTGGGGATCAATCGCTCAACAGGTGGCGCTGTGATCGATTTTTTTCTAATTTTTTAACATAGCAGTATAGGACAAAATTTCGTATAAATGTACATAATGAGAGTTACTTTTAAATTGTAATTGTAAAATTAATATGAATTATTGATAATAGTAGTAGTTAACTAGGAAAGAAATTCTGTGCATGTAGGGCATCGCTTCCCCCCCTGGGAGGGGAATACACCCGGGGCGGGGGGGGGGTAAATTTTCAAGATGGGTATCTTTCGAAAGGTCTCGTCAATAGCTTTAAAACGAATGGTTGAACTATAAATCTGTGATAATTTGAAACAAAGTTATCGATTTTTTCCCCTTTAAAAAAAAAAAAAAAAGTGATTTTTTTTTTAAAAATATTGTTACTGAGTTTTGTATAGGAAAATATAGAAGAAAGTCTTATGGTGGCCACAACATACTCGTGTTTTTTTTTTTTTTTTTTCTTTGAAGGAAGCAGTAAGCTCTCATAACACTATTTCGAAGAAATATTGAACTTTGCAAAGTTTCGAGAACGATTCGCTTAGTTCGAATAGTTTTGTCGGTTTCAGTAAACAATGAGCGCTGAATTATGCAACTCTTTAAGCATTCTAAATGGATAATAATATATAATAAATATACTGTAAATATTATTAGTTAAAAATGGATTGTACACTGGATAAGGTTGCAATGGTAGTTACGGTGAGAGATGCGAAGTGTAGCTTTCGATTAAGTTTCCGTGTACGGTTGGTTTGCAAGATATTTTTAACGAAGTTCGTTGTAGCAGATAATTAAAGTGATACTCCAGTAATGACTATTTCAGTCTTGGAGGAATTAAATTAAAGGAGATGATATATCCGTAAAAACATTGTAAGGTAGATGTAAAATCGTAGGTTGAGTCAAAAGGATGTCGCCGCAGGTAAGCGGTATGAAAAGTAAAATTGTCGCGTCGGGGTTGAGACGAAAGGATGTAGCCAGTGGTGAAAAGTGAAAGTAAACCGGAGGTCGAAAATATGAGTCTGGGCCCAGCTAGAGCCCCTAAATAAAATAATAGGCCGGCGCATCACCGCCATTTTTTTGCCTCCGAAAAGGGCAGCATTCCCGCTTGGCGTCCTTATCGCTTCCCTAAAGATTTTAAGAAATCGTGATATGAAGCTAATCCGGTCAAGATAAGAGCAATAAGCAACAATAATATTCCTAAAAACACATTTTTTTCACAATACATTCTCAGGATGTCATTTTACTCTGAGGATATCCTATGGATGTACTGGGGTAAGATGTGTTGTTAGGGCGGTTTCTGTTTTGTTTACAAAATGTCGCCAAAACTCAAATACACAGTAATAGAAGGTCTGTGAACACTTATATTCACTCCTTGAATGATTATAGCAGTTTATCGCTAAACAAACTTCCATATCATAGCTAAAATTATGAAATATAATAAAACAAGTTACTCTAAAGTAACGCAAGACGATAAAAAAAAATGTTTGTCGTTTGTTTATCAGAGAAACGCGCTGGGTACATGTGGCAACCCTAAGGCAACAAAATGCCTGATGCGCCAGCTCGTATATATAGGAGCCTTAGGCCCAGCACAGTCGATGACGCAATAGATTGAAGTTTGGATGTTTTTGCATCGGAGTGGAGTAACAAAAAGGAAAGTAAATTTACGCAGGTTGAGTAGGATGGATGGATACGATTAGTGGTGGAGGTAGGGAATTGAAGTGATGAAGGTTTATTGTTTCATGGTGTTTAAATAGTGGAAGATGAGTGTATGTTGTTGTGTTGGTGGTGTAGTTAGTTTGCGGGAGTATTATTCAAGAGTGGATTTAACGGTCTTCGAAGTGTTGTAATATGAGTGTGTAATAAGTAGTTTAGAGGTAGAGTCCAAGGTGCTTCTTGAGAGTTAAAGTTCTAAGCAAACTTCGTCAGTTTACGTCAATCACAAATGGTGAGATTTATTTTTATATTACTTGAATTCATTTATTTAATTCAATTACTGAGTTTCTCTCTTCATCGAACTTGCCCTTATTTCAAGTCGAAATAAAACTTTTAGTTGTTTTAATCTGAAGAGTCTCTTTCAGTCATTTATTAAATTAAGTAGTAGTTTAGAATGGGGTCTAGCACTGATGCCGGGGCGCAGGCCTTACAATATGAAGCCAAAGGTGTAACAACAGAAACATTAAGTGACGCAGTACTAGCTAATGTTTTGGCAGATTCAATATGGCTCCTTCGGTAGCTTTGTTATCGTGATAGCCATCTTGGATAGATAACAGTTAGCTTCATTTACACTGGATGTTGATACGCTGTATGCCAACTTCTCTCAAACCATTTCTCGGAGAGTTAAACAGCGATGATTTCATAGCGAGATAAGGGAGATCAGAGTAGAGTTGAGTTTCAGAGAGTTGAATTGAGTTTGGAGTTTAAGTCCAGCGAGTTGGAACAGAATTTTTTTTAGGTATGCTGGACTGGAAAATACTCGATTTTGCAAATTTCTCAAGCGAATGGGCTAAAAGTACGAGCAAAAAGGCAACATTTTCAATATTATAAACTAGTCTTGTAATTTTCAGTATGCAGCAAAGTTAAAAAACATCAGTAGTTACAGACACAAAACACAACGCTTAGAGTTTTGCACAGTAAGTGATGACATGTCATGAAAATCTCACACCGCAAAAACTGTTTCAGCACAGTTGCATAAAAAGCACAATCTTTCATTATCGTAACACATTTTAGAAATGATTTCTGGTATTTTTATGAAAGGTTCATTCTTTTCAATTTTCTCTCCGTTAAGTGACTGAAACTTTTCTTTTACGTTCCTGTTTATTTTTGTTACGATCACGGACAACTCTACGTTTTTGAAACTAATTTGAAAGCAAACTAAACGATTTAAAACCTTCTGTCAATAATGACGATGTTTCGATGTTACCTAATTGTTACGTGTTGGAAATACTTTTTGCTGTATGGCATAAAAGTGATTTATTCTCATGGCAAAAGTATAACTTATGTATGCCGGATGACAGGAAGTATAATTGGCATGATCTGAGATGAGAGAAAGAAATTTTTTTTATAAAAGAGACATAGGAGGCGTCAGCATTCATTACAGTTTATGAATGCTTCTCCTTCAACAGTGTTGCAGCTATTGTAATTTTTCCTAGAAATGTGGATTCGGAGGCATACATAAAGGTTCTTATTGATTATACCATAACAGCACATCTTCTTCCCAGACTATCCTCAAGATGTATTGAGGAAGAAAGTTTATCCCATGGACTAAAAACGCTAGCACATGAAGTTCGATGTGAGAGCCATTAGTACATACTACTTCATAAACAGGTTTTTCACGTGGGATCGGTCAAAATATCTTCGTTTGATACAATTTGCCTCACGCATATTCTTCAGTCACAAAACTTTTGACTGTTTGTAACTTCTACAGTAGTTTTCAGCATGAACTTTTCCAATCAGAGAGTCGCGATTCCAAAATATCTTCTATTCTTATTTCTTTCAAACGTCCTAGAGGGGAATTATCGTAAATGCTGGGTCCATTGTTTACATTTCAGGATTTAGTTTATGCTTAAAAATAACCCTACTTGCACCATTCGAGAAAGTCATTTGGTATTTTTTTGAGAAGCAATATCTTGTACTTCAGAAAATGCATTCTTCCGTGTGATAGCAGCTTTGGATAAATGTGCTGTTAGTTGTTCGCCATATGCAGGCAACCCATTATCAGAAGCTGCATGAACTTTCCCATAGGATAATGCACCTATCCACACACGTTGTATGATGAAATTTTATTCTATTCCAATGTTATTGAAACTTTGGAATGGCCTACGAGTTCTTATTTGTACACTATATTTAGAAATTGTGAGGGAATTTAGCAAGAGGAATTTACGATAACAAATGACATTTTATTTCGGTTGAAGAACTGAGATCAAACACTGAAAATGAATAGTTAAAAACAAATCTTGTGTTAAAACCTAATCATGTCCACAAGAAATAGAATGATTGAAGTTATGAAAAAAAAAAAAAAAAAAAAAGGAGTATCCCTCAGTTACTATAAACTAATTCCCTTATAATTCTGTGGTGTTATTTTTTATGGCCTTGTGAGGTTTGCGTTGATGCAAACTCCATCTTAATTAATTACTTAGATACCTAAATGGATAAGTAAAGAGAGCACGAGACTTGAATATACTAAAATAAGACTTTTATTTGAACAGATTAATGGGAGGGCGGTCTGGCACTCAAGATAGCTCAGTCAGCGTATTTAATTACTTTATCAAAATATATGTATCATAAATTAAATTAGATAATTTTAAATATCTCACCCCAGCAACAGTCGAAGGTGTAGAGACGGATGCACTCTTTAACTCCGCTACTGTGACTTCACTGTGGATCAGAGGCTTCCCGTCTGATCCAACTTTACCTTTACGAATACTAGTAGATCGCAAAGCTAGGAGCGCAAACTCTACAGTGGCGCCCAACGTGGGACCACTGTAGAGTTTGCGCTCCTGCAAACTCCATCTTAACTTAAATACTTAGATTACTAAGAGAACACAAGACTTTAAATAACAATAACTAAAGTTTATTTGAGCAGATTAATGGGAGGGCGGCCTGGTAAATTTATATAGCTCAGCCAGCGTTTTACTTAATCAAAATATATGAATCAACAAATTAAGTAGATAACTTTAAATATCTCACTCCAGCAGATAGTCGAAGATGTAGAGACGGTCACACTCGTACTCCAATATTCCGGCTTCACTATGGGACAGAGGATTCCCTTCTATCCCAGCTTGAACTTCCGAAAACTAATAGACACTCACCAACACTCAACGCTACTTAACTTCACGCCACTAAATCTCCACTACTCAACTTCCGATATTCTCCAAAATAAGAATCAACACCATTCGCTCTAAGATCCTCCAACATACACTATCGATCCTCCAACATCCACTATCGATCCTCCAACATCCTCTATCGATCCTCCAACATCCACACATCTACTAAAACCATCCCTATTTTTATACTTCTTCCTACACCCTCCTTTCACTACATTTCAATCCGTACTTTTAAAAATCACTTCTAATTTAACTAATATTCAAAATCTAAGTCTTTTAATGCAGCACCCTGCCGACGCAAAACTACTCCGACCTCAACCGTCACCGAGCCACTGGCGACGGAGTGATTTTAACCGTCCCCACTTCCTATCTTGCTGGATTCAGCTTAATTGAAACAACTGTGGTGACGTTCTAACGTCTCAACCTCACAAAGTGTGCAATTAAAAGGGTTCTTGTCAAATATTTTCTAATGTAAAAAAATATATATATACATAGGGAATATGCAAGGATAATACAGCATGTTTTGTAAGTTTTAAATAATTTTAAGGCTTGCAGGCGCAAGTGGCGATTTGAGTAAAAATCTAGATAACGAAGACCCAAAACCGATCAACATAAAAGAAAAAAAAAAAAAAATCGTGTAGCGTAGAAATTGAGCACAGTTATAAAGTTAAGTGCTCTGAATAACATACTAAAAGTCCCTAACCATGGGGGGGGCATTTAAAGGGGGCACATTTCAGTTTTTATTAAGTACATTTAGAGAAAAAAAAATCTCAATTGCAAAATTAATCTACGTGAAATTTCCTAAAAAAATTGTATATTCTATTTTGTTTGTATGATCAATAGTTTAGAAGATATAGGGGAACAAAATAACACATTTTCTTGAAAAATTCTTTTTTTTTTTTTTTTTTTTTTTTTTTTGCAATAGTAAAATCAACTAAATTGTGGAATTAAAAGGGTTCTGATAAAATATTTTCTAATGTACAAAACAAATATATGCATAGGGAATATGTAAGGATAATACAGCATGTTTTGTACGTAATTTTAAGGTTAGTAGGCGCATGTGGTGTTTTGGTAAAAATCCAATAACGAAGACCCAAAACTGATCAACATTAAAAAAAATCTTATATCTTTGAGACTTTTTTTTCTCTAAATGCGATAGTTTTCAAGAAACTTAATAAAAACTGAAATGTGCCTCCTTTAAATGCCCCCCCCCATGTTTAGGGACTTTTAGTATGTTATTCAGGGCACTTAACTTTATAACTGTGCTCAATTTCTAAGCTACACGATTTTTTTTTTAATGTTGATCGGTTTTGGGTCTTCGTTTTCTAGATTTTTACTCAAACCGCCACTTGCGCCTACTAGCCTTAAAATTATTTAAAACTTACAAAACATCCTGTATTATCCTTGCATATTCCCTATGTATATATTTGTTTTTTGCATTAGAAAATATTTGACAAGAACCCTTTTAATTGCACACTTTAGTTGATTTTACTATTGCAAAAAAGAATTTTTCAAGAAAATGTGTTATTTCATCTTCCTATATCTTCTAAACTAATGATCATACAAACAAAATGTACTGTACATTTTTGTAGGAAATTTTACGTAGATTAATTTTGTAATTGACTTTTTTCTCTAAATGCGATAGTTTTTAAGATATTTAATAAAAACTGAAAATTGCCCCCCTTAAAAGCCCCCCCTGCCCCCCGCTCACCCCCCACGGGCGGGGACTTTTAGTATGTTGTTCAGGACCCTCTCGGCTATGAGTATGTAAAATTTCAAAACTACACGATTTTTTTCCTCTATTCGTCAAATTTTGGCCTTCGTTGCCTGGACTAACAGCCTAATTCCTTCGTTGCAGCACCATGTCGGCACGAAACTAATCCGACCAAACCTTTCGCCGAGTCACTGGCGACGAAGTGATTTAACCGTCCCAACTTTATACTTTGCTGGATGCTGAATTTTACACAAACTGTGGTGACGTTATGTCGTCTCAACCTCACAGCCTTAGAATTTTTACAGAGGTATAAATTGGTGTACTTTTGTATGTAATCAATTTTTTATTAAAATACTCAAAAGTAACATTTGATGTTTATCTTACGATTTTGCAAATTTAATTATAAACATTACATTTCAAAGATTCTACGTTTTGATTTTAAATTTAGTAGAATTCTCTACATTATCCTCTGGCATTAAAGTTTTTATATACCTTCTTTGCATAATCATCTAATTTCTTTTTTACTAAATTTTGTTATTATTACCATATTTATTCGCTATTACTTTATTTAGTTCACATATGTAATTTAAGATAAAGTTTGCAACTATTTTTACATTACAATAAGCTATATGGATAAAATGTTTCCGAACTATTGTACTTGTAATTCATTAAAGAAATTTATAATATGTAACAAAGTAATCGATCGATAACTTAAATCGATTTAATCAAAATTAAATCGATGTTAACTGACAATGTATTTCTAAATACAGATATTTAATATTTAAATATGAATACATTATTTATGATTCAGTTACCTTTATTTAAAATAATTAATTAAAAATTAAATAGATTATTAGATTTTTTTTAAAGAATATTTTTATAAATTTTTTATTCTGGATTTGATATTCAATAACTCCTTTTTCTTAATTAACTATTTCCGCTCTATACATATATTTTGAAAAAGTTACAACATAAAAACGTTCATTGGCATTTAAATATTTTTTTTTTTTTTAATTATTGATTTTACATTACTCGGGTTTTATGTGAATAGTTAATGCTTTAATTGAAAATAGTTAATTCAATTTCATGAACTTTTCTTTATGTTATACAAAAAGCTGAATAGATTATTTCTTTCATCTAATAATTTTTAAAGTAATTGAATATTTTGATCTTTTCCAAAGAGAACTTTAGTTTTTAGATAAATATATATAAAAAAAATTCAGCAATTTTTATTTAACATTTTTTTTTTCCTTGAAAGGGAAGTAATTTAATTAAATATAACTCAAACTATAACACTTTTTATGTTATCGTTTTTGGATCTATTTAATTAAATAGATTTTCACATAAAGAAAAAAAAATAAATTGAATAAAGCCTAATAAAAATGTTTTATTCGTATTCTCCATAGGATCTTGAAAAAAAAAAAAAAAAATCTGTAGTAGTTTATTAATTTTTCTCTGAATATGTAATTTTCCTTCTCAATAACTACGGAAATATTAATATATATTTTTGCAACCACCTTGGGAACAAAAAGTTTAGATGGTGTAATTTTTTTTTTCTTTTACAATCTCTGCATTTAATAAATTCATCACTCTTTAATTTTATACAATTTAAATAATCATTAATGCATACTTTCTTTAAAATTTAGGCGTTCGAAAAACGAACGACAATATATGAATGCAAAAATGTGTTGATTTTGGAACATATTTTAATTTTCTTCTATCAACATAATAATAATAATAAATAAAATAAATAATAAAATAAAATAAAGAGGATTAGGAAAAATTTTCGACCTTCAGTTTTTGATGAATTTTTCCTTTTTAAGATTTCTCAACACAAATTGACCATTAAAAAAGTCTCTCTGTATGTCTATGGGTTAGCAAATGTTTTTGGACGCAACAATTCTACAAAATTTTATATTAGATGAGATTTTGACACAAATTACTGCTAATTACATTTCGATATATATTGTCCAGTAGGTGGCATTGATGTGCTGCAATTTCCTCTATTTTCGGGAAGGCTATATCTCAGCTACTATAAATTATAACAACACAGAACATGATTTGCAAAAGGGTCATTATGAAAACATATGTTGATTCAACTTGAGTGCATATCGGCTGAAAAATGGTGCTGTTATGCTACAATTTTCTCCATTTAAGGAAAGGCAATATATTAGCTTGTATAACCTATGAATGCACAAAACATGATATTTAACGCGACCATTATAAAACACAATATCAACTTAATTAATGTGCCGATTGACCGACAGGTGGCTTTGCTATATTGCAATTTTTTCCGTTTACGTAAAGGCTATAACTGAAATTCTATAATATCATGCACCACAGTTGATATGGAAAAGTATAGTATAAAAATTATACAGATTCAATTTAAATGCATGTCGATAGACAGGTAGTGTTGTCATTACACGCTTCCTGCAATTTTTCAGATGGTTATATTTCATCGCCTATTCGTTATAATTGCACCAAAGTGCATACTTAAAATTTCTATTGTAAGAAGGAATGTTGGATAATTTTTTGTGTATATAATCCAATAGACGACACTGTTAAATAGAATGATATAGAAGGTAGATTGTGATGTTCATAATAATCTAATTTATTTATAGCAATAAACAGTAATTTAAAAGCTATATTTAAAATTAATAAAATGATATTAGTTACAGTAAAAATTCACAATTAATAAGTTACTGAAGTTTAATTAATTAATTTATAAGAACTATTTGTAATGAATTTCATCATTTTTTGTGATACCTTATTTATCTAAATTATAGCAGAGGAAAATGTAATTTTCTATTGTTATAGAATTTGTTCTCCATATTTAAGAAAAAACGTGCTTTTTTCCTAAATGAAAGTAAAATAAAATAAGAGTTTGAAACTTCTTTGAAATATTGCGTTTCAGTTGACTTATACAACTTAATTAAATATAGAAAAAATTAGATATAGCCCGTTTTTTCCCTACTTGCGATTATTTAAAACTCATTCTCACTTATTTTATTTAAACAAATAAATATTTGATATTTTTTTGTACAAAATTTGTTTCTTATCCTTTTGTGTTAGAAAGAAAACCTTTAAGAAAGAAAACAAATAAGAATACATACTCCTCACGTTAAATCCAAACACCTACGTGTATGTTAAATAGCTTATCATACTGAGCCATCTTCCCTAATTTTTTAAAATGAAATAGAGGGCGTTGTCGCTATACGCAAGCAAAATGTGACGCCACTGACCGTCCGTAGATGCAAGAAAAAGATTTCCTATGTTAATCGCCCAATGGATTTTTTGTAAAAAATTATTAAAAATTGAGGAAAATTACTTCCCGATTTTAATCCCCATATTTGGGTATAGACATGTATTAGTTATCGTATGCATGCATTAGATTGAGTTATTTTGTTGTCAAATTGGCAAAATTTTAATTTTAAATTTCAAAACTCTGTCGTCCTCGGCGTTTTTTGTATTTGGCGATCAAAGACATAATACGAAAATATGCATGCCAGTTGTATATTTTCGTAATTTTTATTGTACGAAATATTGTTTCATATTATTCATTACTCTCTTAATATCAGTTGTTAAAATAACCATGATTTTTGAAAGGAATTAAATATGTTCGCCAGATAATTTGGCAATCTCCTTTTTCCGCCAAGGATAACAGATATCAAATCTATTCTGCTGCAACATATTAATATCTTATATCAGACACTTTATTTAGACATTTGCAAACAAATTTGACTTCAAATTATGATAGAATACCTATCACTTTCCTTTTAATTAGTATATTACTTAGATATTTATTGTGTAAATATCATCCTTTGAAATGAAATGTTTATGTTTTCAATCGAATATGGAAGTTTGCCTTTTTTTTTCTAGAGTTTTGAAATTTAAAATTCAAATTTTATCAATTTTACAGCAAAAACAACTTAATTTAACACATGCACACGATAACTAATACATATCTATACCCAAATATGGGGATTAAAATCGGGAAATAATTTTCCTCGATTTTTAATAATTTTTTACAAAAATTCCAATGGGCGATTAATGTAGGAAATCTTTTTCTTGCATCCATGAACGGCCAGTGACGTCATCACTTCGCTTGCGTATTCTTGGCGAATATCATTAGATATTTTGCTAATTTATAAAATAAAATGAAAAGATTTATATTCTAGTAAAATGTAAGTAGTTGGCATGGCAAGTTGTTAGCTGCGAGATGCTGATGTAGTCTGTAAGAAGTTTTAGCCACCTTCTGTAAGCTAAAATTCAATAATGTTCTTTTTTACTGCGCCCTAAATCCCAAAAGGAGTTTGCTAAATTGTAGATATTTGTAAATATGGATGTCGTCTGTAAACGTCTTTTATTTAATTAAAGCATTTAGCTATGATTCCGGAGTACTTTCTTGAAATAGTGTCATGGAATATTATTATACCACAAAAATAAACCTAGCCACTTATTGTTGAAGAAAATATTTTTAAGCACTCCTTATAGAATTGTAAATATATATTTAAAAAAAATATATACATACACACAGGCGTAATTTTGTATTACTGATATCGTTTGAATGACACATATATTTATGTACTCTTTCTGCATAGAAGCAAAAAAATAGTAACGAGTATTCTGCAGTGCGTAATAAAATAAAATAGAAATAGTATTTGCTATGTATTATCTATATAAATAAAGAGAAGTGTCTGTGTGTGTGTGTCTGTCTGCGCTGTGGTGCTCACATTTCTGATCACAGAGCTACAAAATTTAGCATATGGGTAGCTGAGACTTTATACGTGTGCACCGTATCAGTATTTTTTCGAATTTCGAATTTGAATATTTTTAATTATATTTTTTCTATTTTATTTCATTGACTTCTCTGTTTCATTTTTCTAAAATTTATTCTTTTATTTCAATCGTCTGAGTATCTTAGCAACTGCTATTGCACTATTTATTGTTTATTTATTTAAATCATTCATTTGAAGACAATTTTTTCTTTTCATTTTCTTTTATTTTTAAATTTGCAATATTTACTGCATAGATATAATAATTGATATAGATGTATCATCTCCATGTTATCGAGCAAAGACTTTGATGCCGAAAAAAAGTTTTGGCATCAGCCATTAAGGAGTATGGAACTTAGCAATAAAAAAAAGAATAGAATGTTGATGAACGTTGAAAATTCCGAAATATTGTGCTATGGAATAACTACTATTTTCATGCATTAAAGATTTTTTGTAAAAATATTTTTTATTATTTTATATTAATAAGTAATACGGAATTTTCAAAATTCTTTTAAATATAGTTAACAGAGGCGCAGGTAAAACCTGCTAGTTTTAATATATAAAAATTTTAACTTTCGATATTAACTAAGTTAACAGATATAGTAAAAAAAAAAAAAAAAAATCAATCTATGCCTTATTACTATATCTATGATTTACTGAAATCAAATGGTAACACAGTAGGAAAAAAAATTAAACATTAAATTTTAAATAAATAAATATATGTATATATTTATACAGAAATCTCTCTCTCTGATTTATTTAGTTGTTGGGAAAAAATTGCAATATAGTAAAAATGATTTAACTTATTAAAATTTAAGTTTAATTAAGTTTATTTATTTTTTATTTAATTCCTTTTAAAGGGAAATCTACTTTTACTTTTGTTTATTATATTGGTCGGAATCAAATGGTAATATAGTGTAAAGGACGGGGTACAAATGTGTAAATACATGGCGTAGAAAATAAAATATTTCGTAGTTGCCGAGCTACAGACTCTATTAAATAAAGTTTTTAACATTGTAGTTCTTCAATAAAAGCAGCTTCGCCTGTCGTCGATAAATACCCAAATTGAAGTGTCCTAGAAAGACGTTTTGTAGACAGAGAGAAACTGGACCAATGAAGCGCAGGTTGGGAAAAGTAGGGTGCCTAGAATGTCCTATGAAATAGGGACACATCAAGCTCCGGACCATTCTCAAGAGGTACGCCTTGGGCCAGAAGGTGCTAGAGTAGTCGCAGGATACGGCGTACCACCTTTAACATATCCCTATACAGATTCTCTGAGTTTGTCCAGAAGAAACGGGTACACAGCATATGAAAATTATGACCCAGCACTAAGAGAAAGTTGTCAGATGAATGGAGGGTACCAGTATGTGTCTCCTGTGCATAGATCTAGGGTAGCACCAGCTCAACCAACACCAGTACCCACCTACAAATGGATGCAAGTAAAACAAAGTGTCCCGAAACCAAGTAAGTTTCTTAAAGTTTTAATTTTTTCAGTTCTTTTCTTTTGTAAATATCTCATAATGATAATTTATTAATTATCTGGCTTATACATCTAACATATTCATATATGCATATTACTACTTTAGGTACCTTACGGAAAAGCCTTGTCGTATGCTACGGGAGCCCAAAACGATGTTTAGAGTGATTTCAATGTCATTTTTTATTTTTTATTTATAAAATGGTACAATAAAAAATATTAATTCTTCTTCAACTCCTTTTATTTATTTTTTTAAACTCTTTTAAATATAGTGACCAGCGAAGTGGGCGAAACCTGCTAGTATATATATATTTTGAATTATAAAAGAGTTAAAAAGTAAGAATCAAATATTTAAAATTCATTATTAATTTTAATCATTACTTTTTCATTTTTATTCTACAGCAATAAGATTTAGATTATAATATTACTATATTATGATTTATCGCTTAAAAATGTAAAATGTGTCATTAAACCAAATATTATTAAGTAAATTAAAATAAGAAATATTTGAGAAAATAAATAATTTTGATATAAGCGAAGCATTGCATTAATTATTACTTTTTCTTATTCGATATTTTCAAACTCCCAAAGAAAGCCCACTTAATGAAAGAAATTGTAGCACAAAATATATTAATAAAAAAGAAATCTACTGTCTTTATGGTGGAAAAGATATTGAATATATATATTTTTTTTATCATCCACTTTCCTAAATTAATTTGTGAAATTTTGTTTGAAAAAGCAATATTGCTGTACAAATATGAATTACACAAGAATAATTACTTACAGATTTTAAAAGTTAAAAAATTTCATTTAAAATTTGAAAATATAATACATTCAGTCATATTTACTATTTCATTTTACTTTAAAATAAATCAGGCAATAATAATATTGCATTGGTAGTAAAGTTAAGATGAATTTTTAAAACCAGTAAAAACTACAACGTCAGAAATGCCAAAGAAAAATATATGGGAAGCATACAGCTGTTTCGGTAGCCTTAAGCGTACCGTCTTCAGCGCATAGAGAATATATTCTTTATGCAATATTTTTCTTTGGCGTTTCTCACGTTGTAGTTTTTACTGGTTTTAATAATCCAGCACCAAGTCTCCTTTTAATATTTAAGATGAATTTATTTCTGTTAAGGAATTTTTAACGATTATTTCTATTATTTTTTATTTTTTAAAAAGTATTCTTAAACGTGATAACAAATATAATTTTAACAAATTGCCTTTTTAGAGCGTGCAAAAAGGTTATATGCTCTAAAGTGTGCATGAATATGTATGATAAATCTCTCTCTCTCTCTCTCTCTCACACACACACATAAATATATTTACTGATAATTCCTACAGACACTCTCACTTTTTAATGAATTGATATTTTAATATCCCTTCCTGTGATATATGTTCGAAAATGTTTTCATTTATGCACACACATATAAATATATATGAACACATACCTATCTATGTATCTATGTATACATATAATATTTCTTGTTATATAATACTTAATTGTCTTAATGTATAATGAAAAAGCTGACAAAACAGATGCTATAATGGTAGTATATTAGTGACATTTACTAATTTCATATAAAAACGTATGCGAACAAGCAGGCAAAGGAAAATCCAATACAATTTTCAAGCATACTTTAAAAAAGTAATAATAAAATCAACACAAAGTCCACGATTTTTTTTGAGGGGGGGGGGGGAGGGGAAAGGTTATGCTTTTATAGAAAGAAATATATTTTGAATCTTTATAATACATTTTTATTAACCTATTTTAAAATTTATATTGCTAATAAAATAATAGCATAAAATGGAACAATATTTTAGAGAAAAAAATGTGTCAATCATAAAAAAAAAAAAAAAAAAAAACATGATTCGAATTCCAAAATAAAATTTATACTTCATGGCGTCTGGTAGTTTGAATCATTTTTTTTTTCCTCGTTTGCCCATCCATACCTATTATGCTAATAATATGCAATATATCATCGAAAAAACTATTGTCTGCCGGGTATTCCGTAAAAATACCAATCTTCTCTTACAGTAAAAAGACAGCGTCTCGATATTTTCTGTGTGATCGATGGTACACATAACATGCAGGCATCTTCATGTAAATCAAAAGCATGTTTCAGAACTTCTGTTTCTTTCTTCAAAAAAACTCATTTTATGCTACAAGAAATCTCCAGTCAACTTTTGCATTTGTTTGAATTATAACCTTTTGAAATATGCAGTAGCTATAGGATATATTCATGTTTGAAAATAAAGCCACAAATACTCTCCTATAAAAGGAGTAAGTAAAATCTAAGAAATAATTATTTTTAAAATGCAGTACATTTCAGTCGTGTAAGTATATTTGCAATAGTTTCAAGACCAGTTTTTTTTTTCACTTAAAAGATTTCTTTAAATTTTTTTTTCTTTTTTCACAAAAGATTTTTGAAAGAAAATTCCAAAAAGAAGAATAAGAAGAAGCAACTCTATTTTAATTTCAGATATATATTTGTTTTGTTTTATGATGATTTTTATAATTAAATGCATCTATTTTCGTAATTTTTTATGAATCCTTATAGTTATTTTTAAATTAATATTCTTTAGAAAAAAATGTTTTTTGAATTACCCTTATATTTTGTCGTAAAACCTCTTATAACGGTAACGAAAAGAACTAGTTTTATTTTTGACCAATTTATTTTTTGCAAATACGTTTAATAGATCCAATTCATAATAAGTTAGATTATGTAACGCTTTCTGCCGAGGATGAGCTAATGCCATTCATTTAATTTAATAAAAATCTTAACGCAATTTCTAATGAAATATTTATGATAATAAATGCAAAGTTTACTATTTTGAATTTTTGTCATAATAACTAATACAGAACTACAAAAAAAAAAAAAAAAAAAAAAAAAAGAGAGAGAGAGAGAGAGAGAGAGAGAAAGAAAAGAAAAAACTTGTCGAAGACAGAATTTAATTTAATAAGTCAGGGCTAATTTTTGTATTACAGTCCTATAATTTTCAGTATATATCCTTAAGAAATAGCCAACAAATATTCTGAAGTCATAATATATATCCTGAAGATATCACCAAACAAATGTTTAGAAGCGCTAATCCATACATATCTTATATAACATATCGTATATCCCATATTCGAAACATATTCCGGAGGTATCGCCAATAAATATTCTGAAACCATCATATAAATACATATTCAGAAGATCTTGCCAACAAATATTAAGAAGCCATCATAATTATATATCAAGAAGATATTATGAACAATTATTCAGAAGCCAACTTCAATACTTATTCAGAAGATATCGCCAACATATATTCAAAAGCCATCATTAATAGTTATTCAGAAGGTATTACCAACAAATAGTCAGAAGTCATCCAATTTATGAATGGTGATGGTCTCGGATACTGAAATCGGCAATTGATTTTTTATATACAATCAAGATCAAGGACGAATTTCTCACTTATCAGTAGGTTTTGAAAAATATGTAAAAGTTTTTACAGTTTTAACATAATATTTTAAGATAGTTCAAGAAATTAAATGGAAAATTTGGATATTAGCGGGATTGCCAAGTAGTGCCAAGTAAAGCATTACTTGGCAAGTTCAAGGTGTAATGCTATAAATGACGACTACGCAAAATCGCTGCCTGAAAGGAAAAGCCCTGTCGGTACTTAATAATAATAATAATAATAAATAAATAATTAAATAAATAAAAAATAGTTGCATGAATTTTTTTTTTTTTTTAACTTTATATTTTCAAATGGCCTTCATTTCCTCTCATCACGAGGGTTTTTCTTGCAAAATTACAACATTGTACTTTTTTCATACCACTATTTTTTTTAAATATTATTTTCTTTATTTAATTGCAGACATTCGTGAAATTCTGCAATTTAACAAAAATTATTAAGCTATCGTCGAGGGTTTGCTACGTCTTGCCTATATAGATTTTCTCATACATAATATCAACTATCACCTTAATATACTAAAGAACACACACACACAAAAAAAATAAAATAAATAAATAAATAAATAAAAATAAAAACCGCACTTGTATAATTTTTATTTTTTCTTTCAAAAACGTCCAATTTAACCATTTAAAAATAAGGAGAAAATGGATAGTGATTTTGCCGGATAACGTATATTAAACAGACATTAGTGTTTCGGATATTCGATATCTGGCAAAAAAAACTATCGTGTACATCCCTACATTTAATTTTTAAAATTGGTGATTTTTGAAGGAAAAAAAAAAAAAAAAAAAAAATATATATATATATATATCCAAGTGTGGCTTTTTTTTTTTATTTATTTTTTTTTTTTTTTTTTGCCTCTTAGTGCTGATTAGCGTGAACCTATCCTTTGCTCCGTTAAAGGATAGGTTTCCATAATCTTTATAATGCCTCGCACATTTCTCAAAGGTTATTAGATTGCAGCAAAAAGTTGTCATTTTTCTGTATTAACGATGTATCATTTTCGAAACTTAGAGAATTCCGTTATATTGATTGTTATTTTCGTGATTTGCATCCAAAAATTGCATAACCCAGTTGTACAGAATGTTCTTTTATAATGATCAATGCGTAAAGTTTTTATGCTATTCTTAATCTCCTAAGATAATGCAAAAGAAATAAAGAAGTAACTAAAAACGATGCACGAGGTAAATTATTTAATAAGATTAATTTATTTTATCAAATATGCCGCCTTATACATATAATGAATTGCATAAAAATTTTTTAGAAACAAATTTGGACATTTTTATAACAATATATTTCGTATTTAATTATCAAACGATAATTGATCAATCTAAGCATTCATGTATATTTTGATTTTAACAAGGAAATGCCAATAAAGCACTCCTTCGATGGAACATGACGAGCTTAAACAGTGTTTTATCCTATAGAACCCTCGTTAGTAAGAAATGATTAAGAAAAGAAAATTCTATCAAACAGAAAGGAAAACAAATATGGTAGGAAGATAATCATTACCGCTTCAAGAAAAAAAGACAGAACTACTGTTCTATCTCATAAATCTCTTGGGAAACGAAATGTGAAAAGGTAATGTATAAAACAATAGACCTTAAAATAGAAAGACGAATATTGGAAGGAATTTGTATATTCTCTTTTATAATGAACGGAATGAATATATGTATATATATATATATATATATATTTATATATATATATACACACACACATATATATATCTTTATATATATATTTCTTTTGTGCGTGTGTATGTCACTGAACTCCTCCTAAACGGCTGGACTGAGTTTAATGAAATTTTTTGTGTGTCTTCAGGTGGATTCGAGAATGGTTTAGATTTACAAATGAAAGTTGTAACTTAATTAGTTCTTTCTTAATTAATTTTTAACCAACTCTTTCAACAACTTTTCCACCTAGATGGCGTGAGTTGTCGTAAACACGATGTCAGAATTTATTTAATGTTGAAATGAAAAATGAATTTTTAACCTATCTTAAGAAGTGTTTAAAATATTTTTTTCAAAATTAATATTTTTAGAATCGTAACCGTATCTTACGAAGTGTTTAAAATATTTTTTCAAAGTTAATATTTTAGAATCGTAAACACGATGTCAGAATTTATTTAATGTTGAAATGAAAAATGAATTTTTAACCGTAAGTGTTTAAAATATTTTTCCAACGTTAATATTGTTAAAATGTTAAAATTAGTTAAAATGGTATATTCTTTTAAAAAATTCGTCAATATCCGACGGAGTTATTTTATGTTAAAATGAAAAATGAATTTTTAGGCCATCATTATTTGTGCAGATGGAAAATGTACTAAAAGTTTTCCGAAAAATTTCACGATCACAAATGTTGACGGATATCCAATATATCGTCGAAGAAATCTCGATAATGGCGGACAATCTTATCATCTATGGCGGTCATCTATGTCAACAACATAGATATTGACATTGATAACCGTTGGGTGGTCCCATATTCGCCTCTGCTGAGCAAAACATTCAATGCTCATATTAATGTTCAGTTCTGCAGTTCAGTGAAGAGCATCAAATACATTTGCAAGTATGTGAATAAAGGCAGTAATATTGCTGTATTTCGAGTTGAAAATACCAATGTGAATGCTCCTCCGGGGAATAACAACGGTGAAATAACACTTTACCAAATTGGCCGGTACGTCAGCTCCAATGAAGCTGTTTGGCGTATCTTTGGTTTCCCAATTCATGAACGGGATCCAGCAGTTCTTCATTTAGCCGTCCATCTTGAAAATGGCCAGCGCGTATATTTCACGAGCGAGACAGCGATTAATCGTGCTATAAATCCACCAAAAACTACACTCACCGAATTTTTTGAATTGTGTAATCGTGCGGATGCTTTTGGTGCTTTTGCACGGACATTACTCTATTCAGAAGTACCACGCTATTTCACATGGGTTCCAACAAAAAAATCGATGCCCCGCAAGCAAGGCACGCCGATTGATGCATGTCCCGGTTTATTCAAATCAAACACCTTGGGACGAATATTTACAGTCAATCCAAGGCAGACTGAGTGCTTTTATCTTCGACTGTTATTGGTTAATGTCATCGGCCCTTTGTCATTTCAAGATTTACGTAAAGTGAAAGGACAACAGTATCCAACGTATAAAGATGCATGCCTTGCCCTCGGCTTGCAGGAAGACGACAACCAGTGGGAGTGTATGCTTGCTGAAGTAGGACTGAACTGTACAGCAAAACAAATTCGTCTACTATTCGCTATAGTGTTGACTACATGTTTCCCGGCCCGAGCAGAGACATTATGGGATAATCACAAAGATTCAATGACTGATGATATATTGCATCAACATCGCTCACGGTGCAACGATCTAACGATAGTATTCAGTGACGCTATGTACAATGAAGCATTGATTGCTACTGAAGATCTTTGCATTATCATTGCCTACTTACCACTCAGTCATTTCGGTATGCATTCAACAAATCGAAATGCATCTAATTTAATAAGCACTGAATTGAATCGTGAACTACAATACAATACTGTAGAAATGGCAGCGATTGTTGCTCGCAATGTCCCACTAATGAATGAAGAACAAAGAACCGTTTACGACCGCATCATGCTCGCAATTTTGGCAGGACAAGGTGGATTTTTTTTTTTTTTTTTTTTTTTTTGGGGGGGGGGGGGGGTGCACCAGGTGGAACTGGCAAAACATTCCTTATTTCGCTAATTCTCGCCGAAATACGATCAAATAATGGCATCGCATTGGCTGTTGCATCATCTGGCATTGCGGCAACTTTATTGGACGGAGGCAGAACAGCTCATTCATTATTTAAACTGCCACTAAATATTCAAAATAACCCAGACGCAGTGTGCAACATAAAAAAACAATCGTCCATGGCCACAGTGCTCAAATAGTGTAAAATTCTTATCTGGGATGAATGCACTATGGCACACAAACATTCGATTGAGGCGTCGAACAGGACATTGAAAGATATAAAAGACAACGACAAACTATTTGGCTGCACTCTGTTACTCTTTTCAGGTGATTTCAGACTAGCACTTCCCGTTATTCCGCGTTCAACATACGCTGATGAGATCAACGCATGCTTAAAATCATCGTCATTGTGGCTTAATGTTGAAAAAGTACAACTGAAGGTAAATTTGATCATTCAAAAGCTTCAAGATCCATCCGCTGAAACATTCTCAAAACAATTGTTAGATATCGGCGATGGAAAAGTTACTACAGATAAAACTGGATGCATAAAATTACCGACCGATTTCTGCACAATCAATTGATTCTCAAGATGCTCTTATTGATCAGATATTTCCCGATGTACACAGACGATACACAAATCATGAGTGGCTGGCAGAAAGAGCAATTTTAGTAGCAAAAACTGTGGACGTCAACGAATTGAATCTCAAGATACAACATTTGTTACCAGGAGACTTGGTGTCATACAAATCTAATGATACAGTTTGCGATGCCACCGAAGCTGTAAATTATCCAACAAAGTTTTTAAACTCATTGGATTTACCAGGCATGCCACCGCATATTTTACAACTGAAGGTTGGATCTCCGGTTATTTTGCTTCGTAATTTGAACCCACCACGGTTGTGCAACGGCACGCGATTAGTCATAAAAAAATTAATGAAAAATGTTATCGAAGCCATCATTTTAAATGACAAATTCCGAGGTGAAAATATATTACTACTGCGAATCCCTATTATACCCACAGATGTGCCAATTCAATTTAAACGCCTTCAATTTCCAATTAGATTGGCATTTGCAATGACTATCAATAAGTCTCAGGGCCAAACGATGTCTGTCTGTGGCTTAGATTTGAGCACATCATGTTTTTCACACGGACAATTATACGTGGCTCTCGAGTGGGCAAACCATCCAGTTTGTTTGTATTGGCGAAAGATGGAATAACGAAAAATATTGTACACTCTGTTGCATTAAGGGATTGATATTGTTTTTTAGTAATATTGTTATAAGTAGCGATATGTATATAATTTTCAAGAATCAATTTTAATAAATTAAAAAAATAAATTATTGGTGTTTTGTTATTTTTATATTCTTTCACCGTTCACAGCGCTCCATACATCTTCCACTTACATACCACATCCTTACACACTTAGAATAAGTTAGTTATTTTTTTCTAGCAAAATATTCTCTTGAAATAATTTATATGACAAAACAACGTTTGTCGGGTCAGCTAGTATATATATATATATATATATATTTATATATCTTTATATATATATTTCTTTTGTGCGTGTGTATGTCACTGAACTCCTCCTAAACGGCTGGACTGAGTTTAATGAAATTTTTTGTGTGTCTTCAGGTGGATTCGAGAATGGTTTAGATTTACAAATGAAAGTTGTAACTTAATTAGTTCTTTCTTAATTAATTTTTAACCAACTCTTTCAACAACTTTTCCACCTAGATGGCGTGAGTTGTCGTAAACACGATGTCAGAATTTATTTAATGTTGAAATGAAAAATGAATTTTTAACCGTAAGTGTTTAAAATATTTTTTAACGTTAATATTGTTAAAATGTTAAAATTAGTTAAAATGGTATATTCTTTTAAAAAATTCGTCAATACCCGACTTAGTTATTTTATGTTAAAATGAAAAATGAATTTTTAGGCCATTATTATTTGTGCAGATGGAAAATGTACTAAATTTTTCCGAAAAATTTCACGATCACAAATGTTGACGGATATCCAAAATATCGTCGAAGAATTCCCGATAATGGCGGACAATCTTATCATCTATGGCGGTCATCTATGTCAATAATATAGATATTGACATTGATAACCGTTGGGTGGTCCCATATTCGCCTCTGCTGAGCAAAACATTCAATGCTCATATTAGTAGCAAGAAATTCAAACTTCTTCACACACCATAAATTTTAAATCAGCACAACCGGTTTCGAAAGGACGTAGCCTTTCTTCATCAGGTGCAAACACGTGCAACTGCCTTGGAGGCAAAAGCAAGACTGAAAGCAGGACAAAATCCAGAGGGGGGAGGAGCAACACAAACAACCAATAGGAAGCAACATGCAGGACAGGACCAATCAGAGAGGAACACACGTACACATACACCACAAAATGAGGAGGGAGGAAAGGAGTAAACAATTATTATTATTATATTTTTTTTCAATAATATTAAACTAATAAGTAAATTTAATAAAATTTATCCATTAATTATTATTATTTTTATTTAAATTAGAATTATTTTATTATAACTAATATGATGTTATAAACATAATGAAGGAAATTATTTAATTGAATTAAACAAATTTTTCCAGGCTGTAGACAGGAAAGTGGAATCAGATTTTTCATTGACAATTTTATCACGATTAAGGTAAATAGCTAAATTTTCTAAAAAATCCAGTTAATGTCGTTTACGTGAACATTCTCGGTATGTTGTTAATCAAGAAATTTCTAAATTTTCTGTTGCGAAGCACAGTTGGGAATTTGATCATAGTTTTAATTTTAAGAGTGCCAAAATTATCTTTCATGCCAAACGCGTTTCCGAACTGGATTTTTTGGAAAATTTAGCTATTTACCTTAATTGTGATAAAATTGTCAATGAAAAATCTGATTCCACTTTGCTGTCTACAACCTGGAAATATTTGTTTAATTCAATTAAATAATTTCCTTCATTATGTTTATAAGATCATATTAGTTATAATAAAATAATTCTAATTGAAATAAAAAAAAATAATAATTAATGGATAAATTTTATTAAATTTACTTATTAGTTTAATATTATTGAAAAAAAAAATGTTTGCTCCTTTCCTCCCTCCTCATTTTGTGGTGTGTGTGTACGTGTGTTCCTTTCTGATTGGTCCTGTCCTGCATGTTGCTTCCTATTGGTTGTTTGTGTTGCTCCTCCCCCTCTGGATTTTGTCCTGCTTTCAGTCTTGCTTTCGCCTCCAAGGCAGTTGCACGTGTTTGCACCTGATGAAGAAAGGCTACGTCCTTTCGAAACCGGTTGTGCTGATTTAAAATTTATGGTGTGTGAAGAAGTTTGAATTTCTTGCTATTGTCTGTATGCCAGTTTTTTTAATTTATTTTTGGTGCTCATATTAATGTTCAGTTCTGCATTTCAGTGAAGAGCATCAAATACATTTGCAAGTATGTGAATAAAGGCAGTGATATGGCTGTATTTCGAGTTGAAAATACCAATACCAATGTGAATGTTCCTCCGGTGAATAACAACGATGAAATAACACTTTACCAAATTGGCAGATACGTCAGCTCCAATGAAGCTGTTTGGCGTATCTTTGGTTTCCCAATTCATGAACGGGATCCAGCAGTTCTTCATTTAGCCGTCCATCTTGAAAATGGCCAGCGCGTATATTTCACGAGCGAGACAGCGATTGATCGTGCTATAAATCCACCAAAAACTACACTCACCGAATTTTTTGAATTGTGTAATCGTGCGGATGCTTTTGGTGCTTTTGCACGGACATTACTCTATTCAGAAGTACCACGCTATTTCACATGGGCTCCAACAAAAAAATCGATGCCCCGCAAGCAAGGCACGCCGATTGATGCATGTCCCGGTTTATTCAAATCAAACACCTTGGGACGAGTATTTACAGTCAATCCAAGGCAGACTGAGTGCTTTTATCTTCGACTGTTATTGGTTAATGTCATCGGCCCTTTGTCATTTCAAAATTTACGTAAAGTGAATGGACAACAGTATCCAACGTATAAAGATGCATGCCTTGCACTCGGCTTCCTGGAAGACGACAACCAGTGGGAGTGTATGCTTGCTGAAGTAGGACTGAACTGTACAGCAAAACAAATTCGTCTACTATTCGCTATAGTGTTGCCTGCATGTTTCCCGCCCCGAGCCGAGACATTATGGGATAATCACAAAGATTCAATGACTGATGATATATTGCATCAACATCGTTCACGGTGCAACGTTCTAACGATAGTATTCAGTGACGCTATGTACAATGAAGCATTGATTGCTATTGAAGATCTTTGCATTATCATTGCCAACTTACCACTCAGTCATTTCGGTATGCATTCAACAAATCGAAATCGAAATGCATCTGATTTAATAAGTACTGAATTGAATCGTGAACTACAATACAATACTGTAGAAATGGCAGCGATTGTTTCTCGCAATGTCCCACTAATGAATGAAGAACAAAGAACCATTTACGACCGCATCATGCTCGCAGTTTTGGCAGGACAAGGTGGATTCTTTTTTTTTTTTTTGGGTGCACCAGGTGGAACTGGCAAAACATTCCTTATTTCTCTAATTCTCGCCAAAATACGATCAAATAAGGGCATCGCATTGGCTGTTGCATCATCTGGCACTGCGGCAACTTTATTTGTTGGAGGCAGAACAGCTCATTCATTATTTAAACTGCCACTAAATATTCAAAATAACCCAGACGCAGTGTGCAACATAAAAAAAACAATCGTCTATGGCCACAGTGCTGAAATAGTGTAAAATTCTTATCTGGGATGAATGCACTATGGCACACAAACATTCGATTGAGGCGTCGAACAGGACATTGAAAGATATAAAAAACAACTACAAACTATTTGGCGGCACTCTGTTACTCTTTTCGGGTGATTTCAGACAAGCACTTCCCGTTATTCCGCGTTCAACATACGCTGATGAGATCAACGCGTGCTTAAAATCATCGTCATTGTGGCGTAATGTTGAAAAAGTACAACTGAAAGTAAATTTGTGCGTTCAAAAGCTTCAAGATCCATCGTTGGAACATTCTCAAAAGAATTGTTAGATATCGGCGATGGAAAAGTTACTACAGATGAAAATGGATGCATAAAATTATGCACGATCATTGATTCTCAAGATGCTCTTATTGACCAGATATTTCCCGATGTACACAGACGATACACAAATCATGAGTGGCTGGCAGAAAGAGGAATTTTAGCAGCAAAAAATGTGGACGTCAACGAATTGAATCTCAAGATACAACATTTGTTACCAGGAGACTTGGTGTCACACAAATCTAATGATACAGTTTGCGATGCCACCAAAGCTGTAAATTTTCCAACAAAGTTTTTTAACTCATTGGATTTACCAGGCATGCCACCGCATATTTTACAACTGAAGGTTAGATCTCCGGTTATTTTGCTTCGTAATTTGAACCCACCACGGTTGTGCAACGGCACGCGGTTAGTCATAAAAAAATTAATGAAAAATGTTATCGAAGCCATCATTTTAAATGACAAATTCCGAGGTGAAAATATATTACTACTGCGAATCCCTATTATACCCACAGATGTGCCAATTCAATTTAAACGCCCTCAATTTCCAATTAGATTGGCATTTGCAATGACTATCAATAAGTCTCAGGGCCAAACGATGTCTGTCTGTGGCTTAGATTTGAACACATCACGTTTTTCACACGGACGTGGCTCTCGAGTGGGCAAACCATCCAGTTTGTTTGTATTGCCGAAAGATGGGATAACAAAATATATTGTACACTCTGTTGCATTAAGGTATTGATATTGTTTTTTAGTAATATTGTTTAAAGTAGCGATATGTATATAATTTTAAAGAATCAATTTTAATAAATTAAAAAAATAAATCATTGGTGTTTTGTTATTTTTATATTCTTTCACCGTTCACAGCGCTCCATACATCTTCCACATATATACCACATCCTTACACACTTACAATAAGTTAGTTATTTTTTTCTAGCAAAATATTCTCTAGAAATAATCTATATGACAAAACAACGTTTGTCGGGTCAGCTAGTATATATATATATATATATCTTTATATATATATTTCTTTTGTGCGTGTGTATGTCACTGAACTCCTCCTAAACGGCTGGACTGAGTTTAATGAAATTTTTTGTGTGTCTTCAGGTGGATTCGAGAATGGTTTAGATTTACAAATGAAAGTTGTAACTTAATTAGTTCTTTCTTAATTAATTTTTAACCAACTCTTCAACTCTTTCAACAACTTTTCCACCTAGGTGGCGTGAGTAGTCGTAAACACGATGTCAGAATTTATTTAATGTTGAAATGAATAATATTATAGTTTTAAAAAATTAAAGAACACGCTTTTATAGAAATGTGAACTAAAAAGCACGAAATATCTATCTTAGTATTAAAATTCAGGGTAAGAGAAAATCGTGTGAGTGACACACCGTAATATTTACATACATTTAAATCTTTAATTAAAGTAACTTAGAATTAACAAAAACCATTTTTAAAAAATCTCCCCTAACGGGGATCGAACGCTGGACCTTTACATTCGTAGCGCGGAGCCTTACCTCGACGCCGCATCGTTCACGTAGGGAAAGTATTTTTTTTACAATATAAATTTTTTGTTTGCTCCCAGAGAAGTTACAAACAAACAAACATACATACATACATACATACAGGTGAAGCTAATAAAAGCGTGTTAAAAATGAATTTTTAACCGTATCTTACGAAGTGTTTAAAATATTTTTTCAAAATTAATATTTTTAGAATCGTAACCGTATCTTACGAAATGTTTAAAATATTTTTTTCAAAGTTAATATTTTAGAATCGTAAACACTATGTCAGAATTTATTTAATGTTGAAATGAAAAATGAATTTTTAACCGTAAGTGTTTAAAATATTTTTCAATGTTAATATTGTTAAAATGTTAAAATTAGTTAAAATGGTATATTCTTTTAAAAAATTCGTCAATATCCGACGGAGTTATTTTATGTTAAAATGAAAAATGAATTTTTAGGCCATTGTTATTTGTGCAGATGGAAAATGTACTAAAAGTTTTCCGAAAAATTTCACGATCACAAATGTTGACGGATATCCAAAATATCGTCGAAGAATTCCCGATAATGGCGGACAATCTTATCATGTATGGCGGTCATCTATGTCAACAACATAGATATTGACATTGATAACCGATGGGTGGTCCCATATTCGCCTCTGCTGAGCAAAACATTCAATGCTCATATTAATGTTCAGTTCTGCAGTTCAGTGAAGAGCATCAAATACATTTGCAAGTATGTGAATAAAGGCAGTGATATGGCTGTATTTCGAGTTGAAAATACCAATGTGAATGCTCCTCTGGTGAATAACAACGATGAAATAACACTTTACCAAACTGGCCGGTACGTGAGCTCCAATGAAGCTCTTTGGCGTATCTTTGGTTTCCCAATTCATGAACGGGATCCAGCAGTTCTTCATTTAGCCGTCCATCTTGAAAATGGCCAGCGCGTATATTTCACGAGCGAGAGAGCGATTGATCGTGCTATAAATCTACCAAAAACTACACTCACCGAATTTTTTGAATTGTGTAATCGTGCGGATGCTTTTGGTGCTTTTGCACGGACATTACTCTATTCAGAAGTATAACGCTATTTCACATGGGCTCCAACAAAAAAATGGATGCCCCACAAGCAAGGCACGCCGATTGATGCATGTCCCGGTTTATTCAAATCAAACACCTTGGAACGAGTATTTACGGTCAATCCAAGGCAGACTGAGTGCTTTTATCTTCGACTGTTATTGGTTAGTGTCATCGGCCCTTTGTCATTTCAAGATTTACGTAAAGTGAATGGACAACAGTATCCAACGTATAAAGATGCATGCCTTGCACTCGGCTTGCTGGAAGACGACAACCAGTGGGAGTGTATGCTTGCTGAAGTAGGACTGAACTGTACAGCAAAACAAATTCGTCTATTATTCGCTATAGTGTTGACTACATGTTTCTCGGCCCGAGCAGAGACATTATGGGATAATCACAAAGATTCAATGACTAATGATATATTGCATCAACATCGTTCACGGTGCAACGATCTAACGATAGTATTCAGTGACGCTATGTACAATAGAAGCATTGATTGCTATTGAAGATCTTTGCATTATCATTGCCAACTTACCACTCAGTCATTTCGGTATTCATTCAACAAATCGAAATGCATCTGATTTAATAAGCACTGAATTGAATCGTGAACTACAATACAATACTGTAGAAATGGCAGCGATTGTTGCTCGCAATGTCCCACTAATGAATGAAGAACAAAGAACCATTTACGACCGCATCATGCTCGCAGTTTTGGCAGGACAAGGTGGATTCTTTTTTTTTTTTTTGGGGTGCACCAGGTGGAACTGGCAAAACATTCCTTATTTCGCTAATTCTCGCCGAAATACGATCAAATAATGGCATCGCATTGGCTGTTGTATCATCTGGCATTGCGGCAGCTTTATTGGATGGATGCAGAACAGCTCATTCATCATTTAAACTGCCACTAAATATTCAAAATTACCCAGACGCAGTGTGCAACATAAAAAAACAATCGTCCATGGCCACAGTGCTGAAATAGTGTAAAATTCTTATCTGGGATGAATGCACTATGGAACACAAACATTCGATTGAGGCGTCGAACAGGACATTGAAAGATATAAAAAACAACGACAAATTATTTGGCGGCACTCTGTTACTCTTTTCATGTGATTTCAGACAAGCATTTCCCGTTATTCCGTTTTCAACATACGCTGATGAGATCAACGCGTGCTTAAAATCATCGTCATTGTGGCTTAATGTTGAAAAAGTACAACTGAAAGTAAATTTGTGCGTTCAAAAGCTTCAAGATCCATCCGCTGAAACATTCTCAAATCAATTGTTAGATATCGGCGATGGAAAAGTTACTACAGATGAAACTGGATGCATAAAATTACCGACCGATTTCTGCACAATCATTGATTCTCAAGATGCTCTTATTGACCAGCTATTTCCCGATGTACACAGACGATACACAAATCATGAGTGGCTGGCAGAAAGCGGAATTTTAGCAGCAAAAAATGTGGACGTCAACGAATTGAATCTCAAGATACAACATTTGTTACCAGGAGACTTGGTGTCACACAAATCTAATGATACAGTTTGCGATGCCACCGAAGCTGTAAATTATCCAACAAAGTTTTTAAACTCATTGGATTTACCAGGCATGCCACCGCATATTTTACAACTGAAGGTTAGATCTCCGGTTATTTTGCTTCGTAATTTGAACCCACCACGGTTGTGCAACGGCACGCGGTTAGTCATAAAAAAATTAATGAAAAATGTTATCGAAGCCATCATTTTAAATGACAAATTCCGAGGTGAAAATATATTACTACTGCGAATTCCTATTATACACACAGATGTGCCAATTCAATTTAAACGCCCTCAATTTCCAATTAGATTGGCATTTGCAATGACTATCAATAAGTCTCAGGGCCAAACGATGTCTGTCTGTGGCTTAGATTTGAGCACATCATGTTTTTCACACGGACAATTATACGTGGCTCTCGAGTGGGCAAACCATCCAGTTTGTTTGTATTGGCGAAAGATGGGATAACAAAAAATATTGTATACTCTGTTGCATTAAGGGAATGATATTGATTTTTAGTAATATTGTTATAAGTAGCGATATGTAAAAAATTTTAAAGAATCAATTTTAATAAATTAAAAAAATAAATGATTGGTGTTTTGTTATTTTTATATTCTTTCACCGTTCACAGCGCTCCATACATCTTCCACTTATATACCACATCCTAACACACTTACAATAAGTTAGTTATTTTTTTCTAGCAAAATATTCTCTAGAAATAATTTATATTACAAAACAACGTTTGTCGGGTCAGCTAGTATATATATATATATATATATATATAATAGATAACGTAATAAAATTTAATCTTAAAATTTAGCAATTAATAGAACTAAAACAATAACAGCACACTAAAATATAGAACTGAATTTAACATAGAGGAAAGAAATATATATATATATATTTAATAATTTGTAAATCAACGGAATGTATATATATTTATATATATATACATACTAGCTGACTCGACAAACGTTGTTTTGTAATATAAATTATTTCTAGAGAATATTTTGCTAGAAAAAAATAACTAACTTATTGTAAGTGTGTTAGGATGTGGTATATAAGTGGAAGATGTATGGAGCGCTGTGAACGGTGAAAGAATATAAAAATAACAAAACACCAATCATTTATTTTTTTAATTTATTAAAATTGATTCTTTAAAATTTTTTACATATTGCTACTTATAACAATATTACTAAAAAACAATATCATTCCCTTAATGCAACAGAGTATACAATATTTTTTGTTATCCCATCTTTCGCCAATACAAACAAACTGGATGGTTTGCCCACTCGAGAGCCACGTATAATTGTCCGTGTGAAAAACATGATGTGCTCAAATCTAAGCCACAGACAGACATCGTTTGGCCCTGAGACTTATTGATAGTCATTGCAAATGCCAATCTAATTGGAAATTGAGGGCGTTTAAATTGAATTGGCACATCTGTGTGTATAATAGGAATTCGCAGTAGTAATATATTTTCACCTCGGAATTTGTCATTTAAAATGATGTCTTCGATAACATTTTTCATTAATTTTTTTATGACTAACCGCGTGCCGTTGCACAACCGTGGTGGGTTCAAATTACGAAGCAAAATAACCGGAGATCTAACCTTCAGTTGTAAAATATGCGGTGGCATGCCTGGTAAATCCAATGAGTTTAAAAACTTTGGTGGATAATTTACAGCTTCGGTGGCATCGCAAACTGTATCATTAGATTTGTGTGACACCAAGTCTCCTGGTAACAAATGTTGTATCTTGAGATTCAATTCGTTGACGTCCACATTTTTTGCTGCTAAAATTCCTCTTTCTGCCAGCCACTCATGATTTGTGTATCGTCTGTGTACATCGGGAAATAGCTGGTCAATAAGAGCATCTTGAGAATCAATGATTGTGCAGAAATCGGTCGGTAATTTTATGCATCCAGTTTCATCTGTAGTAACTTTTCCATCGCCGATATCTAACAATTGATTTGAGAATGTTTCAGCGGATGGATCTTGAAGCTTTTGAACGCACAAATTTACTTTCAGTTGTACTTTTTCAACATTAAGCCACAATGACGATGATTTTAAGCACGCGTTGATCTCATCAGCGTATGTTGAAAACGGAATAACGGGAAATGCTTGTCTGAAATCACATGAAAAGAGTAACAGAGTGCCGCCAAATAATTTGTCGTTGTTTTTTATATCTTTCAATGTCCTGTTCGACGCCTCAATCGAATGTTTGTGTTCCATAGTGCATTCATCCCAGATAAGAATTTTACACTATTTCAGCACTGTGGCCATGGACGATTGTTTTTTTATGTTGCACACTGCGTCTGGGTAATTTTGAATATTTAGTGGCAGATTAAATGATGAATGAGCTGTTCTGCATCCATCCAATAAAGCTGCCGCAATGCCAGATGATACAACAGCCAATGCGATGCCATTATTTGATCGTATTTCGGCGAGAATTAGCGAAATAAGGAATGTTTTGCCAGTTCCACCTGGTGCACCCCCCAAAAAAAAAGAATCCACCTTGTCCTGCCAAAACTGCGAGCATGATGCGGTCGTAAATGGTTCTTTGTTCTTCATTCATTAGTGGGACATTGCGAGCAACAATCGCTGCCATTTCTACAGTATTGTATTGTAGTTCACGATTCAATTCAGTGCTTATTAAATCAGATGCATTTCGATTTGTTGAATGAATACCGAAATGACTGAGTGGTAAGTTGGCAATGATAATGCAAAGATCTTCAATAGCAATCAATGCTTCTATTGTACATAGCGTCACTGAATACTATCGTTAGATCGTTGCACCGTGAACGATGTTGATGCAATATATCATTAGTCATTGAATCTTTGTGATTATCCCATAATGTCTCTGCTCGGGCCGAGAAACATGTAGTCAACACTATAGCGAATAATAGACGAATTTGTTTTGCTGTACAGTTCAGTCCTACTTCAGCAAGCATACACTCCCACTGGTTGTCGTCTTCCAGCAAGCCGAGTGCAAGGCATGCATCTTTATACGTTGGATACTGTTGTCCATTCACTTTACGTAAATCTTGAAATGACAAAGGGCCGATGACATTAACCAATAACAGTCGAAGATAAAAGCACTCAGTCTGCCTTGGATTGACCGTAAATACTCGTTCCAAGGTGTTTGATTTGAATAAACCGGGACATGCATCAATCGGCGTGCCTTGCTTGTGGGGCATCCATTTTTTTGTTGGAGCCCATGTGAAATAGCGTGATACTTCTGAATAGAGTAATGTCCGTGCAAAAGCACCAAAAGCATCCGCACGATTACACAATTCAAAAAATTCGGTGAGTGTAGTTTTTGGTGGATTTATAGCACGATCAATCGCTCTCTCGCTCGTGAAATATACGCGCTGGCCATTTTCAAGATGGACGGCTAAATGAAGAACTGCTGGATCCCGTTCATGAATTGGGAAACCAAAGATACGCCAAAGAGCTTCATTGGAGCTCACGTACCGGCCAGTTTGGTAAAGTGTTATTTCATCGTTGTTATTCACCAGAGGAGCATTCACATTGGTATTTTCAACTCGAAATACAGCCATATCACTGCCTTTATTCACATACTTGTAAATGTATTTGATGCTCTTCACTGAACTGCAGAACTGAACATTAATATGAGCATTGAATGTTTTGCTCAGCAGAGGCGAATATGGGACCACCCATCGGTTATCAATGTCAATATCTATGTTGTTGACATAGATGACCGCCATACATGATAAGATTGTCCGCCATTATCGGGAATTCTTCGACGATATTTTGGATATCCGTCAACATTTGTGATCGTGAAATTTTTCGGAAAACTTTTAGTACATTTTCCATCTGCACAAATAATAATGGCCTAAAAATTCATTTTTCATTTTAACATAAAATAACTCCGTCGGATATTGACGAATTTTTTAAAAGAATATACCATTTTAACTAATTTTAACATTTTAACAATATTAACATTGAAAAATATTTTAAACACTTACGGTTAAAAATTCATTTTTCATTTCAACATTAAATAAATTCTGACATAGTGTTTACGATTCTAAAATATTAACTTTGAAAAAAATATTTTAAACATTTCGTAAGATACGGTTACGATTCTAAAAATATTAATTTTGAAAAAATATTTTAAACACTTCGTAAGATACGGTTAAAAATTCATTTTTAACACGCTTTTATTAACTTCACCTGTATGTATGTTTGTTTGTTTGTAACTTCTCTGGGAGCAAACAAAAAATTTATATTGTAAAAAAAGTACTTTCCCTACGTGAACGATGCGGCGTCGAGGTAAGGCTCCGCGCTACGAATCTAAAGGTCCAGCGTTCGATCCCCGTTAGGGGAGATTTTTTAAAAATGGTTTTTGTTAATTCTAAGTTATTTTAATTAAAGATTTAAATGTATGTAAATATTACGGTGTGTCACTCACACGATTTTCTCTTACCCTGAATTTTAATACTAAGATAGATATTTCGTGCTTTTTAGTTCACATTTCTATAAAAGCGTGTTCTTTAATTTTTTAAAACTATAATATTATTCATTTCAACATTAAATAAATTCTGACATCGTGTTTACGACTACTCACGCCACCTAGGTGGAAAAGTTGTTGAAAGAGTTGGTTAAAAATTAATTAAGAAAGAACTAATTAAGTTACAACTTTCATTTGTAAATCTAAACCATTCTCGAATCCACCTGAAGACACACAAAGAATTTCATTAAACTCAGTCCAGCCGTTTAGGAGGAGTTCAGTGACATACACACGCACAAAAGAAATATATATATAAAGATATATATATATATATATTTAATAATTTGTAAATCAACGGAATGTATATACCGGGTGATTCAAAATAGATGTTACAGCGATTATCTCGTAAACTAAGAAAGATAGAAACAAACTTTCAATTACAAAATTGATGCAAATTAGGAGCAGATTTCAGATATGGCATTCTTTTGTACAAGGGGCTGTATATATATTAAATACGAAATTTAATTTTTATACGGCCCCTCCTATCATATGACTTATATTTAGAAAAATATTCTCCTCGCTCTAACAATCAAAATAAAAAAAAAAATCATCTCTCTAAGTCAAAATCTCGCTGAGTTATTGCAATTTGAACATTCTAGCATTTTTCGCCAAGTCTTAAGGGGTTGTATCAAAAGTGAATTACTATTGCTTTTGTAATAAGGCACACGTTGATCAGCGTTTGGGGGGGGGGGGGGAAGAAAAAGAAATCATTCAGGGAAAGACGGCTATTTTAACCTGTTATGTCTCCTTTTCCCTAGTGAATACACAAGAGAATACTCATTGATAATTTAAGAGATAAAATTTATGAATAATTTATGTACTGAAAGGGAATTTTCAAATTCATTTTTCTTTCTTTATACATTCTCTTACTCATATACACGGTGTAGAGAAAGAATTGTTTTTGAGTCAAATTTCCGAAAATTAGCTTTTGTTATATTTGCACGTTTTCAGATCCTCTGAATTCAAAAATCATGTTTTTAGTGGTTGGTCTCTCTCTCTCTCTCTCTCTCTGTGTGTGTGTGTGTCTGTGTGTTATTAGAATATCTCAAGAACAAATAGTAGCAGAAAATACAATTCGGCATTCTAAATCCGTATCATATTGTGGTGCTACACTAAAGTATTCGTTATGATCAGACAATTGTTTGCTTACAGGGTCATCGAAAAGAATTCAAATACATTACGTCTGTGAGCGAAATTTCTCATATGTACAGTGTGACATGTACAGACTGCCTTAAACAAAATGAAAAGAACAAATTTTTTATACGCATAAAAGCATGTTTTATGTAGATTCTGGTATAGCAACCATTCATCATTCATTTACAAGGTTACCCAGAGTATTTCGATATATTGGAGCTATACTTGGGAATTGCTGGAAGTGTATTTCATTTTGTGTTACATGTTTTACATATAACACTAAATTAACGTACACAAAGTCATGTGTATATAGTTTATACACAATATACAGGGCTACCCAAAATTAAGGTAAACATTTTTTCTTTTTTTATTATTATTAAATGTAATTGGTGTAAGTGTTTGCTGCATTTTTTTTTTCGAAGAACACTGCTGACACAGAACGCAAAATTAATTTCTCATACCCATGCTGTAAACAAAGTAGCTTTTGGAGAGCGATTTGTTTTCTGTATAATATGATATTTTGAGGCCTCCTGAATACGGAAGGTAAATTTTTATTCGTTGATCTGTATATATATGAATTATCAGCATAATTTAACAACAAATAATCTGGTGTGCCACTCACACGACTTTCCTTTATCCTGAAATTTAATACCATAAATACAGGTTGGAAATTAAGAGGTAACATATTAAAACGTGTAAATACACAAAACACAAGCGATGCCTATTTAGCTTAAAAACATACATTATTTATCATATGCCTATGAGGAATTCATTTCCATTCCTGAGCAGCTTTCCTGGACATGGTAAAATATTATAGTAAAGCACTTTCACTAACAATAAAAAAGAATATTATAGCTTAAATATTTGCAACCCTGTATATCTTTTGAAGAATATGTACAAACCACAAAGTGCACCTAAATATAAACCTATAGTAATAATATACGGCACAACCTAAAATGCACTTCCATCAATTTTCAGCTATTGTCGCATTATAATCTAGTTATTTTGTGTAGCCCTGTAAATGAACATTGAATGATTTCCCTGCCATATTCTACATGAGGCATGTTTTTATGCATATACAAAATATATATTCATTTCATTTGGTTTAGTGCAGTCTATAGGTGTTAAACTCTACTTACCTGCAATTTTCCCCATAGACGTAATGTATTTGAATATTCTTGAGTGTCTCTGTACACGAACTATTTGCTTCATCTCAATGAAAAGCTTAGTGTAGCATCCCTATATGATACATATTTAAAATACCAAGTTTGGAATGTCTGCTGCTATTTGTTCTTGAGGTAAACTGATAACAGACAGACACACACACAGACCAACCGCTAAAAACACGATTTTCATATTCAGGATACCTCAAAACGTCTAAATATAACAAAAACTTACTTTCGAAAATTTGGCCCCAATACAATACTTTCTCTACCTTATGGGTATGAGAAAGTAATAAGTACAGGAAATGCGAATTTGGTACTTTGGATTCCATATCTAGTTGCCACTTGAAAAGTTGATGAAGGTTTGCAAGTTTCAAGGAAATTGATAACAGACTTGATTTTTGTTTTGATAAGTATAGGCACTATAATTAAACGGGGGTTGAGAAGGGCGGTAATCCCCTGGCATAGAATTATACATCTATCCATATCATATTCTATACAAATCATTATTTTAGAATAATAATAATAAATATGAATTTCCTTATGATTTTTACAGTATAAAGTTATTTAAATGTAATTCATAAGAATATCTGTCCCAAAACGCAATACACTGGCATCTTTCGTGCGTTCCTGTACATAAACCATTTGTAAAGAATTAATTAATGCCATTTTAAATAGGGAATATCATATAGTAAACCTGAATAACATATATCATTTCTGAAAATTTCTGAAAATATTTACAGACGCTGGGGGCGGGCAGACGGACAGATGGACAGTCAGACAAAAAAAAAAAAAAAAAAAAAAAAAGAAATATGCAAATTGAAATCTTATTCACAGTCAAAAATTGTTAGAAAATGTTTAATGTAAACGAAAATACAATTCCAGCAAATGTCCAATAATAACCCTTAACGTAACTGAATATTTTTGCGTGCCCTGTAAATCTAATGTTAGTCGTACTGTACAGTATAGAAAGCATTCTTTTGTGCATATGAATAACATATTTCAATTTCATTAAAATTTATGCAAAGTAATTAAATTTTGGTTTATAGAAATATCTTCACATAGAACGCAATGCTTTGGAATACTTTCGGGTGTCCCTGTATACAAACCAGTGATGGTGTTTACTCCATTTTCTATAGAAAATATCCGATAGAAAACTATAATAACGTATTTCAATTTTATTAATATATGCATAAATTAAAGGTATTAAAATATGGTTTATAAAAATACCTCTCATAGAACACAATGTTTTGGAATACTTTCGGGTGTCCCTGTGCACAAGCTAGCAGATGTATTCACTCCATTTTCAATAAGGAACATCCGATAGTGACCTCAAATAACATATATCAGTTTCAGGAAATTCTATGAATATTCACGGGAGTTAGAGTGCAGACACACAGAAAGACGGATGGACAGACACACAAATCGAAGTCATTAAATTTATCAACCATGATGGAAAGTGGTAAAAATAAAGCGCGAAAATTTCACACGGTTTTGCTAGTCTTTTAGTTCTTTCCCTCTCTTAACGTGTTTTAATTTGCAGGTGACCCCCTCAGAAATTTAACTATTAAATTTTTTAACAATACGAAATAATGTAAATTTGCATTAAATTCTTAAAATTGTTGATTTCACGCGTTTGAACGATTTTAGTTGCTATTTTAAAATAAAGGATCTTTTTTTAATTTTTCTCAACTCATAGATAACCCCCTAAAGTTAGCCCGTTGGCGTCGAAAAATAGATGCCAAAATTGAAAAAAAAGTGGTGTAAGTCATCATTTTCAAATTGCAATAACTCAGAGAGATTTTGACTTAGAGAGATGATTTTTTATTTATTTTGCTTGTTAGAGCGAGGAGAATATTTTTCTAAATATAAGTCACATGATAGGAGGGACCGTATAAAAATTAAATTTCGTATTGAATACGTATACAGACAGCCCCTTTGACAAAAAAATGCCATATCTGAAATCTACTCTTAATTTCCTCTAATTTTGCAATTGGAAGTATGTTTCTATCTTTCTTAGTTTACAATATAATTGCTGTAACATCTATTTTGAATCACCCGGTATATATTTATTTAATAATTTGTAAACCAACGGGAATTAAATTATTAATAGTATATCATATTTCATTATATGTGAATTTAAATATATCCAATTTTTACTTTTTTTTTACCCATATACAGTAGAGAAAGTATTATTTTGCGGTCAAGTTTTCGAAATTGTGACTTGATAAATTTACATAGATCCCCTGAGTTTGAAAAACAAGTTTTTACCAGATGATCCCCTCACCCCATTCCTCTCTCTCTCTGTATGTGTTTGTAAGTGTAATATGCGTTTTACTCATCCTCTTAAGTTTCTTGGGTGTAACTGAAAACTGATGTCATGGCTAAAACATTTTATTGAATTAAGAAAGTAAAATTTTATCCATGGTTTCAAAAGGAATAAAAAAGTAAAAAAAAAAAAAAAAAATGATATTTTAACAGAAAAATTACATCACATTAGCAACAATGTGTTGAGAAAAAACAAATAAAACATTATGATGAAACAAATGAAATAAAAGTAAAACGTAATAATTATCTTTTATAATTCAAATAATCTTTTAAATTACTTAAAAGAATAGATTAGAGCCAAAAGAAAAGAATAGTTTAATAGCCAAAAGCATTGGGCAACTGATAAGAAAATCACAAACAAATATCGTGTAAATTAAAAAAAAAACTGTGAGTGATAAAATGAATAGAATTTCAGTTCTCTCAAAATAAAAGCTAAACTATACGGGGGTTTATTCACATTTTTATTTTGATTCAATCAACAACCAATGGTAATGCAGTGTTCGCTGATTATAAATAAATATGAATAAAATCCCCGATCATCTCCTTTTTTTTGAGAAGAACTAAAATTCTGTTCATTCTATCTTTCATAACTTTTTGAATTAAAACGATATTTGTTTGGGGTTTTCATATAAGTTGCTCAATGCTTTTGACTATTAAATTATGCAAGTGAATTTTTTTAAAAGCTCGCGCATGCTTAGTTAAAAAGCATTTAGTAAAAATACTCATATTTCGTAAGATATTTAACATTTTTGTATTTTGATTGCAGTATGCTGTGTCTAATGTACTATGCCAAGTTTCCTGAAAATGACTTTGCACTACGTCTAATACTTTACGTGTTATAATTAAAAAAGTGGCAATTTTTTGCAATTTTTTATACAGATAATTAGAACAATTCTCAAAATCACATGTTGCAGAAAAATGCATTTCATTACTTTTTACAGGGTGATCCAAAACAATTTGATTTTTGTTTAATTTTTTACTAGTCTCTTTTTCCTCTTCAGGACACAACTTTTGCTGAAATACATGAGGTACAACATGTTCTTTATACTACCAAAGTTTCAAGATGATTTCTAAAGACATTTACTAGATATTTGACAAAACGTCTAAATTCGAAAGTGTCCAAATACTTACTGGTAAATAGTGCATGTAAATATCAAACTTAAAAATAAGTTCATTTGGAAATATCGAAAGTGAGATGGACGTAGGCGGACTAATAAACAAACCTAAGTCCTACCATGATGTGGGGATATTACATGAAACATCTAATTGAGATTGAACAAATGATTCGCTTGCAGAGATATACAAACAAATTCAATCCTTCTATTCTTTTCGGGTCTATTTAAGCCAAAACATTTAACATTTTTATACGTTCATAAAAAAAACTATAGCATAGAGACATTTTCATGAAAATTGTCATATTTTTGTACTCCAAATATTAATTTATTTATACACTCTAAAAAAAAAAAAAAAAAAAAAAAAAAAAAGACGCACCAAGAAGAATTGGAGACAAAAATTGGTAGATGGGTGGAATGGGTGGTCCGAATGGGACAAAAATTGGTAGATGTGATGCACATGTGGAGAAAAACAATTGATTACAGTTTCAGAAAATTTGAATGATTTAATCAAGAGAAAGGGCCTCACAAAGTAAACAAGTCAATAACGCGTTGGTACACTTCAGTTATTCGGCTTGATATTAATTGGTACAGTTGGCAGATGTACTCCTGCGAAGTATCGTGCCAAATTCTGTCTAATTGTAATTGTTGCGTTAGATTGGTAAAATCCCGAGCTGGTTGTAGGACCCTTTTTATGATGTGCCAAACGTCCTCAGTGGAAGAGAGATCCGGGGAATGAGCTCAACCCCACTGAGTCACCTATTAAGGGTATTTAAAGTCACTGAAGTACCAGTTGCACGTAGGATTGACGATAATGATGAACTGGTGCTTGATTCCATCAAAACCTGTATGTATGTCAATTTGTGTCCAGTTTGCATTACTCCTTCTTAGTGCGTCACTTTTTTTGTTATAGAGTATATTTCTGTACTGATAAGTATAAAGGATTTAAGTCCAAAAATGCCGATTTTGAGTTAAGTACATAGTCAGACTCAGAAAAAAATTCTCCATCGATTGGTATAAAGGATTTAAGCCCATGTCATTTAGTCTTTGAGAAAATCCATTGGTAAAAAAGATTCAAGTGAAAAATTTAGCATTCATGTTTGGTATAAAAGGTTTAAGTCAATTTGTTCCCTTTATGAAATGAAATTTGACAATCACTTTAATGGTATAAAGGGTATAAGTCAACATAATCCCTTTTTCCTGTTCGAGTCTTCTGATTAGTTTTTGGTATAAAGGATTTAAGTCCACTTTTCTCTTTTTGCTCTGTGCCACTTGGCGGTCAACAGGTTATAATCCAATGCAATAATGAGATTATAATTATTCAATTGCTTATTATTGTATTTTATGCTTTAATTTATAAATGTAGAACTGGTATCGATAAAAAAATTACCCACTTTTCAATTGAAATTTAATATCTATAAATAATTTACTACATCATTCTTTACCAATAATTTACTACATTTAACATCAGAGAAAAGCACTTAGCCTATGAACAGAAAAGGCTTGACAAAGCAGAAGCCAAAACTGTGTTTACTTATTGATTTACAACAGTGTCTAGCAACTCCATTTCTGTCATCATCTGTAGCTTTCTACAAACGCCAACATTGGACTTTTAATTTGACTATACATGACAATGCCATAGGTAAGTCATGTCATTACATGTGGCACGATGAAACTAACGAAATTGCTTCATGTCTTTACGACTACCTACGAAGTGTACCTGACACTGTCACAAGTGAACTTTCTAATTTTATAATTAGCAAAATGAGAAAAAATATTTTCTTGTGGAGTTCATTTAAGTGTTAAGAAAGAAATATGCATTAATATTTTATTTAAAAAATTTACTTTGGCAGTCATCAAGAAGTTTTGTATTCGTATTCATTGCTATTTTTTGTTTTTTAAAAATAATAACTCATTTGTAATATTTTATGTATTTATCGATGTAAGCATAATTAGTATGTAATAAAATTTTATTAATTTAATCATATTTAGGTTATCGATAATTTCTTAATTCTAAAAAAAAAAAAAAAAAAAAAAAAAAAAAAATCCTGTGGAATTTATTAAAATTTTATGTATATAATTTTTTTCTTCTTTTAATAAACATAGTTCGTTCCGTTCGTCCAATACTTTATCTTCAAACTCCATGGTCTAAAAAGAACTGACATAAAACTTCATTTCGAATTGTCGAAATTAAAGGAAACACTTTAGATTATTTAAGGCTGGAAATGTCCTCCGAAGAAAATAGAAAAGTTCTTAGTGAAATTTCGAAGATTCTTATATTTTTATGAATGAGTACTACTTTGTTGAAAATTGAACAGTCAGTTAGCCCTGTATTTCTATTATTTAAAATCACTGAAGGAAAGAAATATTGAAAGGATCGGTTACTTAAGACAATGAGATGTTTAAAATGAGAGATATTCTTAAAACTTCTAACTACAATTTTCTGATTTTCAAAGTTCCATCAAAAGTTAAAATTGATGTTAAATTAGACTGTAAAAAGAAAAAAAAAATAGATAAGATTTTTTGGCAACATTTATGCCTTTTTACTTTCTTCTACATTCAATTGGAGAAAGTATTGGTTCAGTAAAAAATTCAGATTCCTGGTTTCTGTTGTATTTACATGTTTTGAGAGATCTAGACCAGGATTTGACCATTTTAAGAAAATGGTCAAATCCTGGATACACAGATACACAGACTTCTGTGTATCTGTGTGAGTGTGACAAAATTTTTTTGGCAATTGTATCAAAGGTACTACTGAAAAAAAATCATATAAATTGATATGTATTTGCACCTTGATATACATTAGTGCCTATCAACTTTTGGCAAAAATACCATAAAAAGTGGCGCTGCCATCCTGTACTTTCTAAATTTTTAACATGGTGGTATAGGACAAAATTTTATGTAAATTAGCACAATGAGAGTTATTTTTAACGAATCATAATGAAATAATAATAATAATAATAAAATAATAATATTTATTATAATTTTCAATTAGGAAAAAAATGTCTGGATACTTAAGAGCAATGCTAAATTTCCAGTGTGGGTATCTTTCAAAAGAACTCGTCAATACTTTTAAAACGAATGGTTGAACCATAAATCCATACATCTATGATAATTTAAAACAAAGTTAACGATTTTTATTTTCATTTTTAACAAAAAAAAAAAAAAAAAAAAAAAAAAAAAAGCGCATTTTTTAAGATGTTAATCGAACGTAAAATCGACTTTCTGTTAAAATTTATGGCTATGCTTCTATGAGAAAGAAATCTTCGGAATTTATAACGGAAAATAATTTTGTCAAATTATTTGCACTGAGTAAATTTCTGTAGGGGAACAGAAAACGTTTTGTGACGGCCAAAACATACTAATTTGTCTTTGGTCGCAAAAAAAAAAAAAAAAAAGTTTTTTTGTGTGTTTTGAAAAAGCAGTTAAAACAAAGATAAAAGGTTAAAATTATAAACCTTTTTGTATCACAAGAGAGTGGAGGAGAAGAGAAGTTAAATTAATTTAGTTAAAATTTATTTGCTTTCATCCTGAAAGTGATTATTATTTACATAATAACTAATATCGTCCAGTGGTCGAAACTCAAGCACTTTTTTGCAAAGGGAAGCAAAGCAAAGTAATTGCCTTCTCCTAAACGGAATTATATTGCAACACAGCTGCGTCAATTGTTTGTCGATATGCACTCAAAGTGAATCAGCAGACTTAATACATTTCTCTAAGTTTGGTACACTGCGGATGTTGAGCTTTTCCTGAAATAAGAGGAAATCGCAACGTGGAAGCGCCCGCTGTTGGGGGATATAGCTCAAAAGCTAATCGGAATTATATACTGTCTTCTTATATATGCAGAGGATAGAATAATAAATCCATTTTTTAAAAAAATAAGTAGTCAATTTCACTTAATTGAAATGTAAGGAAATCTCAAAAAGTGTAAATTCATTGAAAACTGGAAATCGAAATATTTTCTGTATCTTCTACTTCCGTCTTAACATGCAGAAGCTAGTAATATATCCACCTTTTTAAAAATAAATAGTTGCTTTCAATTAATTGAAATGCAAGGAAATCTCAAAAAGGTGTAAATTCATCGAAAACCGGAAATCAAATGTTTTTCTAAATCTTATACTTTTTTCTTATATATGCAGAACATATAGTAATAAATCCATTATTATTATTATTTAAATAAGTAGTCAATTTCATTTAATTGGAAATCATTATGTTTTTGCTTAAAAATATGTCTTCAAATTAGAGCTGACGTAAGTCACAAAAAAAAAAAAAATAAATAAATAAATAATAATAATAATAAGAAGAAGAAAGAAATTAGATCTACCATCTAATGGCTATTTTCTCTTAGAATAAAAAATCTGTAGTCGAGAGTATAGTGATGCTACATCTGTACAAATTACTGTGTCTGTGCATGGTTTTATTTTTGTTTTCAGAAATTCCCAGATTTAACAACTTCCTACTTTAGGTATTTTTCAATATAAAAGAGAGAATACAAGCATAAAATGGAAAAATGCATAAAACATAAAAGAATTTTTAAATACCTTCTTGACATCGTAAGAAAATAATTTTTGTATTCTGCACATCTGGCTAATCGTACCTTTCGAGTGATACCATTTTCAATCCTCTACTCCCATAATTAATATGTTAAAAGTGCACCACAAATTTCATGCTTGCCTATTAATATATGGATGAAAGTGTACATTAAAATTTAGTTATTAGTATGTACATGCAAAACTTTTTGGGTATTCTTTTTACTTTCTCTTACCCATAGGGTCGAGAAAGTATTGTTTCAGGGTCAAATTTTTGAACGTGAGTTTTTGTTATATTTACATTTTCTGACGTGCACTGAATCGAAAATCGAATTTTTTAAAGAATGGTCTGTGTGGATGGATGGATGTCTGTGTGCCTGTTATCAGCATATCTCAAGAACAAATAGTAGCAGAAATTCCAAACTCGGTATTCTAAATGTGTATCATATAGGGATGCTACAGTAAGCATTTCGTTGAGATAAAGCAAATGGTTTGTGTACAGGGACACTCAGAAGTATTCAAATACATTCCGTCTATGGGGGAAATTGCAGGTAAGTAGAGTTTAACATCTATAGACTGCATTAAACCAAATGAAATGAATATATATTTTTTGTAATAGAGATAGTCAACTGAGAAATTTTTTTTGTGTATGTAGGATTCCCCTGGGGTGGGGAGTCCCCCCTCGAGGGGAGTAAATTTTCATGATGGGTATCTTTCAAAAGAGCTCGCCAAAACGAATGGTTGAACCATCGATCTGCGATAATTTAAAATAAATTTATCGTTTTTTTTTTTTTTTTCATTTTTAACAAAAAAAAAAAAAAAAAAAAAAAAAATGTAATATTGAGAATAAATTCAACTTTTTTTTTTTTTTTTTTTTTTTTTAAATATTTAGTGTTATCCGCGTTTGTAATGATCGATCGATGGCGCTCTCTGAACTGCAGTTGTTAGTAAATATAATAGCCACGTGTATTTATTATTGTTCTTTCTCCGCCATTCCATCATGGAAAATCGATTGCATAATATGATGATATGCAGTGGTGTGATAATTTCACCTTAGCCCACCAGAGGGCGAGCATTTCATTACAATCGCGGATACTACTTCTCGAACATGGAAATCGTCTGCATTATCATCTATATATATAAAAGAGCAGAGTCTGTGTGTGTGTGTGTGTGTGTGTGTGTGTGTGTGTTCGCTATAGAATCCTAGGCCGTTTCACCGAGCGGGACCAAATTTGGCACGGTTAATGTTTACGACCCGAGAAAGACAACGCCGCAAGCGATTTTACAAAATTCGCCCCCCAAGAGGGGGAGGGGTGCAAAACGTAATTTCACAAAATCCTCCATATCTCAAACAAAAAAACAGATATCCGTAAAATTTTTGCTTTTAAATATAGCTAATACAAATGTCTAAAAATCGGTTTCTGGAATTTTTGAAATTCGGTCCCTAAGGGGGGCGGGGGGGGGGGGGCAAAACGTGATTTCACATGCGTAAGGGGGGGCTATGGGGCAAAAACAAATAGAAATACAGTTAGGCCGTACAAAATTGGTACAGATAGGTTTAAGAGGCCTGCAAGTCGAATGGGGATATTTTCGATTGTGTAAAGTTATTAGGAGGGGCGAGTACGGGGGGAGGGGAGGCAAAAAAATAAAAATAGTGTCAGATCGTTCAAAATTGGTACATAGAGGTTTTCGATACTTACAAATCGATTGCGGATATTTTTGAATTTGTAAAATTATTAAGAGGGGCGGGTAAGGGGGTGGGGCAGTAAGGGGGGGCTATGGGGCAAAAACAAATAGAAATACACTTAGGCCGTTCAAAATTGGTACAGATAGGTTTAAGAGGCCTGCAAGTCAAATGGGGATATTTTCGATTGTGTAAAGTTATTAGGAGGGGCGAGAAGGGGGGAGGGGGGGCAAAAAAAATAAAAGTAGTGTCAGATCGTTGAAAATTGGTACATAGTGGTTTCCGACACTTACAAATCGATTGCGGATGATTTTGAATTTGTAAAATTATTAGGAGGGGCGGGTAGGGGGTGGGGCGGTAAGGGGGGCTATGGGGCAAAAACAAATACAAATACAGTTAGGCCGTTCAAAATTGGTACAGATAGGTTTAAGAGGCCTGCAAGTCGAATGGGGATATTTTTGATTGTGTAAAGTTATTAGGAGGGGCGAGTAGAGGGGGAGGGGAGGGGGGGCAAAAAAATAAAAATAGTGTCAGATCGTTGAAAATTGGTACATAGAGGTTTTCGATACTTACAAATCGATTGCGGATATTTTTGAATTTGTAAAATTATTAGGAGGGGCGGGTAGGGGGTGGGGCAGTAAGGGGGGGCTATGGGGCAAAACAAATAGAAATACAGTTAGGCCGTTCAAAATTGGTACAGATAGGTTTAAGAGGCCTGCAACTCGAATGGGGATATTTTCGATTGTGTAAAGTTATTAGGCGGGGCGAGAAGGGGAGAGGGGGGGGCAAAAAAATAAAAATAGTGTCAGATCGTTCAAAATTGGTACATAGAGGTTTTCGATACTTACAAATCGATTGCGGATATTTTTGAATTTGTAAAATTATTAGGAGTGGCGGGTAAGGGGGTGGGGCAAGGGGGGGCTATGGGGCAAAAACAAATAGAAATACAGTTAGGCCGTTCAAAATTGGTACAGATAGGTTTAAGAGGCCTGCAAGTCAAATGGGGATATTTTCGATTGTGTAAAGTTATTAGGAGGGGCGAGAAAGGGGGAAGGAGGGGGGGGGGCAAAAAAAAATAAAAATAGTGTCAGATCGTTGAAAATTGGTGCATAGAGGTTTCCGATACTTACAAATCGATTGCGGATGATTTTGAATTTGTAAAATTATTAGGAGGGGCGGGTAGGGGGGTGGGGCGGTAAGGGGGGGCTATGGGGCAAAAACAAATAGAAATACAGTTAGGCCGTTCAAAATTGGTACAGATAGGTTTAAGAGGCCTGCAAGTCGAATGGGGATATTTTCGATTGTGTAAAGTTATTAGGAGGGGCGAGTAGGGGGGAGGGGAGGGGGGGGGGCAAAAAAATAAAAATAGTGTCAGATCGTTCAAAATTGGTACATAGAGGTTTTCGATACTTACAAATCGATTGCGGATGATTTTGAATTTGTAAAATTATTAGGAGGGGCGGGTAGGGGGTGGGGCGGTAAGGGGGGCTATGGGGCAAAAACAAATAGAAATACAGCTAGGCCATTCAAAATTGGTACAGATAGGTTGAAGAGGCCTGCATGTCGAATGGGGATATTTTCGAAAGTGTGAAGTTATCAGGAGGGGCGAGAAGGGGGAGGGGAGAGGGGGGGACAAAAAAATAAAAATACAGTTAGATCGTTCAAAATTGGTATATAGAGGTTTTCGATACTTACAAATCGATTGCGGATATATTCGGATTTGTAAAATTATTAGGGCGCTCATATATATGCATTCGCGCGTGCGCATCGCGCACGGGTCTACGCTGCCGAAGGCAGTGGGGACCCGGTGCGACATTTTTCCCGATCAGAGTTTTTTTTTCTTTTTTTTTTTTCACATGATAAAAAATTCATTAATTATAATGATTCATTTAAAAATAGTGACCAGCGAAGCGGGCGTAGCCTGTTAGTAAAAGATAATTTTTTAAAATAATAATTTTAATAAATTATTTTTTAAAAATATAATTATTTTTTAATAACCGAATTAAATTCTATATAAATGTAGGTGCATTAATGAAACGGGAGGTTGAGAGGGGCGGTAGCCCCCCTCACACAGAACTAATTTTCATATAAAACTCTTCCGAAGCCTAATTTGAATTGTTTAACACAGGTTTACGTAACAGTACTCGTTATCTTACCTCTTAATCTGCAACCTGTATTTATAGTATTAAATTTCAGGGTAAGAGAAAGCCGTGTGAGTGACACACCAGATTATTTCGGTTTGAAGAGTTCATTCCTTTAATTTTTATATTTGGTATTTTATGATAATTTTTGAAAGATAGGTATCTGCCCATATTTTAATTAAATATCTATTGAATTAAATATTTATTATTAATGTTGACACCCAAACAAGAGAATAAAAAATAAAAATGAAAACGTATAAATATCTTTTTGTATTATATTTACTCGTACCATACATACTTCAATAAAAGCTTTTAATAATGATTTGAGATGAAGCTTTCTTCTTCACACATAATATTATTAGCGAAACTATTTTATATTTATTCCAAGTAATTTTAGTTTTAAATAAAATGAGAAACATGAAATGCTTGTTAATAATTTTACGTTAATTTTCCAAAACCATAGTTAAGACTTTACTTAAAGATACAGATTAATAAATTTTAACTTTCGTAAATCCATTTTTTTCTAATAAAATTTTCATTTTATCCTTGTAATGTATAAACTCATTTCAAACAAACAACAGTGACATTAAATAAATTGTAATAAAATTTATAATCTAAATTTTCATGCTTTCGTAATTTATCATAAGTAGCATGTGTGTATTCGAGAAATACATCAAGTAAGGAAAATTAAATTAAATTTAATCAGAAGAAAGAAAAGAAAAAAAGCGAAATAACCTCTTATTTTTAATGATAAAGAAATTTTGTTCGTAATCCATTGGGGGGAAAAAAATCACAATACAGCATTTGAAAGTACAACATTACGAGTAAGAAGCAAATAATAATAATAATAATAATAATAATAATAAAACAATTCCAGTATATTGTAGCCATCACAAAATTTTCTTCTCTATTTTCTTGAACAGATTACGTGGTGCAAATTATTTAATAAAATTATTCTTCATGAAGAATGCAGACGATTTTCATTCCAGAAAAGTATAACACTAAATGTCAAGTGAAAGTATATTTTGTGTGCTACATACGATGCCTTAAACTAGTATGCTGTGGCCATCACAAGACTTTCTTCTATATAATCTTATACAAATTTACAGAGCACATATTTATTAAATTATTATTTATTGAAATTGTTTTTCATGATGAATACAGGCGATTTTTTATCTCAGAGGAGCATAAACTAAATGCCGAAAGAAACTAAATTTTGTGCAATGCGATTTCTTTTTTTTTTTGTCTTCTTTCTTCGTTAAAAATGAAAAAAATCGATAACTTTGTTTAAAATTATCACAGATCTATAGTACAACCATTCGTTTTAAAGGTTGGTGAGTTATTTCGAAATATATCCAAACTGAAAACTTTCAATCCCCGGGAGGGTATTTCCCCACCAGAGAGGGGAGGGGATACTCCTACACGCACACATAATTTTTCTTAGTTTACTACTACTATTGCCATAATACGTTAAAAATAACTCTAATTATGTATATTTATGCGAAATTTTATTCTATACTGCCATGTTAAAAATTTAGAATAAAAAGGGATCACAGTGTCACCTGTTGAGCGATTAGTTCCCAAATGTATTCAACACCAGTTTAGGTCAGGTTCCAACTAAATACCAAGCTTAGTTAAATTTCGTTCGTTGGTTCCAGAGATAAAGAACTCACAATATTTGTGATACATACACACAGACAGACATTTTCTAAAAATAGTCAAATCGTGTTCAAGATATCTCAAAACGCGTAAATCCATCAAAAACTGGAGTTAAAAAATTTTCACGAATCCAATAATTTCATATTATATACATATATAGAAGAAAGTAAAAGTGCATTTTTTTTTTCAGTATTTTTTTTTTTTGTAATAAAAATAGGTAACTTTAGTTTCAAATTATCAAAAATACATGACGCATTTTCTTCGAAAAATATTGATATTGTAAATTTACACCTCCTCGGAGAGTGATGCTCCCACAAGGTACGAAACATTATCCCTTGTTGACTAACAGTATTATATATATATATATATATATATATATATATTCCTATTTTACAATTATTGTTGAAAAATATTCTCATTTTGTACACGCATACGAATAATTTGTGTCCTATACTGCCATATTAAAAAATAAGAAATAACGGGATGACAACGTCACCTGTTGGGTGATTTATACCAAAAATTGATGGATACTAATTTGTGTCAAGGTGCAACTACATGTACATTTATATAAATCAGTTCTTGAGCAAGGGTTTTCACAAAATTTTGTCACACTCATATAGAGATTTTCTAAAAATGGTTCAAATCGTGTTCTGGAGCTCCCAAAACGTGTAAATACGTCAAAAACCGAAAGTGGAATATCTTTATGGAACCAATATTTTCTTATATTAAATATAAAATGTATTTTTAACTAGAGACAAAAACATAAGTGGTTTTCGAATCAAGTCAGGTAAAACTGTCAATAAAATGAAATGTGACATAAAAATGCATCTGACTTTTAAATATATTTTTTTCCTGTAACCTAATTACATCCTTTTAAAAGCATCAAACATTTCTCCAAGGAAAAGACTAAATTGATAGTATAAATAAATCGTTGATTTTTTAAAATGCAAACATGTAAATTGCTCTTAAAAAATAAATTAAATCAGTCATTTGAAACAAATATTATTTGGAATCTAAATATTGCTATTCATTTTTAAAGTAAAACTGAGTAATAAATAGAATATTTCTGGAAAATATGTCACATATATTTTTAAAAATCTATATCTTAAAGTAAAATTGTTTGTACTAATTCGTTTGAAAATAATAACAATTCTATACATATGGCATACAGGTGTATAAAAGAAATATATTTATGTATATTGTAATTTTCTGTTTAATTCATTTGGTAATTTATAAATTGTATTTTTACTTTCTTCTATTTACAAAAGAAAACAATATTGGATTTTTGAAAATTTTCAAACCCCGGTTTTCGATAGATTTACATGTTTTGTGATTTCACGAACACGATATAACCATTTTTAGAAAATGCCTGTTTGTCTGTGTCTGTGTCTGTGTTTGTATATGTGTTGTGTGTAACGAAAATTTTGTGGGCGATGAAACTCACGAACCAATGAACAAAATTTAACCAAACTTGGTACTTAGTTAGATTTAGATTTTGATCTAATCTGGTGCTGATTACATATATGGATCAATCGCTTTACAGATGGTGTTGTTATCTTCTTTTTTCATAATTTTTAATATAACAGTATAGGATAAATGTCATAATGATTATTGCTATGGATGAAATTTACCTGAAGCATAGAAAGTCCCGGTTCGATAATTTCATTCAAATGGCCGTGGAGAAACACTCCTGAATGACAATTTAAAAAATTCTTTTTATTTAGCGATCCAAAAGAGGTGTAAGACAACATCAGGAAAATATATAGTGCCACGATAATCCTATTAAATAATAGTACATTCCGTTTCGGAACCGCAAAAACGGAGAGATGGTTTTATTGGATAGTTTAAATTTGCTTACGCATATAATTTTTAATTCCTACAACTATGATAGACAGACGTCAGATTACACACTGTCCTATCGGGAACTTTAAACAGACTATCTAGGCAAAGCCCGGATGATAAAAATTAGTTAAAATAATAATAATAAATATATTTAAAGGGGACTAATGTGCAAGTTGTACCTGACGGGACTAAAGTGAAAGTTGTACCTCAAGGGACTAATGTGAAAGTTTTAACTCACGGAACTAATGTGCAAGTTGTACCGAACGAACAAACTATTTCTTTCAACGAAAATGCCTACTAACCCTGGACGATAGGTCTAATATATCGTATCATATTATCTATCGTATTTATCGTAATATAACCCAATACTTATTTCGCTTCCTTCTTCGACTCGTTTTAATACGCATTTTTTACATGCATGAGCAGCCCCCGAAAAACAAAAACATTAAATCATGAAATTCATTTTTTTACTTATTTTAATTTCATATTATTTCACGCGCACTTTTTATTTCCTAATTCAAAATTATTAAAAAAAAAACTTTTTCGATATCGCTTGTAACGATACTAATTATTATTAATTTTCTTTTCTTTTTCTTTCAACAATAATAAAAATAATAAAAAAGATTTTGATGAAATTCTGGCAAAAGCAGCATTTAGTTTAGGACGCAGGACTATTAATTTTTTTTTTCTTTTTTCAAATTATGACATCGCTTTCAAATTATTCAATTATATTTTCGATAAATTTTAGATTTCGACAAATGTCCAACTATCGAAATCGACAACGCAAAAATCCCAGATTGAGACTAATAGGCCCTCAGTCCTAATAATAATAATAATAATAACTCCTGAATTTTTTTGCTATTTTAAGTGTAACAAACAACAAACTGTTTTAAATATAATTTTTTAGAAGTGTTTTTTAACAGTTAATTTACGTTGTACAATGGAGATAACAGTATATATACTTTTCTAAACCGAAAGCATTTCGACATTTTTGACTCAAAGATAAAAAAAAAAAAAAAAACATCTTTACAGAAAGACAGACAGCAAGCTAATTAATTTATTTCGCCAAATCTCATTGGCATCAAAAATCAAGTTGGCTGAACACATTTAAAATTTATATCTGGTAAACCTAAATAATAGTTAAAAGATTGGCTAAAAATTAAATTACGTCATATGATGTGATTAAATTTTGTCAGGTGTCCAGAATTTGGCTAAAAGTGCAAAATCAATTGATAAAAAAATATTAGAAATTATTTTCAGCTATGATGATTCAACGGAATCTATAAACGTTTGATTGGAGACAGGAAGCTACAATAAAAAAAAATCGTCTGCGGTTTTAAAGCATAAAATGAATGGGTTTCTCTTTCTTTGATATTTTATTTAATTATTACTTGATGAGATTTAGAGCAGGAAAAAGAACAATAAATTATATGAAATTACAGATTAATGAAATAGAAATAAAAATAAAATAGCATAAGCGAAATAAACAAAATTGTATTAAATTCTTTTAGAATAAGAAATATAATGTTTGCTTGTATTATAAATAAATAAATAAAATGTAATTTATATTATTATTATTATTTTATTTTAAAAAGGGATATGTGATGTTTTTCAACATCACATATTTCTCCCCGTCGACCGAAAAAAAATGGGTTCAGCCATTACATCGTCTATATGACAGCTCAGCAAAAATTAATATTAAATCAAATTATTTCCAATCTTGTAAAATAGATTGATTACAAAACAAAAACAAAAAACGAATGGCTTCCAATACAAATAAAATACGTACATTGTTATATTATTAATAGAAAATCTAGTATGCATACTTTAAAAAAAAAATAATATTCTTATACAATATTAAAATACAAATACAAATACAGAAAATAAGGATATTATATGGTGATGAGATATAATGTGGTATGGCCATAAATCTGTGTACACAAGTCGTTAGAATATATATCCATAAACAAAATGAGCTCAAGTCCTTTGATTTAAAATTCTAATAATTCAGTCATCATATACTTTATCAGTTCGTGGTAAGATGCTGAAATCAGTAAATTTTTATGTTACCATGCATGGCGAGAAACTTTGACGAGTCCATTTCAGTTCATGTAGGACAAGGATTTGTTGTAATAAATACATAGTTCAAATGTATAAGCAATTTTAATATGAAAGTTTCACAAAATAAAAACCAAGTATATTTATATGTTATCAAATATATAGTGAGCCTTTTATATTCAATAAAAGGTTTAAATAAATAATACATGTTGAAAGAAAGTAATAATAACATATGTTTTTATATATTCATTTTTTTTTTATTTTTTTTTTTTAAATAGGTAATTGGAATTGCAATATATGAGACATGCATGTATATGTATGATAAAAATATTACCTGCACCAAAAGTCTACGTAAACATTTTTTTTTTTTTTTTTTTTTTTTTTAAATAAACAATATTATTCTAGTATGTTAACTATTGTTAAAATTCAATTATAAATAACACGTAAGTTAAAGAGATAGTGATAAAAGTGATATACACTGCTGTTGTAAGACAATGCAGCTTAGAATATAATTTCCTGGACCAGCCATTGATTATCCAAGCTGCGAAATTTCACAACAAATAAAAATCGCAACAGGTTGATCAGGTCTGTTGCAATGAAAGTATACATCAAATTTATTTAATTTATCTTTAATCTTTATAAATATTTAAAAATTTACACTGTGTAACTTTTAACCTAAGGAAAAAAAAATTGATGAAAAATTACTTTCTGTTTCGTAAATTATATTGATGTGTATCATTGGAAATAATGAGATTCTTATTAAAATTAGAATTATTATAAATGTCAAATGAGTGATTATTACGTGGAGGTGCCAATAAAATTCTATCTATATGCACACGAAATGCCTTATCATCACTAGCATGTAACCGTTTAATTGAAAATGAAACAGGGGAATGTTTAACTGTGACAATGAAAGGACCTGTATATTTAGGTTTAAATTTATCCATAGACTTCAGATACACAATATCTTTTGTGCAGATGCTTCTTAGTTTAGCTTTTCTTTGAAAATATTTATTTCTTTTTGATTGGGAATCTTGAATGTTATTGTACGCTTTTTTATAAATTTCCTGAAGGTCTTGCATTAATTTATAGATGTTTACATTAGAGTCCAGGTAAGTATAATTATAATTTGAATTATAAGTGTCAAAAATTAGTGCCAGTTCTCTACCAAAATGTAGAAGATTGGGCGAGAATTGAGTGGAAGAATGCGTAGATCCATTGTAGAGAGATTTGTGTATATATAGTGCATTTTGAAATGAATGACCTTCTTCTAATAATATATTAATTGAATACTTAATTGATGTGTTTACACGTTCGCTAATAGAGTTTGATTGAGGATGAAAAGCAGACGAATGTATTATTTTTATGCCTAGAGTGTCATTAAATGTATTGTAAACTTGAGATGTATATTGTCGACCTAAATCTGATAGAATACATGCAGGGCGACCAAAGGTTGTAATGTATGAAAACAAACATTGAACTATTTTTGGGGAAGTAATATTAGATAACGGGTAAAGTTCTAAGTGTCTACTGAAGTGATCAATTATTGTCAAGACGTATTGACCATTACTAAAAGGACCCACCAAGTCTGTGGAGATTGTATGATTTGGATGAGTGGGTGTATATGTTTTTTGTAATGGAGCAGGAGGTGTTTTGTGATGTTTCGCTTGTAAGCATTTAGTGCATGAAGCGACGAAATTGAGGGTATCAGTATAAATACCCCTCCAAAAGTATCTTCTAGAAAGAAATTCATAGGTTTTAGCCAAACCAAAGTGAGATAAATGCGCAATGGACAATGCTTTTGCTTTTAAAGAATTTGGGACAATAATTAAATAACTGAATGAATTGTTATGAATATTCTCTTTCTTGAGCATTAATACTTTAGAATCAGGATTTATAAAGTAATTGGGAAATTTTTCTGACTTTCCGTTTTTTAAGATTTCTTCGTAAATTGTTTTTAATTCAGAATCCTTAATTTGTTCGGACACAAATGTTTGGTCTGAAATTTCTAGCAAGGGGTCTTTAGAGTTTGAATTTCCTGAAATCATATAATTAACATATTCTGAGTATTTGTTTTGATTTTCATTATTAATTTTATCATTACTGTTAATTTTGAGTCTGTTTTCATTTTCATCAACATCAACAATTGGTAGTGGTTGTATGTCATGAATTAATTTTGGATTATCTTTGAGATCCTCTTGATTGTTTTCAAAATTGCAACGTGATAAATAATCCGCTAAGATGTTCAAATTTCCAGGAATATGTTTAAAAACGTATGTAGGTAAAAATGTGCTTTACGGTCCTTCTTGGCGATTTTTTGGCGATTTTTTTCCGAACTCGCCGAGTCTGCGCGGTGTTTTTTTTCTCTCCCGTCCTTTCCAAAATGGCGGACAGGAAGCACGGTTTCCCAGTTTTTATAACCGTTCCAAGGCCGATTTACGCAATTTAAAGCGATTATGTAAACATAAAGCGTCAGAAATATCTTACAAATACTTGAGTAAAGAAAAATACAAATTTAGCGTCAGAAATATCTTACAAATACTTGAGTAAAGAAAAATACAAATTTTTCCGGTCTGGAAGCACGGTTTTCATACCCATCCTTTCGAAAAGGGCCGATTTACGTACTTTAAAGCAATTATGTGAACATAAAGCGTCAGAAATATCTTACAAATACTTGAGTAAAGAAAAATACAAATTTTTAACAATTGTTATCAATTAAATCTAAGAAATATTACAAAACAAAAACAGCACAAGTAACTTAATATACATAAATAAGCATTTAAATAAAAAAGAAAGTTTATTTACTTACCCGTTTTATAATTTCCGAAAAAACTAGCATTTTCCTTGAAAAAAAAGAAATATCCCCTCTGCATATAACGATATAACCATGTACACCAACCACTCTAGCATCACTCTTAAACACTAATCCAAAGCTTTTTTTTTAGCATAAACATTCAATAGTACAAAACCAATAAACGCTACTCAAAAGCTTTTTTTTTAAGATACTCAATCTAAATATTCAATTTTACAAAACCAACAAATGACAATTTTACCTAAATAAGAAAAGCGGCACACTGAAAAACGAAACTCTTGGAAAAACGAAGAAAATAATCTCTGGAGATTTCGATTTTATCATGTACACCAACCACATCAACACAATTGCAAACCGTACTCAACGTATTTCTTATGATATTCAACACAAATAATCAATTTAAAATAAATCGCAATTTCACAGAAGAAAAACAACAAACGTGTGCATCCATGCCTCACATATGATGCAATGAAACGGCCTACTGTTGCCAAAATTCAAAAAACAAAAGAAACAAATCGAAATACCAGACTCTTTCTGAAAGGACCTAAGACTACTGTATAAGTAGTCTTAAAAGGACCAAAAAAAAAAACAGAGAATACAACAATAACCTTAAATATAACCCAGATAAGCACAGTGCATTTAACGTCACACTACTACTGCGTTATGGGCGATAATCTCGGAGATTCGCAAGTAATGTTGCATTTAACATCGCACTAGCACTACCCTTCGGCGACAATCTCGGAGATACGCCAGTAAGGTAAGGTGACCATATTTTCAAACACTGATTTGAGGACAAATTACCGTTTGTCCCCAAATCGAAGTAAATGTCGAGGACCTTGAAAACTGTATTTGGGGACTTTTTCGAGGACACGATAGACCAATATCTATATGCATTATTAATAAAAAGAACTCTGATTTATACATTACAAAATGCTTTGAATCACTTTTTTCTACGAAAAATTGCTGAGCCTAAGGTAAGTTTATGCAAATTAAACTATCCCAGCATTATTAAAATAATCAAGTCTATAGAACCCATTTACACTTTATTATGATCAGGCCCTGACTAACGGCAGGGCATACGGGGCAAATGGCCTGGGCCCCCCTTCTGGAAGGGGCCCCCCTACAGACGTATGCAGAAATTCTGCAACCTAAAAAGCTCTTTTGCCACTGCAAGGGGGGCCCCCAGAATAGGCTTGCCCCGGGGCTCCAGGTACCTAAGTCGGGCCCTGATTATGATGATAGGAGAAAACACAAAATAGCACCATTTCATTTTAATCTTTAGAATCCCCACTCCCTGAAATGCAGAAGTTATTCCCGATTATATAACTAAAGAAATAATTTCATTAAGCAAATTTTATTTTTCACTTAACATAAATCGGGCAAGATAGAATTTATATACTGATTAGTAGTGCATGATTCTTTCTCTGCTCATGAAGTATGAGGGTCTTTATTTCAAAGTTCCGTTGATTTTCAAGATAATCCAATTATTAGAATGTGATTTTGATTGGATTGGAATAGATGGGTTTAACGTCTCATTAGTGCTGTACAATGGGCAATTGGCGACAGTCTAGCACTTACCCCCACAGGTAGTCCGGAGACATGCCATCACAATTTTGATCCTCCACGGAATGGACTGTGATTTTGAAAAAATACACGCAAATATTTAAATTTCGGGACATTTAGCGTCCCCGAGTAGTCAAAGAATTTTTGGGGACAAAAAATAGAAAAGGCCAAAATTCGAGGACAGTCCTCGAATTTCGCGGACGTATGGTCACCTTACAGTAAGGTAGCATTTAACTTCGCACTTGCACTGCGCTTCGGCGACAATCTCGGAGATACGCCAGTAAGGTAGCATTTAACTTCGCACTAGCACTGCGCTTCGGCGACAATCTCGGAGATACGCCAGTAAGGTAGCATTTAACTTCGCACTAGCACTGCGCTTCGGCGACAATCTCGGAGATACGCCAGTAAGGTAGCATTTAACTTCGCACTAGCACTGCGCTTCGGCGACAATCTCTGAGATACGCCAGTAAGGTAGCATTTAACTTCGCACTAGCACTGTGCTTCCGTGACTTTTCGCAGGAATGAGTAATATGCACGTTTGTACGGTCCGCGTATATGAAACCAAAAAAGAAAAAAAACACTGGATACCACACCCGCATTGTGCATGAATGTATAAAACCTACGAAATTTTGTTTTGCAGCAATCAGTAAAATTAAAAAAATCCCTTTATTTTGCTTCAAAATAAAGGGATTTTTTTAATTTTACTGATTGCTGCAAAACAAAATTTACTGCTTCATAAAGCTTTTTCGCCGGAGGGCCCTCCGCGTCCTCGGTGCCTCCCGCTTGCAGTGGACGCAGTCCACTGCAAGCGGGAGGCACCGAGGACGCGGAGGGCCCTCCGGCGAAAAAGCTTTATGACATGAGTAACGAAGCAAAATAAAGGGATTTTTTTAATTTTACTGATTGCTGCAAAACAAAATTTACTGCTTCATAAAGCTTTTTCGCCGGAGGAAGCATTCGTTTTGCAGGGAACAGTAATATGCACGTCTGTACGCTCCGCGTACATGAACCCCCTCCCCCCCAAAAAAAGCACTGCCCCCCCACAAAAAAAACACTGCCCCCTTCGAAAAAAACACTGCGCCCCCCCCAAAAAACACTGCTCCCTCCAAAAAAAACACTGCCCCCCCCAAAAAAACACTGCCCCCCCCCACAAAAAAAAAACACTGCCCCCCCACAAAAAAAAAAAAAAAATTTCACTGCCCCCCCACTAAAAAAAAAATCACTGCCCCCTCCCTCCCCCCAAAAAAAACACTGCCCCCCCAAAAAACACTGCTCCCTCCCAAAAAAACACTGCCCCCCCACAAAAAAAAACCACTGCCCCCCCCAAAAAAAACACTGCCCCCCCACAAAAAAAAAAAAAAATTTCACTGCCCCCCCACTAAAAAAAAATCACTGCCCCCTCCCTCCCCCCAAAAAAAACACTGCCCCCCCAAAAAAACACTGCTCCCTCCCAAAAAAACACTGCCCCCCCACAAAAAAAAACCACTGCCCCCCCCCCCCCCAAAAAAAAATCACAGCCCCCCCCCACCAAAAAAAACCCACTGCCCCCCCACAAAAAAAAAAAAAATTCACTGCCCCCCCACAAAAAAAAAACCACTGCCCCCCCTACAAAAAAAAATCACTGCCCCCCCCCCAAAAAAAAAAAAAAAAAAATTCACTGCCCCCCCCACAAAAAAAAAATCACTGCCCCCTCCCTCCCCCAAAAAAAAACACTGCCCCCCCAAAAAAACACTGCTCCCTCCCAAAAAAACACTGCCCCCCCACAAAAAAAAAACCACTGCCCCCCCCCCCCCCCACAAAAAAAACCCACTGCCCCCCCTACAAAAAAAAAAAAAAAATCACAGCCCCCCCCCCCCCCCCCCCAAAAAAAAAAAAAAAAACACTGCCCCCCACAAAAAAAAAAAAAAAAAAAAATTTCACCCCCCCCCCTCAAAAAAAAAACACTGCCCCCCCCACACACACACACAAAAAAAAATTCACTCCCCCCTCTAGAAAAGAAAAAATAAATCACTGCCTCCCCCACACACACACAAAAAAAAATCACTGCCTTAAAAGCACATTTTATCCAAATGATGTCCTCCGGACGAAATGTCGTTTTGCAGCGACCAGTAATATGCACGTATGTACGCGGAGCGTACATGAAAACCACAAACAAAACATCACTCTATACCTCACCCGCATTCTGCATGAATCTCTTAAACATACGAAATTTCGTTTCGCATCGATCAGTAAAGCGTACATAAAAACCAAAGAAATATCACTAAATACGTCTCACACAAACTCCATGAATCTTTAAAACGTAGGAAATTTCGTTTCGCATCGATCAGTAACCCGTATATAAAAACCAAAAAAAAAAAAATATTACTAAATACGTCTCACACAAACTCCATGAGTCTTTAAAATGCACGAAATTCGTTTGGCAACAATAACGTACGCGAAAATCAGTTTCAAAACATCATGGGGAGGTTACCACATTTCAAACATCGATCGTTCAGCGGCGCATAAACACCGTGGTTACTAAGGTTGGCATCTTTATCCGCCAGTCGCCAAGAAGGACCGTAAAGCACATTCCAACCCGTATGTATATTCAGATAAGTCCATTAACCAGCGGGTGGTTACGTCAGCGGGATTGGTAGTTTTCTTATATTTTTCAAGGGGAGCACTATCTGACAAAATTACGAACTCACGATTATATAAATAGTATTTGAAGGCGGTGACAGTTTTATGAATTGCCATAAGTTCCAATTTTAACGCAGGATATTTCTTTTCAGAAGGTTTTAAAGATTTGGAAAAGTATGCTATAGGAAGTAATTTACCATTAAATTTTTGCATAAGTGCTCCTGAAATGGCTGTTTTTGATGCATCCGTGTTGACATAGAATGTTTTCTCCCAATCTGGAAGTCGAACCATTGGGGGAAGAAAGAATAATTTTTGAATTTTTTGAAAAATACTCTGATGTTTTTCTGTCCATTTGAATGTTGTTTTGGGTTTTGTGAGTTCCACAAGGGGTTGCGCAAGTTCTGAGAAAGATGGTAAAATCCATTTGTAAAAATTAGCAAGTCCAAGAATTTTTTTTAATTGTCGTTTTGTCGTTGGTGGTGGAAAAGAATTGATCTTTACGATGTTAGCGGTGATGGGTGAAATAGTATGGTTTTCAATATGGAAACCTAAATAATTAACTGCTGATTTATGGAATTCACACTTAGATGGGGATAATGTTAAATTATATTTGATAAGAATTTCTAACACTTTATTTACTTTTTCACAAGTCTCTTCAAATGAATTTGATCCAATAATCAGATCATCTTGATAAGCATATATGCCATTAATGTTTATCTCGTCGAGTATTGTGTCCATTAGAGACTGAAATATAGAACTGGCGTTCTTTAAACCAAAACAAACACGTTTGTATCGATAACTGCCAAAAATAGATGTAAATGTTAACATATCTTGATATTTTTTTAGGAAGGTCAATTTGGTGGTACGCTTGCATGAAATCTAACGAAGTAAAGTATTTGAATGACGAAAGATTTGAAATAATATTTTGAATCTTAGGAAGTGGATATGAGGAACCTTGTATGACTGTATTGACCATTCTAAGGTCTAAAGCAAGTCTGTAACGTTGTTTCTTTGAACCGTCAGATTTTTTCTTTACCAGCAATATGGGACAAGCCCACTCGGAGCATTTACGCTCAATTATGCCGGCGTTTACTAATTCATTGATCTGCTCTTGGGCTTCTTTTTGTAAAGCTTGTGGAATCGGAAATGGAAGTGTTTTAATAGGGAAATCATTAATTAACTTAAGATTAGGAATTATTTTATCAGTATGTCCTAGAGTACTGAGAGATTTGGAAAAAGCAGCAAATTTACTTAAAAATAAATTTTCAAGTGTGTTACGTTGATCAAGGGTTAAATGATTCAAACAAAAATCTTTACTTGATAAATCATTTTTACGTTTTAGTAATATATCCTCAGAAGCTTGAATTAAGTGGATATGGTCCTCAATATTTTGTATATTATTATTACTAGAGCAAGAGTCTTCAATTTTATCTAAATGTGGTTCTTTAATTTCATCAATTAAAAATAATTTACCAATATGCATATTTTTATTTAGATGGATTGAATTTTTACCCTTATTTGAGATAAGTAACGTAAAAAGAGAATTATTATTTTCAGAATTAATTTCATTTTTGTAATTCGGTGATACAATAGAATCTAAAATTTCTATATCAGGATCCTTTAAGTCAGTACAAAATATGTAATTCGTTTCTTGTAACTTATTATTTGTTTTTGCAGTAATGTAGATATTTTCACCAGTTTGTATTATAACTTTCTTTAGAAGATAAACATTCATATTATTATCGTCAGAGTTAACATTATATATATCTAATTTTTCATTTTGCGAATCAAATAAGGAACAAGTAAAGTCTAATTTTCCAAATCTCATGGAATTTTTCGAAAAGTCAATAGTGACATGATTTTCTTTAATGAAATCCATGCCAAGTATTCCATGAAAATTAGAACTATGTGGTATGTCAATAATATAGAAATTGTGTTGGAAAAACTTTTTTTTAATTTTGAAAGTTGCACGAATACATGAAGAAAATTCAACATAAGAATTGACCGTTTTAAGAGTAATAGACGAACCTAGTCTTTTATATTTTAAATTTGCTTTTAAATTATCAAATGTTGATTGGGCTAAAAGTGAACAACTACTTCCGGTATCAATAAGAAACTTTATATCATTATTGGCTAATTTAGCTTTTATTATAGGAAGTGTATGTGAATTTTTGTTTACATTAAATAAAATATGATCTTCAATATTATCTGTGCAACTCCCATTGCTGTCACTTGGAATATACCCTGTATTAGAAATATGACTAAAGTTTTGAAATGTTTGGGTAGCTTTATTATCTGCTACAGTAATATTAGCAACAGTTTGAGATCCAACTGAATTTACAAGTCTAGTATGTGAAATTTTCGGAAGAGAATTTGAAGATGACACATTTGTGAATTTATGTTCATTTGCTGATGAGACCCTTAGTTTTCGAGATATGGCAGCATCAGCATCTCCATACCTCTTTTCTAGTTTAAATTACGGTTTTCATAGTTACGTGTTTTATAAGTTAAATTATCTCTATTTCTCCATTTGTAACAATTTAAAGCAACGTGGCCATGTTTGGAACAAAGTTGACAAATCATATTATTTCTAGAAAAGTTTCTTCTAGGGGAAGGACGAAAATTGGTCTGTCTAGTTTTGTAATTATTTCGATAATTTCTTTGATCAAATTTGGGTCTGCTTGACTGAACTACGTGCAAAGATTCATTATGGGAGGGTGGATTGTTGTTTGTAAGTGAAATGTTATTAATTTTTTCAGATAAATCTTTCAATGTGTTTAATATTACAGAGTCATTTTTATTATCACAAGAAAGAACAGTCTTAGTATTAGTAGTGTTGTTGAAAGAATCATATATTTCGGATAATGTTTGAGCTCGTTCAACTGCCTTATTATAGTCTCTTATGTTTTCCTCAATTAATTTAATTTTAATATTTGGGGGAACACACTCTAAAAATTTTGGAAGTTTAATGTTATCAAGGGATTGTTTGTCTTTAAGGTCAGGGAAAGCCTTAGGTACAGCAACATTTACACGATGGGCGAAATTTTTAATAGACTCTCCCGGCAAAATTTTTAAATTATGAAATTCTGATATTCCAGTGTTATATGACGATTCCTTGAAAAACTTACAGAAATTTTCCTCGATATATTCAAGATCTGTCGACTTGTATAAAGTTTCATTTTCAATAAAGTATGCCAACGCGGCATCACGAAGTTTTTCTTTCATTACATGTAATGTCGCGTCATTTGTTAGTTTATTTAACATGGCAAAGGATCTTAATTGATCGAAGAAAAATTTGACAAATCTCGCGTCCCCATCGAAATTAGGAACGGAGCAAAACGCGTTTCGATTCTGTGCCATTTCTTTCCAAAATAAAAGTGTTAACTAAGTTAAATAAAAAATAATATGCATAAGAATTCAATTGAATATCATATAAACAAATAAATTACCAAGACACTTAAAAATGAATAAAATTGTTAAATACTTTCTTTTTTTAATTAAGCCTGCAAAAGTTGGATGATAAAGTTTCAAGATTAATAAAAATATGTAGAAATTATTTGTAATATTTTCCTGTATAACATTATAGCTTGCAACCATGAAATTGGCTTATATACGTCTTGTTGTATATATATATATATTATAGATATATTTAAAAATATATATGAATAATACTAAAAATGGATATATATGCAAATTAAAATAATTGTCAAGATATATTAAATTGTAAACACAAAAATCAAAATATGAAAAAATTAAAAAAAAATTATGCAGTATGATGAAAAGAAAAAAATATCACTATGATCTGGTATTTAATTTCACAAATGAAATAAATCTTTACTTGAATATCAAAAAACTAGATATTTCAAAAATAATATAAGCAAATTTTGATCATTTATATAACTTTTTAACTGTTCTTAAAAATTGAAATGAAAAGTTAAAGTAGAATATAATACTCATATGAAGAATAAAAGATTTTACCTATAAGTAAAAATTTATATATAAAGTTTAAATAAATGTCAATATTTAAGAAAAATGTACGAAAAGTTCTTATTGTCAATATTTAAGAAAAAATATGTGAGAAATGTTTCTTTTTATTGGCACAATAAAATGATTCCAAAGGAAACTTACCCCTTTTCCGAATCTTCTTTTAGCTAAAACAAAAATATATATAGATATAAATTTATTTATTTACGGTATTTTATTTATTCTTTTATTTAAAACTGTAAGGCTCTTCTCCTGTATGAGTGCGCGAGAAAAAAAATCAACGTAGAAATTTAATTGCATACATTCTAGAAAGACCATTTTTGGCAATTCCATTTTGGCACCTATTTGGCAATTCTCCTTGCACCGATGAATCAACGATCATTTAATACCGAACGGTAAGTGCATAAGACGGTCACAAATTGCGAACATTGCAGACTGTAGAGAGGATGGTATTCAATGAAACCGTAGAAAGTCCACCGGCATGGCATCACACAATATCGGCGATAAGAATCGGTACCGTAGACACCAAGCAATCTCTTTTTAAAAAAAAAAAAAAATCACAGATGACATCCTGCAGCACACTAGCCTTTAGTAAAGATGAAGAACAAATCGGTAAATTCGGTGCTGTTCACCGTAACGTAGTTAATCTCTTTTTGGATCATCACCGGGGCAGCTGTTTTAAAAACATAACAGTCTTCAACAACGCAAAACGTCACATTCATGAATTAATCAGGATGTGTAGAATGATTAACGTAGTCGATATCACGTCGATATTAGGTGACTAAGCAGAGATCCGTTAAACAGAAATTCGAGTATTGCAGTACACTTGTTTATATTCGTTAAACAGTAGTTCAATGTCGATGCCGAAATTTTTCAAGACGAAAAAAAAATTTGGATATCCGGATATATTATCCGGCCTGAGTCTGGCACCACATATATTTAATGAAGAGCTGGGATGGAGATATCTAAAGTATGAAGCGGCCATGACGTACAGCGTAGCAGGTTCACTCAGCTCCGTAAAATGTAGCATGAAGTCATTTTCCATTTAGAAAAATTACATTTCTTTATTACTCTTATAAGATATATATAATGCATTTTTGAACAAAAACGAATGAGTAGATTCGCAAACATTCATGATGAAGAATTTCAGTTTATTAATCAGAGAGACATCGAATGAAGAATGGAAGCCATTTTGATATACTTTTCTAAACCGAAAGCATTTCGACATTTTTGACTCAAAGATAAAAAAAAAAAACATCTTTACAGAAATACAGACAGCAAGCTAATTAATTTATTTCGCCAAATCTCATTGGCATCAAAAATCAAGTTGGCTGAACACATTTAAAATTTATATCTGGTAAACCTAAATAATAGTTAAAAGATTGGCTAAAAATTAAATTACGTCATATGATGTGATTAAATTTTGTCAGGTGTCCAGAATTTGGCTAAAAGTGCAAAATCAATTGATAAAAAAATATTAGAAATTATTTTCAGCTATGATGATTCAACGGAATCTATAAACGTTTGATTGGAGACAGGAAGCTACAATAAAAAAAAATCGTCTGCGGTTTTAAAGCATAAAATGAATGGGTTTCTCTTTCTTTGATATTTTATTTAATTATTACTTGATGAGATTTAGAGCAGGAAAAAGAACAATAAATTATATGAAATTACAGATTAATGAAATAGAAATAAAAATAAAATAGCATAAGCGAAATAAACAAAATTGTATTAAATTCTTTTAGAATAAGAAATATAATGTTTGCTTGTATTATAAATAAATAAATAAAATGTAATTTATATTATTATTATTATTTTATTTTAAAAAGGGATATGTGATGTTTTTCAACATCACACTCGTAGATCGAATAAAGATTAAGAAAGTTATTTGTAGCAGATATTGAATATAGTTATGCACTTTATTTATACAAAATTACGATCAGTTATTTGATTAGGAATGTGATCATAAAACAGTATGAACTTACGATTTAAATAAAGGTTATTTTTTTTTTTGTTGACAGAACACAATTATCGTTATTCTTATTATACTATGAATAATCATAAAACTATTACTAAGTTAAGATGAAAGACATTTTGCAAACGTAAAATTATATTTCATAGTTAGAAATTTTTTAAATGTATAGTTAAGAATAAATTTTCAAGATTCAAAATTCTCATAACATCAACTTTAACCAGTCTTTCAGACATCAATTATTCTTATTTCAAAAGAGAAATGATAAAATCCGAAACATGTAAATGATATCAAAAGCTTTTATTTAAAAAATCGAAATTCTGTAAGTAAAATATGATGAAAACTATTATTTCTCAAATCTTCATATGATCCTTTATAAATGATATTATAATTTTTTTGAAGTGAAAACTTCTTTAGGCGCGTTGAGCACTTTTGGGTGAACAAAAATCAAGAAACTCGCGTCATCGTCAGCGAAGGCTTTCCATGAGAATCGAAAGTGGAATTCGAGATTTCAGCTGATTTACACGCTTTGAGGTGTCCTGAATGGGTTTTCTTTTGTATCTCAGCTACTAATTAAAATAATTTCATAAGTAATACATCATTAGAAAGCTTTGTTGATTTGGAATCGAACAGTAGATTACAGAAATTTCTACCGCCAGATGGCGCTGTAATATTTTAAAATTTCAATATTTCCAATTCCAATTATGATTAAATTATTTTTAATACATCATTCGAAAGATATTTTAAAGTTCTTTTATATTATCGAAAGTGGAATTCGAGATTTCACCTCATTTACACGTTTTGGGGTGTCCTGGATCGGTTTGCTTTTGTATCTTAGCTACTAATTAAAATAATTTCATAAGTAATCGATATTTTTACCTAATATAAGGCTTAGTTCATTTAATTTGGGTAGCTACAAATATTGTGCTGAATCATATAATACAGATCATAAACACTTCTTTACAAACAAAAAATAATTCGAAAATAATGATCTAATAGCTCAACGATACAATTCACAAGTTACTTAGTTTTCACTTCTATCGGCAGTCCCCAAACACTGCTTTGATTTTTTTTTTTTTTTTTTTTTTTTTTTTTAATTTAATTTAATTTTTTGCAAAGCTATATTTGCAAAACATTTTTTCACATGACCACAACTATTTCTCCTTCTTGCATATTTACTAACAAGCACACTACTTTAAATAACATTTTAATCTGTAACCTTTTATCTCAATATGTTATCAACATCTCTCTTTAAATTAGAAATATGTAGCGATAATTTGAATTAGTTCTACGTGATTAGATAAGGCGAACTTAATACTGCAACAAGCGTCTGATAATCTCTTCTGGAAAACTCACATTAATTTATCGATAAGATGCGCTTAAATATAATGTTGCACTGTAATTTCGAATTTATTGAGTGACGCGGGATAACAATTTTATCCTGATAAAATCTTTTCTGATGAATATCGCGAAAACGTCTCTAAATTACAAAGCCATCGGCTTTCTCCTGAGACACCAAAATTCTCCCGAAAAGAAGATGATGATCGAATTGCAATACATTTCAATCTCGCAACTAATTTTATAAGGTTTTCGGAGTTAGAAATTTCAGAAATCCTAATTAACGCTTTCTGATAGTATAGACTTCTTTTATAAAGTGGAAGTCTGCTACTTAAAGTTAATGATTATTTCATGGCATAGCTTTAAGGAATTTCGCAAACTTTATAAACTATTACGAGAAGACGTTGATGTACCTTAATTATTGTATGAAAATTCTGTGAATGTGCGAGCTATGTATAAATTTATTGTAAATTTTTGATCTGGAATAAAACTTTCTAATAAATTGTTGGTTTTAAGAATTTGTAGTTTTTGCTTAAATACGATATTCTTAAAGATTAGTCATAGGTAAATGCAATTACGTAGGTTTTGCGTTAGTATTGAGTAATTGTGAAATATTATTCTTTAAGGGGTCTTATATCTTTTAAAATGTCGCTGGAGATGTGAAAAGTAAGTCTATTTCGCTAATAACTGCTTAAATTCATATTATAATTAAATAAAAATTTGTATGGTGTTAAAGGATTATTCTAGAATTTAGAAAATTATGTAATTAATAGTCGTAATTAACCCCGTTCTTCTGGCTCCCGTGATATTCACGGGCAGTGACCACGCCCCACGTGTATTTTTTCTTTAACATTTTAGGATACAGGAAAGCACCAGCCAGTACTAAACTATATATAATGTATTCAAAAATATGTACAGAATAAATATATATATTATTCATATATTTATTTTCAATCTATTTTCTTTTAATTAAACAAAAATGTGGATTTTATGGGCGTGTCTTTGAAAAATATGCGACTGTTAAGGGGTTAATTACTATAAAAAATGCAGCACAATTATTATTATTATTTTCAACGTTTTCAATTGCGATCCGTAAGATTAAAAAAAAACCTTATCAATGTATAATCCAAAAATTTTGCCTGAATCGTATATTGATATATTATCTGCAGAATGAATTAATATCTTTAAGATAATTAAATATTTTCATTAAATTTAATAATTTATTTAACTAAAATTTATGACATTTTTACATTTTTTCAGTACTGCATGATGTTTTTAAATACTTTTTATTCAAAAGAATTTCCATACAATTAATTCATTCTGTAAAATGCAGTTCTGTGAACATTTTAATGCAAATTACATGCTAATATGTAAACTCTGAGTCAAGTTATCTTACGGATCGTGAAGTAACACTGAAATTTAAAACAAAAAATAATTGTGCTGCATTTTTTATTGTAATTAATTAAGACTGTTAATTATATAATTTTCTAATTCCTGGAATAATCCTATAACACCGTACAAATTTTTACCATGTTTTTATTAACTTCGATTCTTGTTTGTTATTATGGGTTTGTTTGTCAGGGACAAATCTTGCAATCGATTTTTAACTAACTTCCCGACTAGCTAGATATTTGAAATTTTCAGGACAGCTCACAACACGGTGACAATACATTTTTCTAATAATTTTAGTCAACTATTTCAAGTCCCGCTGCCTTCGGCAGCGCTTATATGATTCGACAGAAAACTTATTTAACTAACTTACCGACTAGCTAGACATTTGAAACTTTCAGAATAGTTCAGAACACGGTGAAAATGCATTTTCTTAATACCTTTAGCCAACTGTTTCGGGTTCCTGCTGCCTTCGGCAGCGTTATCAGTACAAAGCTTGCAATCGATTGTTCACTAACTTTCCGACTAGCTAGACATTTGAAACTTTCAGGACAGCTCACAACACGGTGACAATACATTTTTCTAATAATTTTAGTCAACTATTTCAGGTCCCGCTGCCTTCGGCAGCGCTTATATAATTCGACAGAACATTTATTTAACTAACTTCCCGACTAGCTAGACATTTGAAACTTTCAGAATAGTTCAGAACACGGCGAAAATGCAATTTTTAAATATTCTTAACCAACTGCTTCGGGTTTCTGCTACCTTCGACAGCGTTACCAGTACAAAGCTTGCAATCGATTTTTCACTAACTTCCCGACTAGCTAGACATTTGAAACTTTCAGGATAGTTCAGAACACGGTGAAAATACATTTTTTAAATACCTTTAGCCAACATTTTTTTTAATACCTTTAGCAACTGTTTCTGGTTCCTGCTGCCTTCGGCAGCGTTTTCAGTACAAAGCTTGCAATCGATTTTTCACTAACTTCCCAACTAGCTAGACATTTGAAACTTTCAGGATAGTTCAGAACTCGGTGAAAATACATTTTTTTAATACCTTTAGCCAACTGTTTCGGGTTCCTGCTGCCTTCGGCAGCGTTATCAGTACAAAGCTTGCAATCGATTTTTCACTAACTTTCCGACTAGCTAGACATTTGAAACTTTCAGGCTAGCTCATAACACGGTGACAATACTTTTTTAAAAACTTTTAGTCAACTGCTTCAGGTCCCTACTGCCTTCGGCAGCGTTTATATGATTCAACAGAAATTTTATTTAACTAACTTCCAGACTAGCTAGACATTTGAAACTTTCGCAATAGTTCAGAACACGGTGAAAATGCATTTTTAAATACTTTTAGCCAACTGTTTCGGGTTCCTTCTGCCTTCGGCAGCGTTACCAGTACAAAGCTTGCAATCGATTTTTCACTAACTTCTCGACTAGCTAGATATTTGAAACTTTCAAGATAGCTCAGAACACGGGGGCAATACATTTTTTTTAAATACTTTTAGTCAACTGTTTCAGGTCCCTACTGTATTCGGCAGCGTTCATATGATTCAGCAGAAAATTTATTTAACTAACTTCCCGAGTAACTAGACATTTGAAACTTTCGGAATAGTCCAGAATACGGTAAAAATGCTTTTTAAAAATATTTTTATCCAATTGCTTCGGGACCCTGCTGCCTTCGGCAGCATTTCCAGTACAAAGCTTGCAATCAACTTTTAACTAACTTCCCGGCTAGATAGCCATTTGAAACTTTTATAATAGCTCAAAAGACGATAGCAAGGAATTTTTTTAATACTTTTATCCATTTGCTGGGTTTCCGGCTGCCTTCAGTAGCGTTTATATGATTCAACAGAAAATTTAAAAACATGGTTTATAATTTTTTTTTAATCTTATAATTATTATTTAATTATAATATGAATTTAAGCAAATATCATTAGTCGAAACAGACTCACTTTTCATATGTTCCGTGACATTTTAAAAGGTATAAGACCCTTTAAGTTACTAGATATATCGTTTAATGAAAAGTAAATAACTAATTTAATTAAAAAATTTATTCATCAACCTTGAAAGTTAATTTCAGAAAATTTTGGAGTGGAAGGCAGATTTTTCTGTACCAACTATGTGAAAAATACCAGAGCCGGGAATCGAACCCGGGTCTTCCGCTTTACATGCGGATGCTCAAACCATTGAGCTACCCTGGCTGATTACCAGCCAGGCATTTCTCACATAAAATTCGTTGGCAAAGTGATCACTTGATATAGCTGTGTTTACAGACTCAGTGACTTTGCCAACGAATTTTATGTGAGAAATGCCTGGCTGGTAATCAACCAGGGTAGCTCAATGGTTTGATCATCCGCATGTAAAGCGGAAGGCCCGGGTTCGATTCCCGGCTCTGGTATTTTTCACATAGTTGGTATAAAAAAAAAAAAAAATTAGCCTTCCGCCCCAAAATTTTCTGAAAGTAAATAACTAAATTACCGAAAATTTTGAGAATGGGCCGTATTATTTTATATTAAAAAGGTGTTATTTCTCAATGAATAAGAATCTCATTTTGTGGTTAAAGTTGATGTCTCAGTTAAAAAAAGAATGCACCCCTCCTTTTGTTTTCGTTAATAAAATAACATAACGAATAATTTCAGTCAGACGGTAAAAATATTGAATATCTAATGAAATATCAGCAGTTCTATAAAATAATTTTTAAATGCGCATACTCAAGCTTTAATATAATTTCTTTCGCCTCAGTTACTAGCCAAATGTGTATCTGAAGAAAAAAAAAAGGCAAATATCGTAAAAATTTAGAAAGATATAGTCGATAGAATCAGTTGAATTCCATGCACTTTGAAAGCGAAACAAAATTATAAGAGGTTCTACTCATGATTTTATTTTGAAACACTTAACAACGGCAATATTATTTATGTTGATTTAAAATAAAAATATAGTTTAAAAACCTCTCATAATTTTGTTTCTATCTTTCAGAATATATTTTTTTTTAATTTAACTATTTCTAAAGACGATATCTTTCAAATTTTTACGATACTTACATTTTTAGGTTGGTTTCTTTGGAGATCGACCTATTCAGATCACTTCGTTTATCTATATATACTAGTTAGTTGTAGGGCGACTAAAGCGCCAGTTGAAAATTGATCATTTCCTTTTATTTATTTCTCACATTTCAAATAATTAATCTGCTAGCAAGCCCGTGCGAAATTTTCGTACTTTATTTATCGCTTCGTTACCTTTAAATTTTAAAATTATTATTATTATTTTATAGACGTCATTTTTACTTTCTCTTACCCATAGGGTCGAGAAAGTATTGTTTTAGGGTCAAATTTTCGAACGTGAGTTTTTGTTATATTTACATGTTCTTAGGTCCCCTGAATACGAAAATCATGTTTTTAGCGAATGGTCTGTGTGTCTGTCTGTGTGTCTGTTAGCAGCATATCTCAAGAACAAATTGTAGCACAAATTCCAAACTCGGTATTCTAAATGTGTATTGTATAGGGATGCTACAGTAAGCTTTTCGTTGATATGAAGCTAATGGTTCGTGTACAGGGACACTCAAAAGTATTCAAATACATTACGTCTATGGGGGAAATTGCTGGTAAGTAGAGTTTAACTTCTATAGACTGCACGAAACAAAATGAAACGAATATATATTTTTTGCAATAGAGATAGTCAACTGGGAAAAAAATTGTGTATGTAGGAGCCTCGCCTCCCCCCTGGGGAGGGGGAAGTCCCCCGTCGAGGGGAGTAAATTTTCATGATGGGTATCTTTAAAAAGAGCTCGCCAATACCTTTAAAACGAATGGTTGAACCATCGATCTGCGATAATTTAAAATAAAGTTATCGATTTTTTTCATTTTTCATTTTTCATTTTTTTAAATTTAATATTGAGAATAAATTCAACTTTTTTTTGGATATTTAGTGTTATACTACTTCTCTAATATGGAAATCGCCTGCATTATCATAAAAGATAATTTGTTTAAATAATAATTTTAATAAGTTATTTTTTAAAAAGAGAATTATTTTTTAATAACCGAATTAAATCTGTATAAATGTAGGTGCATTAATGAAACGGAGGGTTGAGGGGGAGGTAGCCCCCCTCACACAGAACTAATTATCATATAAAACTCTTCTGAAGCCTAATTTGGATTGTTTAACATAGGTTTACATAACAGTACTCGTTATCTTTCCTCTTAATCTCCAACCTGTATTTATAGTATTAAATTTCAGGGTAAGAGAAAGTCGTGTGAGTGACACACCAGATTATTTCATATGCATGAGAAATATTTTATATGTATATATATATATATATATATATATATATATATATATATATATATATATATATATATATATATATTCTCCACGTGAAAGCATATTTCATTTTATGCTGGGAAAAAAAAAAAAAAATCCTTCCGGCTTATTCGGAAGGGAAGGTTGATTTCTTTTTCCTTATCAAGTAGTCGTCATTTTGTTTCAAAATGTCGGCTACAGATTATTAATGGAATTGATAGAAATATTGATGTAGGCTATGCACGTATAGAGTTTTAAGCAAATCGGTTCATAAATACCTTTTTATGTGAATTTAAAATTTTCAAGTGGCCGGCGCTTGGAAACAAGATGGTGGGCCAAGTTAACAAATATATCAAATGTATTTGTAAGTAAGTCTATGTACAAATTTAATTCGAATTAATTCAGAATCTCAAAAATCATCGTGTTGAAAAATTGAATGGATCAAAATGGCAGAGAAAGTTGCTGAGTGAACTAATCTAAGATATTGTTGAAAATTTGTAAATAATTCTATTTTTATTTTATTTTATTAATTAATTAATTTATTTTTTTGTAAATTCTTTCAAAGAGGCTTAGTAAATTGATAAAATGTTAATGTTCTGCATTTCAAGTCTGGTTCAGAATCCTAATTTCCCCTCAAAAACGCATTAAAAAGCTTCAATAAGGCAGGTAATGGATTTGGCAACTTTTTTGGCGAGAAAATCCTTACTATCGATATACCAAAGATGGTAGCTGTAACGTGATTGGTTAACGAGTTACGTGAAATTTCTAAATTTTTCTGTGTTCGATAAGGGGTATAAAAGGTGGTCGATCGCGCCAAGTCAGTCAGTCGCAGTTGAGTTTCGCCAAACGCTTGCATGGCTTTTGAAGGAGTTCTGAGCCTCTTTGAATGAGCCTTTCTTTATGTTAATGCTTTGATACAGTTTGAACTGTGAATTTGCTGTTGACAGCTGTTATTTAAGCTGTGTTTACTGGTGAAAATGAAGTTGAACCGACCTGTATTCTCCTGGAATTTTCTGTAAATAAACTACTGAACTTTTGCAAGTTTCGCCTTTCATTCTAGGACAACTTACAAACCCTCAAGTACGCAAAAATATTTGAAAAATAAGTCCACTGTCCAACTTTTGTTCGAATAAACTCAGTATTAAATTATTTATAAAAAGGATTTATATATTACGTTTTACTTAAGAAATACCTTAAAAACATCCTTTCACAAGACTCAGCAAATTAATTTCGGGTGCAAGCACACCCATCATCAGTGCTAAGTGCAATGACACGTCGTTCCCAGTTGAAACATCGTATTTTTGGCGCGGAAGCTTCATGCTTCACTTCACTTCAATTTTCCAGGTTGGTTTAATTCTTGCAGTAGTTGATGCCATTCAGGTGGAATTGTGTAGTGCTCCCGGTCGTTGACAGTTTGAAAATTAGATATTATTTCGATGGCCTCCCTTTTTAGTGCATAGTTATAATTGTTATATGGGGCTATATTATTAATATTAATTGAATCAATGTTAATTGGGTTATTGTTGTGGGTGGAGGAGAAGGCAGTAGAGGATTTTCCGTATTTTAGATCGGCTCTGTGTTCTTTTTCGCGTTCATTTATTCGGCGTTTCGTCATACCTATGTAGCAAGCTTTTTCCCCATTAACGTGTTCAAAACCTATTTTATATATACCTCCAGTGAAATTTTGGGGGATGATATCTTTTTCGTTACGTATATATTGGAAAATATTTTTGTTTGGTTTGATTGGTATATTTATGTTAAGGTTTTTAGCTTCGTTTTTTATTTTTGTGCTAGCGCCGTTACAGAAGGGGATGGAGGTAGTAAAGTTGGATTTTGTTTTTTGTGCATCATTAATTTTATTTAAGGATTTTATGCGTTTTTTGTAGAGGTTGTTGACGAGGTTTTTTGAGTAATTAGCTTTAGCGGCGATTTTTTTAATGTAATTGAGTTCAGTATTGAGTAAGTTTTTGTTTGAGCAAACTAGGATGGCAGGGTTAATATAAGAACGGAGAGCTGAGTATTTATATGAGAGAGGGGTGTTGCAGTTTTTGTTTATGATTTCGGTATTAGCGGTTGGTTTCCGGTATATAGTGGTATCGAAAGATTCTGTGGTATTCTTGTAAAAAAAATCATCACTTGTAAAAAAAAGTGGAGTGAGATGCCCAGCGAACTTAAGTGAGATATTTGAATGACAAATCCACTACCCAAATTTGATGCAAATTGATTCTGTATTTCCAAAGTTACCATAATGACAAATTTTCAAGTGGCCGCCACTTGGAAATAAAATTGCGGATCAAGTCACCAAGTGAACTTATCCTAGATATTTGAGCCATAAGTTCACTATCCAACTTTTATTTGAATCAGTTTAGTATTTTAAAAGTTATCGTGTGGCATATTTTGAAGTGGCAGTGTGATTTCAAGTAGCTGGAACTTAGAAACAAGATGTCGGGAGAAGTTGCCCAGTGAAAACATTCAAGATAATTATACGATAATATCATTGTCCAAATTTGGTTCGATTTGGAGTATTATTTCAGAAGTTATCGTGATTTTAAATTTTTAAGTGGGAGCCTGATTTCAAGTGGCCCCGCTTAACTTAAGATATCTGCCACTTTATTAAAAATGGCGGATATGGTTTATTAATAAACTTCATTGAGATCCTTACGTGGTCTGTATTTACATCACAATTCAAACAATTCCGGAATACGCTTTTTACAATTTAAATTTGAAATTTTCAAGTGGTCCCCACTTGAAAACAAAATGGCAGTGCAACTTGGTTAACAAACTCCTCTAAGATATCTATAAGATAAGTTAAGACACTGTTCAAATTTGCTTCCATTTGGAGTATTACTTCGAAGTTATCATGGTTTTAAATTTTCAAGTGGTGGCCTGATTTCAAGTGGTCCCGCTTAACTTAAGATATCCGCCACTTTATTAAAAATGGCAGACAAAGTCCATTAATAAAGTTATTTGTGACACTTGTATAATCTATGTATGCATCAAAATTTAAAAAAATCGGAATACGCTTTTTAAAATTTGAATTTGAAATTTTCAAGTGGTCTCCACTTGAAAACAAAATGGTGGAGCAACTTGGTTAACAAATTCATGTAAGTTATTTATAAGATAGGTTAAGACGCTGTCCAAATTTGGTTCCATTTGGAGTATTATTTCTGAAGTTATTGTGATTTTAAATTTTCAAGTGGTAGCGTGGTTTCAAGTGGCCCCGCTTACCTTAAGATATCTACCACTTTATTAAAAATGACGGATAAATTTCATTAATAAACATTATTGAGACCCTTATATTCGGCAGCACAGGTTTACATGGAGAAAAACTCCATTGATGTCGGGCTGCTGCAAGATGCCTATTGCACTCGAGAGGGTGTCCTGTATGGTTTCCCAGCCTCCTGGGCCAAGTTCAGCTCGAAACAACATTCCGCGCACATAGTCATTAACACCCCAAACCTAAATTATACTCATCTTTTTACTGGGGAGCATTGTGTCTTCCTGACACTGACCACATTTGAGAGCCAATTGATCATCGGCATTGCTTACGCAGCCCCGTCTTTGAATCTTGATGACTGTCTTGAAGAGTGGCAACACCTTATAACTCAAAAATCTCTCTTTCTTTGTGGCTGTGACCTGAACGCGAACTCTCCACTCTGGTGTTCACCAAGAGAGGATTCCAGGGGTTGCAGCCTAATCGAATTTTTAGTATCCAATAATATCTGTCTTGCAAACATCGAGAACTCACATCCAACCTTTGAAAAAGATAATGCCAAGGGCTGGCCGGACTTTACTCTGGTCAACCCAAAAACCTTTGCAAAAATAAATGATTGGTCAGTACTAGACATACATAATTGTTCAGATCATAATTATATCACATATTCTCTAAATTCTACACCCTCCATTTCTCATTCTAAAAGATTCGCTACAGTACACGGTAATTTCAATAAATTTAAATCTAATCATAAATTAACAACGTCTTCTATCCAAAATTTAATGTCAACAATAACTAACATCACACAGTTAGAGCGCGTTACAGAAAACTTAATCGACTCGATCCATTCAGCTGCCTCTTCAACTTTCAGATTTAAGAAATCGGGTCGGCAATTCGCCTTCAATTTCTGGTCCCCCCAACTCCGCTCCATGCGTAATAAACTGACAGCCCTTAAGAGACAATTAAAATATCTAGACCCAGTCCTACACCCTCAACAAAAATTAAAGATTAAAGAACTCTCGGCAAATTTCAAAAAACATGTAAACAAAGCTAAAAAACAAGCATGGAGAAAATTCTGCTCTTCACAAACAAACACTTTTGGCACAGCTCAAAAATGTTTCACAAACAAATATTTTACACCCACAGAGCTGAAACTTGAGCGTCCTCCAACACAGTCCTCAAACCAAAATAATCTTGAATATATCACGGATATTCTTTTTCCTCCCAGTAAATACCCTAATTTTTCAATCCCCTCTTTCTCAGCTCCCTCGGATGCACCCTTCACGGAGGCTGAGGTTCGAGCCACTCTACATAGTTTCAATATTAAGAAAGCACCAGGTCCAGATCATATAGACTTTAAAATTCTTAGGCATACATATTACACCATCCCACAAATCATCATTGACTGGACAAATCTCTGCTTGAAATTTCACTATTTTCCGAAAATTCTTCGTAAGGGAGAGGTGGTGTATTTTTTAAAGCAAGGGAAACTACCCTCTGAACCATCTTCTTACAGACCGATCTGCCTGTTACCAACATTAGGAAAATTACTAGAAAAACTCATTGTTATAAGACTTAATTACTTCCTGGAAACCAATAATTTACTCCATCCACACCAATACGGGTTCAGAGAGGGCAGGTCGTGCGAAATGGCTTTACAACAGATAATGAGTTCCTGCGCCGTTAACATTGATGCTGAAAAATATACCACTCTTATCTCCCTTGACATAAAAGGTGCTTTCGATAATATCGAGTGGCCTCATATTCTAAACACCTTGTATGAACTCAACTTGGCGGGGGTCATTGCCTCTTACTTATCCCACAGGAAAATTATTATCAATTGGGGCAGCGGTTTTTCTGAAAAGCCACAAACTAAAGGCTGCCCACAGGGTTCATGCCTGGGCCCTATTCTTTGGAACCTTATAGCCAATAAGATCTTGCTATGCATGAATTCTAGGGGTTTTTCCACATTTGCATATGCAGATGACTTCTCGCTGATCGTCTCGGGCAGAGTCAGGAAGGACCTGGAGGACCAAGCCAGTGAGGCACTCTCTCTTTTTAGTCACACATTAGAATTCTTGGACTTATCACTTTCTACTACTAAAACACAGGCTCTTACATTCTCCCATCCCAGATTGCTTAAAAGGATGCCTGTGATGAGAATCGACGACGCCAGTGTGAATCAAGTACCCCATCTTAAGATCCTGGGCATCACTATTGATAGGGGACCCAATTGGCTGGCCCACATGGATTACCTTAAAATTAAAACAATGTCTCATTATCACAGTGCAACCAAAATGGTAGGAAGGAGATGGGGAATATCCACCTCCTTCATCAAAACATGGTATTATGCAATAATAGACAAAATAATAACCTATGGGGCTGGCATTTGGGGAGGTTGTCTCAGGACAGATGCCCAAACCAAAATCAACTCTATCCAAAGGACCTTTCTCCTACAACTCTCCAGGGGCTACAAGACGATCTCAACTGACGCCCTCACTGTCATCACAGGTATTCCTCATGCTCATCTTCAGGCTGAATATAATTTCTTAAAAACTAATATCCTACAATTAAACAATATAAATTTAGCAAATATTTTTTTCCCCAATACTGAAATTCAAACTACTTCTAAAAGCTGGGAAATTAACCCTGCCAAAGATGTTGCTTCCAAAATAATTAACTGTAACAAAAATAGCTACAATCCTTCTGCTTCTGTGGCCATCTACACCGATGGTTCCAAGACAGATCACGACGTCGCCGCAGCTTTCTGTGTGCTGTTTAAGGATTCTGTGGTCCATCGGTGGGCTGGCAGACTTGCTGACCACAATTCAGTCTTTCAGGCTGAATTGTTTGCAATCCAAAAAGCAATTGAATGGGTTGAAGATGATATCGAGACCCACTCTTCCTTTAACATATTTAGCGACAGTCAATCGGGTCTGCTAGCTATTGCCCGCCACAGGAGTAGGCATCCTCAAATAATCTCTATAAAATCCAAACTAATCTCTCTCGTTAATCACTTATCTCTGGCACACGTTTCTGCCCACAGAGGAGTACTCGGGAATGAAACTGCTGACTCCCTGGCAAAAGCTGCTATCGAAGATAATTCCATTTACACTCTTCCCGCTCCACCCTCCTTTATCAAAAAAGTATTAAAACATAGATTAATACAAAAGTGGCAGAATTTATGGGACTCTTCAGAAAAAGGAAGATTCACCTTCAATTTAATCCCTGTAGTCTCCGCTAATTCCTGGTCGCTCTCCCCTTCAGTTACTGCATTCCTAACGGGCCATGGCCCCTTTCCATCCTACCTAAACCGATTTCATTGCCGACGTTCTCCTCTGTGTCCTTGTGGACAGGAGGGAACTCCCAACCACTATTATTTTTCTTGTATTCTCACATCAGCCTACCATATAAGAAACCCAATACCAAGACCTTTTGATTGGCTGGAAAACATCCTTTTTAGAAAAAGTTTGCTAATAAAACTAAATAAAATATTCGAAATCTTAATGGATATCTGTAATTTAACAGATTGATTATTTACCTACTTGCGCTATTTATTCGTTCAGTGAAGAAAAATTTCCCACCAGAATAATGATTAAATAAAGCTCCTGTATCTTCTTCTAAGTTTTACAAAAATTCAACGTCTGAAGTTCAGTGCCACCATGCCCTGTGTCGCGTAGGGTAAATAACCCGGGAACTAAATTTTACTACAGCCATGCAATGAACTTACTTCTGAAATGTCATCCATTCACTGAAATGTTTTTAATACTTCATGCCACCTGTCGCGTGGGGCATAGCCCGGCAATTTTAACTTCTGAATAATCGCCCACTGTCGGCTCTAGGCCGGATTTAACCTGGCAAATTTTGTATTTTGTATTTTTTTTTTTTTCTTTTGAGTTTTTTAATAAACTGCGAGTAGTCCCCTTAGAAGCGCTCTACATCGCTCCAAGAGTGATGAGCAGGGGCTGCTCCCTGTTAAATATATTTACATCAAATTTAAAACAAATTCGGAATACGATTTTTACAATTTGAATTTGAAAATTTCAAGTGGTCTGCACTTGAAAACAAAATGGCGGAGCAACTTGGTTAATAAACTCATCTAAGATATTCAAAAAGTAAGTTAAGACACTGTCCAAATTTGGTTCGATTTGGAGTATTATTTCGGAAGTTATAATGATTTTAAATTTTCAAGTGGTAGCCTGATTTCAAGTGGTCACGCTTAACTTAAAATATCTGCCACTTTATTAAAAATGGCGGATAAACTTCATTAATAAACTTCATTGAAACCCTTATCTGGCCTGTATTTACATCAAAATTCAAGCAAATCTTGCTTTAAATATGCTTTTTACAATGTCGGTTTGAAATTTTCAAATGGCTGCCACTTGAAAACAAAAAGTCGGAGCAACTTGGTTAACGAACACATCCAAGATATTTATAAGATTAGTTCACTGTCCAAATTTGGTTCGATTTCGAGTATTATTTCGGGAGTTATCGTGATGACAAAATTTTCATTATAGATAGATAGATAGATAGATAGATATAGATAAACGAAGTGATTGCAATAGGTCGATTTCTAAAGAAATCAACCTAAAAATTGACAATTAAAAATTTAAATGTCTATTTTAAAGCTGTTATTTTCACATTTTAATTAATTTAAAAAATCTAATAAAAAATTTCGTAATAAATAAGGTACTAAATAAAAGGGGCGATTTTTCTGAATCTGTCGGATTAAACAGCTTATCGAACGGACGATTAGATTCTTTAAAATTAACTAAAGTATGAAAACTAGGTGACAACTTGCGTTCACACACAGACAGAGTCCAAGGAAAATCCCTTAAGACATTTTAAGCTTAACAGAGTCAGGCACTGATGAGCGTAACTATATATGCTGATAACTCTCTATCTATCTATCTATCTATATATATATGTAATGAAAATTTTGTCATCCCGATAACTCATGAAATTATACTCCAAATCGAACCGAACTTGGACAGCGAACTTATCTTTTAAATATCTTGGATGAGTTCGTTATCCAAGTTGCTCCGCCATTTTGTCTTCAAGTGGTGGTCACTTGAAATTTTCAAATTCACATTGTAAAAAGCGTACTTAAGTCTGGTTTTACTTGCATTTTGATATAATTACAGATTACATTTGGGTCTCAATCAAGTTTATTAATGAACTTTAACCACCATTTTCAACAAAAAGGCGAATATCTTAAATTAAGCCGCGCCACTTGAAATCAGGCTACGACTTGAAAATTTAACATCACGATAACATCCGAAATAATACTCGAAATCGAACCAAATTTGGACAGTGAACTTATTTTATTTTGGATGAGTTTGTTAACCAAGTTGTTCCGCCATTTTGTTTTCAAGTGGAGACCACTAGAAAATTTCAAATTCACATTGTAAAAAATTGTATTTCGAATTTCTTTAAATTTTGAGGTATACACAGACCATATAAGGTCTCAACGAAGTTTATTAATGACCTTTACCCGTCATTTTTAACAAAGTGGCGGATATCTTAAACTAAGTGGAGCAACTTAATCAAGATATCTTCCGAAATAATACTCCAAATCGAACCAAATTTGGACAGCGAATGAATGAATTTGTTAACCAAGGTGCTCTGCCATTTTATTCTCAAGTGGGGGCCACTTGAAAATTTCAAATTCACATTGTAAAAAGCGTATTTGTTGAATTACCGGATTTGCTTGAATTTTGATGTAAACATAGACCATTAAGGGTCACAACAAAGTTTATTAATGAACTTTATCCGTCATTTTTAACAAAGTGAGGATGTTATAAACTAAGCGAGATAACTTGAAATCAAGCTACCACTTGAAAATTTATAATCATGATAACTTTTTAAATTCTGATTCAATTCGAACCAAAGTTGGACAGTGAACTTATCGTATAAATTACCTTGAATGAGTTCACTGAGCAACTTGTTCCGGCATTTTGTTTCCAAGTTGCGGTCACTTAAAATCCGGCTGCCACTTGAAAATATGCCATCACGATAACTTTTAAACTACTAAAGGGATTCAAACAAAAGTTAGATAGTGAACTTACGGTTCAAATATCTTGAATAAGTTAGCTTGTTAATTTGCTCCGCCATTTTATTTCCAAGTGGTGGCCACTTGAAAATTTGTCATTATGATAACTTTTGTAATACTGAATCAATTTGATCAAATTTGGGTAGTGGTATTATGATTCAAATATCTGAGATAAGTTCGCTGGGCATCTCACTCTGCTTTTTTGTTTCAAAGTGGTGGCCACTTGAAATCACGGTGCCACTTGAAAATTTCTTAACAGGGTAATTTTTGAAATACTGAATTAGTTTGAATTTAAGTTGGACAGTGAACTAACCATACAAATACCTTGGATGATTTTGCTGGGCAAGTTGTTCCGCCATTTTGTTTCCAAGTTGCAGTCACTTAGACTGTCACTTGAAAATTTGTCATAACAATATCTTTTAAAACACTGCACTGATTTGAACAAAAGTTGGGAATGAACTAATGCTTCAAATATATTGGATGAGTTTGTTTGCTGAGCAACTTGCTCTTCATACTGTTTCCAAGTGGTGGCCACTTCAAAATTTGTTATCACGATAACTTTTGAAATACTTAATCAATTTAAAACAAGGTTGAAAATGAATTTATCATTCCAATATTTATGATTTCGGTGGGAAAGTTTCTCCGCAATTTTCTTTCCAAGTTGCGGCCACTTGAACGCTGCCACTTGAGAATTTGCTGTCGCTATAACTTTTGAAATACTGAATTTATTCGAACCAAAGTTGGACAGTGGACTTATCATACAAATCATTATCATCAGACAAGGATTAGTTCACTGAGCAACTTGCTACGCCATTTTGATCCAAGTGGCGCACACTTAATTTTTTAACACGATAACTTTTGAAATTCTGAATTAATTCAAACTAAATTTGTACAGTAGACTTATCTCACAAATGTTGATATATTTGTTTTCCAACTTAGCCCGCCATCTTGTTTCCAAGTTCCGGCCACATGAAAATTTCAAATTACCATAAAAATGTATTTATGAACCGATTTGCGTAAAACTCAATATGTACATAGCCCACATCAATAATTCTAATACATCGATTAGTGATTTGTAGCCGCTATTTTCTTTCAAAATGGTGGCTACTTGGTTAGAAAAAAAAATCAACCTACCCTTCCGAATGAGCCGGAAGATATCTATATATATCTATATATATATATATATATATATATATATTTCAGAGTAAATAAGGTAAAGCTAGGAGAGTCTAAATATTAATTTTTTGCTAAACTGTTGGTGCAAAATTTTGAATTGATCCTTATTCTATGCATTTGCATTACTATTTTGTTGTTCTGTTATAATTTGAAACAACAGCTGCAATAAAACCAAGAGCAATCTTTCCTTTTAGGGTAGGAGTGATTGCGCTTAATTATTACTACAATTACATTGTTAATAATTATAATTGCACTTAAATAACATTGTACTAAGGTATTTGCAAACAAATATTATTAGCTTTTAGAGAAAATCGTGATGCTCGTACCGTTAATCTAGGTTAGTAACTTATGAGTAATTGTTTAAATTAAATATATTTTGTACCACAACCATTGTATTGAAATTCTCAGGAAGGATTGTGATAATTCAATCATTTATTTTTAAAAACAAGACAAAAAAAAAAAAAAAAAAAAAAAAAAAAATCTGGTGTGTCACTCACACGATTTTCTCTTACCCTGAAATTTAATGCCATAAATACAGGTTGCAGATTAAGAGGTAAGGTAATGAATACTGTTATGTAAACCTGTGTTAAACGATTCAAATTAAGCTTCGGAAGAGATTTATATGATAATTAGTTCTGTGTGAGGGGGGGCTACCGTCCCCCTTAACCCCCCCGCATTTCAATAATGCGCCTACATTTATATAGTACTTAATTCGGTTATTAAAAATATAATTCTGTTTTTAAAAAATAATTTATTAAAATTATTATTTTAAAAAATTATCTTTTATGATAATGCAGACGATTTCCATATTAGAGAAGTAGTATAACACTAAATATATATATATATATATATATATAAAGTTCAATTTATTCTCAATATTACATTAAAAAAAAAAAAAAATCGATAACTTTATTTTAAATTTTCGCGGATCGATGGTTCAACCATTCGTTTAAAAGGTATTGGCGAGATCTTTTGAAAGATACCCATCATGAAAATTTACTCCCCTCGAGGGGGGGACTTCCCCCCAGGGGGGGGGGGGGTCTGCGGGGCTCGTACATACTCAAAAATTTTTCCCCAGTTGACTATCTCTATTACAAATATATATATATATATATATATTCATGTTTAGTGCAGTCTATAGATGTTAAACTCTACTTACCTGCAATTTCCCCCATAGACGTAATGTATTTGAATACTTTTGAGTATCCTGTACACGAACCATTTGCTTCATCTCAACGAAAAGCTTACTGTAGCATCCCTATATGATACACATTTACCATACTGAGTTCGGAATTTCTGCTACTATTTGTTCTTGAGGTATGCTGATAACAGACACACAGACATCCATTCACACAGACACACAGACACACAGGCCATTCACTAAAAACATGATTTTCGTATTCAAGGGACCTCGGAATATGTAAATATAGCAAAAACTCACGTTCGAAAAATTGACCCTAAAACAATACTTTTTCCTAAAACAATACCCTTTTTCTTTCTGGGTAAGAGAAAGTAAAAAAAAAAAAACACGTTTTTGCTTAGACTATTTAAACAATCAACATGCACATTCGAATTAGCCCTTCACTATTGATGCTATACAACCACTTGACATCGTAACTCATTCACATTCTACTCTTTCCTGCCGATCCCCTATGTGTGCAATCTCTCCTAGCTTTACCTTATATACATTTGGTTAATTAATTATGCAAACAAATTTTATTGACGCTTTTGCAGGCGCAATTAAAAATTATTTAGTATAAATACACATATTTCATTAGATATTTAATATTTTTATAATCTAATTACAATATTTTGTGGCTACTGTAGCATATCAAGTTTTCTGAAAATCACTTTGCATTGTTTTGAAAACCTTATAAGCAAAAAAAGTTATTAAATTTTTTGTTTATATGTTTCTTTCTTCATCGTTTTTCATTAATTTGTTATAGTTTGTTACTTTTGCAAAAATATATGAGGTATAAAACTACCATTACACTGCACAAGTTTGAAAAAGAAGTAATTATAGTCTAGCAATTTGCACATCACTGTAAGGTTAAGTTAGGAGAGTTTGCGCACAATTCAACAAAACGTTATAAAAAATCTAAATTTTGATTTTTTTGCGAAAGTGTTGGTGCATAGCTGTGAAGGGCTCCTTCTTCTACGCATTTCCATTACTACACTCATGTCCATAAATTAAGGATAATTCAGATTCACACTGAAATCGAACTTTAATGCAAAACTTTCACCTGTAGAAATATCACACACATCTTTAAGAATAATATGCAAATTATAGGAAGCCATCAGATGACGCCGATATGATGTTACAATGACGAAAGTGTAAGAAGGGGGTAGATAAGGAATGGCAGCAGAGAAGGAAAATTGTTCACAAGCGTTCTGTGTGCCGCTCTGTGCCACAACCGAATGGTTATGACACAGGGGACGCATGCAGATAATTTTTTACGTGATAGAATTCTCGTCCGACTAGAATGTGGGCGTACTCAGATAGAAGTATCGGGGAACTTAGAATCGCCCAAAGTGTCATCTCTAGGCTTTGGCAACGATTCCAAAACGATGGAAATGCCAGTTGACGTTACAGTACTGGTCGGCCCCGAGTTACAATACCGAATGACCACCGGTATTTGGCAGTAACTGCCAAAATAAGCAGATAAAGCACAGCATCAAACCTTTCTCGTCAGCTGTCTGCAGCCACGAGTGCCACAGTTTCAAGACAAACCGTGGATAGACGTTTGGGAGATATTGGTTTATATGCTCACAGGCCTGTTAGATGTGTTCCACTCACGGCAATGCACTGTGCCAGCGGTTAACTTGGAGTAGCGAACATGCAGTGTAGACAGCGGCACAGTGAACTTGTGTGATGTTTTTCGGCGAGTCCAGGTTTAACTTGCAGTATGGTTCACGCCAGACTTTCATGTGTAGAACGTCAGGTACCCGTTACCACCAAAACAACATCATTGAACACCGTCACTGTGGGGCAGGAGTGCTCGTTTGGGAGGGGGGGGGGTCATATTAGGCACCAGAACAGATCTGCATGTTCAAATCGGAAGAATGACAGGCCGAATTTATCGGGACATCATTCAGGAACAACATGTACGTTTGTTTAGGGATGCCATGAGCCCAGAATTTGTGTTTATGGATGACAATGCGCGTCCTCACCGTACAAACGTTGTACATGGATGCCTACAATCTGAAGCTATCACCCGCATGGAATGACCAGCATTCTCACCTGACTAGAATCCGATAGAGCATGTGTAGGACATGCTTTTCCGACCAGTTGTAGTCCGTCAACCACCTCCTACATGTGTACCGAAACTTCGGATTGCATTGCTTACTGAGTAGAGTAATCTACCCCAAGATCAGATCACTAATTTAATACTCAGCATTCCTAGGCGTTGTAAGGACTGTATTTCATTATCTGAGAGACATACAAAATGTATTAACCATCATACCAATGATGTAATGTTAAGTTTTTGTAAGGGAGATATTTTTTGTAATTGCTTCGGGGAGCAAAAATCGTAGTTTTTATAAATGGTATCCTACATAAACCACCTATTTTCGTCCTTGATCTTTTGTTTAATAAATGGACTTTATGAATAAGCCATGTTTGTTTTGCTTTAGAATCTTTATTTGTCTCAGCTAGCATTATCCTTAATTTATGGACATGAGTGTATTTTGTTGTTGTACTATGATTTAAAGCAAAAACTGTAATAAAACTAAGAGAGCTATTTTGCACAATCTCTCCTTATATTGTAGGAGAGATTTATGTAGGACAAATATTTTTGTATTACATGTAGGTAATTCAATTTAATAATAATAATAATAATAATAATGATAATAATAAACAGAAAATGAAAAATGAAAAAAAAAAAAATTAAGAAGGATTACAAATTTTAATTTAAAGAAAATAAATTAAAGAAGCTGTTAAAAACATAAGACTAGATAATAAATAGCAACATTTAGTTACTAGATAATATATTTAACTTAAAATTTAATAAAGTTCCTTTTCAATTTGAGCGGTTTCTTGTTTGTTGACCTAATCTGTCGTTGTCTATAATCATTCCAATCGTTGTTATAAATGATGCAACTTTCATGCAACCATCTGCTACAAATAAAATTTATAAACGAGTCCATGGGAAATCGTTTAACTTAAAAACATTTTGTAATACTACAATTCTATAAAAATTCTAAGGAAGGGTTTTGAAAATTTAAGCAAACATTTTTGAAAACGAGACAAAATAACCACGTTTAATCATAGAATTTTCAAGCAACGAACATGCATATTTAATTGAGTACTCCGCTATCGATATTGTAGAACTACCTGGAGTTTCAGAGCGCCCATTGTACTCCTTCCTGCCGATCCCCTATATGCGCAATCTCTCCTACCGCGCAATCTCTAGCTTTATTTTATATACACTGTAAAAAAATGTTGTAATTTTTCCTGCACTTTCTGCGGTTTTCTTTCAAGCAGCCATGCTATCAAATAAAAATACAGCACCAAATTTTGTAAAAATTCATTTCTTCCGGTCGCAACCAATAGCAACGCGACTTCCTTTGGACTTTAGACGGAAACATTTGCGGTTTTGTAGACTTTGTAGTAGATGTTCTGTGTTTAAACTGACGGCGAGACAAGCATGGAGAAGGTTAGTTGTTAATTTATTATTAATATTTTGTGCTGATTAATTAAAATGAATTACTTTCAAATATATTAATTTGTCTAATTACAAGTGTAAAATAACTGTCTATCATTAGATTTAATGCATGTTATTGTGTGTTTAATACAAATATATATAAACTCGCCTTACAAAGTACTACATTTTTAATTTTTTTAACGTTTAAAGATAAAATAATAATAATAATAATAATAATAATAACTGTACATACTATTTCCTTTCTTTTCCTTTTCTTTCTTTCTTTCTTTATTTGTTTGTTCACTTATTTATTCTTTTTTCCCTCAAAATAATACAATATTCATAAATAAATAGCATTTCCTTGTATTAAGCTTTAGTTAATAAAAATATATGGCATATTTTAGCAAGCGCATACACCTAAACTCTGAAATATGCGGATTTATTCCTAAATATTTAATTTTTTTTGGAATCAGCAAAACAGTTCAATTTTTGACGGTTAAACACAGATATATAATTCCCCATTTTAGCAATCGATGATTTAAATAAATACCTGTTCGAGTAATTAGCTGCAATTTAACTTAAACTTTATAAATCAAGAATATAACATATTTCGGCAGACACACACACACAAAATAATAATAATAATAATAATAATAAATAAATAAATAAATAAATAATAAATAAAAACAAATAAATAAATAAATAATAAATAATAAATTTGATACACTATTGTCAAAAATCATTTGTTTTTAAATTTAAATAAAAACAGCGAGATTTTTAGTGAATGAATAAGACACCTGCCTATTCTTTTGATTACGAATAAAAGGGATTTTTTCTAACATGTTAAAAAAAAAACGACTTTAGATTTCATAATAGCTTTAGTGCAATAAATTTATATTAAAAACTACTATAATTATTAAGAGGTATTTAATTTTTCTTAAAAAAAAATCTGGGTTTAAATGATAATCTAATAAATCTAATAAAAATTTCTAATAATTTATTCTGCGTCTATCTATGGACTTATTTAAACGTATCAGGGATAATGGAAGAATATGACCTGTTTGTCTGTATTTGAAACCCAGGTTTTCGAAGGAGTGCATTCCATGCGGTTTTCCTGTGAGTTTTGGGGAAAATCACAGAAAATTTTGCAGGACTGGTCGATGGATATGAACTAAGTTTGAAGCTAATATAGTCTAGTCTACAAAATTTTAGGACAAATTTGTTAAATTATACCTAGCTAGATATAAAAAGAAGATTCTTTTTATTTATTTTAAATTGAGTAGGTAAACATTTGTCAAGCATTAATGAAGTCATTAAAAAATGTCAAGCATTAATGAAGCTGTAATATTAAAGTCAAAATTTTACAAAACAGTTTTTCAATTTCCGAAAGCATTAGTTTTCTATTTTGCTTTAGAAGCAAGTACTTTTTTTTCATGTCTCATATAATACTGGAAATATATCTATCGTTATATTAATTATGAAATCAATTATTTCTTTATAAGAATTTTAGCATACATCACGGATAACATTCGGATTTTTTTTTCCCTTTTAACTACCCTTGTTTCTATTACAGAAACATTTATTATATTTTTACAGTCCCCCCCCCCAAATTAATTGATATGGTGATCAGTGTTAGAAAATCTCATTTTTGTCATATATGTCATATATGTCATACCTGTCAACAACAACTATACGGAATCGATCTTCTTTCACCGTTAATCACTTAGCGGTTTAAGTAAAAGAAAGCATTTACCATCTAAAGCTGTAAATATAAATAGTACAAACTGATACAAAAGTTGGGGAAATGTGTGAATTTTATTGATTAACAACGAAACAATAATTTACTTTCGTAATTAATTGCAATTAAACATAAATTTTAACAAAGAAAAGTAAAATGCTTGTATATTTCATTAATAGGTTGCAGAATTTATACATATTACGGGAAATAACATCGAAGAATTGCTAATTTTATCGATGAGATTCAAGAAATAATTGTAAACGTTGGAAATTATTTACATTTTTAAACGTAAATTTTAACATCTAACGACGAAATTATTCAGTACTTGAACTCGCGTATTTCTTTCTTTTTTTTCTTTTTCTTTTTTTTTTTTTAAGGTTGAACTTCCTAGTTTCTCGACAACATAACAACCTATATCAGAAATTATTTGCATTATTAACCTATAATGACATAATAGTAAATTGGGACAAGTAGATGACTCTTATAATCCTGATAGGATTAAATGTAATAATTATATTCTTAAAAAAAAAAAAAAAAAAAAAAATATTTTTTTTAATTGTTATGTATCAAAGCTTTGTTTTCATTATTTATTTATTTATATTTTTACTTTTTAAGATTGCGGTACAAGACTTCTTTGTTGACAAGTGTTTTGAAAATTTCTTTGAATATCATGCCTCTATAGATATCATGCCTTAATTTTGCATTATTATTGTTATTTCTTTTTAATAATTTTCGTGTTTTGAATAAAACATTTTCAGACGCAGTTGTTGTAAAAAGAATTTCTTACTTCTGTGTTAAATTTGTATACTTTGTTTTCTTCATATGTGTCCTTTTGTTTTAAATGGTTCATCATGTACAGTGGGTGAACAAAGTATTAGAAATACTTGTAATTTTGACATTTTTTCGATTTTTAAAAATAAATAAATAAATAAATAAAAATACTGGATGAAATGGCATGGAACTCCAAACATGCAAGGAACATTTATAAACTACATTTTATATAGTCAAATTAGTCACGAATGGAATTAGGGGACAAACTATAAACTGAAGAAAAGCATAAATATTCTTCATCACCTTGTATTATAAATATTTACAAATAACTTGTAACTTTAACACATTATTGCACTTTATATATACAATTTTTTCATTTTATTTTTTTAAATCGTACTGTATATTAAGGTAGATACAACTTTTTTTCAAAAAGCAGTAACTTATTTTTGGCAAATATTTTGTTTATAGCAAGAATGCATTTAAAAACATTTTTACAAAACTTGAAGAAATATTATTCTAAAACACAAAATTAACACGGGTAATATTCGCTAAGATTTGAGTATTTATAGTTTTTTTTTTTTTTTTTTTTTTAACTACGCATGAGCTAAAAGTAGAATTTTTTTAATTACGTGGGTTGAAAGCTCGATACATTATTGCTCAAAAGTTTAACAAGATTTGCAAACGATCAGTTTTTTCAATTTAAAAACTTATCTCTCAATGAAATGTAGAGTCCTGCATCGGGTCGGGTAACCTGATTTTACCCGAACCCGATCCGACTTGCGGGTTGGGTTCGGGTCGGGTTGACTGTTTTATTTTTCGTGCAGGTCGGGTTGACTGATCTTTTTTTACTGCGGGTCGGGTTCAGTTTTCAGCCAGTCGGGTCGACTTGAGAACATCTTTCAAAAAAATTTTACATTAATAAATAGAAATGTGTTTGCTATGTATACCCATAAAGAATACATGCTTACCCAAATTATTATAGCAAAATAAACATCCGTATCGCACTGAAACAATTAACTAAAAACATCAAATACATCATTATTATCTTTTAGAATAGAAGCTGTGAAAAGCAGGCTCCCTCTTGGAGAATAATCAGATGTATGATTCATCTATTTTTATTACTCACGTCCTTTTGAAACAGACTGTGAACGTAAACTAATAATTAATAATACTTTTTCTCTTACAGATGTTTCTACGAAGTTATTGAAATGTTATGTATTTAGATTTAGATGAGAACGGATGTTTAGTAGGCATCTGCAGAACTCTATTATTTATATATATATATATATATATATATATATATATATATATATATTGTGTGAGATAAGCATTCAAGAATAAACTACAAACGCTAAACTTGAAACTCTTTTTTGAGCACTTGAAATACACATCACACATACAATCGGCAGTAAAATATTTGAAGCGCTATCAGTATAATTCATGTTTAAAAGAAGTGCACGTAATACTGTTTTATTAAGTAAATATTTGTTGAGTCATAATCTTAGTCGTTATGCTGTTTCTAAAAAAAGTAAATTAATGATAAAAATTAGCGATAAAAAAAAGAAAGAAAGAAAAATGTGAATGTGGGCTTTAATAATTTTGACTCCGACTTCAAATAGTTAAAAATTATTATAAATCTATTTCTCATATCTTAAAATTTTTAACTTAGTACTAGTAATTATATTTTCAATTCTTTTTAAAACGATTTACCAATTTATTTTATAACTTAAAAATGTTTGCATGATTTTTACTTGAATTATTCATTTTCATTTATATTCGGGTTTCGGGTCTGGTTCGGGTAAAAAGAAATCGGGTTCGGGTCGGGTTTTGGGTTGATTAAAAAAAAAAATTTCGGGTTCAGGTCAGGTTTCGGGTTGATTTAAAATCCAGTTGTCGGGTTCTCATTTTAAAACATTGGGTATTTAAGGAATTGTATTTTCCTGATGTTTTTCTGTGAAGGTTGGTTTAAGACAACATTTAAGAGCAGGAACAAATTGAGCATAATCTATAATGATTGTGATCACCCTGTATCATTAAATGAACGAAATGATCTGTAACTTTAGGATGTATTATTATTATATTTCATGGAAAGGTATGTTTTTAAATTGAGAAAAGCTGGTCGTTTGGAAATTTTGTTAAACTTTTTCGCAGGAGAGTATGTAGGGTAACTTACGTTAAAAGTTCGTTTGAATAGAGTAAAATTTAAGCAAATTATCGTCAAAAGAATGAGCTAGATTTTAGATGTTTTCTAGAGTTAAAATTTCACAAGAGGTTTTTTACATACCAAGTATTTTATTTAGAGATCGAATGATTTCAATTATATTGCAAAAATTCTTTTTTATAAAAAATTCCTTGTGGGCTTATAACACTAATATATTTTTATTTATTTGCTAAGATTTCTGAGTTTCTATTTCTTTTTTTTTTTTTTTTTTTTTTTTCTTTTAATACAAATAACTTTTCAAATGTGCTTAAAATATTTGGATCTCCAAATTAAAAACGTGGTAATGTAAAAATCCCCTTATTAAATTTCAATTCTGAAAAGTATCTAAAATCTACCCCATTCTTTTGCAGATAAATTGCTTAATTTTTACTCTATTCAAATGAACTTTTGACATATATTGTCCAATATAAATAGAGATCAACATGTAAAGTTCAACATGTTCATAATAATAACAATAATATCTATATTTGGAACATCCGCAGAAAATATATATATGTATATATAAATGTTCATATATCAGCGAATATCAAACATGTGAATTTTATGTTTCAGAGTAATGTACCTCTAATGTTTTGTCAAGTTTTCAGCATCTTTTCTAAAATTTTGTTTAAATTCCTTCTTGTTATTATTTTTTACGGTAAGATTTTCTGTTTAGAATTTTTAAAACATTAATTATAAATTAACCTGCATAAAAAATTGTACGATTCCACACAAAAATTACATGCAAATATAGAACATAATAAGTACAACAATGTATGAAAATTACAAGGCATTTGTAACTTTTTTATAATATAGGGTTATCCAAAGTGTTTGTGCTTTTCTCCAATTTATATTTAATCCCCTAATTTAATCCCATGTGAGGATAAATATTCTTTAGATGTCTGTAGTTCAAAGCCGATGTCGAGTATTTTTTTAGAAAATCGGGAAGAAAATGTCAAAAATAAATTAATAAATAATTAAAGTTAATAATTTGATCACTCACGGTGGGTTTTCTAATTATTCTCTCTAGGAGAGAAAAAAAAAAAAAAAAAAAAAGAAAAGTTTTTTACAAGACTTCATTTACTTTTCACAGTTTCCCCCGCGTTGTATTATGCAATTACTAGCCATTGCTGCACATTATATCTTTGCATGACAAACTATCATGCTGCTAGTCACTGTGATGAAAGATTACCTCAGACCAAGGAGGTGTGTACAAGCCTTTGAAAAATGTCAACAAATAAATTTGCGAAAAGAAATTCCTCTTTATTTCTGACATGAATTCTGCATGTTTAAGCATTTAAATAAGGAAAACCTTGCTAACATTTAGTGTTTGAAATTTTTCTGAAAGCTTGTGCATCTTTGTTCAGAAGTAATCTCGTGAATATCTAATTATTTTATTTGTTTTAAATAATTCATTAAATATTGCTACAAGATTCCTAAGTACTCTCGTTTTTTGTAAGATTCTTCAACTAGTATTTTTTAAGCAGTAAATTTGTTATTAAAGATATTTTTATTAAAAAAAAGTGCCATACAAAATTGATGATAGAGGAAACTATAGAAATTTTAGGACCGTTTAAACTCTGGGCTATCTCGGTACTACATCGAGATGTATAAAATGTACATATAATTTACTTTAAAAGCTTTTTTTTTTTCCAGATTTTTATCATTTAAATCCTTAATAGAACATATATCTTATTCTAAGTTTACTCATCCTGCTATACTCAGGAGTGAAAAGTGAATATTATTGCTATGTTCTTAAATGATAATAAAAATAGAGTAAATTAGCAGCATTGTGGCATTCCAAAAGGATAACATTTAACTATTCACTTACATAAACGAAAAAATTTTTAGTTGACCAAGTGTGACACTGTAAAAAAATGACATTCGTAACTACATTAATACTTAATTGTATTTTAGATTGGGAATAATAAAGTTTAAATGATATATTTTAGAAAGAATTAAAATGGTAATTTTATAGAATTTTGTGAGATAGAATAAGTGTTACAAGGTTGGGGGCTTTTTTTTATTCAATTACTACCACTAAATTTTAATTGTAACGGTTACCTAATCACTTCGAAGATAAATCATCTATTATTTATATAAAATATCATTTCTCAAAATTATTGGTGATAGTTGAATAAAAAAAGTCCCCAATCTGGTAACACTGGGTAGAATTTTCTAGAAATTGGAAAAAGATCAAAGGGTAATAAACAAGGAATAATTAAATAGGTAGGATTCCTGTCAGTGTAACGACGATTATCTCAATTCGGAATAATTGGTATCAATTTTGTGATTAGGAATAATAAATGTGTCATCTAGAAAATTTGTCACTAAAATATTAGGTTTACTGGAAAGTTCTGTCCTTTTGAATTAATAAAATGAAAATTTTTATTTAACAATTATCATCTTGAGAGTTACACAAGAATACCTTAAATGTTATCCAAGATAACTTTCCGATGTAAGTATTTTAATTAAAAAATGCAAAACTTTCCGGTAGACCTAACATATCTAATATTCACATTGGAAAAAGAGAACGTAAATTACTCCTAGCAGAATCATGTTTTCATAGAGAACCAAACATCTTTCCCCTATTCTTATCTTTATAATTTTGATGGCGCACCTACACTGCAGTTCCCCTGGTGTTCTCCCCAGGACATCCTTGAGATATCTTGAGAAATAAAGAACATTCCCTAGAGACATCACAAAGATGTACTGGGGGTGTATTGTTAGAGCATCTGCGCGAAAATACTTTATTCTTTTCATGACTTCGTCATAAACAGAAAAATAAATAAATAAATAAAAATAAAAAATATTTTCTGATCTCTGCAATTAAATATAAGACAGGGATCGGCACTATCACTTTTCCAATAACACTATTTTTATAAAGTAATGTCTGTAATATACAACTGCTGTTACAAAGATAAAAATCATTGCAATTTTTTTTTTTTTTTTTTTTTTTTTAAATGAAAAAAAAAAAATTAAATTAAACATTGTACTTAAAAAGTAATTGTGTCAAATCCTTCATAAAAAAAAAAAAAAAAAACATTGAACAATTAATTATAGAAAGGATGCAGCAACCATGCAAAAAGTTGAACAAAAATTCGGAAGCAGTATTAAAAATTTATTATAATTGGTTCAGAATTTAAATCTGTAACAATAAACATGAAGTAAAACTAAAATGTTAACGTATTTTTCGCATTAATTTGTCTAAAATTTTTAATATTTGAACCACATCTCCTAGCATTTCGGATCGTTTAATTTACTCCTCTGGCAGAAACTCTAACAACATATGAAATTCTTTAATAATAGTATACATCTAAAAAAACTGATTCCTGGTACTTGGATAGCTGCAGTTGGATATATATTTACACTAGACAAATTATAAATAGAGTTTAATATAATTTTGTTAACAAATTATAAGCATGTAGCTCAGAAAGTGAGTATTTTCTGAATAGCAAAATAAGTTTTCGGAAAGCTTATGAAAAGCAGCAAAAAACAAGCACGTTCAAGCAATAATAATAATAATAAGAAAAAATATTATTTATTATTATTATTACTATTGTCAAACAAAAAATTAAGTTACAAATACAATAAGAAAATAAATATTATATAAAAAAAATATTTTTCAAAAATTATCCATGGCATTAAATTTTGAAGATATTTTAATCAGAGTACCTAAAATTTGACGAACCAAGCTAAAATGCTTCTTTAGTCTTTAAACCATAATACAAAATCAACAGGTTTAACTCTCTATTGAGTGAGGAAAAGTGGAAAATACTATATTCCAAAAATAGTTTAAATTATTAGTCTATGTCTTCAGTTATACTTTTCTGAAGCTTTATTTCAGGCTTAACATGGCTTTAAAGAAAGAAAAAAAAAAAGAGAGAGAGAGAGAGACGGGGAGAGAAAGATGAAAAAGAAAGAAACCGATCTTTTCATCTGTAAATTTTTTTTACAACAGTGTTGTGAAATTTATAGCTCCGATAAGAACACCATCCTGTTAAATTTGCAATAAAATGTAGTGAATTTTGCAGAATTAGAAAAAATGAGATCTTATACAATTCTCAGCAAATGCTCAGAATCTGAAGCAGCAACCCTAACAACACATCTTCTCCAAATGACATCATCAGGATGTCTTATGGACGAAAATGATATCTACAGACATCCTATGGACATCTTCAGGATGTATAATGGACAAGTGTGCTGTTAGGGAACTGAATTAAGATGACATGGAACCTTTGACGGCATTATTGAATGCAGCACTCGTGCCTACTTTGTTCGCCTGACAAAGGATCGTGAGTTCTTTCGACCCAAGAAATTGTTTCGAGTTTATTGCATTTTATGGTGTTTATCCAAAGTTCTGTAATTATTATTGAAGTAAGTTTCATATAATAGCCTATATTTCCACTTAATATTTATAAACTGGACTATAATAGGTTTGTCTAATAAAATATGTGTTCCGGAACCAATTCTTGTGGTTTTAATACTTTTTTTTTTTTTTTGCAGAATTGAAATCTATAAATTATGTTTTCTCAGTCTGTAATTTTTCATGAATTAATAATCTTCAAACAGCTAAAACTTTTAGAGATATATAGGAAAGAACTGGCAACTTTTTTGCATGTTTAAGGGAAACAATCTAAAAAGAATTACGTATGGTTTTTGAAATTTATTCATTAGTTAAAAAAAAAAAGTTAAAAAGTGCTTGGTAAAATTGGGTAAGAAAGGGGAAAAAAATGTGATTTTTCTTAATTTTTCTTTTAAAGATACTGCAAAATCGATCCCCAATTCTTTAAGTTCTATTAAACATCCATACACATTAAGTATATTCTTAAATATCTTTGGAAGTCTTAGATTTTGAAGATCATAAATTCATGAAAAAATGTAAACTGAGAAAACGCTATTTAAAGATTTCAAATCTGTAAGTCTATCAAAAACCACAATTGTTGCCTGAATACATATTTTATTGAACAAACGAAATTTATAAATATTAAATGTAAATACAAACTTTTAAATAAAATATACTATTAATAACAGCATCTTATGAAGTTTACAGCAAAGTGCAGAAAATTTCACATCACTATTAAAAACACCAACTTTTAAAATTAACAGAAAAGTGCTGTAAATTTCACATCACTGTTAAAAACAGCATATTGTAAAATATACAGCAAATTGCAGTAAATTACACAGCACCGTTAAAAACAGCAACTTGTGAATTTTACAGCAAAGTGTAGTTAATTTTACAGCACCATAAAGGACAGCAACTTGTGAATTTTACAGCAAAGTGCAGTTAATTTTACAGCACCGAAAAAGACAGCAATTTGCGAATTTACAGCAAAGTGCAGTTAATTTTACAGCACCAAAAAAGACAGCAATTTTTGAATTTTACAGCAAAGTGCAGTTAATTTTACAGCACCAAAAAAGACAGCAATTTGTGAATTTTACAGCAAAGTGCAGTTAATTTTACAGCACCATAAAAGACAGCAACTTGTGAATTTTACAGCAACTGTGCTGGCAGCCGCGGTGCCAGCAACTTTTGTTGTAAAATGCCGAAATTTTTTTTTACAGTGTATTGAAGATAATTTTCATTAACGTCTCAGAACTTTGCTTATTTTTTTTTTAAAGATTTCCCTATAATTCTTATTGCATAAATAATATTCAAAAATCTGTTAATCATTTACATAAACGGACTTCAATAAAAATTTCAGTTTTAATACAAATATGTACAATTTTCAGAACGGTTTTACTCATATTCAATGAAATCAAATTACTAGTTTTATTAACAACATAGTTAACAAAAAAAATTTTTTTCCCTCTATTTTCGGTTGAATCAATAAATTAGTTTTATTGAAAATATAGTTAGAAAAATCATTCATACTGTTCTGACATAATTAATTCTCCTTTAATTAAAACTCGAGTGCGCTGATTTAATGAATATCAGCGCAATATTCAAAGACATGCTTTCATCAAGGAAATTTGAATATGTCATAATTAGAGGTATCGATTTTCCTGGAATATACGCTTCAGGAATAATTTTTTTCTACCTTTTAATTTTTATGTTTAATGCGAGATACTGTGTATGTTCTTGTAAAAAAGAAAAAAAAAAGTGTAATTGAAATGTGTCATAATTAGAAATTAAAGTTTCATAAGAGGCCTTTATGTTTTGAAATAAACATGATGTATTGCAGCCAGACAAATATTTCATAATGGTATTTAATTTATTAACGAAATGAGAAAAATCTTCGTTATCAAAATTTTTTTTAAAAGTTGAATTCATAATACAAAAATACTTTAATTACATTTTCAATTTTTCTTTACTTTCTTCTATATTCAATAGAAGAATGTATTGGATTCGTAAAAATTTTCGACTTACGGTTTTCGACGAATTTACACGTCTAGAACATGATTTGACCATTTTTAGAAAACACTTGTCTATGTGTGTGTGACAAAAATTTTGTGGTGACTGCATCTCAGGAACTACTACAGAGAATTGCATATAAGTTTATATGCAGATGCACTTTCACCTAAATTAGTGCCTATCAACTTTTAGTGTCGACTGCTCAACAGCTCGCGCTGTTATACAACGATTTCCGCAGTTTAAGGAGAAGCTATATCTCAGGCTCTATTGCGAATAATCAAACAAAGCTTGATATGTAACAAAGTCATTATGAGACTTTGTGCTAAATCAAAGTGAGTGCTTATCGGCTAACAGGTGGCGCTTCTAAACAGCGATTTCCACAATTTAAGGGAAGGCTATATCTCAGGAATTGCTGAACAGAATTGCATATAAATTTATATGTAGATGTACTTTCACCTAAATTAGTGCCTATACACTTTTAGTGTCAACAACTCAACAGGTGGGGCTGCTACACGGCAATTTCTACAGTGTAAGGGAAGGCTATATCTCAGGTTCTATTGCGTATCATCAAACAAAACTTGATATGTGAGATGGCCATTATGAGAAATTATTCTGATTCAATTTGAATTATTATCGGCCAATAGGTGGCGGTGTTATACTGCAAATTTACTGGATAATGGGAAAACGATATCTCAACTTTTATGGCATACAACTGTATGAAACTTGATATGTGAGATAACCATTATAAAATCGCATTTTTTAAGATGTTATTAATAGACAACCGAACAGTCTTTCTTTGGATATTTAGTGTTAGTTTTCTCTAAGATGAAAATCATTTGCATTCATCATGTTAGATAATTTTAATAAATAATAGCTTTAATAAATTATTTGCACTTACTAAATTTGTATAGGAAAACATAGGAGAAAGTCTTGTGGTGGCCACAGAATGCTAGTTTATTTTTAATTTCCAATGTCGGGGTATATGAACTAGAAAAAAAGAAACAGGAATACATTTTCAGTTATAATGCTTAGAAAACGAAAATAAATAAATAAATAAAATCTTTAATTAGTTGGTAATTTTGAACTGAAAAGTAGTATATCGAAGCCGTTACAAAAATTTCTTCTATATCATTATATATAACACTTACTGTTTGACACGTTTACAAAAGTTTAACCATAGCTTCTCATAATAAAAATTTTAAATACGTAGTTTAGGGCGATTTTAATAAACAGATGTTGAGATTTAACCATATGAAAAACCACAGTAGCAACTCTTTCAATCGGCCGATATACATCTAAATTATATAAGCAATGGTTTTCATAATGATTTTCTCACAAACAAGTTTCGTGCAGTTACATGCTATAGACGTTGAGATTTAGCTTCCTATTAACCGTGTAAATTGCAGTACAGTAGCGCCATCTGTTGACCGATATACACCCAAATGAAACCAGTATAATATTTCATTATGGTGCTCTTATATACCAAGCTTTGTGCGATTATATACAACGGAAACTGAGATATAGCTTTCCCATTCTCACGGAAAATTGCTATACAGCAGCGCCATCTTTTGGTCGATATGCAACCAAATTGAATCAGTGTAATATCTTATTATGTCCTTTATGCATATGAAGTTTTGTTCGATTATATGTAATAGAAGCTGAGATATAGCTTTCCTTTAAATTGATGAAATCGCTCTATAGGAGCGTCACCTGTTGAGCAGTTGACACAAAATTTGACAGACATTAGTGTATGTCAAGGTACATCTGCATATAAATTTATATGCAGTTCTGTGCAGTAGTTACTAAGATATTACCTTCCCTAAAATTGAGGAAATCACTGCAAGCACCACCACCTGTTGAACTATTGGCACCAAAAGTTGATAGGCAGTAACTTATATCAAGGTAAATCTGAATTGAAATGTATATGCAATTCTGTGCAGTAGTTGCTGAGATACAGTTGCCAAAATTTTTTTATCTCCCATACACAGACAGATATTTTCTAAAAATGGTCAAATTGTGACAGATATTTCCTGTATTTTTACTTTCTTCTATATTCAACAGAAGGAAGTATTAGGTTTGAAAAAAATTTCGACTTACGGTTTTCGATGGATTTACACGCTTCGAGAAATCCAGAACACGATTTACCACTTTTAGTTTTGTATGTCTGTGTATGTGTGTGTGACGAAAATTTTGTTTTACCTGTATCCCTGCACAAAATTGCATATAAATTTATGCATAGATGTATCTTCACTTGACATGATTTAGTGAGCTATTAGCATTTAGTGCAGCTATCTCAACAGACGGCGATGCTATACAGCCGTTTTCGAAATTTCAGCTAAGGCTATATCTCAGGAACTAATGCACAATATTGCACATGGATTTATTTGTAGATTCACTTTAAATTAAGTTAGTGCTTACCAAATTTTGGGGAAAACCACTCAACAGGTGGCGCTGTTATACAATGATTTCCGCAATTTAAAGGAAGGCTATATCAGGTTCTATTGCGTACAATCGATCAAAACTTGATATGTTAAAAGGCGATTATGTGATATAATGTTGATTCAATAATGGTTCATATTGGCCGATAGGTGAGGCGGCTATACTGTAGATTTTTTTGAGAGCGGGAAGGATGTCATCTACATTGTAAAAATTCACTTCCGTTTAACGTTTCTTGTAGTACCTCAGTGAAATGAAAAAATTCTGTATTGTTAATTGAAAAGAAAAAAAAAAAAAAGTAAATAATTTGCATTGCGAGAATTTGTTCAGAAAAACGTAGAAGAAAGTTTTGTGATGGCCACAACATACTAGTTTTACTTTCTTCTATATTCAGTGGAAGAAAATACTGGATTCGTAAAATAACCAGTATGTTTTGGCTACACAAGACTTTCTTCTATATTTTCCTATACAAATTCACTCAGTAACAATAAAAATAAATAAATAAATAAATAAATAAATAATGATTTTTTTTGTAAGTTTTTTTTTCGTTAAAAGTAAAAAAAAAAAAAAAAAATCGATAACTTTGTTTTAAATTATCAGAGATTTATAGTTCAACCATTCGTTTTAAAGGTGTTGAAGAGACCTTTCGAAAACTACCCATCTTGAAAATTTACCGCCCTCCCCCAGGGGGGAAAGCGATGCTCCCAGATGCACAGAAGTTTTTTTCTTAGTTAACTACTACTGTTATCAATAATTCATATTAATTTTACAATCACAAGTTTAAAATAACTCTCATTATGTACATTTATACGAAATTTTGTCCTACACTGCCATTGTTAAAAGTTTACAAAAAATGCGATCACAGCGCCACCTTTTGAGGGATTGATCCCCAAATCTAATCAGCACCAGTTTATGTCAGGGTGCAACTAAATACCAAGTTTGGTTAAATTTCATTCATTGGTTCGTGAGATACAGTGTGCACAAAAATGGTGATACTCACAGACAGACATTTTCTAAAAACTATCAGTTCGTGTTCAGGACATTCCAAAACGTGTAAATCCATCAAAAAACGGAGATCGAAAATTTTCAAGAATCCAATACTTTCTCTATATTACATATAGAAGAAAGTAAAAATGCATTTACAATAAAATTTTTTTATTGTTATTAAATGCATTTTTAAAGTATTTTTTTTACTTTCTTCTTTGTTCAATAGAAGAAAGTATTATATTTGTAAAAATATTAGACCACAAGTTTTCGATGGATTTACAGATTTTGAGATGCCTAGAAGATGATTAGACCATTCTCAGAAAGTGGTTGTTGATGTGTGTGTGGGACAAAATTTTGTGGAAACTGCATCTGAAGAACTAATGCATGAAGTTTCATACAAATTGATGTATAATTGCACCATGACAAAAATTAGTGACCATCAACTTTTAATGAAAATGATCCAGCAGGTGACGTCTCTATTTCGCTTTTTCTAAATTTTTTACATGGTAGTATAGGACTAAATTTCGTATAAATGTGAATAAAGAGAATTGTTTTTAAATAATTGCGTACTTGGGAGTTCGTGAGTTGTCTCTGAATGAAAAGGCGAAACTTGCAGAAGCTCAACAGTTTATTTATAGAAAATTCTAAAAGAATACATGTCTATAAACAAAGTATCAACTTCACATTCACCAGCAAACACAGCTTTAATAACAGCTGTCAACAGCAAATTCACAGTACAAACTGTAACAGAGTATTAACAAACAAATATCGACAGTAATCCAAAGAGGCCCGGAGCTCTTTCAGTAGCAATGAAAGCATTGGCGAAAACTCAACTGAGACTGACCCATTTGGCGTAAAGCAACTTCTTAAATACCCGCGCAGAAAAATGTGGAAAATTCCAGAAACTCGCCAGCCAATCAAGTTAGAGCTTCCATATTTGGTATATCGATGACAAGGATTTTCTCGCAAAGGTCGCCAAGGAGCTGAAAAGTCGCCAAATTTGCCGCCAAATCCATTACTGCCATTAATGAGCCTTTTTAACGTGTTTTTAAGCTATTTTAATGCGAAAATAAACTAGAAATTCAGAAAGTTAACATTTTATCAAATGAATAAGCTTCTTTGAATGAATTTATATAAAAACTAGTATGTTGTGGCCACCACAAGACTTTCTTCTATATTTTCCTATACATATTCAATCAGTAACAATATATATAAAAAAAAAAAATACGATTTTTTTTCTAAGTTTTTGTTTTGTTAAAAGTAATACATATTCAATCAGTAACAATATAAAAAAAAGTAAAAAAAAAAAAAAAGTTTTTGTTTTTTGTTTTGTTAAAAGTAAAAAAAATCGATAACTTTGTTGTAAATTATTACAGATTTATAGTTCAACCATTCGTTTTAAAGGTATTGATGAGATCTTTCGAAAGATACCAATCTTCAAAATTTACCCCCCCCCCTTCCCCGATGGGGAAGCGATGCCCTCACATGCACAGAATTTTTTTCCTAGTTAACTAATACTATTATCAATAACTCATATTAATTTTACAATCACAAGTTAAAAATAACTCTCATTATGTACATTTATACGAAATTTACTGCCATGTTAAAAATTTAGAAAACATGAGATCACAGCGCCACCTGTTGAGCGATTGATCCCCAAATGTAATCCAACCAGTTTATGTCAGGGACCAACTAAATACCAAGTTTGGTTAAATTTCGTAAAAAAAAAAAAAAAAAAATACGATTTTTTTTCTAAGTTCTTTTTCGTTAAAAGTAAAAAAAATCGATAACTTTGCTTTAAATTATCACAGATTTATAGTTCAACCATTCGTTTTAATGGTATTTACGAGACCTTTCGAAAGATACCCATCTCGAAACTTTACACCCCAGGGGGGGGTACATCCCCCCCAGTGGGGAGGGAAACCGAAGCCCCCACATGTACAAAATTTTTTTCCTAGTTAACTACTACTATTATCAACGAGATCTTTCGAAAGATACCCATTGTGAAAATTTACTCCCCCGGGGGACCGATGCCTCCACATGCACAAAATTTTTTTCCTAGTTAACTACTACTATTATCAATAATTCATATTAATTTTACAATCACAAGTTTAAAATAACACTCATTATACACATTTATACGAAATTTTGTCCTATACTGCCATGTTAAAAGTTTGCATAAAATGCGATCACAGCGCCACCTGTTGAGGAATTGATCCCCAAATCTAATCAGCACCAGTTTATGTCAGGGTGCAACTAAATACAAAGTTTGGTTAAATTTTATTCATTGGTTCGTGAGATACAGCGTCCCCAAAAAAGTGATACAGACAGACAGACAGACATTTTCTAAAAACTATTAATTAGTGTTCTGGACGTCCCAAAACGTGTAAATACATCAAAAAACGAAAATTTTCATGAATCCAATACTTTCTGTATATTACATATAGAAGAAAGTAATAACTACGAATTATTTACAAATTCGTAACAATATATAGTTGCACCATGACTCAACTTTTAGTGAAAATGATCCAATAGGTGACGCTTCTAATCCGCTTTTTCTAAATTTTTGACATGACAGTATAGGACAAAATTTCGTATAAATGTGCATAAAAAGAATTAATTTTAAATAATCATTATGAAATAAAAAAAAATTATTTATAATAGTGCGGAGAGTCAACATATGCAGGAACATTGCTTCATCCCGGGGGACTGTAGAGTTGTACATCAATTTTTTTTTATTTATCTATTTTATTCCACCACGCATCATATCATAAACATCTCAAATCTATTTTAAACAACATATTTTTTATGATTTACACGAAAAAAAAAAAAAAAATCTACCCTGAGGCATTTTTTTTTTTTTCATGTTCTTTGCTTCTTTTCAGATACAAATTTTTTTTTTAGCAAAATTCGAAAAAAAAATAAATAAATAAATAAATAAATAAATAAATAAATAAAAAATAAAATAAAACAAAATAAATAAATAAAAAATCTTAATAGAGTGTGTAATTTTCCTTTTATGCCTTTGTATGGTTATTCTGCATGATTTTTTTTTTTTCACTGTTTAGCTTACTCCTATTTTTTGTTTTGGTCAGTGTACCTATCTATCTGTCTATCTATTTGTAGTATACTGAGAAAAAATTATGTGATTAACATCTAGTATCTAAATTGTGGGTCTAGTAAAAATAGTTCCTTATAAATTCTAGTCCCCTTTGGAAAAACCACTAAAAACAATTTCTAAAAACCGCTGTTAGAGTTCTAGAGCGTTTTCCTTTATTCTTAAAGTCAATCTCGTCTAAAAATCTGTGTAAATAAATGCGAACACAAGAGACGAGATTTAGTAATTATAATTTGGTTTTATAACCCAATTCTAGAAAATCAAGAGAGAATTTCTTGCAATACAAAGAATTCATAATATTGTTTCCCCACCCAGAAAAGCGTAGACTAGAAATTCTCGTTCATTTCGTCTATATAGGTTATTTGTTTACTTTATACGTAGAACTCGGAATTCTGCATTTCTTGTTTAGGGATGCAGAAAATAGCTACTTATTCGTTCTAGATGAAGGTGTATATATATATATTCTTTTTTTCTCGGTGTACACACAATGTAGGTACTTTCCGTTTACATTTTTTCTAAGTTTTCGTACATTTTATATTCTATTACATATTCAAGGTTATGTTAATCCTCTCTCTGAATTTTATCAAATAAAAATTTCATTTTTGTCTACAAATATTTATTTCATTACAATAAGACTTTATTCATGTCCAACAAAATCAATACACGAAAAACTTACTTTAAAAAAAAAAAGCAATTTTTTAACCTATTTTTAGTAAAATCAATATACTAGTTTTATTGAATATATAGTTAGAAAAATCATTCATACTGGTCTTACATAATTAATCCTTCTTTAATTAAAACTCGACTGCATTGATTTAATGAATATCAGCGTGATATTCAAAGACAAGTTTTCATCAAGGAAATTTGAATATATAATAATTAGAAGAATTGATTTTTTTAGGTATATCCGCTTCAGATTTTTTTCCGCTTAATTTTTATGTCTAAGTCGTAATATTCTGCAACTTCGTAAAAATGGATAATTTAAAATAGTCATAATTCGAAATTCAAGTTTCGTAAGAGGCCTTTAAGTTTTAGAAAAAATATAGTCTGTTATAACCAGCCACACATTTTATGCTGTCATTTAATTTAATAATTGAATCCGAAAACTTTAATAAGTTAAAATATTTAAAGTTGAATTCATATTACTATGATGAATTTAACCCCTTAACTGCTCCGGGCGTACATATACGTTTTTCCAAAGTGCGATCCTTTGCAATGGGAAGCAAACAGCAAACCTCGTAAATTTTCCTCGGCAGATAAGGGGTTAATCATATTCTAAACTGCAGCGTAGCTAGTTAATTCTAAATGAAATTTTCTTTTATGAAATGATTATCGGTTAGATAAAAACATACGGAAGTATTTAACGTCCAAAACAAATTTGTTAATGTTTAGAAATAGTTAGGAATTATGTAGAAGAATTTATATCAAAATAACTTATTCATAGACATTTTTTTTTAGAAAAGAAATCATTTGCAGAGACATGATCAGTCAAGTTAAATTAATGGATAAAAATCTCGATTCAAGCTTTATATATAAAAGCACAAAATAGCTTTTTTTTCTCTTTTCCTGGAAGATAAAATGCTTGCAATTTTTGGATAAAAAATTACCGTTCATTACTTTTTTTAAATTATACCATTTGGGAATCACTAGATATAATAATTGAATGAACTTCTTTTAAATTATATCATTTTTGATTCACTAGGTATAATAGAAACAAATTACGCGTCATTTAAACCAGCAATGAATTTCAGTAAATAATTTGAAATAATACCACCCTCTGAAATCTGTATTTTTGAAAATTGTGTCATCTTCTTTATTGAATTTATTAAACCCTTTTCGGCAATGTTATTATTTTACTTAATTTTTAAATTAGCTTTAGATAATTTATAATAATAATAATTTTTTTTTTTAAATTTACATAATAGTTATTGTTATTTAAACTCTATGTCATAAATCGCCTTTTCTCTTTAATATTGACTGGTTCATTTGTAAATATTTTATAATCTCATTAACTATTCATTAATAATTCATGAAAATTAAAATATTTGAGTTTTTTCCATTCTCATTCTATCACATATTTTTAAAATTAAAATGTAAAATAAAATTATGAGATGGTTATAATAAAATTTTTATTTATACGATAATCAGAAAATGCCTTATAACCTATACATACACCCATATATACACATGCGTAACGCATAAGTAACTATTTTGTTTAAAAAAAAAATAATAATATTATAGTTTTAAAAAATTAAAGAACATGCTTTTATAGAAATTTGAACTAAACAGCACAAAATATCTATCTTAGTATTAAAATGCAGGAGTAGTAGGTACCCCACTACTGCGGAAAGGGGGGAGGAAATGGGGGGGAGGAATATTTGTCTGCGAGGACCCTTGTCCGGGGCCGTGAAAGTGCAGGGGGGTGAAAGAATGTACCCCCTCCCCCTTTCCTTCCCTGACAAAAATTTTATTCTTTTCCACTTTTCGCCCAGGTTCGTGAAAGTGCAGGGAAGTAGAAGGGTTGTTTTCCCCCTTTCCCTCCCTCGCATCTTCCCTCCTGACCACAGCTCTAGCAAAAGTTGATCCATTTAGATATACAACAATTGCTTCTGCTTGTATGGCGACTTTTAGAGCTCATCATGTACAAGAAAAATCTATAGGAGTTATTCCAAATCGTGGCTACGTTAGCAGATCTGCTTATAGTAGAGACGCGATACGATGGTTGGAATACATTAGCCAATCGCGCAATATAATCATTGAACATGCTCTGAATGGATCAGGTGAAAGAAAGATTGCTGGCCATTATGTTGATGGGTATTGCGAAAATGAAAACACAGTTTTCATGTTTCATGGATGTTTTTTTCATGGTTGCCCTTCATGTTTTGACAAAGATGTCATAAACCCCTTAACGAAACTGTCGATGAGTCAGCAGTATGAAAAGACTGCTGAAATAAAACAGAAAATCCTCCAAGCTGGCTTCAACTATGAAGAAATATGGGAGCACGAATTTAAAGAAATAAAAAAAGATCAAAATGTTAGAGATATTTTAACGAAGTTGGACTTAGAAGACCGCCTGAATCCAAGAGATTCATTTTATGGAGGTAGAACAAATGCTATTCAGCTATATTTTGAAGGAAATGCAAAATATTATGACTTTACCAGCCTTTATCCGTGGGTAAACAAATATTGTGTATATCCTTGTGGACACCCAAAAATTATCACCGAAGATTTTGATAATATTGAGAACTATTTTGGTATTATCAAGTGCCAAATATTACCACCAAGAAAACTTTTTCATCCCGTATTGCCATACAGATCCAACGGAAAACTGACTTTCCCTCTGTGCCATGAATGCGTTACAACTAACGAACAAAACAATTGTAGTCATTCAGATGGACAACGAGTTCTTACAGGAACATGGGTAACAGAAGAAGTCAAAAAAGCCATTAGCAAAGGTTATATCCTAAAGAAAGTAAGTTTTTTCATGTAAAAATATACATGGTTAATATTTAATGTTTAATTGCCTGATATTTATTTATTTATTCACTTATTCTTTAATTTAGAAATCATGTTTTATTCACCCTTTATTATTTTCGTTTTTAGATATATGAAGTATATCATTTCGATAGAAAATCAAGTGATCTGTTTAAATCGTACATAAACTTGTTTTTAAAAATTAAACAAGAATCTTCCGGATGGCCTGACCACTGCAAGACAGCAGAAGATAAAGAGAAATATATAACAGAATATATGGAAAAAGAAGGCGTGAAGTTAGACTATGCAGCCATATGTAAAAATCCTGGAAGAAGACAAGTGGCCAAACTTGCATTAAACTCATTCTGGGGACGATGGGGTATGAAGAGTAACAAGGATCAGATCTCCTACATCGCAGATGTTACAGAGTTTAACAAAATGATAAATGATCCAGCAAAACAGGTACATCTGTTCTTTTTTTTTTTTTCTTAATTCTGTTAATTTTGTTATTTTATTTTAATTTATCCGTTTCTTTCTCTCTCTCTCTCTTTTTTTTTTAGATTAAGGATTTATATCTAGCCAGCTCTGAAATTGTTGGTGTTCAGTGGTGCTATAAAGATGTGTTTGAACCCCACGATGTCCAGACCAACGTTTTCTTGGCGTCATTTACAACTTGCTACGCTCGTCTAAGATTGTATGAAGAGTTGGAAAGATTAGATGACAGAGTGCTATATTTTGACACTGATAGCATCATCTTTAATTGTGACGGAGCTGTTATACCACCACTCGGGGACTATCTCGGAGAGTTGACTGATGAGCTGAATGGAGCAACTATCAAAAAATTTGTTTCAGGTAAATTTATACCTTTTTTTCTAAAGCAAGTTATAACCATTTTTCATTAGAAAAAATTAAATTATACGCAAAAAATAAATAAAACTAAAAAAACGAATATTTTGTTTCTATCATAGGTGGCCCGAAAAATTATGCCTTTGTGTTAGACAGCGGATTAGAAGTTTGTAAAATCAAAGGTTTTACACTAAATTACAGAAACTCACTAATTTTGAACATGAGTAGCGTTGAAGAATTGCTCTTAAATAGAGATTGGACTGAAACTTTTAAAGTTGTAAACGAATCTAAAATAACCCGTGACGGAAAGAAACAGAAGGTCTTAAACAAAAAAGAAATTAAGAATTATAAAATTGTGTATGATAAAAGAAGAATACACGAGGACTTTTCCACAACACCTTTTGGGTATTAATAATTTGATTTATATTTTAAGTATGAATTTATTTGCTAACAGGAAATCCTGTTTTATGTTGTTATTATTGCTTAATGTGTAAAATAGTATATTTAATAAATGTGTTTGTTTCTCATTTCTATGTCTTTATTTTATATTATTAAATTCAGCAAAATAATTATTTCTGTAATAGAGAAAGAAATAAAAATTAATAATATAAGTATTAAACTCTAGTAGCTTAAAAAATAAATCTGTTAACAGTTTGAAGATTTTTGAAATAAATAAATAAAATGAAGAAAGAAAAAAGTAAATTTCAAAAATAAGCAAGTAAAATAAACTGAATAAAATATCTGGAGTAATAAAGTTTAAATATTTGTGTTGCAATTAATATATATATATAATTTTTTTTTTCCTTGAAAGAAAATAAATAAATCCAAATTTTTTTTTATTTAATAAAATTACTTTTATCGAAAGTAAGACAAACTAAAACTCGAATCAGAATAATAAGAAAATTTATTTTAAAATATATTTTACAAAGGCAATTTTCACAATTTTTTCCATTTCTTCAAAGGTGCAATTTTTTTCATATCGCTTTTTGGTTTTGCATACATAGTTTTCATATCAGTTAAATAATTGTTTTTTATTAAGTCTGGAGGAAAGTTGTTTAAAGTTAAAAGTTTTTTAAATTCTTCATAAGCAATAGGTTTTTGTGCTCTGTTACGGAGTAAAAAATTTATAAGCTGAATAATATCAGATCCAGGAATTACTTTATTATTAGCTAGCACTTCTTTATTTTCTGTCCAGGAAATTTGATGCTCCTTTAAAAATGCTATTATTCTTTGAGCTACGTTTTTATGTTTTACAGGAACTGATCCAAGAATTTTATTTTCTAGATCAGCATTGTTTTCTTGGATCCTTTCGGGTTCCGTTGGCTGTTTCACGCTGTTTACGTTTGGAAAAATCACATACTTTTGCAAGGCTTGAATATAAAGTTTTGCTTTTTCATCCTCTTCAATTTTTTTCTTTAGTATATTTTGTATTTTTGTATCTAATTCACTCAAATGTTCATCTTCAAATTGTTGCATGCGGTCCACAGGGACTAAAACGTATTTTTTACTGTGTTCCATGAATCAAGGAGGATAAGAGACTTACAGCAGCAGGAATAAGAATTGATAAAAATCCTTCACCTTTTTGCACAAGGATTCTCCTTTTTTTAAATAATGGAATTTTTTTATTGCTTAGGTGGCGTAAAGTTGTTTTAAAAAACGCAAGTTTGTTTTTTTGGCTCTTAGTTATAGGTATATTACCTGACAGTAGATTAAGAGCACATTCACATACAATTTTTATGAGGCTATTTGGACAATTTTTCAATATAGCAGCTTTTCTTCGACTTTTTCCCAAAAACTTTAAGCATTCCACATCCTTCTGTGAGGACATCCTGATTACAAATGAATTTTTTCTTTTAGTAATGTTCGTTTTATACAGCCTTTGAATAAATGGTTTAACGAGGTTCATATACATAATGTTTATCACCAGGAAAAATTCCTGTGCGTAAACGAACTCTCTCAAAAGTGTCAGGTCTTAAATCAATTAGTAAGTAGCTGAAAGGTAATGAAGTAGCATCACTGAAAATTTCTTGAAAAGCCTTGGTTTTACCAGGAAACATTTGCCTGGCTAAATGCATTATTTGACTTTTATCTCTAGGATTTTTGTATAGTACTATATAATGTGAGTTTAAATGAACATTTCGCATTTCTTTCCCTTGGTGAAATAAATTTTGCGTGATAAATACGATTGAAAGATTTCGATGATGACTTCCTTTAGTGAAAAGCTTGCTTAATTTTACGTCATTAGCTAGCTCAGACATTAAATCATCTATAATAATTAAAGCATCTTCAAGAGAGCCAAGGTTAGAAGCTAAACCTTCTTCAAATTGTACACCTTTCATTGAATTAAAAAGTGGTTGATAGCTACCATAACAGTAAATAATAGTCTTTGGCATAGGATGAAAACATTTGTAGTCAATTAATTTTTTAACAAAAAAAGTCTTTCCCGACCCCGTTGGGCCACTAATAAGACAAGTCGAGGGATGTACTAACTTAAGAGATTCCATAGTTTAAATGAATAAAAATATCTGAAAACTTGAAATTTATAGTTTGCAAAGAACATCCATGCAACCTTTAATAGTTTTTGCAACCAAGTAACACTCACTCAAAGAATCGACGATATTTTTCGTAAATTCCAAGCAATGGTTTTCAAAAACATCTATTGTATTCTGAATACACTTGCAGACAGTTTTGCCGCATTTTGAATAATGTAAATGAAAATTAGTAAAATCGTTGCACTTAATGTATCCTGTAGAATCCACATTTTGATAAATTTTATACATTTTAAGAGTTGTTTTGTTTTGCTGAGGAATTTCATTTTGTTCAGGAATCCAGCCAGTGTATTTCCAAATTAAAACTCCTGAAAAACAAATATTTAAAAAATAAGTAACAAAATCAATTTTTTTTGTCTGACAACGTTTTCCATCGATACTGGAATAAGCTACTTGTTTTCGTGAATTTTGTATAAAGACTGAAATAAAAATTCAAAGTACAACGACTTTATACGATTATCATTCTTTCATTTTCTTCAATTAACACACACACACACACACACACACACACACACTAAAGAAAACAACATATATTTACTACTCATTAATTTTTTTATTTTTTGAAAATCATATTTACACCATATCTTTTTTTGACAAACTGAAACATTCGAAAGTCATTCTTCCGTTTAGATAATGCATTTACAATAGATTCCATACAAAATCCTTGGCATCGTTTTACAATGAAATAAATACAATATTGTCCGCAAACATTTGAAGTAACACTCTGGTACGTTTCCTTGTTCCAATGAATTCGACGAAATTTCTTAATGAATTTTTTTATATCTTCACCGTAGGTTTCGGGAGGTAATCCATAAGAATCGAAAAACTCAAGTGTATTTTTATCTTGAACATAAAAAGCCAACCAGTGAGTTCCCTTTTCGTCATGTTTATCCGTATTGATCACTATCGCGCTGGGAAATTTTCCAATAAAAGGTATTTTATCTGAGGGAAAAACACCTCCAAAATGTTTCGAAGAAACAGGATCGCGTGATAAAATTTTATGAATTTGTGACGAATTCATCAGTTTCCGAAATCATAAAGAATATTTCTAGCTTTGTTGATTTCAATTAAATTTTCAAATTCAGCATAGACCACTAACGAAACTGTTTGTTGCAAAGCAGAACCAAACTTTATTTCTAATCTCAAGTTACTGTGACGAATTAGGTTTAAATGTGAGCCATCACATAAATCAGGAGACAAGTCAAAACAAAATAATGAATAGCCTTCTGAAAATTCAGATCTTGAAATATATAATCCTTTGTTTTCTTCATTCATAAATAAATTCTGATAAGCTCGAATAAAATTGTTTTTGTTAAAGTTAGGTTGAAGTGGATTATGAGGAACAGGCTGGCCGTCTACATAGACGCCTATGAAATTAATATTGTAATGTTTGAACTCAAAGGGGGACTTTTTATAGTTGCCATTGAAAGCATCATTGTCAACACAAGCAATCACAATTCGATTTGGCATCTGTCCAGTAAAAATGTTATCTTGAACGTAACTCATATTGCCTGCAGGAATAGAATATGCTTTGCAGAGCACTCTGTTGATAGGATATTTAGCTGTTTTGGTTTCTAAGCTTTTTGCATGTCCTAAAATAACACCTGGGCTAACTCTCATTTTTCGAACGAATAAAGAGGCATGTTCTAGGGACACTTTAAATTCTTCTTCATCCCCTAACAAACAAAACTCTGGTTTACTACGAATGAGTTTAATTTTTACATCTACCATATTAAGAAGAAGTCTTTCTTGGTGAAACATGTCCAGGTGTAATCTTCTTATCATATCAACTGTAGCACTGAGTTTAAACAATTCAGCTCGTTTTTTAAATCCTTCATTAGGCTTTACATCTGCTGGATCAAAAACGTTCATACGACCAGCAGTATCTTTAAAAAATAACTCTGAAGATAATTGAGAAGTTTTTGTATCATAACCATGATTAAGCAACTTTTCTATCATGGCTCGATAGGGATAAGTGTTATTACTTGAGGAAACAAGTCTTTCATTTAAGCTGATATCAACTTGAGAAAACATGGAATGTAGAAAAAGATTTACAGGTCCCACTTTATTTTTATCTGTAATGGAATTACCATCTTTCTTTAAAATTTTTACTTTAACATAGAGTTGAGTTTGTGATAAATCAAGATATTCTTCTCCGCTTCCAGATATATTAAATTCGACGGGGCCTCCATCAGAAGCATTGGCCAGTGGATGAAATTCAATCCACTGGCCTCTTTCTATAACAGTTTGAGTTGGAGGCAAATCAAATAACTCTAATTCCGATTTTACACATTCTGGGGAATCTTTTAAAAGAAAAGCCATGCTATTATATAAGTATAATTAGTCAAAAATGTCACGTCTTTGCACTCTTCGTGCTTTCGATGAAATGAAGTGTTTAGAATATTTCCTCTTTCTTTTAAGCTTTCCATGACCAATCATTTCATCAGCTTTCTGAACTGCTTTTCTTGCTAATTTCTTTCCGGTTTCTTTTGATCGTGCTTTTAAAGACGATTTAAAACTTTCTCCTGATAATACGTCATTCGCAACCATAGTCCCTGTTCGTAATGCTTCTTTTCCAATTGTCTTTGCTCCGCTCACCAGTAAAGGCACTGCTCTACGGAATAGTTTAGCGAAGAAACCACCTATACCATGCCCTCTCTGCAAAACTGCTCCTTTATAATATGGCAAGCCTTTTCCAGTTTGTCCTGCATAATAATCTTCAAATTTTCGTGTACAACACGTATAAGGCACCAACATTTTGTTCACCTTTCTTTATCGCAAACAAAAACAAAAATGATGCCTATTTTGTTAAGAAAAGCTCTATTATATGATTTGTCGTAAACGAAAATGCAACATTACGAAAACTTTACCTCTTTCAAAAGGCACAAAATCGCCTGAATGAAGTCTTATGTCGATGTGTATCGTTTGAAAATGTTGGCGTATAACTGGTAAGTAAAACGGTCTTGGATAATGGGTATTTATGATTTCTCCATCATTTCCTTCAACAGTCACAATTTTTAATAAAGGAGCTTGTACATCTCCGACGATTTGAGGTTCAACAATGTCACAGTACACGTACATTACAGGGAAAGAAGACTTTGGATCGGCCACAAAAGGACTTTGATGAAAACCTGTATATTCTCCTGGTTCAAATCCAAGGAGCTCTGCTAAACCTTCGTGCAGAATCACTTTTGATTTTTCATCAGTTTTAATTTACACCCTTTTGGTAACCGAGTGATAATAAAAATCTATCTTATTTTTATGCGAAGCTATTGTCATACTTTTAATAAGATCTGGTATCGTTTCGTAACATCCGGGAGGAAGTCTTCTACCTTCTAATTTTCCCTCACCTAAATCAAATCCGAACAAATTGTTGTCATTTCGAACGTTGTACCAAGTATGAGGATATATAAAATCTACTAATGCTACTTCCCATTCACCATTTAAGTTAATTGGGCTCGGCAACTGGGTTGTAAATTGCGATATTTTATTATTTGGGAAAAAGGTTAAAGAACTATCACTTATTAGTGTGATATAGAAGGACATCTTGAATGAAATGAAAGGTAAGTGTTTAACACTCTCTTTTTATAGTCTCTTCACTTCGTCAACCCATGCATTGAATTTTTCAGGATAACCTTGAAATTTTACAAAATATTCAATTTTCCCGCAGCGCTTTCTTTTTCGTAGTATTTTCTCTACTGGATAAAATCCAGAATCTAAAACTTTTTGAATTTCTTCTTTATAAAAGGTCCCTTTTATTACTTCGCCAGTCATATCTTTAAGTTTGTACACTCTCGGAATTCGAGATATTATTTTATGAATGATAAATATTTCTCTCGTCCAGTTTTGTTCATATCCTTTTTCAAATCGCATCTTTTCTCGACTAATACGAACTGTATCACCAACCTTTAACTCTGATTTAACAGATTTTTGTTTAGGTGTTTGACTATATAAAGTCTGCCATACTGCTGCTTGATTTTCTAATGTCACTGATACCGGCTCTGCTTTAATACTACGATGCCATGTATGGTTATAACTGTATACTAATTTATCAATAACATCAATATAGCGTTTTGTATTCATTTCTGTAAAGTATTTCCACATTTTTGTTTTGAGAGTACGGTTAAAACGTTCGACAACAGACGCTTTCGTAGTATTGTGAGTCGTAAAAAAATTTATGTTTTCTTGTTTAAGAAAACTTTGCACAATCTTGTTCGTAAATTCCTTCCCAGCATCTGTTTGAATTGACATGGGAGTACGTTCAGAAAATATTTTTTTTAAAGCTGACATTATGGTTGCAGATTTCTTATCTTTCAGGGGAATAGCCCAAGCATATTTGGATAAAATATCTATACAAGTAAGCAGATATTTATAACCGTCGTTCAAAGATGATAAAGATTGCATATCCACTAAATCCGATTGGAATTGCTCATTTAAACCTCCTACTATGACACGATTTCGTGAAAACTTGTGTCGTACAGGTTTGTGTAACGTATAAGAATCTTTAGTTTGCAACCATTTCTTTATGTCTTTTACTTTCACTTGATCTTTTAAAACACGATGTAGAGCATTGATACCACCAAAACTACCGGGAAGTTTTGGATTTTTATATCTCTGACTCAATGCCTCCATTGCAACAATACTTATGGCCAGGTCGAATGCTAACCTTCATATTAATAAAGCCATAACATGCATTTTATTTATATATGCACCTCAAAATTTATTGACCTTTAAAAAATGCAAGTCTCTTTTATGAAAACTGAATCGGTTTATTATTAATTATGAAACTGCTTAACTTTAATAGAATTAAGAAATATCAAGACATTATTTTAGTGTATTATACAATCAGAGAACTGTTATTTATATTGTATCTTATCTTTAGAAAATTCTTTTTAAAATGATTGTTACATAGTTAAAAGTATCAATTTCGAATTGTGGTATCCAAAAAATATTTACTCCAACTTAGTTTCATTAAATCTTTTTGTTCCCTAACTGCTAAAGATAAGATACCTTGCCAGCCATCGTGATCTTGTATCCATGTTTCTAGTTGTTCTTTTATTATACTAGAGTAACTTTCATATATCTTGTTCACAACTGATTTTGATAGCTGATATTTAATGCATATAATAGTCAGTTCTCCAACAAAAACAAAAAAACCTATAATTCGACTCCACGTTATTCCATCTGAAAAAAGTTCATTAGCTACCCCTAATAAGTCGTAACCTACAGTATCTTTTCTCATTTTATCTTTAAATATTTCCTGACATACATTTTTCAAATGGTTTGCATCCTTTCTAAAAGCATTAAGAATTTCTTTTAGACTATTTAAGATATCTTCTTCTCTTTTATTCATCGCCCTTATAGCATCGAAGTCGTAATTATTTCCCAAAAAATACAAGAAAACATTTTCAAGAAAAAAATCGGTTCTAATAATATCACGATTAGTTTTTTCCTCCCCTTGCAAAAAAGATGACTTAAAAAATAAATTTAAAGCCATTTTAATATTGTACATATATGTATTTCCTTCACCTTCATCATTTTTTAAGCACGTTATAAATTCATGTCTTAACCTGACGCTGCAAACAACGAAATAAGTAAATATTTGGGATAACTGATCATCCCTTCATCTCCTTTCACGGCGGGAAAAGAGTAAAACTGTTTGTCACGGGAGATTCAGGGAGGGAAAAGGGGGTGGGGTTGGGGACATTCCCTAACCCCTGCACTTTAACGCCACCGTACGACAACGATCTCCTAAGAATTTCCTCCCCCCTTTCCGCAGTAGTGGGGTACCTACTACTTGCAGGGTATGAGAAAATCGTGTGAGTGACACACCATAATATTTACATACATTTAAATCTTTAATTAAAATAATTTAGAATTAAACAAAAACCATTTTTAAAAAATCTCCCCTGACTGGGATCGGACGCTAGACATTTAGGTTCGCAGCGCGGCTCTTTACCTCACAGCCACGTCGTTCGATAGGGAAAGTCTTTTTTACAATATAGATTTTTTGTTTGCTCCCAGAGCGGTTACAAACATACATACAAACATACATACATACAGGTGAAGCTAATAAAAGTGTGTTAAAAAAGGGAGCAGTTGTTATATTTAGCACTTTTTTGAAAATATCAAGTACATACGCTATATGATTAAAAAAATTCGTACACTTTCGTATTTAGATATCTATTTTAAATGAGATGTGGTAGTCATTAAGATTTTAAAATTGTATTACTTAATCGATATTTATTACCATGTTTTTATTAACTTTTATTCTTGTTTGTTTGTATGTTTGTTTGTTCGTTTGTCCGGTACAAACCTTGCAATCTATTTTTAACTAACTTCCCTACTAGCTAGACATTTGAAACTTTCACAGTAGCTCAGAACATGGTGACAACACAATACTTCGAAGTCAGATTTTCGAATAGTTTTCTTTTAATTAATTAAAATATGAACATAAAAAGCTCCTAATAACAATAAAAATAGTCATTAAAATATTAGCTATAATTTAATTGTTGCCAGAAAAAAAAAGTACGAGTTCATTTTCTTTTTACATAAAAATAAATACATTTAATTAAACGTGAGCGTTAAAAAGTTGTAAAAAGTTAAATTATGCATCTGGCAAAAATTGACGTCATTATCACTTTAAAGATTTTCTGCACATTGATAAAGTGCTAATGTAGTTCATGAGGCAAATATATGTTGTTCTGAGAGGATTAATATTTTATTTTTAAAACCAACCTTTTTTTTAAATTCAAATTTCCCGTAGCTCAATCACATTAGAACGTCCATCTTTGGAATATCGATAATAAGGATTTTCTCGGCAAAAGCCGCCAAGTGAAAAACTCGCCAAATTTGGCGCCAAATCCATTACCTGCCAATTGGAGCTTTTTAATGCGTTTTAAAGGGAAAATTAAGCTATTTTAACGCGAAAAAAAAAAAAAAAAAAGAACTGGAAATGCAGAAAATTGACATTTTATCAACTTACTAAGCCTCTTTGAAAGAATTTATACAAAAATAAATACAATTATTTACAATTTCGTAACAATACGCATTGATAAAGTGCTAATGTAGTTAGTTCTATAGCTATGATTCAACAGAAAACTTAAAAACATGGTATTACATGGTAACACATCTTATAATTATTTATATTTCTTAACTAAACGAAATTTACTTTAACAATTTTTTAACAATTCTTGCTGCATTTTCATTAAGAAAAATGAAATGTATTACAAATTGTGTCGATCCCAATACCCTTTTTGAATTAACTTCTCTCCATTTAATATTATATTTTATTTTTCTTGGTGTATCTTTATAGAAAAGTATATTTCTCGGAAGTTGTTTCAGTAAAAACTCTGTTATTTCCGCTTAAGGTATTGTTTTTTTTTTTTTTTTCAAGAGACTTTTTTCAATTTCACAAACCACTAAAGTGTATGTTTACATAGTTTTTTTTTTTTTTTTTTTTATAAATATTTTTGAGTTTATGTATTCTTGAACTTGACCGTCCCTAAAAAATACATGATAAATTTCCTAGTCGAAATTTATGAAATTAATTATATCACAGAATGTCAAGCTATCGTCAGAGGTTAAATACATTTTTTCAATAAAACACTTGTTTGACTTTAATGAAAACCGGTAGGAGTCTCAGATTGCGTGGCTGGATGGTTGGTTGATTGGGTTTTACGTCACACTAGTGATGCGCAATGGGCAATTGTCGACGGTGTGGGACACATCCCTAGAGGTGGTCCGGAGACATGCCATCACAATTTTGATCCTACATGGAAAGAAGGGCTCCCCCGCTTCGGTAACCCACTGAGGTATAATTTTGATACCAGATTGCGTGGCTAAAACGCTCAAATTATTCAGACAGGATTTTTCGTATATTAATCTAAAATACTAAACTATACACATAGTTCTTTTTTCCTTTGATTAAATTATATTTTGTTAAGTAAAATATAACATTTAAAAATTCATGTTTATTTGCTTAAAAACACTGATTTTTTTTTTATTTATTTATTTTTTTTTTTATTTGTACATTGAAAGATGAACAAGTAACACTTAGATTATAAAATTGTTTGTATTAAAGGTTTTAGAAAATTTCTCAATCTTCCAAGTTTTTAAACGTTTGATCATTTCAGCAACTCATACATATTTTTAAGTTACTATTTTGCCTATTACACATACACTACTCTAAATAACATGCAATGTTTTAAAAAAGAAAACAGATATATAAGAATGCATAGCGAGTTATACCGTTTTAACCGAGTTATACCGTTTATTTATTTATTTTTTTTTTTATTTGTACATTGAAAGATGAACAAGTAACACTTAGATTATAAAATTGTTTGTATTAAAGGTTTTAGAAAATTTCTCAATCTTCCAAGTTTTTAAACGTTTGATCATTTCAGCAACTCATACATATTTTTAAGTTACTATTTTGCCTATTACACATACACTACTCTAAATAACATGCAATGTTTTAAAAAAGAAAACAGATATATAAGAATGCATAGCGAGTTATACCGTTTTAACTTCATTTAACTTTTAAATAAAATATCACAAAAATTACCTATTTGTATATTTTTGAAACAATAGAGAAACTTTTCAAAGCCTGACAAAGTCAATAAGCGTTTTCATTCTACGATAAAATCTCATATTTTTCAGCGATGATCTAACTGATAGCAATTTAAGGTTACGAGGAAAAATAAAGATCTGCTATAACGTGGCAAAATACACTGGTTCTCATAATTATAATATTCGAGGAATTATCAGTAATGTCCGCCCAAAAAAAATTGAAGGCTTATATATGAATTAATCTAGCCCAGTAGTTAACAAATTCGCATGTCAACTGAAATTTATCCGCTAGTAAGTTAAATAAAACGAAAAAAATCTTGATTGTCCCTATAATTATGAACGTCTAAAAACGTGGAGAAAAAAATATTTTGCATTATTTTTTATTAATTTTGTTTCATATTAAAAAAATTATAGCAGTTTTGGTTTTTAGAATACTTGATATATTAAGTGCACTTAGTATAATCTTGTTCACAATTATTTTTACATTAGTTATTTCAAAACATAAAGTGTCCTTATAAATATGAGAAGGAGTGTATTTACAGGTGAAATGCGATAATAACAATATATTATATTTAGATGCATTGCAATTTGTATTGTCCGTTAACATGTAATAATGCGGTCCGTTAACGAAATTTGTGTTGCTCCGATGGTAGACTCATAATTCAGGAGCAATTTTACTTCAAAAGGAATTGCAGTATAGTACAGTCCGTAACAAAAGTGTCCGAACACTAGCAAAAATTCCTATATAAAAAAAGTACACTTAATACTGTTTTGTTAAATAAATCCTTGTCGAATCACGTTCTTAGACTGATTAAGAACAGGATTCGCCAAGGATTTATTTAGCAAAACTGTATTAGCGTACTTTTTTTACACAGGAATTTTTGCTAGTGCTCGGACACTTTTGTTACCGACTGTAACTATATTAGAATACCTTTAAAATATGTATCCATTTGCAAATATTACAGTTACCCAATTACGGAAGCATTATATTTGTACCAATTAAATGATAACTGAAAGGGTAAAAATTATGATAAGTAATTTCCTTGCTACAATTTTCCAAAACTTAGAAAAACGATTTCAAAATAGGTATTGTTCTCAAATTTCGAGATTATATGGCCATTGGTCAATCTAGCTATGAAGAAAAGAAATAAAGAACGTAACTGTTGTGGAGCGAACATGCACGTGTTATGTAGGTGAAACATCGGAGCCTTGGCCACGTTTTCAGAAAAATATTTTTATAAATTTTATTTTAACACTACAAATTCATATGGTAGTATTTACTAAAGGAAATTTTATCGGTAATAAGGATATAATTGTGACAAAAAAGCAATGCATTTTTTCTTCTCTAAAGTGGGCCAAGCATTCCTTTCTAAGGGAGACATGGCCCATGGTATGGGAGGCTTGGCCCATGCAATAATGTATAATTTTAAAGTGCACAACAATAGTCTTTTTTAGTAATTTTGAAAGCATTAAGCGTAAAATTTTTAATATTATATTTGTACACTCTGAAATCATTTGAAGATTGTGTATACGAGTATTATGTTTGAGTAATACATTTATAGTATTTTAGCTACAATAAAAATAAAAAATAAATAATTTATTTATAAAATTGTCCATACAAATCAAGTAAATAGGCCTTTTTATTTATATTAAATACATTTTATTAAGTTTGTACATACATTAAATGCACTAAATGTATCAGCCTTAGTTTGAACTTATAGGTTTATCTTAACGGCATGAACTGGGAAAAATCAAAATTAAACTGCACTGTCATAGCTACTCAAAACATAGGTCATGGCAATTTAATCATATCTGTTAACTGTACAACAAGCAGATAAGTCTTCTTTTTCAGGATATATAAAGTTACATCATGTAATGAATTACATCATGTAATTATGTGAATAAACATGTAACTTACATGTTTATTCACATAAAAAATCATAAATGGATGACTTCATACTCAGCATTCCCAATTTCACTCGTCATCCAGCATACAAAATAACTCATATCTTTTTTGTTGCAAATTTTACTACAAAGTCACCATTAACTTGAACTTTCATGTTTTCTCATAGATAACTCCTGATGTCTACACATAAGTCCAAGCCGTCAATCATGAGAGGCTATTATACCTCGAATCCACTTACGAGGTATTTGTTTATTGTTTGTAAGTGTAAACTCATATATACAAACTGCTAGTATTCTTTGAAGATTATCCACAATGCACTGGATCATATTATTATTAGATATTCAATCAAAAGCTTTTCTTCCTCATCAGTAAACAATTACCTAGTTTTGTAATTAGGGTGCATATCCACATCTTCTCTGTTTTTACTTAATTTGTATTTTTTTATGTACTTCTCAAGAGTTATTTGTGCAGTACCATAATCAACAGCTGTACTATGAACACCATAACTTTCATCAGTAATTTTCTTCATTACTGCCTTCGTAACTTCTGTGGCATGTAAAGATTTCTCTATAGAATATCAAAATTATTTAACTAAGCTTGGCCCAGTGGACAGTCCTCCAATACAGAGAGTGGGCCAAGCCTCCCCAACTAGCCATTTTGTAAAGAATGGCACATGGTGATTTTAAATTTACTTACATTGCACAAATTTTGTAACTTAAATAAAACATTAATATAACAGTATTTATAAAATCCCACTTACTTAAACTTAATTCAGTTGGGTTTGTCTAAAAATGTCTTATAAAAATGTCTTATAATAATGTCTTATAATAATGTCCAAAAAAATTATTTTGGTTGAAAAACTTTCTTTTTTGATTTTCTCCACACTTCTAAGAAGTAGTTCAATGGAACTAAGGTAGATGTCCAATTACAGTTGTAGATTTGACTATAATCTAGTGAGAAAATGCTAAAATATTTTTAAATACTAAAATTGAAGGGTGGGGCAAGCCTCCCTTTTGGCTAAGGCTCCCCAGTTTCCCCTATACTGAGTTCTTATGAATATTACAACTCAGGCCTTTGTCTTCCTCATAAAATCACAACAGACGTGACGCAATACAAACTCGTCGGCCTAGTTCTTCGGAGTTTTCAGTGCTTTTTTCCCCCGAAACTTGCGTAAATATGGGCTAGAACACCCTTAAAAAGCACCCCCCCTCCCAAGAAGGGCACTCTGCCAAACGTAAGACCATAGGGCAGTCAGTTGGCTTTAACCATAACACCAAACCATCTGACGCAATAGGTAGTTTCACAAAAACATTTACTAGACGAAAACAAACTGTATTTATTATCTATTTTTGGTATGAAGAAATGAGTGTTATCCCTTTTGAAAATTGCATAAAGCGGAGGTTTTATTATAATCTAAATATTTCCCTTTTACTACAAAATCGACTTTTATATTTGTTTTTTAAAACAAACCTGTTTTATAATCATTAAGCTCAATACTATTTAAATAGATAATTCTTTAGGCACGTCTATCTGTATTCTCTCTCAATAAACTAAAATAAAACAAATTCAAGATATCTCTATTCCATTATCTTAAGAAGCATCTTTCAAAATACTTCTTTGTCACTTGGTATTCGATTTCATTTTCTTTACGTACCTTTTGAAAAAAATACATTTCTGAAAAATCGCTTCTTCAATAGAAATATTCTTTTATTTCGGATGAATGGAAACGTAATCTGTGGATGCGCTTTTTTCTCTCTCATGAGAGTAAAGCGAGGGAGTGGGAGTCAGCGGGTCGTAAGATTAACCTGTCAGTAGGAATCAACTATTTCATTCTATAGTCAAATCTTTCTTTAGAATCACGGATGGTGTCGGAAGATCGCTCTTACGGTGGTCACGTAACTGACAATACTGTCAAATGTGGGGAAAAGAGTGATTCTGAATTTTCCTCTTTGCCATTTATTTCACATTTGTACTATATCAAAAATTTCTTTCGTGAACCGTTACGAAATTCTTAGTTCTTCTTACATTTATAGCAGTGCCCGCAGCAGTCCTATATTTTTACGTGCATTTTATTACTTTGTCCACACTTTAATCAACCAGTAAACTTTTACATATTGCTTTATGTTTAAAATCTTGATAGAAAATCTATACAAAAAATTGTGGAATTAAAGTAATAAAACAAGTATGAAAGTACAGGGCCGCTGCGGGCACTGTTTATAGTCATAAAGAAGCTCTACTAATTTTTCCTAATATAATATCCTTAAAAATTTTTAAATAGTTACTTAATTTATTTTTATTTTCAGATACATCATCCATAATAATAATAGCATACAGTCGGTAACAAAAGTATCCGAACACTAGCAAAAATTCTGTATACAAAAAGTAGAGTTAATACTGTTTTGTTAAATAAATCCTTGTCGAATCATGTTCATAGTCAGTCTAAGAACATGATTCGACAAGGATTTATTTAACAAAATATTATTAACTCTACTTTTTTTATATAGAAATTTTTGTTAGTGTTCAGATACTTTTGTTACCGATTGTATGTAAAGTACATAGTTCTTTTGCTGGGATACGTAAAAGAACGAGGATACATTATCCTTGAATAAATAAAGTTTGCTTAGGCTGCAGTTTAAAATTTCATGCATGCGTCAAACATGGTTATAGTTATGCAACACATAAAGACTGATTTAAAATTATTGAAGCGCTAGCAATAATTCATATTTAAAAGATGTGCACCTAATACTGTTTTGTTAAGTAAATATTTGTTGTCGAGTCGAGATCTTAGTCTTTATGCTGTTTATAAAATAGTAAGTTGATGATAAAAATCAACCATGAAACTATAAAAAAAAAAAAAAAAAAAAAAAAAGGAAAATGTGGATGTGTGCTTCATTAATTTTGCTGTCGACTGTACTTTTGAAATGGTGACATCTCAGAAATTTACTGTTTCTGACTTTAGTGCAATTGAACACAAAGCAAATAAACAATGTAACCAATCAAAAGTTTTTTAGCGTTTTAACCGGATTTTTGTAACTCAAATAGACACCTTTCAAACGGTTTGAGGCTGGTTCTTGTAAAGCAAAAAATTTCTCTCCAACTCGTGCGAGTCGTAAAATTGTCATTTAAAATGATGAAGCTGGAGTAGTCAACAAGATTATTTTTCTAGACAATAAAATTACTTTTTAAGTAGAAATGCCATTTGAGGCGACATGCTGAGAGGATATAATGAAAGTAAAAGTGAACGAGAAGGAGATTTTTTGTTATTTTTACTTTATTATTTCAATAGATTATGCGAAATAATTCTGTTAATTAATCTTCCTATGTTATTTGTTTTTTTATTCGTCTACTAAATTGTTAACTTTCGTTAAATTATTCCATAGCAACAATATAGTTCAAAATATTTTAGTACGTTCCCCTTGGAAAATTCATTGTATATCTTTCAGGAAATACTTACAGATTTTTACAAGGTATTGCATATATTACCGATACAATAATATAACAAAGTATAAAATAATAGAATTTTTTTACCAGCGTTATTACTACTTATTGTTTTATATTTTAGTTTCAGCCGAAAGCGAAATTTCTTAATGAGAAATAAATAGTTAAGTTATTAATACATATAAATAATATATATACATATTAACTAGCTGACCGACAAACGTTGTTTTGTCATATAAATTATTTCTAGAGAATATTTTGCTAGAAAAAAATAACTAACTTATTGTAAGTGTGTAAGGGTGTGGTATATAAGTGGAAGATGTATGGAGCGCTGTGAACGGTGAAAGAATATAAAAATAACAAAACACCAACCATTTATTTTTTTAATTTATTAAAATTGATTCTTTAAAATTATGTACATATCGCTACTTATAACAATATTACTAAAAAACAATATCATTCCCTTAATGCAACAGAGTGTACAATATTTTTTGTTATCCCATCTTTCGCCAGTACAAACAAACTGGATGGTTTGCCCACTCGAGAGCCACGTATAATTGTCCATGTGAAAAACATGATGTGCTCAAATCTAAGCCACAGACAGACATCGTTTGACCCTGAGACTTATTGATAGTCATTGCAAATGCCAATCTAATTGGAAATTTAAGGCGTTTAAATTGAATTGGCACATCTGTGGGTATAATAGGAATTCGTAGTAGTAACATATTTTCACCTCGGAATTTGTCATTTAAAATGATGGCTTCGATAACATTTTTCATTAATTTTTTTATGACTAATCGCGTGCCGTTGCACAACCGTGGTGGGTTCAAATTACGAAGCAAAATAACCGGAGATCCAACCTTCAGTTGTAAAATATGCGGTGGCATGCCTGGGAAATCCAATGAGTTTAAAAACTTTGTTGGATAATTTACAGCTTCGGTGGCATCGCAAACTGTATCATTAGATTTGTATGACACCAAATCTCCTGGTAACAAATGTTGTATCTTGAGATTCAATTCGTTGACGTCCACATTTTTTGCTGCTAAAATTGCTCTTTCTGCCAGCCACTCATGATTTGTGTATCGTCTGTGTATATCGGGAAATATCTGGTCAATAAGAGCATCTTGAGAATCAATGATTGTGCAAAAATCGGTCGGTAATTTTATGCATCCAGTTTCATCTGTAGTAACTTTTCCACCGCCGATATCTAACAATTGTTTTGAGAATGTTTCAGCAGATGGATCTTGAAGCTTTTGAACGCACAAATTTACTTTCAGTTGTACTTTTTCAACATTAAGCCACAATGACGGTGATTTTAACACGCGTTGATCTCATCAGCGTATGTTGAACGCGGAATAACGGGAAGTGCTTGTCTGAAATCACCTGAAAAGAGTAACAGAGTGCCGCCAAATAGTTTGTCGTTGTTTTTTATATCTTTCAATGTCCTGTTCGACGCCTCAATCGAATGTTTGTGTTCCATAGTGCATTCATCCCAGATAAGAATTTTACACTATTTCAGCACTGTGGCCATGGACGATTGTTTTTTTTATGTTGCACACTGCGTCTGGGTTATTTTGAATATTTAGTGGCAGTTTAAATAATGAATGAGCTGTTCTGCCTCCATCCAATAAAGTTGCCACAATGCCAGATGATGCAACAGCCAATGCGATTGCCATTATTTGATCGTATTTCGGCGAGAATTAGTGAAATAAGGAATGTTTTGCCAGTTCCACCTGATGCAACCAAAAAAAAAAAAAAAAGAATCCACCTTGTCCTGTCAAAACTGCGAGCATGATGCGGTCGTAAATGGTTCTTTGTTCTTCATTCATTAGTGGGGCATTGCGAGCAACAATTGCTGCCATTTCTACAGTATTGCATTGTAGTTCACGATTCAATTCCGTGCTTATTAAATCAGATGCATTTCGATTTGTTGAATGCATACCGAAATGACTGAGTGGTAAGTTGGCAATGATAATGCAAAGATCTTCAATAGCAATCAATGCTTCATTGTACATAGCGTCACTGAATACTATCGTTAGATCGTTGCACCGTAAACGATGTTGATGCAATATATCATTAGCATTGAATCTTTGTGATTATCCCATAATGTCTCTGATCGGGCCGAGAAACATGTAGTTAACACTATAGCGAATAGTAGACGAATTTGTTTTGCTGTACAGTTCAGTCCTACTTCAGCAAGCATACACTCCCACTGGTTGTCGTCTTCCAGCAAGCCGAGTGCAAGGCATGCATATTTATACGTTGGATACTGTTGTCCATTCACTTTACGTAAATCTTGATATGACAAAGGGCCGATAACATTAACCAATAACAGTCGAAGATAAAAGCACTCAGTCTGCCTTGGATTGACCGTAAATACTCGTCCCAAGGTGTTTGATTTGAATAAACCGGGACATGCATCAATCGGCGTGCCTTGCTTGCGGGGCATCCATTTTTTTGTTGGAGCCCATGTGAAATAGCGTTGTACTTCTGAATAGAGTAATGTCCGTGCAAAAGCACCAAAAGCATCCGCACGATTACACAATTCAAAAAATTCGGTGAGTGTAGTTTTTGGTGGATTTATAGCACGATCAATCGCTGTCTCGCTCGTGAAATATACGCGCTGGCCATTTTCAAGATGGACGGCTAAATGAAGAACTGCTGGATCCCGTTCATGAATTGGGAAACCAAAGATACGCCAAACAGCTTCATTGGAGCTGACGTACCGACCAATTTGGTAAATTGTTATTTCATCGTTGTTATTCACCGGAGGAGCATTCACATTGGTATTTTTAACTCGAAATACAGCCATATCAGTGCCTTTATTCACATACTTGCAAATGTATTTGATGCTCTTCACTGAACTGCAGAACTGAACATTAATATGAGCATTGAATGTTTTGCTCAGCAGAGGCGAATATGGGACCATCCAATGGTTATCAATGTCAATATCTATGTTGTTGACATAGATGACCGCCATAGATGATAAGATTGTCCGCCATTATCGGGAATTCTTTGACGATATATTGGATATCCGTCAACATTTGTGATCGTGAAATTTTTCGGAAAACTTTTAGTACATTTTCCATCTGCACAAATAATAATGGCCTAAAAATTCATTTTTCATTTTAACATAAAATAACTCCGTCGGATATTGACGAATTGTTTAAAAGAATATACCATTTTAACTAATTTTAACATTTTAAAAATATTAACGTTGAAAAAATATTTTAAACACTTACGGTTAAAAATTCATTTTTCACCTCAACATTAAATAAATTCTGACATCGTGTTTACGATTCTAAAATATTAACTTTGAAAAAATATTTTAAACACTTCGTAAGATACGGTTACGATTCTAAAAATATTAATTTTGAAAAAATATTTTAAACCCTTCGTAAGATACGGTTAAAAATTCATTTTTCCTTTCAACATTAAATAAATTCTGACATCGTGTTTACGACAACTCACGCCATCTAGGTGGAAAAGTTGTTGAAAGAGTTGGTTAAAAATTAATTAAGAAAGAACTAATTAAGTTACAACTTTCATTTGTAAATCTAAACCATTCTCGAATCCACCTGAAGAAACACAAAAAATTTCATTAAACTCAGTCCAGCCGTTTAGGAGGAGTTCAGTGACATACACACGCACAAAAGAAATATATATATAAAGATATATCTTTTAAGTAAAATAAAACTTTGCTGCCTTACAACCACTAAATGTAGAAATGTTAACCTATAATAACAGAATTCATTCAATATTTAGTTCGACAATTTTGTATAAATTATGAATTTCTTGCTATGTATGTACTAGTATATGTAAGCCGTCATATAAGTTTAACAATAGAAAGTTATAGCAATGGTATAATTTCTAAATATTAATATTTATCTTTTGATGGATCAAAAAGAAATATTTAAAAGAATGTACTTAACCTTTTACACGCTGCACTATGATAGAAAGTTAAAATAAACTATTTATTGATAAAAATTGTATTAAAACACAAACATAAGTGCTATCAGTACTTTTATTTCCTCTAAAACATTTTCCCATATAATTTATAACATGTTCCAGATATGGAACATTGGCGGGAAACACTTAGTTTTTTTACATGTTTTTAAAAAGTGCGATTAACGTCATGTAAATTAAAAACTTATTTTCTGTAAACAAATCTTAAGTAAATAAAAGTAAACTTCCAAATTTGTTCGAAAAAATAATACAGGTTAAGCAGAAAAATAACTATTAAGTAATAGTGGTCTACGTTCTACTGGAACTAATTTTGTTAAGAAGTAGGAAGTAGTTTTCACAAGAGAAAGCTATGCCTCTAAATTCTAAAAGTTAATTATGCAGGTGATAAGTAGGAATTATTATAATAAAACAATTTTATAGTTATTAATAATCAGTATAATGTATTGTGTTAATTTAATAATTAAATAAAAATATATGGAAAACTGAAAAATAATCAGCATCAAAACTTGCTGCACAATAAACTTATAAAAAAAATAAAGCTGAATGATACAAAGTATAACAGAAGTCTTATCAATATTCTATAAAGTAGAAAATAAATAATTATTGTTATTTATATTTATAATACGAGTATATTTACACTCCAGGGTATCCAAGAAATAACTTTTCTCGTATGAAGTCTTTTTTCCCAGTCATAAATAGAAATGGCAATAATAAAAAATTAAAAAAAAAATCCCCAACAAAACTTACTGGAAATTAATCATATGAATGTAAAGCTAAAAAATACAACGAACAATAAAATTCTTATCAATATTCTTTAAAACGGAAAACAAAAACTAAAATTACTTATTGTTTTTTTATATTTTTATTAGGGGTTTTCTACTGTCCATGGTATTTAGGAAAGTACTTTTCGTGAAGTCATTTTTCCCACTCAAAACATTGTTTTCTTTGTGTTCTCCTGACACACAGCACGACGTCCTTGTGTTGATGGCACATAATAATGTGCATCTGATTTTTTCGAAGTTTAAGAGCGGTATGCATGAGGTTTCGGAATAGAATGCATTTTAGGCTTCATGCGAAGCAAATGTAAAGTAATTTACCATTTTATTTCCTAATGCCAAAGTGTTCTAACTGAAGAAAACCTCAGAGAAAATGCAAAAATTAGGAATATTTACCACATGATTTTATGGGTCTCTCAGAACGAGATAAAAATGGCGAAACAAACTCACGGAGAGGGACATGTAAGGGAATTAAAAGTATAGTGTAACCACGTTTCCTACAGTGAGGACGAGCCTAGTAGTGAGGACGAGTCGAAAATCCTGGAGGGTTTCCAAGTTAACCAACAGGTTTGAATTTAGTAAACATCCAGTCATTCGGTATTCCCTTATCGCTTATTTTCTCTCAACGAAAAGCTTGTCTCCCTTATTTTACTAGTGGTCTCGTTGAACCCGCACTTGCGTAGAGGCTTCCATAGTCGCAAGAAATGTAGTTAAAGAGTAGGTCAAAGTTCATAAAAATCCTTTTTTGACAGTTATTAGTAGTTTGCGGCATCAATTTTTATTTTTAAATATTTTTATTTAGTGAAATCAAATGAACTGTATGACGTTGAAAAATATATCTTTATACGCCAATGTTCCACTTCTGGAACAAAGCGTTATAAATTGCATTTTGCATCAAATTTTAAAGTGTATGTTCCTTTTATGGAATATTGGCGTGTAAAAGGTTTTAAAGATAAAAAGTACATACTTTTACATCTATTTTGAAAGAAGGAAGAGATTGGTGAAATGAAGAAATTTCCCTTTGATTTAATATTAACTCATTCAGAAACATTGAAAAATAAATGTGCATCATTTTATGATATTTTTACATTAAAAACGATGAACATATTGTTTCGAATTTTTAAAAAAATTCAACTATTTGTTTCAGAAGACAGAAACAAATTAAAACAACTTTATATATTTTTCTAACTTCTCCTAAATAAAGGCTTAGGAGATGAATGTATATCAGAATTTGTAAATAAATATAAAGTAAACATAGGCAAATATCCTTATATGTCCCCGGCCCCTTTCTCTCGTCGTTCAATGTTACTGAAATTAATAGTCCAAGTTCTTTAACACCATGACAAGAATACAAATGAAAGCACATTTGCCTTCTGATAACAACATTGTTGCTATTTCAAAGTGCTTAAAAATTTAAAGCTTTTAAAACACCCCTTGGATGCCAGAATGTTTAATTTAAGAAAATTACAAATAAAGACAGGAACATGCTGGAGATAATAAAATAGGTACAGTTGAAATAAAAATTGGCTTTTTATGAAGAAATCTATCACTACTATTGCATCAGAAGCTCAAACCCTGTATTATTCTGACATAATAATAAAACCTTCAGTGGTACCCTGAGTTATTATAGTTATTATAGTTATTAAGTTATTATAGTTATTTCTCCATTGAAGGCCTGAGAATGCATTTTAAACAGTATTTTGTAGTTTATAAATAAAATCGTTTTAAAAATATCTATTGTCTGGTATGCAAATTTTTTTTAAATAAGTAAGTTTCATTAAAGATTCTTGAAGAATTTATCGAGAAATTTCAGACAGCTAACAGAACATTCCTCTGGACAGATAACTCTCAGAGAACTTTTAAAAAGCTAACAGATTCAGAGGCTACTCTGAAACATCCTCAGTCTAACTAAAAGTTTATTTTGGATGCAGATCGAGCATCAAGCATATTGGCATTTTTTCGCATAGAAAGATGTTATCTGAACTGGAGAGGAATTACAGTGTCCAAAAATACAATTGCAAATTAAATAAAAATATCAAATTTGAATGGATTCTATGTAACGCATATATAACGCATATATATATCTGTACTGATAAGTATAAAGGATTTAAGTTCATATTCTTGATTTTTCAGGAGACAGAAAATAAAGTTAAACTAACTAAAAACTAATCAGAAGAATCGATTAAGAAAAAGGGATAAGGTTGATTTATACCCTTTATACTATTCAGTGACTAACAATCTTCAATTAATAAAGGGAAAAAATTGAATTAAATATTTTATACTAAAGATTAATGCTAAATTTCTAACTTGAATCTTTTTTACCAATGGATTTTCTCAAAGACTAAATGACATGGATTTAAATCCTTTATGCCAATCGATAGAGAATTTTTTTCTGAGTCTGACTATGCACTTAACTCAAAATCGACATTTTTGGACTTAAATCCTTTATACTTATCAGTACAGATATATAAACGAAAAAGATAATCAAAAGCGAAAATTAGCTCAAGTTTTCTTTTTACAAACTTTGGTTGTAGAGAATTGTAAGCCCAATAGATATTGCAGAGATAAAAACCAATTTCTACTGCTAAAAGCTATGAATAAAAAAAAAAAAAAAAAAAAAAAAGAAATAACGCGTAAAAGAAGTGGCCATTGTTGCTATATTCAATTTTATAAATGAATATTTACTTTTAATCTCTTGTTATCATTCTTTTATAGCTTTGTCGCATTTATTTCCTTTTTTAGAATCCTTGAGTTTGTATGAATTCTCATGATAACTCTTCTCACGTATATGGGGAAGTAAAACTCTATTTCGTAGGAGACAATTTATCATGCTAAATATATTAAAAACACTTTTAACACACGTAAATTTAAATTTTTATTTAAAAGATGTTAAAATTTTTTTTATCCAAAGCTTTTCGCTTTAATAGTAAAGCATCGTCAGGGATTTTTAATTAATCGTATTTAATTTTAAGTGTTTTTAATATATTTAACAAATGACACGTGTTCAATTTAACTCTCTTTTTTTTTTCTTAAAGATTATTTATAATGTATCATGCTACTGATTGAAATGATATGAAATCATTATTTTGGTTATGGAATCGGAGATCAAACTGTTAAAACACACTTCTCAAAAACTAGCAGAATCTTCTCATTTTTGAGAAGTTTCATTTCTTATAACATCTCCGAGTAGAAAGTTTCATTTTCAAGAAAATCTTTTTTTCTCAACTAACTGTTCATTTTATACTCACTCTTGTAATATGTTTTTGAGAAATTTTTCTGTTTTCTACAGCAGCGAAATAAACATGAAGATGTTATAAGCTGACACATTCGTTCTTCTCGTCGTACTGCACATGATGTCACAGATATAATTCGGCGTACGATTTGACGAATCACTCGGTAACGATGAAGAGTTTGTCATGTTGGAGAGTATAATTATATCTGTGACATCACGCGCAGTACGACTACGATAAGAACGAATGTGTCAGCTTATCACTTTTTCATTATTCTTTTACTGTGAATGGATAAATTTCTTAAAAACATATTACAAGAGAAAATATGAAATAAATAGTTAAATGAGAAAAAAAAAAAAAAATCTCAAAAATGAGAAATTCCTACTCTGAGCTATTATAAGATATGAAACCTCAAAAATGAGAAGATCCAGCTTATTTTTGAGAAGATTCTGCTTACTTTACCATGTTTTTATTAACTTCTATTCTTGTTTGTTTGTTTGTTTGTTTGTATGTATGTTTGTTTGTTTGTTCGGTACAAATGTTGCAATCGAATTTTAACTAACTTCCCTACTAGCTAGACATTTGAAACTTTCACAGTAGCTCAGAACCCGGTGACAACACAATACTTCGAAAATAGCGTTAAAATAGCCATTAAAATATTAGCTATAATTTAATTGTTGCCAAAAAAAAAAAAAAAAAATCACGATTTCATTTTCTTTCGACATAAAAATAAATACATTTAATTAAACGTGAACGTTAAAAAATTATAAAAAGTTAAATTAGGCATGTCACAAAAATTGACGTCATTATATCATTTAAAAAAAAATTATGCACATTGATAAGAGCTCTATGATTCATCAGAAAATTTAAAACATGTTAGTTTTTTTTTAATCTTATAATTATTTGAATAGTGTGTTTTCACAGTGTACCAAGGCCTTTATAAAACGAATTAAAAGCATTTATCGTAACGCCTTTCATGAAACTATTAGTAAATATACTTATTTTTATTTATTTATATTCCCATTTTTGAGAAAGCAACGGCTCCTACATTTTTTGAGAAAAGTCTTCTCAAAAAGGTATAAAGAGATTTTCTCATTTTTATGTAGTTAATTTTTAACAATGCAAGGTTAATCATGCTCGCCTAATATTGTAGGCAACACTGTGCTGAGTTAATACTCTTTACATTGCCTATTATATGGAGAGAATCAACAAAATATATAACAGGACTTTATTTCTGAATGGTACCACTTATTGAGTAGCTTTTACAACATACTAGTCCTGCATCCACAAACAGACTTTCCAACTTTTAAGAATCCCATGAACTGTATAATCAAAATGCGAACATCTGGAAAGATATTTTTTGAGATATATTACGGTAATAAGAATTTGAATTAAAACCTTTATTAATTTCGATATATTTAACGCAGTATAAAGATGTTAAAATATCTTAACGAGAAAATACGCTCATAAACCTAATGTATTTGAATTCTTTTGTATATCTCTGTACATGAATCATTTGTCTGGTCTCAAAAGGAATTTAAGCAATATCCCCATATGATACTGAATTATAAAACCGAATTTGGTCTTTCTGTTAATATCTGTTTTGAATTTAGGCTGACAAAGGGTGGCGAAAATCATGGAAAACAGGGAAATCATTGGAAAATCAGAGTACTTTAACCATCTGGAAATATCAGGGAAAAATGAGGGAATTTTGTGAAAACACCCCAAAATCATGGAAGTTTTCATTTTCTCCTTGAAACACGACTGAAAAATAGCTAAATAACTGTAATCTTAGCCATGCTTGCACAGGATTAGCTGCTTTCTCGTCGAATCTCGCCAAGTTAACATAAAAAATAAATAAATAAATAAATAAATAAAATAATTTTTTTTTTTTTTTTTTTTTTTTTAGTTAAATATTTTTAGTGCACCAACTTAAAAATTAATTTTATGTTCTGATATCAATATGTTGTGCAATTAAAATGATTCATATTTTTTTTTATAATTTTGTTAATTTTTCCCAAAATTTCCTAACAGCACATCTTCTCCAAATGGCATCCTCAGGATGACTTATGGATGAAAAGGACGTTTATGGATATCCTATGGACATCTTAATGATGTATTGTGGACAAGTGTGTTCTTAGGGTTATTCTGCTTTTTGTGTATGTTAACAAAGTCAACAACAAAAAAAAAAAAAAAAAAAAAAAAAAAAGAGATACTTTTGCCCATCATTATAGTTTTTTCAATTGAAACGATTTGGCGAGCATGTTACAAAAGAGTGTGATATACACAAAATTATGGCATGTACGTAATAAGTAACGGAAATCATGGAAGTCTGTCAAAATTAGTCAGGGAAATCAGGAAGTTTTTTCTGAATTTCTGTAGCCGCCCTGTGACAACAAACTCACAGACGCATAGACACAGGCACACATAGAAAGATATACAAAAATGCAGACTAATCACTAGAAGTATAATTTTAAGATTCAAAGGACTTCAAAACGTATAATTATAGCAAAAACACAGTTTAAAAAATGCGACAGAAAAACAAACTTTTTTTCTCTAGCACATATGATTAAGAAAAAGTAAAAAAGTGTGAAAAAAAACAAACAAGTGAAAATAGAATTGCTTTTGTTTAAATTAAGCAATAATACTTTCTAAATTTTATTAAATTTTTAGCCTTATTGCACATATTATTATGCTATTAAAATTTTACGTTTTTCCATATTAAACGTGAGTTTGATGAAGTCTTTTCTATTGCAAGGATTTTAGCATTTACGTAAAGGTTGTGGTTTAAGCCAATTATATGTTAATAAAAATAATAAAGATTCATTAATTTTATACGTTGTTCGATAAATCGTACACATTTAATTTAATTACGTATAATAATAACTCATTGTGTATGTAATTTAATCTTACTTTTGAACGTAAGGGAAGTTAAATTTCTGATCAATTTAACCGCACAAGTCATTTTTCAAACCTAAATTTATTGCATAAATTAGTTCATATAATTTATTTTGAAAATTGATTTTTCTCATTAATATTCAAAGGTTCACTTTAAGATAACTTATTTCATTATTCACCAGCTGAAAATTAATGAAAATTTATAAATATTTTACCATTGTTTTAAAAGTTCTTAAAGAAAAATACAAAATAAATTCTTTAAGTAAGAGGAAAATATTGATTTTTTTTTTTTTTTTTTTTTTTTTTAAAGCTCAAATTCATTATATTGATAATCAACTTTATAGAAGAATGTTTTTCGCAAAATTTCTCAAAAAATAAGAAAATTTCACTTGTTTTAGAATATATTTTTTTCCGTTAACAAAGTAACGTTTTTTGAGGTTATACAGTAGATATTTTTATTTTATTTTGCATTATTTGATCAGAAAGTACTGCATTTCCCAAAGTATCTTTATGAAATCTTTTGGGTTATTTTCATAATTAGGTTTAATATCCGAATTATTAATATAATACTCCTAAATACAATCAAGGATATTACGATACGTTGTTTTATTTTAACTGAACAACATCTGTATTTTTTTTTTTTTTTTTTTTTTTTTTTTTTGCGTTAAATAATAGCATTGCCCGTAAAATAAGAAGAGACTATGAATGTTACAAAAGTAGAATTGCCCCTAAAATTAAAAATTGACTTAGAATGTTATAAAAATAGAATTACTAGTAAATTTATAAACCCGTAACTGTAGGTAATGTCTCTTATTTTGTTTGCTTTTGTGAGAAAAAAATTGGCATCACTTATAAAATCACAAGTCTGTATAAAATAACCTGTATTAAAGATTGCTAATCTGACACCTTTTCAGAGGTGGAAAACTGACAGTTTGCTTCATTTTAGTTCATATAGTTAAACGTTACATTTCTGCATGTCTACAGGTTTTTTAAAGAGTAGTCAGACATGGAATGTTTAGTAAATGAACTCCTTAAATAAAGCAATTATAAAGAAAATTGCCACTTGAATGAGGTGGAAGTGCGTGGGTTAAGGACGATTGCTTACGCTAAGGAAATAGTAAAGTGTAGTAGAATGCCCTCATAACCACACTGTTAAAAATAGTTTCTTAAAAATAAGTATATATTGTCTCAAAATAGCTCCGAGACAATATATACTTAAATTTGAAAACCCATGTACTCATTTTTGAGTATATTGACATGTCAAACATGTGGATATTGGGATTCTTATTGGTCAACCCAATTTTTGAGCATGTCAATATAATCTAAAATGAGTACATAGGTTTTCAAATTTAAGTATATATTTTCTCGGGGCTATTTTGAGACAATATATACTTATGTTTGAAAAACTATTTTTTACAGTGCATCAGGTGTTTTTCTAAGGGTCGTATTCACCAAACTTCATTGATCGAGGATTAAACCATGGATCAGAAAATCAGAGAATCAAAGCTAACACTGGATTAAATTCCTACGGTATTCACCATCAGCCGATTGTGTGATCCATGGATTAACTGGGAGAGAAAGAAAAGCTTCGTTTTGATTGGCCAAAAACGAAGATAGATGTTCGGATTCACCGTTCGGCTTCAATTAACCAGGGATGAGGACTTTCAGACTTTTCTTAATTTTTTAAAAACAATTTTCAGGTTTTTGCTTCTAAATATTCTTATTTTTGTTCAATTTTCTTTCTTTTGACTGTTTCTAAATAATTTATTTTCATATATTTTCCAGTTTGGCTTATAGAAAGTATGATTTTGTGTATCTGTTTCTTCTTTTACTACTAAAATTAAATTATTTTTGAGTTTTGCTGATACTTTCAGACTTTTCGTCTATTTCCCACTCACATCTCTGATTAACTAATCAATCGGATTTGAAGATTAGAAAGGGTAAAAAGCAAATTGGCACGGCAAAAAACACGATTTGCTCTTGTTTACGCACGGATTAAGAATCAATTTTATTGTAGAACATTTTTTTAAAGAATAATCACGCAGACGACAACTGTTTACGCTATGATTTAAAATTTTGATTGTTATGAATAAAAGAAAAAATTTCTCCGAACTACGCCCCTCCCCCCCCCCAACACACACACAAGCAATGCCACTGACTGTAGACCAATTACATAAGCTATATCAAGCAGTCTTCAAAAATTAGTGATTTTTTTTAATTGAAAATATTTTTAAATAACTTTAATTAATTTTTCTTTATTTTAGTTAGCTCATTAGATTACTTAAAAATTTGGTTTGGAATAAGTTTTAAACTAAAACAATCAAATGAAGATAGCTTTTCCCTTGTTTCATTTATTTACCAGTTTTCAGTAGTTATTTCGGGTACATTTCTAAGTAATTAATAAAAAGGTTAAAAAATATACAAGTTTATTAAATAATTTTATGAGAAATTGGGAAAAATATATAAATTAATGAAAACTTTATAAGCTAAAACCATAAATTATGAAACACGCAACAATTGTTTCCGTCGAAGTACAACCTTTCATCAGGCAGAAAAAAAAAAGCACGATAATTCGACACGATATTATTATTGCACACATTTGTAATTTAAGGTGCTACTTTACAAACTTCATTCAACAAAAAATAATTTGGTGCATTTTTTATACATTATAGTTATATCATCATATGAAAGATATTTGGTTAAAATTGAAACGTTTAAAATTTCTGCTATGCTACCCATTAAAATAAATCAATTTGTGAATTAATCTTTAACGATTAAGCTCATGGAAATGAAGGAGAAGATATATATCTTTATTGATAGCAAAAATCGCTTAATCAGCAAAATTTTATTTGACATGACAGAACAGAGTATAATGTCGTCAGAAATAATATTAACTTAATTCAATTTTAATTAAGTAAAAACACAATGATAAATGTGTATCATTAAATAATTATAGCATATTTTTTAATCAAACTCTTGTTCAAAATCAGGTATTTAAAGACTGTGTTTCAAGATTAAAATATAAAAAAAATCATCAAAATGATTTTAAAAGCAATTTGCTGCTAATAAAACAAAATTTATATTTCTTTCATGTTCAATATTTACGAAGCTAAGCTGCGTAGTACGCATGTGTTACGAAAAGATCCGAGAATTATCTCTGTTAATTCTCCCATATTCGAGGATCAAAAAAGAAGTGTTAAAGTAGCCGGTGAACTGCGAATTTTCGTTGGAGAATACCGATTTTCGTATGATCGAGCGATTACCGCTGATGCGAGATTTAATCCGAGTGTTAAGAAGTTGGTGAATACGGCCCTAAGGGATATTTTCAAGTGAACATCGGCCGGCTAAATCTGTCGGGCGTTTGACTTGGGTTTGAATCAGGCATTTCCCGTTTGCTAGATCTGAAGACAGAACCACTACGCTGTCGATAGGAGCGAGGGGGCTGCCCTTTAATTAGAAAAGTTCATGTAAAACTTATGAAAGTATGTCATAATCTTTATGAAACTTTTCTTTCTTCTGTATTTATATTTAGATAAATAAAATAAAATGAAAAATATTTAAAAAAAAAAATTTCTTGATATTATTTGTTGTTTTGATTTAATATTTTTCTTTAGTAACAGTGTATAATATTTCCTTATGCATCTTCATTTATGCACATGATTTTTTTCCCTTTGTAAACCAATGTTTCGAAAAGAGAGAGATAGAAAAAAAAAAGAACTTTAATCATTTTAATAACTTAATTGATATGCATCGAACAAGGAATTTATTTTTCTGTTGTTTATCTTATTTTTTTAATAGCATAAAAAATATCTAAATTTTATGTAATTCTATCACTATGCATGCAAAAAAATCATATACTGTATTGATTGCAAGATGGAGTATATATTTTTTACGTACAATTTCTTCCATAAAAAAGTAAAAAAAAAAAAACTTCAATTTATTGGCAAGTGTTTTTTATTGCTAAAAAAACAGAATATATTTTTTATACACCTTTCTTTTTTTTAGAAAACTAATTGACTAGCGATGGATTTTTGGTTTTTTCTTTAAATTCCGGAAAAAATTGCAGAGTGAAAAAATTCCTTTTAATATTTATACGAATAAGTTTGAAAACTATTGAATAATACATTTATTTATCAGTGTTTCAAAAAGAAAAAAGAAATAAAATTGCAGTTTCTTAAAAATGATTTATTTACAAGATTTTATTACATTCTTCGCTAATATTAAATGAGTTAATCAAGTGACGTTATATACAGGGGAATGTCTCCTTTTATGGACATTCTCTGGTTGTGGGCACACCGCCCTATCCTTTAAGGGAAATCAAATATGGGGGATTTGAATACTGTCAAGCTTGTATTGTGACAGTATGCAGTTTTTGGGCTAACACCGAAGTGATTAAACGCATTTGCTTTATAAGTGCAAGCATCGAAAAATAAATCTGAAAAAAAAAAAAAAAAAAAAAAAAAAAAGTAACAGAAAAGTAATTTGTGAATATTTTCAGCAAAAAGTGAATTAATTCAAAAATGTAAGGGTAACGTATATTCGTGTAGTATATTCATTATATTTTTCTATGCAATATCGAATTCAACCAAAATGTGGACCGGGAATGACTTTTTCTGTCATTATAAAAATGGCTGCCATTTCCGGTTGTGGGCATACTTGTTTTTTTCATTAAAAACATGTGTTGACTTACCAATTGTCAAATATGATCATTTATGCCAACATAACATATCTTATTACTGTTTTTTATGTATTTTTAGTCATGTCATTCTGGGAAAAGTCAACCGATCCAAAAGAAATGGATTTTAATGTGCTGTTTAAAGCTATTTAGGATTGCTTAGTAGATAAGAAATCCATAAAATTGACTGCCGGAGAATATGGACTTCCTCGCTGCATCTGTGCCCCTCCAGTAGAAGCCTGGAAAAAGTAAGGCAACTCCATCTGTCTAACTGCCGGCCAGGCGTGCTAAAAATAGAACATCCACAATCTGATGATGTTGTCGACTTCTGCATCACCTGTTTGGAGCATCTGCTAACTATGCTTAACAAGAATTAACTGAATCAAATGCAACGAGTGTGATCGTCTGGTGCATTTGAAGTGTTCCAATATTTATGCAAATTATTTTACTCGCAAGCATTGCACTTCTGATTTGGAGGACGAAGAGGATGGCGATTAAAATTGGAAAAATGCCATTTTCTGTTGTTATTTTGGCCACCGAATCCTTACAAAATGAATGAATTTTGTTATTTTCTGTATTTATGGTGGTTTTTCTTATTACATTTTTATTTTAATGTATTTTTCAAGTGTGCCCACAACCGGGTACACAATTTCTTTTCGGCCAAAAATAACCACTTCATAAAATTGGCGATAACATTTTTCTGGTTGACGGAATCAATACAGTTAATTCATCAAACGTTAGCAAAGGATTCTAGCTTTCCATTGGTATTCATACGTTTGGATGATATTTACTCCAAGTAATAAACCAAAAACAAAGCTGTGCCCACAACTGGATACATTTTCCTATATATATATACGCATATTTGTCTTAGGTTTCTCGATGATTCTAATTCTGATCAGGATGAAAGTTCGGGTTTAATTGTTTTTGGATGTAAAAAAATCGATTGGACTTATCCCCATTTTCAAAAAAAAAAAATTTCGTTCACAATTAACTTTTTTATTCACCGGTTGCAGAATATGGTTGGAATTGGGTTTATTCGGAAATGGATATAATGATTTGATAAAAGTTTGAGGTTAAGTTTTTTGGGAGGTGAAAAATCGGTTGGACTTATCTTCTTCTCTAGAACAATTCACTTTCGCTCTTGAGGGCATCACAGATCGTCCACAGCCTATGATGTTCTAAAAGACACATTACACAGTTGACATATTTTAATTCCGTTGCAACATTTTGAAAACTCACGTTAAATTGATACTCGTTTTCTAAGAAGAGGTTTGTTAAAATTGAAATTGTTTAATTTGAGTTTAAAAATTCGAAAAAATTAACTAAGTATTTTTTTTTTTTTTTTACTCTCATTACCTTACTACCATAGGTAATGGAAGTATTGTATTTGGTACAAAAATTCGATATCGAGATTTCACCTGATTTACACGTTTTAAGGTCCCCTGAGTGCAAAAAAGTGGTTTTTGGCAATTGGTCAGTGTGTGTGTGTGTGTGTATGTATGTGTGAAATCTTCTGGCTTTCATATCTCCAAAACTAATAAAGATAGAACTACAAAACTTCAGAATTAAGACAGGTCTGGAGTACAGATGAATTTTCCAAATTTTGGTGAAAATTGAAAAACCTGAAGTGGGACATCGGAGACCGGAAGTGGGACCGTAAGTCTGTATCTCAAAACCAGCTCTAACGATTTTCTTTAAATTTGCTATATGAAAACTCTATTAGATGTCCTTTCGAATGATATAGTTGGTTAGTTCAGAAAAATTGATAGGCGTCCTGTATAAGTAGCCCAATTTTAGGTATCGCAAGCGCGTTCCTTTAAAAACGGCTGTACGGATTTTTTTCAAATTCGCCATATTAACTCACTTTTAAATATCCTTTTGTATATAATTATTGTTTTCCGGTCAAGAATTGATTTTTTGTAAAATTGATATCTCAAAAACGGCTCTAACGATTTTCTTGAAAATTGTTATATAAATCTATTTCTTTCTCGTGTATTACGTGGTTATTAGAGGAAAATTAACAGTCTTCCTACTTAGGTAGGTCATATACAAATCTCAGAATATGTGTTTCAAAAAATAACTCTACCATTTTTTATCTCGCTATATGTAAGCTTCGTTTTATATGTCTTTATAAGTTTCTCTTACGGGAAAAAATTTAGTTTTCTACTTCTTTAGATAACTTTTATGTTTTCAAATCACATTATCTCTCAAAAATACATATAATACGTGTAATAGTGGGTAATGGTAGTCGTGTGGTTGTTTCACACACCAGATTTTCTTTAAATTTTTAAGCTGCAAGATGAAATGCTGAAAATGTAAAAAAAAATGTGGGAAACGAATACGAAATGAACACAGTTGTAAATTTTCCGAATGTAAAAACGGAATTAAATAAACACATTAGGTAATGAATTATTGTATAAATAAATTTCCCCGTAGAGTTACATGAGATTTGGTGACTGGAGACTGGGAAATTGTCAGACGGGAGAAGGAGCCTTAAATCTTCATTCGAATTGGTTCTAACAATATAACAATTTTGCTGAAAATTTGTGATAAACGAAAAGCTAGAAGTTTTTTAATTTCTTGAAAATGAAGTGGTTAACCCGAGTCCTGATATTCTTTATTTTTCAACTATTAAAAGATGGCATACACACACACACACACACACACACACACACATATATATATACACCGTATGTCCCATAAATCTGTGAGACATTTTAAAAAAATCAGAAAATTGAAGGAATTGGTAGAATTAAACGCGGTTTGCAAAAAAGTTATTCTTGTGAAGGGGAACTTTTTTTTTGGTAAAGACAAAAAAAAAAAAAATTATTTTTTTCGTCGATAGTTGGCGTGCATGGATGCGTAACGGGAAATATGCAAATGAGGGTCCTAAAAATTGCACTGTTTTACGATTAACACAGCTTATTTCCTATTTTGCTTCTTACTTGTTCATACATGAAGTTTTAACTGCGATGCTGACTTGGTGGAAAAAGCGTTATTGGTGAAGATGATTTCCACTGAGCTAAGAACCGCCGACGTAAGCTGTAATTAGCGGTGTTGTAACTCGTTTACAAACTGTAATTTGTGATGTTGGCGAACACATAGAATGAGATTTATTTTCCAGTAACTACATACATGGTAATAAGTAAAGTTTTTCATGGAAATTTGGGATTTCATCTCTTAGAGCGCCCTCTATCGACGAAAATAGTAACTATTATTTTTTTTTTCTTTCCAAAATAATCCCCCTTCATCAGAATAACTTTATAGCAAACCGCGTTCAAATCTATCACCTCCTTCAATTTTTATGAATTTTTAACATGCTTACAGAGTTATGGGTCACCCGGTTTATATATAACTGTTAGAAATATTATAAGATGGTCTAAAAGATGGTGCAATATTCGAAAATATCTGTTGGTAAACATGTCTGGTGCGACAGTATTTAAAAACAAAATAAACTATTTTCCACCTTTTCTAATATTGATGTTTTTCTTGCTCAAATTGATTGCTATTTCAACTGGATATTCAACTGGAAGTTGCGACCTCATTCACTTTATCTTGTTGACTTCATAAATTTTATTAATTTGTTTTACTGCTTTAAGGAATCGATAAAGGTCTGATTGTGAAGAATAAAAGCTTAATACGCAAACATTACAAATTACATAAACAAACAACAAGTGTTTCGAGTCAAAATAATAAAGGAGAACCATACATCAGACAAAATATGTAGACTTGAGTGCAGCATAAAAGCAGCAACTCATCTTGTTGCTTTCCTAGCCATCTACTTTTTTCTTTTTTGCCTGATAAAATGTAGTGCTTAATTATTTCGATCGGAAATGTATCTTGCTTGTTTTTTCAATATAATGTATTTTTCACAAATTTCTTAAAACACCTTTTTTCCGGCGCATTTTACTGCAAGGTCAAATTGTATTGGCTCAGTGGTTAGAAATGAAGATGCCCAGAAACATTTCTTCTTTTAAGAATGGAAGAAGAAATGTGAAACTACTAACAGACGCAAAGTAATACTAAAATATACACTCTCTGATTTTGTTTAGAAAGGAGGGAAAAGTTTAATGTTGTTTTCACAATACAGTTCTTACAAAGTACTAGAAGTAAGAATATTTCACACTGATATTGAAAATATAACAATGCATTCAGAGATAAACCGCGTAATTATTATGTATTATCTTCATACTTGACAAAAAACAAATTTCTCAATTCCTCAATTTTGCATTTAAAGTGTATTGCATAAAAATAACACCTCAATGAACGGATATATCGAAGGTGAAACTATGTCATTGAAATTCAAGAACAGCAATTGCATATAGGTAATTGTAAAATTTTTTAATGCTTATTTATTATAGAGGTACTTTGATATGGTCACTATATCCGACAGTGTTGCTCAGTAGTTAGTGTAAACATTTTTGAGAATGCTTTTTATCATACTCTCCTGGATATCGTATTCCCCAGCACAATTCTTTTTTAGCTATCTATTTTTATAAGCTATTACCCTAACAGCGCATCTTCTCCAAAATGACATCCTCAGGATGTCCTATGGATGAAAAGGATGCCTGTGGACATCTTATGGATATCTTCAGGATGTTTTGTGGACAAGTGTGTTGTTGGGGTAGGACATCAGGGAATGGTTGGTAAATTAAACAGTAAACAGGAGAACAAATGAAGAATATGTACACTGTTAAACATTTCAGTTCAAACTTGGACCACTATATGGAGTAAAGTTATAAGCAATATCATAATATGGCTCAACCTCTCTTTTAAGTTTTCTACTTCTTGCGATTGAATTTATGTTGCATCAGAACTTGTGAAGCTACCACACATCAATTCACAAGAGAAGTATGAATCAATAAATTTCCTATTGAAACCAAACCAATCTTAAATTAAAGAGCGTGGTCGAAAACATGGGATAAAATGCAAATTTTGAGCAACACTCATCCATGGTCCAAGGTAAGATCCTAGAAAATTTAACCCTTTTTATCAAAATCAACGAAACACAGAATTAGTGGGTAAGAAAACTTAGCACAGTGCCAGAGTATTTGATTTGAGACCAGAAGGTCTTCCAAACCCCCGTCTCGGTCGATTATTTTATTTTATTATTATTATTATTATTATTATTATTATTATTTTTTTTTTTAAACATAATAAAAAATTGGGTTCAACATAAAATTACCAAATTATGGTAAAATGTTAAACTCTCGGGTTGTGGTTCAAACTAACACTAAATTTTTAACAGTATAACGCTAGAATTTGTGTGAATTAGTTTGACTGTGAATACTTTGTTTGGTTTTATTGGAGGTATGGTAAATGTATTTATTTGTTGATTTTTAATTTAAATATTGATTTAAAATATATTTGAGAATTTTGGTTAAATTTTCTTTTACGAACTATTTAAAAAAAAAAAAAATCACACAAAAATTGCGTGTAAATAAATTGTTATGCATTGTTATTACATGTATACAAACAGGAACATTTTATACGACGTTATACTTTCAGAAATTCTTAATGGTGACTAGAAATTTAAAATATTAAATGATAAAACAAACCAATGTATTATATAATTTTGTGTAATACATGCAATTTTACGAATATTTCTTAACAAATATAAGAATTAAAAGTAACATGTGCGTCATTAAAATTATTTTTCTCTTTTGTACATATATTTTAGGATCGCGCAAGAAATGCATAGAACCACAAATTTAGTTAAAATAAATAAATAAATAAAATACAATAAAATAAATTAAAGACTTTTTCTATTAGCTTGATTCGCATTAAAAGGTATGAAAAGATTAAAATGAAGTGTTTCCACTTAAATTTCTTACTTTAGTTAATTATATAATCTGGTGTGTCACTCACATGACTTTCTCTTACCCTGAAATTTAATACTATAAATACAGGTTGGAGATTAAGGGGTTAAGAAGATAACGAATTCTGTTATGAAAACCTATGTTAAACAATTCAAATTAGGCTTCGGAAGAGTTTTATATGATAATTAGTTCTGTATGAGAGGGCTGCCACCCCCTTCAACCCCCACCCCCGTTTCATTACTGCACCTACATTTATATCGAATTTAAATCTGTTATTAAAATTAAAAGTTCACTTAAAATTATTCAGACAATTTTCACACGCAACATTCCTTGAAACTTATCAATCTTGATCAAACTTTTCCAGGAACAAACTTATATTAATTTCAAAATACAACATTTGGATCTCCTAAATATATTCGTTTTTAAGTTACTCTAATAGACACAGGCAAAGATCAAACGATAAAAAACTCGACTTCGGTTGTCAGGAAGCCTCAAAACGTGCACATATGGAAAAAACATGCGATGCATATTTAGCTTAAAAACATACATTATATACCACATGTCTATGAGGAATTCATTTCAATTCCAGAGCAGCTTTCCTGGACATAGCAAAATATCATATCAAAGCACTTCCACTCAGTAAAAAAGAATGTTATCGCTTAAATATTTGCAGTCCTGTATATCTTTTTAAGATTATGTACAGAACACATGGTGTACCTAAATATAATCCTATAGTTATAATACACGGCACAACCTGAAATACACTTCCATGAATTTTCAGCTATTGTCTCACTATAATCAAATAGTTTTGTGTAGCCCTGTAAACGAACAGTGAATGATTACCCTATCATATTCTACATGAGACATGTTTTTACGCATATAAAGAATATATATCCATTTCATTTGGTTTAGGGCAGTCTATAGATGTTAAACTCTACATACCTGCAATTCCTTCCATAGACGTAATGTATTAGAATTCTCTTGGGTGTCCCTGTACACGAACCACTTGCTTCATCTCAACGAAAAGCTTAGTGTAGCATCCCTATATCATTCACATTTAGAATACCAAGTTTGGATTTTTTGATACTATTTGTTCTTGAGGTATGCTGATAACAGCCACACAGCCATACAGACGCACACACAGATCATTCGCTAAAAACATGATTTTCGCATTCAGGGGACCTCAAACCGGGTAAATATAACAAAAAGTCACGTTCGAAAATTTGACCCTAAAACAATACTTTCTCTACCTTGTGGGTAAGAGAAAGTAAAAAATCTAATTGTCGTGTCAAAAAACTTTTTGCACTCCTGGATTCAGAAAAATCGCCCCTTTCATTTGGTACGGAATTTGTAACGAGCCACGTACTTTTTAAAATGACTGAAATGAATTAAAATGGATTTGCCACATAAATTCCTTTTGTTAGTTAATTTTTAAAAATCTAATTGTCGTGTCGAAAAAAACTGTTTGCACCCCTGGGTTCAGAAAAATCGCCCCTTTCATTGGGGACCGAATTTGTAACGATAGGACTGATATTTCTAATTTATTTTCCCCTTTTTCTGTTTTTAACCGAGATTTGGCAGAAGGTTTTTGACAGAGAATGTAATCTAAAAAAAATAAATAATAAATAAATAAATAAATAAATAAATAAAAGAAAAATTAATCTTACATTGCATATTGGTCACGTGTGTTAGAAATTCCCAATAAAAATGTAATTTTTTTGTTGCCACCTAAATTTCATATTTTAGTTCACTCTAAAAAAATCTAATTGTCGTGTCGAAAAACTGTTTGCACCCCTGGATAAAGAAAAATCGCCCCTCTCATTTGGTACCGAATTTGTAACGATAAGACTGATAATTCTAATATTTTTTATGTATTACGCAAAAGTTGTTGTAACCTAAATTTCATATTTTAGTTATTTTTAAAAATTAAAATTGTCGGTTCGGAAAAATGTTTGCTCCGCTGTATTCAGAAAAATCACCCCTTTCATTTGGTACCAAATTTGTAACGATTGGTCTGATATTTCTAATTAATTTTCTCCTTTTAATCCGGATTAAGCAGAAGGTTTATGACACCGAAAGTAAGTTGAAAAAAAGTCTAATAATAATAATAAAAGTTTCAAGCTCATATGTGTTCCAATTAAATATGAATAGCTCCGAAATAGTCTACAATAATGCAAAATAGCTAATAAAGAATTATGCTAAAAATACTTTAAATCGTTTCAACTTGATGCGTAGCTCAGTATTCCTATTTCAAAATAATTAATATTTCATTATTTTGTAACTGATGAAGTATTCGTGCATTGTGTGTATTCAAATCGACTACTTGTTACAACATAGTAACGAATTTCAAACTAATGAATATTAAATAAATTACACTTATAATTAAAATCGACTTCCGATAATTAACTATCTTCCCCAACATAGCTTAAAATTAGAAAGAAACAGGGAAACCTATGGAAATTTTTAACATAATCATTATTGCGATAGGGAATTAATATAGAAAAATTTTAGTGCAGTGAGATTTGTTAAACGTTTGTTTCCTATTAATATACATTGGACTGATAAATTGGACATTAAAGATATATTATCGGTTAAATACGTACCACGTAACGTAATTGATTATATATTTTTATCTCATAATAAATTAAAACATTGAGATAGTAGGATTTAGAGAAACGTAGAGTATGCATTATCTTGGAACCTACAGACGGCGGCAAAATTATTGAAGCACTAGCAAAAATTCCTACTTAAAAGATGGCACCTATTAGTGTTTGATTAAGTAAATATTTGTCGAGTCATGATCTTAGTCTTATATTGTTTATAAAATAATCTGGTGTGTCACTCACACAACTTTCTCTTACCCTGAAATTTTATATTATAAATATAGGTTGGAGATTAAGAGGTAAGATAACGATGTTATGTAAACCTATGTTAAATAATTCAAATTAGGCTTCGGAAAAGTTTTATATGATAATTAGTTCTGTGTAAGGAGAGCTACTGCCCCCCTCAACCCTCCGTTTCATTAATGCACCTACATTTATATAGAACTTAATTCGGTTAATAAAAAATAATTCTGTTTTTAAAAAATAATTTATTAAAATTATTATTTAAAAACATTATATTTTATGATAATGCAGACGATTTCCACATTAAAGAAGTAGTATAACACTAAATATCCAAAAAAGGTCCATTTTATTCTCAAAAAAAAAAAAAAAAAAAAAAAAAAATACAATTTTTTCCCCCAAGTTTTTTTCGTTAAAAGAAAAAAAGAGATAACTTTGTTTTAAATTATCGCAGATCGATGGTTCAACATTCGTTTTAAAGGTATTGGCGAGCTCTTTTTAAAGATACCCATCATGAAAATTTATTTCCCTCGAAGGGGGACTTCCCCCCCCCCCCAGTGGGGGAGGCGAGGGTCCTACGTACACAGCAATTTTTTTCCCAGTTGACTATATTACAAAAAATATATATTCGTTTCATTTGTTTTAGTGCAGTCTATAGATGTTAAACTCTACTTACCTGCAATTTCCCCCATAGACGTAATGTATTTGAATACTTTTGAGTGTCCCTGTATACGAACCATTTGCTTCATCTCAACGAAAAGCTTACTGTAGCATCCCTATATGATACACATTTAGAATACCGAGTTTGAAATTTCTGCTACTATTTGTTCTTGAGATATGTTGATAACAGACACACAGACAGACACACACACAGACAGACAAATACACAGACCATTCTCTAAAAACATGATTTTCGTATCCAGGGGATATCAGAACATGTAAATATAACAAAAACTCGCGTTTGAAAATTTGACCCTAAAACAATACTTTCTCGACCCTATGGGTAAGAGAAAGTAAAAGTAAGTTGATGATAAAAATTAGCGATTAAACTAAAAAAGAAAATATATATGAAAAAAGTGGATGTGTGCTTGAATAATTTTGCTGCCGACTGTAGTAATTTCAAGGTATGTTAGGCTATCGAAATATATAAGAAAATGAAAGAAAACGAATTTAGCTAAAAATGAATGTAATGCAATCCTCACACATTAAATTTAAAATTTGTTGTATAGATTTAATGCTAGAAAAATTAGAGTTCTATCAAAGATGAATAAGTGATGTAGTCGTTTACCCGAGATACAGAAAAACATTAAGAACAACTGAGTGAGAAAACAGGAATAGCAACTCACGATAGAATAAATCAAAAAAGCTTAAAGCCAATTGTATTAAAATAAATAAATAAATAAATAAAAACTTGACCAAAATCTACCACATAAGAGTAATTCGTAAAAATAATTTCTCAAAGATTGGAGGATAGCGACTATGCTTTTGCAGCCTTTTATCGGAATTTCCAGTGACGTGCACGTATCAACCAGACAAATTGCAATGATGTGAGGATTAGACATTAAATACTCACACTTCTGTTTCATTTGTGATTTTCACGATAGTCGTATAAGTGTATATAAAGGCGACATGGAGAAATGTCGATGTCGCGTACTGTACGATTAATGAGATATGGATACACTGTAAAAAAAAATCTGTAAATTTACTGTAATAATTATCCAAAGTCTCTGTAAAATTACAGTAATTCTTAGATAAAAGTAAGTAATCGAGATTCTTAATCTTTATTCTGTATTTTTATCTATTTTTATTTTTTAATTTCTCAATAAAAATTTAAAATAAATGTTTCTGCTTTAGAAAAAGTATTCTAAGTCACAAATATATTTCGCCAATAATTAATTAAATTAATATTAGTCATTAAAATGCATATAAAAAATTATTTTTTAACATCTCCGCTTATTTTCCCCTGTAATTTTAAATATGACTTAAGATAAATGATTACCAGTAGTTTTCTGTTGAAATTTTTAATAGTGTAGCAGGTCCTTTCTGATTCCCATTTGAGACGGCAATGCCGTGTTAACATTGGCTGCACTTTCTAAGTTTGCGTGATTGAAAAATACTGTCTCTTAGCAATAAATTTTCTGAACGCACGAATCGATCATCAGTACAGTAGCGAATAACTACAAGTTTTGCATACGTTTTCTTTACCAAATATGTCTGACGATCTCGCACCTACCGAGCATAATTGGAATACGTTCGGTTGCTTTTGCTTATTTAACTCAGTCTCTGTCGAAAGGCAAACTGTAAAGTAGGGTTGAACGCACATGATCTTCGGTTCCTTATGACATTATCCGTATTCCACCTAAGGTAAACGCACCAGTAGTGGGCACTTTAAGGACATTTTCCGGCTATTTTTTGCGTAATTTCCTAAATTTTAGAGTTTCAAATAATAGTTAATATTTCAGACCTTTACTAACTCTTTCTTAACACGACTGTATTATGAAAATTGCTAATTGTAGCATTTATATATGTAAAAAATAAAAAATCTGAAGAGCTTAAAATGAGCCAGTATTGGACATACTAAAAACCTAGTAGTGGACCTTTTTCTGTTCCAGTAGTGGACCCTTTGAATTTTTTCTTTAAAATTCAACTCTAAAATTGCTAGATTACATAATCGTGTCCACTATTGGATCTGGCATTAAAAGTCATATAAGCCAGTAGTGGACAAGGCTGTCCTCTATTTGTCATGATGACATTTTTTGGCACCAGTAGTGGACACCTATAAAAATACTATGTGTTAATGCAAGATTTAAAAAATAGCACAATAAATGAATTCTGCATACTTATTTTAGTCACATGAAAGCAAAAGGTAGAAGAAATCAGTTAAAAATAAGCAAAGAGCGAGCAAATAAAATTTCATTTCCTTATTTAAAGTGATAAGAAAAAAACGGCAAAATCACAAAAAGTGCAAATTTTGTTAGTTAAACTAATATTATTTTAAAACTAATAGCTGGAATTATTTTTTGTTAAAGGGTTTAACAGTAAAGGACTATAACTACCTTCCTGAACATTGCTCAAATCTTCAGAATTTTTAGGTAGCTTATTTTCCGAGTTTAAAATTAAAAGTGTCCACTACTGGTGCGTTTACCTTATATCAGGAAAAGTTGCTGCTTGTATTTTCTCAAGAGGTTATCCTACTTTCTGTCGACTACATTCTATATTAAATTTTTGGGTTGCATTATTTGCTTAAGATTAGTGTCACTTATTCGATATGCATCCTTGATCTGTCTGACAATTTTTATCGCATTATACTATTTTATTTATCATGTAGCATTTCTTTAACCAGACAGTGTATTTACTTTAATAGACACATCTGTGTTTAAATTTTCTTTTTTTACTCAACAATTCAACTGATTGATTCACTCAATAATTTCTCGTGTAAAACAACAATGGCAATCGCAACACAATTATACAAACTTTTTAAAATAATGATAATTGAATTTATATTATATTCACACAAGTTCTTGAGCCATAGAAGATGGCACATGAGATTTTGTCCAGATTCTAATTTTCGTAGCTATAAATGGAAAAGTGAACTTAACTCTACAAGGCTCAATTTTTTTTTAGTGCGCAACAAAAATATATAGGTTGTAATTAGTGATCAGAAGATAGGGAAAACTTATAAAAATAAAAATAAAACCATATTTTATGGAAAAATCAACTTTTTAGCTCAACGTACCGTATGTGGAACATACATAAAATATGATTTACTAATAAGTTTACAATTGTAATATTAAAAAAACAACTTAACTCTGCAAAATGCAAAATATACACTTCGTTATAACACACAGTATATTTTTTCGAGTCAAAACTGTTCAATAACTATTCTTTTTTTATTTTTGAATTCAGACAAACGACTAACGTATCACTTTCATCCAAATTTCACACTGAGTGCACTATAACAAAAACACGAACGACATCTTTAGGTAAAGATTCGTATTACTACATTGCTAAATGTCAGTAGCTTCTATCAAGATATCAAGAGATGTCGCTACTAATAGTTTTATAGCTATAGGAACGATTAAAGTCGGTGTTGCACATACGGAACTGGGTGCCTTGTAAGGTTAAAAAATTTCGAAGGACTGCCATCTGTAAGAATCACAATTTCATTCTTGTTTTCTTTAAAAAATGCACCGCCCCTTAGTTAAAAGCTCCCATAACCTTAACGTAACGGATTCCGTTTTGAATTAGTTTTGTTTGGTTTTTTAGTTCTACGATAATTTTTGCACACTAGGTCTAATTAGTCTGGGATCTATATTGCTAAAGTGGATCTCGATCTATTACGATCATCCCTGCCTAAGCCGGGACTGGAACTCGGCAGATGCATTTGAAGGCCAGAACATTAAATATTTGGAACAAAATGAACAGTGAATTTGACTGCATAACAATTTCTGCATAAAATTATTAGTTCTTATTTAAAAAGCCATAAAATATATAGTTTCATTTCAATACCATATATTAATTAAGTTATATTTTATCAAAATATAGCTAAAAAAGTCATTCATACTCTTCGAATGTAATTAATTCTCCTTTAATTAAACTGAAGTGGATTGATTTAATGCATAAAAGTTCGATATTCAAAGACATGCTTTCATCAAAGAAATTTGAATATGCCATATAATTAGTGAAATCGATTTTTTTAGGATTACAAACTTCAAAGTTTTTTTCACTCAGATATTTTTGTAATGTCTATTACAGATTTCTTTTTGGCTGATGTATGTTATAGTTAAGTTCTAAGCTTTTTTGAAAATATGTAATCCTTTTAGTATATATTTTGAAACAAACAATGTTATTATTATTTTCTTTTTACCATTATCGGAATTTCAAGTAGCGTTTAATCATAAACCAAATACAGAAAACAATTTTAAATTAAACTTAAGATATTTTCCGAATGTTTTTGAGCATTTATCGATAAATATAAAATCTTTTTGTAAAAAAATAGAACCGACTCCAAAAAGGAACTACTATTCAAACAACTAAAAATGAAAGAAAATTGGCAGAAAATGGAACTGTAGATTGCGCCTAAAAGTATAAAATAATTTCCTTCGCCAAACAACCTATAACACTACAATTAATCATAACTTTTGAAGTCGGCGCAAAATTAAATAAAATTTAATTAGTTTTTAAAGGTATGTCTTTAGATCGGTAGCAACAAATGCTGTTCTCTCGAATGATCCATTTTCATGTTTCCTTTATTATTTTATCACTCTATACAATTGGTCTATTAGTAGCATCTACATAGAACAGTGAACATTCTTCACTTTGCGGTATTTATGTTTCTACGAAGTTAGATCATCCTTGATGGCTTTTGAATTTGGCGATAAAAACGTAAGGCAAAAATATACACGCAAGATGTATATTTTCATAATATATATTGTACGATATGTTGTTTCATATTCTTGATTACTCTCTTGATATACCTTATTAAAATAATCATGATATCCCAAAGAAATTAAATATTTTTGCCAGATAATTTTGCGGTTTTTCGTTCAACAAGAACGTCAGATACCAGCATCTTCACCAACTTTTGCTGCTTACGAAATCTTATTTGTTTTCTTGAATCAAAGTTGTTTTCGGCTGCGTTTTGCAGGTAACAATGGGAAACGTCTATTTTGAATAGGATTTGATTTTTGTATTGAATAAAGATATCAATTTTTATTTAATTTTGCGCCGACTTCAAAAGTTATGATTAATTGTAGTGTTATAGGTTGTTTGGCGAAGGAAATTATTTTATACTTTTAGGCGCAATCTACAGTTCCATTTTCTGCCAATTTTCTTTCATTTCTAGTTGTTTGAATAGTAGTTCCTTTTTGGAGTCGGTTCTATTTTTTTACAAAAATATTTTATTTTTCTCTTTTCAGTGAAAACTTATTTATATAGCAGAGCATCAGAAGACGTTCGACGGAAGATTCACAAATCACAACTGCCAAGAAAAGTGACATTACTCAAAAAATGGTTTATGTCACTGAAAAATACATGAAATGCACCCGATGTGGACAAAAAAGTTACATCTCCATCTAGAAAGTTATCCACTCGAGAGACAATTGTGCCAGTTTTATTCTAGTCAAGTTATTTTTAAGTTGATTTTTCTCAAATGCTGCATTTTTAAGTTGTGTCACTTTTCTTGCCTTTATCGGATATGACCAAAAAACTATCTATTGAACGAACATACGTTAAATTAAAAAGTCTTTAGAAATGTAAAGAAAGGATACGCTGTATTCGTAACCGAAAATTCTGTTAGGCATATATATTAAACTTTACAGTGAATACGTGTCGGTTTAAAAAGCCTATGCGTTAATCGATGTGACCGCTTACAATAACCATACTTAGAATTTTATATACCATAAATGTCACCCGCTACGCTACAACATATGCAGTGTTTTTCAAGTGTGCACAAAATAGAAAATTGTGAACAAACAAATGCACATTTTAAGCGTTCTGTTTTTAGCATTAATGTCTAAACTATCTTTGCGTACTACATCGATGATGCTCTGCAATTTTATAATTCACTTTTTTCCCCTGTCTTGAAACATTTCCGAGATAGGATTGCTAACTCCACTCTTTTCCACCAGGTGGCGCTTTAGGCGGTTGAATCGCGTAGCACATGTCAACTTTACTGTACGTACATACCACTTTTATGACTATAGCTGCAGCTGTTTAGCAGTTAAAAGAGTCGGGACTGACTTTTTTGGGCACCCTGTATTTTCTTTTGATCGTAAAGATCTTACAATGACACCTATTTCAGACCAAGACCTTAACAATAAAACAAAAAGTATCAAAATCGGATCATCCGTTCAGAAGTTATGAACTAACAAACAAAAACAAAAACATAAAAACATACGCTTTGAATTGAGAACCTCCTCCCTTTTGAAGTCTTGTTAATTAGAGCATTTCTTACGAAGTTATAAGCTTGCAAACACCAACAACAACACATAGCAAGAATTAAAAACACCCTCCTTTCTGAAGTTGGTTGAAAACGACTTTGCGCTAATCGATGTGACCGCTTACAGTAACAGTACTTTGAACCACAGAGTATACGTGTCATCCGCTACGCTGTAAAGCGTGCAACGTAGTTCAAGTGTGCACAGTATAGGAAATTGCGAACAAACAACTGCACGTTGTAACGTATTCGTGAGATGCGGTAGCGTAAAATGGAGAATATTACAGCCTTAAAATACAATTATTTATTTTCAAATACAATTAATCGTAATTTTGAGTAAATATGGGTTCAACAGTGAAAAAGGTGATGGAGTCCATAAAAATTGTGAGAGTTCTAAACTAGTCTGCCTTTACAAGGCAAAGTTTTTGATATCGAAGAAAAATAGGTTCGAGCCTCAGCTCGTACACCCAACTTAATTCCTCTCTGTCTTCTCTCTCTTCTCAGGAAGACTTGGTTTTTGGAGGGGGGTGAAAATTGTCCCTTAAATATCCAATAGTCTTTAAGAAGGCGGTGATCCGTTGATCTCTCATTTGCTAACTGCAGGCGCCAGGATGGTGAAATTCGTCCCATGCAGAACATTTCTCCGGGCATTGTAACACATGTCAATATACGGAACAACCGAAAATGCACTTCCATCAATTTTCAGCTATTGTCGCATTATAATCTAATTATTTTGTGTAGCCCTGTAAATGAACTGAGAATAATTTCCCTGCCATATTCTACATGAGGCATGTTTTTATGCATATAAAAAAAAATATATTCATTTCATTTGGTTTAGTGCAGTCTATAGGTGTTAAACTCTACTTACCTGCAATTTTCCCCATAGACGTAATGTATTCGAATATTCTTGAGTGTCCCTGTACACGAACCATTTGCTTCATCTCAATGAAAAGCTTAGTGTAGCATCCCTATATGATACATATTTAAAATACCAAGTTTGAAATATCTGCTGCTATTTGTTCTTGAGATATGCTGATAACAGAGAGACACACACACAGACCAACCGCTAAAAACACGATTTTCATATTCAGGGGACCTCAAAACGTGTAAATATAACACAAACACACTTTCGAAAATTTGGCCCAAAGACAATACTTTCTCTACCTTATGGGTATGAGAAAGTAATAACTACAGGAAATGCGAATTTGATACTTTGGATTCCATATCTAGATCCCACTTGAAAAGTTGATCAAGGTTTGCAAGTTTTAAGGAAATTGATAACAGACTTGATTTATGTTTTGATAAGTATAGGCACTATAATTAAACAGGGGTTGAGAAGGGCGGTAACCCCCTTGACATAGAATTATACATCTATACCATATTATATTCTATACAAAACATTATTTTAGAATATTAACAATAAATATGGATTTCCTGATGATTTTTACAGTATAAAGTTATTTAAATGTAGCTTATAAGAATATCTGTTCCAAAACGCATTTTTTAGGCGTTCCTGTACATAAACCAATTGTAGAGAATTAATTAATGCCATTTTAAATAGGGAATATCATATAGTAAACTTGAATAACATATGTCATTTCTCAAAATATTTATAGACGCTGGGGACGGGCAGACGGACAGATGGACAGTCAGACAAAAAAAAAAAAAAAAAAAAAAAAAAAAAATGTAAATTGAAATTTTTCACAGTTAAAAATTGTTAGAAAATGTTTAATGTAAACGAAAATGCAATTCCAGCAAATGTTCAATAATAACCCTTAACGTAACTGAATATTTTTGTGTGCCCTGTAAATCTAATGCTAATTGTACTGTACAGTATTGAAAGCACCCTTTTGTGCATATGAATAACATATTTCAACTTCATTAAGATTTATGCAAAGTAATTAAATTTTGGTTTATAGAAATATCTTCGCATAGAACGCAATGCTTTGGAATACTTTCGGGTGTCCCTGTATACAAACCAGTGATGGTGTTTACTCCATTTTCTATAGAAAATATCCGATAGAAAACTATAATAACGTATTTCAATTTTATTAATATATGCATAAATTAAAGATATTAAAATATGGTTTATAAAAATACCTCTCATAGAACACAATGCCTTGGAATACTTTCGGGTGTCCCTGTGCACAAGCTAGCAGAGGTACTCACTCCATTTTCTATAAGGAACATCCGATCGTAAACTCAAATAACATATATCAGTTTCAGGGAATTCTATGAATATTCACGGGAGTTAGAGCGCGGACACACAGAAAGACGGATGGACAGACAGACAAATCGAAGTCATTAACACTTTTCAATCTTGCTGGAATTGTTGAAGAGCCGAAGTCATTAAATTTTTCAACCATGATGGAAAGTGGTAAAAATAAAGCACGAGAATTTTACACGGTTTTGCTAGTCTTTTAATTTTTTCCCTCTCTTAACGTGTTTTAATTTGCAGGTGACCCCCCTAAGAAATTTATGTATTAAATTTTTTAACAATACGAAATAATGTAAATTTGCATTAAGTTCTTAAAACTGTTGATTTCACGCGTTTGAACGATTTTAGTTGCTGTTTTAAAAGAAGGGATCTTTTTTAAATTTTTCTCATCTCATAGATAACCCCCTAAAGTGAGCTCGTTGGCGTTGAAAAATAGATGCCAAAATTGAAAAAAAAGTGGTGTAAGTCATCATTTTCAAATTGCAATAACTCAGCGAGATTTTGACTTAGAGAGATGATTTTTTTTTTATTTTGATTGTTACAGCGAGGAGAATATTTTTCTAAGTATAAGTCACATGATAGGAGGGGCCGTATAAAAATTAAGTTTCGTATTTAATATGTATACAGCCCCTTGTACAAAATAAATTCCATATCTGAAATCTACTCTTAATTTGCTCTAATTTTGTAATTGGAAGTTTGTTTCTATCTTTCTTAGTTTACGAGATAATCGCTGTAACATCTATTTTGAATCACCCGGTATATGTCTATACATATGTATCCGGAGATTTTTAAGATAGCGGCTAATCGAAGAGCTACGGAAATTTGCATGATGGTTCGTTATGACCTGATCCGATGCACCTTGAAGTCCGATTTTAAAATTTTAATTAGTTTTTTTTTTAATTAATCTATACTAATATATATATAGGAAAATTTTGTTTCTATGTAAAGGGTAATCTTTGGAACTACTGAACCGATAAAAAAAAAAAAAAAAAAAAAAAAAAATCACTAACCAAATCACTATTTCTGAGTGCTATAGGCTATAATTCATTTTGTTAAAATATTTTTTAAGTTTGAAATTTCAATATTTTGAACTAAAATCCCCTGAAAACCATAATAATAATAATAATAATAAAAAGAAAGAAAGAAATATTGCAACGAAAACTGCTGAACACCATGGCTTCGAGGTGAAGCGTCGAGTTCCAAATCCAGAGTCTGTGAGTTGGATCCCCGTGAAGGAAATGGTTTTTGTGAAAAATCTAAATTATTTATTTTTCAATATGTTAATTATATTTATGTTATCTATACTAATATATGAAGAGGAGGACTTTGTTTGTAGGTGGAGGATAATCTCTGGAATAACTGAACAGATTTATTTATTTATTTATTTTATTTTTTTCACTAATCAAAAGTTACACTATCCTTGAGTGCTGTAGCAGGCTATAATTAATTTTGATAAAACCTTTTTTTAATTCGAAATTTCAGTATTTTAATTAAAATCACCCTAAAACCACACACACACACACACAAAAAAAAAAAAAAAAAAAATTGATGTGGCCACCACATGACTTCCTTATACACCTTTAGAAATATATAAATAATGTTAAAAAGCATTGTATTGGACCCGAGATAGTTGGCTAAAAATATTTAAAAAATGCATTATCACCGTGTTCTGAGCTTTTCTGAAAGTTTCAAATGTCTAGCTATTCGAGAAGTTAGTTAAAAATCGATTGCAAACTTTGTGCTGATAACGCTGCCGAAGGCTGCAGGGACCCGAAGCAGTTGGCTAAAAGTATTTGAAAAATGTATTTTCATTGTGTTCTGAACTATTCTGAAAGTTTCAAATGTCGGGAAGTTAGTTAAATAAATTTTCTGTTGAATCATATAAACGCTGCTGAAGGCAGCAGGTATCCGAAATAGTTGGCTAAAAATAATTTTAAAAAAGCATTGTCAATGTGTTCTGAGCTTTTCTGAAAGTTTCAAATGTTTAACTGCTCGGGAAGTCAGTTAAAAATCGATTGCAAGATCTGTACTGATAACGCTGCCGAAGGCAACAGTGACCCGAAGCAATTTGCTAAAAATATTCAAAAAATGCATTGTCGCCGTGTTCTGAAAGTTTCAAATGTCTAGCTAGTCTGGAAGTTAGTTAAATAATTTTTCTGTTGAATCATATAAACGCTGCTGAAGGCAGCAGGTATTCGAAACAGTTGGCTAAAAATATTTAAAAAATGTATTGTCAACGTGTTCTAAGCTTTTCTGAAAGTTTCAAATGTCTAGCTAGTCGGGAAGTCAGTTAAAAATCAATTGCAAGACTTGTCCAAACCGTTTTTGAGTTATTATCGTTTTTGATACATTATGGCCAAAACCTATGTATTTTTGGTCATTATGAACCTAATTTTCCTAAATATCTCGAAAACAGAAAATCATACCAAAAAGGAGGTGCACAACTAGATGTTATAACAAGCCTATGTACCAATTCGCAACTTTCTACGTCCAACCGTTTTTGAGTTATGCGACATACGCACACACATACACACATACATACAGACGTCACGAAAAATCGTGTAAAGTCGCTTATATCTCTAAAACGAGAGCTCGTGTTAAGACGACACTTGCAGGTGTACAACTACACATCATGACAGTCACACATACAAATTGGCAACATTCAGCGATCATTCGTTTTCGAGCAATTTGAAATACAAAATGCATTTCGCAAATCGGGATTACTTTACTTCCTTATACTTTGTATAAGGAAGTAAAAAATTGCAACGAAAACTGTTGAACACCGTGGCTTCGAGGTAAAGTGTCGAGATCCAAATCGAGAGTTTGTGAGTTGGATCCCTGTGTAGGAAATAGTTTGAAAGTGATTTTTGTGAAAAATCTAAATTATTTATTTTTCATTATGTTAATTATATTTATGTTATTTATACTAATATATAAAGAGGAAAACTTTGTTTGTAGGTAGAGGGTAATCTCTGGAACAACTGAACCGATTTTTTTTCCCTAATCAAAAGATACACTATCCCTGAGTGCTGTAGCAGGCTATAATTAATTTTGATAAAACATTTTTTTTTTAATTCGAAATTTCAGTATTTTAATTAAAATCACCTGAAAACCACACACACAAAAAAAAAAAAAAAAAAAAAAAAATGCAACGGAAACTGTTGAACCTTGTAGCTTCGAGGTAAAGTGTCGAGTTCCAAATCTCGAGTTTGTGAGTTGGATCCCTGTGAAGGAAATAGTTTGAAAATGATTTTTGTGAAAAATCTTAATTATTTATTTTTTATTATGTTAATTATATTTATGTTATCTGTGCTAATATATAAAGAGGAAAAATTTGTTTGTAGGTGGAGGAAAATCTCTGGAACAACTGAACCGATTTATTTATTTATTTATTTTCACTAATCAAAAGCTACACTATCGCTCAGTGCTGTAGCAGGCTATAATTAATTTTGATAAAACATTTTTTTTTTTAATCGAAATTTCAGTATTTTAATTAAAATCACCAGAAAACCACACACACACACACAAAAAAAAAAAAAAAAAAAAAAAAAAAAAAAAAATTGCAAGGAAAACTGTTGAACACCGTTTCTTCGAGGTAAAGTGTCGAGTTCCAAATCCAGAGTTTGTGAGTTGGATCCCTGTGAAGGAAACAGTTTGAAAATGATTTTGTGAAAAATCTAAATTATCTATTTTTCATTATGTTAATTACATTTATGTTATCTATACTAATATATAAAGAGGAAAACTTTGTTTGTAGGTGGAGGGTAATCTCTGGAACAACTGAACCGATTTAATTTTTTTCCACTAATTAAAAGCTACACTATCCCTGAGTGCTGTAGAAGGTTATAATGAATTTTGATAGAATATTTTTTTTAATTTGAAATTTCAATATTTTAATTAAAATCCCATGAGCTTCGAAGTGAAGCATCGAGTTTCAAATCGAGAATTTGTGAGATGGATCCCCGTGAAGCAAATAGTTTGAAAATTGTTTTTGTGAAAAATCTAAATTTTTTATTTTCCATTCTGCCATTATATTAATTATATTTATGTTATCTATACTAATATATAAAGAGGAAAACTTTGTTTGCAGGTGGAAAGTAATCTTTGGAACAACTGAACCAATTTTTTTTTTTTTTTTTTTTTCACTAAACAAAAGCTACACTATCCCTAAGTGCTGTAGCAGGCTATAATTAATTTTGATAAAATATTTTTTAAATTCGAAATTTTAATATTTTAAATAAAAACCCCTAAAAAACCATGAAAAAAAAAAAAAAAAAAAAAAAAAGAAAGAAAGAAAAAGGAATGAAATATTACACGAAAAGCTGTCGAACACCGTGGCTTCGAGGTAAAGCATTTGGCTTCAAATCCAGAGTTTGTGAGTTGAGTCACCGTAAAGGGAAATAGTTTAAAACTGTTTTATGTGAAAATTTAGATTATTTATCTTCCATTCTGTTAACTATGTTTATGTTACCTATACGAATATAAAAAGAGGAAAAGTTTGTTTGTATGTGGTGGGTAATCTCTTAAACCACTGAACCGATTAAAAAAAAAAATCCCTAACCAAAAGCTGCACTACCCCTGAGTTCTATAGGCTATAATTAATTTTGATAAAATAATTTTTACTTTCTTCTATATGTAATATAGAGAAAGTATTGGATTCGTAAAAATTTTCGACCTCGGGTTTTTGATGGATTTACACGTTTTGAGAGCTGTAGAATACGATTTGACTATTTTTAGAAAATGTCTGTCTGTCTGTCTGTCTGTGTGTGTGTGTGTGTGTGACAAAATTTTGTGGCAACTGTATCTCAGGAACTACTGCACAGAATTTCATACAAATTGGTATGTAGTTGCACCTTGACATAAATTAGTGCCTATCAACTTTTGGTAAAAATTGTCTTACAGGTTGCGTTGCCATCCCGCTTTTTCTAAATTTTTAACATGGTGATATAGGACAAAATTTTGTATAAATGTGCTTAAAGAGAATTATTTTTTAGTAATCATTATGAAATTTACAAGAATTATTTATAATAGAGATAGTCAACTGGGAAAAATTTTTTGTATGTGTAGGAGCCTCGCCACCCCCCCTGGGGAGGAAGTCCCCCCTCGAGGGGAGTAAATTTTCAAGATGGGTATCTTTCGAAAGGTCTCGTCAATACCTTTAAAACGAATGGTTGAACTATAAATCTGTGATAATTTAAAACAAAGTTATCAATTTTTTTTACTTTTAACAAAAAAAAAAAAAAAAAAAAAACCTTAGAAAAAAAATCGTACTTTTTTTTTTTTTTTTAAATATTGTTACTGATTGAATATGTATAGGTAAATATAGAAGAAAGTCTTGTGGTGGCCCCAAAATACTAGTTTTAAATTCGAAATTGCAATATTTTAATAAAAATCCCCATAAAAGTCACGAAAAAGGTAAGTAATTTTTAGTTTTTATTTATAAAGCGATATAAAAAACAATGATTTATTTGTTTCGAAAATTCATTTAAATATAGTGACCTGCGAAGCAGGCGTAACCTGCTAGTATATAAGTAAATTTATATATAATAATTTAATAATATAAGTAAATTTATATATAAAAGCGATTTATATGAAGTTGCTTTTAAATAGGGTAAAAGCCCCATTTGTAGACCTTGTATCAGTAGTTAACACTCTTGAACTGAAATTCCGAAGAAAAGCTTTCTGATTCTTGCATAGATTCGAACAACATTCAGAGTTAGTATTGCAATACTCTACTATTAATTTCTAAAACTACAAAGATTTTGAGTTATCTGTTTTGGTATAACATTTTAGTTTGACTGAAAAAAAAAAAAAAAAAAAATATATATATATATATATATATAATATATATAATAATAAAAAAAAAATAAATAAAAATAAAAATAAATTGTGATTTTTAAAATTTTGCCCTTTTTTTTTTTTTTTTGTACTTTTGAATAAAGATATTAATTTTACTTTGTTTTGTCTCTATTTATTTTTAACTGGTTTTATGTCACTTTTGGTTTTCATATGACTAAAGTAAGTATGCAGAATTTATTTATTGTGCTATTCTTTAAATTTTGTTTTAACGTATAATGTAATAATTTTATGCGTTTTTGCTGCTGGTGCCACAAAATGTCATTATGACCAGTAGTGGACAGTCATTTCATGAACTGGCTTATTTGCGCTTTTTAAGGATGGATCCAGTAGTTGACATAGCTCAGTATTCTCCCAAATTCGACCTATGAACAAATATTAATTCATTTCGCTCAAAATTAGATTGAATTCTTCAATATATTCATAAGAGGGTATACTTTAAAATTTTTTTTAAAGAAATTAGTTTTTTTTTTCTTTTTTAATGACATGCAAACATCAAGTAAATATGTGAATGGTAAACTGGCTAACCTTGATTTTTATAAGATAAGCATTTAAGAGAGTCATTAATGTGTTTTGTTTTAATAAATTTAGAATTTTTTTTTTTTTTTTTTTTTTTTTTTTTTTAAGAAACATGCGTCATTAAAGTCATTAAACTTTTTTCGTTTTTTAATGCATTAATGAAACAGAAAATGCTTTTTGTTAATTAACTATACATTATCAATCAGTTCGCAATTTATTTCACTTTTCCTATTCAAAAGTGTCTACTACTGGTGCATTTTAAGCTCTCTATAAAGATAATTTTTCGAGTACACTGTTAAAAATTTGGTGTAAGTTTGAACTAAAACTTGGTACTAAAATAGCTTGAACCACCCAAATGTTTAACCTTTTACAATGATTTGGTAATTTTATGTTGAACCAAATGTTGGTATTATGTGTTTGTGAGGTATAGCAAAGTTAGCTACAATTAAAATTCGCACTTTACGAGTAAAACGTGAATGTGAAGAATTTAGGATTCGGCTGATCACTAGAGTTAGTTCCTGGGTTGAACGAAATTGTAATATGTTAATTTTATGAAGTATTTTGGAAAGAAACTGTATAAAAGGAGAAGGAAGATTGCTTTTGAGAGTTAGTAGAAGGCTAGCTGTTAGCGGCTAGAGGATATAGTAGGGAGGTAGCCGAGAGAGAGGATGGTAGTCGGTTAGAAGAGTAGAAGTAGTAAGATGTTAAAAGAGTAGTAGCGAGCGGCTGTATTAGATGATAGTTGTCGAGTAGTACCGTGGTATAGGGAATCCTCCCACGTACGAAAGATTAGTAGCAGCAGTGAGAGAAATAAATTTAAATAAAGTAGTTGAGATCATTTGTGATTAATTAAGTAAGTTAAAAGTATTTAAGAAGGCTGCCCATTGAAAGTTATAAAGATATTTAATGTAGTTATAGTCCAACGCCCACCCTTTTATTTAAGCTCAAAATAAAAGCTCCTTTATTGTATAAATCTGACTTTGTCATTTCTTCATAAATTTATTAAGTAATTAAGTAAGTTTCAGCTTCAAGCAAAAGTTAAATGAGCATGGCGACGACAAAACGTTCGTCACATGTTAAATAAATAATTCGACGGAGATCGAACCGCAGTCCTTGTTTCAAGTCAAACACTCTGGCACTGTGCCACACATTCTTGCCCGCTAACTCTGTTTCGTTGATTTTGAAAAAAAGGGCTAAATTTTTTAGGTTCTTATCCTGGCCCATGGGTAAGTTGTTGCGCAAAATTTGCACTTTACCCTATGTCTTCAACCACGCTCTTTATTTTAATTTTCGTTTGTTTTCAATAGGAATTTTACTGATTCATACTTCCCTTGTGAATGGATGAATGGTAGCTCCATGTTTTGGTGTAATTTAAATTCAATCGCAAGAAGTAGAAAACTTAAAAGTGAGGTTGAACCATATTATTAAAAGTGTGAAAAAAAAAAAGTAATCATTTTTCACAGTATAGTCATGTAAAGAAATAGTTATTTCATCTATCGATAATTGGGTTTTGTTATGTCCCTTAAATTTAAGAATAGTACATAAACAAATAACCAGAAAATGTCCTTAAAGTGTCAACTGCCAGTGCAGTTAATAAACGATTAAAAAAGTTATAGACTTTTGCAACTATGAAATAATGAAACCTGTTGAGTTAAATCTTATTTTTGTTTGCTCCACATTATGCGTTTATTTAAATAATTAAATAACATTTGTAATGTTAAGAATACTAAAAATTTTAAAATAGATTTAAATTTTTACACACACACACACACACACACACACACACACACACACACACATATATATATATATATATAAGAATGTAACGAAGAAAGAAAATTAAAGAAAAGCTCAATAATAAGTGAGTATTATTATTATTATTATATTTTGGTTAAGATTCATATTTTCAGATAATATAAAATTATACCTTTGAGAATTATGACGTATATATTTTAAAAATCTGTACTTATATGTACTTATTCCAAATTTCTTTTCTTTTAGAAATCCATGAGATAGAACAAAAGTTTTCTGAAGACAGTAATGATCCCCGTCTTGCGTCATATTTTTTCTTATTTCGGTAAAATCTTTCTTTCTCCATCATTTATTACTAATGAAATTTTTATAGCAGAAAACGATAAGTTCGTCACGCTCCATCAAACTGAAACTCCACTACGTTTTCCCCGTTAGAAAAAGAAATAAAGGTGATTGTATAAATTGAAGCATCATCGTTTGATAAATATAAGCAGACTTTGAAAACTATTATTAAAAAAGGACTAAATTCAGGTCCAGAAGATATTTAGGTTCTTTCCAATTTTTATTCTGAATATAATTTTCTTTCTAAAATATACATTTAATGAAGAAAAGGTTAAATATATTAAGATTTTTATAATTTGCATTTACAAAAAAATCATTTCTACACCATCTTCGATGTCAGAAAGGAACACAAAATTAATTCGAAGAATAAAGTTTAAGTTATAAGTAAATATAAAACATGTTCGATTTTAATTGTAAACAAGAACTTTGCAAAAAGGTGTTTCCCGGGAAAAAAGTTTTGTAATGTTTCATTTATTATTATTATTATTATTTTTCTTATGTGTATAACTTTCATGGTTTTACTAATCGAACATTATTCAAATCTTTTATTATTATTATTATTATTACATTTTAGAAATAATACTAGATTATAACGTGACTGATGTATTAAAATAATAATGATAATAATAATAGAGTCAATGTTCAACAGACACTTTAAACTTTTATATTTTACAACATGTTTACTAATTTTCTAAATTTTTAACATACCGTACAGATATAATTAGAAATAATGAAGAAATAAGTGAAATTTACTTTATATACTTTTAATTATAGGAAGTTCTAAAACACAGATTTTTTCAACACAGAAATTAAAATAAACATCTAAAATAAATTGTTCGTTGAATGATAGGTTTAGAATTCATGATAGCTCAGTATACAATAAAGTTTATCAAAAACTTAAATAATAATAATAATAATAAATAAAAACGAACAATTTTCAACGAGCGTTTAAAAAAGTCTTACACATTTCCCGATACTTTAAGAAAGGATGCAGAAGGATGTAGTTCAAGTTTTAAGAAAGTAGGGGAATGTCTCCTGTTATGAGCATTCTCAGGTTATGGGTACCCACCATATCTTTTAACAAATAAAATCTTTTTGTAAAAAAATAGAACCGACTCCAAAAAGCAACTTCTATTCAAACTACTAAAAAAAAAAAAAAAAAAAAAAAAAAAAAAAAAAAAAAATGGATATGAAATGAAACTCTAAATTGCGCCTAAAACTATAAAATAATTTCCTTCGCCAAACAACCTATAACACTACAATTAATCATAACTTTTGAAGTCGGCGCAAAATTAAATAAAATTTAATTAGTTTTTAAAGGTTTGTTTTTAGATCGGTAGCAACAAATGCTGTCGTCTCGAATGATCCATTTTCATGTTTCCTTTCTTATTTTATCACTATATACAATTGGTCCATTGGTAGCATCTACACAGAACAGTGAACATTCTTCACAATGCGGTATTTATGTTTCTACGAAGTTAGAGTTCCCTTTGCAAATTTGTTATATCTTTGATAAATATAATCCTTGGTGGCTTTTGGATTTGGCGTTCAAAACGTATTCCAAAAATATACACGCAAGATGTATATTTTCATAATATACTTTGTACGAAGTATTGTTTCATATTCTTGATTACTCTCTTAATATACCTTATCAAATTAGTCATGATATCCCAAAGAAATTAAATATGTTTGCCAGATAATTTTAAGATTTTTCTTTCACCAAGGACGTCAGATACCAGTATCTTCGAAAACTTTTGCTGCTTACGATACCTCATTTATTTTCTTGAATCAAAATAGTTTTCGGCTGGGTTTTGCAGATGACAATGTGAGATGTGTGTTTTGAATAGGATTTGATATTTGTATTGAATAAAAGTATCAATTTTTATTTAATTTTGCGCCGACTTCAAAAGTTATGATTAATTGTAGTGTTATAGGTTGTTTGGCGAAGGAAATTATTTTATACTTATAGGCGCAATTTAGAGTTTCATTTCATATCCATTTTTTTTTTTTTTTTAGTAGTTTGAATAGAAGTTGCTTTTTGGAGTCGGTTCTATTTTTTTACAAAAAGATTTTATTTTTCTCTTTTCAGTGGAAACTTATTCATATAGCAGAACATCAAAAGACATTCGACGGCAGTTTCACAAATCACAACTTCCAAGAAAAGTGACATAACTAAAAAAATTAACTCACTTTTCTAGCCTTTATCGGATATGAGCAAAAAACTATCTATTGAATGAACATCCGCCAAGTTAAAAAGTCTTTAGAAATGTAAAGAACGGATACGCTGTATTCGTAACCAAAAATTCTGTTAGGCATATATATTGAACTTTACAGTGAATACTTGTCACTCGCTGCGCTGAAAATTGCGCAGCGTAAAGTTCAAACAAAGAGCAAAATATGCATTGCAGCTGACGGACAGAAGTTTCAACATCGATACTTACATACTGCTTTTACCAGTGTAGCTGCATGCGTTCAGCAGTTAAAGTGAGAACAGACTTTTGTGAGTATCCTGTAATTTCTTTATATCTTAATGAAAACATAATGAAGCCTATTTCAGGCCAAGATCATTACGACAACAAAAAAAGTATTAAAATTAAATCATCTCTTACGAAGTTATAAGCTAACAAATTTCTACAACAACAACAACAATGAGAAACATGGTTTGTATTGAGAACCTCTTCCTTTATGAAGTCGGTTTAAAGCGTCTATGTGTTAATCGATGCGACCGCTTACAATAACCATACTTTGAATTTTACATAGCATAAATGTCACCCGCTACGCTACAACATATGCAATGTCGTTCAAGTGTGCACAAAATAGGAGATTGTGAACAAAGAAATGCACGTTTTAAGCGTTCTGTTTTTAGCATTAACTTCTAAACTATCTTTTCGTACTAAATCGATGATGCTCTGCAATTTTATAATTCACTTTTTTCCCCTGTCTTGAACTGTTTCCGAGATAGGAACGCTAACTCCACTGTTTCCCACAAGGTGGCGCTGTAGGCGGTTGAATTACGCAGCACATATCCACTTTACTATACCTACATACCACTTTTATGACTATAGCTGCAGCTGTTCAGCAGTTAAAAGAGTCGGGACTGACTTTTTTGGGCACCGTGTATTTTCTTTTGATCGTAAAGATATTGCAGTGGGACCTATTTCAGACCAAGACCTTTACAATAAAATAAAAAGTACCAAAATCGGATTATCTGTTCAGAAGTTATGTAACAAACAAAAATAAAAACAAAAAAACATACGGTGTGAATTGAGAACCACCTCCTATTTGAAGTCGGTTAATTAGAGCATCTCTTACGAAGTTATAAGCTTACAAACACCAACAACAACACATAGCTCGAATTAAGAACACCCTCTTTTCTGAAGTTGGTTGAAAACGACTTTGCGCTAATCGATGTGACCGCTTACAGTAACAGTACTTTGAGCCACAGAGTATACGTGTCATCCGCTACTCTGCAAAGTTTGCAACGTAGTTCAAGTGTGCACAGTGTAGGAAATTGCGAAGAAACAACTGCACGTTTTAAGCGTTCTATTTTTAGCAATAATGTCTAAAAACTGTCTTTTCTTAGTAAGTCTATGATGATCTACAACTTCGTAATTAACTTTTCTCCCATCTTGAATCGCTTTTGAGATAGGAGCGCTGATTCCGCTGTTTTTCACCAGATGGCGTTTTATTTTCTTTAGATTGCAAAGATATTACAATGGGACCTACTTCAGACCAAGATCTTTACAACAAAACAAAAAGTATCAAGTAACCGTATTTTGAACTATATAACGTATGTCTCACCAGCTACGCTACAATGTGTGCAATGTAGCTCAAGTGTGCATAGTGTAAGAAATTGCGAACAAACAATTGCACGTTTTTAGCATTGTATTTTTAGCATCGATGTCTAAACTATCTTTTCGTACTAAATCGATGATGCCCTGCAATTTTATAATTCACTTTTTCCCCCTGTCTTGAACCGTTTCCGAGATAGAAACGCTAGCATGAATGCCTAAACTATCTTTTAGTAGTAAATCGATGATACTTTTCAACTCTGTAATTCACTTTTTTCTCTAGAACCGATTTCTAGATAGTAACACTAACTCCGGTATTTTCCACCAGGTGGCGCTGCAAGCGGTTTAACCTTGTACTGCATGTCCACTTTGCTGTACTTACATACCATTTTTAACACTATAGCTCCAGCCGTTTAACAGTTGAAAGAGTTGGGACTGATTTTTTTGGGCACCCTGTATTTTGTTTAGATTGTAAAGATATTACAATGGGACCTATTGCAGACCAAGACTTTTTCATCAAAACAAAAAGTGTCAAAATCGGAGCATCCGTTCAGAAGTTATGAGCTAACAAACATAAAAAAAACATACGGTTTGAATTGAGAACCTTCCTTCTTATTTGAAGTCGGTTAAAAAGCAAATATGGTGGATTTGAGTACTGTCAAACATGTATTGTGACAGTATGCAGTTTTTGTGCTAACACAGAAGTGAATAGATGCATTTTCTTAGTAAATGCAAGCATCGAAAAAAAAAATCTGAGAAAAAACAACACAAAAATGATTTGTAAATATTTTCAGAATGCGATAAATCAAAATGAATTAATTGAAAAATGTAAAAGAAAGGTATATTTATGTAGTATATTCCTTATATTTTGTGATGCAATTTCGAATTCAGCCGAAATGTGGAGCGAAAATTGCATTTTCTGCCATTATAAAAATGGCTGCCATTCCAGCTTGGGGAAAAGATATCTGCATTAAATTTCTTAAAGCATGTAAAAAAAAAAAAAAAAGAATTCTTTTATTTTTTTCAAATACAATTTTGAACTGTTTTGAAATTTCCCCCCCAAACAAAACGTTTTGTTTTCACTCTTATACGTACTCCTGTGTAAAATTTTACGAAATCAAACAAATATTTCTTGTGTTTTCCTTCACAAAAGAGTTTAATATCCATCGTAGCTATTTATGCGACTAATTTAATAGTGTTGTGTATTAGTCTTCGCTTCCTTAAAGCAATGAAAAGGTGAATTGCTACCCTGGTAATCTTTCTGCAATGTATCTTATAACTTTTAAAAGTTTTCAACGTGAATTGTGAATCACTTTGCATGTTAACTGATATTTTTTTAATAAAGGTAAATTTTATAAATTGTAAACTATATAATATTTATTTATATTAATACAGGGTGGTTATAATTAAACTTCCCCTATAAACAGAATTCTACAGCGCAAACGAGTGAATTGAATGCAACGAAATTTGGTATACACGAGATACGCTCACAGAATTTCGGGAAAAAAAAGTTCCAAAATGTCCACCAGAGGGCACCTTTTCCGGAAAAACATTAAATTTAACACAATAAACGAACAAAACGGAATACAGAAACAATATTAGCATTTATTGACTAGTTTCTGATCACCTTGTCATCGAACCACATTAAGTAAAAGAAAGGAAAAAATAACAGTATGCTGTTTGCGAAAAAAAAAAAAAAAAAAAACAGTTTGCAGAAACAACAACAGATTAGGACGAAATTGCACAAGAGGAGCAGTTGTTAATCGTGTCCAGGATGATGTAGGGAAAGGTGCTCCATGCGACCACCCTTATTCACTTGAAAATTTTCAAGTCGATGGACGGTGTGTTCAACAGCAGATAGTAACTGACCAGATGTGATGCTTCGCACATGAAGCGTTATGGAATTCTTTAAGTCATTCAACGTCGCAACACCTCCACGATACATCACACTTTTTAAGTGGCCCCATAACCAGAAATCGCACGGATTTAGATCCGGCGAACGCGGTGGCCATGGATTACGAAAGAAGCGACTAATAACACGTTAGTCTGTGAAGTGTTGGAGCAATAGCGCCTTCACGGACTCATGGATATGTGGGGGTGGGGTGCACCATCTTGCATGAAAATGGTCGATGTAAAGACCCGCCTTTGCTGTAGTTGCGGCACAGCAAACGTCTGCAGCATGTCATGGTACCAACGGCCCGTAACGGAACATATGACAGGACCACGTGCAGTTATTTTCTCAAAGTAGAATGGCCCAAGGATGAAAGTCGCCGTGAATCCACACTAGACAGTCATCTTTGGAGAATGTAGGGGAATTTCAGTGTACACCCGCGGATTTTCCTTAGCTAAAATGCGGCAATTCTGTGAGTTGATTGCCCCATTGAGGTAGACATGAGCCTCGTCGCTCCACAAAATATTCTAAGGCTATGACAGATGAACAGTCATTCTGATGAGAAAACTGACTACGAATGGGAGACGTTGTGGCTTGTCCTTATCAAGCAGCCCTTGGGTATGGTTTATCTTGTATGGGAAGTAGTGCATTATGTTTCTGAGCAATTTTCGGACGGTGCTGTAAGAATAGCCTGTCTGTCGAGAAACTTCACGTGTGCTACTGCCCCCAAACTCTGATGTCTATGACTGTGTGGCAACAGCTGTCTTGACGGCATCAACAAATATCGGTGTGACAGGTTTACGACCTCTTCCAGGTTGAATGCCTAATTTTCTCTTAGATATTGGTCCACGTCATAGGTTCTTTATACGACGAAATTCACGAACTGCAGCAGAAACATTCTCCTTGTTATCGTAAAACAGCTTATCAATAACGCACTTTCAACTAAGGATACCATCATCAATACAGTCGGAAACATCGATATAAAACATGACAACGTCTGCAAAGTTTTATACCTTAACCTGTTTTGCATACAGCTTCCTCTTGTTCGCAAGCATGCAAATCTCGCCATTTTTTCCCTAGAACTGACAGCTTTTCCCTGTTTTAGATTTTATTACAAAAAAATATTGTTCTGGATTGTTAATATTATTTCTGTATTTTGTTTTGGTCGTTTACTGTGTTAAATTTAATGTTTTTCAGAAAAAGGCTTTTTTTTTTTTTTTTTTTTTTTTTGAAATTTCGTGGGCACATCTCGTGTATAGTCTATATACCAAATTTCGCTGTATTCCGCTTTCCCGTTTGCACTGTAGGATGCTGTTTATAGGTTTATTATAAACAATCTTTATATAAAGCAAAATTATATTTACACGTAAAGGTTCTGTCCTTAAATTACACTAAAAATACTTGGAAATTTAACCATCTTGTTTAATTCAGGTAATCATGCTTAGATTCCGGCATAAGATCATTTACAAAAATTATATGTCTACTTACATAAAAACAATTGTACAATAATGGTTCAAGATATTATTCTAATTAGCGTATCTATTTTCTTTAGAAACATTATAAAACATCAATGTTATGTAAAAAAGAGAAAATAACATTTTCTAAAATAGTATGTTTATAAATAAAACTATGAATAAATGAAAAATCAATTCAACTACATTCTGAAAATAACAGTTTTCCTCTTTTACTTTCCTTTATTTTTATTCAAGAGAAAATAAATGTCACTTTATTTTTAAACATGATTTTTTTTCTTGAATCTATCTACTTTGCATTTTCCAAGGAGGTATAATTTTAATAAATGCGAATGTTACCTGGAAATATTTTGTATTTTTCTATTGTGAAATGAGTTTTTAGAAGAATGAACCTTCAAAACATGCTTTTTATATGCACGTAAAATGTGCATTTTATTCGAGCTATCTATCATGAAAATAATATTATAAAAAATCTTACTTTTTCATAGTAAAAAAAAAGGAAAAGTTTGCAGTTTTAGACAGTCAATAGCTCTTTTTTGATGACATTTTGCATGATATTTAAGTGTTAAACATAGTGGAAGAAATTTAACTTTAAAATATCCGTTAAAGTACTATTTTGTGTGGATGAAAGAGATATTGTTTAAAACATTTTATCATAAAAAAAAATCTTAAATAATATTATAGTTTTAAAAAATTAAAGAACACGCTTTTATAGAAATGTGAACTAAAAAGCACAAAATATCTATCTTAGTATTAAAATGCAGGGTAAGAGAAAATCGTGTGAGTGACACACCATAATATTTACATAGATTTAAATCTTTAATTAAAATAATTTAGAATTAAACAAAAACTATTTTTTAAAAATCGCCCCTGACTGGGCTCGAACGCAAGACCTTTAGGTTCGTAGCGCGGAGCTTTACCTTACAGCCACAGCGTTCATGTAGGGAAAGACTTTTTTTAGAATATAGATTTTTTGTTTGCTTCCAGAGCAGTTACAAACATACATTATACATACATACATACAAACATACATACAGGTGAAGCTAATATAAGCGTGTTAAAAAGGGGGAAGGACTACGTTTCCATTTCGCCGGCGCAAATCTCGCTGGGCAGACGTTATTGGCGAAAACAATGGATTAATGGATTAAAAGTTAATTTGTAATTCAGATTTTTTTTTTCAAATTTAAATTTAATTTATATCTGTTTAATAACAGATATAAATTAAATTTAAATTTGAAAAAAAAAAATATTTGATAAAATTGATAAAATATTGTTATTTGATTTGATAAAATATTGTTATATTTGTTATGGAACAGCACTTTTAAAAGCTAGCTTTAAGCAAAACTTCAGAAAATTTACTTCTTAAAAAAAAAAAAAAAATAAGTAAACCGATATTTTACTTATCGGTTTTTAGCACCCAAATTAAATCTATAATGTCTCATAATGTCCTTCTCAAATATCAAGATTTGCTCGATTATACGCAATAGAACATGAGATATAACCTTTTTCAAAATGCAGAAATCACAGTATATCTGCGCCATGTGTGTTGAGCGAATAGCACTGAAAGTTGATAGACACTAATTCCTGAGTGGAGTAATTCCTGAGATATAGCCTTCTATGAAATTGCGAAAATCGCTGTATAGCAGCGCTACCTGTTCAGTTATTGACACCAAAAGTTGACAGGCACTAATCTATGTCAAAGTGCATCTACATATAAAATATGCAGTTTTGTGCAGTAGTTCCTGAGATACAGTCGTCACAAATTTTTGTCACGCACAGACTGACAGACATTTTAAGAAAAATGGTTAACTTGTGTTTTGGAGATCGAAAACCGAAAGTCGAACATTTTAAAAAATAATTCAAAGGTATTTTCCCAATAACACACTTGTCTACAAAACATCCCGAAGATATCCATAAGATGTCCATAGACGGCCTTTTCATCCATAGGATATCCTGAGGAGTCACTGGGAGAAGCTGTGCTGTTAGGGTTAAGAACGTCTTAAGATGTTCTACTTTTCGTTTAATGAAACTAATTGGTAATGAAATATGTTACATTTATGTAAGATTTATACACTATAAAATGCATATTTAAATATAAGTTTAAAAATATTTTTGCTAAAAAAATTCTGCTTTGAAAATAATAAATATAAAATATTTGTTGCTTCTTCTGCATAATAAGGTATAAACATACAAAAGACTAATTTATTATATAGTAAATATGACTGAAATGTAATGAATATTTTATGAACTGAAAGAGAATTACAGAACATCGCTATGTCTACTGAAGGATGACTAGAAATAAATGTAAACAATCTGAATTTTCTTGACTAACGAAAATTTTCTGTAGAACTCAACATATTGACTTATTGGAATTTAATCTGGGACCCGGATTATTGCAATATTTTCAAGAAGAATGATTCCTTAAGTCACGTAAAATTCTCAATAGAAATCAAAAGATTGAAATTATTCTCTACGTGATATACTCACTAAAATAAATAACATGAAGCAGAAATATACATTAATGGGAAAATTCTACTTTTCGAAATGAGCATTCTAAGTAATATCCGATATACATATTTCGGACTTCTCCGTAAATTTATTAGAAAATTCATATTGAAAGTTCGATTTACAGAATGAAGTTCTGTAAAATATTTTTAAGTTAATGCATAGCATTCAAAATATGATTACAGATATATTTCTCCTCTATGTGAAAGTATAAATACGTATAAGAATATTTATAAAAATATAATATTTAGAAAATATGTGTAAAAGTTAATCTTGTTATCTCGAATCCGATTCAGTGTTGCTAATTTTAGCAACTTTTTATTTAATAACTATCACTAATTTTTAAATATAATGTTTGCCTTATCACATCGAAGATCAGTTGTCTATCATATATATGTCAAACATCACGCCTCAAAATTATTGGTGATTATTGAATAAAAAAAGCTTTTTATTCAATAACTATTACTAGTTTTAAAATGTAATGTTTGCCTAATCGCATCGAAGATAAAGTGTATATCATGTATATCAAGTGTATATCATCACACCTAAAAATTATTGATGATTATTGAATAAAATAGTCCCTAAATTTGGCAACAATGATCAAATTGATTCTCGTAAATTTATGATACCAGTAATTTAAAAAATATTAATGTTAATGAAGCCAAGTTTCTTGAAATAATGTTTTTGAAATTAATGTAAAGAGTTTTCCAATAGGGATGATACAATTTTAAATGGCTAGAATGGCAACACTGCACATTATTTTTTGACATTTTTTGTGTGTCATTTGCTTTTAGTATGCTATGCCATTTAATCTCATGCAAAGATACACGCTCGAACAAAGTTTCAAAATTATTACATTCTTTTAACAAAAATCAGTGTTAATATGTGCATACTGAGTAAAATTTGAGAAGAATTCATGGACGACATTTTTCAGTTAATCGACTAGATCGATTGTCACTTCTTTCTTTGGAGATATATTAAGTCACAAGTTTATGCTGATAATTCAATAACAATTTAATAATTAAAAATCAACATTGAACGTGTTATTCGTGAAATAACATCAAATCTATGTGAAAGAATGATGGAAAAATGGGTTGACAGAATGCGATATGTACAGAGAAGTCGTGGTGCTCACATGAACGATATTATTTTCATACTTAATGGCATAATGTAAGCAAAAAAAAAAGTGTCTCACTGAATAATTTATGTTTTTTTTTTTTTTTTTTAATTGTATCACTTTTAATATAAAACCCTTTATTTTTAATTTTTACTCGGGAAAAATTGTTATCAATGGTTGGAAACTTGTAACGGGCATCATAAGTAATATCCGATATACATATTTCAGATTTCTCCTTACATTTGTTTGAAAACTTAAATTGAAAGTTCGATTTACAATATGAAACTTTCGTAAAATGATTTTAATTTAATGAGTAGCATTCGAAATACGTATGATTACAGATATATTTCTCATCTATGCAAGTATAAATATGTATAAGAATATTTTTGAAAATCTAATATTTAGAAAAATTGTGTGAAAGCTAACCATGATATCTGAAACTCTATTCCCTGTTGAAAATTTTAGGGGTCTTTTTATTAAATAACTATCACTATTTTTTTAATGTAATATTTGATTAATAACATAGAAGATCAAATGTCTATCATGTCTATCTGACATCACTACTCAAAATTATTAGCGATTATTGAATAAGAATTATCTAAGTTTTGTAACATTGATCAAATTCCAATTCGTTATAATATTATGACACCTGTAATTTAAGAAATATTAATGTTAATGATGCCAAGTTTCTTGAAACAATTTCTTTGAAATTAATTGTTTTTAAATTTTTACTCGGGAAAAACTGTTAGCAATGACTGGAAACTTAAAAGTCATTTTTATTATTGATAGAAAAATCAATAAAATTAATTTAATAAAATAAAAATAATAAAAATTGAAATTATGTTCCGATAGGCTTTAACAGTAATCGAAATCCATTAACTGCACTGTTAAAAATTTCAACAGAAAACTCTGTGTAATCTATTATCTTAAGTCTTACGTAAAATTACAGAGAAAAATAAACGGAGATGCTAAAAAACTTATTTTATACATTCATTTTTTAATTAAATTAATTATTGTTGAGAATATATTTCGGACTTGGAATGCTTTTTCTAAAGTAGAAACAGTCATTTTTAATTTTAATTAAAAAATTAGGTAAAAATACAGAATAAAGATTGAGAATCTCGATTATTCACTTTTAACTACGAACTATTGTGAATTTACAGAGACTCTGGATAAATATTTACATTAAATTTACAGATATTTTTAACAGTGTGGTTTTTATTATTATTAAAGTAGGACTTTGTAAAAAGTTTTAAACATTTAACTAAATATCAACAGTTAATCATTGACAAAAGTTTTTTAATGCATGAGAATATTTCAGCATAAAAATCAGAAAATCAGCTTTTTTATCAAATTTCGACATTTCAAAAGTGATGAGTCCCTTTAAAATTTTTTAATTTTTGAAGATAAAAACAACAAAGAATTATTCATATCACATCATCTTAGAAATTAGTGAGAGTTTAATAAGATAGTTTATTAGTGTACCTTTGGTGCATAGAAGTTAAATAATAATAATAATAATAATAATAATAATAAAGTGAAGGGGGGTAAAAATGTAAAAAAGTATTTTGTTCTTCACTTTATACTTTTCCTACGAATGATAATAAATTCTTGAGGTAATATTTGAATTAATTACAATACAGGTGTAGATCCTCAAATATGGTAGTCAGAAACTGTTAAAGTATGCATGCTATAAAGCCATTTTTTGAATAAAAAAGAAAAGGTTTCCTGTACTGTAGTATCTCGTGCTATCGAGTGAGCTTAAAGTAATGTATAAACGTTCTGAGTGGGAACTTCACATTTGGATACTTTCCATCCTGGCATTCCTTTCAAAAATTTTGATTTTATACAACTTTTAATCTAGTGGGTTACTGGCATAGAAAGGTTTAAGGTTTATTTGTTTAAAAAGGCAGAGGTTGAGTGTTCAGATGTGTGTACTATGATCATTGTTAACTAGATTCTAGAATTTCTAATTTGTTCTATACAGATTTTAGTTAAAAAAAAAAAAAAAATGGTTTTATGACGTATAATTAAAAAAATGTAAAAAAATAACATTAAAGATTTTATGTGTTTTTTATCAGTTTGATTTATAAATGACAATATAAGGCATTTACTACTAAATCTTTATAATAATTTTTAGTAGTATTATGAAGAATTGTAATTTCGTACACAAAAGAAATTCAATAAAATACTGTGAAAGCAAAATAGAAAATAAAAATTTAGTAAGTAAATTAGGAGAATTTAAAACTACTTTCAATAAAATGATTTTGAAATTTTATCATTTATTTAAATTTGAGTAATTTTTAGAATATAGAATTAAATTTATACAAATAGTTGTTGGTCTGATACACACTGACTGACACCAAAAGAAAAATATCACAAAAAATTATTATTGTTCATTATAACTGAAGAAAAAATTGTGCAGTTCATTAATAAAAATAAAATGTATAATATTCATTTATGAATTATATAATATTCATTTAATGTGTAATATTCATTTATGTTTCAAAAGGCAGTAAGTGCCATTTAATATGTATTTAGTGAAAAAATTACAATTTATTTCGTCAATAATTTGCGTATTAATAAACGAAATAGCTTTAAAATATTCGTATATATAACTCATATTTAATTAAGGTTATTATAAAAGTTTTCTGAAATACAGTGTTTAAAGAAGTATATTAAACTGAATTTATTACAAAAAGTTAAAATATGATGTTCTGAAATATTCTGAATTAAAATGTTTAGAGATTAATGAAAGGAAAAAATAAAATAAAACAAAGCCAGGAAAGGCCATCCGATCATAGAAAGTTTTATTCCAAGTGGCTGAATAACATGAAAGCTGATTAAAAGAAAAAGAGTTAGAAATACTATTTGTAGATGTTTATAAAAGAAAGGTAAAAATTACTGTTGTAATTATGCATGATTTTCACAAATTATATGCACTACTTTTTTATTTGCTGGAAAGGTTATGTCATTGTAACTTGATTCTAATAAAATAAAATTATTCTTGTAAAAAATATGAATATTAAATAAAAGAAAAATTGTATGAATTAAGTTCGGATATTTCATATTTCATATTTCATATTTCTATTTTAATTATTCGTTTAAATGTCATTACGACGTTGTGCAAAATTGTGGCACATTGCATTTCGAGTATATTCTCGATAGATCATATGCTGGCTTATTTAAATATTCTTAAATATTCTGAAACATAATAACTTCTTGGTGAAAAATATTCTTTGATTTCAAATAAAAAAAAAATATATAAATAAATAACTTCCAATTTCTTTTGGATGGTGAAAAGAACGGAATACAGATAAGGAAGTTGCAAAAAGGTATTTTGCGGAATTATTCAAAGAAAGTTTTATTCCGAATGGCTGAATAATAGGAAAACTAATTAAAAGGGGAAAAATGTCAGGAAATATCTATGTCTGGTGATAAAAGAAAGGTAAAGAATGTGATTATAATTATGAAGGATTTCCCAGAGACTGTATTGTTTTTCTTCTCCGCTAGAAAAGTTTTGTCATTCAGGTATGCTTCTAAGCAAATAAAATCTTATTATAAAAGGGATATTTAATTTTAAGCTGTAGAAGAAGATAATTTTTTGAAGTAATCATGCAGTTGAAATGAGTATCGTTTAGTATTTTTATTAAATTTTATATTTTAATGAAGCGTATGTTTCAAATACATGAGCTTAAAAATTTGTATTTTTGCTAACTGAATTATTTTGAAAAAGTAAAGTTTTACTCATTTTTACACAAATATTAACTTATAATCTTTTTTTTCTTTTTTTTTCTCTTGTTATTATTAAAAGTAATATTAAATGAAGTGATGCTAAAAATATTCTAAAAAGAATAATTTTAAAAATTGAGGTTATATCATAGCGTCCTAAACTAGATGCCTGTCGCATGGCTTGGAAACTTGGCAACAGTTGAAGCGGTAGACAGCGCCACCTGGTACAGATTGCGCAACTTTTTTATTCAACAACCACCAAAAATTTTTAAAAGTGGGATATGATATACATAAAAGGCGAGTAGATTCGAAGAAACGTCGATTATATATATCATATATAAATACTTAAAATTATTGGTGACAGTCGAATAAAAAAGTCACGCAATCTGTACCAGGTGGCGCTGTCTACCGCTTCAACTGTTGCTGTTAGATATTGTCTATGTTTTATTTTATTCTCTCATTTTTATATTTTTTAACTCACGTGATGTATTTTTATTATTGTAAAAAAAAAAAAATAGAAAAGATTTCAGATGATGCTCGTGTGCGTGCATCTAGTTTCTTTTACTCAGTATTCAAAATTTTCAGTGAAATAAAAGCAGCAAATAGATTTTGTTGTTAGAAATTATTTAGTTTTTAGAAAGCTTAGAAGTTTAAAATAACTTCTTCTGTATGCTTTAAGTTTATTTGGCATCCGCAATTATATCTAGTAAGCTAGAGAGTTAAAATAACTCTTTTTGTACGCTTAAGTAACATTTTGTGGTGTCCGCGACAGGACGAAGTAAAACAATATGTTTCAAGCAATTAACCCTTTGCGGCGCAAGACAATTCAAAACATTTAAATTTTACTGCCACCGGAATTCATAAACTAAATTAAACTAAAAGAAATTTTAAATTTTCAGGTTAAAAAAACGGCCTTTTCTGCTATGTTATAAACGTACATTTTTGCTAAAAAGTTTCCAGGATGAATTTTTGCAGCTGGATCTTAAATTTTGCGTCCTCGCAGCGAGGACATCGCGCGTTAAGGGGTTAAAGGATTTAGAAAAGCCGGTCTGAAGTTCGTAGAGGAAGAGCTTGGCGAAATAATTTCTCCTGAATGTACTATTGCTACCTTGAAGGAAATTATTTTGAATAGCAACGAATAGAAAAATGATCCCAGTTTTGTGCAAGAAATTCTATCAACGTCTGTTGTTGAGAGGCAAGAAAAAGAAAAATTGAAAGTCGAGCAAGAAAAATTGAAGGTAGAGCAAGAAAAAGATCTACAGCAGCAAAAATTTAAATTTGAACAAGAGGAGAAACTTAAACTTGAACAACAAAAACTTAAATTTGAACAAGAAGAAAAAAAGGCTTAATCAAGAATTAGAGATAAAGAAGATGGAATTAGACCAACAGTTGAAATTGGCTAGAATACAGTCCCAGGTCTACATTCAAGGGGAGTCAATTTTAACTGTTAATGAAAATAATGCATCTAGAAGAAAAATTTCATTACCCAAGTTACAATTCCGACAATTTGATGGGGATTTAAAAGAATGGCTACCATTCTGGAGTCAATTTGAGCAGATAGATAAAGATAACGATATTCCTCCAGAAAATAAATTCCAGTACCTCATTCAAGCAACGGTCGCTGGTTCCAGAGCACGAGAAGTTGTAGACAGTTTTCCGCCAACTATGCCAAAGTTATAGAGAGTCTAAAAGCTCGTTATGGAAGAGATGATCTTCTAGTTGAAGTGTACTTGAATTATTAAAATTAATTATAGTTGCGCATACAAAAGAAAAATTTTCTCTTACTTCATTGTACGATAAACTTGAATCATATTTAAGGGCTCTTGAAACGTTGGGTGTCACTACTGATAAATGCGCTTCTATATTATATCCTATGGTAGAATCCTGTTTTCCAGCTGAATTTTTGAAAGCTTGGAATAGAAGTAACATTGTTTCTACTAGTTCTGATGCGAAAGAACGGTTGGACAATTTGATGCAATTTCTCAAATGTGAAGTTGAAGGAGATGAATGAATAAATTTGGCGGTCGCCGGTTTTGGTCTGGCGAAGAAAATTGATGACCGAAATAATAGAAAAAGAAGGATTTACACTGATTTTGTTAAGCCTATACCTACTGCCTCTACTTTATTAACGACTTCTTTTAAACAGGATCTAAAGAAAAATTGCGTGTTTTGTGATGGAAAGCATATGAGTTTAGACTGTTTTTAAGGCACGAAAGATGAGTTTTAATGAGAAGCAGAATGTTCTAAAGGATAAGAAGTGCTGTTACCTCAGTTTGGGGTCAGGTCACACTACCAAATAGTGTAAAGCTGTCCTGAAGTGTTTTATCTGTGATAGAAAACATTCCACCGTGATGTGCCAAAGTCTTGATAAAGGCAAAACAAATGAAAGGGAAGAGAAAGAAAAGTCAAATGAAAGTGAAGTAAATATGACCAATTTCAACAATAAAAATCTAAGGGTATTTCTTCAAACTCTCAAAGCAAAAGTCGTCTCTGATAATAAAGAAAAGAATATTCGTCTAATTTTGGATACTGGTTCACAAAGATCGTATATTTTGAAGAAATTAACAGAAGAAATGAAATATGCAGCCATTAAAAAAGAAAAGGTTGTACATTCACTTTTTGGCGAAGTCTCAACCAAAGAATATGAACATAACTTTTATAAAATAAGATTAAGAGATTTGACAGGGAAATTCAAATGCAATTGTGAAGTTTTGGATCAAAATATTATATGTGAAAATGTTAAGCCTGGGGGAAAAGGTTCTTGGCTGAAAGAATTGGCCGAGAAAGGCATTGTTTTGACAGATGTTGGCGATGCAGATGAGTCTATTCAAGTACTGATTGGAGCCGATATAATCGGTAAACTATTGACAGGTCGAAGAGAAGTGTTGTCTTCTGGGCTAGTTGCAATGGAAATACTTTTTGGCTGGACATTAATGGGAAAAGTTCCTAAATTAATTAACTGGACACGTTCGATTTCAAATGTTTTGTCAAATGTCTAGAAATAATCTTCACGAACTATCCCGAAAGTTTGGGTGTGTAAAAAAACATGTTATTCTTCATATATTTTAGAAAACGTTTTGTTTAGAAAACAAAAAAGGATCCAGTAACAAATTGACGAATAATCAAAATCTTTGGAAAACACCTGTTAAGAGTAATGTTTGAAATGCATTCTAGCGGTAGATGTGATTATGAGGCTTCTTTTAATTGTCTATAATAATTTTTACATATACTCATAGAGATACTATATTTTCATTTAGATGCAATGCCATTTTTAGAAAACTTGACACACTAAATTATACATAATATATTGCAATCAGTGCATAAAAATATTAAATATGTACTGAAATATGATAATACTTACTAAATAATTTTAACTGCGCTTTAGTAAGTGTTAATAAAATTTGATTCGCATAATTTGTTAGCGAAATATACTGAGCTACTTACATTAAAATCTCAAATAAATATCTTTTAAAATAAAATAGAGGTTACTGTGTCTACAGAATTAACTGAAATTTAGTTCTTCTAATAAATAAAATAAGTAAATAAATAAATAAAAGCTAAATTGTAAGAGGTTTTATCTAAATTTTTATTTTATTCAACCAATTGTAATCTAGTTTTCGTTGATTGTAAATAAATACTGATAAAAACCCCTGCCATATTTATTTTTTCTTTCTTTCTTTCTTTTTTTTTCAGATTCTTTACTTACACCGCACTCCTAAAGCTATAAAATGATTACGCTAACAGTAGAAATAAAAGCGAATGCTTAAACTATGTTCATTACTTTAGGATTTCCGAGCAACTCAGATAATAAAAAAAGAATACTGGAACAACTTAATTGAAAGAAGAACCGTTCTTGATTACTTTTTACAATTTTTAATTAAAGTTATTAAACTGTTTAAAAAAATATATATATTTACATAGTTAATATTTACACAAATAGTAAAATAATTTGATTCATAATAATATCATTAAAATGTCGTAACGTCTTAAAGTTAATTATACAGAAACCTCGTAGAATAATAAACTTGTGTCATCTTTGGACTGCGCTAGGCGCGTGTCCTCTTTCCGTGAAAGCGCGTTTCTTACTGCCTCTTCTCTACGTTCTGCTCGAAGGTAGAAGCAATCTCCTCATTTCCAGAAAATTCTCAGGGAGCGTTCGAACAGGTTATCTAGTAGCTCTCTAACAGGTTGTTTCGGCAGCTTGCCAACAGCTGAAGCGGAACGGGACGAAAGTTGGTTCCTATATTAATAAAATTATTACTGCAAACTGAATTAATGGTTACGTGCTACTTCCGAGCGTGTTATTTCCGAACCGTGCTATTTGCGAACAGATCTTACACCTGACAGCTTATTCCTTCCCTATTTCAAGATAAGGGGGTATCGTGCCAGAGAACACAGTCATAATTCCCTAATCGATCAAGGGGATTAGCTACTTTTGTTAAAAGCTGCCAGTAAAAAAAGAACGATTTAGTGGGACTGTGAAAGTTCACCATTCTCATTTTTATTTGAGTATGCTCCCTCTTTCGTTCAAGATAAGTTGGTAGCGAAAGCGAACGAAGAGCTTTTAGGCAATCTCTTTTAAATTACTGCTAAGATACATAATTATGTTGTGTGGATAAATGTATATGGATGCTTTTAATTTGTATGAAAATACATTATATGCGTGTATATATATATATATTGTGTGTATGTGAAATTTTTTACACCGTAATAGTGAAATTAGATATTTCAATTACAAAACTATTGTTTATTTTTTTTATTATTATTTTTTTTTTCTATGACTGACATACGCTGATTCATAAGGGGGGGAAGGCAGATGTTTTCTTAATCCCTTTACAGTTGACTATATACATACAAGAGAGAAAAATTGTGACATATTTATTGCTTTTATAAATAATCTCTCGGAAGAAAATAGTGTTATTTGCATATGCATATTGTATAACAGGTCCTCGTATATAAGTTTTTTTTTTTTTTTTTTTTTATATATATATATATATACATGTGTGTATTGGCACGTTAATTTTTATTTATTTATACATTATTTTTATTTTTTTAGATCAAGTTAATTTTTATTTACTGACTTATCATTACAATAATCATATATTATCAAGGAAGACTTGAATTAATAAATATTTGCATTTAGAAATAAAGCCTTTTACAAGGCAAAATATAATGAAAAATTTATTATGAGTTGTATATTGTTGTTGTTTATATACAATAAATGTAAACAAAATATGACAGAAAACAATAATCACTAGAAGAAGAATTGAGCAACGGTCACAACGGCTTATAAAAAAAAAAAAAAAAAAAAAAAAAAAATAAGCAAGCGAGAAATAAAATTTAATGGGAAATCTTTGAAAGATTTGATTAATTAACATGTTAATTAAATAATAATAATGTAAATGAGATTTTAGACCATCTGCAAGTTCAGAAATATTAAGGATATTAAAAATTGTGTTAGGCAACATGTCATATTGTACTTTTAAAGACATTCGTTAAAATGAATTTCAATTTGATTCAATAATTTAACTATTATCTTAAACATCTTAATTAATAATCTTACTTTTTAAACAATATAATTATTGTGATGTTATTTTAAACTTATGTTATACATTAATTATATTTCTAACCTTTACATTAAAATTAAAATAGTTATTTAAATCCATATAGATGTTGCATAATAATGTTAATAATTTATTATTATTATTATTATTTTATGCTGTTATACTTGTTTCATATTTATTATCAGGGTTGGCAGGTTTTTGACGCATGACAATTTTTGACGGTTTAACCCATGGTTAAAACCGTCATGTCAAAAACCTCCTTGTCAAAAATGTCAAAAACCTATATTTATAATTTAATTCTCATATAAAAACTTAGTTTAATAAAATATAGTTTATAAAGATTTTTTGAAAAGTAAATACATTGATGTTCTTTGAAAAACACATTGTTACAACATTTTGATTAATGTAAAAAACAAAACTTTCGGCTTTTAAAATTGTATTATGAATTAGTTTTATGTTCATTCGAAATATGCGGTGATACTTTTATATATTACTACGAAATTTATTTGTAACTATGCAACTATGCTTAAAATTGTATATGTTAGACATATTAATGTTTTTGGAGAAACATTATTATAACATTTTGATTAATAAAAAAATAAAACTTTAGGCTTCTAAAAATTCATCATTTATAAATCATTGATAGATCATTTTGATTGATAAATCATTTTATTTGCAATACAACATTGTGTATTTTAATTTTTTTAGCATTGTGCTTTTAGTATTATAATATTTAACCAGTAAAATAAAGCATGGCCAAATATTTTTCATTTAAATATTTTATAGAAAAATATAACTTTTTTTTTTTTTTTTTTTTTTTTATGACTGTTGATATAGCAAGTTTTTAAGAAAAAGCAATAATTCTGAATGTTAAACAAGCTTGAATTGTGTCTGAAATTCTTCTAATTACCTTGAAACAAGAGAAATATATACAAGTCCTTCCGGCTTATTCGGAAGGGTAGGTTGATTTCTTTTTCTTTATCAAGTAGCCGTCGTTTTGTTTCAAAATGGCGGCTATAAATTATTAGCGAATTAGTAGGAGGAATATCTACATATGGAGTTTTGAGCAAATCGGTTCATAAATACCTTTTTATGTGAATTTAAATTTTTCAAGTGGAAAGTGCTTGGAAACAAGATGATGGGTCAAGTTGATAAATATATCAAATGCGTTTGTGAGATAAGACTACTGTACAAATATAGTTGGAATTAATTCAGAATCTCAAAAGTCATCATGTTGAAAAATTAAGTGGCTGCCACTTGGATCAAAATGACAGAGAAAGTTGATCAGTGAACTAATTAATCTAAGACAGTGTTGCAAATTTGAAAATAATTCTTTTTTTTTTTTTTTTTGTAGAAATTCTTTCAAAGAGGCTTAGTAAGTTGATTAAATGTTAACTTTCTGCATTTCTAGTTTGTTTTAACGTTAATATAGCCTAATTTTCCCTTAAAAACGCATTAAAAAGCTCCAATATGGCAGGTAATGGATTTGGCAATTCCACTTGGCGACTTTTTTGGCGACTTTTGGCAAGAAAATCCATAGTTCATTTGTAAACTTCATTGAGACACTTATATAATCTATGCGTATACATCAAAATGCAAACAAATTCGGAATACGCTTTTTACAATTTGAATTTGAAATTTTCAAGTGGTCTCCACTTTAAAACAAAATGGTGGAGCAACTTGGTTAAGAAACTCATCCAAGATATCCATAACACAAGTTAAGACGCTGTCCAAATTTGGTCCGATTTGGAGTATTATTTCGGAAGTTATCGTGATTTTAAATTTTCAAGTGGTAGCCTGATTTCAAGTGGCCCCACTTACGATATCCGCCACTTTATTAAAATTGGCAGATAAATTCCATTAATAAAGTTCATTGAGACACTTAAGTAGTCTAGATTTACATAAAATTTCAAACAAATCTTGCTTTAAATACGCTTTTTACAATGTGGGTTAGAAATATTCAAGTGGCTGCCACTTGAAAAAAAAAAAAAAGTTGGAGCAACTTGGTTAACGAACTCATCCAAGAAACTCTTCCAAGATATTCACAACACAAGTTAAGACACTGTCCAAATTTGGTTCGATTTGGAGTATTATTTCGAAGTTATCGGGATTTTAAATTTTCTAGTGGTAGCCTGATTTCAAGTGGCCCTGCTTAACTTAAGATATCCGCCAATTTATTAAAAATAGCGGATACGTTCATTAATAAACTTCATTGACACTTATATAGTCTATGTATACATCAAAATTAAAAAAAATCCGGAATACGCTTTTTACAATTTGAATTTGAAAATTTCAGATGGTCTCCACTTGAAAACAAAATGGTGGAGCAACTTGGTTAAGAAACTCATCCAAGATATTCACAACACAAGTTAAGACACTGTCCAAATTTGGTTCGATTTGCAGTATTATTTCGGGAGTTATCGTGATTTTAAATTTTCAAGTGGCCCCACTTAACTTAAGATATCCGCCACTTTATTAAAAATGGCAGATAAATTTCATTAATAAAGTTCATTTAGACCCTTATGTAGTCTAGATTTACATAAAAATTGAAGCAAATCTTGCTTTAAATACGCTTTTTATAATGTGGGTTAGAAATATTCAAGTGGCTGCCACTTGAAAACAAAAAGTCGGAGCAACTTGGTTAACGAACTCATCCAAGATATTTATAAGATCAGTTCACTGTCGAAATTTGGTTCGATTTGGAGTATCATTTCGGGAGTTATCGTGATGACAAAATTTTCATTATAGATAGATAGATAGATATATAGATAAACGAAGTGATTGCAATAGGTCGATTTCTAAAGAAATCAACCTAATAAGAACCTAGACATGCGTAAATTGTAATAAATTTAATATTTACTCATACAGATTTAAAAAAAAATTATTTTTCTAAGCTGTAAGGCCTACTAGCGGCCAAGTTGTTCTACGCTCAAAGCTGGTAGAAGTGAGATGCCGGGCTCGATCACAGGGCGTGCTCGTCGGCCTAGCCATTAAAAGTTTTTCATGGTTTTCTCAGAAACCTGCATAAATACGGGCTAGGACCCTTTAGAAAGACCCAAAACAGAGGGCACTACTCCTTAGGCCTAAGACCCTAGAGTAGTCAATCAGCCTTTCTCCCAAAACAACAAACACCAACAGTCCAAGCTATAAGCAGGTACAAATATTTATACAATCAATAATAATCAAGCGATAAAAATTTATTAATAAATGTAGATTATAAATATAATTATTTTCAAATTTATATTGATTTCTGCACACATATATTATATTTTACTTAAAGGAAAAAAAAAAAAAAAAAAAAAAAAAAAAAAACTCCAGTATTCCTGTGTTTTCATGGCTTATGTTAAAAATCTTAAGTAAATTTGGAATTTTAAAATTTCATAAATATAAATGTATATATTAATATATTAAAAAAATGTACCTAATTTAATTTTTAAAAATTATGTATATACATATATATATATATTATAATATTTTATTAAATACCTTTTTAACTAATTTTTCTAATTATAATAATACTTATATCTATCTACCCCTATATATATATATAAACTTTTAATATTAAAATTATTTTAAAACAGATTCTTTTTTTCCCCCCCATTGAAAAACGAAACATTACCATTAAGTCATCTCAATCAATTCATTAGTAATACATAATTTTTTTTATTAATTAAATTGTTTATCTAATCGTTTTAGTTAATTTTTTAAAACTATTTTTATTTATTTAATTTCATTTTTAATCCTTCATAGAATTTTTCTTTTTAATTAAAAATATTTAAAAATTGGTTTTTCAATTAAAAGCTCAAATAGTTCTATTAAACAAATTAAGTATTAAAAATTTTCACATTTGATAAAAAAAGTAGTTTTTAATAATTTTTTTAAATACTTAGAATATATATATATATATATATATATATATATATATATATATACATATACACATACACGAAGTATTTTGAATACAGATTAAAAGCATCATACACATTTATCAGCGCATATAACGATCAATAATCATGTTTAAAACACAAGCAAAATTTAAAAGATCTTAGCAGCTTATCTATGACCAGAGAGGGGACATACCCAAATAAAAATGAGAAGGGTTGACTTAAGTCCGAATATATCATTTTTCTTCCAGACAACTTCTAACAAAAACAGTTAATCCCTTCATAGATTAGGAGAGGGGAATTGGGCTCTCTGAGAGGGGGAAAGAAGAGGAGGGCAAGCTAACAGGTGTTCCATTCGGAAAACGCACGATAATCCCCTATTTGGGAAATCACACGGTCGCAAGTAGCACGACACCGAATTAATATCAATTGTCAAAAAAAAAAAAAAAAAAAAAAAAAAAAAAAACAAGCTGAGGAGCTTAAAAATTAACATTCGTGGATTCCTTTTCTTGGTGACAGTCTTCTTTTGTTTACATTATTTCCCATTAATAGTCTGTGTGTCCCATTAAGTGTCTTTCCAGCTGTGGTGCATTCGAATGAATTACATTTTATTCAATAAAACGGATAAGAAGGATCAGTGCACGAAGCGCTGAGGTAAAGACTGTTTTTTTTTTTCTGCAAAATAAAAAGATTGCAAACAGTTCAGTAAGTTTTTTATAGTCGGCTTTTGAAACTGATGAATGACAATCAATTATACAATAACACAAAGAGAATTTATAACATTAATTTTAATCCAAAGACGCTTTTTAATTAACACGGGAAAATCTTGTCTGTAGTTTCTGAGTCAAGTTGTGAGGGTAAGCCCTCTACCTTTCCTTCAGTTCCATATATCTGCTGTTAAAGGTGTAATTAACAAGGAGACTTATTAACCCCTTCCCGGCTGATCCCGAGCTCAGCTCGGGCAGGCGGACAAACAAGGGTGCAAGAGTTTCCGTCTGAAGTCGGAACGCTGACACCAGTATCATTTATCAATAATTTCTATCATATTTGTGAAGTAATTTATTGCGATAGAAATTATTGATAAAAATACTGCTGTCAGTGCTACTTTGTGAGACGGAAACTCTTACCACCCTGCGAACAAATTGAGCCGGTAAGGGGTTAAAAACAAACTAAAACTTTAATTCTTTTGAAACTAAGGGTATATCGCTACTCGTACTTAGTAACTAATAAACTTATCTTTTTCTTACTGGCGTGAAAGATAAAACATGTATTAACTTATTTCAATTAGAAGAGGCGAGAAACATCTTATCACTTTCACTCTCCAACTGACCTCGACTTTAAGTTCGCTTTCTCTTAAATACTATCAATATAGAATCAATTTGCATATTTTCGACATCATCTAAAACGTACTCAACCTCAATTACTCAAAACTTGCAAATTTTTGACTAAACCGTGAAATCTTACAAGGAACTTCGTAGAGTACTTTTGCAATTAGAGTACTTCTTCGCCAAGCGAGATATTCCAAACACCTGACCCCTTCCGTGAAGGATCAAAATTGTGATGATACGTCTCCGGACCACCCCGAGGGGTGAGTCCCAGACCGTTCCCAATTGTCCATTGCTCAGCACTAGCGCGACGTAAAAAATCCAACCAACCAACCATTCAAACTCCTTTGCTACCTTCTAAGAACTCAACCTATTTATTTCCTCAACCTTCAGTTATCAAATCTTCGCAAATCTCCAACAGTTCTGTGAACTTCGTAAGGCGCCATACAAAGTCTAAACAATTATAATAATTTTTGTTCATTTTCATAATTTTCTTACTAATCAAGCCCTCAATCAATTAAAATAGATGAAGTGTTTTTCTTTTCTTTTTTTTTTCTTCTTCTTCTTCTTCTTCTTCTTCCCCCCCCCCTCCCCCCCCCCCCGAAATAACAGTATTAAAAGACATTTTTGATGATCTTAAGATGAAATTTACTCGAAAAAAAAAAATAATACGGTTTCAAAAGTTTTTAAAATGCCGCAAAATTCAACATATATATGTATTTGTTTAATGGAAATGTATGTATTTTTCAATAGATTTTCATTTGATTTTAAATTCATTACAAGTTAAATGATATTTTACAACTTAAATAAGAATAGAATATTTTATAATTTTTTTCAGTTAAACAAAATTAAAGCATTTTTCCTTAATTGTTTTAGAAAGAGCCTGATAGATTTAATCATGCCGTTTTCTCTTATCATCAAAAATATAAACAATTTTATGTATCATCTTAGATGAGCAATGCAGTTTTTGGACATTTCTTTTATTACGAGATACGTTTCAAAATGAAAATCTATTTCTAGAATTTTAAAAAAGAACATATATTAAATATATTAGGATTGTTTTACAAGACATATGTAGCATCTAAAGATAAATTTGAGATGTTTCTTCCGTACGTGTCAAGAAATTGTTATAGAAATTGTTATAAAGTTACATTTTATTTTTAAAGTAATTGAAAATAAATATTTTGGAATTTTAAAGTTATGTCAAATATTTTACGATGTTAAATGGGGGGAGGGGGGAGGGAAGTGACATTCATGATTAAAAAAAAAATAATACTAATAAAAAGCTGAATTTTAAGCAAAAAAGTTATTAAAAAAGACTGAATTATTTTGTGCTTGACGATAATAAATAACTTAATACAAACACACACATATTTTCTTTAAAACAGCCTATTTAAATCTTTGAAATGAAAGAAGAAACTATACATTACAACAGACGTATAACCTAATTGCATTAGTTTAGGACAGAATATACATAAACGGGAAATTTCGAACTAAAAGATATTTTCGTTTAATGAAATTTCTTGAAAAGAACTCACACACAAAAAAAGCAACTAAAGAGTAAATAAAGCATTAATGGAAGTCTCCGAAAAAATATATTTATTGCTTTTTCCAGTGCAGATTAAAATGCATTGAATATTTTAAAAATGTTTTCGTTTTGTCGTAAATATAATATTATAATATTGAAGTAATAAATAAAAAAGATTCCTCACGATATGTGGAAAAATGCAAAAGTACTTAAAAATAAAGTATTTTTTATGTCTTAAGAACGTTTTGTAAAGGCTAAAATGTTTTCAAAAATTTAGCTTTATTTTTAATAAAGTATTTATTTTGAAAAAAAAAAAAAAAAAAAAATAAATCAAAAGTAAAGTAATATAAATAGAATCAGTAAATGGAACTTTTGCTGTTCTTGTGAAAGTAAGTTTAAATGTGAATGTCTGATAAACTCAAGGTTTCTTTACTAATGCATTATGAATTAATTTCGCATATCCAGAAGCAAGAATAAGGAGAACTACCAGGAGACATTATTCAATATCATTTTACACAAATTCAGGCAGTACAAATTGTTTATTAAATTATTATTTTTAAAAATCATTTCCCATGACGAATGCAGATGATTTTTATCTCACAGAATCATAATTCTAAATACCAAACGGAACTAAGTTTTGTACTAACATCAGAAGAAATGCGAATTTTTTTTTTGTTAAAAATGAAAAAAAAAATCGATAACTTTGTTTTAAATTATCACAGATCTATGGTTCAACCCTTCATTTTAAAGGTATCGGCAAGTTCTTTCGAAAGATACTCGTACTGAAAATTTACACACCCGGGGGGTTTACTCTCCCTAATGGGGGAGAAACTAAACTCCCAAAATGGGGGAGTAACTAACTCCCAAATGGGGAAGAAACAATTTTTGCCAGTTTACTATTGCTACTATCAACATATTAATTTTACAATTACACGTTAAAAATTACTCTCATTACGTACATTTATACGAAATTTTGTTTTATACTGTCATGTTAAAAATTTCGAAAAAGTGAGATCACAGTGCCACCTGTTGAGCGATTGATCTTCAAATGTAATCTGCCTCAGTTTAAGTCAAATTCCAATTAAATATCAAGTTTGTTTAAATTTCATTCATTGGTTTGTGAGATACAGCGTCCAATAAATTTGTGATATACACACACACAAACAGACACACAGACAGACACATAAAAATGGGCATTTTCTAAAAACAGTCAATTAGTGTTCAGGACATCTAAAACGTGTAAATCCGTCGAGAACTGAAGTTCTGAAAATTTCGCCAATCCAATACATTCTTCTTACATATATAGGAAAAAGTAATAATAGGAATAATAATAATGATAATACTTATGTTATGAAATAAAGATACGCATTAAAATTGCTTTCGTTTAATGAAAACTCGGCCAGATTTACCGGATGGTCATAATAAACACCCGCGATATAAGAACTTCTAATCTTCTGTCCGCTTAAATAATCGAAATAAAGTGTCAGCTATTGTTACTTGATGGTATGAGATTTAGATTGTGATGATTTTAAACTGTAGTACTTTTATAATAACGGTTACAGTGACAAAATTTCGGAATTTTCGAATTACAAAACCCATCATTCTTTGTAATCTTCCGAACGAAAAACTTGTTTCATGTAGTAACTCTAGATGGAGAAACAGTAGTATAAAACAAGCATTGTCCATTAGTCTTCACTTCTTTCAGGCAATGAAGAAGTTAATTCCTTCTCTGCTAATTTTTCTGCAAGTTACCTTGAAAATTTTCATTGTAAATTTTGAATAACTTTGTATGTAATAGATATATATTTTTTTACTTTCTTCTATCTTCAATAGAAGAAAGTATTGGATTCGTAAAAATTTTCGATTTCGGGTTTTTGATGGATTTACACGTTTTGAGAGATGTAGAACACGATTTTACCATTTTTAGAAAATGTCTGTCTGTCTGTCTGTCTGTGTGTGTGTGTGTGACAAAATTTTGTGGCAACTGTATCTCTGAAACTACTGCACAGAATTTCATACAAATTGGTATGTAGTTGCACCTTGACTAAATTAGTGCCTATCAACTTTTGGTAAAAATCGTCTTACAGGTTGCGTTGCCATCCCGCTTTTTCTAAATTTTTAACAGGGTGATATAGGACAAAAATTTTCAAGATTGGTATCTTTCGAAAGGTCTCGTCAGTACCTTTAAAACGAATGGTTGAACTATAAATCTGTGATAATTTAAAACAAAGTTATCGATTTTTTTTACTTTTTACGAAAAAAAACTTAGAATTTTTTTTTTCTTTCTTTCCCCTTAATTTTATCAAACTCCCACGGTTTCCGTGTTCTGACAAACTTAAACTAATTTTTGCTTTTTCCCCCTAATTTTGTCAAAGTCCTACGGTTTCCGTGTTTTGACAAATTTTAACAAATTTTCACAGTTTACCCAAAATTTTGTCAAAGTCCCACTTTTTTTTTTCTCCCCTTAATTCTATCAAACTCCCACGATTTCCGTGTTCTGACAAACTTAAACAAATTTTTGCATTTTTCCCCCAATTTCGTCAGTCCCACGGTTTCCGTGTTTTGACAAACTTAGAATAATTTTCACATTTTACCCAAAATTTTGTCAAAGTCCCACTTTTTTTTTTTTTTTTTTTTTTTTTTTAATTATTGTTACTGAGTGAATTTGTATAGGAAAATATAGAAGAAAGTCTCGTGGTGGCCACAACATACTAGTTTTAAGGTAAATTTTATAATTTGTAAAATATATAATATTTATTTATATTAAAATATTTAGAAAAATGACATTTATACATAGAAGTTCTGTCTTTAAATTACAATAAAAACATTTCGAAATTTAATTATTGTGTTTAGTTCAGGTAATCAGGCTGAGATCCTAGCCTGATAACGTTTACAAAAATTATATGATTTTTTACACTAAATAATTGTACAATAATTGTCCAAGGTATTGTTCTAATTAGCATATTTGCTTTCTTTAGAAATATTATAAAATATCAATGTCATATAAAAAAGAGAAAAAAACATTTTCTAAAATATCTTGTATATAAACAAAACTATGAACAAATATAAAATAAATTTAATTACATTATGAAAATAACAGTTTTCCACTTTTAATTTCCTCTTTTTCTATTCAAGGAAAAAAAAAAAGTCTCATTAATTTTAAACATGATTTTATCTTGAATCTGTCTACTTTGCATTTCCCAAAGAGATATAATTTTAATAATTGCGAATATTACCTGTAAGTACATATTTCGTATTGTGAAATGAGTTTTTAGAAGAATGAGCCCTAAAAACATGCTTTTGATATGCATGTAAAATATGCATTTTATTCATGTTATCTATCATGAAAATAATATTGGAATTCTGACTGTTTCACAGAAAGTAAATGATATGTGGTTTTAGATAGTCAATAGCTCTTTTTTTATGGCATCTTGCATGATATTTAAATGTTAAACAGAGTGGAAGACATTTAAATTGAAACTATCCTTTAAAGTACTATTTTGTGTGTATATAAGAGCTATTGTTTTAAAACACTGTTATAAAAAATAATAAAAAAAAAAAAAAAAGAAGAGAGAAAGTAATGAAGAGTACTATATAAGTTAATTACACAAATAAAACTCAAAATGTTATATATTAAGACATATTTAGTATTTATTTCCCTGACTTGCAACGAAAGAAAGATATTAAATAATGAATTTAAAAAATCTATCGTAAATATGAAATACTGACAAGTTTTGTTCGATTATACGCAATGGAATCTGAGATATAATCTTCCATTGAAATGCAGAAATCACTGTATATCAGCGCCACTTGTTGAGCGATTTATACCAAAAGTTCATAGGAACTGATTTATGTCACGGTGCATCTACTTATAAATTTATATCCATATCTGTGCAGTAGTTCTTGAGATATAGCTTTCCCTGAAATTGCCAAAAATCGCTGTACAGCAGCACTAACTTTTGAGCTATTGACGCCAAAAATTTATAGACACTAATTTAGGTCAAGATCCATCTACATATAAATTTATATGCAGTTCTGTGTAGCAGTTCCTGAGATACAGTCGCTACAATATTTTTGTCACACTCACACAGACATTTTTTAAATAATAAGACTATAATTAATAGACAGACATTTTTAAAAAATGGTGAAATTGTGTTGTGGATTTCTCAGAACTTGTAAATTGATAGAAAACTGGAACTCTAAATTTTTATGACACCAAAAATTTTGTCTATTCAAAAGAGAAGAAAGTAAAATTTATAAAAAAGCTTTTTGCAATTCCTTCCCCCCTTGTTTGTATACATTAAAAATTAGAATAAAAAATTAGAATTTAAAAAGTAATAAAATAAAGAGTAACCGACGATTATATGCCACCGAAATCCAGATTATCCACTAAGCTGTAGACAATTTTTGAATTAATTAACCTGAGAATTACGTTAATTCTTAAATGGAATCTTTTAATTGACTTTATTAATTAAGCAGAATTGGATTTATTCCCAACAAAGTTACTGTAATGTAGTTTCTCTATTATTATGTGCAAACCATTTAGCTTTAGAAGGTATTGAATGGGAAGTGAACTAATATTAATTTTAAAGCGAAGCAACGAAGGAATATTAACAAGTGAACAAAGTAAAAAAAAATATTTTAACAACAGTTGTTTTAAGGAAAATATTAGAAATTCTCATAACCGAGGGAATTTCTCATCAGGGAAAACTATTTCCACGGTTGAGCAAATAAAAGCAAGATTTTGAAGACTGGTTCGCCATTAAAGCTAGTGGATTTCCAGATCTTGCTTTCAAACCAATAATTAGAAATGAAAAAAAAAAAAAAAAGGAAATTTATTTAAAATAAGGAGAAATCATAACCAAATAAGCCTTAGTTTTTACAAGTGTTATTACATGTTTAAAATTAAAGTAAGTAAAAACACAGGGCGAGTTGTCAGCAGCAATAACAGAGAAAAATGATTACCGCAAGCAACCACAGAGACATGAAATTTAGTCCAACCACAGAGACATGAAATTTAGTCTAACCAACAAGTAGAGTAAGACTCTGGCGTAAGGTCTTTTAGAAAGATAACTGCCCTATGGCGAGAAATACTATTACTTTAGATTGTAGAAATTTGTATTAATTCTCTCAAAAAGGTAGTTTTGATAATAATTCATTTTTAAAAAAATCTAATTGAAAAATTTATTTTTTTAAACTAATTGTTTATTTTTAATTTCAAGTCTTGCTATTTTGGAACAATATACAGGGCTACACAAAAGTGATTTACTGTATTTTTTATTTTATTTTTTATTATTTAAGTAAGGCCATAAAGTTAATTTTTGAAAGGTTTCTTCTTTGTAGTAGTAGTAGTAGTAATAATAATAATAATAATAATAATAATAACAATAATAAAATATATTTTATGGCGTCTTCAAGCTATTTTTTGTTTAATGAAATTTATTGGTAATAAAAAATGTTACATTTATACACTATAAAATGCATATTTATATATTAGTTTAAATGATTTTTGCTAAAACGATATTACTTTGAAATGAATAAATATAAAACGTATGTAGCTGCTACTGCATAATAAGCTAGATACGTTCAAAATATTAATTTATTACATAGTAAATATGACTGAAATGTAATGAATATTTTATGAACTGAAAGAGAATTACGGAACATCATTATATTCACTGAACTATGACTAGAAATAAATGTAAACAATCTAAATTTTCTTGACTAACGAAATTTCCTGTAGAGTATTGACTTATTGGAATTTGATCTGGGACCCAGATTATTCCAATATTTTCAAGAAGAATGATTCCTTAAGTCACGTAAAATTCTGAACAGAAATCAAAAGATTGGAATGATTTTCTACGTGATATACTCACTTGAATAAACAACATGAAGCAGGAAATGCACATTAATGGGAAAATTCTACTTTTCAAAATGGGCAACATAAGTAATATCCGATATTCATATTTCAGACTTTTTCTTATATTTGTTTGAAAACTCAAATTGAAAGTTCGATTTACAATATGAAGCTTTTGTAAAATATTTTTAATTTAATGCGTAGCATTCGAAATATGATTACAGATATATTTCTCCTCTGTGAAAGTATAAATACTTAAAAGAATATTTTTGAAAACATAATATTTAGAAAATTTGTGTAAAAAAATAGACCTATTATAACAGTCGACGGAGCGAGCAAGAAAGAGTGGCAAAGATGAAACAGCTGAGTGTAATGGAAAGGTTATCCCTTTTTTTGGCATTTATCGCGTTATTGGCGATTATTTGTTTTGGATATTTTTTCTTTCTTTCTCTGTTTTTATCAGTTTGTACATGGAATTGTAATTTTTTTAATTTGAAGTATTAGATATAGCAATTATAAGCATTTTAGGAAAATAACTACTTAAAAAATATGAAATAAAAAACTGTAAAATATCTTATAAATGAAAAGTCACAGCTCCTCCTTATACAAACTATTCCTTACAGCTGTTTACACAACATTTAAAAAACATTGTTTGCGATAAAATTTATTTTAGATCCTAAACAATTATTTTTTAAATGGAAAAAAAAAAAAAAAAAAAAAAAAAAGAATTAAAAAGAGAGAAAGAGAGAGAGAGAGAGAGAGAGAGAAGAGAAAGTAGAATTTAGAGCTTGGCGAAAAAGTTTCAGTGTTGGCCAATTTGGTTCACTGTAGCCCCTGTATTGCTTGTGTCACGTGACGTTTTTATGAGTGACCTTTTCAACACAATAAGGTTGCCATTGTCCCGTCCACTGCAATAATAGGTCTATGGTAAAAGCTAATCTTGATATTTAGAATCCGATTCAGTATCGCCAATTTTAGTGAACTTTTTTTTCCATAACTATCACTAATTTTTAAATGTAATGTTTGTCTAATCAGATCGAAGATTAATCATCTATCATGTATATCAAACACCACTCCTCAAAATTATTGGTGATTATTGAATAAAAAAATTCCTAAATTTGGCAACTCTGATCAGATCTGGTAAACATTATGATACTTATAATTTAAGAAGTTTTAATGTTAATGAATTCAAGTGTTTTAAAATAATTTCTTTGAAATTAATTGTATTTTAAATTTTTACTCTGAAAAAATTGCTAGCAATTGTTGGAAAATTGACAGTCATTTTTATTATAGATAGAAAATTTAATTGAATAAAAAAAATGTAAAAAATTTTTGAAATTGTGTTTCGATAAACTTCAACAGTAATCGAAATCCATTAACGGATTTTTATTATTATTATTATTATTAAAGTATGACTTTGTAAAAAGTTTTACTCATTTAATTAAATATCCAAAGTTAAACCTTGACAGAAGTATTTAATGCATGAGAATGCTTGAGTATAAAAATCAGAAAATTGACTTTTTTTTGTCAAATTTTGACGTTTCGTACGTGCTGAGTCCCCTTAAGCCTTTCTAATTTTTGAAGATAAAAACAACAAAAAATTATTTATATTACATCATCTTAGCAATTAGTGCGAGTTTAATGAGATGGTACATTAGTATACCTTTGGTAAAAAAATATTAGTAACGTGAAAAAAATGTAAAAAAATATTTTTTCTCCAATTCATAATTTTCATAAGAATAATGATTATTTCTTCAGATAATATTTAAGCTAATTACAATACAGATTAGGAGCTTAAAACTGTTCTAATAATTTAATTATATAAATTTATAGTGAAATTATACCTGTACTGAATATTTTATATCTAACTATGTATGACGATAATGTTTAAATAATCGTTTATCCCTAAAATATTGTTTATCAAAAATGGCAATGAGAAATTGCGAAAGCATGTATGCTAAAAAATCATTTTTTGAATGAAAAAGAAAAGTCTTACTGTAGTATCTAGTGCTATCGATTGAGCTCAGAGTAATTTATATATGTTTGGAGTGGGAACTTTATATGTGTAACTTTCCGTCTTTGGCCTTTCTTTCAAAAATTTTGATTTTATACAATTTTTAATCCAATATGACTTTGGCATACAAAGGGTTACGGTTTATTTGTTAAAACGACACCGGTTGAGCGTCCAGGTGTGTGTACTATGATTATTGTTAACTGAATTCTAGAATTTCTAATTTGCTCTATACAAACTTTTGTAAAAAAAAAAAAAAAAATACAGATTTAATGTGTTTTGTATAAGTTTCATTTATAAATGACAAAATGAAGCATTTACGAAACAATCTTTGTAATAATTTTTAGTAGTATTATGAAGAATTGTAATTTTGTACATAAGTTATTTTGAAATTTTATCATTAATTTATGTTTGAGTAATTTTTAGATTATAGAATTAAATTTATATACAAATATTTGTTTGTCTAATACAATCTTAATAATTCCAAAAATAAATAAATAAATAAATAAAAATAAAATATTATTATTGTTGATTACAACTAAAGAGACAATTTTGCAGTGTACTATTAAAAATAAAATATATAATATTTATTTAAAAAGAGTACGCAAGGCAGAAAATACCATTTATATGTATTTATTTGAAAAATTTACATTTTATTTCATTATAATTTGTATGATTTTCAAATTAAATTGCTTTTAAGATATTTGACATATATTTTTTTAGTTTATTACGTTTATTACAAATGTTTAAGTTCATTATGAATGTTTTCTGAAGTAAAGTGTTTGAAAACTCGTATTAAACTGAATTTATTACAAAAAGTTAAGATATGAATTCAAGTTTTCATACATTAAGAGGAAAGAAAGCCAAGAAAAGTCATACGATCATAGAAAGTTTTATTCCAAGTGGCTGAATAACAGAAAAGGTAATTAAAAAAAATGTTAGAAATGTCGTATATAGATACTTATAAAATAAATGTAAAATTTGCTATTTTAATTATGTATGATTTTCACAAATTATATGTATATGTGGTATTTTTTTTTTTTCTTTGCTAGAAAATTTATGACATTGTAACTTCATTTTAATAAAATAAATTCTTACTGTAAAAAATATAAATATTAAATAAAAGAGAATTTATATAAATTAAGTTCGTATATTTCATATTTCCATTTTAATTATTAGTTTAAATGTCATTAAGGCATAGTGCAAAATTGTGACACGTTACATTTCGAGTATATTCTCGATAGATCATATGCTGGCTTATATAAAAATCCTCAAATATTCTGAAACATAATAACTTTATGGCGCAAAATATTACTTGACTTCAGATTTAAGAAAAAATAATAATAAATAAATAAATATCTTCCAATTTCTTTTATACGGTGAAAAGAACGAAAAGGAGATAAGAAAGTCGCAAAAAGATATTCGTTGCGGAGTTATTCATAGAAAGTTTTATTCCGAACGACTGAATAATAGGTAAACTAATTAAAGAAGAAAAAACGCCAGGAAATATCTATGGCTGGTGATAAAAGAAAGGTAAAGAATGTGATGATAATTATGAAGGATTCTCAGAGACTGTATTGTTTTCCTTCTCCGCTAAAAAAGTTTTGTCATCGAGGTATGCTTCTAATCAAATAAAATCTTGTTATGAAGGGGATATTTAATTTTAAGGTGAAAAAGAAGATAATTTTTTGAAGTAATCATGCAGTTGAAATAAGTATCGTTCAATATTTTTTATTAATTTTTTCTTTTTCTTTCTTTCTTTTTTTTTCTTAAGTAAAATGAATGTTTAAAATATATGAGCTTAAAAATGTGTATTTCTTGCTAAGTAACTGAATTATTTTGAAAAAGCAAAGTTTTTCTTATTTTTATACAGATAGTAACTTCTAACTTTTTTTTTAGTTATTTAAAGGAATAAATTTAATATGGTTCCAAATAAAAATAAATAAAGCGATGCTAAAAAGTATTAGAAAAAGTATATTTTAAAAATTAAGGTACTATATATACACTCCCTACCATAACTTCTAAACATTTTTTTTTTTTTTTTAATTTAAAAAAATAAACTAACATGATTCCAAGTAAAAATAAATAAAGTGATGCTAAAAATATTATAAAAAGTATATTTTAAAAATTGGGTATTTTATATATACACTCCCTACCATAAATGACCGGGCACTTTCGACTTCAGATTTTTTTGTCATATATCCAGAAAAATTTTCACGAACTATTATGAAATTTTGGATGGGTAAAGAACGCGTTATTCTTCATAGTATTTCGGCAAATGTTTTATCCCACAAACAAAAATCCATCCAGCAACAAATTAAAGAATAATCAAATTGTTTGGGAAAACTCTGGAAAAAAATGCTTAAAGTACATCCTGGTTATAGCAGGTGATTACGAGGGTATTTCTAATTATCTTATACATTTTTATGAGATTAGTATATACATTAATGGAGTTATAAACGTTTTATTGAGATGCAAACATACTGCAATCATAATATACAGATATTTAATATGTAACGAAATTTGAACATTTTTACTAAGTAATTTTAACTGCTCTTGCACAGTCTTTAGCAGAATTTCATTCCCATAATTTATTAGCCAGATATATTGAGCGACTTATATTAAAACGCTATTCAAATATCGTATAAAATAATAAGTTGTTGTTGGTAAAAATAAATGAAATTCAGCTCTTCTAAAAAAAGCTACAGGTAAGTATTTGGACACTTTCAAATTTAGACGTTTTATCAATTATCTAAAAAAATTTTATGAAACCTCTTGAAACTTTAGGAGTATAAAGAAAGTGATGCACTTCATATAAATCAGCAAAAGTTTTTTCCTGAAGAGGAAATGAGAATCAGTAAAAAGTTAAAGAAAAATCAAAACGTTTTGCATCACCCTATAAAAAGTAATGTTTGAAATACGTTTTGTCTGTAGCATGCGATTATGTGGATTTTTATAAAGATCTGTATAAGTATTTATGAGACTAATATATATATTAATTGGTATATAGCATTTTCTTTAAAAAATTGCAAAAAAAAAGAAAAGAAATAATTGCTTTTTTAAAAAATATAACACGTTGGGCATTAGACCCAGTGCAAAGCCATTTTTAGAAAACTTGGCATACTACATTAGACATAGCATACTGCAATCAGACTCCAAAAATGTTAAATATATTTAAATATGAGCACTTTTACTGAATAATTTTTAACTACGCAAGTGAAAGCTTTATAAAAATTTCATTTGCATAATTTAATAGCGAAAAGTATTGAACTACTTATTGGAAAACCCCAAACAAATATCGTGTAAATTCAAAAAGTTGTGAGTTATAGAATGAATCGAATTTCAATTCCTCGCAAAATAAGAGCTAAGCTATAAAGGGTTTTACTGACATTTTTATTTAGATTCAGTCAATACCTAATAGTAATACAGAATTTGCCTATTGTAAAAAAATATTAATAACACCCTTATCATCATCATCATCATCATCATCAACATTTTTTTTTTTTTTTTTTTTGGAGAGGAATTGAAGTTCTGTTCATTCTATAACTAATAACTGTTTAAATTTACACAATATTTGTTTGAGGTCTTCATAGAAGTAGCTCAATACTTTTGGCTATTAAATTATGTAAATAAATTTTTTATAAAGCTTTCACAAGTGTAGCTAAAAAATATTTAGTAAAAATGCTCATATTTAGTAAAGTATTTAATATTTTTGCATTCTAATGGCAGTATGCTGTATCTAATGCGGTACGCCAAGTTTCCTAAAAATGATTTTGCACTGGTCTAATACTCTACATGTTACATTTAAAAAAGTGGCTTTTTTTTTTTTTTTTTTTTTTTTTTTTTTACAGTTTGTTAAAGAAATCGTGATATTTTCATGGATATATGTGGAAGCTTATACATATGATTAGAAGAATCCTCACAATCACATATTTCAGACAAAACGTATTTCAAGCATTACTTTTTACAGGGTGATGCGAAACATTTTGATTTTCTTTAATATTTTTCTTTTTCTTCTTCAGAAAAGAAAAATCTTTGCTTTAATATATGAGGTGTAACATGTTCTTTATACTCCCGAAGTTTCCGGATGATTCCTAAAGAACTTTTATAGATATTTAAAAAAATATCTAAATTCAAAAGTGTCCAAATATTTATTGATAGGTAGTGTAAAAGGGGGTTTATCCAAGTTTTTAATTTGATTCAAAGAATTATAATATAGTTTTTGTTGACTGTAAGTAATTATTGATAAAAAACTTTGTCACATTCCCATTTCATATTTTCGTTTCATATTCTAAATTTTATTACCGCACTACTTAAGCTATAAAATAATTGATAAGAAAGCACCACAGAACTGGCGTTTTAAATTATTACTTAAATTGCGTTGCCGCTTTCACTTCAGCACTCGTGCCTACAGTGTTCGCCTGATGAAGGGTCGTGTGCGTTTTTGACCCGAAACAATTGTTGCGAGTTTATTGCATTTTATTATGTTTATTTAAAGTCTTGTAAGTAATTATAAAACAATTACGCTAACATTAGAAACAAACATGGTTGCTTATACTATATTCAGAATCATTACATATAAACTGAATTGATATAAAGTGCCAAGCAAAAAGTTAAGGAGCATAAGAATTAGTGTTTGCGACTTCATCTTCTTGATGACAGTGTTCTTTTATTTACATTGTTTCCCATTTAATATTTTAATCTGCAATGCATTCAAATAAATTACACATTATTCTATCAAATGGATAAGAAAGGTCAGTGTAAGAACCTCCGAGGTAACAACTGATGTGTTTTGCTACGAAATTAAAAGGTTGCAAACAGTACAGTAAGTTGTTTTATTGCCATATATTGAAATTAAAGAATGAAAAATAATTAGACAATAATACAAAGAGATTATAAAAATTATAAAAATAACAAAAAAAAAAAAAAAAAAAAAAAAAAAAAAAAACAGAGATTAACACAAAGTGAATTCATAACAATAATTTTAATCTAAAGACGCTTTTTAATTTACATAGGGAAATCTTGTCTGTAGTTCCTGGAGTCAAATTTAAATAAATTATTATAATATTTTTGTCCATTTTTCATAATTGTCTTCCTAATCAAGCTACCAATCAAATAAAATAAATATTATTTCTTTTCCGAAATAATAGTATTAAAAGACATATTTTTTCGGATCTTAAGGTAAAAAATTCTCTAAAAAACCCTTTTATAAATTTTTCAAAATTTTTAAAAATGCCAAAAAATTCCGTATATGTGTGTGTGTGTGTGTATATATATATATGAAGGGATCTAATGGAAATCCTTGTGTTTCTCAACTTATTTTTAATTGATTTTTAAATTCATTTTTACTCTGAAAAGCCATTTGATACGTTTTCAAAAATTTAAAAAATGTTAAAAGATGTACATATATGCGTGTTTAATGGAAGCGCATGTATTTTTCAAAACATTTTAAATTAATTTTAAATTAAATAAAAATTAAATGATGTTTTACAATTTAAATAAAAAAATAATACAAGGAAACCACAAAACTTCTGTACAAATACAGATGTTTATTAAATAAAATATTGGACTGACACAAATTTGAAAATTATTTTATTTTAAGATGTAATTATTAGTGTTTTTTTTTTTTTTTTTTTTTTTTTTTTAAGCAGCAATTAATATACCTCTATATGCGAACTATTAGTCGCGCGAATCACATTAAGGCGATACTGGATTTCTAGCTATGTCTTCTCTAAGAAAGTGTTACCAACTATGCAGACGGAGTCTATGATCGTTTGCTTCAGGTTAGTTATATCCCGCACCTTTGTTTGGTGTATATGATCTTTAACATTCCCTCACAGACAGAAACCCAGCTGCCTGAAATCAGGCTAATAAAGGGGCCTAGAAATTGGGTTATATCGCCCAATCCACCAATCTGGACCTGTTTCATCAAAGGGATTACGAACATCAAGACCCAAATGTGGCGGTGCACTATTTTGCTGGAAAAAAACATTTGGTTGAAAATTATTAAAATGCGGCGCCACAAATTCAGTTAAAAGTCTAGGTACACACCTGCAGTTATTGATTTCTCTACGAAAAAAAATGGCCCAATGACTCAGCTACGTGTCAGGCCACATTAATTTCGGGCTATTTCTCTTGAGTTCCCAACCTACATGGGAGTTTTCTGAGCACTAGACTCTATGCATCGGGCGATATATGTATTGATATTCCCTGAAACATAAAACAATGCCTCTTGACACTGGGATTTTTCTTGAGGCATAGCCATTTTGATACAGTTGGCAACAAAATTATTGAAGCGCTAGCTATAATTTGTACCCTGAAGATGTGCACCTAATACTATTTTGTTAAGTAGTATTTGTTGAGTCATGATTTTAGTCTTATGCTGTTTATAAATAAGTAAGTTGATGATAAAAATTAGCGATCAAACTAAGAAAAAAAATATGGTTGTGTGCTTCAATAATTTTGTTGCCGCCTGTATTTTGAACCTCTAGTTCTTCGAAATGTCATCTAAAATACGCAAAACAATAATTAATAAAAACTTCAAGTAATAACTGAGTATCTATAACAAATCACATTTTAATATCCCATTAAAAATACTTTTAATGAATTTTTGAATTTGTAAAGATTCTTTGTGAACATCCTGTATTTTAGCATTTATTTATGTTAACTCTTTGAAGAATGGACATTATGTACCTATTTTTTTTTTTTTTTTTTTTTTTTTTTTTTTTTTATGAAACTCTTCCTTCCTTTCTCTCTTTCTTTTTTTCTTTTTCTTTTTTTTTACAAAATTTTTATTTTAAAACTAAACGGTTCAAAATCATTTATTTCTTCTCCTCTAACTGTGATTGTAATTTCTGGTAGCAGTCGATGTTAATTGAAAATAATTACTTTGTGTTTCAAAGGGTTAAATAATCAAAATAATATCTTTTAAATCTACGACATGCGGTAGATGAAAGTATTAAACTGCACTCCTTAACACCTTAGAACATAGTGGTATGCAGTGTTGCCAGTTTCGGGATTTTTGTTTATTCAATATACACCAATAAATTTTTATTTTAACGATTGCCTAATCACTTTGAAGATTAATTGTATATTATGTGTATCAAATGTCACTTCTCAAAATTATTGGTGAGAGTTGAATAAAAAAAATCCCCAATCTGGCAACACTGGTGGTATGGAAAACACACGACACATTCAAGATTTTACTTTTTTTCTACCAATTTTTATTTCATTTCAAATATTCCTGTTTGAAAATTATATTAAAAATTATATACTATATTTTAAAAATCATTGTTTTCAGTTTTAAAAGCATTCTTCACTTTTTAAATATAAATAATTTTGTTTTTGTGAGTAAAACAAAAATATGTGCATTAAAGAAGTAAAATAAATTAAAGCATTTTTCTTTTAAACTTTTTAGAAAGGTCCTGGTGGATTTAATCTCAAGTCATTTTCTCTTACAATCAAAAATATGAAGAATTTTATATTTCATCTTAGATGAGCGATGCAGTTTTTTGGCATTACTTTTATTTTTGCGATACTTTCCAAAATGCCAAGTTCATTCTTGAATTTAAAAAAAGAACATATAATAAATATATTAGGGGATTCTTTTACAAAAAATATATAGCATCTAAAGATAAATTTGAGATGTTTCTTTCTGTACGTGTCAAGAAATTTTTATAGAATTTGTTATAAAGTTATATTTTATTTTTAAAGTAATTGGAAATAAATATTTTAAAATTTCAAAGTCATGTCAAATATTTTACGATCTTATATTGGAAGCGACAGTTGAAAAAAAAAATGCCTACAATAAAAAATAGTTCAGTTTTAAACAAAAAAGTTATTTAAAAAAACTGAATTATTTTATGCTTGACGATAATAAATAGCTTAATAAAAACACACATATAGCATACTTTGAAAAAGCTTATTTAAATCTTTGAAATAAAATATACAGACGTATATTCTAATTGGATTAGCTTCGGATAAAATATACACAAACATGAAATTTTAAACTAAATGATATTTTTCGTTTAAAAAACTTTAATTAAATTTCTTAAAAAGAACTCACAGAAAACAGCAGCTAAAAACTAAGCGAAGCATTAATGGAAATCTCTGAAAGTATATTTTTGTTGCTTTTTCCAGTTCTGATTAAAATGCATTAAACATTTTTACAATGTTTTCATTTTGTCATAAATAGTAATAGATAATAATATTATAATATTGAAGCAAAAATTGAAAAAGATTCGACACAAAATGTTTAGCAAATGTACTTAAAAATAAAGTAATTTTTGTGCCTTAAAAACATTTTCTAAAAGTTAAAAATTTTTCAAAAATTAAATTTATTTTTAGTAAACTGTTTATTTTGAAAAAAAAAAAAAAATGCAAAGGAAAAAGGAAAGTAATATAAATGGAACCAGTAAATGAAAACTTTGTTGTTTTTGTGAAATTAAGTTAAAATGTGAATGTCTGATAAAATCGTATTATCTTGATCAATATTATCTTGATCATATTATCTTGATGAATTCTCGTCAGGAATTCATTTCGCATATCTTGAAACAAGAATAATATGAATAATAATAATGATAATACTTATGTTATGAAATAAAAATAAGCGTTGAAATTGATTTCGTTAAATAAAAGTGCGTACAGATTAAAAGGGTGGTCATAAAAAACATACTCGATATAAGAACCCCTAACATTCTGTTTTCTCAAACAAACGAAATAAAGTGTCATATAATATTGCTTGATGGTATGAGCTTGAGAATGAACGATTTAAAACCGTAGTACTTTCATAATTACAGTCAAAGTATTAAAATTTCGGAATTTTTGTATTACAACGTCCATTTTTTAATCACACTGTAATTTTCCGAAAGAAAAATCATACAGCGTTGTTTCATGTAGTGATTGTAGATGGAAAAACAGTGGTATAGAAGACAAACATTTACATAAAAAAAAGAGAGAAATCTGTATAAACAAGCCACAAGAAAAAAAAGAAAAAAACATTAGATTATATGTACATTTTTAATGTCGCCTTTTTCCGAGGTAAAGAAACGTTGCATGTAGAACATTGTAAAAAACAAAAGGTTGCCAACCTTTATAAAGCGAAATACATGGTATAAAATATGATTGGTTGAGTTAGTCACCCCCCCCCCCCAACAAAAAAAAAAAAGGACTTTTTTTTTTTTTTTTTTTTTTTTTTTGTATTTAATATCTTTTACGCACCTTTAGAAATTTGTCTATATTTTTTGTTAATTTTTTTGTTTGTTATTCGACTAAATTTTTTCAACTTAAACCTACTTTAAGTTGGAGTACAATTTTTTGGAAGAAAAAAAAATGTTTGTATGTAGAATAATTGAATAGATAAACTGCAGTAATTTTTAATCAAATAATAATATTCTTAAAGCATTCGATAAAAATCTGCTTTATTCTAAATTATATAAATTAGGGAAATAAAATTTCTTCATTTTGATATTTTTTCCTTAAAACAATTCTTAAAACATAAAGTATTTATACGCAGAGGAATTTATTCCAGTAAAAAAACTAAATATTTAATATGTCTACGAATTTTGGTATTACAAAAATCGCTTTTTATTCAGGGTGTCCAAGAAAAGACGCACCAGTTTCGAAATAAAAAATCTCGAAAGGAAATCTCGATAGAAGAATACACTGAGAAAAAAAAAATATACTGCCTTCGTCTAGAATGAATAAATGGTCATTTTCTAAATCCCTAAACTAGAAATATAGATTTCCGAGCTATGCGCTTAAGGTACGCTAATAAACTGAATAGACGAAATGGTCGAGAATTTCTAATTTACCCATTTCTATATGGTGAAACAATATTCTGAATATTCTCAATCTTTTGTATTACGAGAAATTCTCGCTCGATTTTCTAGAATTGGGTCATAAACCAAGATTATAGCTGCTGAAACCAGTAGCTGATTATAGCTACTTGTATTCGCATTTGCTTGGAGATATTTTCAAATAGGTTTATCCTCAATAGTATAGTCGAACGCTCAAGAATTCTAATACAGGTCTCAGAATTCGCTTTCGAAGGGGACTAGAAATTTTTTTATAAGAAATTTATAAGGATGACATGGAACTATTTTTTCTAGAGCCACAATTTAGATTTTAGATGTCAGTTATAGAATTTTTTCTCAGTGTATTGGAGTGCCTTACACTAACAGCTCGGAAATCTATATTTCTAGTTTAGGGATTTAGAAAAGGACCACCTATTTGTTGTAGATGAAAGCGGTATATTTTTTCCCCAGTGCAGAACAAATATTGTTCGACGACGTTTCTTGTGACCATAGGAGTTTCTGCCCATGGACTGACTCAATGAGTCTAGTGTTAAAATATGGGCGATAATCTTTGTGGTCGGGAGAAAATAAGCGATAGGGGAACACAGAATGTCTGGCTGTGTACCAAATCTCACCTGTCGGTTAATTTGACATGCCTCCGCGCTTTAGCATTGTCCTCTAAGTTAGGAGCAGCAAATCTGGTCGCACTGCAGTATGCTTATTGTGAAAGCTGTAAAAATTTATACACAAATCTCTATCAAAGTTGCCAACAGAAGGCGCTGTGTGCTGTAATTGCAGTGATTCCCTATAAATAGCCCAAATACCTAAACCAATTTGTTTAAGCCTTGAAACATGAAATAAAGTTTAAGTTATAAACGAAAATATTAAAATAATGTATTTCAATGAATATTTATATATTTTAAGAACTCTGTTCAGCATACATCATCATCTACTGCAATCTTTGCTTCTAATTTCGAAATTTCTGTATACAATTTTCACAGCTTTCACAATAAACATACATTTGGTTTGCTTCCTCTTTCGATAATTTTTTCAGCATTTTTAATTTTGAAATGGTGTCAAACTTTTTTGAACGCTTGCAATCATTTTATGATCCTTTTATCAGGATGGTTCCCGTATTGATAATTTCTAAGACCTCGAGGAAGTATGAAATTTTGAATTTTGTAATTCTAACTAAAATGAATTTATTGAGTTTATATCATTATAAACAGTTTCTTTGAAGATATTATTTAAAATTGGAAGCACTTTTTAAACGAGAAATTTATTTTTCTGACTTATGATAGAAGGAAAAACTATTAGACATTGATAGCACTGTAACCTGTATGAAATCCTATTTATATACAATTCGCATATTCGTTAAAATATCGAATAAAATTTATTGTTACGCTATAAAGAAGATTTGTATGTTTCCCTAGTTGCTTGAATCTTCCACTCAACTATATTGGCTGAGTATTTTACGTATAAAAGTATGAAATCGAAAGCTTTTAAAATTCCAAGTTTCGTTTGCACATTCATAGGTATATTTAAAATTTTTACTGAATTTTCCAAAAATTATTTCTCAAGAAGACTATCAATTTTTTCTGTGAAAGAAATAGCATTAAAATATATGCAGATTTTCCTTGTAGAAAAAAAGGCTTTTAGAAGTGAAATTAGATGCATTTTTTAATATACGGTCCTTATATACCTGAATTCTGTATACGCATATAAATTTGTTCAATGAAATCAATTGGTTTTCAATGACTATTTCTGTATATATATTTTGTTTTCTTTGTTCAATCACGAACTTGCAATAATTGATTTAAAACGTTCGTATGAACTCTTTTGATATAGAAAAAAAAAAAAAAATTACCTAACAATTTTTCTAATTTTAAAATTTTATATGATAAATTTTTATCTTTAAAAAAAAAAAAAAAAAAACATTTTACAATATTTTCGTGATGGAAAATCTTTTTTTCTTTCGTTGCAGTTTTTGTCATTCCACATTAAATTTACTCATATTCTTACTTCAAGTAATAACCCTATTCATAAAATAAAAATACATTTTTAACTGAGATCAAATAATCATGAAAAGGTTTCCCTTTTCCAGGATAATAATAATAATAATAGAAAGTGTTGTAATATGAGTTCCATTAAATCGAAATTCTTGAATATATATAGCTGACATTTATTAAAGACGATAAACAAGACGATTTACATTACACACATTCAAAATAAGTAGAATTAAAAAATATTTAAGTGTACATTGCCTTCGTACATTTTTAGTTGTTTAACCACACAGGTTATAATAGATAGCCACCAAGGCCAGCGCACACAGCTACATTTTCTTTTCTCAACTGGCGCGCCCGCAGCCGGGAGCATTTGGAGAGCTCTCTCTGACGCGCATGCGCAATTAAAGGCGCATCTGTTTTATTTATTAAAATGAGTCGTTCGCTACTCCAACATACCCCCCCTGCGTAATATAAATACAAATATAACATAATACAGGATGAACACATAAAAATAAAAATATATAAAATTAAGAAATTAAAGAAATATTTTCCATTGAATATAATAGTTTTTCTTCGTTTACAGCCTTTGTCAAGAAATCTGATATTAGGGCTTCCCTTGGAGTATAATATAGATCAATTATTTTGTCTCTGATCAAGTCCTTTACAAAATGTAACCTAAGATTTATGTGTCTGGACTTGTTCGATGATCTTGTACAATTAGCCCATTGTATGGCTGCTTGACTATCTGAACTGAGTGACACAGTATTGTTTATAAAATTTTTAAAGTTTAATTCCGTTAATAAATTTATTATCCATGTTATGTCCTTAGAGATTTCTGAAATAGCAAACAACTCAGCTTCACAAGTTGATAAACTTAACACTTTTTTGTTTATGACATTTCCATGGTATTAATGAATTACCCAACAAAATTACACCACCAGAAAATGATTTTCCATTTTCTGCATTCCCCCAACTTGCATTTAAATACCCAAATTCTGTACTATAGAATAATTTTTTATCTTTAGTTCCCTTTAAATATCTTAAAACCCTTTTTGCAAGTAAAAAATGCCTTTTTTCAGGCTTATGATTAAACTGTGACAAATAAGTAATTACAAAAGCTATGTCTGGACGCGTTCTATTAGATAAATATTATAATTCACTATAATTTCCTGGTACATGTTTACATCAATAATTTCATTTGTAAGTGGTAAGCTTTTATCTTCTCCTTTAACAATTGGGGTTTTTACTGTTTTACAATAATTTAGATTGTGTTTAGCTAGTAATGACTCAATGTATTGAGTCTGTGACAAATAGATACCATTATTATTTTGTAATATTTCTATACCTAGAAATTTTGATTTATTATTTTCATGTAATTCAAATATTACTCTAATTTTGGAGATTATATCTTCATACATTTCTTGATTATTACTGAAAATACAGAAATCGTCCACATAGATGCTCAAAATAAGAAATTTATCATTATCAGTTTTAATGAAAATGCAATTATCTGAAGCTGTTTGTACTAATCCTAATTTTTCTAATTCAAATTTTATTTTCAAATACCAGTTTCTCCCACTCTGTTTTAAGCCATAGATGCTTTTCTTTAATTTACATACTTTTCCTGTACCTATAGACCCTTCAAAACCCTGCGGTGGTAACATGTATACATTTTCCTCTAAATTACTGTATAAATACGCAGTTTTAACATCAAATAATTTTACAATTAAATTTAATTTAGCGGCAATTGCAATTAGCAAACGGAATGTTTCCATGCACAGAACAGGTGAGAAAGATTCCGAATAATCGACGTTTTTAATTTGATTATGACCCGCTGCACATAACCTTGCCTTAAAAATTATATTACCTGAATCATTTTCTTTCTTAGTATAAACCCATTTGCTTTTTATTAATTTCGCGTCAGTTGGCTTATCAACGATCTCCCAAACATTATGTTTATTTAATGAATCCATTTCATTTTGCATCGCAATTTCCCAATTTTGCCAATTAATATCAGTTTTCGTTTCTAAATAATTATTTGGGACACTTTCCGTAAAATTACTCACTATCTGTTTATTTTTTATTCTTTCGCTTCTTCGTAATTCCAAATTACTTCCGGCTTCAAATCTGCTCTCCTCAATTTGCTTCCCCCCTGTTTCGCTGGCGTTCCCCTGTTCATGACCAGACATAGAGGGTTTTAACATGCTACTTTCTTTCGTTTTCTCATCAGACAGTTCTAAATGCGGAATTTTGTTCTCTGTTGTTTGAGTTTCGATTTCATTTGGGGATGAATTATAGAATGATTGAATATCCCAGACATTATTATTTTTCTCAAAAAATGAACTGCCTTTTAATGATTCGTTGAATTTGACCGATCTTTCCTCAATTACTTTTTTACTTTCTAGATCATAAATTCTATACGCCCTACGTTCACGGCTATAACCTAGAAAAATTCCCCTCTTCCCTGGAATTTCAAATTTATTTCTCAATACTTTAGAGATATGAAAATATGCTACACAACCAAATTTTCTTAAGTAATTTAATTTAGGTTTTTTACCGGTCCAAATTTCTAGGGGTATTTTATTTTTTCCTTTACGTGGTGTTACATTAGAAACTCGTGTACTAAAGTTTATACCTTCTGCCCAAAAATATAATGGTAATTGACTTTCGTATAATATAGTCCTAGTTCTTTCTAGTAATACTCTGTTTCCACGTACCGCTTTACCGTTCGATTCGCTATTATAAGGAACCGTTTTTTCGTGAGATATACCAGAATTAATTAAATAATTGTCCAATTTTTCATTTACAAACTCCAGACTATTATCTGACCTAAGCCTTTTGATTCTTTTACCAGTTAAATTTTCATGTTTACTCTTAAAGTTACAGAATGTTTCATATACCTCACTTTTATTTTTCAAAAAATAAGTAAAGTACATGCCAGAAAAATCATCCACTAAAATCATAAAATATTCAGCCCCCCTAACGACACAGGATTAATAGGTCCACACAAATCTATATGAATCAATTCTAGAATTTCGGAACTTTGTTCCGTATTAACAGGTGGATGATTTTTTCTAGTTACCTTACTTATGTCACAAATTTCACAGTTAAAATCATTTATGATATCTATGTTTATATAATCACTCATTTTAAGCATATATTTAGGATTTAAATGGCATAATCTACTATGCCAGGTTTCATAATTAATATCATTCATCACAACATTACATTCTTTACTAGTAATTGGTTCTAAATTAATTTCAAGTTTGTTATTATTTCTATATGCTTTAGTAACCAACTTATTATTACTATCAAAAATTAGTACAGAATTTTTAGTAGATTTTATACTACATACTTTATCCATTAATGAGGTTACCGACAAAAGATTATATCTAAGATCTGGTACAAATAACACACTTTCGATAGTTAAATAAATAGGATTTTTACTTACGGTTTTGGCTTTGACGTTTCCGGTGCCGTGGCACTTAATTTTTGTATCCTTACCTGCCAAGTAGATATCTTTATTTTCTGTTTTAAATTTATCAAACCAAATTTTATCTTTTATCATATGGCCGCTCGCCCCGGAATCTAAAACGAAAACATTATCACACAATGAATCAATAGTAGAAGCACTAAAAACAGAATTATTTTTTTCTTCTTTCTTATCAAAGCGAGAATTGTTTTTTCTGTTTTTCTGTCCTTTATAGCCATAAGAGTTAAATGTTTTTTGGGGATTGTTTTTATAAAAACAGTCCTTGGCAAGATGATTACTCCTTCTACAGATATAACAAACTTTTTTGTTCTTGTCCTTTTTTACGAAGAACGCTTCGGGTTATTTTTGTTCATTATGCGGATTCAAGTTTGTTTCTTCCTCTCTTAAAATTTCTAAAACTTCCTCCATAGATTTTTCCCTTTGTGTTTTCAACACATCTCTGATTTTGCTAAAGTTTCCCGATAGTCCTCTTACTGTGTGATAGACCAGCTCTCTTGTAGAAATTTCCAATCCTAACGATTGACATTTTACAGCTAGTCCTTTTGAACGTGCTATATAATCATTTACAGGTTCATTTTGTTTCATCAGTAAGTTTTTTAGTTCAGTTCCAGCGTCTATTCTTCTATCCTCTAATTGCCCAGTAAAAGTGTTCTTTATATTTTCCCATAAGATTTTGGCATTTTCTTCATTAGAAAATTGAAGAGCGTGTTCGTCGGATAGAGAAAGCTTCATATAGGCGACTGCATCGGAGTTTTTCAAATCCCATTCTTGAGATTCCGCTGCATTCAGTCCTTCTGGTTTCACCGTTGTAATTACAGAATCGGGTTTTTTAATTGATAGAGCCGCTTTTATTTTCATGGCCCATATAAAATAATTATTACCGTTCAACTCCGGTATATTTATTCTATCCATTCTTTTCTTTTAGAATAATTAATTCAGCAATTTTGATTTCAAGAATTTCCTTCACAACCACGCTCTGCTACCATTTGTTGTAATATGAGTTCCATTAAATCGAAATTCTTGACTATATATAGCTGACATTTATTAAAGACGATAAACAAGACGATTTACATTACACACATTCAAAATAAGTAGAATTAAAAAATATTTAAGTGTACATTGCCTTCGTACATTTTTAGTTGTTTAACCACACAGGTTATAATAGATAGCCACCAAGGCCAGCGCACACAGCTACATTTTCTTTTCTCAACTGGCGCGCCCGCAGCCGGGAGCATTTTGGAGAGCTCTCTCTGACGCTCATGCGCAATAAAAGGCGCATCTGTTTTATTTATTAAAATGAGTCGTTCGCTACTTCAACAGAAAGAGTAAATGCTTATGGTATATACTTGCCGTTAGAATTTACCTTTCTCATTTTACAGTGAGATCCTCATAAATAATTATGCAGAGAAATCTAAGGTCTGATTTTCATCTATCAAACATAAAAATATATTTCTCTTGAATTACTTTTCTTATTTTAAATTTAGATTATTAGATTCATGTATTTAATGTTTTATCTTTGCAAATTTTATAAATATTTGTGTGGTTTTCTCTAATGTTTATTGTAAAATGCGTTTGGATATAATTAATTTCAGTTATAATATTCTGTAGTATATAAGAAATTTTAACCACAAATAAATATATAATTAATTTTATATGGTTAAAATTATCATTATCATTACCATTAAAATTTTGTATTTGAAGAATGTGTAAGAGCATGTAAGGACATGCACACATTTTATAAATATCTGTTTTGTTTTCTCTAACCTTTATTGTAAAATGCATTTGGATATAGGATTAATTTCAGATATAATATTCTGAAGTACATAACAAATTTTAATTCCAAATAAATATATAATTAATTTTATATAGTTATTATTATCATTACCATTAAATTTAATTATTCGTATAATATATAAGACTTTCTTGTGTAATAAAGAATTCTGCTAAATTTAGTTAGTACCTATCACGCGAGGCGATTTTAAGCAAAATCATGCTACGTATTGAAAGAACTAAAATGCATTGGCAATTAAAATATGCTACGGGAAAAAATACTTAAAAAGTTTTTACAATTGATGCGTTCCACATGATTTTTTTTTCTTGTTTTAAAAAACCAAAAAGGCACGAAAAAATGTTAAATGTTAAAGAAAGAAAAAAGGAAATTATTGTTAGCAAATCATCTTGGTCTGGGGCCAATACTATAAATTTAAAAATGCAATAATTGTTTCGGGTTTAATTAGTTAAATTTTTACCTTTAACTGGCGAAAAAATATGAAAGCGATTGCAGCTGGAAAACAGCAATTTTGCTCTTAGTTAATGTTGATTTTTATTATTTTTTATGTCTAATGAAGAACCTTGTTGAAATATTTCAACTCTAAGTAAATGTTAAAAAATTTTCTTTATTTGTTTGCATTTGTTTACAAAGTTTATATTCCTCTCACGCTTTTAGTACAAGTATTTAGTAGTTGTTTAACGTCTAACGCATTATTTAGATTCAATAATATTAATAATAATAATTATTATTTTTATAAACTAGATTGTTTCAAGTTCCCTGATTGGGGCTTAATTGCTGTCCTAATGAGATACAGATCCACTAGAAATATGCATTAACAACAACAACAACAATAATAATAATATACATATTATGTTCATTCTTAAGAATAACATATTGCAGCGTTTTTATTCCATTAAAATTACATATTGGGTGGAAAATTCTAAAATATATTAAAACCAATAGGATAGGGCGTTTACTGTATATATTTTTATTGTAGTTATTAAATATATAAAAAATATTTAAAGCTCTTTTTTTGAGACGTTTTGTTTATTAAGTTCAATATATTCATTAATTCAATGTTTTCTTTTATTAATGTGAATATAAATGTGAAACAAGAATAATGCAGAAATAAATAATTCTATCCTATAAGAATTTTTATAATTTAAATATTTTTTTTCTGTTATAATTATTTCTAATGAGTATGCAGACATACGCCAATTGTTTTAGAAATAAAAGTTTACATAGAGGGACAAAATATATGTCATAAATTTATATAAACATTGATTTTTCTTATCTTCATCTACACTCTAGAAAATCAGTAAAGAAACAGAAATTAGAATTTATTATGAAAATCTATTAACCTCCAGGCTGTAGTCCTTATTAGCTTATTTATTTTGAGAGAGCTGGTTAATGATCATCACTTTATTATCTGAATCTAGTGTTTTTACATAATTATTAACTGAAAGTAAAGTTTTTTTTTTTTTTTTTTTTTTTTTATTATTAAAAATATGTAATAGTTATTCAGATAAGGCTCTAGCTCAATATTATATAATATTTTGTGTGTTTGTCAGATGTTAGATAATTTAAAGGCGATAATAAATTAAAGTTATTTGTCTGATTTAAAAAAAAAAAGATATATATATATATGTATAGTATATATGTATATATATGTGTATATTATGCTAAAGATATTTTTCGTACTCTATTTGGTTTTTGTTTGTTAATTTCGTTAAGTTTTTGTTGACTTGTTTTATTCTTGAATTTTATGTTTAAATATGAGTTCGGCTTTGCTTTTCAATGGGATATTTATATATATATATATAAATGCTGTCATAAAAACAGCACAGAAAAGGATATTGATAAAAAGGAAACTAACATACATAATAATATAAAAAAAAACAGGTTTCAAAATTTAACGATGAATGTGTATTTTAGGTCATGTTTCTATACAATCTATGATAAATTAAAAAAAAGAAAGAAAGTGAAATTTACTGAAGGTAAATATTAAAGTAACTTTTAAATCAATTTCTTTTTTTAATTACTATTCTATCTTAATAAAAATATTAATAATATTACAAAACATATACTTATTTATTTACTTATTTATTTTTTGAAAATTTGAATATTTTTGAAAATTGCTTTATTATTCTCAAATTAGTTGCTTAAAATTATTGTAAAATATTGTTGGTTTTGAAAATTAGGGCATTTTATCTGGTTTTTTATACTTTTACTTCCTTTTACTTTCTCTTAACTATATATATGGTAGAGAAAGTACTGTTTTGGGGTCAAATTTTCGAAATTGATTTTTTGTTGTTTTTGCACGTTCTATTGTCCCATAAATCCGAAAAACACGTTTTAGCGGTTGGTCTCTGTGTGCGTCTGTGTATTTGTGCCTGTGTTTGTGTGTGCGTGAGCTCGCGCGTGTGTGTGTATGTGAACAGTATAGTATCTCAAGAATAAATAGTAGTAGAAATTCCAAACTCGGCATTCCAAGTTTGTAACATATAAGGATACTATATTAAACATTTTTTTTTGACATCAAGTCAATGGTCGTGTACAGGGACATCCAAGAGAATTCAGATACATTATATGTAAGGGAAAATTTTTGATATGTACAATGTAACATCTATAGACTGCTTTAAAGAAAATGGAATTAGCATATTGTTTTATATGTATAGATCATTCCTTTTTTTTTCTTTCTATTTTTCTTTTTCTTTTTCTTTTCTTTTTTCTTTCTTTTTTTTTTTTTTTTTTTTTTTTCTGTTTGGGGTATGGAAATTATTCATCATTGGTTTACAGGGCTACGCACAGTATTTAAATACAATGGAACTAAACTTGGAAATTGTCGGAAGTGTATTTTATTTTGTGACACAAATCATGCTAAACGTACTTTTCTATTGAATGTAACTGATAGGAGTGCTTTCCTACATTTTACTATGTCAACGAACACTGTTCAGGGAGGAAAATTAATTTTTCATACCTATGCTGTAAACAAAGTATTTTTTAAAGTTCAATTTTCAACTCTTTTTTTTTTTTTTATACTATCACGTTTTGAGGTAGCGTGATTACGAAAGTCCGATTTTTAAGAGTTGATCTGTATGTATATCTGTTATCAGCATAACTGAAAAACAAATAACCGTATTAAATTAAAAATTTTTGAAGTTCGTATAAATTGCCATTTAAAATTTCATCAAAATTGGCAAGTTTGAAGGCAAATTAACAACAGCCTTTATTTTTTAAAAATATTTTCAGTCAGTGAAAACGAACGGGGAGTTAAGGGGAGTGGTATCTGCACTTCATATAGAGTTATGTGTCAAATAAAATTGTTCAGAAACCTATATTTGATTAAAAAAAAAAAAAAATGAAGTTTATTATTTTATGTTATTGATCTTAAGACAATATGCACAATCTATCTTTATACAGTATTGGAACGCAAGTTAAGAGAAAGTGGTGTGAGTGACACACCAGTTAATTTTTATTTATTTTGAATAATAGAATATTTGTAGAAGTGAAAAAAATAAAAATTTTAGAAAATGAGAAAATAATCTTCCATTTTAGAAACCACGTGATATCACATATGGTCTATTAAAAAAAATAATTTAAAAATTATTTCTACACACATAAAATAATAATTATAATAAAAGAAATCAATAAAAAATTCGGAAAAATAAATTTGTGTATAAAATATTAAACACTGCGAGTTTTACCAAGGTAATTGGATAAAATTTATACATTTTTGCGTATAAAATTTTCTTATGTTTCTTTTATGTTCGCTTAATTTAAAGTCTACGTTTAACTTTTTTGAAATCTTCTATTGCACTTTCAAAACTGAATTATTTAGAATTTTCGGTTAGTACTTAAAAAAAAAAAAAAAAAAATATGTATATATTGTCAGCATTCCTAACGTAACTGTTTTCACGGTTATATTAACAAAAGCAAAACATAATCTATTAACAATAGCTATTTTTTGAATAAAAACTAAAATACTAAAGTTAAATTTACATAACATTTTATTCCTACTAGTGACCGAGAAATTGCTGCTGGTTAAGTTGGTAGACGGGAGATGGTTGGTTTACATCCAGGTTACGCCGGGCTCGTGGGCAAAGATTTAAGCAATTTTCTCTAAATTGGAATACCATAGAAATCAAATAACCCTCACGAAGGACATTCTACCCGCATCTAGTGCTGAAAATAAGCATTGATCCCCATCCAATCACCATCATTATAAATGCAATTTTACAGAATTTAAATTATTTGATAAAAATAAAATTCATTTAATTTTTCTTTCAAAATATTTATTTTAGTTCACCGTGTTATGTAAATTTATTACATATCATAAAACTTTTACAATTTCATTTAATAACATAAATGTTTAAAAGTCTAGAAAAAAACTGGAATTGAAAATAAACTTTATAATACTAGTTAAGTAAATAGGTAAGGTAAAACAAGGAGAGATGGCTGGTCGGTGAGATTGCGCACATAGAGGACCGGAGGAAAAGAGTAGAGTGTATGCTCAACGACTCCGGAGAGTTGCACAACTGCAATCGCGGAGCGTCTGGGATAAAAATAAAAGCTTTTTATTTTGTCTTGTTTTCAACTAAAAATGTTTGACCCCACCAATGTCTGAGCGGGTCTGCGCTCAAAGCTGGTAGACGAGAAGTGCAGGGATCGATTCCATGCCGCTCTCGTCGACCTAGTCGTTCGGAGCTTTCTGTTGTTTCCTCCAAAAAAATGGGTGAATACGGGTAAGGACTTTTAAAAAAGACCCCCGCGAAAGGCATCCATATTAGACCCAGTTCCCTAGAGCAAACAGTAGGCCTTAACCCGAAAACCAACACCCCACGCGAAAATTTTTGAATTTTTTTAACTCTTCCTAGGAATTTTCTTAGAATAGAAATGCCCCTATTACACACATGAGTGTACGCCTAACTTTTGAGCCAGTTGTTAATTTGAACCAATTTTGTTGGCTCAAATCACCTCAAAGCCCAGTGTAATAGGAATTGGGAATACGTACAATTTTTTCTAGCTCGTCAGAAAAAGTTGTTTGTATGAGCAATTACTTTTACTGTGACAAGCCAATGAGAAGAAAGTTTTTTACGCTTCAAAAAAAGACAGGGGGGAAATTTATTCACCGCAGTTCTTTTCGCTGTCCCTCCGTCGTCCCCTTTAAAGCAGCGATAAGTAACTTTGCTTGTCATGTACTGGGTACCCTGCAAACCAGTATTTCGAACAATTTTTGACTCAACTATTGTAACCGTCTTTTGGATTTCGGCTTTCAAAAATTGGAGTAAAAATTGGTCAAATGAGAGTTGTCTGAAAGATCGTTGTGTGTAAACCTTAACTGTAGAAAATATTTTTAAATTAAACCTAGACTAATGGTATGGATACCAACGACTGTCGCTAAAAGCGAATAATTACGCAGCTCTGCAAAATTGTACTTAATTTTATTTATTTATTTATTTATTTTTTTTTTTTTTTTGTACTACGTTGGGTACTTCTAATGCGTTTTTATACGCGGAATTCACAAATGCTTGTCTTCTCTTCCCATCACGCAAGAGTTTTTCACAAATAAAGGATTTAAATCGGAAAAATTTACACAGTAGCTTCGAAACTGTTTATGTATAAAATCTATTAAAATAGGCTATTATACACATAAGCTTTAAATGTGTTTCTTTACATCGAAGCTACCTTTTGAGCTTTTCCTTTTGTGTACGGCTTGAGGGCCATGAGGAGCGGGGATTGTCTCTGCTGACATGTTAATACCCCATCGTCCCTGATACCTTCTTTGCATTTCTTTGATGTCTCGATGAAATAGCTACTCTCCGGCTGCGTTAGATTGATCTCCGATTGGCAAAGTTCAGGACAATTCTACTCACACACTAGGGGAGATAGCAAAGGAAGAGAGAGGGGGAAATTTTCTGTTACTCTTGTTTCGTCTGATATGTGTAGAATCATCGACACTACGGACATTCCTATTTCATAAATGGACCAGCCCTTTTCACCCATGCGAAGAATATACCAGGGATCATTCTTCCGCGGTTTATCAGTACACACGTTCTTCATTCACATCAACCCGATTTTAGGGGGAAGAGCACAGATGGGAGTTAAAAAAGTGGAGTTTTAAGCTGGAAAAATACCATTTTTTTTTTTGTCAAAAATGTATGTGGTGAACATTTTTGAATAGTTTTTCTGTAATCAGCATCCAAAAATGCACCAGAAAAATACATCACCTTGAAAAAAAAAAAAAAAAAAAAAAAAAAAGTCAATACCTCCTTACAAACACTATCGATTTTTTTTTTTTTTGAATTTTGAATTAGGAAATAAAAAGCGCACGTGAAAAATGAAATAAAAATAATCATAAGATTAAAATAAAAAAAAAAAAAAACCTTTTTATATACCATGTTTTAAATTTTCCGATCAATCATAGAGCTCTTATCAGTGTGCATAAAATTTTTAAAGTGATAATGACGTCGATTTCTGTGAGATGAATAATTTAACTTTGTATAATTTTTTAATGTTCACGTCTAATTAAATGTATTTATTTTTATGTCGAAAGAAAATGAACTCGTAAATTTTTGTCGGCAACAATTAAATTATAGCTAATATTTTAATGGGTATATTAACTCTATTAGGATGCTATTATTTTCATATTTTAATTAAATATGAGAACACTAATAAAAAATTCAAAAATCGGATTTCGAAGTATTGTGTTGTCACCATGTTCTGAGCAATCCTGAAAGTTTCAAATTTCTAGCTAGTTGGGAAGTTAGTTAAAAATCAATTGCAAGATTTGTACAAGATATAGGGAGAGTGTGAACTAATAGTAGAAATTGAATAAAAGGGGCACAATCTCTCCTACTGAAATGGGAGGACTTGCATATCTGATACATAGATCAGATTGTACTTTTTTTTTTTTTTTTAATTATTACTTTCAGTGCTAAGAGAGATTATGCAGCTTATTGGTAATAACAAGACAAATGAGGATGAAGGCATTGAATATCTGGAACTGCATCAAAAGACAACTTCGACGAGTGACTGGACTGGATACTTGTGGCAAGTGGTTCACGATAGTGCAAAATATAATAACAATAAGTCCATCAATTGTTGGCGACGGCAGCTTAAATAAGTAAACAATTAAACATTGAAACTGAAAAGAAGAATGGGGTTAATTTTATCTTAAATGTTTTATCTTTTTATTAATGTTTTTAGTAATCTTACCTTGATTTAGATAGAATGGAGTAGAAGGTTGATTTTTTACCAACTATGTGAAAAATACCAGAGCCGGGAATCGAACCCGGGCCTTCCGCATAACGCGCGGATGCTCTAACCACTGAGCTACCCTGGCTGATAACCAACTCGGCACTTCTCACATAATTTACGTTGGCAAGGTCACCGAGTCTGCATTAAAGCAGCTATATCAAGTGACAAATTTATGCGGAAGGCCCGGGTTCGATTCCCGGCTCTGGTATTTTTCACATAGTTGGTAAAAAATCAACCTTCTACTCCATTCTATCTAAATTAATTTCCAGGTTGATGAATTAAATTTCTGAATTGAAATTTCGTGGCCGTTTGGAGTTATGCCATGTTTAAATTTGTCACTTGATATAGCTGCTTTAATGCAGACTCGGTGACCTTGCCAACGTAAATTATGTGAGAAGTGCCGAGTTGGTTATCAGCCAGGGTAGCTCAGTGGTTAGAGCATCCGCGCGTTATGCGGAAGGCCCGGGTTCGATTCCCGGCTCTGGTATTTTTCACATAGTTGGTAAAAAATCAACCTTCTACTCCATTCTATCTAAATTAATTTCCAGGTTGATGAATTAAATTTCTGAATTGTAATCTTACCTTGGATTGTGTTTTTACTAACAATTTGATATTTTTTCTTTCTTTAATACATTTTTCAAATACATTTTTATGGTTCTTTAATTACTAGATTAATATATTCACAATAAATACAATAATATTTGCTTACAAAACCCTACATCGATGTCGTTAAGTGCGGTTATTATTGCCCATAAATTAATTTTTGTTATTATTAATAACAATTTCTCCTGCCCATGTGCACAATTATAACAATCTTGTAAAGACAGACTGCACAAAAGAGCTGTCTTGGTTTTTATTACAGCTCATGCATTAAATTAATGCATAATAAGAAAATAGCAATGAAAATGCATAAAAAGTAAATAAATTCAAAATTATTCGTCTTATTATATCTTATTTAATTTTTCGTTTTTAACCAATTTTGTATTAGTTTCCTCTAAGACCTTAGACCAGTTCAGTGATTTAATTTCATGAACAATGTTATTACACAATGCATCTCATGGCAGTGTCATAACACCGGATGAAAATTCGCTCGGTCTTGTTTCTCGAAGATATATATATATATATATATATATATATATTAATTTGCTGCGTTAGACACCTGTATCTTTTATTTTAAGAATCATTTACATTCTGAGTATATTACAACATTAGATAACGCAACTATTTTTTTTTTTTTTTTTTTTTTTTTTTTTTTAATTTATTGGGAAATTTAAACTAAAATTTTATCTTAACATATTCTTTTTTATTACTTAGAAAAAGTGATATTTGTTGATGAATTCAAACACATAGATTTCCTTTAAAAAAAAAAAAAAAAAAAAAAAAAAAAAAAACTTCTTTCTCCTTTATAAGTTCCTCGCATATATTTTCTTAATTCTTTTCTGTAGGGATTCATGAAATAGAACAAAGGTTCTTCGACAGACGATAACAATCCTTCTGCTAGAATATATATATTAATTTTTCTTTTTGTTGAGCCTCTTCTTTTCATCTTACATAACTAACGAGCTTTCGGTAAAAGAAGTAAATTCGTCACGTTACATCAAATAAGACTTCCATTACATTTAACCCGTCATTATAGAGAAGAAGAAAGTATAAATTGAAATATCTTTGGTAAATATGAGAAAGCTTATTTGATGATAAATAACGATGCAAAAGTACGTTCTGAATGTTATTTTCGTTTTAATTTTGAGATTTCTTCTACAGAAAGTTTCCTAGAAAATGTACTGGAGGTTTTAGTATATTCCCTTTTTTTCTTTTGGTTTACTAATCAAATACACTGAGAAAAAATTCTGTAAATGACATCTAGAATCTAAATTGTGGCTCTAGAAAAAATAGCTCCATGTCATTCTTATAAATTCTAGTCCTCTTTGAAAGCGAGTTCTAGAAACCCCTATTAGAATTCTAGAGCGTTTGCCTATTATTCTCGAGGGCAAAGTTATTTAAAAATCTCTGCAAACAAATGCGAATACAAGAGGCAGGTTTCAGCAACCATAATCTTGGTTTATTACCCTATTCTAGAAAATCAAGCGAGAATTTCTTGCAATACAAAATATTCAGAATATTCAGAATATTGTTTCACCATCTAGAAATGTGTAGATTAGAAATTCTCGATCAGTTCGTCTATTCAGTTTATTGGCGTGCCTTATGTTCATAGCTCGGAAATCCATATTTCTAGTTAAGAGATTTAGAAAATGACCATTTATTCATTCTCAGATGAAGGCGGCATATATTTTTTCTCGGTGTAGGTTGGTAAAATTACTTGTATGAAAAGTTGTATATAGGGTTTAGAATACAGAAACTAGCAAATTTCAAAAATTTTCATTTTAAGTTTTTTTTTTAGTATATCAAACCTCACAATTTTCTGCGCATTTCAGTACCATGAACAAATTGAAATTACAATTAGAACGCGAGAAATAATGATTATACAATTTTTAACGATTATTCATAGTAGTCTTTAATTGTAATATTCTCAGTATTACTATGTTTACTCTTGTATTCAAAATCTTTAATAATATATTCGCAACATTTCCGTAACATTTTATAAATATGATTTAGCTATTTATATTGAATAAGTTTATCTCAAATTCCGAATAATTCTGCGTATTAATAACGTTTGTAATGAAGGGGGAAAAAAAATCCTTCTAAAATTGCATTTTTACTTCCATTACCCTACTACCGTAGGTAATGGAAGTATTGTATTCGGTCTGAAAATTCGATATCGGGTTTTCACCTGATTTACACGTTTTAAGGTCCCCTGAGTCCCCATTACCCTACTACCGTAGGTAATGGAAGTATTGTATTCGGTCTGAAAATTCGATATCGGGTTTTCACCTGATTTACACGTTTTAAGGTCCCCTGAGTCCAAAAAAGTGGTTTTTGGCAATTGGTCAGTGTGTATGTATGTGTGTGTGTGTGTGTGTGTGTGTGTGTGTATGTATGTGGAGAATCTTCTGGCTATTATAGCTCAGAAACTAATAAAGATATAGCTACGAAACTTTAGAATTGAAATACGTCTGGTGTACAGATGAAATTTCCAAATTTTGGTGAAAATTGAAAAACCGGAAGTGGGACATCGGAAACCGGAAGTGGGACCGTAAGTCCGTATCTCAAAAACGGCTCTAACGATTTTCTTCAAACTTGCTATATAAACACTCTATTAGATGTCCTTTCGAATGATATAGTTGGTTAGTTCAGAAAAATTGATAGGCGTCCTGTATAAATAGCTCAATTTCAGGCCTCGCAAAGGCGTTACTTTAAAAACGGTTGTACGGATTTTTTTCAAACTCGCCATTTTAACTCAGTTTTAAATATGCTTTTGTATGCAATTATTGTTTTCCTGTCAATAATTGAGTTTAACCGGAAGTGGGACCGTAAGTCTGTATCTCAAAAACGGCTCTAACGATTTTCTTCAAACTTGCTATATAAACACTCTATTAGATGTCCTTTCGAATGATATAGTTGGTTAGTTCAGGAAAATTGATAGGCGCCCTGTATAAATAGCTCAATTTCAGGCCTCGCAAAGGCGTTCCTTTAAAACCGGTTGTAGGGATTTTTTTCAAACTCGCCATATTAACTCACTTTTAAATATCCTTTTGCATGTAATTATTGTTTTCCAGTCAATAATTGATTTTTTGTAAAAGTTGGTATCTCAAAAACGGCTCTAACGATTTTCTCTTTAGGTGACTTTGGTGTTTTCTGATCACATTATCTCTCAAAATTGCATATAATACGTGTAATAGTGAGTAATGGAAGTCGTGTGGTTGTTTCGCACCAGATTTTTGTTTTTGTTTTTTTCAAAATCACTTTTAATAGTGATATTAATTTGAAGAAGAAGTTCGAGATCTAAGATAAATTAAGTTTGTGTGTGGAAAAATCTTGCTTTTGCTGGAATTAGATACGCTCTTTAGGGCGTTTAGAACGATAGGCCCTTTAGGACGTTTAAGAAAAAATAATTCCCCCCCCCCCCCCACACAAAAAAAAGTGGGGGAAAAAAGTTTTGTTTTCTAAAATTCAGCTTTTATCTCAATGTCCAAGCCTACGAAATTATTTTTATAACATTTTTAAATGCACGCCTTAAAACAGTATTTTCTGTATGAATTAGATTGTTAAATTAATTTGCAGTATATTATGTGCACCCACAATCTTTCACAATATTTTATCTCATCCATACTTAGTCAATGATGTAATCTCGTCCCTTTAAAGATTAGCATTTATTTTTCTATTTTAAAAGAAAATTTGAATATATGTAATTTTTTACGTATCGACAACTATTATTAACTTTTTGAAAACTGGATCACGTATAAAAGAGACAATCTTTGGTCTCATATGATTGTACTAGCATAAGAAGAAGAAAAAAAAAATAATGCCACTTATAAATTTAGAAAAATATTATAAACAAAATCAAGATATTATAATTTTAATATTAATGAATGTATTCTTTCATAAATATTAAAACATTATTTAATCTTTTTTGAATGTAATATATATATATATATATATATATACATTATTTATTTTAAATAAATTTCTCAGAAGAAAAAAACCATATATTTTTGTCAATATAACATTATAATAAAAATTAGTATATTTGTTTTATATTTAGGGAAAAACCTGTCGTTAGTTGTCAAAATTCACATTTGAATTTCCTGATCCTGTGAAAGTTTCAAAAATTTTAATATACTTGAGGCTTAAATTAATATTCTGATATATTACTATTTTAAAATATAAAAGAGTATTTGATTATTTCTTCTGCTGTAAGTTATTAATACTATCTGATACATAAACAGCAAAATTTCGCTTACGATTAATTTTTACTTTCTTCTATATGTAATATAGAGAAAGTATTGGATTCGCGAAAATTTTCGAAGTCCACTTTTTGATGGATTTACATGTTTTGGGATATGGAGAACACGAATTAATAGTTTTTAGAAAATGTCTGTCTGTCTGTCTGTCTGTATCATTTTTTTGTGGACGCTGTATCTCACGAACCAATGAATGAAATTTAACCAAACTTGGTATTTAGTTGCACCCTGACATAAACTGGTGCTGATTAGATTTTGGGATCAATCGCTCAATAGGTTGCGTTGTGATCGCATTTTATGCAAATTTTTAACATGGCAGCATAGGACAAAATTCCGTATAAATGGGCATAAAGAGAGTTATTTTACACTTGTGATTGTAAAATTAATATGAATTATTGATAATAGTAGTAGTTAGCTAGGGAAAATTCCCCCCCCGGGGAAGTAAATTTTCAAGATGGGTATCTTTCGAAAGGTCTCGTTGATAATAGTAATAGTTAACTTGGAAAAAATTTTTGTGCATGTGGGGGCATCGGTTCCCCCCCCCCCACCGGGGGGGGGGGGAGTTCCCACCCGGGGGTGCAAAGTTTCAAGATATGTATCTTTCGAAAGATCTCGTCAATACCTTTAAAACGAATGGTTGAACGATAAATCTGTGATAATTTAAACCAAAGTTATCGATTTTTTTTACTTTTAACAAAAAAAAAACTTAGAAAAATATCGCAATTTTTTTTTTTTTAAACGAAATTTAACCAAACTTGGTATTTAGTTGGTCCCCGTCATAAACTGGTGCTGATTATGTTTGGGGATCAATAGCTCAACAGGTGGCGCTGTGATAGCATTTTATCTAAATTTTTAACATGGCAGCATAGGACAAAAATTCGTATAAATGTGCATAATTAGAGTTGTTTTAAACTTGTGATTGTAAAATTAATACGAATTATTGATAATAGTAGTATGTAACTAGGAAAAAAATTTTCTGCATGGGGGGGCATCGCTTCCCCCCCCTAGGGGGGAAATACCCCCCCAGGAGGGGTAAATTTTCACAATGGGTATCTTTCGAAAGATCAGTTTGATAATAGTAGTAGTTAACTAGGAAAAAATTTTTGTGCATATGGGGGCATAGGTTCCCCCCCCCCACCGGGGGGGGGGAAGTTCCCACCCGGGGGGGGGGGGCAAAGTTTCAAGATGGGTATCTTTCGAAAGATCTCGTCAATACCTTTAAAACGAATGGTTGAACGATAAATCTGTGATACTTTAAACCAAAGTTATCGTTTTTTTTTTACTTTTAACAAAAAAAAACTTAGAAAAATATTGCAATTTTTTTTTTTAAACGAAATTTAACCAAACTTGGTATTTAGTTGGTCCCCGACATAAACTGGTGCTGATTATGTTTGGGGATCAATAGCTCAACAGGTGGCGTTGTGATAGCATTTTATCTAAATTTTTAACATGGCAGCATAGGGCAAAAATTCGTATAAATGTGCATAATTAGAGTTGTTTTAAACTTGTGATTGTAAAATTAATATGAATTATTGATAATAGTATTATGTAACTAGGAAAAAAAATTTCTGCATGGGGGGGCATCGCTTCACTCCCTGGGGGGGGGGAAGTACCCCCCCGGGGGGATAAATTTTCAAGATGGGTATCTTTCGAAAGGTCTCGTCAATACCTTTAAAACGAATGGTTGAACTATAAATCTGTGATAATTTAAAACAAAGTTATCGATTTTTTTTACTTTTAACAAAAACAAAAACAAAAAAAAAAAAAAACTTAGAAAAAAAAATCGTACTTTTTTTTTTTTTTTTTTTTTTTTTTTTTTTTTTTTAAATATTGTTACTGATTGAATATGTATAGGTAAATATAGAAGAAAGTCTTGTGGTGGCCACAACATACTAGTTTTTTTTAAATTCTTGTTTGGCTTATTTATTTATTTGTTTTCCACAAGTCTTAGCTGAAATTGCTAATGAGCTCTAATAAAACATGTTTTCTTTCTGCCGTATGCGGATTTCTTTTTCTCGAACGCTTAATATAATGCTTAGTGTTATAAGGATATTTAATATTAAAAATAATTTTTCAAACTTTTATAACAACACACAAAAATTAATATATAATAATGTTATATTTTTCGATTAATTATATTCATATATTATTGCTTGTTTGATAGAAAGATGAGTCTTTCTAATAAAGTAGAAAAAAAATTAACGGCGATGTGCTATTACATAAACTAATGAATGCATTAACTTCTTAGCTTTGGGAGAAAAAAAGGGAATGTATTTTATAAACAACAAGAGAAAATAATTGAGTTCTAAAATTAAAATTGAGCTGCAGTAAATTACCTCTAATGCAAATTCAAAACGTGCTTGTAATAAGAAAAATCGAACAGACTGTAATCGAAAAGCGCTAGATTAAGATGTAACAAAAATAATTAAAGTTTATATCTTTTTTTAGGAGGGATATTTAAATGGCTTGATTTGTGAAGATTTCAGTAAAAAATTACTCCCTATAAAAATGTTCATTATACCAAAATTTTAATAATACATGATATACATTCTATTATATATATTTTTAAAATTTTCTTTAATCATTATTTTTTCAGAAAGTCCAGTTTGCTTTTTTTTTTTTTTTTTTTTTTTTTTTTTTTAAATAATAATAATAATAATAATAATATAAATATACTTAAATTTTGTTTGCAATATTACCTATATTTTCAAGTTATTAAGCCGGTACATGCAACAAAATAAAGGGAACAAAATAAATAAAAAATGTTTAAATTCCTTTAATTAAATAATTATTGAAAATTCAAAGAAAGAAAAGAATATTTTCTTAAAAATATAAATGGTGAAGATTTCGTTAATGCCCCCAAAAATGACTTCGTATTACTCCGTCCGTTACAAAACGGTAAAAAAAAAAAAAAAAAAAAAAAAAAAAAGAAAACAATTCCTTAACTAAAAATGTAAATAATTACATTTGTATAAATGTTGATGTAATCAATTAGGAGAAAATTAATTAAAGTAAAAAGCAGTAAGTATAAAATAGAAAAAATTTGGACAAAGCATGTCGGTATACATCTTTTTTAATTACACCAGAGAATTCAGCTGGTGAGTAAAAATGGAAGCGTAGCAGCTATCACACGTACTCTCATACGATCAACAGTATCAGATACTTTCTCCTGAAACCACCTGAAACAGGTTTTTCGAGAGACAAACGCTCGAAAACGCATCGTATGATAGTTTCCCTCTCCTATCTTTGTCGATGACGAACTTATGACTGACTAAATCTCCTACGCTAGATGTTAGCTCGTATTTAACCAATCGGAGTGCGAGAAAAACAGAGTGCGTTTAAAACATGACATAGCGGGAGATTAGTCGCCAATTGTTAACACCTTTTTGAATTCATTTCAGTCTTCAAAATAACCCTACTACCTGATGCTCGATTATTCGGAGAGGTATTAGCGTAGAGTTCAGAGGGTAGGATCATCCGTGTGATAGCTGCTAAGGCACGAAAGTTGCCTCTGACCATTTCAGCATATTCTTATGTAAAATGACCTCCTGAATTTGAATATGACGCCCATTTAGCCCTATAACCCACCTTTTTTATGTATGGCCCTAATTTTTATCATTTTTCGGGGATTTTATAGCTATAAGTTTGATTTTTAGGTGGGAGGAGGATTATTTTAACCTTTAAATATCTACTGAGGGGCTACAGAGTCGGAAAATTCTAAAACATGGACATTTGCGACAAGGAAAAAATTTTGGAGGGGATTTGCCACTGAAATTAGGCATTACATATCTTATATTTTTTTAATCTGTTATTAATGTTATTTTTTAAACTTTATATATTTTTTGTTTTTAGGTGTTAAATTAATTATTTTTCATTCTTCAAATCAAATTAATGGTCGTAAAATTATTTAACAGGGGAAGAAATTGAGGGAGGGGATGGTGTATCTAGAAAACTGTGGGTGACTGGGCAAAATGGCAGTCATATTCGGATTCAGGGGGTCATTTTACATAAGAATCAGCAAGAATGGTATAAGATCTAATTTTTTTTTTTTTTTTTTTTCAGAGCAGTGTAATTAAAAAATTATAAAAAAACAAGAAAAACTGACAAAGTATGTTTTTATAAAGAACAAATTTATAAGTCATAGCTTTTCTATTGAAATGAAAAATTTTTCTACAGAAATTTAAATTTAAAAATTAAATGAAATATGTAAACTTAGAAATAAAAACCTTTCATTATAAAGCCCATTTCTAGATAAAATCTGTTTTTTTAAACAAGAATTATAAAAAAAAAAAAAAAAAAAATGCCATGACATTCGTAAGACTAAGCATTTTTATAACGAATATGGTCATAACTTTGCATTAATATCACTGTTTTATTTATAAAAAAAAAATAAAAAAATTATAAATCACGATACAGATTACTTAAAACAGGTCTCTAGCAGGGCAGCGCTCTATTTATACCACAGATTATTATACAGATAGAACACTCACGTTCATTCAAATGGTAACTAAAATTGGAATGCAGTGACCCTGTTGGCAACGGTTGTAAGTTTTTCGAACTCTCCAGCTTACGCAATCACACGTCTTTTTTTTTTTTTTTTTTTTTTTTTTTTTTGTATCTATTTTCATAGCGCAGAACAAGTGCGACGTTAGACTCAATAACCAACCAACCAACCATTCTATCGATGTTTTCGTTCGGCAACTTTGTTATTGTTTGCATACTTAATTGCCAAAAGCCATTTATTTTAAGAAGCAAGTACTAAATATCAAGCAAATTAATTTCGAAAATATACATAAACGAAAAGAAGAATGTTGATTTAAAGAAGAAAAGAAGAATATAAGTTTGATTTTTAGGTGGGAGGAGGATTATTTTAACCTTTAAATATCTTCTGAGGGGCTACAGAGTCGAAAAATTCTAAAACATGGACATTTGCGACAAGGAAAAAATTTTGGAGGGGATTTGCCACTGAAATTAGGCATTACATATCTTATATTTTTTTAATCTGTTATTAATGTTATTTTTTAAACTTTATATATTTTTTGTTTTTAGGTGTTAAATTAATTATTTTTCATTCTTCAAATCAAATTAATGGTCGTAAAATTATTTAACAGGGGAAGAAATTGAGGGAGGGGATGGTGTATCTAGAAAACTGTGGGTGACTGGGCAAAATGGCAGTCATATTCGGATTCAGGGGGTCATTTTACATAAGAATCAGCAAGAATGGTATAAGATCTAATTTTTTTTTTTTTTTTTTTTCAGAGCAGTGTAATTAAAAAATTATAAAAAAACAAGAAAAACTGACAAAGTATGTTTTTATAAAGAACAAATTTATAAGTCATAGCTTTTCTACTGAAATGAAAAAAATTTCAACAGAAATTTAAATTTAAAAATTAAATGAAATATGTAAACTTAGAAATAAAAACCTTTCATTATAAAGCCCATTTCTAGATAAAATCTGTTTTTTTAAACAAGAATTAAAAAAAAAAAAAAAAAAAAAAATGCCATGACATTCGTAAGACTAAGCATTTTTATAACGAATATGGTCATAACTTTGCATTAATATCACTGTTTTATTTATAAAAAAAAAATAAAAAAATTATAAATCACGATACAGATTACTTAAAACAGGTCTCTAGCAGGGCAGCGCTCTATTTATACCACAGATTATTATACAGATAGAACACTCACGTTCATTCAAATGGTAACTAAAATTGGAATGCAGTGACCCTGTTGGCAACGGTTGTAAGTTTTTCGAACTCTCCAGCTTACGCAATCACACGTCTTTTTTTTTTTTTTTTGTATCTATTTTCATAGCGCAGAACAAGTGCGACGTTAGACTCAATAACCAACCAACCAACCATTCTATCGATGTTTTCGTTCGGCAACTTTGTTATTGTTTGCATACTTAATTGCCAAAAGCCATTTATTTTAAGAAGCAAGTACTAAATATCAAGCAAATTAATTTCGAAAATATACATAAACGAAAAGTATTTTTTCATTTTAAAGCATTTTGTATTATTTAAACGAAACAATGTTAAATATTTAATATTTAATTCTGCTATTTCAGAATTACAGTTCATTATTTTTAGTTGTATGTGTGTCATATAAATGTGTTTCTCAAAAAAAAAAAAAAAAAAAGAAACTTTATAAAAATTAATTTTATTTGTTAGAAGAATAGCTGTGAATAGTTTGAGTATGATTTTGTGGGTTTAAAAGTAACAGAAAATGAAGAAAAAGAAAACTTAACATATTAACCTGTTACTAACTGCTCGCGAAGTAGAAAAACAATTTTCGATCTAAGATGCTGTTCGTGTAGACATAGCACATGTAGTTTCCCTCTGTTGACACTGGTGGTTCTACTAACTTTCTGGTTCGCGTTTTCGCTTCACTGTCCTATCTGTATGATAATCTGCGATTTATACACAGTTCTGCCATGTTTCCAGGGCTGATTTTCAGCATCAACCTGAAATAACTAATCACAGAAGAAAGGTGGCAGCACTAGCAGTGGAGGGTATATAAAGGATGTCAAAGCACCCTTTATATATAGAAAAGCCAGCCTGGTGGCTCGGTCACTAGGGAGCTGCCTTCTGAAACACCAGGTCTCGAGTTCGAATTTCGGTTCGGGCATGAACGTTTGGAGTGTTCTAATATGTGTGAAAAATAAAGGACCTGTCATTGTGAATTTGTAACAGGGATCGTTCGAGACAAAAGTCATTGGAACTATAAGTCTTAAAGCTATAAATAAATAAATAAATAAATAAAATATAGAAAAGCATTGCAATCGTTATCGTAGGGCAGAAAAGGTGCAAATTGTTGGACGTCTAAAAGGGCATAATCATTGACTTCCGGGCAAAGGATTGAAGCATCTCTCAAATGGTTAGTTAATTTTTTAAACTGTTCGCGTGTCGTCGTGGTAAAAGTATACTGTTCATGGCAAAAATGCATTATTCAAAATAAATAGCATAGCCAGTGTAGTGCACCACGGTAAATAGATGACAGAGGCGAACGACGACTGCTGGTGTGCATTCCGAGGAATTGACGTGCAACCGTTGAGCAACTGACCACCTTGGTGAACCGAGGGGCTACCAAAAGTGTCTCCTCAACGATATTTCAGCGAACGTTTCTGCGTATGGGTCTCTGCAATATCGCTTGTTTAAAGAATCTATGCTGATTACTGTTCATAGGCAATGAAGGCTGGAATACGCACGCCAGTTCTGCAACTGGACGTCCACTGAGTGCCGACAGAGGCTTTTTCAGACCGATTACGTTTTATGCTCCATCGGATAGATGGACGTTGATGTATATGGCGTAAAAGGTCTGATGGCAAACAGGATTCGGTATGACTCCCCATCCCTGTGAGTACTTTCCAGGTCCCATTGATTTTCTTCCTGCAGGTCTCGAAGCGGTCCGAGATACGAGCATTGGTTATTTTGACTTTTTCTTCGTTGTCACATTAATGTGAGTGGACTGTGTATATGCTGCTATATTTATTCTTATGTCTAAATCTTTCATTTTTGCTTTATAATCCGACGATATAGTCACAAAAACAATCAGCATACATCTAAATGTGCATCTTAAAATTACTTCTCAATTATAGAGTAAATCACGTATACTGATGATTTTGTTATAACTAACTTTTTAGAAAAAGAGAGTTTTATGATAAACATAAAAGAAAAAAAAGACAAAAAAAAAAAAAAAAGAAAAAAGAAAAAAAAAAGAGCACAGGATTCCACTTTAAAATGTAAAAAGAGAAATTACGTCAAAATTAATGAAAGGGAATTTTTTCCATTCGAAATGCTTTAAGTTTAATGAAAAATTTAGGTTATTGGAAACGGAAAATAATACAATTATGTCATTTTTAAATTATGAAATGCATATTTATATTACACTAATTCTGCTTAGCAGATAATAAATATAATATAATATATATAGATCTTTCTGTATAATAAAGAAGTGTTGTGCAAGAGATTAATTTATTGCATCATAAATATGATTAAAATGCAATAAATATTTTGTGAACTGAAAGAATTACAGAACATACTAATATCTATACTGAACGATGACTCGAAGCAAATGTAAACAATCTGAATTTTCTTGACTAACGAAAATTTTCTGTAGAACTCAACATATTGACTTATTGGAATTTAATCTGGGACCCGGATTATTCCAATATTTTCAAGAAGAAGGATTCCTTAAGTCACGTAAAATTCTGAACAGAAATCAAAAGATTGGAATGATTTTCTACGTGATATACTCACTAGAATAAATAACATGAAGCAGAAATATACATTAATGGGAAAATTCTACTTTTCGAAATGGGCATCATAAGTAATATCCGATATACATATTTCAGACTTCCCCTTACATTTGTTTGAAAACGCAAATTGAAAGTTCGATTTACAATATCAAGCTTTTGTAAAATGTTTTTAATTTAATGCGTAGTTTACAAAATATGATTACAGATATATTTTTCAGCTAAATAAGCATGAATATGCATGAGGAGAATTTTCAAAATAGGCTTTTTTGAAAATATGTGTGGGAATGAAATGTGTTACCTCGAATTACATTGTATCTCGTAAAATTTATTGTACCTGTAATTTAAGAAAATTAGCCTCAATTAACACAAGATTCTTAATTCATTTTCTTTGTAATTCTTTGTATTTTATTACCATGTTTTTATTAACTTCGATTCTTGTTTGTTTGTTTGTTTGTTTGTCCGGTACAAATCTTGCAATCGATTTTTAACTAATTTCCCTACTAGCTAGACATTTGAAACTTTCAGAATAGCTTAGAACTCGGTGACAACACAATACTTAGAAGCCCAATTTCTGAATTTTTGATTAGTTTTCTTTTAATTAATTAAAATATGAAAATTATAACCTCCTAATAGCTATAAAAATAGCCATTAAAATATTAGCTATAATTTAATTGCTGCTAAAAAAAAAAAAAAAAAAAAAAAAAGAGTTTATTTTTTTCCGACATAAAAATAAATACATTTAATAAAACGTGAACGTTAAAAAAATTGTAAAAATAAGCTAAATTATGCATCTCACAAAAATTGACGTCATTATCACTTTAAAAATTTTATACGCATTGATAAAGTGCTAATGTAGTTCTACAGCTATGATTCACTAGAAAGAAAATTTAAAAACATTGTTTATAAAAAGTTTTTTTAATCTTATAATTATTTAATTTATTTCATGAGAAAAAATATCTAAAAATGTTTAAAAATTGAAAGACATTTATAGACAGTTTAAAATTATTTTGAAATTGTATTTTCCCTTGAAACTTAAAAAAAAAAAAAAAAAAAAAAAACATTAAGTTTAATTAATTATACGATGTGCTCCTTACTCGCCCCGCTTACCAACCTCTGAGAGAAACTTCGCCCCCCCCCCTTATCCCTGATTCACTGCGTTCATTAACCCCGGCGGGGATCTATCCGCCTATTTACAGTTTTGATTTCATTGAATAAGAATATTAATAAAACATAACAATATTAATAATACATACCTATGTTTGATATCACGTTGACATACACAATATTGTATCTTTTTTAATATATGAAAAATATATTTTAAATTTCGTGAACTTAACAGCAATTTGCCATTAATTTAGCTGGGAACATATATTACACAGCTAGACACAAAATTAACAACGATGGCAGTAACTTTTTTTTATGAATAAAAAAAAATTCGTAGTATCTAAACCATTTAGCGTTACAGCTTTAGTATGACCCTCTTGGTTAGGGGAGAGTTGTCTAAAACGGGGACGGCGGGTCAAATGGGGACGTTCAGTTTCTCATTGATTAGTGCTGTCCTCTTTGAATCCAATAGTCTACGATAATTCTAATTCGGCTATAAGCAAGTTTGAATCTAGTTGTTGACATATTTTACCGGATCTGTTATTTCCTACAAAGTTTTCAAATTTTTGCGATTTTCATTTCGATTGTGGTCGTACACTGTATTGTATCTTATCAAATGACCTTTGAACGTTCGATTTTGGTAAGTACGTTATGGATTCATCTAGATTTAATATACATTTTCACACATTGCTTTATAGTTTTGTCTGACACGTGTGTGAAGAGACGCCACGTTTTTAAAACGTGGCGGTCGGCTCAACCGGGGACATTGACGGTAGTCCAAAATGGGGACGTCGAACCCCAGAAATGTTCAGCTTTTAACATTTCGCCTAAAATAATAATGCATCTATCACAAGAAACTGAACGTTTGCAAAAAAGAGTGAATGACAGGAGGAGAGGTAAAAGTGTCATACTCACTTCATCACCTTACAAAGCAGAATTGGAAGCTGTGGAACAGGAGAAAAATGCAAAGCAGAATAAACAGAAAAGGAAATTGGTCAAGAAACCCACCGAACCTAATCCTAGCTATCCAAAAGCTAAAAAAGAGAAGAAAAAAAAAAGAAAAATCAAGACCCAATGTTATCATCTGATGAAGAACAGAATAGCGAGGACGCTTGCATTTTTTGTAATGAACTTTACATTGACACCAAAGACAAAGAGGTGTGGATTCAATGTAGCAGCTGTCGAGGTTGGGCGCATGACGCCTATTCAAGTGTTGAAGAAAGCGATATCAATTTCACATGTTACTTTTGTGTTTGATTATTTTTTGTGTCATGCTAGTAACAGTTGAAAAAGATAACAAAATACTTTATATGTATTTTGATTTTGCATTAACTTCACTTTTTCTTTGTAATCTAAGTTTTTCTAATAAGGAGGTTTATTAAGTCCTAATTCACATTAGGACTTGAATTTACGCTCTTTCTTATGAGTACCCCATTTTACCCAACCGTTTGTCCAAAACGGGGACTTTGCACATTTTTCAGAAAAATGTTTTTTCTGTACATACTAATGATATTTTTTTTTTAAATAACTTTGCCATCTGATAGTTTAAGACATGCTTTAATCAGGAAGTGCTTTGCCGAATTTTCTGTATTTATAGATTTTCTTTTGCGGACAGAGATATGTTAGCGTCCCCGTTTTGGACAACTTTCCCCTATTTTAAAATTTTTTTCACTATTTGTCTATAAATTTAGTTAATTTAGGACAATATGTAATACTCTATATTTATTTCCAATGTACAGATAGGTTTAAAATAATGCTTGTAATAGTAAAATGCAACTTTATAGAGTGCATTTTTTCTAGTCATACACAATGAAAATAAATAACTTATGTGATTATTGTAAAGATTTTAAACATTTCATTGTTATTATTATTATTGCACCATTTTATAATTCATCTATATTTTCAAGGCATAGCTATAGTTAAAATGGCTATCATGGTTGCAAAAATGAATTCCTTGACGAAAAATGTCCGATCTCTAATATTTAAACTCATTAAATTGGTCATTTTAAAGATGTTCTAATTTATCCAATCATTTAAATGTTTTGAGTAAAAAAAAACTAAATCTTTAAATAAATTAATCTAAGCTGTTATCTCTTAAATTCCATTTTAAAAATTTCTAGACTTAACTTAAAACTCTATAGTTTAATGTATTCATGATATTCATTAGTAATTTTTTTCGCCTGACGTTAAATTAAAATTAAGAAAATATAAACTAATTTTCATTTCATCTGGATTAAATTTTTGCTTAATATTTTAAAAATATGGGTCATTTATAAAAATGTTTTCACTATTCTAAATATTTTTCTTCTCTCGAGCATCTCGAAACCGGTAATTTTTCAATTTCTTTTTCTTTCTTTTTTTCTTTCTTCACCCATTTTTTTATTTTTATTTATTTTATTTTATTTTCTAAAAGTAGAAAAAAATGTATATATATATCTGCATACGAAAAATTACAATTCGAAATTCATTTTTTCATTGAAAATATCTTAGATAGCGCTTTTTATTCATTTGCAGACGATAAATTTCTGTATTACTAATAGCAACATTGGATTTTTTTTTTTTTTTTTTTTTAAATTTTCCTGGGAAAAGGGGCGTCGGGGCGTCAAAGACAGAAAAACAACGCAATAAGAGAAACTATTTGCAAGTTGGCAAATAGAGTACCTTTGTTAACGTGTGGTTTTTAATTGATAACTTCGTTAATTATTGCGAAAGAAATTTTTAACCTAAAGAAATGTCTCCCTTGGAGTATTCGGCAAACATTGATACCTCTCATGACGCCGAGGACTTTCCCATTTGCGAGGCGATGCGGTCGGAGACAAAAAAAAAAAAAAAAAAAAAAAAAAATTGACGCCAGCGGCAGTAACTTTTTTTTTTTTTTTTTTTTTTTTTTTTAATGTATAGAGATATTTCAAAAATGATAAATTAATTTAATAAAACTGAACTAAAGAAATCACTAAAATCGTGTACCAAGAAGTTTAAACAGCAATTGAAATTCATTAACTGTTTTTTTTTTTTTTTTTTTTTTTTTTTTAAGTATTATTTTGTAAATAGTTTTATTCGTTTAGAGTAGGTTGGGGAATTACACGGCAGTTTTTGTATGATATTTCTGTAAAAATATTTTAATAGCTATTTTTATTGTTTATTGATCTTTTGTAAAAAAAAAAAAAAAAAATCATCTTTTGAGCACATTTTAAAAATATTTTTAATTTCAAAAATATTATAAATTCTTTGAAATAAAAGTTTTCCTTAAAGCTTTCGTTTCAGAATCTTATCCCAATTAAGGAATAAGATGTCCGTCTGTTTATGGTTAAGATGGTTTATGAAATTCCAAAGTAAAAAACAAACATTATACATTTGTAAAAAATACCTAAAAAAAAAAAAAAAAAAAGAAAAACTATATATATATATATATATATATATATATATATATATATATATATATATATATATATATATATATTAAACGTTATATATTTCTTTTAACTCAAACGATTGGCATAGAAAAAACTAAAATAAAATATTAACTATTATCTTATTTAACATTTTGCTAAAATTAATGCCCATATGTAACATAAAACGACGAAGATGACAACCAGGTACAGGTGTTGGACAAATAACTGAAACATTTTCACTTTTTTACGTTTTGTTGAATATTTTGAAAAATACTTAACGTGTTGTTCTTGAATTTTATGACTAATGAAAACATGTCTTTCTTCATATTTTTCAGCTAAACTTTTTTCACGAAGGCCCTTAGGGAACGAATAACAAATCCAATTAAATAAAAAAAAATTTTGATTACCCTTTATCTGGACATGCGTCTATTCATGTACAAATTTTAGATATGGTTATAGTTTATGCATGTGTAAATTTTTTTGAGGCTATCTCGAATATTTTATGAGTTATTAATATTTTACTAAAACGTGCAAAAATGTTCCGCAAGTCTTTACTTTATAACTCTGAAGCTTTTTCTCGAAATTTCATGAAACTTTCAGAAAACATGCCTGCGTATGCCTAAATCATTATATTGTAGTTTAAAACAAATTCATTTAATGTTCAATGAGATATGGACAGTTGTAGTAAATATTTATTCCTGCGCATGCGCAGACTGTACATAAAAGCTTTGACATAGTTTAATACTCAGCTGTACAGAGCACCTTACCAAAAAAAAAAAAAAAAAAGAAAAAAAGAAATTCAAGCGAATATTATGAAAATTCATTGAGTTATCGGTTATTAAATGAGCTGCTTTTCAGCTGTCTTTTTTTAAAAAAGGTCTTTACAATAAGGGGTCATTCACAAATGAAAAATCGCATCAGGAAAAACCATTTTTCTTTTTTTTTTTTTTTTTTATAGGCATGTAGTACATACCCATATATAAAAAAAAAAGAAAAATTAATCACAAATATATTATATTAAGTTTCATTGTGTAGCACAGATTTATCTCATACAAATTTTCATTTGTGAATGACACCTTATCGTAAAGACATTTTTAGAAAATAACTGAAAAACAGCTCATTTAATCACCGATATCTCTATGAATTTTCATGATATTCAACTGGATTTTTTTTATAAGGTGCTCTATACAGTCGATACTACGTCAAAATTGTATGCTACAGTCCGCGCATGCGCAGTAATAAATTATTTACTACAACTGTCCATATCTCATTGAATATTAAATGTATTTGTTTTAAAGTATAATATAATAATTTAGACATGTGTTGTCATGTTTTCTGAAAGTTTCATGAAATTTCGAGAAAAATCGTTAGAGTTATAAAATAATAATGTGCAAAAAAATTTTGAATTTTTGAATAAAATATTAATAACTGATTAAATATTCGAGCTATAGCCTCCCAAAACACTACAGTTGGTATAAAATATATAATCTATAAATCTATCTAAAATTTGCAGATGAATAGACGCATGTCCATATACAGGGTTATCACAAATACTTTTTATTTTTTTGGATTTGTTGTTTGCCCCCCTAAGGGCCTTCGGGACAAAATCTTTCATGAAAAGCATGAGGAAGTGCAAACATGTGGACGGAAGGGGTTATAAAAAAATCTGGTGTGAAACAACCAAACGACTTCCATTACCCACTATTACACGTATTATATGCATTTTTTGGAGATATAATATGCTTTTTTTTTTAATTTTCCAGTAAGAGAAACTTGATACACGTATAAAGACATATAAAACAGAATTTACTTAGCGAGATAAAAGAGAGAGAGAAAAAAAAAAGATAGTTATTTTTTCAAACACCAATTTCCGAGGTCTAAAACTGCATTACCTAATCAGGATGACCGTTAATATTAATGTAATAACCATGTAATACGTGAGAAAGGGTATCTAAAATGAATTAATGAAACAGTTTTCAAGAAAATCGTTAGAGCCGTTTATGAGATACCAACTATTACCAAAACTTAGTATATTTAACGATTGACCGGAAAACAATAATTACATACAAAAGGATATTTAAAAGGGAGTCAATATGGCGAGTTTTGTAAAATTTGTAATAAATAGAACGAAATTTTTAAATAAAGGGGAAGTAATATTATATATACACAAATAGAATAAAAACATTACATTAAACATGTTTCTTAAATAAGAAAATTTAAAAAATCTGAATACATTTTACATTCACATCTTTATCAATACGTGTGAAAAAAATATATTTACGATACTAATATATCCATTATGTTTTTTGTTTAATATTATTTATTAATTTGAAGAAGAATTAATAACTAAAATATTAATATTTAATGTAACATAATTAATTTAACGTAATTTAATTTAATGTAATCTTGTAAACAAACAAACAAAAAAATATTTTTCTGATATTTTTGGAATAATTTATCTGTACATTATAGAAACAAAAAATGTATTAGGACTGTCTTATGTAATTAATTAATGCTAATACGTTACAAACCACAATGGAATTTACTTAACTAAGGAAACTAAAACAAAATTTTAATAAGCAAACAAAGCTTTCTCCTGAGAATTTTGATATTGTGTTAACATATAAAAGTTTTCAACCTTAAAAATTTCTCGCTAACATTTTTTCTTTTCAAACTTTTAATAGCATTATAGGTTGCCCTTTCTAGTTTTAATTCTGTAAGTTTGATAATTATAAAATTCTCGTGTATCATAAGTTTATTCAACAAGAAAAATATAAAAATTTTACTGAAAAAATAAGAAATGAACAAGAATAATTTAGATTTACTTAGTAGTTCAGGAAGTATTATAATAAGTAATCAAATAAAGTTTTCACACGATTTTGTTCTGCTATAATTATTTAATTAATTGATGTTAAAAAAAATAATTATAAAGAATTATTTTTAAAGCATTCACATCAGAAGAATATAGAGATAAAAGAAGTTAGCTTTAATATCCTTTAAAGATAGACAAATGTGTCAGTCTGGTTTTGCTTTCAGTTTTTATTATTACTTTCCTAACACTATAGTGAGGAAAGTAATCATGTAAAAAATCAGAGTTGGAAATTTTGGTGTTTCTACACGTTTTGTAGTTCCCTGAATTAATATTTAATTGTTTTACGTTGATGTATGTATGTATGTATGTATGTATGTGTGCATATATGTGAGTGAACACGATAGCGTCTAAACACTTTGTTGCAATGAGCTAAAAGTTGGTAAGTATGTTATAGTCACCCTAGCACGAAACCTATTGATTTTGATGAATCTAGCACTTTTTTTTTTTTTTTTTTTTTTTTTTTTTTTTACAGGGACACAAAGAAATTTTTTTTATCATTATGGTCTACGGGCCCAAATTTTTTAAAGTGGAACAGCGTCTAAATGCCTTATTCGACTGAGCTGAAAATTTATACACACGTTATAAATCACCATCACCCGAACTTTATAAATTTTAGTGAAGCTAGAGTTTATAATTTTTTACAGGGACACAAAGAAAAATTCTTTATAACTGTGGCTTATGATGGGCTCAGACTGTTTAAAATATGATAGCGTCTAAATGACTCATCCGATTGATCTGAAAAGTTATATGCATGTTATAGGTAACCATTGCACGAACTTTTTAGATTTTGATGAGTCTAGCACACATAGAATTTTACAGGTACACAACGAAAATTTATTTTTATGATGATCTATGGGCTGAAATTACACGGTAAAAAATAGGTTCTTAAAAATAAGTATATATTGTCTCAAAATAGCCCCGAAACAATATATACTTAAATTTGAAAATCCATGTACTCATTTTTGAGTATATTGACATGCTCAAAAATGGGGTTGACCAATAAGAATCCCAATATCCCCATGTTTGACATGTCATTACACTCAAAAATGAGTACACGGGTTTTCAAATTTAAGTACAGTCGGCTGCAAAATTATTCGAGCACTAGCCAATAATTCCTATGTTTAAAAAGTACACTTAAGACTGTTTTGCTAAGTAAATCCTTGTCGAATCATGTTCTTAGACTGATTAAGAACATGACTCGACAAGGATTTATTTAACAAAGCTGTATTAAGTGTACTTTTTTTTGACAAGGATTATTGCTAGTGCTCGAATAATTTTGCAGCCGACTGTATATATTGTTTCGGAGCTATTTTGAGATAATATATACTTATTTTTAAGAACCTATTTTTTACAGTGTATTTGCGAGCAATGGCGTTAAATTAAATAACATACTATATGAAGAAAAGTATTCATACATCCTATTATAGTTTTCTCTTTTGCTTATTTAACGATTTATTTACTTTATTTGTTTATACAACCGTTAATTATTTAATGTTCGGAAAGTCGCGTGGAGTCACTCAGATTTCTTTCTTATTTATTTATTTATTGTATAGTAATTTTTATTTCAAATTCAATACTTCTATATACAAATACATAAAAATAATAATTATAGGGAAAATAGTACTCTTGTATGTACAGTCGATAACAAAAGTCACCGAACATTAGCAAAAATTCCTATATAAAAAAAAGTACACTTAATACAGTTTTGTTAAATAAATCCTTGTCGAATCCTGTTCTTAGTGTAAGAATATGATTCGACAAGGATTTATTTAACAAAACAGTATAAAGTGTACTTTTTTTATATAGGAATTTTTGCTAGTGTTCGGAGACTTTTGTTACCGACTGTACATAAAATAGATTTTATGAAATACTGTAAGTGCAAAATAGGAAAAAAAAAAATTAGTAAGTAAATTGTGAAAATTTAAAAATAGCTTTTAATATATTTTTTAAATTATTTTTTTTATCATTAATTTAAATGAATAATGTATAGAATTTAGAATTAAATTTATATAAATATTTGTTGATCTGATGCAAATGTATCTAAATATAAAAAAGAACGCTCCTACTTTTTTGCAATCGTTTTATTTTACTGTCACTACAATTTATTTTATTTTATTTATTTTTACTTTTTTGAATGTTATAGAGCTATGAAAGTATTGAAACATTGAAGAAAATTTTCTTTTTGAAAACTGTGGTAGCAGTAAAGTAAAACGATCCTAAAAAAGTAGGAACGCCGTGACCCTTGTTATAACTAAAGAAATATCTAAGCTCGAAAGTCTGTGCTCTTTTTGTGATGAGAACTTTCACTTTTTTTTTATACCACTATTTTCACACAGAAACATCTTTCGTATTTTTATAGTAAAGTCTCATAATTAAATAGGACAGCGATAAATGTGTAAAATAGGAGTGGCGTCGAGTGAAGGAAGTAAAGGTCGCCAACGGAATTCAGTATTGAAAGCAGTGTAAAGTGATAGAGCCGAGTTGGGATAAAGTGTTTGGTTCAGAGTGGGAAGGTTTCTAGCTTGATCCAGCATATTTGGGTGAGTTGAAGGTGTCGAGCAGATGTGAATTTGGGTTAGCATGCAGTGTCTAGTTATTGAATAGTTAGTTTTATAATTTAAAAGCATGATCTACGTAGATTGTGAAAGGTAAATTGAATGCGGTTAGTCTTTAAAGAAATAGTTTGGTAAAATGAAGTGAATCGTATTTTCTATGGTGGTTATGTGTTGCGTTGATAGTTGTGTTTTTGGAGATAGAAGTATTGTGCGTTGGTAGTTGTACTGCTGGTGATATAAAGTACTTTTCTTCGCTCTCAAAAAAAGGTCCTCGGCCCTTTCGAGTATTACCTTTGCAAGCTGCAAGTGGTGAGCTAATTTTTTTTTTTTTTTTTTTTTTTTTATATGATATATTAAATTACTTAGTTTAAGTTTATTAGTGAGATCTTCCATATCTCTACTCCCCTCTTCACTTTAAAGTTATAATAAAGATAGATGTCTTCTTAAATTAAGTCTCCTAATTGTGTCTTGCAGTAAGTTAAGTATAATGAATCAAGTAGAAATCGGAACGAAGACTTCCCAAATCTGATTAAAAAAAAAAAAAAAAAAAAAAATCTCATCCTTAAAAGTTTTCTCAAAAAAAGACAGAGACTTCGAACTCTAAAGTTTTTTTTTGTAGTTTACTAATAAAAATAAAATGTATAACATGCATTTATATCTTATACGTACGACAGCAAATGCCATAACTAATTAGTTATTTAAAAAACATATTTGCATATCAATTTAAGACCGTTACAAATATCTTACGGAATATACTGTTTAAAGAAGTAAGTACAAAAAAAAAAAAAAAAAAAGTTAAAATATGTTGCCAAAATTAAATGCAAAACTGGTGTACAAACGACAAAAAGACAAAAAGACTTCTTCACACACCATAAATTTTAAGCCAGCACAACCGGTTTCGAAAGAACGTAGCCTTCCTTCATCAGATGCAAAAAAACACGTGCTACTGCCTTGGAGGCAAAAGCAAGACTGAAAGCAGGGCAAAATCCAGAGGGGGATGAGCAACACAAACAACCAGTAGGAAGCATCATGCAGGACCAATCAGAGAGGAACACACATGCACACACAAAAATAAAAGGAGGAGGGAAGGAATAACCAATTTATTTTATTTTATTTATTTATTTTATTTTATTATTTTATTTTAATAATTATTTATTTATTTATTTATTTTTTAATTAATATTATACTCATTAGTAAATTTAATAAAATTTATTATTATTATTATTATTTTATTTATTTAATTATATAGAATTATTTAATTATAACTATTATTGTGTTAAATTTAATTATTGTGTTAATTATTTTTTTTAAATATGTTGCTCAAAATATTCTCTACTAAAGTTTCAACAATTAAAGAAACGGATAAAATAAAGGAGTATACGTTCATAGAAAGTTTTCTTCCAAATGGCTGCATAATAGGAAAGCTAATAAAAGGGGGAAAAATAGAATGAATGCATATTTAATTGATGAAATAGATATAAAAATGGATATTTCAATCATGTAGGATATCCACAAATTTTATATAGATTTTTTCTTTACTAGAAATATTAATTCATTATGACATGATTGTGGGAGAAAAAAACTTTGCTATAAAGTTTATAAAAATATGAATATTATATAAAAGGAAAGAAAAGGAGAATTTAATGGGAGTAAAGTTGATATATTTCATATTTGTATTCTAATTATTCGTTTTGTAGTCAATAAATCATAGAGCAAAATTGCAATATATTTCATTTCCAGTATACTCTCAATAGATAATACTCTGACTTATTTAAATATTCTTAAACATAATAACTTTATGGTGCAAAATATTTTTTGATCTGAGATAGAAAAAAAAAAAAAAAAAGTCTCCAATTTCTTTTAGACAGTGAAAAGAACGAAAAGGAGATAAGGAAGTTGCGAAAAGATATTCGTTGCGGAGTTATTCAAAGAAAGTTTTATTCCGAACGACTGAATAATAGGAAAACTAATTAAAGGGGAAAAAACGTCAGGAAATATCTGTGGCTGGTGATAAAAGAAAGGTAATGTGATGATAATTATGAAGGATTTCCCAGAGAATGTATTGTTTTCGTTTTTCGATAGAAAAGTTTTGTCATCGAGGTATGATTCTAATCAAATAAAATATAAAGGGAATATTTAATTTTTAAGGTGAAGAAGAAGATAAATTTTTGAAGTAATAATGCAGTTGAAATGAGTATTTTTTAGTATTTCTATTAAATCTTATATTTAATGAAGTGTATATTTCAAATATATCAACTCTTCTCTTTTAGAAAGTACGTTTTTTCATGAGTAAGTGAGCTATTTTGAAAAGTAAATTTTCTTCTTACTTTTATGCATAAAGTAATTTCTAAACATTTAAAAAAAAAAAAATTATTTTTAAGAATAAATTTAACGTGTTCCAAAGTAAAATTAAGTAACTCGATGCTGAAAGTTTTATAGCACGAATATTTTAAAAGTTCAGGTAGTATATCTGTATATAAAAGGTAAAGCTAGGAGAGATTGCGCACATAGGGGACTTAAGAGAAGGTCACTGCTACTCTAAATAGTTGTACAACAGCAATACTTTGAGTGCCGACTTGAATGTGCATGTCGATTGTTTCGATCATCTAAGATATAACCTGGTTGTTTCATATTATTTTCAAAAATAAATGCTTGAATTTTCCTATATCACTTCCTAAGAATTTATATAGAATGGCAGTAGAGCAAAATATTTAAAAATTAAACGATTTCTCATGACTTCTAACCTAGACGACCGGTATGAACAATAATAGTTTTGTATAAAAGTGAATAATTACACAGGTCGACATGTAAAATTTTGACTGATCTTTATGTTTTTTGGTGTGCTAAAACCGAAAATGAAGTCAGTTTTTCTGTATCACGTATAGATTTTTGTCCGGTATACAGGGTGCCTACCAATATAATTTCTTCCCTTACTCTTCCACCAATATAATTATATGGTAAGTTTTATAGTATGTTTTCATGATATATTAATCATGGATGCCTATTGTTGTAATAGCGCAGCACTAGTGCGACGTAAAACCCTACTAACCAACCAACCAACCTATTGTTATGATGGTATAGGTAAGAAATTGTGTCGGTAAGCACCCTGTATTCACAAAAAACTGTACGTGATAGAGAAAAATGGGCTGCATTTTCGGTTTCAGCACATCAAAAAACATAAAGTTCAACTTAAATCATCAAATCAAATTTTGTCAACTTCAATTTTGTAGGCCTGTGGTATTGAATAAAAGACTGCGTTTGTTACTTAGGAAATATTGAGCATTGATTCGATAGAATTTCATGCTAGGAGTGATTACTCAATTTATTGGTAATGACAAGATAATAAGAAGGATTTGTTAAATGTCTGGAACTGTACCTAGAAACAAGTGACTGGACTAGTTTAACTTATTCAAGACAGCGCATCTTTTGGGAAACCATTCCCAGAATCCTAAATCATAAGTACATTTTTCAGAAGTAGCAACGATCGAAAATAGCCACACCTCAGGCAGCATTTAGCTCTTGGGTGCCAATGTTACATTATGGGAAATTTATAGAAAATTATTCAACGTTATTGTATAACTGTTTAATTTTGCAGCATTTTTAAGTATGATGCTCAAGTTTTATATAGCTCTGCCGGCTGCTTAAACCGAGCGGTGATAAAACGGAATGCAAACAAAAATTATCAGCCTTCTCAAATTTCATTTTAAGGACTGTAATCGTCTAAATATAAATAAAATAAATAAAAATAAATTAAATTAAATGTTTTTAAAATTGAATCGAGAAGATCTGAAACAACTGAAATTTAGCTTTCGTGTTTTGAACATTTTTGTTTGGAAGATTTTCAGAAAATAAGTTTAATATACAGGGTGATTATAATTAAAGTTACGATTTCAAATCGCTATAATTTTAAAACTTCCCATGAGAGCAATTTGATATTTTACCAAAGTAATCGTGAGACAATAAAATTTTGTTTGGCAAAAAAAAAAAAAAAAAAAAAAAAAATCTAAAATGTACCGTTAATTATCCGTAAAGTATTTGTTTCATGAACCTCTCCTTTTTCTCTTTTCACTATGACTGTTTCCGCTGTAAACACGTATTCTTGTCTTTTTGCTAAAAAAAAAAATTGTAGTAAATCCTTGAAGTTTATGGTTTACTGCTATTACATTGTGTTGTTAACAACATTCCTGTGTTTAATGAGTCCATTTAGGCGTTTTCCTTGACATTACTCTGACAGCGCCATCTAAAGGAACATGTTAGAACTACTTTTTCCTTCTCCCAAACAAATTTCATTGCTTCACGATTACTCTGGTTAAATATCAAATCGCTCTGATGAGCAGTTTTAAAATTACAACGTTTTAAAATCGCAACTTTAACAATAATTACCCTGAATAATAAACGATTGGCGGATTCCAGGGGTTAAAAGTGGTCGGACCAGCAATATGTCATTGAATTATTTACTCATAATACAAAAATATTTGCTTACAAAAATCTTACTACAATGTTCTTTAAGTAATAAGGGTGGTTAAATAGAGGTTATGCTTAAAGAATTAGTTTTAACTGCATATACAATGCAAAATTAACATTCTATAAGTGCATTAATGGAATGCTTTTAAACAGCACAAAGTTAAAAAAAAAACGATGAGTTTTACCATAGATTTAGAATAAAGAATAATTTGTATCGACATATTTAATCCAAAAAATTGCTGCAGTATTTTATTCACATAATCAGAAATTTTTTAATGATCAATTCATAAATCTCTTCTGTCATCCCTGTAATTATATATATTTCTATTATTATTATTATTATTATTTTTTTTTTGACAAATTTACAAACTCACCATGAATAAAAAAAATTCTACAATATGAAAACGGCATTTTTATGTTAAAAACAGAAAAAAAAAAAAAAGAAAAGAAAAGAAAAGAAAAACAATAAACTGCTTAAGAAAATTATTTTTCCAAAATATAATTATTAAATGACTTACTGTAATTACAGAAAAAAAAAATGATAAGCCATTTATATATATATTGTAAATTGTAAAGCTAACACTTTATATTGTCAGAGATGAAGACGAATCCCCCAAATCCAATTTACATAATGAACGCAGTCTCCTTGCAAAGTTCCCCTGTCTATCGATTCATCAATCTGCATATACTTTATAGAGTTTTCCCATTCTGCCGAATCTCTAGGGTTTGCTGGGATGCATAGTGTAGAATGAAATTTTACAGACGCGCTTCCTCCCTTAACATATTTATGCAAAATGACAAGGAAATTCACATCCTGTTTATTTTTATTTTATTTTTTTCAATTTAGAGCCTTTTTTGTTGAAGTTGGGCATTTTCTTTGCATATCTAAAATCCTAAAAAACAAATAAGTGTAGGGTAAGTGCACCATTGATTGACACTTTTAGAGCAATCTCTGCTGTTTTTAATGTTCTAGTCATCAGTAAATATTTTTAGAAATCTTAAGTTAGTACATATGGCATGAAAGATATTCAGAACCACATATATGTTAAAATATATACATTTGATAACAATTATTTTTTTATGAATTTTTATTTGACACCCACTCAATGTTCCAGTAATTCACACTGCCAGCTTTTCATTTTATCAGTAATTGACACCCTATTTTTCAGTGTTTGGGACTGCTAGTTATTCATTTTATCAGTTATTAGCACCCTATGCTCCAGTATTTGACATAAAATGTTAAAATTCTTATATATAAAAATATGATTTTATTATTTTTCTTATTTATTAATTATTTCGGGATAGATGCCCATTACTGGAGCATGCCCATCAGTGCAGCACCTACCCTATATAGTTTTTATTTGGAAAGAGAGACTTTTTTTTCTTTCATTAACAATATATCTATTACATGGAAGATCATTTCTTAAACAGAAATAGAAAACAAAAAATACTGTATTTTCTAACATCAAAATACATTCTAAGACAAAAAAAAAAAAAAAAGAAAGAAAGAAAGAAAGAAAGAAAAAGAAACGCACCAAGAAGGATTAGAGCAAATTGGACATAAATTGATATCCATGCAGGTTTTTGATGGTTAATGTAAAATTTTAAAGTTTGGTGGCTATTGAATGAACATGTGACGCAGTAGTGCATCTTTATTGCGCAACTGGCAGAATATCACGAAGTAGAAACTTCGATTGCAGGTTATAAATTCTTTGAGAATTTCATTCAATCTGCTAAGATAGATTGTAAATATGCCTTGCATACAGGTGCGCGAATAATATGCGCAGATGTCAGCATTTGAGAGAGGAGTGTAGTTAGGCTCAAAGAAGCCAACTGGGCTAATCGGTGAATCGCTTGACATTTGAATAGGAGCGATGCCACTATTGGACTATGTTGGTAAGAATGGATGAACAACGAAGGATGACAAAATGATGGATACAAATTGTTAATAGACTCGGTAGAAATATTGATGTAGGTTATATGTACACATGGAGTCTTAAGCAAATCGGTTCATAAATACCATTTTCTACGAATTTGAAATTTTCAAATGGCTTGCACTTAGAAACAAGATAGCGGATCAAGTTGACAAACAAATGTATGTAATTCAATTGTGAGATAAGTTTACAAATGTAGTTCGAAATAATTCAGAATTTCAAGTTATAGTGTTGACAAATTAACTAGCCACTACTTGGATCAAAATGGCGGAGCAAGTTGCTCATTGAAATAACACAATATATTTGTTAGATAAGTCTACTGCCCAACTTTGGTTTGAACAAATTAAATATTTCAAAAGTTATTATGATAACAAATTCTCAAGTGGCCGCAGCATGGAAACAAAATTGCAGAGAAACTTGCCCACCGAAATCATAGATATTTGAATGATAAATCCATTATTCATCTTTGGTTCGAATTGATTACTTACACTGGTCTACAGTGGTTCGGTAACAGCGGTCAAGTTATCATTTTTATTACTAATTCCAATTTTTATTTAAATATCTGAAAGTAAAAAAGTCCCACCACGTCACATTTTTCTGTTAGAGTATCAGAAAATGGCAATTTTCACGATTTTTTAAATCATTTTCACAGTATCACAGGTGGTAACCCTTTCTATTGGCAACCCAGAGTCCTGGCAAATCAGAGTCCAGGAAACCATGTTTGTTCCATTTTTTTTTTTTTGTTAAAGTATCAGAAAATGACAAATTTCACTATTTTTTTAATGAGTTTTACAATACAGTCGACAGCAAAAGTATCCGAGTACTAGCCAATAATTCCGATATCAAAAAAGTACATTTAATACAATTTTGTTAAATAAATCCTTATCGAATCATGTTCTTAGACTGACTAAGAACATGACTCGACAAGGATTTATTTAACAAAGCAGTATTAAGTGTACTTTTTTAGACAGGGAATAATGCCAGTGCTCAGATACTTTTGCTGCCGACTGTATCACACATGGTAACCTTTCGTGCTATCAACCCTGCCTCCTGGCCATCCTCTCTGCTGGCAACCCTGTATTCGTACTTATCTGTTTTTTTTTTTTTTTTTTTTTTTTCTGGTATTCTAGATATGTTTTATAGTTAAAGTTTCATGTTCAAAATGGCAAGTTTTCAGTGTAGAACTTGTAAAACCGTACCCAATAAGTGTTGCTGTATTTGTGAATTATTCATATTAAAATCACAAGGTAGACATTTAACACAAGACGTAAAAAAGCCTATTTTTTGTATTTTGGCTTAAAACGTTTATCCCTTGTACGTTTTAACTATTTCCCGTAACTGTTATTTGTTGTTGTGTAATTGTTTGTTGTTGTGATAATATTTCGTCCAATAAAAATATGTTACGAGATATGTTTTAGTTAATTTTTTAAGGGAAGCTTTTTATTACAACCTTTTTAAAAATTAATATATTTGCATAAAATATGGTTTAATTTACAAGTTTTCCCTTTATACTTACATTACTTTTTGGATAATTTGACTTCGGTATTCAGGAAGCTTAAAAACATGTAAATATACAAAAAACCAAGTGATGATTATTTAGATTCAAAAAATACATTATTTACCATATGGCTATGAGGAATAATTTCAATTTCTAAACAGCTTTCCTGGACATGATAAAATATTCTAGTAAGGCATTTCCTCTAACAATAAAAAAGAATGTTGTGGCTTAAATATTGGCAGCCCTGCATATCTTCTGAAGGTTATGTACACACCATATGGTGCACATAAATATAATCCTATACTAATCTGAATAACCTGATCACTGCACAACCTGAAATGTATTTCTATCAATTTTCAAGTATTGTCGCACTTTAATCTCTTGCTCTTTTGTGTAGCCCTGTAAACGACCTGTGAATGATTTCCATACCATATTCTACATGAAACATGTCTTTACGCATATAAATAATATTATTAGTTTCATTTGCTTTAGTGTAGTCTATAGATGTTAAGATAGTTACCTGCAATTTCCCCCACAGACGTAATTTATTTGTATTCTCTTGGGTGTCCCTGTACACAAACCATTTGCTTGATCTCAACAAAAAATTTAGTGTAGCATATCTATATGATACACATTTAGAATACCAAGTTGGAACTTTTTGCTATAATTTTTTCTTGAGATATGCTGATAACTGTCAGAGAAAGAGAGACACACACAGACAGACACACAGATCAATCACTAAAAACAAGATTTTTGGATTCAGGGAACCTCGAAACGTGTAAATATAACAAAAACTCAATTTCGGAATTTTGAACCAAAAACAATATTTTCTCTACTGTATATATATGGGTAAGAGAAAGTAAAAAAAATAAGCGCTTTAAGAAAGAACATTGCAGAAAGCATTGCATTGTTAAATATTTCGACTGAATGTTTGGAGACTCTTTTCTTTTTTTAAGTGTCGAGAAATGTGTTTATCTGAATATCAATTTGTAATTGTAATATATATATATATATGTATATATATATATATATATAGAAATACATTAATATAATCAGTGCAAAAATGTTTTTATGAAATTTAAAGATGACTCAACTTCAGTATCAAAACAATTCCTCGGATCACAAGCTGAGACTACCCATATCAAATCAAAGAATAATTAATGAAAAATCGAAATAAATATTGGAAATTGGAATGAGAAAAAAAGCATTATTTGCATTCTAACGTTGTCAAGGGCCTGGTAGAATGCAAATATGCTAAAATATGGATGTTTTTCTGTAACAAAGAAAGCAAAAGCTAAGAATTTCTTTGTTCGCAGGCCCGAAACACCCATAGAAAATCCATTAAAGAAGAAGATAAAAATAAAACTATAACCTAATATGAGAATCCAAAACCATATAAAATTAAGATTAAAATAAAAATACAAAAATTCAACTTACTGAATAAAATATTTGAAATGAACACAACTCAAAAAAGAAATAGACATAGTCAATACAGATAAACGAAGATCATAATAAAACGACGATCATAATAAAAACATTACCTAAATATGAAAAACCATAACCATTTAAATGTAAGATTAAAATTTATTTTAATCTTACATAAAAACCCATAAAACTGTAAAAGAATAAGATTACTTTAACCTTTCTAAATGAAATTGAAGCAATAAACGTCGCACATGTAAAAATGTAACAGTCAGTTAGCAGTTAGATCCACAGTTAATTAGTTCAAAATAGCATTGACCATGGAGTAATTTTTAGGATTCACAGTGGAATTCATGTAGGGTAAGGATTCAAATCCTTAAAATAATCAGATTATGATTCCTAATATTGAATCATGAATAGTGCTGCCATCTGGAGTAATGAGATGAAAATAATGGAAAAATACAATCAAATAAATTTAGGATTCAAATAATCAATGTATTTGATTGAAAACCAAAAAATAATACCTAATATTTAGACGTAAATTTAAATTTGAATAAAATTTATGAGGAGAAAAAAAAATTAATAATAATAATAATAAATAAATAAATAAAAGAATTTTTTTATTAAGTGTTTGGGATAGCCATTAATTAATGCTAAATTTTTAAAGAATCGAAATTGTAATTTTTGATGTTTATCAGACACTAAATATTTGATCCTTAGATTAAAATTAAGAAGAATATTGACAAATACAGATTTATGTAAGCATGTTTTAAAGTTAGTGAAAAAATTTACCTTAAAGGGGAAATCTTTCTTTTTATCGTATAAGTCAAATTCTAATTGGCCATTACTATTAAGAATAATTTTTAAATCTAAGAAATTAATGACACTAGAATCCAAATCAGTACTACTTAGAGACAGATTTTCAGGATATTTGACAAGTAAGTAAGAATTTCTAGTCCATACTTTTCTAGATTGCGAAACAATATTATGAATAATACGAATACTTTGTATTGCGAGAAAATCCTACTTGATTTCCTAGAATCAGGTTATAAAACCAAATTATAGTTACTAAAACTTGCCTATTGTTTCCGCATTTTTTTATAGAGATTTTTAGATGAGATTGACCACGAGAATATAGAAAAATGCTCTAGAGTTCTTAATATGAGTTTTTAAAACTCGCTGGAAGAGGGGATTAGAATTTATAAGGCGGACATGAAACTATTTTTACTAGAGCCACAATTTAGATTCTATAAAAAACTCGCTAAAAGAGGGGATTAGAATTTATTAGGCTGATATGGAACTATTTTTACTAGAGCTACAATTTAGATTCTAGAAGTCAGTCACATAATTTTTTCTCAGTGTAGAAACTAAATATTAATTTATTGGTTCTATTTTTTAAATTAAACTCTAGTGGATATTTTATTTTTGTAAATTAGGAATAATAGTTTCAATGCTATAATAACCATTGTACTATTGAAATTGATGCTAAGAAAAATAGTAATGGAAATTATAGTACATAAAATTAATAAATGTAAAATATTTGGATATAATATCATTCTTAGTTCTAATATCAAATTTGAAATTCTTTTTAAAAAGAGTAATTATTTTTGTTATTGAAAGTTTTTTTTTTTTTCTTTTATTGTGCAAAAAAAAAAAAAAAAAAATAAATAAATAAATAAATAAATAAAAATAAAAATAAATAAATAAATAAATAAAAATAAAAAATAAATAAATTGCTATTTAAACCGAGTTATAAAATTTAAGCACATGCAAAAAAGTAAAAAAAGAAAAAAAAATGTATAGTACGTATAGCACAGAAAAAAAAAAAAATAGTATAGATTAATCCTTTCTTATGATAGTGAAAGGTTTTTTATGTGAGTTCGTAAAAAACAGTGTCTGTTAAAGCAAAATTCAGCAAGTGTCTCTTTAATTAGCTCTTTATTTCTAGTGAGATCAATTTGATATTATTTTTTTGTAACAAAATCATTCAGTTAATGCTTACGCTTGAATCCTATTTTTTATTTTTATTTTTATTTTTTACTTTTTTCACATATTTCATAAAAGCATTTCCCTTGTAGATAAAATGCAAATTAGTTTCTCTCTCTCTCTCTTTATTTATTTTTTTTTTTTTTATAAATAAGTCTCATCAAACAATTAAGACATTATCGAGATTTCTTTTTTAGTTTAAACAGTATTTTTACATTACACTTTTTTTGTGCTATACCTGAAGTATTTTTTATAAGTTATTGGCAAGAAGTAAAAAATAGCAGATAAATTATAAGTCTTTAACAGAATAAAAAAAAAAATCTTTTGAAAAATTTTAAATTGTTACAAAATATTATTTATTTCCTTATTATCTATACCAGGGGCGCGCCAGCACTGTCAGGCACCTGTGTGTAGAGTTTTAGTAGGCGCCCTATATTAACTTTTTTTTTTCTTTTTTTTTAAGTTTTAAGAATAGTTATCATTCAGAAAGTCAACTGAATCTCGAACCTTAATAATAATAAGTTTATTGAATAGCTAAGGAAAAAGGAAATGTGTAACATAAAATGAAATTTTAAAAGAAACAAATGAAAAAAGCATCTTGCAGAAAATGAAAAATCTTCTACAGGGAGTGTCAAAAACGTGGTACAATTATAAAGGCAAAATAGAGGAAGACAAAATAGGCAGATTTAGTGTTAATTTCAGGATAGAAATCCCGAGTTGAGGCATTAGATGGCATAGATGAGAGTTGTAAATGTAAACGTTTCTATTTGTATGGGTTTAATTTTTAAGTAATGTTAAATAAATATTTAAAACATAAAAAATATTCTTAGTAAACTAAACTTACTCTCGCTTCATTGCAAATTTTGCGATATTCTATTGAGCCAAAATATCCGTCTGTCTCTATCTATATTTTTACCAAAACGTCAACTTTCGTGCGTGAAAATAGTAATTCGTAAATAAACAGACAGTTTCCTGTCGACTAATGTACTTTATTCAAGGATTATTCTCGAAACAACCCAGTAAAATATCGTACTGATATTCACACCACAAAATCTCATTAAACAGCGTTAAATACACCGTAGAGCAGGAATTTAACTGATTTAGGAATGAGTATAAACCGTTTAAACTGAAAATATCTCAGAGACGCCCGTTCAGAACAGATGTCTGAACACAACTGAACTCTTTGGGAGTGTCTCTTATCCTTTAATAATCTCTGACCGGATTTGGCGATCTTTCGAGGTTATTTAGCTCCAGAAACCAATTGATGTATCCAGAAAATTCCAGAACTCGACATATTGATGATAGAGCTTCTAAACTTTGGAGACACTAAATTGTTACTTCTCGTCAAGTTTGGTCGCCATGTCATCAAGTCTGTCTCCAATGCTGAATATCACCTCCCACCCAGGGGCGCTGCTTTCCTATATTTTTAAGATCGTTTTATTATACTTTCACTACAATTTTTAGAAAGAAAATTTTCTTGAAAATCTCAGTGCTATTATAGCATAAAAACCATTAAGAAAATTTTCTTTTTAAAAATTATAGTGACAACATAATAAAACGATTGCAAAAAAGTAGAAATGCTGCGACCCCTGCTCCAACCCCACTCCCGTTAAAATTGAATGAACTGAGTCTCTTATTTGCACTTTAACTGTTAATCTGCTTTTACTGCAACAACACCTTTTATTTAGGAAAGTTGTTTAACTCTTTGCAATACTGACAAAATTTTAAAGTTAGTCGTACTATTGCAGTATATTTGCACATATAAATGAGTTTAACATTTTGTGATTGTATAGATAAATAAAATTTATAAGTACATATAATTAGAACGCATAATAAGAAAAAAATCCCGTAGTGAGCTTTATTTTTCTCACTTTCATTGTTGAAAACTCTCGAATAATCTTAAAAATCAAGTTTGTAGTATATAACTATCGATATAATGACAAAATTTGTCTTAGTTCATTATTATTAAGAGTTTTTTTTTTTTTTTTTTTTTTTTTTTTGAAGTGAAAACTTCTTTAGACGCTTTGAGCACTTTTGGGTGAACAAAAATCATGGAACTCGCGACATCGTCACCGAACGCTTTCCATGAGCTATATGTATACTGTGTATGTATGTACATAGATATACCTCCGTGCGTTATTAGTATACATTATATATATACAAAGAGTATATCCCTCTACATATATATAAATATGTATAGCGCACGGCGCGGCATGCCTCATATATATATGTATGTATAAAATGTATACTAATACGAGTAGTATACTGGCTACTGGTATCTGTCTCTTTCTAGTTCTATACTCTATGTATGTAGTATGTACTTTTCCCCCAGTATATACATAGTTCACAAAGTACAAGCACGTGTTTTTATACAGACTGTTATATTCTTCTTTTTGCTTTCAACATAAATTTAAAGTTTAAATGATTAAAGTTTAAATTGGTCATTAACACTCTTTACAAACCAAAAACAATTAAAAAATAATAATCTAATAGCTCGACGATACAATTCACAAGTTACTTAGTTTTCACTTTTATCGGCAGTCCCCAAAAACTGCCCCGCATTTTTTTTTTTTTTTTTTTTTTTTTTAATAATACATTTATATAAGTAATAAATAAACTTATAAGTACATAAAACTAGTGAGAACATATAATAAATATTATTTGGTAAATGTCTCTGTATATTAAAAAAAAGTTACTGTCACCGGCGTCAAATTTTTTTGTCTGCTACAGCATCTTCTAACGGAGAACAGGGTCCTTCGCGTCATGAGAGGTATTAATGTGTTTCGAGTACTCCAAGGATGACATTTCAGCTGCTTAGAAATTTCTATCATTTTAATTGAAGAAGTTATTAACGAAAAACGACAAGTTAAGGAAGGTCCTATATTTGCCATTTTGAAAAAAGTTTCTCCCAGTGACGCTTTTCTTCTGTCATGAAGTCATTTTATACGAGAAAATTAAAATATGATCCATGGTTGTACGTAGGTAGGTAGGTTGTTTGGATTTAACGTCGCACCAATACTGCGCTATGGGTAATTGGCGACGGTCTGGGAAGTACCCCTAGAGATGTTCCGGAGACATGTCATCACAATTTTAAACCTTTACGGAGGGGATCCCCTCCACTTTGGTGATCCCCAGAGGTACAGTGGGGATGGGAACATGGAGGACTTTGTAACCACGACAGATTTTATGTGCACCAGCCACCATTAGTGTACACGACGGTCTTTGGCCGGCTCAAGTATCGAATCGTCAATCTTCCAATTACGTGCTCAGCGCTTTACCGACTAGTGTCCCGTGGCCCGAAACCATGGATGTAAAAAACAAAGAAAATAAATATCAACTTTTTTTTTCTGCTTTTCTCAAAATAATCTGCTTACACGGGAAAATTAAAATATGATCTATGGTATTAGGTAGGTTGTGATTGGCGTCGCACCATTACTGCGCTATGGATAATTGACGCCTGTCTGGGACGCACCCCTACGGATGTTCCGGAGACATGCCACCCCAGTTTTGGTTCTACACGAAGGGGATAGCTCCCCAGCTTCGGTGGCCTCCAGAGGTATAATTTTGATGGAAACACGGAGGATATTGCGGCCATGACATATTTTACGTGCACCAGCCACTATTAGTGTACACGACGGTCTTTGGTGGGCTCGAGAACCGAACCCACAATCTTCCAATTGCGAGCTCGGCGCTCTACCAACTGGGATACCGTGGTCCGGATTTAAGGTTGTAAAAAAGGAATAAAAAGGGTCATATACTAAAGCTGTAATGCAAAATGGTCTAGATTTTATGATTTTCTTTCTATTAAAAATATATATAATATATTTGAATATGAGGATTTCCATAATAATTTTCTGCTTTTGTCTTGTAGTGAAAGAAAGCAGCGAATAGACGGGTAGAGTTCTGCATGTGTTAATAAGCAAAGTGAGGTTGGAAGGAGGCGAAGCCTCTTTCGGGGGTTGGTGAGCGGAGCGAGCAGGGGGCAGAGCCCCCTAGTGAATAAAAAAATATACTTACCAGGGAAAAAAAAAATTAGTATAAGGAATTTTGTTTATTTTTATTAGCTAAAGATTTTATGTAATTTGTATATAAAATTGACTAAAATTATACGTGTTTTTCCGTATATTAAATCATATATATGGTATTATTTAAAATGTATATTATTTGCTTGAGTTTTTGCAAATTCTGGAATAATACACATCTATTTAAACCAAAATATCTTATACTATTGATATAATTGCAAGATTTAAAAATATGTATGGTGTCATTGTGGAGAATAAGTATTTTTTGATTATTTTAAGTTTAGAAAAAGATGGTTCCACTAATGCTACTGTTGGTTATGACAAAATAATCTCCAAAACAATTAAAAATTTTGGACACATACTGCTAAGTTGATAAAATAAATGTCTAAATTGTCTGATTAGATGTAAATTTATTTTTAAAGATTAATGGTTGACAATATAAATTTTCCTTATACATAAATGGTCTCTGTCAATATCTATTTGATTCTTTTGAGGTAAATTTTGTTGTAAATTTTATAATAAAAGAATAAACATTTTTTTAAAAAATTATTATTTATTTAGTTCTTTTATTTTATTTTATATTGTGTTAACTAGTATGTTGTGGCTATTTACAAAACTCGTTTCTGTATTTTCCTGTAAAAATTCATGCAGTACAAGTTGCTTATTAAAATAATTTTCCATGATGAATGTAGGCAATTTTCATCTCAGTGAAGTTAAAAAAAAAAGTAAATTTTGTGCCTTAAAGATATCTTAGAAAATTCAATTTTTCAAGAATTTTTGTTTTTTTGAAATGCTAACTTTGTTTTAAATTATCACAGATTTATTGCTCAAACATTCATTTTAAAGGTATTGACTATTTTTTTTTTAGATACTCAAACTGAAACTTTACACTTTCTGGGGACGGGTCTGGATACTTCCATTCCAGGGAGTGTAATATTCTACATTAAATAATAATAATTAAAAAAAAAAAAATACTATTACAATTATCAATAAATCTTTTAAATTTTAAAAGGATTTGTCAAAAATAATTGTTGTTGTTCACATTTATAAGAAATTTTGTCCTAACTAATATTAAAAATTATGACAAAAAAGAATGACAATGCTTCTGAACGATTTTCACCAAGGGTTGATAGACACTCATTTATGACAAGGTGCAACTATATATAAATTTTTATGAAATTCTGTGCATTAGTTCTTGAGCTAGAGCTTCTACAGAATTTTTATCACGCGCACACACTTAGACATTTTCTAAAACTGAGGAAATCATGTTCTAGATCACTGAAAACGTGTAAATTTATCAAAAATCAGAAGTCGGAATTTTTTAGGAATCCAATGCTTTATTCTATTGAATGTGTGGAACAGGCTTGTCCAACCCAAAAAACTTGATGAGCCGCATTGGAAATCTGTTTTATTCAAGCAGTCCGCACCGCATGCATATATGTGTATGTGTATATACAGTCGGCAGCATAATTATTCGAGCACTAGCCAATAATTCCTATATTAAAAAAGTACACTTAAGACTGTTTTGTTAAATAAATCCTTGTCGAATCATGTTCTTAGACTGACTAAGAACATGACTCGATAAGGATTTATTTTACAAAGCAGTATTAAGTGTACTTTTTTTAGACAGGGATTATTGCTAGTGCTCGAATAATTTTGCAGCCGATTGTATGTTTGTGAGCGTGTAAACCATGTATGTATATACATTTTTCCGGGTGCGCAGGGTTAAGATTCGGAACAGTATGCATAATTTAGATTATTTTTATTCATAAATAAACAATAGAATCTTGAAAAATTTATAATTTATACATTTATAACTATAATAAAAAATAATGAATAATAGATCTAATGAATAATATTTCATTACAACAGTGTGATTCTTTAACTACGATAATCGTTGAAAGATATTTTCACTTCGAATAGTCAGAACGGAATTATTAATTTTTAATCTGTTAACCAAAGCTATCAAGCATTAAATATATTTAGTCTCCTCGCAGGCCGCGGGTTGGCCACCCATGGTGTAAAACAAAGTAAAAACTATAATAACATACTACTTTTCTAAAGAAAACCTTTCCTGTGTAGGACCTAATGTTACATCGATGTTGCAAAGAGGAAAAAACTGCTCTAAATAAAATCCTCCGGGGTCTCGGTCGCCCAGTCGGTAGAGTACCAAGCTCGTAATTGGAAGATTGCGAGTTCGAACTCGAGCCGGCCAAACACCATTCTGTACACTAATGGTGGCTGTTGCACGTAAAATCCGTTGTGGCCGCAATGTTCTCCATGTCCCCATCCGAATTATACCTCTGGGGGTCACCGAAGCGGGAGGAGCCATCCTCTCCGTAGAGCATCAAAGTTGTGATGGCATGTCTCACGACCATCTTTAGGGGTGTGTCCCAGACCGTTGCCAATTACCCATTGCGCAGCACTAGTGCGACTTTAAGCCCATCCCACCATCCAACTAAATAAAATTCCTGGATCTATTAAATTATCATTTTTGAAATTTAATTACATTGTCTTTTTACTCATCCCAGTGGCAAATTTTCGTTAGAAGAGGGGGAGGAAAGAGATTAAGGTGCACTTTTAAGTTTTAAAGGGATCGTTTGATATGTTGAAAAAGACCAAAAAAAAAAAAAAAAAAAATGCTGAGGGTAGGCGCATCCTCACCAAATAAATCCACTTTTAACGCACCCTTTGGCAAAACTGTTTCCGAGCTCAAGTTTTGCCAATACAGTTTCCAAGACGCCTCCTTTGACCACAATAGTCACATGGCCACAATAGTCACCAGGATTATGAAATCCAATTTAATATATATATATATATATATATATATATATACATTTTTTTTTAAACAATTCCATTCTCGGCTGTCACATTTTTTTAACTGGCGCCTATATGCGCCGCACACTTCGCACACCGGGTCGGTGCGCCCCTGATCCATACCTTAAAAATAAACTCCATGTAAATTAAAATAAACTTAATTAATTGAAAAATGAAAATTCAAGATATTTAACTCATAACTATTTACTATATTTTTGAGAACAAAAACATTTATTATTTTTTCCATTATTTCAAATTACATATATGCACGAAGATTCATTTAAAATTTAGCAGGCGAATTATAATGAGAAAAAAAAAAAAAAATTAAATGCTTGAAATTCAAAATTATTGCATTAAAATCAACAATTGATGTCTTTCATAATTCCTAAATGTATAATGATACTCCATATAGATAATATATAGCTATAAATGAAACATTTCTTTCTAAACTGCGAAAAAAAAAAAAAAAAAAAAAAAAAAAAAAATGCATACTAGAGAGAAATACGAATTTAGAAAATGGAGACCTATCATGGAATATTACATGGCAAACATTATCAGATTATATATAGTAAAAATCTGATAATTGCAATAAATTTCAATAAAAATAACACACACGAAATAGTTGGGCCGAAGAGCATAACTTGGGCACCTCCCGTCTACAAACTCGACAGCAAAACTTTGCAGCCGTTGAAAGGGCAATTGCATGTGGGATAGTTTAAGTTATTTCATGTACTTTATTAAAAAAAAAGATTATATATATATATATATATATATATATATATAAAAGAAACTTTTAAAACAAATATTTATGTATATGAAACTAAAATAAAAGTTTAAAAATTAGAAAAATCAACAGGAAATTTACAAACCAATGCGCAAAATTGCTGCAAAAGGAAATGTAAAATAATTTGACAAATGAAATGAAAAAAAAAAAAAAACCCAAACACGGAAGTATTCACCAGGGAGACCCTTACGTGTAAGGGGTTAAAGAGAAGTTTCTGAAAGGATAGTAGCAATTAGCTAATAAGTATACTTAGCCCCCAATTTCTCACCAAACAGAAAACCACCTTTAACAGAATAGAAATCTAACAGATCTGAAATAGAACAAATCGAAAGAGGAAAACACTGAATGATTCGGTTAAAATTTACGACGTAACAGTTAATTTGAAAGGATTTTAAGAACTATATTTAAATCACAACCATTATTGCATAAAATGCGAATTCTTTTAAACTGTGCGAACATATGAAAGGGAGAAAATGATTAGTAAAGAAATCCTACAGTCAAGGTCGTTAACCAAAAGGTTTAAAGCCATTATATAAATATATATATATACGAGGGTAAGTCAAAAATTATCCGCAATGTAGCTAATAACTTTTCTTACAGTGTTCATACGGAAGTCTGTCCTAGTTTATATTATTGTTATGATATTGCTGTCCTGCAATGGAAGTTTGATCCTAATCCCATTAGAGGTTTGCACGAAAAAGGAACAACTAGCAGTGATCCGGTTTTTGTGGTCGGAAGGTGTAGGGTTACAATCCATCAAAGACTTTCGGCGCAGTACGGGAACTTGTCACAGCGGAGTGTCTACGATTGGATTGACAAATTCAAAAATGGTCGCACGAGAGTGTCTAGGCCATTACCATGGTCTAGGCACCCTAGGTCACACCAGTCCGGACCACTGCTCGTTGTTCCTCTTTTGTGTAAACCTCTAATGGAGCGGCCATGGAGGAATTAGGGACAAATATGCAATGACGTTTTTAAAGGGGAAACTAATATGCTTCTTTTTTATTATTTTTCTTCATTTGTTTTGCGCTGGTATAAAAAAGGACGAAATTTCCATTGAGTGATAAATTTATTAGTGTAAAAACCACCCAAAAGTGTTATTATATAATTAAAAAGGAAAATTTTTAAGAGTCCCCAGTAGTCAGATACCTTCTTTTCTCTTCCCCATGTAATCCAATGGGATTTTTGTTGCTTTGTATTTTCCGGATATCTCGCTCAAAAATAAAGTTTTTCGAATTCTGTTTTTTTTTTTATTCCATTCTTTGAACATGCCACTTTTTTTTCTTTCTAAGCAATTTTTTAAAAAAATAAATTTCAATATTTTATTTCATTAAGCGAACTTAAGGATATAATTTTCAATCTTAAAAAGAAATATTTAAATTGTATTTTTTTTTTTAAATTGCTTAGTAAGAAAAAAAGTGATATATTTAAAGAGTGGAATTCAAAAAACAGAATTTGAAAAACTTTATTTTTGAAAGAGATATCCGAAAAATACAAAGCAGCAAAAATCCCATTGGATTACATGGGGTTGGTTGGTTGTAGGATTTAAGGCCGATTGACTCCTGATGTGTCCTAGGCCTACAGGAGGAATGCCCTCCGTGGGGGTCTTTCTAAGGGGTCCTAGCCCGTATTTACGCGAGTTTCGGAGGAAACCACGGAAAACTCCGAACGGCTAGGTCGATGAGCGCGACCTGGGATCGAACCCGGCACCTCCCATCTACCAGCTTTGAGCGCAGAACCGCTCGGCCGCTGGTGGGCCCTGGATTACATGGGGAAGGAGAAAGGAAGGTACCTGACTACTGGGGACTCTTAATACAAACTTTTTAATATGCCAGAACAATTTATTCAATTTTTGTTAAAATATCTTCTAAAGATTAAAAATCAGATATTATAGTTTAACATTGGTATGGTATTAACAAGTAACTGAAGAAAGAAAAAGAAAAGACTTTCTCAATAAATCGATTTGATTTTTCAGATTCTATTCCATGAATAATATATTTAAATGAGAATGAATAATATATTTAAATGAGTTTAACATTTTAAAACATAAAGAAGAAGAATCTTTTTATGCAATGAAGTTAAGTTATATAATATATATCCATATCCTAAAGTGAAATATTAACTCATAGTCTCTAATCCGGATCTCGTTTTAAGATAAGTGAAATGTATTGCAGTAGTTTTTCTTAGAGAAGAACTGCTTCTTTAAAAAATATTTTATTTACGTTTATATGTTTCCAATTATCCCAATATTTTAATGTTTTATTTTTATTATTTCAGTAGGCAAGTTGATTTTTCAGTTTGAAATGTTTTTTATTAATGAGTACGTAGATAAAATCTTGTATAATTTAAAAAGAAAAATAAAGGAAAACGAAAATTAACGTTTATAACAGCTATAAGATGCATACTCAAACTGACAATTATGCATTATTAAAAGAATTTTTTATAAAAATATTGTTTGAAATAAAAGGGTGTGGAAGAAAAAGGATATATAGACTATGTATTTCTAAGTATAAAATAAGATGTTAACAATTAAAACACGATGCCCTTTTTTAAAGTGTAAAAAAGAGCATAGTGTTAATGATAGTCTTAACATAATTATAAAATAATTTTTCAAATTGTTTAAAATATTGTTGTGTATTAATAAATAAATTCAACTAAATATTGGCAAAATAATTATAAAAAAAAAAAAAAGAAAAAACTAAATGTAATGCGTTTAATACAGAATGTATACAAAAATCTATATGTATCGAACATTAAGATAGAGGATATAACAGAAAAAGTTATTAGACAGTTAAATTAAAATTTTATTTTTTATATAGGGGAATGTCTCCTGTTATGTGTATTCTCTGGTTATAGGCACCTCACCATATATTTTTTTACAGAAAGAAAATATGGTAGATTTGAGCTCTGCCAAACTTGTATTTTGACAGTACACAGTTTTGCGCTAACACTGAAGTGAATAGACGCATTTTCTTAGTAAATATTAAAAAAAGAAAAATGAAGAAAAAAACAACAACACAAAAGTAATTTGTGAGTGTTTAAAGGTGCTATTAATCGAAGTAAATTAATGAAAAAATATTAGTGCAATGTATATTCATGCAGTATATTCATTATATTTAGATGTGCAATATCGAATGTTGCGAAAATATGGACAGAGAATTGTTTTTCTGTCATTATAAAAATGGCTGTCAATATTGTTTCTGGACACCTTCATGTAACCGGTTGTGGCAGCCTTGTTTTTTTCATGTCAACATAATATATTTTATTAGTATTTTTTATGCATTTTAATGCATTTTTAGCCATATCAACATCGGAAAGTCAACCCATCCAAAATAAATGGATTTTAATGCGCTGATTAAAGCTGCTAAGGATTGCTTCGTGTACAGGAAACCAACAAAATTGACTGCCCGAGAATATGGACGTCCTCGCTGTATCCATGTTAGTCCAGAAGAAGCCTGGAAAATATAAGACAAATCACACTTGCCAAATTGTCGAACAAGCTAAAAAGAAGAAGTCTCCATCATCTGATGATGATGTCTGTTTCTGTATCATCTGTTTGGAGCACTTGCCATCACGCCTAACAACTGCCAACTCAATCAGATGCAACGAATTTGATAGTCTGGTGCATTTCAAATGTGCTAATACGCATGCAATGTAGGTTTTCTTATTATTTTATCACATTTAACGAATTTTTCAAGTGTGCCCACAACCGGGTACAAACATTTCATAGGCTAAAAACTACTACTTCACAAAATTGGTGATACAAATTTTGTGATTGATAGAATCCATACAGTTACTTTATCAAACGTTAGCTAAGGACTCTAACTTTTCATTGGTATTCATTTGTTTGCAATAAATCTGCTCTATCAAAACCGTGCCCACAACCGGAAACATTCCCTTATATTATCGCTGTGTGTGCATGTGTGCGGGGAAACTTAATTTTTACCTAAGATAAGTTTAATAAATATGCTTATTGCAAATGCTAGGTTTTTCAGAACATACAGGGGCATATTAATGTACAGTCACCCAAAAAAAAAACGCCACCCCCCACCTAATTTTGCCGTAAATTATCGTAGAAACATGCGACTGGTACCAATCAGTTTATAATAACGTCTAGTTTATAATGTTATAGTTAGATTTTACTTAGGGGGGCGTCTACATATTAAAACTGACATCAACTTCATTTTTTTCAATGGTAACCCCCATTTTTTATAATTTATTTGAATTCTTTGGATCAAATCATCACGGAAAATGGTATAGTTTATATATTTCGCTCAATTTTTCATAGAGTTATAAGCTGTCAAAGTTTGGGGGTGCTAATGTTAAATGCATGTGACAAACATTAAATCATATCTTCCGAAATAATTATGATATTTAAATTCTGTTTTTTTTATTCGTTAGAATGAAGTAACCCAAACATATTCCATGCAAATTTTTGCTAAAAAAACATTTTTTGAATTATGAAAATTATTAATAAATTCATATTTGAAAAAATTATGAATTATGACCTATGTTAATTTTTGCACGAATAGAACGGGCATCATCAAAAACATAGGTTTCCAAATTTACAGCTCGTTCCTAACATTATTTTTTGAGTTACAGTGATATTTCACTTTTTATTCTTGTTAGGGGGCCGTCACTTGTTATAATCTGTCTCCTCTATAAGTAAATGTTTGTATATAATTTGACGGAAAAATATTTTAATTTACCTTTATGTTATTTTTATTGTTTCCTAAGCAATATTTCGATGTTTATTATACAAATTGGCATATTTTTGTAAAGTTATCACAATGTAGGCGAGGGATTGTGAAAGAATTTCAAAAGAAAAGAAGCCCCGCCTCAGATTCGCTGAAACACTATTTAAAAAAAAAGACAAATTTGCATATTCCTATTTGACTCTATATGTGACGCTGGTATGCATAAATCACAATGGTATTTACTACATCGATTATTGAAGACAAAACTTAAATGATTTAATTACAAATATGCAAAATTATTTTGCTTTATATTATAAAGTTTTAGAAAATTTGTGAAAAGGCGTGGCTATTTACATTAAGCCTTGATATGGAAGCTATGTTGCTGTTTTTCGATGCTGCGAAATTTACAAAATATATTTGTGTTAATATACTATACAGATAGAAGAATAATTATATAATATCAACAAATCTTCTTTAATCAATATGTTTATATACATTACTGTATGGAAATGTTTATATATGACTATTGTATTTATTTTTAATGAGAGATATAAACACAAAATACTAAAAAAAAAAAGAAGAAAATGTGTTATAATTTTTTATAAATCAAGCAAAATATATATGCATACTTGCCAACCTAACCCGTAACATTGTTAGTTCCCGCCCCTGTGTGTACACAATTTAATTTTTAGAGTAATTAACTTCAAATACATTTACGATTAACTCATTGAGCGCCACGCGAATTCTTATGGAAATCCCATTCAGGCCACACGTGCTGCTTAGAAGCGTGTTATGTTTATCGAGTATCAATAAACCCCATTAGGCCTTAACGATATAATCCTATAAAAATCCTATTTAAAAAAAAAAAAAAAAAACATGAAGTAAATTTTAAATAAATTGTCAGTAATTACTTAAAACTATGTAAGTTCTGTAGTTTTATATCATATTTTACACTGCCGGCTGACTTAGCCTAAATGGAAAAATCAGTGTCAGCCACCGATGTCTGACACGGCTCTAAAAAGACTGATGTGAAAAAAATGTACGGAAAGGGGCGGGACCAGTAATCTTCCGGGATAAGTTGATCTTCCGGTATATACATAGAGCAATGCCAGAAAATGTTCTTTATTTTTCATGAACCAGATGAATGGTATTTTTTTTTTCTGAATAGTCTATGTATTAAATATAATGCTGCTTTAAATAGCCTTTAAATGAAAAGTTTTATTACATAAAGTAATTTTCTGGAACTCTACAGCTCCCAAATGACACACAATACAAAACCCCGCCTTTTTCCAGTATTTAAAGGGTATTAACGCTTAATATGGTTTATATTCGTTTTGATCTTTCTTTCTCCTCCTTATCTTCTTCTTTTTTCCTTAAAAAAAAAAAAGAGTTATGTAACATTTTGACCTTTTCAAGTGAAGATTTAGATTAAGGGTAGTCAGCGTTTCTACAGCCACCGTCCACTTCGGTATCTGTGTTAAAGTGTAGAATTTTAGAACATCCCATTAAGTAGTAGGATTTATTATTTTACATATTAATTTGTTACACATTATAAAATATAAAAGCAAAAGAATATCGTGGAGATTTATGTAAAAGTTTTTAATAATGTCATGAAAAAAAAATAAAATAATAATAATTAATTAAAAAAATAAATGAATAAAAATAAAAAAATCTGTTTGCAAAAAAGTACTGCAGTATCAGAACAAACTCCCATTGTCACTGTGAAACGGCCGTGGGAACCAGGTTGAGTGCCACCGTTTCAGACAATTATACGGCAGCTTCAGTTAAAATAATTTTGAATTTTCAAACAAATTTAAAACCATTCATCTTTTTTTTTTTTTTTTTTTTTTTTTTCTTTTGATAGATATTTTAATATCTATTCAAGCTATTTAATTTTCTTCGTACTATCTGATGTTTAATCAATAGAAACCAATAAAAATCTTTTAATTCATAAACTAACTCAGAAAGTTCTGTGAATTAGTCATTTTTTTTAATTTTATAATTAACATTTCTGAAATTTTTTTCCGGTGTATAACTTAATGAATAATGTATACTGGGTGGTAGATCGTGATTTATATTTTCTAAATGTATAGACGGACCCCTAATACATTTTCACGTGTAACTCTATTTAATATTGATTTAAGGTATATAAATAGGTATGTTTTTCGAACCGCCTTGATCTCAGAAATCTGAATATGAAGTCAAAAATAGGGGTTGCTATTGAAGAAAATGAAGTTAATGCCAGTTTTAATATGTAGACGACCCCTTAGGCAAAATTTAACTATACCGTTATAAACTAGACGTTATTACAAATCGATCGGTACCAGTGAAATGTTTCTACGATAATTTACGGCGAAATTAGGTGGGGGGGTGGCGTTTTTTTTTTGGGTGACTGTACATGGATATAGGTTCTAATGTCTGAAAAAAAAAATAGTTTCTTCTATATTCGATAGAAGAAAGGATTGGATTCGTGAAATTTTTTTTACTTCGGCTTTTTCCTAGATTTACACGTTTTGAGAGGTTTTGAAACATATTTGATCATTTTTAGAAAATATCTGTCTGTCTGTCTGTGTTTGAGCGTGTGTGACAAAATTTTCTGGCAACTGTACTTCAGGAACTACTGCACAGAATTTCATAAAATTTCATATCTAGTTCCACCTTGTTATAAATTAGCGCCTATATTAACTTTTAGTGAAAATCGTCTAACAAGTGGCGTTGCTATTGCGCTTTTTCTAAATTTTTAACATAGCAGTATAGGACAAAATTCCGTATAAATGTACATAAAGAGTATTTTTTTTTGAAATTATCATTATGAAATTAAAAAAGAGTTATTTATAATAGTGGTGGTCAATTGGAAAAAGAATTGTACATGTAAGAGTATCGTTTCACCCCCGAGGGGACAAATTTACATTATGGGTATATTTCAAAAAAGCTCGCCAATCCTTTTAAAATGAATGGTTGAACCATCGATCTGCAATAATTTAAAATAAAGTTATCGATTTTTTTTCATTTTTAACCCCCCCCCCCCCTCAAAAAAAAAAAAAAAAAAAAAAAGGTAAAGATGTCATACTGAGAATAAAACTGACTTTCTTTGGATATTTAGTGTTATACTACTTCTCTACGATGGAAATCATCTACATTCATCATGGAAGATAAATTTCATAAATTATTTTTACTGAGTGTATTTGTAAAGGAAAATATAGAAGAAAGTCATGCGGTCGCTATAGCATACTAGTTTTATTAATGACAATAAAAATCAGAAACAAACAAAAATCAGAGATAACAACAAAAATCATGTCATCCTAAATCTTTTAACTTAACATCCCCATTCAACTTTAAGGGAATGGTGAACATTGAAAATCATTCACTGTAAATAAAACTGTTAAAAGCACAGGAAAAATCTGGCAGCTGGGGTGCCAGTATTTCTCCGTCAAATATACAGGACAAAAGTGTACTTTTAACAAAAAACCTGTTTGATTTAAAGGATTCCTGTGTAAAATATATGCCAGTGACACAATTTTACGGTTTTAAACTGTATATTTGACGGAAAAATACTGGCACCACAGTGTTCTTTTAAATTATCTTTCTTTTTAGTGTTCTTTTTAGTGTTCTTTTAAATTATCATCCTATATGTATGAAAGTTTGCGTACGTATACAATAAGATGTATCAATATTAAATATATTAAAATTTCTAGAAAATTATTGAAATAAAAAAATTAAAATTAAATTAAAATATTTTGAAACATTTTAGGACATTTCATGCGAATCTGTTTTAAAAATTTCTATATGATTTTGCATTATTATAGTTTATTAATATATTCTAAACGTATTTGTGCATTATTTTGTCGATTGATTGATGAGTTAATCTTTAAAAGTATTTTTATGCTTCGATGTTAAAATTTACAGGAAATTTCAGCGTTAAAATGTAAAAATATTTTTAAAAAATTGACTCATTAATAAATTCTCAAAGTAAATGTACAAATACGTTTAGAATAGATTAATGTATGTATAATAATGCAAAATCGAAGGGAAAATTTAAAAATTAAGTCGTGTGGAGCATTTTATTAATGTTCTACTTAATAGTGATACGTTAAAATGCTTATGTATATTAACTTTTACAACTCTAAGACAATATTTTCGAAGAAGAAATTTCAACGTCGACCATCTTTTTAAAAGGAATACATATTCAAACTAATACAAAAATTTATTGTTTTATTAAATTTTCCTGTATTTTAAAATAATAGTATTGACAATTTATTGAGTTTGCTAAATATAAATAGAATCATAGATAATTCTTCGCTAAGTATAAATATAGTTATAAAAATTCCAAAAAATAAAATTCTACTTCTGTTTAACTTATTGTAAAAAATGTAACGCTTTTTGTAAACTGCGGAAAACAAAAACCCGATTAAAAACCATTACTGATTACCTCAGACTGTTTTTACATGATCTAGGCTTGTCAAACATAACTAAATAACATTTTTTTCTACATTTTTACTTTTCTTTTTGAAACAAATAATTGTCACGTTCTTCACATTGCTTCTTTCTTAATTGTATTTTTTCTTGATAAAGCACCTTACAAAATAGATTATAAAAGTCCTTAAGAAGTGATGTTCCAAAGATTACTCACTTCAGAGCGACATTCAGTTTTAAAAGAAATGCTAAGAGTTCTACATTTCATAGTGCTTTTAGTGTATTTATTTCCGTCAATATTCTAAACAGAAAAAATATTATAAAGTTTAAATTATTTTTTAGAAATTTATAGTAATGTTACGTAATAGTCTCGAAAAAAAACCTAAACATATTGAGAAAAAGTTAATGTTATTAAAAGAATGAAGCAAATAATAATTGTTATATATATTTTTTCTGTATTAAAAGTTCGTAAAATAATTATTAGCTAACTAAGTATGCTACTATAATACAATAAATGAAAGTTTTTCTAGAAAATAAGATTTATCATCACTTTTTTGAAAAAAGAGACTGTCGATCATATTTTCGATTAAATATGCTGAAACCATTAAAAAAAAAAAAAAAATCAAGTATGACATTTTTCTTGAAAAACAAAGATTTGGCACCTACGTAGTACTCTTTAACACGTTAATCGCCCCGATAATATCAGAAAATTTTTCACATGGGCCATGGTAACTTTATTAGACAATTTAGTTAAAAATGCGTGTTAAAAATGCGTCAGGCACATATGACTGACATGGCGATTAACGTGTTAATAATTACTCGGCGTATATCATATTCCTTTTAGGGTTATTTTCTAGTTAAAAATGCGTGTTAAAAATGCGTCAGGCACATATGACTGACATGGCGATTAACGTGTTAAAATATATAAGATCAAATCTATTAAAAAATGTATGTAAAATTTGCAAGTAGTATTTAGTATTAAACTCTAAATATAAAAACTAAAAAAAGAAAAAAAAGGGGAAAACTCTAATTAAATAAATCTTATATTTTTTAAAGAATGTTATTCAGTTAACACTTCGACAACGATGTATTCTATAACCACATTTATTGTGACCATGAGAGCCCCTGCGCAAGTGCGACCGAATGAGTCGAGTGTTAAAATAGGGGTGACAACCCTCATCGTTCAGAGAAAATAAGCGACAAGGCATAAGGAAACACCGAACGACTGATGTTTACCAAATCCCAACCCGTTGGTCTATTTGGCACCCCTCTGAGCCTCTGCAATCGTCCTCCCGGCTAGTCATAAAAATCGTGATTACACTATATTTTCCTATTTTGAATAGTAAACATCACATTTTGGCATTTCTCTGAAGATTTACGTTACTTAACAAAATAATTTTACGTGTTTGTAATTCTATCAATTAAATTTTATTCTCTGTAATCGATGCGGTAAATGCTACTTGCTTATGTATATGCAAGAGGTGCATAGAGTGTAGCACGAATACTCAATTTTTTTAAAAAAAATAAAGTAATGTTTTAAAGAAACCCGAAATTTTGGGTTTCATTTTTATTTTTAAGTGACCCTCAAGCAATGTGTTAAATGCAAAATACAGAATTTTGAATCAATCAAGTTTAAAATATTTATTTAGTTTGATTTAGAAAATTGATTTTATGTGGAATTAGTTGTGAGTCAGTTTTTCGGAGAAAAAACAACGTAGATTAAGAATATGTTATCACAGAAGATGGGGAAATAAAGGTAACAATAAATTATTTTCGGAGATGGAGATTCAGACTATTGGTTTAGGAAAAAATCAGTACTGTCAGGGATATATTGATGTAGAGAAAAATAAGTTTTAATGTATGATTGAAAAATAAAATTATCTATGCAATACTTACATTAAGTTTTTTTATAAAAAGAGAAAAAAAAAATACATATTTAAAATGATACAAAAATTGCAAACTTTTCTTTTTTAAAAATTGTAGCGGACAATGTATGAAGTAAACATGCAAACATCCGATTTTTTTTTTAATCGACCTAAACAGAAGTCATGCACTGTACAAACACAATCGGTCGCCCTATGTAAACAGTCCCTCCGTGTGACAGATGCATATTTGAAAATTCGGAATGACTGAAAACTTCTTTGATACCGTATATTAGGACTATTGCCGAATGATGCGTTTCACTATTACATTTTCACTAGAAAGCAATCTCGATTAATCTTTGTTCGATCTGCGTCAAAAAGAAGTTTTATTCTGTATAAACGCTTCCAGTGGGACTTATAAATATGGTCTGTATATCAGAAATATTTTTCTGTTAGTTTAAATTGATTTCTTTATAAAAACGACTATTAATATAAGTTCGGGTATGTGCCACATTGGAACATACGCTGTATCAAGTGGTTCTTTTTTGCCCAGGGTCTTTAAAAGCGCGCGTGCAAGTCATATGAGAGGTACATATGTAACAAGATGTATGTTATATTAAAAAGAAACTTGGCGCTGGATTATTAAAATGAGGAAAATCTTCAACGTCTTGAACGCCAAAGAGAAAAAACTGAAAAGTAGACAGATGTTTCGGCAGCATTTAGCGTACTCTCTTCAGTGCATAAAGAAATGAGAGAGAAGTACTCGTATATAACCATAATTTTAAATTTGATTGAGCTAATATAATTTGGAGGCCATCTACTCAAGAACTCGATTTCTTAGAAGCTTTTTACATCTGTAAAAATCTTTAAAATATGGTTAATTGTGATTTCGCTGTACCCATTGTCTGATTGTTGGAAATTTTATATTCAGCCCACACTTTCTTATCTTCTTGTACAGTTTTCCCAACTAGTTTCTCTGTTTTCTATAGTAGTAGAATTCCCCACTTTCCACGTAATTCTATTGATTGATCAGAATTCCATTCTTTGTATATGAGTATTTCTTTCTTATTCCTTTATGCATTGAAGACGGTACGCTAAATGCTACCAAAACAGTTGTCTGCTTATCAGTTTTCCTTTTTGGCGTTGAAGAGTTTTCTGGTTAAACATGTACAGTCGGTAACAAAAGTGTCCGAACACTAGCAAAAATTCCTATTTAAAAAAAGTAGAGTTAATACTGTTATGTTCAATAAATCCTTGTCGAATCATGTTCTTAGACTGACTAAGAACAGGATACGACAAGGATTTATTTAACAAAACTGCCTTAAGTGTACTATTTTTATATAGGAATTTTTGCTAGTGTTCGGACACTTTTGTTACCGACTGTATATTACATTTTTTGCAAAATTCTAAACATTTCTTTGATTAGTTTGAATTGATAATTCCTCTCTCTCTAACTGGTAAGTGTTCAAAACTTGACCTTTTCCCTTGTTTAGTTAGTTACGTAAACAACAGTTTAAACAGAAAAAAAAAAAAAATAAAATAAAATAAAAAATAAATAAATCAAATCTAAGAGCACAGTATCTGGCCTTCCCACTAAACCTGTAAAGGAGGTCCAATCCCTCCTTCGTAAGTTAATAAGTGGGCTTTTACGTCTTACTCAACGTTTAGGGATAAGATGCAGGCAGTTTGGCATTTAAGAAAGATGTCTGTTTGCTTTCTTTGTTGTTTTAAGCTACATCTGGACATTTAAAAAATATTTACAAGGAATTCTACAGAAATATTAATGAAAAATTACGATTTCTTTTTCCAATTTACTCTACAGTAACTTAGTTTATTATCTATCTATCATTAAATATAAATACAAGATTTTTTTTTTTTTTTATATATATATATCATTATAGCTTCTGAAATATGAATTAGAAATATCTTGAATAAGTTCGTTGGGCAGTTAGATCTGCCATATTGTGTCAAAGAGACGGCCATTTAAAAATTTCAAATTTACATAAAAACGTATTTATGAAACGTTGAGATTTTAATTCGATATGATGGTCATTTGGGAATTTAAAGCTCACAAAAAAAAAAAAAAAAAAAAAAAAAAAAAAAATCTATTTTTGAACTAATTAGCAGGAAAATCGATATCTTTACAACCCGTAACAAAGACTCAAATAGAATTATTAATTACATTGATACACCTTCCTCTTACAAAATAGCAATCACATGTTAAGGACAAAGAAACAAATCTACTCATTCCAACTGAGCAGCGGGATTAGTGTTATTCTTTAACTTAACTTTGTTTCATTCACAATTTTCTGATATCTATTTTTGCATCATGTTGAGCACAACTTTTTATACACATTTAACTGCATACGAAGCAAATAAATAAAGAAAGAAAGAAAGAAAATGAAATAATAAACATAGTTATATTTTTCAATTATTTCTATTTTATAATTCTGTTTTTCAATTATTTCTATTTTATAATGCTATTTTTCCATTATTTCTATTTTATGTTGATTTCTATAGAAATCTGTCTAATGCAATTTGTCTATCTGTCTTTGCATGCGTACTTATAGATATAATGAAACATTTGCTACGATAACTTCCAAAATACTGAAACAATTCTAACCAAAATTAGACAGTGCACTTATTTTAAAAATATCTTGGATAAGGTCGCCTTGCAATTTATTCCGCCATTTTCTTTGCAGTAGCAGCCTTTTGAAAATTTGAAATTAATATAGTAAAATGTCCAAGAAAAGATTCGTTTAAATTTCGATGTATACATAGACCATATAAGGATCTTCATCAAGTTTATTCATGAACTTGATCCGCAAATCTGTTTCAAAATAGCGACAATTTAAAATAAGGCTGCAAATTGAATACTTGTGATAATTTCCGAAATACCGAATTAATTCAAACCAGTGTTAAACAATGGATTTTTCTTACAAATATCATAGATATAAACGCTGGACAAATTAAGCCTACACCTTTTTCAAGTAGTGGTTATTTGAAAATATTAAACTCACACTATAAAAAATGTATTTAAGGATTTACTTAAATTTCGATTTTTTATTTTTAGAGTAATCCATATGATTGTTTCCGTGAAGTTAACTAATAAACTAATTTCTTTGACTTGTTTCATAATATTAGTCATATTAAAACAGGTTGATACTTAAATATCATCACGATAACTTTCGAAACATTGAATTAATTCGAAAGAAAATTGGACAGTGGACTTACCTTAAAAAGTATTTTATGTAAGATCGGGAACAAACTTCATCCAAAATTTTGTAAGTAAGTTGAGGGGACTTTAAAATTTGAAACCTAATAAATAACTAATAAATTTGTTTGCTTAAAACTCAGCGTGTACAATGCTCATATTAAAGTCGTAAGTGCATTAATAAACTGGTTATGTTTACTTTTTCACACTCAGTTGCCGCATGAAAATTTTGCATCATTATAATTTCCGAAACATTGAATTAATTCGAAAGAAAATTGGACAGTGGACTTACCTTAAAAAGTATTTTATGTAAGATCGGGAACAAACTTCATCCAAAATTTTGTAAGTAAGTTGAGGGGACTTTAAAATTTGAAACCTAATAAATAACTAATAAATTTGTTTGCTTAAAACTCAGCGTGTACAATGCTCATATTAAAGTCGTAAGTGCATTAATAAACTGGTTCTGTTTACTTTTTCGCACTCAGTTGCCGTATGAAAATTTTGCATCATTATAATTTCCGAAACATTGAATTAATTCGAAAGAAAATTGGACAGTGGACTTACCTTAAAAAGTATTTTATGTAAGATCGGGAACAAACTTCATCCAAAATTTTGTAAGTAAGTTGAGGGGACTTTAAAATTTGAAACCTAATAAATAACTAATAAATTTGTTTGCTTAAAACTCAGCGTGTACAATGTTCATATTAAAGTCGTAAGTGCATTAATAAACTGGTTCTGTTTACTTTTTCACACTCAGTTGCCGCATGAAAATTTTGCATCATTATAATTTCCGAAACATTCAATTAATTCGAAAGAAAATTGGACAGTGGACTTATCTTAAAAAGTATTTTATGTAAGATCGGGAACAAACTTCATCCAAAATTTTGTAAGTAAGTTGAGGGGACTTTAAAATTTGAAACCTAATAAATAACTAATAAATTTGTTTGCTTAAAACTCAGCGTGTACAATGTTCATATTAAAGTCGTAAGTGCATTAATAAACTGGTTCTGTTTACTTTTTCACACTCAGTTGCCGCATGAAAATTTTGCATCATTGTAATTTCCGAAACATTGAATTAATTCGAAAGAAAATTGGACAGTGGACTTACCTTAAAAAGTATTTTATGTAAGATCGGGAACAAACTTCATCCAAAATTTTGTAAGTAAGTTGAGGGGACTTTAAAATTTGAAACCTAATAAATAACTAATAAATTTGTTTGCTTAAAACTCAGCGTGTACAATGCACATATTAAAGTCGTAAGTGCATTAATAAACTGGTTATGTTTACTTTTTCACACTCAGTTGCCGCATGAAAATTTTGCATCATTATAATTTCCGAAACATTGAATTAATTCGAAAGAAAATTGGACAGTGGACTTATCTTAAAAAGTATTTTATGTAAGATCGGGAACAAACTTCATCCAAAATTTTGTAAGTAAGTTGAGGGGACTTTAAAATTTGAAACCTAATAAATAACTAATAAATTTGTTTGCTTAAAACTCAGCGTGTACAATGTTCATATTAAAGTCGTAAGTGCATTAATAAACTGGTTCTGTTTACTTTTCCACACTCAGTTGCCGCATGAAAATTTTGCATCATTGTAATTTCCGAAACATTGAATTAATTCGAAAGAAAATTGGACAGTGGACTTACCTTAAAAAGTATTTTATGTAAGATCGGGAACAAACTTCATCCAAAATTTTGTAAGTAAGTTGAGGGGACTTTAAAATTTGAAACCTAATAAATAACTAATAAATTTGTTTGCTTAAAACTCAGCGTGTACAATGCACATATTAAAGTCGTAAGTGCATTAATAAACTGGTTATGTTTACTTTTTCACACTCAGTTGCCGCATGAAAAGTTTGCATCATTATAATTTCCGAAACATTGAATTAATTCGAAAGAAAATTGGACAGTGGACTTACCTTAAAAAGTATTTTATGTAAGATCGGGAACAAACTTCATCCAAAATTTTGTAAGTAAGTTGAGGGGACTTTAAAATTTGAAACCTAATAAATAACTAATAAATTTGTTTGCTTAAAACTCAGCGTGTACAATGTTCATATTAAAGTCGTAAGTGCATTAATAAACTGGTTCTGTTTACTTTTTCACACTCAGTTGCCGCATGAAAATTTTGCATCATTATAATTTCCGAAACATTCAATTAATTCGAAAGAAAATTGGACGGTGGACTTATCTTAAAAAGTATTTTATGTAAGATCGGGAACAAACTTCATCCAAAATTTTGTAAGTAAGTTGAGGGGACTTTAAAATTTGAAACCTAATAAATAACTAATAAATTTGTTTGCTTAAAACTCAGCGTGTACAATGTTCATATTAAAGTCGTAAGTGCATTAATAAACTGGTTATGTTTACTTTTTCACACTCAGTTGCCGCATGAAAATTTTGCATCATTATAATTTCCGAAACATTGAATTAATTCGAAAGAAAATTGGACAGTGGACTTACCTTAAAAAGTATTTTATGTAAGATCGGGAACAAACTTCATCCAAAATTTTGTAAGTAAGTTGAGGGGACTTTAAAATTTGAAACCTAATAAATAACTAATAAATTTGTTTGCTTAAAACTCAGCGTGTACAATGTTCATATTAAAGTCGTAAGTGCATTAATAAACTGGTTCTGTTTACTTTTTCACACTCAGTTGCCACATGAAAATTTTGCATCATTATAATTTCCGAAACATTCAATTAATTCGAAAGAAAATTGGACAGTGGACTTACCTTAAAAAGTATTTTATGTAAGATCGGGAACAAACTTCATCCAAAATTTTGTAAGTAAGTTGAGGGGACTTTAAAATTTGAAACCTAATAAATAACTAATAAATTTGTTTGCTTAAAACTCAGCGTGTACAATGTTCATATTAAAGTCGTAAGTGCATTAATAAACTGGTTCTGTTTACTTTTTCACACTCAGTTGCCGCATGAAAATTTTGCATCATTGTAATTTCCGAAACATTGAATTAATTCGAAAGAAAATTGGACAGTGGACTTACCTTAAAAAGTATTTTATGTAAGATCGGGAACAAACTTCATCCAAAATTTTGTAAGTAAGTTGAGGGGACTTTAAAATTTGAAACCTAATAAATAACTAATAAATTTGTTTGCTTAAAACTCAGCGTGTACAATGCTCATATTAAAGTCGTAAGTGCATTAATAAACTGGTTATGTTTACTTTTTCACACTCAGTTGCCGCATGAAAATTTTGCATCATTATAATTTCCGAAACATTGAATTAATTCGAAAGAAAATTGGACAGTGGACTTACCTTAAAAAGTATTTTATGTAAGATCGGGAACAAACTTCATCCAAAATTTTGTAAGTAAGTTGAGGGGACTTTAAAATTTGAAACCTAATAAATAACTAATAAATTTGTTTGCTTAAAACTCAGCGTGTACAATGCTCATATTAAAGTCGTAAGTGCATTAATAAACTGGTTCTGTTTACTTTTTCGCACTCAGTTGCCGCATGAAAATTTTGCATCATTATAATTTCCGAAACATTGAATTAATTCGAAAGAAAATTGGACAGTGGACTTACCTTAAAAAGTATTTTATGTAAGATCGGGAACAAACTTCATCCAAAATTTTGTAAGTAAGTTGAGGGGACTTTAAAATTTGAAACCTAATAAATAACTAATAAATTTGTTTGCTTAAAACTCAGCGTGTACAATGTTCATATTAAAGTCGTAAGTGCATTAATAAACTGGTTCTGTTTACTTTTTCACACTCAGTTGCCGCATGAAAATTTTGCATCATTATAATTTCCGAAACATTCAATTAATTCGAAAGAAAATTGGACAGTGGACTTATCTTAAAAAGTATTTTATGTAAGATCGGGAACAAACTTCATCCAAAATTTTGTAAGTAAGTTGAGGGGACTTTAAAATTTGAAACCTAATAAATAACTAATAAATTTGTTTGCTTAAAACTCAGCGTGTACAATGTTCATATTAAAGTCGTAAGTGCATTAATAAACTGGTTCTGTTTACTTTTTCACACTCAGTTGCCGCATGAAAATTTTGCATCATTGTAATTTCCGAAACATTGAATTAATTCGAAAGAAAATTGGACAGTGGACTTACCTTAAAAAGTATTTTATGTAAGATCGGGAACAAACTTCATCCAAAATTTTGTAAGTAAGTTGAGGGGACTTTAAAATTTGAAACCTAATAAATAACTAATAAATTTGTTTGCTTAAAACTCAGCGTGTACAATGCACATATTAAAGTCGTAAGTGCATTAATAAACTGGTTATGTTTACTTTTTCACACTCAGTTGCCGCATGAAAAGTTTGCATCATTATAATTTCCGAAACATTGAATTAATTCGAAAGAAAATTGGACAGTGGACTTACCTTAAAAAGTATTTTATGTAAGATCGGGAACAAACTTCATCCAAAATTTTGTAAGTAAGTTGAGGGGACTTTAAAATTTGAAACCTAATAAATAACTAATAAATTTGTTTGCTTAAAACTCAGCGTGTACAATGTTCATATTAAAGTCGTAAGTGCATTAATAAACTGGTTCTGTTTACTTTTTCACACTCAGTTGCCGCATGAAAATTTTGCATCATTATAATTTCCGAAACATTCAATTAATTCGAAAGAAAATTGGACAGTGGACTTATCTTAAAAAGTATTTTATGTAAGATCGGGAACAAACTTCATCCAAAATTTTGTAAGTAAGTTGAGGGGACTTTAAAATTTGAAACCTAATAAATAACTAATAAATTTGTTTGCTTAAAACTCAGCGTGTACAATGTTCATATTAAAGTCGTAAGTGCATTAATAAACTGGTTCTGTTTACTTTTTCACACTCAGTTGCCGCATGAAAATTTTGCATCATTGTAATTTCCGAAACATTGAATTAATTCGAAAGAAAATTGGACAGTGGACTTACCTTAAAAAGTATTTTATGTAAGATCGGGAACAAACTTCATCCAAAATTTTGTAAGTAAGTTGAGGGGACTTTAAAATTTGAAACCTAATAAATAACTAATAAATTTGTTTGCTTAAAACTCAGCGTGTACAATGCACATATTAAAGTCGTAAGTGCATTAATAAACTGGTTATGTTTACTTTTTCACACTCAGTTGCCGCATGAAAATTTTGCATCATTATAATTTCCGAAACATTGAATTAATTCGAAAGAAAATTGGACAGTGGACTTACCTTAAAAAGTATTTTATGTAAGATCGGGAACAAACTTCATCCAAAATTTTGTAAGTAAGTTGAGGGGACTTTAAAATTTGAAACCTAATAAATAACTAATAAATTTGTTTGCTTAAAACTCAGCGTGTACAATGCTCATATTAAAGTCGTAAGTGCATTAATAAACTGGTTCTGTTTACTTTTTCGCACTCAGTTGCCGCATGAAAATTTTGCATCATTATAATTTCCGAAACATTGAATTAATTCGAAAGAAAATTGGACAGTGGACTTACCTTAAAAAGTATTTTATGTAAGATCGGGAACAAACTTCATCCAAAATTTTGTAAGTAAGTTGAGGGGACTTTAAAATTTGAAACCTAATAAATAACTAATAAATTTGTTTGCTTAAAACTCAGCGTGTACAATGTTCATATTAAAGTCGTAAGTGCATTAATAAACTGGTTCTGTTTACTTTTTCACACTCAGTTGCCGCATGAAAATTTTGCATCATTATAATTTCCGAAACATTCAATTAATTCGAAAGAAAATTGGACAGTGGACTTACCTTAAAAAGTATTTTATGTAAGATCGGGAACAAACTTCATCCAAAATTTTGTAAGTAAGTTGAGGGGACTTTAAAATTTGAAACCTAATAAATAACTAATAAATTTGTTTGCTTAAAACTCAGCGTGTACAATGCTCATATTAAAGTCGTAAGTGCATTAATAAACTGGTTCTGTTTACTTTTTCGCACTCAGTTGCCGCATGAAAATTTTGCATCATTATAATTTCCGAAACATTGAATTAATTCGAAAGAAAATTGGACAGTGGACTTACCTTAAAAAGTATTTTATGTAAGATCGGGAACAAACTTCATCCAAAATTTTGTAAGTAAGTTGAGGGGACTTTAAAATTTGAAACCTAATAAATAACTAATAAATTTGTTTGCTTAAAACTCAGCGTGTACAATGTTCATATTAAAGTCGTAAGTGCATTAATAAACTGGTTCTGTTTACTTTTTCACACTCAGTTGCCGCATGAAAATTTTGCATCATTATAATTTCCGAAACATTCAATTAATTCGAAAGAAAATTGGACAGTGGACTTACCTTAAAAAGTATTTTATGTAAGATCGGGAACAAACTTCATCCAAAATTTTGTAAGTAAGTTGAGGGGACTTTAAAATTTGAAACCTAATAAATAACTAATAAATTTGTTTGCTTAAAACTCAGCGTGTACAATGTTCAAAATAAAGTCGTAAGTGCATTAATAAACTGGTTCTGTTTACTTTTTCACACTCAGTTGCCGCATGAAAATTTTGCATCATTGTAATTTCCGAAACATTGAATTAATTCGAAAGAAAATTGGACAGTGGACTTACCTTAAAAAGTATTTTATGTAAGATCGGGAACAAACTTCATCCAAAATTTTGTAAGTAAGTTGAGGGGACTTTAAAATTTGAAACCTAATAAATAACTAATAAATTTGTTTGCTTAAAACTCAGCGTGTACAATGTTCATATTAAAGTCGTAAGTGCATTAATAAACTGGTTCTGTTTACTTTTTCACACTCAGTTGCCGCATGAAAATTTTGCATCATTATAATTTCCGAAACATTGAATTAATTCGAAAGAAAATTGGACAGTGGACTTACCTTAAAAAGTATTTTATGTAAGATTGGGAACAAACTTCATCCAAAATTTTGTAAGTAAGTTGAGGGGACTTTAAAATTTGAAACCTAATAAATAACTAATAAATTTGTTTGCTTAAAACTCAGCGTGTACAATGCTCATATTAAAGTCGTAAGTGTATTAATAAACTGGTTCTGTTTACTTTTTCACACTCAGTTGCCGCACGAAAAGTTTGCATCATTATAATTTCCGAAATTTTGAATTCGGAAATTCAGAATTTCGTACCAAATTTGGACAGTAGACTCATTTTGCACATATTTTGTATAAGATCGAGGGACAATTTGATCTACCATTTTATTTAGATTAGCGGCTACTTAAATATTTCAAAAACACAATAAACATGTTTAACAGAGGATTTTCTTAAAATAAGCATAGCCATGCCAGGATCACAAATCAATTAACTAAACTGATTTAGCCTCTTATTTTAAAATGAAGACAATTTCAATAATACCGAAACTTTAAATTTTTTCATTACTATAACTTTAAAAATACTGAATAAATTTTGAAAAAAGTCAGCTTACTTTTCTTGGATATGCTTTTGATAAGTTTGTTGGCCAACTTAATCTGCCTTCTTGTTGTCAATTAACAGCTGCTTTGAAATTACAAAAAACGTAATTATGAATCGCTTTGCTTAAAACTTTGTATGTACATAGCCCACTCCTGGTTTCAATCAAGCATATTAATAAATTTCATCCCACAGCTTGTTTCAAAATAGTGACCTCTTGAAAATTTAAAACATGCATGAAGAATGTATTTATGAATTAGTTTGCTTAAAACACCGTATATACAAAGATCATATCAAGGTCGTAAATGAGTTTATTATTTAACTTGCTCTGTCATCTTCTTTAAAAACGGCCGCCATATGAAAATTTGTCATCACGATAACTACCGAAATACTGAAACAATCTGAATCAAATTTGGACAGTGGACTTATCTGAGACATATCTTGGATGAGATCGATGAACAGTTTGATCCGCTAGTTTAATTCGATGTGTACTTGACATTTTAAAACTTAACTCTCAAAATCATACTGAACGTATAAGCTTAAAATTTAACGTATGCCCATGGTCTCAACCAAATTTATTGATCAGCTTGATTCGCCATCTTAATTCAAATTATTAGCCAATTGAATAAGGAGACAATTTGAAAATTTATCAGTATAGTAACTTTTGAAATACTGAATTAATTCAAATCAAAGTTGGTTAGTGGACTCATGATATAAATGATTTTGATAAGTTCATTGGCCAATTTGATTTACCATCTTGTATCTAAGTCAAGATCCTTAAAAAATTCATATTTGCACATAAAACTTAGTGATAAATCGATATACTGTGATACCGATAATCATAAAAATGTATTTGTACTAGAACAACGTCTTAACCAAGCTTATCAGTGAACATGATTTGCAACAATGCTGTATGATTTCGTCTAAAAATGGAGGTCACGTGAAATTTTGCCATCGCGATAACTGCCAATGCACTCATTTAAATCGGATCAAAGTTGGCCAATAGACTTGTTTTATATATATCTTGAGTGTATTTGGTCGCAAATTTGATAAACCATTTTGTTTTGAAATGGCAAAAAGTTGATTAAAAAAAAAAAAAGAATGCTTTTAAGCTGTTCTTCTCGTTGAGCTGGAACTCATTTTTCCTAAATCATAAATAGTGGAAAATTTTAGTTTTATTAATTAAGCTCTTAACATATATTGTAATGCTCATCTTTTAATACAAATCGTTAAAATTTTAATTGTTAAACTTCTTGATATATTTTACCTTTTTATTTACTAAACGTTTAATTTTTAATTCTTAAGTTTTACACAAAACTTACAGTATATGAACTTTTTTCTGATTACAAAATTAACAGCTCAATATAATGGTTATATTTATACATTTTATCTACTAAAGCAGTTACAAATCCTCACAATTTATTATTTTTAAAATTATCATATTTTAATATTTATAAAACAGCATTTGCCTAAAAAACAAATTTATAACGATTTTAATATAACCAAAACAATAAGCAGCAGTTACTTAGCCCGTTAATAAAATAATTTAAATGGTTTGTATTAAATATTAAAATACAGAAAAATGTTAAAAATTCCACTATAATTTCTACGCAAATCTTTAAGAAATAAAATATTGAATTTTTCGTGTATATTATTAATCTAAAATAAAAATTATAAAATAACAATAATAATTACTACTAATTGTGGCCTTCACTACTCATATTAAATAAATTATAACTTTTTTTTTCTTTATAAAAAAGGAACTGTTTGGTAATTGAAGATAATCTAAGGTTTATTATCACAGGCCAAAAAATAAATAAATAAATAAACATAAGACAACTGTTTGCAATGAAAATTTTTAGATACATCAATTAGTGTTTACCTAAGGAAATGTGCAAAGATCTTTTCTCTTTCCTGTATCTTTTCAGATCCAGAGAAACTTTATTCTTTGTCTTGAAAAAGTAGAAGAAGTAATATTTTTTAAATTATATATATCACATTTTTTATTACCCATGTTTACAATGGTATGTTTTGTTAAAAATGAGAGAAATTTGAGAGAAATTTGTAAATAAAACTTTTTTAATAATGGTATAGTGAAATTTGCTAAATAAATTTTACATCCATCACATCAGTACCTTTTAGTCCACCTTACTAATATCACTGTTAAAAATAATACCCTTTTGATTGATTTCATTTTTACTCTGACATCCATTTTTTCAAAGCATACCAAATTGTTTCCGAATCACATTTTTAAAATTACTGTAATGTTTGTCAGTAAAGATTTTCAACTTCCGTATGAAAATATTTAATTTTGGTTCATGAATGGCGAAAATGAAGGTCTTCAAAATTAAAATACCCCATATTCCAATTATTTAACAGAAAGGAAAATATTTTTCAAAAGTTATTATTATTTTATTTTTTATAAATAAAGTAAGAAAACGGTAGATAAAGTTACGAAGAAAAAAAAAAGATTCCAAAATTTTCTGTTAATTATTATTATTATTATTTATTTTTTCGAGTTGAAATATATTTTCATTCCTTTTATAAAAAAAAATTCTTTAAAAAAAAATTCTTTACAAATTTAAACACAAAAAGTATAAAAAATTAAAAAAATTAAAAAAATTAAATTGTTTGAATAAATCTGTGATATTGTGGCATACAGCCCCCCTTCCAATTAATTAAAGTTGGCCAGACCTTAATCTCTACACAGAGCAGGTGTGCTGATACTTACAATAGTTTGGCTCCAGACTGTCTCGAACTGTGACACTAAAGTACAAAGAAGCTGCCCTGATGGTACGCCCTGATGGTCGTGAGAACATTGGAGTTTCCGAGGAATTTCTTCGGCCCGACGGAAAGGCGCCCGCCCGCTCAGCGAATGAGAGAGGAGCGCGGGTTGCCATCGAGAGGACGAGTTTTCCCAGGAACAGAGCTGGAAGCAGAGAGTCGGGGATTCGTATCTTGTCTTCGGCCAGTGAAGGTCGGAGGGTCTTCTCTTGTCCCGTTTACCAGGAGAGGTAACGAGACTTAGTGATTTTTTTTTTTTGTGTTCCTCTAGGAGCAGAGAACACAGGTCAACTCATTTTCTGTCACCGGCGAAAGTGTGCAGGTCAGCTAGCAAAAGACTTTTTACTGTAAATTATAATAGGACTGGACTATATCTGTTCTGTACCTGGAACGGTGCAAGTATTGTTTTCCAACATCAATATTGAAACTAACGGTTGTACATAGAATATCTTTTTTTAAATTTTAATTAAATTAATTTTCTTATCAACCTCTGCTGTGACGGGATTTTCTTCTTCGCTACCAGAACCCTCGCCCGAAATTCCAAAACTCCACAGCTATACTAACTTGGTGGCAGCGCTAGAGGGATGATTGTTGGAGAATACTACACTGCCTGAAGAAGTACGGACTACGGACGATAGAAAAGTGATAGACTCAAGGGAAGGATAAACGCAGCGGAGTACGTCGAAGCATCAAATCAACGGAGGATACATCTACGTCGCATCGACGAGAATCTCTAAGACAGAGAGGAGAGCCCTCAGCCGGAACCCATCCCGAATTCCATACGGAGTGCCGATCCGAGAGCCATCATAAGTGCCAGAAGGAAGGACGGAACTCGAGCAAACGACAACAAAACAGGGGTGAGTCAAACTTTTCTAGTGAGGCTGTAAAATTTTTTGTTATTTAAGGTATTAGATGATAAATGTATAAAGTTAAAAGTTATTTAGAAATTTATTAAGGGAGAGTAAACCTTAAATTAACATTGTTTTTGGAAAAATTAAAAATGTGGCATATCACAAATATTAGAAACTCTAAGTAAAAACAGGGAGGAATTTAAATTATAGGTAAATTTAATTTAAATATAACTCATATTTGTTTAGTTTGGAAAAATATTAATTGATTTGCACACATTTGATTATCTTGTTTTAAATGAGAAAGATTATATTTGAAAACAGATATTATTTGAGAAAACAAAAAGTGTGTTAAAATATCTTGAGAAAGATAACACAGTAATTTCATATTGTTTTGTGTAATTTATGAAAATTAAAAGTGAATCAAATAAGTTACGGAAAGAGGTTTCTTTCCTGGAAAGTGTTGTGATTTCAAATATTTCAAATTTAATGTGTAGAATTGAATATTAAGTTTTAATTATTGGAATCGTGTTGTATTGGAATTTTATACACCCCAAAAATTTGCAAAATTGAATTATAGGTTTTATTAGTGTAATTTTGTATAAGTATTTTTTGGAATTGGGTAAAATTGTAAGAATTGTGTAAAATTGTTAGGAATTGTGTAAAAGTGTTAGGTATTATGTAGAAATTTTTTTTTGGGAATTGTGTAAGATTAAATTGTGAATTTAGAATTAGGTAAACATGTCAGATTTAGGGCAGTATAGGAAAACGGAACTGCAAGAGCTCGCAGTCGAATTCGGAGTGATTGTTGAAACTTCGGATAGGATAAGTGATATCATAGGGAAAATTCAAAAGTCTCCAGATTACGATAAAGACCTAGCCCTAGCTCAAATTAAGTTAATACGGGAGGATCTCTTAGAAAGAAAGGCGGAAGAGAAAAGGAAGGCGGAAAAGATTGCGGAAAGGGAGGCTGAAGAGAAAAAAATCGCTGAAAGAGAAGCGGAAAGGAAACATGAATTAGAGTTAGTAAAACTTAAAATAGCCCAAAATTCAGAAACAGTAAGTCTAGCTTCGACTCGTAGCGAACGCTCCAGCCGACAATCACTAAAATCGGTTATGCAAAAATTTGAACCGGAGAAATCGGACATGGCATTATTTCTTGCGTTATTCCAAAGACAAGCTAGGAAGTTAGAAATAGATGACGAGGATCTAGTGACTAATTTATTAGCTTTATTGCCCGTAGAAATCGCGGAATTAATTTTAAAAGAACCCCAAGAAATTAGTGACGATTTTGAGAAAGTCAAACAAATGCTATTAGATCGATTTAAATTAAGTCCGGAAAATTTTAGAATTAAATTTATGCAACACCAAAAACAACCGGGAACTCTTTGGCATGATCTAGCTTATGATTTAGATACATATTTAAATGGGTGGTTAGAGGGAGTAGAAGTGACAAATTTTGAGGATCTAAAGAAATTAATGGTGGCCGACCAGTTAAAGAAACGGGCTAATTTCGAAATGAAAGATCATTTCATAGATTCGTGGAGCTCTCTCAATGAACCGCGAGAGTTAGCTAAGAAGTTTGACGCATACGAGTCAGTTCGCAGAAATAATAAGAAAAGTTGGACCCCGAAACCACCACTAGAAAAGAAATTAGATAAACCTCGCAACTTTGATAAAAATAGGGTTGAGAAAAAGGCCCCAGAACAAAAAAATTGGAGGGATAAGTCTGATCTGACGGAAAGATCTAAATTATTTGAGGCCCGAAAACCTATTGTTTGCTATGTGTGCTCTTCCCCCGATCACATTAAGCCAAATTGCCCAGTCTGGAAAAGCAGACAAGAGAAGGCTGAAAAAGTAAATCACGTAGGAGACGCTGAGAATTTAAACCCGGCTTTTGAACCTTATTTAAGTGAAGCCAAGATAAATGGGGAAAAGTTTACCATTTTACGTGATTCTGGGACGTGCCTCGATATTGCCCCTCATAAAATAATTTCTAATGAGCAATTAAACGGGGAAACTGTGTGGGTTAAAGCAGCTTTAGCCAACGAAGTGAGATGTCTACCCATAGCCAATATTGAATTAGAAATTGAGGGAATAGGGTTAATTAATACGAAAGCCGCGGTAGCGGATAAGGAAGTTCTCATGGATTATTATTTACTGGGAAATGAGACGCAGAAATTAATCGAGAGAAAAAAACAAAAACCCGAATTAATCCATGCAGTCGAAACGCGGGCGAAAAGGCGTAAAAACGAAACTGCGCCAAAAACCAGTCTGGCGAGTGAAAGCGCTGGGAATGATCAGGGAGAGGCAGAGAGCGAGCCTACGGAAAATCAGGGTACGGAAGAATCAATTTTCCTCCCCGAGTTAGAGGAGGATAGGATCACCGCTCTGGCGCACGTTGGGAAAAACGAGTTTCGCCAAGAGCAGGAAAAAGATGAAAGCTTGACAGAGTTGTGGGCGCGCGCGAAAGAGGAGAAATCGAATTTAACAATAGATCAAGGTTTGCTGTACAGAATTGCTACAGATCACAGAGGAGAAAAAAGGCGTCAGCTAATTATTCCGCGGAAATATAGGAATGAAATTTTGAATCTTTGTCACAGTTTAATATCCGATCATGTGGCCATGACTAAAACTAAGGATAAATTGCTGCGATATTTTTTCTGGCCAAATATCATTAAAGAGGCTGAAGCCTATGTAAAATCGTGTGATCCTTGTCAGAAAATTGGGAAGGCAGGAGAGCAAAAAAAAGCCCCTCTTAAACTTGTTCCCATTATTACTGCAATTTTTACGCATATAAACTGTGATATTGTGGGACCACTCCCACCTTCGGAAAATCAAAATAAATATATGCTCACGGCTATGTGTTTAGCATCGAGGTATCCAGAGGCTATCCCGATACCCGATTCAAGGTCGGAAACAGTGATCGACGCGTTAATGATAGTATTTAGTAGAATGGGATTTCCGAAAGTAATCCAAACAGACTTAGGGGCTTGTTTTATGAGTAACTTAACCTCAACTTTCTTAGAAAAATTTGGAATTAAGATAACTCACAGTAGTGTGCACCACCCACAGACAAATTGCATTGAGCGTTGGCATCGTTCAGTTAAACGGTTACTGAAGGTAATCTGTTTAGAAAGTGGAGAAAGTTGGGAGAGGAGTTTACCCTATGCTTTGTTAGCTTTGCGGACGGTAACACATGAATCAACGGGATTCAGCCCAGCCGAGTTGGTTCATGGGAGAAATCTGCGAACCCCGGAAACCCTGCTATTTGAGAAATGGACAGAGCAGGAAGAGGAGCAAAACCCAGTGACGGAGTATGTTTTCGAATTGATAAACAGACTCCAAAGGTGTCAAGAGCTCGCAGGGGAGCAGATGGAGGAAAAAAGGGACAAACGCAAAATCTGGTATGACAGAAATGCGGTAAATAGGAAATTTAATCCCGGGGACAAAGTGCTGGTTTTAGCCACAAGTAAACCCAATAAATTATCCGTATCATGGATAGGGCCAGGCACTATTGAGAGTCAAATGTCAGAGACTAATTATATTGTAAATGTACCGGACAGGCGCGAAAAGTCGCAAATTTATCATGTCAATTTACTAAAACCTTACGTGCAGAGAGCAGAAATCGTAAATGTATTAATAGAGGAAAATCGGGATAATAAAACGACGGAGGCAGACTTAGAAATACCTTATCCTATAACTGACCCGGAAGAATTTGACCTCAATATGGTAATTAGGGACAGTAATTTAGGAAGTCGTTGCACAAAAGCCCAACAGGAGCAATTAGGAGCATTACTAATTAAACACAAGAAAGTGTTTTCCAATATTCCAGGCCGAACGAATTTAATTGAGCATGATATTGAATTGACTAGTGATAAACCCGTTAGAATGAAGCCATATAGGACGTCACCTCGACAAACCGACATCCTGAAATCCGAAATCCAGCGTATGTTAGAATTGGGCATAATTAAGGAAGGGGAGTCAGATTGTACCTCGCCTATGATATTAGTAGAGGCCCTTGGCAGAGAACCCCGCCCGTGCGTTGATTATCGCCAGTTAAATGAGATAACTCGTGCCGAATTTTTCCCTTTGCCTAACATAGAAGAGAGGGTAGAGCAAGTGGCAGCATCAAAATTTATTACCGTGATTGACTTAACTAAAGGCTATTGGCAAATACCTTTAACCCCTAACGCACAACGTTTAGCGACATTTGTAACTAGTTTCGGTTCATATCAACCTTTGGTAATGCCATTTGGACTTGTCTCCGCCCCGTATAGGTTTTCAAAATTCATGAGTATTCTATTAAAGGGACTAGAAAGTTTTTGTTTGCCTTACCTTGACGATATGGCTATCTTTTCTAATTCATGGGAAGAGCATTTAGAACATTTAGATATAGTTCTAAAGCGGGTAACCAAGGCAAAATTAACCATTAAATTAGCCAAGTGTAAATTTGCCCAGGAGACGGTCAAATATTTAGGGCATGTTGTAGGGAAAGGACGTAGGAAACCGTCCGAGATTAAAATTAAGGTCATTACTGATTTCCCAGCTCCAAAATCAAAAACGGAAATTAGAAGTTTTTAGGGATGTGCGGGTATTACTCCCGATACATAAAAAAACTATGCAATTATAGTAGAACCGCTGACCCGAGCTTTAAAAGGGAAAACGAAAAAGGAAAAAGTAGACTGGAGTCCCGAAATGGAGAAGGCTTTTAGGGAGTTAAAAGATAAACTCACCCGTGACCCAGTACTGTACGCTCCTGATTATACGAAGGAGTTTATTATTCAAAGTGACGCCTCAGATAAGGGGATAGGTATTATCATGGCTCAAAGGCAAGGAGATGAAGAACATCCAATTCTGTACTTAAGTCGAAAATTTACTAAGGCAGAGAAAAACTATAGCACAACCGAAAAGGAATGTGCTGGGATCATTTTCGCAGTGAAAAAGTTAAAACATTACCTGGATGGTCAAAAATTTACCATAGAAACTGATCACAACCCATTAATATGGTTAAAGAGAAATGCGGGAAACAATCCCAGATTAATGCGGTGGGCGTTAACCTTGCAGCCCTTTAACTATGAAATCCGACACAGACCAGGAAAAGACATTCCTCATGTGGACTGTTTGAGTCGGGTGGATTAAAAGTTATCTGTAAGAAATTTTGTATATAGTTAATTATTATTAGTATTGTTTTATTATGTTAATTAATTTGTAATTTGAAACTTGTAACTTTAGTGTAAATTTAAGTATTGTTTAGTCAGGAAGATTAGCCTCTCTAGAATTGCTTTGATGCACCCTAACCTAATTTGATTGCAGAGATTTTCTGGAGTTTCAACCCCAGAACACCATCTTAAGGGGGGGGAAGTTGTGGCATACAGCCCCCCTTCCAATTAATTAAAGTTGGCCAGACCTTAATCTCTACACAGAGCAGGTGTGCTGATACTTACAATAGTTTGGCTCCAGACTGTCTCGAACTGTGACACTAAAGTACAAAGAAGCTGCCCTGATGGTACGCCCTGATGGTCGTGAGAACATTGGAGTTTCCGAGGAATTTCTTCGGCCCGACGGAAAGGCGCCCGCCCGCTCAGCGAATGAGAGAGGAGCGCGGGTTGCCATCGAGAGGACGAGTTTTCCCAGGAACAGAGCTGGAAGCAGAGAGTCGGGGATTCGTATCTTGTCTTCGGCCAGTGAAGGTCGGAGGGTCTTCTCTTGTCCCGTTTACCAGGAGAGGTAACGAGACTTAGTGATTTTTTTTTTGTGTTCCTCTAGGAGCAGAGAACACAGGTCAACTCATTTTCTGTCACCGGCGAAAGTGTGCAGGTCAGCTAGCAAAAGACTTTTTACTGTAAATTATAATAGGACTGGACTATATCTGTTCTGTACCTGGAACGGTGCAAGTATTGTTTTCCAACATCAATATTGAAACTAACGGTTGTACATAGAATATCTTTTTTTAAATTTTAATTAAATTAATTTTCTTATCAACCTCTGCTGTGACGGGATTTTCTTCTTCGCTACCAGAACCCTCGCCCGAAATTCCAAAACGCCACAATATGTCTGAGTGATATTGGTTCCTCACTTGTTTAACATGAATTTCCTAAAAGGAGATTTCTGGTTCAGTAATAAATATTAAATATTTCTATCTAACAACATGCAACATTTTGCATATCGTTATACATTTGTTGATTAAGGAATATGCAATCAAGACTTTGGAGTAATAATTAACAGCATACTCGTATGTGTGTTTCATTCAATATATACTGGATTACAATAAATTGCTATCGTCGCTTTAAACGAGTAAGATAATTGAAATTAATAATAATCAATGAGACAATTGATAATTTTAATAAAAAGCTCTCACTCCAATTCTTCATATCAAGAATACGTACCAAGATGTAAAATATTTTATAATATTAAATTTTTATTCAACTGATTATATGTCTTTATTTCAACTGGTCTTTTATTTGTAAATTTCTATTCAGTAGTTATCATTATAATTCACAGTTAGATTTCAATTTACAGGACTGTGCAACATGTGTAATATTCAAATACTTACACTATTAATAAAATCTGTTAAAAAACATAAAATTTCTGTATTTTTCCTAGAGAAAATTTTTTGTTTTCTAAAACTGCAGAAATGTACTCTAAATTTACGTCTTAGTCTGTCCACACTGTTAAAAATTTCAACAGACAACTCTGTGTAATCCATTATCTCAAGTCTTACTTAAAATTACAGAGAAAAATAAACGGAGATGTTAAAAAACTTATTTTATATATTCACTTTAATAACTAATATTAATTTAATTAATTTTTGGTGTGAATAAATTTCGGACTTAAAATGCTTTTTCTAAAGTAGAAACAGTCATTTTTAATTTTAATGAAAAAATTAAATGATAAAATGAAGTAAAAATACAGAATAAAGATTGAGAATCTCAATTATTCACTTTTAATTAAGAGTTACAGTAAATTTACAGAGACTCTGGATAAATATTTGCATTAAATTTACAGAAATTTTCAACAGTGCAGAAACACGGGTGTTTTTTTTTTCTATTACCAGATAAAATCTGTAACAATTTATATGGATTTTATCTGGTTGGTACACATATATATATATATATTTAATAATTTGTACAGGGACACCTCGTATCATTGGAAAATGCTATGCAACAGCATAAAATGTGGCTGTATAGCTGATAGATATATTTGCCTTCTATAGGAGGTTGAATCTGCTTCGATCCTGCCTGGTCGAACACGAAATATTTATTTAATGCGAGTTTTTTTTTTTCTGTGTAATCAACGGGAAAACCTCTTCTGTCGATTTTTTTCTATATTGTTCTGTCAAGGAAAATTTCCTCCAATGTATTTTTACTTTCTGAACATACATATGTAAGGTTGGTTCGCTGGTTGGGTTTTACGCTGTACTAGTGCTGCGCGATTGGCAATTGGCGACATACATATGTAAGGAAAGTATTGTAATCATGTCAAAAATTCAAATTTGAGATTTTGATGTTTCTATACGTTTTGAGGTTTCCTGAGCCCGTTTTAACTGTTTTTACGTTTATGTATGTATGTGTGTGTGTAAGTGTGTGAGTGAACACGTTAGCGTCTAAATGCTTTCCTCGAATGAGCTGAAAGTTGGTACGTATGTTGTTAGTCACCGTAGCACGATTTCTATTAATTTTGGTGAATCTAGCACTTATAGTTTTTTTACAGGGACATAAAGAAAAATTCATTATCATTATGGCCTACGGGACCAAATTTTTAAACGTGTGATAGCATCTAAACATCTTATTCAATTGAGTAAAAAAATTATGCATATATTATAAAACACAGTTTCATGATCTGTATAGGTTTTTTTAAATCTAGCACTTATAGTTTTTTTTTTACACTGGCACAACAAATAATTCTGTATCATCATGGCCTGTGGGATGAAATTATTTAAATTGCGATAGCATCTAAATGCCTAATCTGTTTGAGTTGAAAATTTATATACATGTTTTAGGTCACCATAACACAAACTGTATAGATTCTGGTGGCTCTAGCACCTACAAAGATTTACAGGGGCACAAATAAATATTGTTTATCATTACGGCTTATAGGCTCAAATTATTTAAAGTGCAACAGCAACTAAACGCCTTATTCAAATGAAAGGAAAATTTATATATATGTTATAGGTCACCGTCACACGAACTTTAAGAACTGTTGAGAATCTAGCACTTATGGCTCTTTTTACAAGGACAAAATGCAAATTTATTTATCTTTGTGGCACATGAGCTTAAACTTTAAAGTGCGATAGCGTCTAAATGCCTTGCCCGATGGAGCTGAAAATTTATATAAATATTATAAGTCAGTGTTGTACTAACTATAAGCATTTTGGCGAATCTGGAATTTATAGGCTTTTACAGGGACACAACGGAAAATTCTTTATCGTTATGATCTATGGGCTTAAAGTACAATAGCGTCAAATTAAAAATCGTGTAGTACATGGAAAAAAATATTCAAACACCCTATTATAAATGTCTCTCTTTTGTTTATTTAGCAATTCCTCTTACATAATATAAATTCAAGAAAGCGGCCTACTTGGAAATTCTTGCTAAATTTTTCGGTGTGGTTCCACATCATCATCATCATAATTCCTCTTACTTTATCTTTTCTACAAAACCGTTAATTACTTAATGTTCGGAAAGTCGAGTGGAGTCGCTCCAGTTCTTTTCCATAGCATATGGAGATATTTTTTGGCTACTTTGACTCGTGAAATTTTTCTGTAATATAATACGATTTTTTTTACAGTACATATTTAATTACTAAGTCATACTTTATAATCATACTAAAGCACATTCATTTACATTCTATAACACAGATATTTTGTTATTGATGGGAAATTGGCTACTTATTTTATAGGAAAAGTTTTCTTTTCGTTTATAAGATAAATGCATCCATAACGGTGAAAAAATATTTTTCGTCATTAGTTAGACCTAGTATGAAGTTTATAATCAAGCATTTACATAATAATAATAATAATAATAATGATAAGGAAATGTAAGGTGACACGTATATTAGATAAATATATTTACACTTAAATAAACAAAATGTTTACCACTGTTAAAGTAAAATTATTTTATTGATATTAATTCAATTAAACATATTTTTTTATGAGCGGCTATATGATATACTAAAATGAAAAAGTAAATGAATATGAATTTAGATTTATTTGTTTATTTATTTTATTTTTCAATAAACAAATTTGGTGTTGAATATTTAAATCAAATATACGATATAAAAAGACTACTATATAACAAAAATGATTGCCAGAAAATATATCTATACTATGCAAAAAATACATTGACAAAAACTTTCCGTACCAGAACAATACTGGCGTCATCCTACGGCCCCTGCTTATTAGAGCCCCTTAAATAAAATATACAGGTCGGCGCATCGCCGCCATTTTTTTGCCTCGGAAGAGGACAGCATTCCCGCTTGGCGTCTTTATCGCTTCACTAATGATTTTCAGAAATCTTGATCTGAAGCTAAACCGGTCAAAATAAGAGCAATAAGAAACAATAATAATCCTAAAAACACATTTTTTTCGCAGTACATTCTGAGGATATCCTTATATTCTCAGGATATCCAATCCTATGGATGTACTGGGGTAAGATGTGTTGTTAGGGCGGTTTCTGTTTCTTTTACAAAATGTCGCCAAAACTCAAATACGCAGTAATAGGTCTGTGAACACTTTATATTCTCTTCTTGAATGATTATAGCAGTTTATCGCTAAACGAAATCCCATATCATAGTTTACTTAGCTAAAATTATGAAATATATTAAAAGAAGTTACTCTAAAGTAACGTAAGACGATAAAAAAAAATGTTTGTCGTTTGTTTTTCAGAGAAATGCGCTGGGTACATGTGGCAACCCTACGGCAACAAAATGCCTGATGCGCCAGCTCGTATATAGAGGAGCCTTACTGCTTATAAGGGAACCACCTGACACGGTATAGTTTCCGACACAGCATCTTTCTCTAACTTACTGTACATTACCAAGTTGTCGAAAATGCTCTACCTAGCATTCAATATTATTTTTAACATTTTTTAACAGTTCATTTGCCATTACATCAGGTATCTGTTATCTTATTAATAAAAACAAAATGGCGTCTTTCTCTCTGCCTTTCCCTATGTCAGCTATCTATAGAAAACTCTATCGCACTTACATACATGATATTTGGCACACGCATAGTGTGGAATTTCCCCGTGCGCATATCGATACTGGATTTTAAAATTTTTTAATAGGAACAAGTTATACGCAAGCGAAGTGATGACGTCACTGGCCGTTCGTGGATGCAGGAAAAATATTTTCTATGTTAAACGCCCATTGGATTTTTTGTAAAAAATTATGAAAAATCGAGGAAAATTATTTCCCGATTTTAATCCCCATATTTAGGTATAGATATGTATTAGTTATCATGTCCATGCGTTAGATTAAGGTATTTTTGTTGTAAAATTGACAAAATTTGAATTTTTAATTTCAAAACTCTAGAAAAAAAATGGCAAACTTCCATATTCGATTGAAAACACAAACATTTCATTTCAAAGGATGACATTAACACAATAAAGATCCAACTAATGTACTAATTAAAAGGAAAATGATAAATATTCTATCATAATTTGAAGTCAAATTTGTTTTCAAATGTTTAAATAAAGTATCTGATATAAGATACTAATATGTTGCAGCGGAATAGATTTGATATCGGTCATCCTTGGCAGAAAAAAAAAAATATATATATATATATATATCGCCAAGTTATTTGGCGAACATAATTTAATTCCTTTCAAAAATCATGGTTATTTTAACAACTTATATTAAGAGAGTAATGAATAATATGAAACAATATTTCGTACAATGCATATTACGAAAATATACATCTGGCATGTATATTTTCGTATTACGTTTTTGATCACCAAATACAATAAGCGCCAAGAACGACAGAGTTTGAAATTTAAAATTAAAATTTTGTCAATTTGACAGCAAAATAACTCAATCTAACACATGCTCATGATAACTAATACATATATATATATATATATATATATACCCAAATATGGGGATTAAAATCGGGAAATAATTATCCTCGATTTTTAATAATTTTTTACAAAAAATCCAATGGGCGATTATCATAGAAATCATTTTCTTGCATCCACGGACGGTGAGTGACGCCACTCTTAGCTTGCGTATTAAAACGTATTAATTTATTAAATTTCCCGAAATGTAATTTTAGCCTGAAACCAATCCAGTAAAATTCTTGCAAATTTTTATTCCATCATTTTTTTTTAACATAAAAAAGGACATTTTTGCTACACGTGAATAACAGTAAAAAAAAAAAAAAAAAAAGAAAAAAAAAAGGAAAATTAAACTTGTATAATCATCAAAAATATCTGATAAAACTGACGTCATAATATTTTATGATATTTATTTTTATTTAAAATATTAATTTCAATTAACATTTTAAGTTACAAATTTAATCACGTTATTTTCTTGATTTTATTGTTCACAAAGTAATGTAGGTACAACATCAGTACAGGACTCCCATGGCAACTATTAATATTTTTTGCCATTTTGTCGATGAATAAAAATGGCTATTGCAATTGCATGTAAGTACTCTGTGAGTAACGTCCAAGCTACTGTTTAAATTCCAAATTTCGCGGGTTCTATACTAAAGCTGTTGCCTCATGTGAATGTATATTTAGTTCATTTTAATAGCTTGTTAATGAAACCGAAATGGCGTCTCTCTTTCCCTCTGTCAACTGTCACCCGGAAAATCCTCTGCACTTACAGATGAGAAATTTGGCACACACATTAGTCTGGAATGTTTCCGTGTGCATCTAGAAACAAATCTAAAATTTTTAATTAGGAAGCAAGTTATTAAAACGTGATTAAGTATCGAGGCTATCGAAAGACTTTTCCTTTCACATCCCGAGAAGGAAAACCAAACATACTGCGGTTTCATCATTCAATGTGATAAGGCGCTATAAAAATTCCCTTTTTTTTTTTTTTTTTTTTTCCCATCGTGCTTTTATTAATGGATCAATTTTTCTTTTTTTTCTTTTTCTTTTTTAAATCAAATTAAACTTTATGTCATATTGTAATACAATATATAAAGGGAAATTCCTGTCATTTTATGGTCGACTGAGTAAATCAATATAATATAGGAAATAACATGATAATAAATATTATGTATAGTCCTTATAGTTTCATTCAATGCAACTGCAATTGAAATATGAAAGAGATACTTCGGCTTTTTCGATATCGTCCGTTTCGACACAGACGTACGATGAACCCTCAGACTGAAGTCCAAGGAAATCGTCTTGATTGTCTCAGACAATAAGAAGACGGACTTGAGATATTGTGGGTGAGGAAGTTGCAGTCGAAAGCAGCGTGGCACAGAAGGACATTTTTTAGCGCTTTCAACAAGTTTTTACTTATAAAGTGGAAATAGGGATTCTTTTTTTTTTTTTTTTTTTTTTTTTTGTCATTTTTCGTTTAAACATAGTGACCAGCTAAGCGGGCAAAGCCTGCTAGTTGATTAATGTTTGTTATAACATAAGTTTCTTATTGTGACGTATCCGTTTTTTATTTGCTTATTCAAAAGAAAAAAAAAAATGTGATGTACTTTTATAGCTTCTTCTATAATTCACTTAATCATTTCAATTAAAAATTTGTATAAAATTGTCGAATTTTCAATTAAGAATATTTATTTTTTTTTAATATTTATTTTAATACTAATTCATCTTGATATTTTTTTAATAAGCAGTAAAATATTTATATTTATATTTATTTTCTATTTTATTTATTTATTTATTTATTTATTTTATTTTATTGTTTTTTTTTTTTTTTTTTTTTTGTGTAGTAGGTATTTTATGTTTTTATTGTTTATCTTTTACATACTTAAAAATTTCTAAAATTTTGTATGATTAAATATTTATATACTAATTCATCACATATTGTTATTATATATATATATTTATTGTTAGTATTCACATTTTTTTTTGCACACCACATTTTTTTTAGAGTAATTTTCTTCAAATGTAATTACGATTAAATAAGAAGAAATACACTTTAAAAAAATAATAATAAATAAATAAATAATAATAATAAAAATAAATAAAAATAAATAAATAAATGAAATTAAGTAAAATAAGATAAATAAATAAATAAATAAAAATGAATGGCGTGAAAAAAGGGGCAGCTACTAACAATGCTACGGAACATAAATTAGAATGCTGACAGCTACGTATTGTATAAAAACAGGAGAATACCATACGAACAAAACCTAATTTTTGTTACATATTTGTATAACTTCAAATATTTTATTTTATTTTTTAATATTTTTATCAAATTCTTTATTTTACTTAATAGAATTAAGTTTTTGTTATAAAATATATTTTAAAACATCCAATTAAATTTCATTTCACATTTGAAAAACTCCAGTAACCTCTTTAATACACAACAAATCTTTCTATGACTGAAATAGTTTTATATCGAAAGAAGTTTTTCTGAAATAAAATCATTTTTTTTTTCTTCCAATAAACTGCAGTTAAATAAATAAGGACTTAACAAAACAGATCACGCATCTTTTATTTAGTAAAAGAAATGGAAGAAGAAAAAGGCTTTAATCAATCCTCATTTAATTTTATTTCTTGGAAGTATCTCATTATACTGTATTCTTGTACATGACTGCCTCTTGATTTTAATGAAAGAGCTAGTTATCACCCTTTTCAATGCATCATTCGATTATAAAAGGTAATTTAATAATTGCAAAATCGTCAAATTATACTTCTGCCTTTATAACCGCAATTAGGAGATATAATATGTACAAGACTTCAATTTATTTCAAAAGTCTCAGGTATAATCAATTGCAATTAGATGAAGATGACATATTCAAAATTTTATTAAAAAGACATTCAACTCAATTTTTCTCATTAATTATAGTTAAAATATAATAAGTTTTAAGTAGCACAATAAGATTATTTCTCGTTTTATTTAATTACAATAATTCATAAGTTTTAAATTTAATATAATTCAAGTGCGTTTTATATATAATTATGCAACTAATTATGAAATATCAGAGAAATTCCTGGAATAGTATGAATGAAATTAGAGGAAAAGCTTTTTAATTTGAGACCAGAATTTCAATAAGGCAATAACAATTTTAGTAACCGTTATAGAAAAGACGTATAAATAAAACCAAAATTAGAGGAAATTATAAATAGGATACTATATGCAATAGCTTAAATTTTTAACTGTAATTACGCATGATAATTCATGAGAAGTGTTCTCTGAACTCTTGAATAATAGAATATAAACAGACATTAACAAAGAATGTGAAAAAGAATAAAAAATCTTATCTTTAATGGTATTTGAAGTTATATACATGCAAAGAGCCATTTTCGAAGAAAATTTTGATTTTGATCAAAACAATGATTATTTTTCATGGAAAGAAACAGTTTCGTTTGAAAAACTGTTGTTCTTCAAAATGTTTAGTAGTGCGATACACTGAGAAAAAAAAAAAAAATACACCGACTTCATCTAGAACGAATAAGTGGTCATTTCCTAAATACCTAACTAAAAATATAAATTTTCGAGCTATGCAATAAGGCACGCCAAAGAATTGAATAGACGAAATGATCGAGAATCTGTAGTCTATACATTTCTAGATGGTGAAACAATATTCTGAATATTCCGAATCTTTTGCATTGCGAGAAATTCTAGCTAAACAAAGATTATAGTTGCTAAAACTTTCCTCTAGTATTCGCATTTATTCGCGGAGATTTTTAAATAAGTTTGACCTCGATAATATAGGAAAATGCTCTAGAATTCAACTAGGGGTTTCTAGAACTCGCTTTCAAAGAGGACTAGAATTTATAAGGTTGACATGGGACTATTTTTACTAGATCTACAATTTAAATTCAATTATAGAATTTTTTCTCAATGTAGTGATTTGTGCTATTCAGTAAAAGACAGAGCATAATGTTAATAAAGTAAAATTGATTTAATTATATTAAAATAATATGACATTTATATGGAAAGACTCAATTCTTGTTGTACTAATAGGTAATGTAATTTTACAAACATTAATATTGAAAAGGACCAAACACTACACATTCTAAAAAAAAATAATCACAGACATTTCGATAAACTTATTTTTAGAGGGCTGTACGTATTTTTGTCGAATATGTACCAGCAAAATATCGGTTAACCCTTTGAGTACTGAATTATTTGAAGATTTTTATGCCCATGGGATGGATTTAATTTGTCGCTATATGAATTAATATGTAAAAGTAATACATTTTATTTGGAATATACTTATATTGGTGATGTAAATATATTTTTGAAACAGCATTTTAGTTACAAAATATAAATAAATATATAAATGAAACAAAATAGAAATATTTATATAGAACAAGAACCAACTTAAAGTCTAATAATTTTGTACCGTGAGGTATTTTTCAAAACATGTCGGTAAATGCAAAAGTACCTGGCATTGTTTGCATTGCCAAGTGGTTTCTTTTCTTGTTTTATGTTTATAACATACGCGACGCCGGTTTATAGGGTGTTTCTTTAATTCTGTTATCGGAATATTCTCCGGAAAATGTGCCCAATTTTTCGCTTGCAAACGATGTTGCGCATCGCTACTTGTAGGATGCCTACGGATATTATAATTTGCCAGGACCACTTGCGCCAATAATTCTTCAGCGATTTCTAAACGAAATTCGACAATGCTTGTTTTGGTTTCACAATTGACTTTACTATGTAGAACATGTGAATTGAAAATAGCCACGTCTATTATATAAAACGCTATTTTTTTTTGTAACCTTTTATACATTTTCTCATAAAAGGAAAGCACACTAGCAATTGGTCCAGTTTATGAACGCCTCCCATACATGTATTCGATTACACATGATGGTTTGATAATTTTTTCAAAATTGTCATCATTCTTTTTTCGCTTCCCTGTATCAACTAAATCAATATTTGAATGTTTTGTGTTAAGCATGTATACATCTTTCTTATCTTTCCACCTTAGTGCTAGCAAACAGTGGGAGGATAACGTTTTGGCCTCTCCTTTTTTTTGCTTGAAGGAAGCAAGCTCTTTTGGTATGTGTTTTCTGTTCTTTCGCACAGTTCCAACTAAATTTGTATCTTGTTCTAGTAATTTTAAATATAATTGTGGTGACGAAAACCAATTTTCCATGTATAGTGTGTAGCCTTTTTTCAAAATTGGTTGCACCACTTCTAGAACAACACTCTCAGACGCCGGTACATTAGTCCCCGCCCACTGGCAGGGGTGCCGCAAACATCAATGCCTGCTTCTTAAATTCAGATGACGAGTCAGACTCGTCCACCGTAATTTCGCGCAAGTAAGCAGATGACGAGTCTCACTCGTCAAATGTGTCCAAAGGGTTAATTACGTTACATTAACAGTTTAAAACATATACTTTTCAATGAAAAAATTAACAAATAACAAGTATTTGAGCAAAATACTTTCCATAGTGATTATAAACTTATCAAATTCCAACATGCAGCCATATTGAAAAAAAACAATCTGGTGTGTAACAACCACAGGATATCCATTATCTACTATTACACATACTATATACACTTGTTGAAGATCATCTGATCAGAAGAAGTAAAATTGACCTAACAAATCAGATACTTAACAATTTTATTGTAAGCGAAAACTGATACATGCACTGAGAAAAAATCATGTGACTTACATCTAGAGTCAAAATTGTGGATCTAGTAAAAATAATTCCATGTCATCCTTATAAATTCTAGCCCCAATTGTTAGCGAGTTCTAAAAACACCTGGTAGAATTATAGAGCGTTTTCCTATATTTTCGTGGTCAATCTCATCTAAAAATCTCTATAAATAAATGCAAACACAAGAAGTGAGTTTTAGTAACTATAATTCGGTTATTTAATCCAGTTCTAGAAAATAAAGCGAGAATCTCTCGCAATACAAAATATTCATAATATTTTTAATATTGTTTCACCATCTAGAAAAGTGTAGACAATAAATTCTCGATCGTTCCGTCTGTGCAGGTTATTTGTTTGTGCGGGAAATCTATATTTCTTGTTTAGGGATTCAGAAAATGGCCACTTATCCATTCTAGATGAAAGTGTTATATTTTGTTTTCTCAGTGTGTGTAAAGACATATAAAACAGAGTTAACACAGCGATATATATATAAAAAATATACATATATATATCGATAGAGCCGTTTTTTGAAACACCAATTTCCGAGATCTAATCAGCATGACTGTAAATTTTCCTGTAATAACCAAGTAATGCATGAGAGAGGATATCGGTTTTATTGGATAAAGGAGTTTATGTAGCAAGTTTCAAGAAATTCGTTAGAGCAATTTTTGAGATACCACATTAGTAGAAAAATTTAATCGCTATTAAATGGCCTCTCATCGACGACCAATGAACTCGTGAACGGCCGATACTCGAAATCTCATCAAGAGCGATCAATCTCATCGGGAATAGTTGAATCCGATAATCGGAATCCGATGATTTTTAGAAGCTGATCCAATGAAAATCCGATTGAAAGACACGATTTCTATCGAATTTTCAAGTGATTTGTAATCGGTTCGAAATGTTTTTTCGGTGAATTTGTCCTCATCAGAAACCGATCTTAGATACTGCTCGAAATGATACATACTTGTTATTACTCGAGCAAATTTCGAGGAATCAATGAAAGAGCGTGCAAAATACGATAGATCAGGGCTGCTAGGGTGACTTTTGTTCCTAGTTTCGATTTTCACCAAAACTTAGCAAACTCATCTGTTGTCCAAAAAACTATAACTAAATATTAAAGAACATCTGAAAGGGAGTTAATATGGCAAGCTTGAAAAAAATCCGTACAGCTATTTTTAAAGGAATCCCAATACAGCCATTTCTTACTGGAGGATTAAACTGTTTTTAAAGAATTTATCTGGATCTAATGCCTTACGAGATCTTGAGAATCGTACAGCTCTATAGAAATGGAAGAAATCAAGCCCTTCTCTAATTCCTGATAAACCAAGACGTAAGGCAGTTGCGACTTTCCGCCTATCTACAGGACATGACTGCCTTGCCGCTCATTTGAAGCGCATAGGTATCTTAAACGACCCTACTTGCCCACTTTGTGATTCTGGAGAAGTAATGGACCGGGACCATATGTCCCGTTGTAGGGCTCTTCGATGTTCTACAGAAGAGTCGAGATATTGGGAGGCAAGATCGCTCCTTAGGCAATGACTTCGGTCTTTTGTTCTATGTTATATTGTCTATAATTTGTTTCGTATCTTTATAGTTCTCTGTAACTTTTGCCTAGCCATTGGAAAAAAAAAAAATAAATAAAGGAACTCACGTGCGAAACTTCAAATTGAACTACATATACAGGAGTCTATCAAATTTAGTGAACTGACCAATAAATACATAAGAAAGGACACCGAGCTATATGATAATTAGAAAAATAGTCCACACACATACACACTGACCAATTGTCAAAAACCACTTTTCTGAGCTCAGGGGACTTCAGATATTCTTACGCAATACTGAAATGCAGATATGCTTTAAAGTGAATAATTAAAGTGTGATAATCTTATTTTCTACATTTATGTGCATGTAAATTGTACTCATGCTCGATTAGACGTTAAACAGCTGAAGCCATCAACCGAGTGAATTTTAATGTGATTGACTAGATTAGTTAATTCGTAAATCTGTCTCACATACACGCATTTACACACACACACACATATAATACAAACATTCTATCATGTAATATACAGTATCGACAAACACAACATTTGTATGAAATTTAGTTATAGTTTTCAAAATGCTCATTCATATTTTTTACTGAAATAATTGATGCTTTAAAATCTTATTTTAAAACATCAACTATGTGAAAAATTAAAATAAATGCGTCTAATAGATAATTCTAATAATATTAAATCGATTTGTATTTATTAATTTTAGTTATTTGTAGAAGCATTTTTAAAAACTTTTATTTGACCTTCATCTAAAAATTACTAAGTAAGAAGATATCAATTTTATCAACTAAACACCTGTCTGTAATTTACTTCAGAGTTATTGCTACTGTTGATTACTGAAACGTTGCTGTTGATTAGTAAAAAATTAAATAATAAAATATTATTTTGCGCATGCGTAATGATAATTTGGGAGCAGGGTTTAGATGCATAATTTCAATAATCATGAATATTATGTTTTTTTGCAATTTGACCTGTATTGAACATGACGTAATGGTTAAGAAGTTTCCTATAGAAATAATAATAATAATAATAATAAAACCCTTGTCATAGAGGTTTTTTTTTTTTTTTAAATTGATTTAACCGAATAAGATATCAACGGATCATTCTGTGACTCTTATATCAAACTGAAAAAAAAAATATATATGATATACAATCAGTTCCATCTTAATGTTATTTTAGATCAATGTGTTTATTTAGTATTACATATACTTAATAGAATTGATCATATATATTCTATGATGTTTCAGAATATAACTAATAAGTTTTTATTCATATTTCTACTAACTATTTCTAAAACAATAATTCTACTTTATCTTTGTTTTTCGTTATTTAACATTCTCTGTCATCAGTAGTATGATTTCCTATATTTCATAAAAATCCTTATTTTTATCCACATTGTATGTGTTTGTGTAAACCTTGCATTTTTTCTATGAAAAAATATTGTCACAATGCTTCTATATCACTGTTAAAGTAGTTTTCGAAAAGCATACCGACTTTTCTTAGAATTTTGCTACCTGAATGTCTCTGTAATTTTTGTTTTTTCAGTGCAGCAGAAAGTATTAGCATTGGGGTTGGAAAAGTGAACCACAAACCAAGCCAAAACAAAATGTTTAATTACTAGTGAAAATATCTTTCTTATGAGCAAATAATTTATATAAGTAAGTAAATCGTTGTCACACTGCGTTAGAAAATTCTTATCATAGTAAAACAGTTAGATACTGATCACAAGTAAACTTATTTTAGAAAAAAAAAAAAAAAAAAAAAAAAAAAAAAGAATTAACTAGATAGATTTAAAATTCTATTCACATTTTTTTTCTGCACAGAAACACAAACACTGAAAAAAGTTCATCTATCTTAAATTAAAAGGAACGAAAATTACACTTTTTCTTTTTTTTCAAAGTAAAATATAGAGAAAGTATCACTGCATTTATAAATAATGAAAAATATGTTAGTTGAACGATTATAAGTTTATCTTATTTTTTTTCTTCTACGAAAAAAATATTATGTATATGTATATATATTGGGGTTTGAAGTTACTAGACCATATATTGATTAACAAATTTGAAAAAATTAAAACGTTTTATTTTACAAAATATAAGAAAAAAAATGGTTTGGCATATTTCTGACACATTATGCATGTAATTTGCAGTTTCCAGCAGTTCAGTGTTTTTTACTACTGCCTTCAGTGTTTTTTACTACTGACACTCATGCTCTCCATTGGCACACGATCCGCATCAATAATACCTTACACAAACTGTATGTAATTTTTTTAAAACAGTTTCTGTCCTTATTCCCACATAAACGAACTTCACATTTCTCACGCTGGACAAAGAATTTACCATTGTATTTTCTAAGTTTTAATCGCTATCGATCTCCCCATCTAATCGAATGCGGACATCAGGAATAGCTTGGAAGATCTAGTGAGGATCCCTTTCGCTTCTTCTAATCCAATTCATGTTAAACTTCCCTGCTAGAGTGTTTTCTATGGAATTTGACAGACTTATTTAGTTTAGTAGTTGGGACGATAACTGCTTTTTTGAAAAGAATCAGCCGAATGGACAAATCTGTCTTGCGTCGCCACAATAGTCTAGGATTTACTGTGTTCATGTCGAGTAGATGCTGCAGTATTTTCAAGTACCACTTCTTAAATTGAATCAATATACGGTAATTGCTTAACAAGGAATCCATGAGATCGACTCCTCCCATATATTCTTTATAAATATTCACAATATTTAGGCATGGTAATGTTGAAATTCGTTCGTAGATTTGAAGAAACATTCTGTTTGACCAACTGGTTGGCTTCCTGCAAATGATGTTAGCAGACATACAACTTTGTTGTCGTACCAAGCGACTCCACATAGCTTCACACAACTAATAGCTGTAGTTTTCTCAAAAAAAAGTTCCTCCCTTTTTTCTTCATTGATTCAGTTGCCATATCAACGTCTTCAAGTCTATTCAAACTTCCTACTGCATTTCAACAGTTCCTATTCAGCTGTACCTAGTGCATTTATAAATTTCTTTTCAGATACATATGAAGTTATATGTTGTTGGACCAGTTGCCAAATAAAATTGTGTAGTTTAAGTTTCGAAGTTGTACGTGAAAGACGAATTACAATTTTTCAACTAACATCAACATATGGTTTATTTGGAAATAGTACATTATCTGAAGCACTATCTTTTAATTTCTTGTTCCTTACTAACTGCACTACCTCTGTCCAAAATTTCAAAGCCATAGGGGAACCCCAGTTTGCCACTGAGCCCGAACACTTTTTCACATATGATGGATTGTATAGTTTGATGAAATTTCGGACTTTGAACGGGATGATTTTTTTTTTGTCGAAGTGTAGTTTTTCTTAGGCCCAATTAGTTCGAAATATGGTGACTCTACTGTATACCAGAAAAGGTCTAAACAAATAAGAATTGACAACTGTTAGTAATCCTCCCACCTGCTGTTTAAAAAGCAATAAATTTACAAATTATTTCTTTTATATATGTGCAAAACGTAAAGTGCACTGTAAAAAATATGTCCTATTTGCTGCCAGAAATTCTCTGTAATTTGAGAAAATACGCATAATTTACGAAAAAACTATGTTGTCAGAACGTATTTTCTCAAATTACAGAGAATTTCTGGGAGAAAATACGTAGGACATATTTTTTACTGTGCAGGAAAACCAATAATAGCTTTAATATATATAAAAAATATATAATATATAAAATATATGTATATATATAATATATATTTTATAAAAAATATTATATATATAATATATATAAAAGGAAAAATATGTATCGCACTGTTTACCCTTGTTGTAGTATGCATGCATGGAATGCCGTAAGTGTAACATACGGTTTATATGAAAATAAAGATATTATTATAAAAAATAATATAATATTCTCATTCCAGATACATACATTCGAAAAAATAACGCACACACACACACACAAAAAAAAAAAAACCCTCACCTTTATTTCTAACAGCAGTGTTTTTAATTACTCCTTTCTTATTTACTACGTTACTCTGTACAACAGTTTTTCGGTTTGGCTCATATACAGTGTGATTATAATTAAAGTTACGGTTTTAAAACTAAGACGATTACATATTTTACCAGAGTAATCGTGAGGCAATGAAATTTCATTTGGCAAAAGAAAAAAAAAATAGTTCCAGAATGTGCCGTTAATGATCCGTAAAGTATTTGTTCCATGAAGCTCCTCGTTTTCTCTTTTCACTATGACTGTTTCCGCTGTAAACACGTATTCTTACCTTTTTTCTAAAAAAAAATTGTAGAAACCCTTGAAGTCTATTGTTACCTGCTGTTCCATTGAGTCGCTAACAACATTCCTGTGTTTAATGAGTTCATTTAGGCGTTTACCCTGACATTACCTTGATAACACCATCTATAGAAACATGTTAGAACTACATTTTTCCTCCCCCAAACAAAATTTCATTGCCTCACGATTGCTCTGGTAAAATATCAAATTGCTCTGTTGAGTAGTTTTAAACTTATAGCGTTTTGAATACATAACTTTAATTATAATCACCCTATATAGACCGCGATTCAGAAAGGAGTTAAAAATAAAGATGATGATATTACTTTTAAGTACTTTATTAAAGAATTATTAAACATATCAATAATTTCTTTCGTTTATAATAGGGTTGCGATATTTATGCATTAAGGCGACGTTGGAGAATGACAATTAGACTAAAAATTCAGTATTTCAATTTTACTCAAATATGAAACTACATAGTAGTGATGTGTGAAAAAAAAAAAAATAGTTTTAATCCCCATCATTTTTATTCTATGCTAAGTTATAAGCGTTCACAATTTGTTAACAAATGTTTAATCTATTATAAAATGAAATCTTTAAACATCATTTTTCAAAACTAACTTTTACGTAACTACGTCAAGTTTAAAATATTCCATGTGTCTTGTTTTTGTGGAATCATCATAGAACTTTATTTAGTGTTTTTATATAGGAGCAGGTAGCCCAAAATGATCCAAGCAGGCAAAACGATTCGCATATGTTTTAGGTTGCGCTATATTCCAAGTAACACATGAACTAGTTGTATTAAGTCAAGAAGAAACAATGGAGGTATTCAAACGATTGCAGTTTTACGCGTCTGAATAAAATTCTTTGAAAAAGTGGGTTTAGTAAAATCTGTTATAAGATAAGTACTAAACTGTAAAAATATGTACTATTTGCTGCCAGAAATTCTAATTGAAAAAATATAATTTAATTATGTGTAATTTGAAATGTAATTTGAAAAAATACGCGTAATTTACGAAAAAATTATGTTCTCAGAACGTATTTTCTCAAATTACAGAGAATTTTTGGCAGCAAATAGGACATATTTTTTACAGTGTACACTGTTTAAAAAAAATGCAAATTTACTGCCAGAAATTCTTTGTAATGACAGAAAAATACGTTTTGCCAACGTAATTTTTCCGTAATTTACGACAACTTTATCAAATTAGAAGAATTTCTGGCAGCAAAGTTGCAATTTATTAACAATGTAGCTTTTCTATTTATTTAGATATACAGTCTTTCATGTATAGAAATATGACTTGGTTTACTTAATAAAATTTTTTTTCAGATGTATATTACACCTGTTAATTTTGCTATATTGTTTCTCGGCGTCATCCAGTAATGACCTAAAATGGATGGCCATGTTGTCGGGTAATATGGTCCATTATGTGGATCGTTATGAATTTATTATTTGGATGTGACGGAAATAGGCATTATTTAATTTATTTCTGATTTTATTGTGGGTCTATTATTATATCTATTATTTTTGGATCATAATTTTCAAATATTCTATTTTCTTGTTTTCCTTTTCTTTCTTTCTTCTTCTTCCCTTTTTTTTTAAGTCATATGAGACACTTTTTTTTCTTTTTAATTTTACAAAAAGATTTTGTATACTATTTGATTGCAAAATTTATTTATCTCATTATGTATTATCATAATTACTTTTATATCCTATATTTTGCAGATAAAAGCAATTTACAAATATTTTTAAATGAAGGATCACTTTGCCCTTGGTGAGGGTAAAATGATACTTTGGGCCGTTTTTTAAAGATCTATTTTTTTTTTTCATTACTCATGTTGAGTTTAAAATATTATTAAAGTACGTTTATAATGCAAAATATAATGTTGAACACACTAGCAAAGGTCTAAAGTTTTATTTAAACACTTATGTTGTTTTACACATGTTTATTCCTTAAGAGGACCATTTTAGGCCACATTCCCTTACCATAAAACAAAACTTTTTTACAATTTTTCACTTTTTGTTTTTAACCGTACAAGGCACCCAGTTCTATATGTGGAACACCGACTTTAATCGTTCCTAAAGCTATAAAACTATTAGTAGCGAAATCTCTTGGCATCTTGTTAGAAACTACTGACATTTAGCAATGTAGTATTACGAATCTTTACCTAAAGATGTCGTTCGTGTTTTTGTTATAGTGTACTCAGTGTGAAATTTGAATGAAAGTGATACGTTAGTCGTTTGTCTGAATTCAAAAATAAAAAAAGAATAGTTATTGAACAGTTTTGACTCGGGAAAAAAAAACAAAAAAAACTGTGTGATATAACAATGTGTATAATTTGCAGAGGTAAGTTTTTTTTTTTTTTTTTTTTTTTTTATATTACAATAGTAAACGTAATAGTAAATCATATTTTTATGTATGTTCCACATGCGATACGTTGAGCTAAAAAGTTGATTTTTCCGTAAAATATGGTTTCATTTTTATTTTTATAAGTTTTTCGTATCTTCTGATCCCGAATTACAACCTATATATTTTTGTCACGCACTAAAAAAAATTGAGCCTTGTTGGGTTAAAACTTTAAAATTTTGAAATAAAATTCATGAATTTCTTTCAAAAAAGAAAATGATTTTTTTTCCGCATAATTATGATAGTAAATAAAAAAATGTAAACTAACTTTTGTTAAAGTGATCTAAAGCTACCTGTAAAAAATGTTGAAAACTAAATGAAAAACTAATGCGCAAGCAGCATTTTGAAATTAAAAAATTAATTGACAATTTTAATTAAAACCTTAATTAATTATAATCTAAATGTTACTTTTAACGGCCCTCTTCACTCACCGTCGCCGGAAGCCCGAGCCAATGTTATTCTATGGGGAAATTTTCTTTACAAATAACTTATTAACTAATACATATTTTTAAATTCTGGTTTTACATTCAGAAAATTCCCAATTGTTAAATTGACGGACCTTTTTTAAAAATATATATTTTTATTTTTCAATACTTTATTTTGAAATTGCAAAATGAAAAAATTTCACATATTGAAAATTCGTGTTTTACAGCTACAAAATAAAATAAAAAAAATATTTTTTTTGAAAAAGGTCCGTCAATTTAACAGCTGGGAATTTTTAGAATGTGAAAACAGAATTTAAAAATATGAATTAGTTAATAATTTATTTGTAAAGAAAAATTTCCCATTGAAAAACATTAGCTTCGGCTTCCGGCGGCAGTGAGTGAAGCGGGCCCTTAATGGTATTTATCACCTACTAGCTATATGAAACTGTTGCTGTAACAAATTTATAATTACCTTTTTTTTTTCTTCACTGTAACTGAAATATCACTATGACATGAAATGAAATCAATATGAATAATAATAATAATAATAATAAAAAAATCAATATGAAATATCAGATTTTTTTAAATTTAAATATTTATCTTTATATTATAAAATATGGTTCATATTTCAGAATAAATTGCAACTTTTAAAAGATAGTTATATTCTATTTTAAAAACGTCTTTCTTTGTACAGTGTCTGAATATTCCAAAATATTTAACGAGTTGAATACGCTGTTAAAAAGTTTGTCCTAGGTTGAACCAGTAGTGGCTCGTGAGATTCCTTTAGAGGGGGCTGCATAGCTGCATGTCTATGTAAGATTTGAGAAAAAAAGCGAAAATGATTTTCTAAATAATCCGTTTTAATCGGGGGCTTCGGGTTTTATATGCGCAGACTGAGCAAGAAGTAGAGCAATACAGGATACAGCATAGATTTAAAATTTTATATTATTGGACATTCATTACAAAAAAAAAAAAAAAAAAAAAAATCTGGAGATTTTATTTTGTTAACTTTATTTATTAATGATAATCAATTTTCCCCAACAAAATATTTTTCACCTGCATGCTATTATTTTCTCCAAGATGGTACGAAGTACGGAGTATACATACATGATTGTAAATCAAATTTTGCTCATTAAAAAGATACACACAACGATTTATATAAAAATAATAATAAATAGTTTGATTACATAATTATGTAGATCTGTACAGTTCTTGCGATAATAACATCAAATAATTCGAATTTATAGTCCATAATGATAAAGAATTTCTTTTTGTGTCTCTGTAAAAAAATGTGTAAGTCCTGTATTTGTCAAAACTGTACAAATTGCGTGACGATTACCTATAACCTACCTACCAATTTTTAGCTCAATTGGATAAAACATTTAGGCGCAATCGCACTTCATAAATTTAAGTCCATTAATTAAAATAATAAGGAATTTTTCTTTGTGTCCTTGTAGCAGAACTATAAGTCTCACATCCATCAAATTCTATACAGCTCGTTTGAAGGTGACCTTTCACATACCTACCAGCTTTCAGTTCAATCGAACCAAGCATTTAGATGTTATGATATTCACTCACATATATTCACTTACTCACATCATACATATATAACACTGTAAAAATAGCAAAAATGAGCTCAGGAGACCTCAAAACATTATAGTAATGTAATGCTCGTATCATAAAAGTGCAATTATAATGATGCGTTTCATTAATTTATTTAGAACATCCTTTGAAATATTAATTAAAAGAGTTAACATTGACGTTAAATCTTGCACATCATATAGATTATGAAATGCTTGTCTAACATTACGAACATTTTATTGTTATTATTTTTTTTAATGCGAACTTTACACACATGGTACAATAAACTAAAATTTACACATGGTACAGTAAACTAAAATTTCATTTAAATATGAAACCTTAGTATAATTAAAAATGAATTTCCAAAATTTGCTACATATCTTCTGTATTGCCGCGCATCAAAATAAAAATTAAAAATCTACAAATGTCAAAACACTATTTTCTTTAGATATATTTAAAAAGGCTTGAATAGTATATATCAGTTTAATTTGGTTTGAAATATTATCCAAACCAGCAGTGCATTCTGGATGTTTTGTGTGTCCTCGTAAATGAAGTATATAGGAAAAATAGTGTGGTCAATCGAAAGAACGGATATTAAAATGCTTAAATTTCCGAGCATATTTCTGAAAGTTCTAACTCAAATAGAAAGAGAGATGAAACGAAGTTATAAATGCTTTCCAACTCCGTTGTATGAAAATGTCAGAAATTAAAAATTTAATAATCTCGAGTTTTTAAAATGGTTCGACTGCTAATATTTCTCATCAAAATAGAAAAACATTAGTGACTAAAATACAAGTGAAAATAATAATAATAATAATAATAATAATAATAATAATAACCTTATCAACAAAGCAATTAAACACTTGATAAATTTTAAATATTATGTTTAAGGCAAAATTTATATAAAAATTGAGATTCTGTCTATTCAACATTTCTGCCATTGGTAAAGCAAGAAACCGAAAAACCGTGCGGAATTTCCATGTAATATAAAATAAAAATCTGTTCGAAAAATAAATAAAAATGACTTCTATTTTCTCATATAATCGTGGATAAACTTCATGCTAATTCTTTTTACCTCTCATACATAAAAAATCATCAAACACAGCGATTACCGCATTAAAAACTGTGAATAAAAAAGTAGATTACAAAGAGAAATTGTTCTTTTCCAGAATTACCGAAATCCCTAATCAGATCGGAGCTGCATCGGATGCAGCTCCAACCAAATGGTCGAAACTGGTAGGGCAAACGAGTAGAGGCGGTTGTAACTGTTCTTTCCCTAAATAAATCCCTTTTTTCGGGAGCTGCATGAATGAGCAGTCTCTTTACGAAGTTTGAAGGTGCTATTACGTTTAAAAAAGGTTAACTTTTCTCAGCTTTTTAATAATTTTTCATGATAACGAAGTAATCTGCTTTTCTATATGCATAATACTATACAATATAATAATATTTATTTTCAAAATATTTTGAAAGTTGATAAAATAATTTTTTCGAATATTTCTGGGGGGGGGGGGGGGCTGCAGCTCTGCAGCTCCTGCCACGAACCGCCGCTGGGTTGAACCACTGTAGTTGCAACCATGCGATGGTCAAACTTTATACCATTATTTGGTACTTCGTTAAACCAAGGCTTGGTACTGAAATAGCTACCTCAATAAAGTGTAGATATATTTTACCATAATTTGGTGCTTTTTTTTTCATCAAGAAGCACTAAATCAGGGTAGCAAGGTTTCACCATCGCATGGTTGCAGCTAGAGTTATACAAGGTTTTAGTTCAACCTAGCAAATTGAAACTACTGTAGTACCAGCATTTGGTTCAAACTTCAACTGAAATTTTTAACTGTGCAATTGGCTCTCTAGATTTAAGGTGAAAAGTGCAGGGTTCGAGTCCTGATTCAAGCATGGCTGTTTGTAGCACTATCGATACTACTCCGTATAGTACATCCTTGTCTTATTAACACTACGGAACGGAAAATAAAAGAACGAAAAATCAAGTCAAAACAAAATATTTAATTCTAAGTAAATATGTAATTCATGTTAATGAAAACTTGAAATATACAAATCAAAATTGTCGCTTTGTCTTAAAACCATCTCAGCATGGCAAAGAAAGCACATATTAACCACAATTTAACTTATTTTTAATTTAAAAACTAAGTAATTAATAAAAAAAAGGTGCAAAGCTTTAATAAAGTATTATTTTTTGTATTATCGAAAAAAACAGTAAAATACTAAAGAAAAAAAAATGCATAATTAGATTGTTTTAAAATTCTATTCACATTTTTCTATACAACGCAACAAACGTTTAGAGATTTTTCCCTATCTTAAATTAAATGCAAAGATTTTTTTTTTTTTTCCTCAGAATTAAATATAAAAAAAAATTATCACTACCTTTAAAAATAAACAAATAAACAAAAATTAATGGAATTTAAGCGATTCTAGATTTATCTAAATTAAAGACATTAATTATATTGTTTACGAAGAAGACAAAACAGTTTCCCTTAAGAATCTAAAATAGAGAGGTTGAGATTTTTTAGTACTTTGTTATCAAGACATTCAGTTATCAAAAAAAATAAAGAGAATAATTTTAGTTTATACTAGGCATGAAATATCGCTATGTTAAAACATTGCAACAATATGAAAAATATTTCTTTTATTTATTTATTTATTTATTTATTTTTTTATTTTTTGTAGAAATAATTTAAATGATATTCTTGTAAAATATACTAATAGTTTTAGCTTAATCAAATATTATAAATCTTTCGGCGTGTTTATTTTTTGTTTTATTATATTTTTTGCTGTAATTAAAAAATATATTTTTTAATTTAAACTAGTGTTCGTACATTTCAGCAAAATGTTAAAAATGAATATATAAAGTTCCTTTAAAAGTAAATATACTTTAACGACTCGATAATGAGTAGTACGAAGACCAAATTAAAAAAAAAAAAATCCGCTTTAGCAGTTTTTTAATATATATATTTAATAATAGTATAAATAAGACAATTTAATACCTTAATGCCAACATTCTAATTAAAATTCCACTACTGTTAGTGCTCGCCTTTTTTAACACGCTTTTATTAGGTTCACCTGTATGTATGTATGTTTGTTTGTAACTTCTCTGGGAGTAAACAAATTTATATTGTAAAAAAATACTTTCCCTACGTGAACGATGTAGCGTTGAGGTAAGGCGCCGCGCTACAAACCTAAAGGTCCAGCGTTCGATCCCCGTCATTTTATTAAAATGGTTTTTGTTTAATTCTAAGTTATTTTAATTAAAGATTTAAATGTATGTAAATATTACGGTGTGTCACTCACACGATTTTCTCTTACCCTGAATTTTAATACTAAGATAGATATTTTGTGCTTTTTAGTTCACATTTCTATAAAAGCGTGTTCTTTAATTTTTTAAAACTATAATATTATGTATACCAATATTTTTCTTCATATGCAAGCATAATTAATTTAGAGAATATTTCTCTAGAAAACGTGTGAAAATGTGGTATGCAAATACAATGCCTGCCAACATCTTAATTAATATTCTGTAGTATTGTTAGTACCAACCATTCAAGCACCAGTATTTTTGGAGAGTATTTTTCTTTTTTTAAATCGTAATTACATTTGGAGAATAGAAAAAGAAGTGGTGTGGAAAAAGGGCTCATTGTGAACGCAAATGTCTTAAATTCAGTTGCAAAAGTGTCTTAAATGGATGGTCATTTTTTAAGGGAAAAAAATGTCTTACTTTTTAAGACACGTTTTTGCATCTGAAATTAAGACATTGCTGTAAAGAAGTTTCTTGACGCAGTCGTGATCTTTGGTTAGTGTAGATATCTGCAAGAGAAGTTGAATTAACAATATTTCAACAAGGAGTCCAATGGCAGTCATCAGGAAGTCTTTATTGAATAATTCGTCCAAATAAAATCAAGGAATATTTCAAACAATTTTGTACAGAGCGTTGTAAAAAGTTTACTAATGAAGTACACAAACCCATGGTTAAATGTTGAGATTGTCGCGTAAGATGGGGGAGAGAGCGAACGTAATTACATCGTAACTATACTATGATCTCGAGCAGTTCTGAGCTCTTTACACTAGAACAGATCTGAGATGTCTGAAGAAAAAGAGCCAAATTTTAGAAAAACAGCCAAATTATAGGGCTAAATATTTTCATTGTTTATCGGATAAAACAATGTTAATTTTTGAATTTGTAATGACGGTTTATAATTGTAGTAACCCTTTAATCGCCAATTTTTATGCCAAGCGACCGTTAGACGAGAGAAAGAGACGTTTAAGAAATGCAGTCATTAATATTGCGCAATCCAAAATAAATTACATCCTGTGTTGAAATAATATAAATTCTGACAATGAGTTTCCTTGTTTTATGACTATTTGAGAACACTTTTTATTTTATAATTACGTTTAATGTCAGAATTTCCGTTAGATATTATTATTATTTTATTTTCTTTTTATCCCATAAAATAAAGTACTTCTCTATTTAAAAAGATAAACACTTATTTATGATTTAGATATCAAAGATATACAATTTAGATTTCTGAATAATGTGTGTTATTGTTTTATGTTAATAAATAGTGTAGGTCGTATGTATAATTAAAATTGTGTAATTTTTAACGACATTTAAAAATAATTCTTTTTTTTTTTTATGCTTAAGAACAAATTACGTAAATATAATATCTCACTTAAAATTTAATTATTTTTTTATTGCAATAATGCATTAATTTATCATTAGATTTTATTTTATTTAAAAATTCAATTAAAATTTAACCAAATATATGTGAACACCTTCACAATTGCTATGTCTTAAAACGCCGCCATATTTTAGTCTTAAAAACACCGCCATGTTAGGCTTAAAAACACTACCATTTTTAAAGCTTTTTAATAAATAAATAAATATTGTGCGCGATTATGTTTTTCTGTTAAAAATAGATTTTAGAATTGTTTAGAGCATTTATGAAATATTTATATTAAAAAAAAAAAAAACTATCATAACCCGGCGTTGGGATTCGAACTCACACTGTCCGTGGAAACCGGAACCTCGAGCTAAGCACGGTCGGACTCAAGCATTTGCCAATCACGCCACCGTCGAATACAGCATAATGAGTTTTTATGATAGAATATACTTCAGTATTCGCGAAACAAATCACAGTGTTATGTTTTATTTCTGATTTTTTGCTATAAAACTATTGATAGTATTGATCTTAAAGTTAATAATTATTATTATCTTAAATTTCATATCTAGAGGTATAGAATTTTTTTATAATGCATAACAAGTATGTAAAAGCTGCAGCCCTCGATGATAACGATTTCTTTCCTTAAAGTGATAGTTAAATGAAAACAAACTATAATCATGAATACAAGAAAATTTGTTGTTTTACATTTAGATGCAGTTAAATATGTGAAATTAAAAAAGTTTTTAAATGAATAATAATAAGAAGAAAGAAAGAAAAAAGTTATGTTCAAATTATTCATGATTGTTCCCTTTCTCATACTTGCTACGTCCGTCTTCACACTTTTTCTTTTAATATAAGAAAGCTTTAAAGCCTTTTTTTTTTTTAAACGAAATAAGCATTATATGTAAGTATGTTGTTTATAAATTATGTTAAAGATAATAGCATGCAAATATCATTAAAATCTCTAGAGTATTATTCCCTAAAAATTTAATTTCATAATTGTACCATAGTTTAAGTAGCTTAACTGCTTATTATATAAAATAATAATATATTTATTTAATGTGGAAAGAAGTATGATAAGCAGATTTTCTTAAAGTAGATTCCTTATGAAAAATTTAAGTAATGGAAGTGTCTGAATCTGTAAAGTGTCTGAAAATTCAAACGCGTGTTGGTGTCTGAAAAATTTGCTTATTTACGTGTACGAGACATTTTTGTGTCTAAATCGGTATTTCAGACATACATATTTCTGTCTTAAATTAAGATATCTATAATGTGTAATCTATATTTTAAGACATTCATGTGTCTTAAATGCCGTTTCAGTTGTTTTTATGTCTTACTTTAAGATCCTTTTATTTGCAGTGCGGGTTCTAACAATGCTGCTACTAACATTGACAGGTATACTCTGTACTATATATATTATCTAATAAAACTACTTTCTATGAAAAAGCAATTTATATTTCAGAATTTAGTCAAACTTAAATTTTATTTGGATTTCAGATAACGGAAAAAGACGGACATAAAAAGGTTTTTAAATATATTTCAAAACACTTGAGGACGGTTTCCAATTATTTTTTACCCAAGTAAAATAAAAGCTCTTATTAGAGTTCTATTATCAAAAAATTTTGTTTACTGGAATATCATGGAGATATATATTTTTTAATACTCATTTACTATGAGATTTAACATTTAATAAAAATATTTAATATTTACTAATTTAATACTTTTAATATTTACTAATTTAATATTTAAAAAAAAATTAACTTTAGTTTATTAATTTAATATGACAGTTAATTTGCAAGGATCCTTGCAAATTAACTGTCACGTCTTAAGTTTTAACCGAATGTTTCAAAGTTTTCCTTTTTCGATCTATTTCAGATCTGTTAGATTTCTATTCTTTTAAAGGTGGTTTTCTGTTTGGTGAGAAGTTGGGGGCTAAGGATGGTTATTGGCTAATTGCTACTATCCTTTCAGAAACTTCTCTTTAAATCCTATACGGAAGGGCCTCCCTGATGAAGACTTCTGTGTGTTTCTGGGTTTTATTTCATTTCATTTGTTAAATTATTCCTATATATATATATATATTTAAACAAGATCACTAGAAAATATACTCTTTTTAAAAGGATAGTATCAACTTTTAGGGCAAATCCATATTTTGGTAAATAGCTGAAGATGAAAAGCTAACAAAGAAATGACTATCCTTGTTATAAAATAAAATAAGTAAATGCCTTCAATATAAGTGCTGTTCTCTAAATTAGAAAAGGATATTAGAAAGCATCTAGCGACATTAATTTAATAATGTAATTTGATAACAATTTTCATTAATTTGAAAAATCCACTTTTAAATGTTTTTTTTTTTTTTTTTTTTTAAATAAATAAATAAATAAATAAATAAATATATATATATATATCGGTAACAAATTCAACTCACAGAAAATTTCACCAAAAATGTCAAAATTTATATATATATATGTAGTGTAGACAGATATTTATTTATCTTCTTATTTTTGACACTTTCCATCAAGGTTAAAAAGTATTAATGATAGCCGGTTTGTTTGTCTGTTCGTCTGGACTCTAATTTCCGTAAATATTCATGGAATGTCTTGAAACTAATATATGTTATTCAAGTTTACAATCTAATGTTCTCTATTGAAAAAGATGTGAAAACCTCTACTGGTTTGTGCACGGGCACCCGAAAGTATTCCAAAGTATTGCATTATATGAGAGGTATTTCAATAAACCACATTTTAATAACTTTACACAAATGTTAATAAAATTTAAATATATTATTCAAATTCACTATCAAATATTTTCGATAGAAAGTGGAGTAAGTATCACCACTGATTTATGTACAGGGACGCCTGAAAGTGTTTCAAAGCATTGTGTTCTATGAGAGTTGTTTGAGTTCTATGAACCAAACTTTAATAACTTTACTCAAATCTTATTGGAACTTAAATATGTTTCTTATAGTCTTTAAATAGTGCTTTCTATAGTATATAGTACGATTAACATTAGATTTGCAGGGCCACACAAAAATATTCAGTTACAGTAAAGGCTTTTTCTGAAAATTTGCTCGAATTGCATTTAATTTACATTAAATGTTTTTAACAGTTTCTAATAATTTTTAAGCGTTAATATAATTTCAATTTGTTAATCAATTATGTCTGTTCGGCTCTCTATATATCTATCTGTCCGTCAGCCTGCCCCTAGCGTCCACAAATATTTTCATAATTTTAAAAAATGACATATGTTATTCAAGTTCACTATGGAATGTTCCCTACTTAAAATGGCATTAATAGGTCTTGTGTAACTGGTTTCTGGACAGCGACACACACACACACACACACACACACACACACAAAAAAAAAAAAAAAAAAAAAAAAAAAAACAGCTAATGCATTGCGTTTTAGGACAGGCATTTTTATAAATCACATTCTAATAACTTTCTTCTGTGAAAATAAAAGAAATTGATATTTATTATTGATATTTATTATATACTAATGCTTTGTATGGAACATGATAAGGTTAACCTTCAAATTTACAGGGATACGCTAAAATATTCAGGTACATTAATAGCAGCAAGTGCAAATCTAAGTGCTGCATTTCCTTTTGCTTTAAGCATTTTTAACAATTTCTAACAATGTTTAAGAGAGATTATGATTTTAATTAGTCTATACGTATGCCTTTCAGTCCTTCTGTCTGTCCGTCATGTGATAACATGAGCAAAGAACAATGAAAGTTATACGATACAACAAGTACATACAGTTGGAATGTGTTAACAATCGATGCGTACCGCATACATTTTTGTCCTTTTTTTTTTTTTTTTTTTTTTTTGTTCTAGGCTAATAATAGCGATAATTGATTGCATTAAGTTTGAGGTGTAAAAGGCAATACTTAGGATTTATTATTATATTATTATATTATTATAGCATATTTAAAAGGATTTTTCAGTTCTCTGACAACACATTTATCCTAAGTACGCCTTGAGGATGTCATTGGAACATCTTATTACCTCATGGCACCCCGAGGGCATCCTGGGAAGATGATGTGCTGTTAGAGACAATAATTAGGTTAACTAAATGAAAAACAGATGTTAAAACATTAAAATAATTTTGGTTTGATATTTTTAAGTAAAATAAAGTGATATTGAATAATTAAATTGATTATCAAAATTATTATTTTTTTTAATATTTTGCTTAAATGTTAAAAATAGTAAGTAAATGCAAACATAAATGTTTAGATTTAATTATCCAAATATTTATACTAAAAATATATTGGAAGCAAAGTGTAAGAAATTAAAAAAGTTATTATATTGTTTAAACAAACACCTGCTCCTGTAAAAAAAAAAAAAAAAAAAAAAAATGAAAAATGAAAAATATATACCAAAAATGCTAAAAAAAAAAAATTAACCCTTCTGAGAATTAATAAGTGTCACGTCAAACATTTTTAAGTTCATTTTAAAACTTTAAGCTCCAGAGAGGTTTAAAGAACTTGAATCTACTTGAGAAATTATTTTATACTAAGAGGCATTTATATTTTTTCTTTAATCACTATTTTTAGATTACAGTTTAGGAAAGGTTTCAGTAATGAGACTTTTTTTCTATTCAGAATATTTCGTAGCATTTGCTAAAGCGATTAGACAAATATTATTTATCATGGGAATAGTTAAACGAGTTTTCTTTAAATATGTTTATTTATTTATTTATTTTTATGAATCAAAAATAGTAGAAATCTTATGGTATAAACACATTTTTCTTTACTAGTATTATAATAAATGCATAATTTCAACTTATTTAAGATGCTATACTCCCCCAAGCGGCAATTTTTGACTTATTTTTATTCATTTTCTCTCTTTATTTATTTTTCAGATTTTTTTCAGTTCATCTTCTAAAACATCTGTCGACAAATTTTCGACTGAATTCTCATTTTAGTTACAGCTACAGAGTGCTTTGATTGGCTAACCTTAATTACGTTTAATTACAAATACATAATAATAATAATAATAATAATAATAATAATAATAACTCATTATTATAATGATCAAAAATCAGAAAGAAAAATTTGCATTGGCAAAGTAATTGTATATGGAAGTGGAACATTATACAAAGCAAAAGATCTTAAAATAAATAAATAAATAAATAAAGGCAGAAAAATAACTTTGAAAGTTTCCATAAAAAACTTCTATATCATTATCAACGGCAATTAAGAACATTTCAAGGTAATAAATAATTAATTGTTTTTCAGATAGTAATGTATTAGATCATATAAAATCACACAGTCCAACAACTCAAAGATTACAATAGTGAATTAAAAATATGCTAAAAGGGAAATATATATAGAATAAACAACTAGCCTTCACGCAGAATAGAAATATCAATATTTACATAACGTTAAAAACACTAATGTAAAAAGAAAAAAATGTTAAGTGCAAACTGCAGTTTCGGCAGCGTAAAGCGTATCGTCATCAGTGCAGAAAGACGAATTGGATTATTGTTCATATATACAGGGTGTCCTGAATTCATGGCCAAACTTTAAGGGAAAATAGGGCATGTCATAAAGATTCAGAATTGCATAGGAAGCCACGTACGAAAGTGTTATCTTAACCCTCTAAGAACCGGTTGTCTTTTGTTATTTTTTTAACAAACGTGGGTGTACCTTTTGAATGTGGAATATTTCATATGTATTTTTATGCAAATGGTTACATAAAAAGATATACATGGTAATAATGCTGTTTCTAATTGATTCATTTAAAGCACTGATTGTATTAATACGAATATTGTATACATTTGACCACTTTCTGTAATATTATGTAAGTAAAGAGTTGTCTTTCCTTTCCTCAGCTTTTCTTTTAATACGCCCTCACTTTTCATTTCGACCTCGTATTGCTATACAAAAAATGCTTCTTTATATGTATTTTATCTATCCTTAAAGTTTGGCCCATGAATTTAGGGACACCCTGTAAATAGGTAGGGAAGCGGATTAGAGAGTCCTAGCACTTATGACGGTTGTTTTGCACTGATGACGGTATGCCTTACTTTACGGAAACTGCAGTCTGCATTTAACAATTTTTTACATTGGCCTTTTTTAACGTTGTGTAAATATTGATATATGCGGGGTGTTCCAAAAATCCCACCCTCTTCCTAACTCGAAAATGAGTCGGAATTTTTAAAAATGGTGAAACATGTATTTAATGATTTCGAGAGGGACTTCTTTTGGTGAAAAAAGTTTGGGCCCGTGGGCTAGGGGGGCCGCGAATTAGGGCAACTTTAGAATTTCAAATAGCAAGGTATGTCTTGTGATACATTCCTGGAAACGTCTCTTCAAGACAGTGAATTTTATATATATAAATAGTTTAATTATTAAAGGAGATACATGAGTTTTTAGACTTTTGAAATGTGGATTTTATACTTATGTATCACCTTTAATAATCACTGTCTGTTTATACCAAATTCATTGTCTTGAAGAGACGTTTCCAGAGATGTATCACAAGACATACTTTGCCCAAAATGTTTGGACCCGGGCCAGGGGGTGTTAGAAGTGCCGCTAGGGCATGAAACTTTAAAATTTTTAGTGGGAAGGTATGTCTTGTGATATATCCCTGGAAACTTCTGTTCAAGACAATGAATTTAGTATAAATAGTTTTGTCCTGCAGCGATTATTAAAGAGAATACATAATTATAAAATCACACATTTTAAAAGTCTGAAAACTCATGTGTCGCCTTTGGTAATCATCGTAGGGCGAAACTATTTATATCAAATTCATTGTCTTAAAGAGACGTTTCCAGGGATGTATCACAAGACATAACTTCCCATTTAAAATCTTAAAGTTTCCCTCCCTAACGGCCCCTTTAGCCACCCCAGGCACAAACTTTTTTTTCCAAAAGAGGTCCCTCTCGAATTTATTGAGTACATGTTTCGCCTTTTTTCAAAATTTCGACTGATTTTTGAGTTAGGAGGGGTGTGTGGGACATTTGGAACACCCTGTATATACTTTATGAATGCATTTCAGCAAAAGAAAAATTTATTTTTACTATCCTTACCTGCCTTACCTATTTGTATGTATTGACCGTTGGTATTTACATTAAATATGCTATTTTTGAGATTTAAGGTTAAAAAAAAAAAAAAAAAAAAACGCAAATTTTACTAAGACATTTTGTTGTTTTATACTTATACGTTGGGAAGAGCAGTGTTTTTACAACATGTATCATTCTTAGTAACATGCGAGTTCACTAAACGTTGAACTGACTAGTAAACTCTTTCAAATGTTTATCGCTGATTGGTTAAAAAAATACAGGAATTACTTTACATTGCACTTATATCATTGGCAAATATTTAGCTGCCCAGTTGAAGCGGAAAAACACAAAATATAATTAAGTTCCACTCTTTGAACGCCAAGTACGAAAAGGTGATAGAGCCAAATTGCAATAACCCTCTTTCATGAATGCCAAAGAACTTAAATATATCCACCAGCTTTACTTCTGTAAAAGTAATATTTTTATGTATCTAAAACATCTTCTTTTCTTTCTCTTAAATATATATCGTAGAGAAAGTATTGTTTTTGGCTCAATTTTCGAAATTGTGTTTTTGTTATATTTACACGTTTTGAGAACCCTGAATCCAAAAATAATGATTTTAGCGGTTAGTCTGCATGTGCGCGTGTGTCTGTGGGTTATCAGCATATCTAAAGAACAAGTAATAGCAGGAAGTCCAAATTTGGTATTTTAAATGTGTATAATATAAGGGTGCTACACTAAACGTTTCGTTGAGATGAAGCAAACGGTTCGTGTACAGGGACACCCAAAAGAATTCAAATACATTACGTTTATGGAGGAAATTGCAATTAAGTAGAATTTAACATCTGTAGACTGCAATAAACCAATTGTAACGAATATATCTTTTTTGTATGCGTAAAAACATGTTTCATGTAGAATATGGCATGGAAATCATTCCCTGTTTGTTTACAGAGCCACACAAAAGAATTAGATTACAGTGCAACAATACTTAAAAATTGACGGAAGTGTAATTCAGGTTGTGCCGTGTGTGTTATTAATATAGGATTATATTTATTTGCACCATGTGATGTGTACACAACTTTTAGAAGATATACAGAGCTGCCAATATTTAAGCCATAACATTCTTTTTTATTGTTAGTGGAAGTGCTTTAATGTAATATTTTAGCAAGTCCAGGAAAGCTGCTTAGAAATTGAAATCAATTCCTCATAGCTGTATGGTAAACAATGTACATTTTAATCTAAATTTTCATCGCTTGTTTTTTTGTATTTACACGATTTGAGGTTTCCTGAATATCGAAATCAAGTTTTTAGCGTTTGATCTTTGTCTGTGTCTATGAGAGTAAATTGCAAGCAAATAATTTCAGGCGATCCAAATGTTGTATTTTGAAGTTAATACATTAGTTACTAGAAAAGTTTCATTGCATAGACTTAAAATAATGCAAATTTAATTTTACTTTGTGATATATTACTTTATATTTATGATAAATTTACTCGGCATATACAGTCATGGAAAAAATTTTGAGACCACATGTAACACACTGAGAAAACAAAATATACCGCTTTTAACCAGAACGAATAAGTGGTCAGTTTCTAAATCCGTAAACTAGAAATATAGTTTTTAGAGCTATGCATATAAGCCACACCAATAAGCTGAATAGACGAAATGATCGAGAATTTCTAGTCTACACATTTCTAGATGGTGAAACAATATTCTGATTATTCTAAATATTATGAATTCTTTGTATTGCGAGAAATTATCGCTTGATTTTTTAGAATTAGGTCATAACCAATATTATAGTTGCTAAAACCAGCCTCTTGTATTAACATTTATTTGCAGAGATTTTTAAATAAATTTGTCCTCGATAATATAGGCAATCGCTTTAGAATTCTAATAGGGGTTTTTAGAATTTGCTTTCGAAGGGGACTAGAACTTATAAGGATGACATGGAACTATCTTTACTAGAGCCACAATTTAGATTTTAGATGTCAGTTATAGAATTTTTTCTCAGTTCAACTGTTAAAAGAAAAAAAAAATACATGTATGTTAATAGTAAATTAAAGTAATATAAAAGCGTGGAAAAAACTTTGAGACCACAATGTTACATACCAACTTACATTATCCTATTGTTTTAGTATTTCGTGTGCCTTTCTTTCATACGGATTACGTCCAAAATTCATTATGGAAAAGATTTTGCTAAGACCCTGTATGTCCGATGAGATGTTTCTTTACACGCTATAGAAATTATACATCTAAGTTTCGAGACAGTGCGATATCATCTCCTGTTTCCATAAACTTTGGGTGCATTTGGGATGTACTTGGATGTACTTCATTTGATGATACATTTGAAAATTTCTGCAAGTGCAACTTCAGTTGTGTTATGCCTATTTAATACTTTCCAATGAAGACTAACGGTGATTGTGATTTGATTTGTCTACCAAGCTCTCTGTGCGTCTGCTGGTCCGGTCTCTAGATTTTGTAATATTTTCCAGATTTCATGAAACTTATTTATATATTCAAGTGTACTATGGAATGATAATTACTGAAAATGGTATAAATAACGCATCTAGTCTGTATTCTGGACTCAAAAAATTGTTCTGATGCATTAAGGTCTACAAAAAGTATTAAAAAATATTTTTATATTTTATATTTATATTTTTATGATGCACAATATAAACAAAATATTAACATAAACAACATTTTTTTTTCATGTAGAATGAAATATGAATAGTTTAATATATTATTTTATAGGGCCCTACAAAGTTTTCATATAACTTATTCAATTTAAATAAAAAATTCTTATTTTTTTTTTTTTTTTTTTTTTTTTTTTTTTGTGTGTGTGTGTGTGTGTGCGTGTGTTTTGAGGAGTTTTTCAGAACACTATAAGGTAAGTATATAAGTTTTAGACAATGAAAACAAAGCTACACATGAACAATATATATTGTATTTTACCTCTTTAAAAAGAAAGCTAAAAAATTGCAAATTTCTTCCCCAATAATGAAAAATTCGTGTTTTACGAAATGCATTTAAAGATTAAAATATGTAATAGTTAAATACAGCTGGAAAGTGTTTATAATCTACGAAGACTGCATGATATTTCTTGCTTGTTTTTCTTTTAACATCTATACCTAAGACTTCAGAATCGTATAATCTGATCCATAAAGTCTCTCGAATGTTTGCATTCTTTTAATTATATTGTATTCTTTTAATTATAATAATGAAAATTTTTACTTTTAATGCATACTAACAAACTTACTTTTAAATGTTACAAATAAATGAATGCAATCACTTCAAAGTATATATTTACTTGTAAATTGCGAAGTTGAGCTTATATTGAGAAAAAGGTAAACAGAAAACAAATGAACAAAATAAATTTAAAAAAAAATGTATCTTAATCAGTTTAAGAAAAGTTAAAATAATTCCTTTAAAAACCTTTGAAAATTATCTGAACTATTTCAATTAAAATTGAAAAATAAATATAAATGTAGTTGGAGTTGAAATAAAAATAAATAAATAATAAAAAGAAAAAAAGAAATCTTTCATGATTGATTAAATCTAGTGTTTACCTTGGGAAAAAGTTTCTAAATTCGCTACAAACATAAGTGTGATTTATCTTTCGAAAAAAGTTTATTTCAATATTTACTAATCGGAAACGTTATTGTTTGATGTTTAACCCACATGGTATCAGAATTACTTTAAACTGAGAATCAAACATATAATTTTAAATAAATAGTTATTTAAAGCATTTTTCAAACAGATATACTTTAGTTGTGATAAATAAACACGCTTCGGAATTCAGTTAAAAATTAAGTGTTTTTAAAATGTATGAAGAAATTATGCAATTTGTAATATCAGAAAATATATACAGAAAAGACTTTTCGGATGTTTTAGATGTATTACAAAGTTTTCGCCAATTAATATTTCTTCGTCATCAGTAGGAACCAGTGTTTATATCAGCATATTGTGCTTTAAAAAAAAAAAAAATGTAACGATTGTTTTAAAATGCACCTTCTTTTAAATCACATTTTTATTTTTTTTTAATTAATTAAGTTTATAATTATTTTTTATAACCTAATATTAAGTCTACATATATAACGTAATTAATTATTCATTAAGTACTACGTGGGAAATCCAACATTTCCTTGTGTCTCCCAAATCCCCAACTATTTGATGAAAATCAAGATATTTAATTTATTTTTGATTTTTCATGTTAAATTAACAGTGTCACTTTGTTTTCTTGTTATTATATGAATTTTTTATTTCATGGTATTTAAATGGTATTTTATGCAATATTTTATCCTATATGTGGTAATTATTTTTTATTAATTAATTTTTGTGCTTCTACTGCCCACTTGATTTTTAAAATTATTTTTTTCCATTATTTTAAGTATTGTGGAGATTAGAAAAATTACCTAATTTAACATATTGTTTTTCAAAAAAAACAAACAAACTTTGAAGCAAGATTTTAGGACGGTTTTATGTCTCTGAGCGACGGGGGCAGGCAGTTTTATTAAGTGTGTAACATAGATTATCAAATTTATTTTCATTTAACTGTTATACTTAATTCGTGTAGGTATTATGATAAAGTAATACATAATGTTCAACTAAAATCAAAGAAACAATGCATACACACACACACATACACACACACACGTATATAAATAAATATATATATATATATTGTTGTGCACTCGTGAATTATCCGTGAATGAATAACAGATCTTACAGAGGCTTAAAATTTTATTTACAGAAAATTATCTTTTTTCCCTCTTCCCATCTTTTCGATCAATCAGGTCTTCATCTTTTCTTGTCCTGCTTTCATTTATCATGTCTTCCTGCGATGTAATATTGAATCGCAGGTAGCCATGCATTTCTTCACCGAATCCGGTTTTTAAATCGCTCATCTTGGCGGCCAACCCTTTCAGAAGTTTCTTAATTTCTTGTTTCATACTTCTAGTTATGACCATTCAGAAGACAACCCCGCTCCTGACACCAGATTTGTTACGTACTCGGGGTACATGAATTGTCCATGAATGAATGACGAGTCTTGCAGAGGCTTATAAGTTTATTTAAAGAATGATCCAAAAATTACAGATCTATCAAACAAGTATCAACTCAGTTTCACCAGAAAACACAACTTAATAATCAGCTGATAACATAAAAATCACAGCATAAACTTCACAATAAGCATAACACACAGCATACACATTTAAGCTGTAATCATTCGCAGAAGCCTGGTTAAGCGAAGCTCTTTATACCGCAAAATCTCGGCGTTAAACTCAACTGAATGTCCGAAATGCTATCCCTTTTTATAGCCTCCCATATTTACAGAAATTTCCACTATCTCCAGAAATATTCGATTTAGAGCTTACATAATCGATAGATCGATGATAAGAATTTTCTCGCCAAAGTCGCCAAAAAAAGTCGCCAAGGGGTGATAAACTCGACAACTTCGTTTCCAAGGCCATTATCTGCTCTGGTAAAGATTTTTAAAAGGAAATCAGCTATTTTGAAAAAGCCAAATCAATCTAGAAATTCAGAAAATTAACATTTTACAACGTGACTAATCCTCTTTATATGAAATTACAAAATAATGATGATAATAATAATAATAATAATAATAATAATAATAACGACTACTATTTACAAATTCGTAACATTCGTAACACTATATGGACAGTTTTATTCTGGTTTTCTTTAATTTTGTTTTATGTTTTAATTCAAATTCTGAACTACGTTTCCTGTTTACAAGTTAGTTAGTTAAAAGCTTTTTTGTTGTTTAATACTTTTAACCCTTTAACTGCCCCGGGCCTATATGTACGTTTTTCTGAAGTGCAATCCTTTGTATTTTACTGCTACCAATGAATCTGCTGACACGGGTTGACAATGCAATGAAATAACCTTGAAGGTGTTTTCGAAGGACTCATTTCAGAGTTGAAAGAGAACGGTGGCACTGGGAAGCGAATCTTGTAAGTTTTTCTCGGCAGTTAAGGGGTTAATGCAGTGTACGATTCAAATTATATTTTGACACCTTATATATATATATATCAGTGGCCTATCGTGAGGAACTTTTGGGTATGCTCCATACTGGTGGCTAGAAACAGCTCGTTATCATGGAAAGCTCGTTCATTTGATTGGCTGTTTAAATGTCGTAATAGCTACGTTGTTTCTGGAAACAAGCGAATTAGCCAATAAGATGCTTAAATATCAGTTTTAATGTACTGTTTCTAATTACTGATGTGGATCATGCCCTAAACGTCATTCACGATACGCCACTGATATATATACAGGGTGGCGTGGTGTCAACTGACATTTTTCAACTTGTCATATTATATATACGGGAGCAGGGAAAAATTAAGCAAAAGTGTCTATAAATATTACCAAGTATATCATTGATATACCACCGATTTACGAGGTTACTTTTTGAAAACTTCATGCATTTACATCAATGCTTTGCTGCAGAAATTTCTTGAAGTTCGTACACATGCCTCCGTAAGTCCTCATCAATGATTGCAACTTCACCACGAATGGCTTGCTTGAGCTCTATGCCAACTCAAGGAAAATTATCGAGACAAAGTTGCAGCCATTGAAGAGGTCCTACGGAGACGTGTGTTAAAAAAACTCAAGAAACGTCTGTAAAAAATCGTCAAAATATGTCGTATTTATAGAAAATTTTACTCATTTCTCTCTGCTTCCGTAACATATGATAAGTTAAAAAATATCAGTCGGTTCGGCGCCATGATGTATACATAGACAGAAAAATCTTTCCATAATTACTTTACATTATGTTATTATTTATTTTTTGAGTTTGAACTGTTCAACTTTACATGATATTTTAAAATTGCATGTTAAATGCTACAAATATTTGTTTGATAATATAAATATGTAGGCCATTTATATTAAGAGCTATTTAGGTAACTGTTAAAGAATTATTTTTGGTTCCACACTAGTCACGGTGTTAGCTATAGAACTTAAAAATAAACATTTTATTATAATTCAAAGTTATTAAAATATAACTATAATTTGTTTTTAAAAAGAAAATTATACCAAAGAATGTCCCAGACATTCCATGAACATTGCGTAAAAATACGTCATATAACATTTTAGATACAGAATTTAAAAATGTGTTCTTATTTGTGATTCATAAAACATACCTGGCCTTTTAAATTAGTAAATAATCTGCTCAAACCTAAAGTTTATTCTAATGAATGCATTTTATAGTTCTCAAACGCTAGAAAAGTTTGTTCGCTTTGATGGTCACTATATTAAAACAAAATTTTCAAAAAAGTTAAATAAATTTTTCCTTGTACCACTTTAAAACTAAAAAAACCCGTTGAAATCGCTAAAAACCTCGTTTTAGGCGATTATTTATATCGTTTTACTTAGGGTTTCTGTGATTTATCCTGCTGCTGCTGGTTGTAATTCTCCTCCATCCCCCCCCCCCCCAATAGCAGGAAGTTAGCGCACAGTTTTTTAGCGATACGTTGTGCTGATCATTTGGTACTGGCTTCGGGATTTAAGCCGATATCTTTTTAACTAATTAGAATTATTTCATTTAACGGCCCTCTTCACTTACCGTCGCCGGAAGCCCGAGCCAATGTTATTCTATGGGGAAATTTTCTTTACGAATAACTTATTAACTAATACATATTTTTAAATTCTGTTTTCACATTCAGAAAATTCCCAACTGTTAAATGGACGGACCTTTTTTAAAAACATTTTCTTTTTAAATTATTAATATTTTATTTTGAAATTGCAAAATGAAAAAATTTCACATATTGAAAATTCGTATTTTGTAGCTTCAAAATAAAATATAAAAAATTAAAAAAGTAATTTTTTATAAAAGGTCCGTCAGTTTAACAGCTGGAAATTTTCAGAATGTGAAAATATGTGTTAAAAATATGTGTTATTTAATAAGTTATTTGTAAAGAAAAATTTCCCATAGAATAGAAGCTTAGCTTCGGCTTCCGGCGGCGGTGAGTAAAGATGGCCCTTAAAAGTTAAACTCCGATATCTTGGATTATATTGCATTTTCTGTTACTATTCTCGCCTTTTTGTGCTGAGTGTTTCGTGAAGAGATGAGCATTTATGCATAAAGTATAATTTTCTTGTATGATCATATCCTATCGCCTATATGAGATGTTGTGCCAAGGGTATATATGATGCGGTATTTTTTCAATCAGTATTTAGGAATCATAATTTTCGCTATAGTTAACTACAAAAAAAGCCTAGTAACTAACTATCATAAACATTGCTGTTAGAAAATTCAAGTTCAAAAAAAGAAAAAAATATATATATATTCGAAACACAAACAATCCTGTGTTCTGATTTCGAAAAGTTAAAATGACTTAGAACTTCAAGCACAATATTCATTTCCTATGAGAAGTTCAGTTTTAGAGAAAGAAATTGGTCACATAAAGGATAAAGATAGAAATTTGTAACTGTGTTAAAAATAAATAATTCACTGTAAGCAGGTGAAACCCACGGTAATCTAATTCATTTCATTTGGAATCCTTATATTAGTATTTGAAATTTAAGTATGTAGTATTTAGATTTGTATTATAAAACAGTGTTTAAAGCAAATTTTTACCTGTGTTTAAAAAAAAGCAATAATTTTTAAAGGATTTTTCATGAGAACACATAACCTATGTGGTTTTAAAAAATAAGCATAAAAATATTTTCTTTAGGTGAAAATATATTTTTCTTGCATTATAGATCCATCCGCTTCCAGAAATGTTTTTTGTTTATTAAAATAATTCATTTCTAAAAAAATTAGCGCACGGTTACCAAAAAAAAAAAAAAAAAAAAAAAAAAACTTATTTCTAAATAATATTTCTTAATAATATTTCTAATATTTTCCCTTTATTTCTATATAATTCTAGTTGCACTTGATATACAGCTGTGTAAAAGTAGCACAAAATATATGGTCTATATTCTATAATGACGTCGTCCCCAAAACTATATTTTTATGTATTCAGATTATAATTTAGAATACATATCATGAAAGGTATAAAGTTCCATTACTGTAGACTAATATTTCCGTCTCCAAATGATTATTATCTACTAATATCCTTGTTATATAATTTATTTCGATCATTTTATTAAAAAATTTACATTTATCCTTGAATTTCGCGATACCTACATATTTTGTTTTTATTCCATTTCTATCTATCAACAAACAATCTATACATATTACTGCGTATGGTACAGCACATGATACGTACAGCATACTACAGCATATGTAATTTTAAATTATTATTCTTTAAAAATGTATTTATATTTCTGATTTTTCAACCCCAACTACCATGGAATTTATTTACTATTGCTTAAAAATGTCTTTTCATATTATTTATATTCAATTATTAGCTAATTTTTGCATAAAAACATTCGTTCGCTTGAATAACTCTATATTTTTACATACATATTCTGAAGAAAGAAAAAAAAGCTAACATACATGAATATCTTTCTATAATTAATTAATTCTTATCATGGTCCTATAGCCGTTAAACAGTACGTAAAAATCTCATACAATAGCATTAATGCCCTAAAAAATAGACAAAGCTTTGTCACATTTTTGTCACTTATAAAAAAATTTCAACTCAATACAGATTCTAATCGCATTTTTTCACAAAATAATGGGATTTTCTCTGTTAATTTTCATTTATCCTCTTTTAATAAAACAATCTCATTATTCAAGGTTGACTAAGTAATGTCAAGATACAGCAAAAACATTTGTATGTTCTTTTGAGGAGTACTCGTGAGAGTTAATTAGAGTTTTTCGATCGTGATTATAAAGATTGCGTATTTGCTGCAACGTGTTATTTTTTTCATGAATCTCATTAGAGATATTTGAACTTTGTTTTATCATAAAAACGTTGTTTTATAAATTGTTTTCTATAACTTTATTTGTATAATTCGAAAAAGATATTTGCAGACGTTACAACAATGACAATAAATGGCAGAACGTTAATAACGTTTTTATTTATTTTATTTTTGTAGCTGTATTATTGAGTGTTGAAGAAAGAATTAGTTTAAGAAAAATGGTAAAAATTAAATAATACATTTTTAACCCTACATAAATTGATTTCAGGGCTTTAACAGTCCTCTAATTGAATACCACTTTTTTATATTGTAAACTTCGGTAACCATTTGTAGTATTTTTCTTCAGTTGAATAAGTTGTGGATTGCTATATTAAAAAAGTAGTATTAAATTAAGGGATTGATAAAAAAATTGATTTATTCTTTAAAAAAAAAAAAAAAAAAAAAAAAAAAAAAAATGCATTGTTGAAGAAATGTCATACAATAAAGATTTATACATTAATATTATGTGATTTGTTAATGTATAATATTTTACTTTTATTTTTTTATTTGTGTGTGTGTGTTATTCAAATTTAAGATACATTTATTGTGCCTTGTGTCAGATTGATTCAAAAATTTTATCAGTTTTTAGCGATGTCATATCACTGACAGTACAGTCGGTAACAAAAGTGTCCGAACACTGGCAAAAATTCCTATGTAAAAAAAGTACACTTCACACGATTTTGTTAGATAAATTCTTATCGAATCATGTTCTTACACTGACTAAGAACAGGATTCGGCAAGGATTTATTTAACAAAACCGTATGAAGTGTACCTTTTTTTTACATAGGAATTTCTGCTAGTGTTCGGACACTTTTGTTACCGACGGTATAATATAATATCTTGGCAATGAGCAACCGTGTTGTTCTTTCACTAAGCAGGAAAGCATTCGCCTATGCTATGATTGGTCACCGGTTTATTTCTGGCTATTCTCTGAACACAAATATGAACGCGCAACGACATCATCCTAATTAGAAAACAAGAAATGGTAGCACGTACGCTTGGTATACGATATTTTATTTATTTATTTATTCTGAATGAGTGCACTGTAAAAAATAAGTTGTTAAAAATAAGTATTTATTGTCTCAAAATAGCCCCGAAACAATATATACTTAAATTTGAAAACCCATGTACTCATTTTTGAGTGCATTGACATGTCAAACATGGGGATATTGGGATTCTTATTGGTCAACTCCGTTTTTGAGCATGTCAATATACTCAAAAATGAGTACATGGGTTTTCAAATTTAAGTATATATTGTTTTGGGGCTTATTTTGAGACAATACATACTTATTTTTAAGAACCTATGTTTTACAGTGTGATGTCAGAAAAATTGGGACATGCCGAATAATTAACTAGTGTGAAATGCTAAAGCATGTGTTGGTATTATTTTTTAGAAAAAAAAAAAAAAGCATTTAAAAATTAAGAACACCTACCTTACAAATATAAATCCTTTTAATTTAGAGGCATTATAAGTACATGATATAGTTAAATATGTGATTTTGTCTCAATGGTAAGAAATCAGGTTTAACAGTCTACAGACAAAACTACTACTGGTTATGAGTCTGTGTTTTATTATGAAATGGGTATTTATTATATGCACCAATAAAATGAATACACCTAATTAAGTATAACATTAATATTTCGATCTAGTTTGATATTATTTGGATGATTAACGAATGTTCTCGAATATCTTTGGTGTGGTTCTGTAAAGAAGTTATTTAGTCTATACTTCATTTTTTTTTTTTAAGAAACATTCTTTTAAGCATCTTTATAATGTGTGTTAATTCAATTATGTTGAATGCTGCATAAACGCGTTAAAATGCGCTTAAATAAAAATTTCTTTTTAGGCTCAACTGTCACAAAATTCTTTTGTGTGTCTCTGTAAAAAAACCATAAACAATGTATGCAGCAGTAAAAACTATTCAACTTACTCAATGTTCTTCATGAATAATTGTTCGAAATTTGACATAATTTGAATGATTACTTGACTTTGTCGGAACACTTTTCCCTTACAGCACATATCATCCACAAGATATCCTCAGGATAACCTATAAATGAAAGCCCATCCAAGAGACATCCTCAGGATGACTATGGATAAATGTGCTGTTAGGGTTGTAAGGTCCTGTACTTTAATTATGAAACCTAAGCATACATATTTGCTACAGAAAATCTAAGTTTAAGCATCTCACAAGAAAACATTTAAAAGGCGTCGTCTTCAAAAAATATTGAAAAAAATATATGTGATTCTACTCTTCATAAAACACCAGAAAGTGAAAAAAATATCAGATGAAACGAATTACAAAGACCACAAAAAATATCAAAAGTAAGCATTTTTGGCCATTTAGCGCTGTTAGGCCATACGTTCGCTAGCACCGAAAATTGCCGTGTACGAACAGAACCGTGTTTTGCTTCTCAACCAAGTACTCAAAATCAATCGCCTAACAGTGTGAAATCGCCAAATATGCTTACTTTTGATAATTTTTTGTGGTCGCTGTAATTCATTTCAGCCGATAATTTTTTCACTTTCTGGTGTTTTATGAAAAGTAGAATCACATATATTTTTTTCAATATTTTTTGAAGAGGACACCTTTTGAATGTTTCCTTGTCAGTAATGTACGCTAATTTCACTTTGTAGAATGCAGAGTAACGATTTTAAAATGCATTTAAACAAAATTCCCCTTATAGGCCGTAATTATAAGAAAAACTTTAGTGCGTCCCTATACACAATGTATCAACAATATATATATATATATATATATATAATTATACAGCTAATTATGTGTATAGTATGAACGTATGTACCAATTTACACGTCAGTCTGAGGATTTTTGCGCCAGCTATTGCGGTGCATACAAATTCCGTAATGACAAGAAAAACTTTGGTGTGTCCTTGTACACGAACTACAAATAAAATACACACCCAAAACTGTACAGCGAATTCCGTGTGGCTCGTAAACATGTATACGAAGTTTCAAGTTCACAGCGTGATTTTTGCGGCCGCTATCGCGAGACAAACAGACAGACAAACAAACCCAAAATCTTTTTGAGTCTCCAGATGGAGGCCTCCACTGACGTTTCGGCAATTATTGCTAATTTTACAATTCTAAACTTTTAACAATTTACAAATGGAATTTTTAAAATTATCATTTTATTAAAAATTGACTTTACTAATATATATGTGTATATTTTATATTTATGGTATTCTAGTACATAATCCTGCTAATTTTTATGTACTTTGAAATTCTAGTTATTTAGAGTTGTATAAATATCATACACATGCACGCACATATATATACACAGATAATAAATATTTTTATATACTAGGATTTGCAATTAAATTTGCCACAACATAAAGTCCTGTATCTTATTAGATATAATGAGTCATTATAGATATGTACACAAAATTATTTATCGCATGAATTTCGGACTTTACGAGAATTTCATAAAACCTTTAAAATGTACACTGCTTGTCAATTACTAAGAAACAAAGACATTTTTAAAAATAAATAATAATGAATGAAGGAAATGAAACTAAGTACATTTGTCATAGAGGTATTGAGTTATATTTATCATGTAAATTGAACAGATTTATTCAGATGGGAGAGTAGAGTAACAAATAATAATAATAATAAATAAAATAAAAATAAAATAAAATAAATAAAGTTAGACTTTATGAGATTTCAGAGTCACAAATAAAAATTTAGGGATAATAAATTAGGAATAATAACCTCTCAATGATCGATTATCTTCCTCGCACACTGTACAACTTCTGTCGCAACCATGTTCTTCAATAGAAGAACATGGTTGCGGGAAAAAGTCATTTGGACTTGCAACAAAAGGTGGATTATTAGAACATTCATCTTCGTTTGTGTTTGGACGCCAACAGATTTGGTAAGTGCGAGAGAAGTAGGAAGGAAATCTTCTTCGCAGAAAATTTTTCTATTCATAGGGTAGACACCTGTAGCCCCGAAGCCATTGACCACAATATCTCCTTGCTGAATCTTGAGATAAGCATTTCTAAAACATTCTACGATATCAAACACTCTGAAAGCATGTGAGCTGTGCCTCAAGTAATCACATAATTTTTTACTATAATATGTTTTCAACTGTCACATAAACTTTTTTTTTGAAGGGTTGCAGCTTCTGTGAGGAATATGGCGGTAAGAACATTATTGGAACTCTGTTATCAAATTGATCACATCGATTTTGCGCTTGTGAAGCATACCCATCAAAAGGTAACAATTTACGGCTTGTAGCAGAAGGTTTCGCATAAGTTTCAAAATGTTGAAACTCTTTGGTAAAAGGGCTTGTTTCCACGCAACCTGATGGATGAATGGCTGTAATAAGACCGGGTGGTGCACCTCTCATAAGTATATTGTTCATATTTTTCCGGGGAAAAATAAACAGAGACGACTCAAAATCACCTGATGCACTCATAAAAGCATTTATTTTTACCAAACTACCTCTTTTCGTTGACGTGAGTGTACCTACTAGAAATAATTTTATAGAAATTAGACTACTAACTAACTCAACTCCTATATCGGAAACGATACTGGACTTTTACTCATTTTACTGCGTCGTAAATAGATTAAAGAATTCGTAAATCGTAATACTTACCTCCAAGAAAGTCTAAATCTTAACCAACCAAGGAAGTTGTATGACACAAAAACTGCTCTTCTCACTGAAACAAGATCATTTACCGTTCACATTTCAGACCCAGTGAAGACGTTTGACGTGTTTACAGAATAGGTTGCAGAACCGAAAGGCTGCAGAATCGTACAGGTGAGATATAATGGTATTCCATTTTGCCCGACTATTCCATTTTCCCCACTGATTCCCTGTATATATGCGATAACATTAAAAAATAATCAAGATACATGCAGTCGGTAACAAAAGTGTCCGAACACTAGCAAAAAGTCCTATATAAAAGAAGTAGGCTTAATACAGTTTTGCTAAATAAATCCTTGTCGAATCCTGTTCTTAGACTGACTAAGAACATGATTCGAGAAGGATTTATTTAACAAAACAGTATTAAGTGTATTTTTTTTATATAGGATTTTTTGCTAATGTTCGGACACTTTTGTTACCGACTGTACATCCTCACGTGTTTCTTGAGTGGGATAATTAGAGCACTCACTTTCCAGCAGGGCCGTAATTTTTTTCCAGAGTGCCCCTGGTGTACAGCTGATTAGGCCTCGCCCTCTCAAAGACTTAACTGCTTAGATTTTACAAAATATGAGGATTTAAAGAAACCTCTGTGGTTTTTAGACTTTCTGAAAGTTTTTAGGTCAATGGAGATGGTTTACCCTATGTTGGGTCATCTGGAAGTAGAAACAACAACAACAACAGATACATACATAATGTGTACTGTCAAGAATAATTAAAATGGAAGGATTGTATAAAATGTAATATAAGCAAAATGCAAGGTGCTTCATGATGGAAGACATTTTGCTGATAGGTTTTTACTACCTTTTGCATGCACAAGAAAAAAATGTGAGATTAGGGAAAATTTTTTGACTACCATTTTTTTTATGGATTTACACGTTGTGAGATATTCAGAACACGATTTGTTCATTTTCGGAAAATATCTGTCTTTGTGCATGTCTCTGTGTGTGTTGTCAAAAATTTTTGGACGTTGTATCTCACAAACCAATGAACATAATTTTACCAAACCTTATATTTAGTTCGATGTTCATGTAAATTAATTCTTATTATATTCTGAGATATATCATTTAAGGGGTGGTGCTGTCTTTCCTTCATAATTTTTAATATTTTAGTATAGGACAAAATTTCAGAAAAATGCGCACATTCCCAGGTAGCACATAACGTTGTTATAGCATTGCAAATAAGTTTGAACGGTGAAAAATTAGTTATAACAACTTTAAAACAACGTTATATGCTACTAGGGTTGTTATTAATATCAATCATTGTGAAAATAAAACTAATTTCTTACAATACTAAGAGTCAACTAGGAAGAAAATATATAGAATAATTGATTTCTCAGTTGGATGTGTAATATTTTAATATGAGTATTTTTTATAACGAACTCGTTGATACCTTAAAATGAATGACTGAACCCCACATCTTTGATAATTTTATATATATATATATATATATCGATTTTTAATTTAAAATGAATCTGAAAAAATGCTTTCTGTAGCGCACAAAATTGACTCTCTATCAACCGTTAGTTTATCCTTCTCTGAGATGGAAATCTACTGCATTCATTTTGAAAAGTTATTTTAATAACTAATTTGTACCACTTGAATTTTCATAGGAAAATATATAAAATGAAGTTTTATGATTGTCACAACGTCTTATTTTATTTAAAAATAATAAGACAATTTTTATATGATACATACGAAAAGAAGTAAAGAATTCTTACCTATTATTATTTTTTTAGATTAAATAAAAAATAAAAAATAAAATATAAATAAACAAAAAACAACATTAAACTTAAGAATAATACCGTTTTTTATTTTTAAAGAATGCAGAATTTTTTCTGGGAAAAAGAATTATATATATTTTAAACACCCATCTAAGTTTAAATTAGATAAATAGAAACATGCAATTTCTTAAAGATTCCCTTGAAATAACTTAATTTAAGAAAACTATTTCATATTTTAAGAAAGTTTCAGTTCTAAATACAAATTTATTTATGTTATTTATTTCCTTTATTTATTTACTTATTTATTTTATTGAAAAATCTAAGTAAATAGATTTGAAAGAACATAATTTCACAAATTTGACATTTTACATCAAATACGAAAACAATATCTTCAAATATGAAAATAAGTAAAAAATTATCTGATGTAACACTCACGTGAATTTCTCTTACTCTAAAATTTAATATTATATATACAAATTGGAGATTAAGGGGTAAGATAACGAATGCAGTTATACCTACTACATTAAAAATAATTCAAATTAGGCTTCTGAACTGTTTTATTTGACAAATAATTCTGTGTGAGGGGGGGGGGGGGCTACCGCTCCCTTCAAACCCAGTGTGATTGTTGTACCTATATTTATAAAAAAAGTAAAACATGTTATTAAATTAAAAAAATCATTTAAAATTATTCAGACAACTTTTACACGCCCCATTTCTAGAAACTTATTAATTTTGATCAAACTTTTCAAGTAACAAACTTATATTAACTTCAAAATATAAGTTTTGAATTGCCTGAAATTATTCTTTTTAAGTTGCTCTGATAAGAGATAGAGACAAAGATCAAAGATATAAAACTTAACTTCAGTGTTCAGGAAATTTAAAAACATAAATAACAAGCAATGAAAAAGAAGCAATGAATATTAAGTTAAAAAAAAAAAAAAAAAAAAAAAAACTTTATTTACTGCATAAGTATGAGAAATAAATTTCAATTCCTGAGTACTTTCCTTTTACATGGTAAAATATTATCATAGTCTCCTTAAATGATGTACTGGTGTACATAAACTTTAAACTGGTATACATAAATATAATCCTGTATTAATAACACACAGTCCAACCTGAAATACAATCTCATCAATTTTTATGTATTGTCCCACTATAATCTAGTTCTTTTGTGTAGTCCGGTAAACGAACAGTGAATGATTTTCATACCATATTCTACATGAAACATATTTTTACGCATTCAAAAATTATATATTCCTTTCAGTTTTTTAGTGCAGCTTATAGATGGTAAACTCTACTTACAGTCGGTAACAATAGTGTCCGAACACAAGCAAAAATTCCTATGTAAAAAAAGTACACTTCATACGGCTTTGTTCCTTGTCGAATCCTGTTCTTATTCAGTATAAGAACATGACTACGAATACTACGAAATGACTACGAAATTTCTTTTTGAATATTTTAACATTTTTAGATTAAACAATACATTATTGAATAAACATATATTATTTTATAAGAACAGAAGTCTGTTACTTATAGAATATATCATAAACAACATTTATTATTCGCTTACAGGGTAACACAAAAGAAATCGATTGCTTTAGGGCTATAGATATTTAATGCATGAAGCGTATTTATAGAGTTCTGTTTGTCTTTTTTTTTTAAATTTTTTTTTATAGTACTAAATTAAGGTACATTGTGTGATGTGTATATAAATTATAGTGAATATACACTGACGTTCAAAATTAAAGGAGCAACTTCCTTTTCCATTTTCTTCTTTTGGGCATAACTTTTAAACAAATAAACATATGAACATAAAATTTGGATGGCATGTTTCTTATCGTGTCACTAACCGGAATTTATACTACTTTAGCATAAGTAATAATTTTTAAACTAATAATTATTTAATTTTTCTCAAAAGAAAGCTTTGGAAAAAATTAAAAGTGTCAACAATTTTAGAAACGCAAGTTTAAGGAAAAATGGTTGTAAGGATGCATTGCAGATAGATGAAGACGCACATGCCTTTAGATGTCAAACTAAATCCCGATTTTTAACACACTTTTATTAGCTTCACCTGTATGCATGTTTGTATGTATAATGTACGTTTGTAACCGCTCTGGGAGCAAACAAAAAATCTATATTGTAAAAAAAGACTTTCCGTACGTGAACGCTGTGGCTATGAGGTAAAGCCCCGTGCTACGAACCTAAAGGTCTAGCGTTCGTGCTCAGTCAGTTCAGATTTTTAAAATGGGTTTTTGTTTAATTCTAAATTATTTTAATTAAAGATTTAAATGTTTGTAAATATTATGGTGTGTCACTCACACGATTTTCTCTTACCCTGCATTTTAATACTAAGATAGATATTTTGTGCTTTTTTAGTTCACATTTTTATAAAAGCATATTCTTTACTTTTTTAAAACTATAATATTATTCTTTTTGTATTTTTTTTTTTTTTAACTTTTATAAAGCGATTTAAAAAAAAAATATAATTACTAAAATTTTGAACTATGAGCTTCACCATGATAATAAAAATGTCTATAAATAATTTTATAATGAACGTCTTATGCAATTTTCAAGTTTTCATGTACATTTAAAAAAAAAAAAAAGTTATTCACATGTGAAAAAATGAAAGAAAAAAAAAAAAAAAAAAAAAAAAAAAAAAAACAGAAAAGTTTCATTCTAACGCATGCATGCATGTGCATCTTCTCCTGTCTGTAATACATCCTTATGACCATTTTACATTAAGTTTTCTTTTCTAAAATTCTTGAAATTTTTCATTTTTTTTCAAAGCTTATTTTTCAGAAAAATTGGAAAATTACACTGCGATGAAAAAAGAAAAAAAAAAAAAAAAATTATACCATTTTTGCTGATTCTTATGTAAAATGACCTCCTGAATCCGAATATCACTACCGTTTTGCCCTGTCGCCCATCATTTTTTCAGGACACCACCCCCTCCCCAAATTTTTACCACTGTTCGGTAATTTCATGGCCATGAATGTGATTTGGAGAATGAAAAATAATTAATTTAACACTTAATATATATATAGAAATATATATAATGTTTAACAAATACCATTAATAAATAGATTTAAAAAATATATAAGAAATGTAATACATAATTTCATTGAGAAATCCCCCCCCCTAAATTTTCCCCTTGCTGCAAATATTAATGTTTTTAGAATTTTCCAACTCTGTAGACCATAAGAAGATATTTAACAGTTAAAATAATCCTCCCCTTCCCCTAAAAATTAAATTTATAGCCATAAAATTACCGAAAAGTTTTAAAAATAAGGGACCGTCCCTAAAAAACGGTGGGTGATAGGGCAAAATGGACGTCATATTCGGGTTCAGGAGGTCATTTAATTTGCCAAAATGATGTTGGGGGCAATTTTCATGCCGAGTAATGTTATTAGTTTAAAAAGTATTACTTTTGCTAAAGTTATATAAAATTCGATTGATGATATGATAACGGACATGCCATCCAAATTTTATGTTTTTGTGTTCACTCTTTTAAAAATTACGCGCAAAAGAAGAAAACTAGAAAGTAAGTTATTGCTTTAATTTTATGCACCAGAGTACAACACTACCAAAATTAGTCGAATAAACTTTAAAGAGTGTCTCAGAATTTTTTTTCTAAATAATGCGATTTTTTTTTAAACTGTAATAACAGCCTTAAAGTATTTTAAGAATGTACCAGTAATTTTTAAACAGAGTTTTAGAGGACAAGTAGCCTTCCGTCATATTCATGTTTATAAAGTAAAACAGTTTTTAAAATATTTTTCATTTATTTTTGCAGTACCTCGGAAATATTCATATACAACGCATCTTATCTTATCGCTTTAAATTGTAATAATCTATTTTTATGGACATACAAAGTAAAAGAAAATACGTGTTCATGAAGTAATAGATTATTTACTAAATTTTTTCGCGAAAAGAAGTAAGTAAAGAAATTCAAAAGAGCAACTATCTTCAGTCCTTTCATAAATTTGGGCAGTTTTCTTCTACTTTCAGATAAAAAAAAAAAAATAAAAAAAATAAATAAATATTTTTAAAAAGGGATTTAAAACTTGTATAAATCATCTATTGAAAAAAAAAAATTGCCGTTTTTAAATAAACTTTTTTTATCACTTTTTCCATTTGTTTGAAACCTAGGATCAATCAAGTCTTAAAAAAAGAAAATAGTAGTTTTAAAATTGAAAGATGGTCATCAAAGTTCGTAATAGCTTTTTTTTTTTTTTTTTTTTTTTTTTTTTATCCCAATGAGAAATAATACTGCAATTGATTTTAATCTCCAATAAGAGTCACTTATACAGATTCTTCATTATGTATTAAAAGTTTCTCAATAAAAACTTCTGTTCTATTTCACTGCCCAAAGAATATGGAAAGTATCTGCAAAAGAAAATCATTTTTTTAAAATATATATTAATCAACTACACATGCATGATTCAAGGAATTTGAAAAATTCACAAAAAGAAAAGTGAATTTAATGACGAAGATAGGAATATTTTCAGAAAAATGCAATGATCATTCTAATTAGTAAATTTTTTAGAACAATTTTAAATAACTAATGTGTTGTTGCCATTGCAAGACTTTCTTCTATATATTCCCATAGATATAGTAATATATATATATAGATCTATCATCCCCATGTTATCGAGCAAAAATTTTTGATGCCGAAAAAAAGTTCTAAAATCAGCCATCAAGTGGTATTGAAAAAAAGAAATGAAGGAAAAAGGAATTTAAAACTGTGTCTGGAGTTTTCCATTCACCTTTAGTAAATAAATTATTCATAAACTTTATTTGCTAAATTATCCGTATGTATTCCTGAGTGTGATTTATTCGGGAAAAGGCAGCCATTTCTCACTTTACCCGAGAAAAAAGGTATCACTTTTTTCCAGTCACTGATCAATCTATGTCTTAATACTATATTTATGTCTATTCCTATAGAAAAAGTCACGCAGGAAAATTTTTTTAATAAAATTATTATTTATTAAAACTAATTTCTTTGGTGAATGCAGACGATTTTCATCCAATTTTAAGTACCAATGTTCACCGCTTTGCATCCAGTGTCAAAATAAAGTAATTTTTTACCCTACAGATAACATCTAAAAAATGAAAATTTTTGGGGTGTATAATATATATATATATATATATATATATATATACATATATATCGATAAAGTTATCTCAGATTATTGTAGATCTAAGGTTTGACCATTCGTTTTAAATGTATAAACGAGTTACTTAAAGAAATACTAATATTAAAACTTACACCACTTTTGAGGGAAGCGATACTCTTGCATATATAAACACTTTTTTCTTGTTAACGATTATTATTATAAATACTTCTTTTATTTCCACAACGACTGGATAAAAAAAAATTTCACTGTGCATAATTGTACGAAGTATTTTTTCTATATTGCCCTATTAAAAATTATATAAAAATGAATGGCAAGACCGCATTTTAGGCCATTTCCACAAAAAATTTATAGACTATTATTGATGTCAAGGTGCAACTACCTAACGAGTAGTAAATTCTGTGAATTAATTCTTAAGTTCCATTAGTTCTTAGAGCTGCTTTTTTCCCCCTTGATGTCGTACACAGACAGACATACATTTTCTAAAAGTGGTCAAATCATGTTGTTGATCTCTGAAGATGTGTAAATCTATTTAAAAACGGGAAGTTGAAAATTTTTATGAATTTAATGATCTTTTCCCTGTGAATTCTTGTAGAAAGTGAAAAAAAAGGTTCTTAAAAATTTTGACTTTATTTAAAAGTTTTAACGAAAACCGATGATTATGTAATAATAAAAAATAATTCATTAATACTATATATTTTAAGTTAACTGTACCCCAGTCTGTGTTTTTGTAACAAATTGTACCAACTCAGAAAAATATTTTCATTTTATATTTCAAAAATTTCACTATACTTTAAATAAAATGTCATAAATTAAGAAAATTTCGCAGCAGAAATGACTAATAAAGAGCAACGTGTGGAATACAGGTTAGTAACAATTAGTTCAAGATATCATTACATTATTTGGTAATGCAATAAATTATAATTCTCGAATACTTCTTTTTAACCGCATACACAAAGTAAAATTATAGATGTGAAAAGTTCTCACTGTTCAAGTTAAATTACATAAATTCGATTTATGTAATTTTGAAAAAGAAATAATCAAATATCGTTAATTACGTATAATTTCGACCATCCATAAAATGACAATAATTTTACAATAAAATATTTTTACGTTATGATATTTGTTCGATTCCCACCATCCAGTCATATTTGATTCCTAACATAATCGAACTCCGCACTCAATGACACTTTCGATTTAACTGTTTTCATCTCAACTTTACTTTTTTCTGTTCAACAGGTACGAATATCTCAACTCTACTCAAACAGAAACCAAAAAGAACAGCTTAAGATATGTTCTTTTTCATCCGCACGGTAGCTTGCATACTACCTTTCGCATTATTCGCAATTATTACTTCACATTATTATTTTCGCATTATTACTTGCATTATATTGTTTATGTTAAATATTCAATCGCAATGTTTTATCACAACTTTTGTTTTCAACGCATATTCAAGTCTGTGTATTGTATGTTTAATATAGTTTTGGTTTGTGAATGAAAGAACGAGTATTTATTGTTATCTTCACATCACGTTACATAACACTATTATAGCTATTAAAACACTGTAACTGTACTAAGTTTGTAATACTTATATATATTTTAAATAATTTATTTTAAATTACTAATTTATCATTATTTTTTTAAATATTAATTTCACGATTAAAAATGTTTCTTTATGCTAAATAAAACAATACATATCATTTATCATCAGTTGACATTTAAAAGACTGACAGCTTGCAAATTTAAAAATAGCAATGTACAATGGCCTTCAAAAACGCATTTAATAAATTGAAATTCATTAACGATTCAAGTATCTTTGGAAGAAGATAATATTAGAAAAAAAAAATGACCGTAACTTTATTTACAATAAATTAAAATATAATTATTGTTTAAACTTGTAAATTTTAACAAGCGTTAAGAAAGATTTTATCTCTTTATAACAGCCATTTAAAAAATTCTACCTTTATCATCATTATTATTATTATTTATGAAATTGTTAGAGCAAATTTTTTCTCGATGTATAATATTGCACGCACAATGTCTCAGAGATTGTTAGCCAGAGTTTATTGAATGTTTAACAGCTTTTACATAAGATATAAGTATATGGAATATCAAACAATTAGCTTTTTAACATTAAAAGTTTGTAATTACGCTTAAAATAGTGATATTTTTTTTAATAGTAATTATAATGTTTTTTCCAAAAGAATGGAGCATTCCAGAAAAACTATTTTTCATATTTTTAATACAGGGTATTTTTTCTTGTATGCAATTATTTGTAGGTTCACTTGATGGAATATTTGCATATAATTCTACACGCAAGGCTTGCGTCGACAAAAAATTAGTTCTGTGACATTTTCATAAAAGGAAACAAAAAATTTATAATGTAAAAGCATTCCAACAGCTGTAATAGGGAGCTTTATAAAAACTTTCTTAAAATTTGTTAAAGATTAAAAGCTTTAAAAGTAAATATTTTTCAAGTTACTGTAAAAACAATCACAATAATTTTTTACTGATATTTCCATCTTTCGACGATAATTGACCTCTTAAACAGATTTGCTTCAAACATAACTATAAATAATCACAACGAAATCTACATTCTAACAATAATAATAAGAAGAACAGCATTTAAATCGTACTATTCGTTTGAAAGTTACTGTGCCACATATACACACAATTGCATACAGGCTTCAAATTCATTACACTTCTCTTTTTTGGTAGAATGTTAAAAATAACTTAAATCTAAGTAAGATAAAATATTTCATCAGGTGGATTCCAGCAGTTGATAATATATATATACAAATTTGCACTAGTTCTAACTGCTTAAAAATGGTTACAAACATTCGGTTCTAGGTTCAATCAAAATTTGGTACAATAATAGTTGCAATATGGTATGTTGAATCAAAACTTTATACTATAGTTGCTTCAAGCTTCCAATAGTGAAACTTTCTGCTGGGATATGGTACTTCTTGTTGAAAAAGTACCAAATCGTTATAAAAGATTTGCCTATCTTAAGGTTAACACTACTATAGTACCAACGTTTGGTTAAACGAAGCACCAAATTAAGGTAAAAAATTTCACTAGCATATGGTTGCAATTACTGTATACCATGTTTCGGTTCAACCTACTCTAAATATTTTAATAGCGTATACTCAAATGGTTTCTCGGGTTATTATACATCAAATCGGTCTCACTACTGATTATGTTTTATAATTAACTTAAATTATTCTGTACGGGTAATTAAACTACATTAAACTGCAGTAGACTAAGGCAATAAAATGCACGTGGTGGTATATTTATAATTAGTAAAATCATGGATAAATTATGTCTGATTATATGTAAAATACGATGATTTACTACTAATCTACACCTAAAAGTAGATTTTTTTTATAAGTGTATTTTGAAAAAAAAGTTAATTTTTTTTTTTTTTTTTTTTTACGTAAAGACTTAGTTATATGAAACATCATAATATAACAAATTTCATTTTTTTTTTTTTTTTTTTTTTTTTTTAAAGAAATTTTACAATTTATTAAAGTGAAATATTTTTACTTTATTTAAATTACTAGTAGGTCAAAGTCATAACTAAAAAGAGAGTTTTAATAAATTAATTTCCTAAGAAATTTATATGTTTGACAAAATACATTAAATGAACTAGTTTTAAATGATATCGTTCATCTATGCTTAAAGTTATTACGTAAATTAATTTTTAGATAACTTCATTACGTTTTATAAATAAAAATCTTTCTACACTCACAAAAAGCTGTAAGAGAAGTAAATACAAATATGGGTAGAAACGGAACGTTTTTTTGCTAATTCTTTATGTTTTAGATTTTTCTTAAAAAAAAAAAAAAAAAAAAAAAAAATATATCTAATTTGTTTATAACCGAAATATATTTTTTTAAACTGTGAATAAAAAATAATTTTTCATATATTCGTTTATAAAAAGTGAACAGATAAATACCTTAGTTTAGCAAATAAGTATTTATAAAAGCTGTGTAAAACTCATAAATAAGTTTCGTGAAACGAAAAAAGTTACTTATTTATAATTTTACATTAAAAGGAAAAAAAACCCTATTTAGAATCTAATGAAATAAAAATTATGAGCCTCAAAATTAGAAAAGAAAAGTTAAATTAATTATGATTAATTCGAAAGGAAAATGCTGAGCATTGCAGTTATTTTCGCCTTCACTATAAATATGTGGAGTTTATTGGAAGAAAATTACATCTTTTTCAACGAAATTACTGGAAAAAAAAAAAAGATTATTTAAGTAAGGATTTTTTCTATGCTATGATCATTTCACACACAATTCAATTACTTTTTACCACATTTTACTTTGCACTTCAAACTAATCAGTATAATGCTTTTTGTTCATTTTTATTCTTTTTTTTTTCAACTCTTTATATACACTGCAATCATCAAAATAATTCGTCAGTGATGCCTAAAAACTACTGTATGTTCAGAATTAAAAAATACTTAAATGGCAATTTACTTGAAAAAAATGGTTTACTATATTATCTTCAAGCAATATTTTAATATTAGTTTCATTAAATAGGATAAAACAAAAAATTCCTTTATTATTGATCAAAACTTAATAAACATGCAAAAAATATATTTCTGCAATGCATTCATTTTTTTTTTCTTCTTAAGGTACAATTTTTGTGCTAATTAAAGACAAAAGAATTATGGCTCTGTGAAAATGCACCTTTACTTAATTCAAACTTTTTTTTTTTTTTTTTTTTTTTTTAATAGTCATATACTATAATTAGTATACGATTTTAAATTCTGATTATAACTAGATTTAACTTCTCAAACAATTTTATGGTAATGTGTGTTGTAATATTTTTAAAACATATGCTATTTTTTTTTTTTTTATCCATTTAAAAAAATATGTTTTCACTGCACTTTCCTTTAGGAATTTAGTGATTTAACACATTACTTTTTTTTTTTTTGAGAAATCTAATTGTTTCAACGCAAATAAATAGGTAAATTTATCACACACACACAAAAATATATGAAAAATATATACTAATGAAAATATGGATAAATAAAAATGCCTTAAAATTCAGATAAACTATTAATAGTAGTTTAATTGAAGGAAATTGGTAACAATTTGAAATGTAAGTGAAATGGAACTATGTAGTCATCTAGATGAAAAATGTGTTTTCTTCCACCGAACACTAGTACAAACGCTTTGGTATACAAAACCAATTTCTTTTCCATTTTTATTTTGTATACCAAAATTTCACAAAACGCCAATTAATTTTAGATTTGAATGCAGAAATGTAAATTGTATTGGCAATAATTTTAATAAAATATTTAAAAAGCAACTTAAATATATATATATATATATATATATATATATATATATATATGCAACATTCTTAAATTTAAAAATACTGGTGAACTTCTAGATAATTGATAATCGTTATGGAGTGGCTAAAACATTAACAAACGAAATATTTCCATATTAAAACATATTTAACAAAGTTCTAACTGAAAATTTAATTAATAATTTCATTCATTTCTTTTACCGTGGTCTTCCTTGACATGACCTCAGCCTTTGGCACTGTTTGCAGAGGGAAACTCATACAGACTGCTCATGAAATGGGAATCCAGGGTACTGCCTTAATCTGGATATCAGACTTCCACAAAAATAGGAAAATTAAAGTACGTTTCAACGGTGTCTACTCGAAAGAAAGAAGGACTTGGGGTGGTGTGCCACAGGGATCTGTCCTCAGTCCACTGTTGTTCCTCATCTATGTCAATAACATCCACATGCAACTTCACAAAGAAACAAAAGTAGTTTGCTATGCCGATGGCATTGCCATTTGGCATTCGGACACAAGTCTTGAGCAGTCTGAAAGATCTCTTAATTGCTCCCTGGAAGGAAATTTGGAGTGGTCAAACTCCCGAAAGCTAAAATTTAACCCATAAAAAACATCGTACAGCATCTTCTCAACTGACAGAAAACACAGGCACCTATTCTCTTCAAACTTAGTTCTAAACAATAAGCCCTTAACAAAGACAGAAAATCCTATTTATTTGGGACTTACTCTAGATGCTGAACTACGTTTCACTGAACAAATAAATAAATGTGCCAATAAATCACACAAAAAATTAAGAATCTTGAAAAGCCTTTGCGGTACAAATTGGGGAGCATGCCCCAAAACCTTAAAAACTACCTACACCACTTTGATTCGACCAGTTATGGAATATGCTTCGTCCATCTGGTCTCACGCTTCGCCTTATGCACTTAAGAAGATTGATAACATACAGGCAAAAGCCTCAAAGATTATGATTGGTGCTGTCTCTTCCACAGATAACATTAAATCCCAACAGGAATGTGGTCTCCAGTTACTTGATAACAGAAGAAAATGCTGTGACATCAACTTTACCAACAATATTAGAAGTCGTGAGGAGGAACATGCTAGCAAAAAAACACTTTTTGAAGTGGAACGAAAATACAAGACTCAAACGATTCTCCACCTTACACTATGACCTAATGGTCAGGAAGCAAACTGGACTAGAGCATAACACATATGAAATTCTGCAAGAGCCAATTTTGTCTTCGACTCTTCCGGAAAACACCAAAATTATAACTCACCTTCTTGAACCGTGTTCCAAAAAAGAAGTAACTTCGGCTATTAAAACAAAAGGTGATAAAACCATTGCCTCGTATTCAAGAGAAAATTTTGTCTTTGCCTTCACTGACTGTTCCTCAGATGAAACTATAGACAACGGAGGAGCTGGTATCAACTTTACTTTCCCACAGAGTGGAAGCACGAAGCAATTTAAGATCGGAGGAGGCAAAATAGCTTCAAACTACACTTGTGAACGCATTGCCATCCAAAAAGCCCTAGATGAGTATATATATCTTGAAGAAAATGAAAGAGCCAAAGGGTTAATCATCTTCACTGACTGCAGAGCTGCTCTTCAAGCAATTCAAAGGGGTTCTTCAGGGCTAATTATAAATATGAGTAAGATTTTCGTAAAGATTTTCCATTTGAAGAAACAGTGCACCATGCAGTGGATTCCCGCGTATGTTGGCATTACTGAAAACGAGAGGGCTGATACCTTGGCAAAAGAAGCAAGACAATTAAACACCAGCAGTGTTACTCATGTCATTCTCAGCTCTTTCAATTCAGTTGCTAAGGCAAAACTCAATGATCGGAAACTTAAAATCAAACACCAAATCCCTGAAATCAATACAATAGAACTCTCACCAGCACTCTAACAAGACTCCGGACAGGACACTTAAGGGGGATGAAGATCCATAAAGACGGGACAAGGACTTACTGCATCTGCAAAAACTGCCCAGACATAGAACTAACCCCCAAACATCTTTTCAACTGTCCCGCTATTCTGGCGCAATTGCAGCAAATAAGTGACAATCCGTGGGCGGACTTATATGAAGAAAATTGCCTTCAAATTGCAGATGCTGTATATAGGACCTTTGATCCCATTTAAAATTATTTTCTGTCCATGACACGACACTAACCAACCAACTATTCATATCTTTAAAATGGTTGTTGGTTATATTAGAAAATATATTTTGTAAATGTCTTGAGGTTTGCCGTTTTTGTTTTATAATTATGTGCTTACTGATATAGACACATGCATTAAAAAAAAAAAAAAAAAAAAAAAAAAAAACTGTTATAGAGTTGGAAATTAGTCTAGTTTGCTAATAATTGTGTTTTTTGTTTTACTAGAATTTAATTTTAAAAATGATATTCCTATCATGTTTAATTTTAGAACTTTCCGTTATTTTGGCTATATTTTGCTTGAAATGCACAAATAATAACTACAATATAGTTACTTTCTGAGATAAGAGTTAAAATGTTGAATTTCAAATTGAGAATTTTTAAAAATGAATAGATTTTCCTTTTCAGTATTATAATTTACGTATACTGGTCCTGAAGTATTCATAAAAAAGAGCTGCGTCTAAATTGGGCTATATGCTAAAATATAAATTTTATGTATAGCATTAATCATTTCGTTAGGTGTGTAGCAAGAAAATACATGTTTTAAGTTATGGTTTTTGCATCATACTTGTCAACCAAACTCGGAAGATTGTTAATCCCGCCCCTATTCCGCCTATTTTTTCCCACCAACCTTATTTTAGAGCACTTTTCTTATTATTTAATCGTAATTCTATTTAAAGAGAATTATTCTAAAAATTAAGTGGTGTACAAAAAGGGGCGGGGACTAACAATCTTCCGGGTTAGGTTGGCAAGTATGTTGCAAGTATTTGGTAATACAAGATGTCAAAGTGCGATGTCCAATCGTAGATTGACTCTTTATTAGATGTGTCGAACTATAGCCTCCTAAACTAGATGCCTTCCGCGTGGCTCTGAAACTTGGCAACAGTTCAAGCGGTAGGCAGCGCCACCTGGTACATATTGCGCTCTTTGTTATTCAACTGTCACCAATAATTTTAAGAAATGATATATGATATATATAATCGACGTTTCTTCGACTCTATTCGCCTTTTATATGCATCAAATCCCACTTTTAAAAATTTTTGGTGGCTCTTGAATAAAAAAGTCGCGCAATCTCTACCAGATGGCACAGTCTACCGAAAAGTTTGCGTGCCACGCGGAAGGCATCTAGTTTAGGAGGCTATGGTCGAACCTTATAAAAATGTTTTCTTTTCTAGAATTGGGATTATTAATGGGTTCGTAATGGTACCTACCTCATAGTAAAAATAATTTAATTATAGGTACATAAGCAAAACTTTCTCGTACACCATTTTTACATGCGTGGTAATCGGCTAACAAAGAATTTCTTCCATCACTGCTTTTTCTACTAATTCATAAATATGTAATACACTATTAAACGTTCACGAACATCAAACCGTCTCAATTATATATATTAAAAGCAAAAACTGTTTTATTTATGATACAAAAATTTAAGTTAAAATACATTTAAATACAAAAAATACATATAAAAACAATTAAAATCTAGACGTTTCGAAACCCTTCCGAGTTTCCTCATCAGTAATTACAACATAATATGCAAACATTACATGAATACTCAAATAATTTAAAGGAGTACCGAATATTGAGGAGCCAGTGCGCATGCTTCATTAATAGTGTGGAGATGCTTGGCAGTGTGCCAGCTCTCAAGGAAAATACGCGATTTATAATTATCAAAACCAGAATTTAAAATTTTTATATTATCGAAGTCAGGAATATGATCTGTTTCTATTGAATGGAGAGCTGGCACACTGCCAAGATCTCCCGTCTATCACTGAAGCATGTGCACTGGCTCCTCAATATTCGGTACTCCTTTAAATTCCTTGAGTATTCATGTGATGTTTGCATGTTATGTTGTAATTACTGATGAGGAAACTCGGACGGGTTTCGAGACGTCTAGATTTTAATTGTTTTTATATTTATATTTTGTTTTTAAATATATTTTAACTTAAAATTTTGTCTCATAAATAAAACAGTTTTTGCTTTTAATGTAATACACTATTTTATTCACATATCTTGGTTGTATCCCAACCTAGACAAATAATAAATCTGCGATATTTAACTCGTGCGAAGCAAAATGAACCAATATACTGTCAGTACATATTTCAGTTTTTAATTTATCGTATAAACTCAGGTAAAAAAAAATCAGTAAAAAGCCTGTAAAGGTTTTTTCAGGAAAACTGTAGGTATTTCTGATTTTTCTGCTGGTATATTACAGGTATTTCGGACTTTCTGAAATAAACCTGTGTGAAACCTTTAAAAAAACTGTATATTTTCAGAAGTAAACCAACTGTTTTCATTTCCCTTTAAAATACCTGTCGAAATCTTTAAAATACCTGCAAATTTTATAGGAAGTCCAAAATACCTGCAATATACCTGCTTTTTTTTTTTTGGGGGGGGGGGGGCTGATTTTTTTACCTGGCAGATGATTATTTTTTAAATAACAGTTCCAAAAATCAAGCAATATACACGAAAAATAACAAGCATACGTAACCAGAATATAAGTGTATTACAACACAGAAATATAGTATAGGTTTTGCAGAATTTTTTAAAAACAAATAAATAACAAAATATGCTGTCTCAAAAACGTGAAGGCTTTTCGAATAATTGGAATTTAAATTCAAATATTATGTACATTCCTCTGAACTATTTTGAAAATCCTATCAGACTTACTTAGAACTCGAGTTTAGAGAATGTTTGCCTGCAATGAGTACTAAGTCTGCTTTACATGCTGCTTTAATTTTTGAATAGTTGAAAACTAAAGGGCATGTGCTTACAAATTTGGTGCAAGTACTTCACAAAGGTTTTCAATTGAATTTATGTCTGTACTGATGGCTGCCCAGTCAATAACAGTAACTTGCATATATCAACAATATTCTCTGTTCCCTTGAAACAGAGAGCGCCCCACACCATTAGAAAATTCCCTCCGTTTTGCCAACAAAAGAACTTATGAGTTTCTCGTCATTGGACGGATGAAGTGTTAAATGTTTTCTTCAAAGACGACATAAATATTAAAAGTAGTTGGCTCAAATGGTTGGGCATAGTATTTTCATGACCTACGACGAGAACCTCATGAGGTCTTTTGTCGACAAAAAGGAGGGAGTTCTCTCATAATGTGAAATGTTTCTAGTCTCAACGGAACAACGGCTATTCCTGTCTCAATGGTTGATTGCTTTGAGGATTATTAAAATGTCTCTTAAAGAAATCTATATTCAATTGGAAAATATCTCGTGGGGGGGGGGGGAGGGGGGATCTGCAAATTCCAGCAGGACGATGCATCGATTCACACCTTCTACTCAACAAAAGCTCGGTTTATGCAGAACCAAGTTACTGTTATAGACTACATAGCTATCATTCTAGATTACCCTTTATATTTTATCCAGATACCTTTATCTTCGCAACCATTGATCGAAGGCATATACTTGTAAATAGAAAATGTTTTTAATTATGTTATCATTTATGATTTGTCTTGTTTAATTTATAAAAATAATGTTTTTGAAAATTACAAAAATTGACTTTTTATACAATCCCCAGGTCTTTTTAGTCATATGTAGCAAAAGTTGACACTCATTCTATTAAGTAGAAAGCAAAAATTTTCACTTCTACGCGCCCAAAATTGACCTAGATATTCAGCCTCAAAGTTTGGGATTTTTTCGCCGATTCCTTAATGAAGGACCCCACCAGTGACCGAACGATTTTGCGCTCAAAGCTGGCAGACGGAAGGGCCGAGGTCGATCCCAGGTAACGCTCGTCGACCTAGCTATTCGGAGATTTTCGTGGTTTTCTCCGAAACTCGCGTAAATATGGGCTAGGGCCCATCAGAAAGACCTCCATGGAAGGAACTCCTATAGGCATAGGATACTCATAAAATCATTTCGCTTTAATGAAAATACCAACACAACACATTCATGAAGGCTGAAAAAATGTGGAAAAATCCCAAACTTGGAAACTAATATTTCGGAAAATTTTGGGCGCACATAAGTGAAACTTTTTGCGTTTTATTGTTGGTATAAGCGTTAACATTTACTAAATATATATTGAGCGACCTGGTGACTGTATAGAAAGTTAGTTTTTAGAAGAAAAAAAAATTCTTTTTTCTTTCTTTTTTTTTAAATTTAAATACGCCATATCATAAATGATTACGTTTTTAAAAACCTTTTGTAATTGTATCTGTGACCAATAAATGCGGATATAATGGCCCTTTTGCGACTTTTTTTTTTTTTTTTTGGTCAAGAATGACTTTCTTTTGAATTTTTATGAACAAGATTAATTTTTAAAAACATATAAAGAATATTTTTCTAAAAATGAAATTGCTCCTATAAAGCATTTTTTTTTAAATTACCACTTGAATCTTTGATATTTTTTGAAAAATAATTAATTAATAATTAATAACCAAGAATAATAAATTTATTTATTATAAATTACATTTCATGTATTACATTTAAATAATTAAATTTATCAATAACATTTTGTTATTACACTTATATAATTAATTTTGAAAAACTTTTATCATTGTTTTTCATACACCTTGCTATGTTCTGATACCTCTTAAGAGGGTACAATACCTAATCTCGCCGGCAGCCTTCGCGCATGTTATTCTATAGGAAAATTTGTTGCGACAATTACACGTTACCTAATGAATATTTTTAAATTCTGCTTTCGCAGTCAGAAAATTCATAACCGTTAAATGAGTACTCCTTTTTAAAAAATTCATTTTTTTTTAATTTTTACATTTAAATTTTGAGTTCAAAAATGAGATTTTTCACAAAATGCATTTTTCTCATTTTCTAGTCGCAAAATGAAATACTAAAATTTTAAAAAATCCATTTTTGGAAAAGAAGTACTAATTTAATGCTTATGAATTTTCTAAATGTGAAAACAGAATTGAAAAATATTCATTAGGTAATGAGTAATTATGTGAACAAATTTTCCCATAGAATAACATGGGCGAAGGCTGCCGGCGAGATTAGGTATTGTCCGCTCTTAAGGGGACAGACTACCTTTAACCCCTTAACGCGCGGCGTCCTCGCTGCGAGGACGCAAAATTTAAGATCCAGCTGCAAAAATTCATCCCGGAAAATTTTTAGCAAAAATTTACGTTTATAACATATCAGAAGAGGCCAGTTTTTTAACCTTAAAATTAAAAATTTCTTTTAGTTTAATTTAGTTCATGAATTCCGGTGGCAGTATAATTTAAATGATCCGAGTTGTCTTGCGCCGCAAAGGGTTAAAAATAAGAAAATGAAGAAAATTTTAGATCAACTTTCAGAATTTTTTTAAAAAAGAATGAATTCTTGTACAACCAATTTTTTTAAGCTAGTATAACATTATTCTATTGATTAAAAATACTATTTTGGTTTACTTTAAAATGGAAAATTATTTTTACTCCAGCTTGTTTTTTAAAATATTCAAGGGCGCTTTTTGCCTGCGTGCATGATATCGCAAAAAAGTATTTGAGATATGAACTTAAAATTTTTCTCAACCATGCATTTTGACATAGTGAATAAAATGAACTAAAGATAAGAAGTTCTGCTCAACAGAAAAAAAAGAAAAAGAAAAAGAAAAGAAAAATATGGTTGTGGAAATATAAAAATTTTAATGGTAATTTTATATTTCAAATTTAATTATTAATTAAACTACATGTCATAAATTATCTCTAAAAGAGATCTTTGTTAAGACACGTGTCATTGACATTAAGATTAAAAACACTTTTAAAAACACGTTTTCTAAAATTGCTATACTTTATTTAAAAACATTTTAAAATTGTCCAAAGCTTTTCACTTTGAAAAATCAAAGCATCATCAGGGATTTAATACATGTTTCTAATGAGCAGTTTTTATACATTTTTTTACATTTCCCGGTTGACAGTTATGTCCTTTAGTAAATTGAGGAGTGTTGAACAAAAGCAATAGTAACTTGTGAAGTCTGGGGAAGGCTGGATCAAGGAGCGAAGAAAAGGAGGAAGTGGAACTATCATGATTACCAAGGCACTGCATGTAGGCGTTGTAACTATTGTTGGATCTGCTGCAATTAGAAGCTGTAACTATTGTAGGATCAACCAGGTGCTGTTTTGTTTCATTTAACGTAAAAATTATAAGGATAAAGGATGTTGTAATTCAGAAATCCTGTGCGCAGTGTAAAAGCACCCTTGAATAAAAAAAAAAAAAAAAAAAAAAAAAAAAAAAGTAATTATAAATAAAAATAATTTTCTAAAACAAAAATAATATTTTTAATCAATAGAGTAATGTCTTACTAATTAACACACAAAAAAAAAAAAATATTTGTACATGCATTCACTTTTTTCTTTTAATTCTGAAAGTTAGTCGAAAATTTTCATTTTCTTATTTTTAAAAGTAGTGTGTCCCTTTAAACTGCTTTTGAAGTCTCTGTAGAAAGAAAAAATATAAATACCAGAAATTCTTTAGCTTTATAATCGTCTCTGGTTTAATAATTGAATTTTTTGACTAATTTTTATGTAAAAGAAAAACCGCAATCTTTAAATCTAGTTAATAATAGTATCGATAAATTTTAATATCAATAATTAAAAACAATGGTGACTATTTTGGGTTGCAAGTTGAAAATTTATGTTTAAGAATAAAATAAACGTTATTTCTAATACTTAATTTGTCAAATTTTACAGTTGTTATTGAAAAAAAAATTAGTATGACATAGTAACTCAATTTTAGAAAAGAATTGTCTTGACAAATAAATAAATAAATAAACAAATAAATAAATAAATAAATAAAAGTTTCTATTTCACACATTTTGCCATTTTGATATCGACTGAAAAATGTGAGTATATCTAGAATACGTTACTTCATTCGTGCAATTATGTTCGACTTGTTTTGAAAAACGTTATCAGAATTTACTCCTATTGTTTCCATACTTTATATATTATGCATAAATTTTATACAATATAAATATATATTTACCATCAATAATCTACTATACATTACATGCGCAAGAAGACAGATGAATAACAGATATTGTAATTCAATTTAATTATATTAAATAACAGAACGGTTACTTTAATTTACTCAGAAACTAACTTTTAAAATTGAACACATAACTTTTTAAAAAAAGTATTTATATGCGTTTTTCAATATTTAATTTTGAAAATTTGAAAATTATTGAAATAATATTAGTCTCCATTATTAATTTTGAAAATATATTAATATATTTTATAATATAATTATATTAATTGAATAAATATTTAAATCCTAAATGATTATTTTCATCGTAAATTTCTCTGTGCCATTTTTAAATAATTATGTAATAAATTTCAGATTTCAAAAAATTTAATTTAAAAATTTAAGATAATATACGAGTAAAATGATATATTTATGTACGAAAATATTTATATACAAAAATTGAAAACAGGAATTTTACCATGAGTTATTTTTCTAATATGAGTTTCCTCAGTGACTTCAGAGTGAACTTTTTGATGCATCACTTTAAAAGCAGATCTTGAGGGAAAATTTCGTAATTATTATTAATGCTTATAAAAAAAATACGAATATAAGATCTGACTTTTTCTGGGATATGTTTTTAAATGCCGCTTCCGGGAAATGGAAGACATTTAATTCAATCTGAAAAATATTTTTACTCTCCAGAGAATTTAACGTATTCATTAATCTTGCTTTATAAAATGTATTCTGAAATAATAAATGTATAAATAAGTGAAAGTATAAATAAATAAGAAAAATCAAAGATTTGAAGAATAATTCTTTATAAATATGGAATTCTGAAATGGGGGGGGGGGGGGATTATGTTCTGTCTATAAACAGAGAGTATACAATTAATATTTAATTTATTGTACATGTTTAAGAAGAAAATACTGGTATATAAAAATTGTAAACTTGCTCTTCATAAATTTACATTTTTTTGGATGAAATAAAGTCAATATGACAGTGAACTTGTCGCCATGACCCAATGAAACACTTCGCATTGACCACTGCTGGATAAACTAACATGTTTATGTTTGTGTTCGATGGAAAGATTTTGTATTCTATCGGTGTGTTAGTATAAGAGATAAAGCCAATCGTATGAGCGAGGAACCTAGACCTTGGTGGAGAGCTTTAAGTGGGGGATCATTCTAACACGATATTTAAGGCCGGTTTCCACTGCGAGTTCTAGACCAAAGTTCAAAAAATCATTAATGACGCTTCCGACACAAAGAGACAATTGTCTTGTCATCAGTTGTAGCCCTTTTTTATCAGATTGCGCAGTTACTTCAAAGGAAAGCATGCAAAATTGACAAAGATATCTGCCTCTGGCCCCTCAATTATCTCAGCTGGGGGTTAGAAACAGGGACTCTCCCTTTTCGAACCAAGCCGTAGATCCAGGCCCAACCGCTTGACCACATCAAAGGATTCTCAATAGCGCCGCTCGAAACATTTCCAACCGACCCTCAGTGGAAACTGCACTTTACGCGAGTTTCAGAAAAAAAGCTGCGGAAAAATTCGAAAGTCTAGCCGACGAATGTGACCTAGTTTCTACATGGGCGCTCCTAGGCAACTTTTCTCCCCCTGCTTCGGGAGAAGAACATCTCTGTCACAGTATTCTATGGAAAAATTCTCAGTAAATAACGAATCAGAAATCTTCATGCATACTAAACAAATTATGATTTAACCTAAAAAAGAAATGATAGGATCCATTATTGGGAAATCCCTTTCTATTGTCATAATTACAAGGTATTTTAAGAGTTCTTACAGATAATTAATTTGCCTCTTACCTTAATAGAACGTTTGAAAAATACAGGCTATTTTTAGGATACTCCACAGGAAACGAAAGGAAATAAGGTGTGTGTAATACTTCAAAATTACTTGACCGGCATTAAAACAAACAAATGGAACATAAATGTTTTCGTACTTAAAAACCATTTCCGGAAAATGATGAATTTACAAACGTTTCTTTTAAAGCTTTTACTAAAATGTCATGACAGCTATAATTTATGATCGAGAATTTGTGAATTATTTCACATATTTTGATGCAGACGAAATTCTGCGTCGATTTAAATTCTGTATATATTGCTAATGATCTGATGTTATTTTGCTCTTTTTTGTGATATTAATGATAACAATACATATTGCAATCTAATTACAATGATTAAAAAGATGTGTAATGAAATTTAATAATCTGGTGTGTCACCCACACGACTTTCTCTTAACCTGAAATTTAATACTATAAATACAGGTTGAAGATTAAGAGGTAAGATAACGAGAGCCCCCCCCCCCCCTCAACATCCCGTTTCATTAATGCATCTACATTTATATAGAATTTAAATCTGTTATTAAAATTAAAGTTCACTTAAAATTATTCAGACAATTTTCACACGCAACATTCCTTGAAATTTATCAATCTTCATCAAACTGTTCCAGCAACAAACTTATATTAACTTCAAAATACAACATTTGGATCTCCTAAAATTATTCGTTTTCAAGGCACAGACAAAGATTAAACGTTAAAAACTTGACTACGGTAATCAGAACGCCTTAAAAAGTAAATATACAAAAAAAACAAGCGATGAATATTTAGCTTAAAAACATACAATATTTACCATATCTCTATGAGGAATTCATTTCAATTCCCGAACAGCTTTCCTGGAAATGACAAAATATTATTGTAAAGCACATCCACTATTAACAAAAAAGAACATTATCGCTTAAATATTTGTAGCCCAGTATATCTTTCGAAGATTATATACAGACCACATGGTGCACCTAAATATAATTCTATAGTAATAATACATGGTCCAGCCTGAATTACACTTCCATCAATTTGCAACTATTGTAGCACTTCTATCTGGTCCTTTTGTGTAGCCCTGTAAACGAACAGTGAATGATTTCCCTACCATATTATAGATGAGACATGTTTTTACGCATATAAAAAATATATATTCGTTTCATTTGGTTTAGTGCAGTCTATAGATGTTAAACTCTACTTACCAGCACTTTCCCCCATAGACGTAATTCTCTTGGGCGTCCCTGTAAACGAACCATTCCCTTCATTTCAACGAAAAGGTTATTGTAGCATCCCTATATCATACACATTTAAAATACCTTCTGCTACTATTTGTTCTTGCTACTATTTTGCTAATAACACACACACAGACAGACAGATAGACAGACAAACAGACCATTCGCTAAAAACATGATTTTCGGATTCAGGGGACCTCAAAGCGTGTAAATATAACAATAACTCACGTTCAAAAATTTGACCCTAAAACAATACTTTCTCTACTTTATGGGTAAGAGAAAGTAAAAAACGTTCGTTCAATTTTGGATAATATCATTTAACGGGTGGCTTGGCAAGACAAAGGATTTTACGATGTACTGTAAAACTCTTTCTCAGATCCAGAGCAAAATTGAACTGAAATTTAACGAATATTTGTAATACTGAGTAATTATAATTTTGATAATTAAAGTATATTTATGTGATAGAGACGAAATATTATTGATGACCTGAGTATATTAATTTTTAATAAAAAGAAATTATACAGTTAGAAAAGAAATTATGCAGTTTTTCTAAACATATTCTGTTTCGAAAGAATTATATGTGCCCAGAAATAATTGAACCATAATTACAGTCGGCAGCAAAATATTCAAGCGCTAGCAATAATTCCTATACTAAAAAGTACACTTAATACTGTTTTGTTAAACAAAACCTTATCGAATCATGTTCTTAGACTGACTGAGAACATGAATGGACAAGGATTTTCACATAGGAATTATTGCTGGCGCTCGAATAATTTTGCTGCTGACTGTACAAGACTCGATATGCAAACATGGTTCGGTAAATTTTGTAAAATATCTATCATGCAGGATGAATAATAAATGCATGCATTAACTGGGACATAGGTATAATTTAACACTCTCTAAATGAACAACTGATTCATTGAATGGTTACACGTTATTTAAGTAACGTTTATCTATTTAAATAATGTGTATCCATCTAGTAATCTGTAATCTATAACTATAGATTACAGATTACTAGATGGTGTTATGGTTAATTTTTTGACTCTGAGGAGGGTCATATCATACACATCAAAGATGCTGGTTGATCAAACAAAAATATCTGCGTTTTCACGAAGCTATATGATTATGAAACGCACTCATTGAGTGACACACATAATGAGTGAAACATAGTCAGCCATCGCAGTGGCTCTAGATGTCCCCAAGAAACTAAATTACAAGAAAATTGCGCAATCAAGAGGTCAATTGTGCTTTGCTAATGGTGATTCTGTGAATAATTCCATGCAATTTTCCAAATCAAAGAAAACAAGTTATATGAAGACGTAGCATTTGCAAAACAATTATTTTAATTAAAGTTCAAGGCAAGGCTATCATTACAAAGGATGTTTCTGAAATCTGCTTCACTGTATTTAAAGTCGTATGAAATGGTGCCACTCACAATTAAATTATACAGCGTCCGAATGAAAAAATGTCGTCTGCAGTAACAAATTCCCCTTTGTATGCCATCGTATACGTGTAAAGGGGCGAGAAGTCAGTGTTGAATCGAGCGTTAGTAACAGTGAAGCACATAGATATTACACGGTGTAGTTGTATGTGACGAAATTAGCAGGGATAGCTGATCACCTTACGAAGAACTCTCATCGCTCACAGGTAAATGAACAATGCTTTTCAGCTAGTTGTACTGCTTATGGTATTGATCCACCAAAGTTCTTTTATTCAGAAGGACACCAGTCAACCGTATAATATTTTGTTGATTCAGCAATGCTTTCGAATTGCTGATCCTCAAGTTACTTGCAAGTCAATTTTCACCAATATAATATATATGGGCAATGTTGAAAAGGAAATTTTTCCTTGGGATCCATGGAGCATTTGTTGTATTTGTCACAGTATTTGTCATTATGGAACATCGCCATTTAATCGACTCCATTAGCCAATAATTATTTGCTTGTGTTTAATCCTTGCAAAATGATAACCATAGCAATGGTTACTGGCTTGCAACGACTGTGTTTCAGGTTTGAGTAGGATTTGTTAATTGGTTCGGTTTAAATTTTTATTGAGTCTAGTCAAGATGGAAACAGATTTTAATATAATTTTATAATTAAAATTTATTTATGCGGTAAATAGAGCTGCAAAATTAATATACATATTTAAGATATTTCCCTATTTAGTTATAAGGCATCTTATTGGATACGCTCTAAGAATGCGCATCTCTGTTTAAAAAATACATCTTTAATCTCCAGCTTAAATCTATTTTTATTTTTCGACTTTTTCTAATAGATACATAAAAAAAAGAGGGGAGGAGGGAACTCAACCTTACCGAAAGGATAGTTTTTTAGGACACTTATTACATTCGAAATAGTGTACAAAGATAATGAGGTGTGATTACTCAATTTAATTTTTTTTTTAGAAATTGACTATATGTAAAGCATCCACTCTATATAAATATATGTTTTTTTTCCCTCCATCTTGTACAAAATTCACCTTTTAGATATTTTTCCATTTTTAAATATGTCTTTCAGTTAGTTTATTAATTTATATTATTTTTAAATTTCGCTGATGAATCTTTGCTAAAAATATGAACCGTATTCAAAACGCTCTTTTATCATAATACCTAATTTATCATAATGCCAAGATTTCGAAATGAAAATTAATAATTCTACTTTATGACATATTACATACTTTAATTTACAATTTACATACTTACTCATTAACGTTTATTGTCTAAACTTGAAAACCAAGAAATATTGCTACTAAAATTTATATTTGATGAAATTTAAATTCAGGGTAGTTGAAGTTAAATCAGAAGCCAATAACTCTGATTCTATTCAAAAATATTAATGTAATTTCATCTGTGTGTTAAAAATATGAGACAGAGATTTTCATTGAAAAAGAAATTGTTTAAAATGTCTTCAATAAACGGCGCTTTGTGGCACAAAGCAAAAACGATTAATGTTTTTAGTTCCCCATCATACTACAGGTATGGGGAACTTAGGTAATCGTGAAAAATTTCGACTTCGGTTTTTTGACTTTTTTATACGTTTTCAAGTGTGAGGAATCCGAAAATGACAAAATTTGTATGGCGTCTGTCAGTAGGGTGTCTGTTGGTGGGTCAGTGGGTCAGTCCGTTAGTGGGTCAGTGTGTTAGTCCGTTAGTTTGTTAGTCTCTTAACACAATATCTCACGAACAAATGATCGCAGAGAGGTCAGATCAGTTTCAAAATATTACTTTCGATACTGTCAAGAACCCTATTCATTTGCAACATTCGAACTAAAAAACTTCGTAAGTTATGAGAAATTTACGATTTTCTTAACATGGGAGAATAGGACAAAAATTCACTTAAACGTGCATTAAATGGAAATTGTTTACTGTTGTGATGTATAGGGGTTGTCCATAATGATAATTTAAACAATTTAAATTTTGCAATAACTTAAATTTTGAAATTCCAAATTACAGTCATAACTGATCGTATAGATTTTGATTTTTTTGTACATTGCCGCAAATTCCTAACCCGGTTCTAAACATAAAGATATTAAAAGGAGGTCGAAACCTCGTTGGAAGAATGCCTTGGTCTCTGATACACAAAAGAAAAACTTTATAAATATAAATAAATGTAGATTAAGGCCATGATGACTTATGGCAGTTTCTGTTAATAACTCCCCATAAAACCCTAAAGTATTTAACAGTAATTGCAATTTTTCAGGTTACAACAGAAACTACCACAAATAGAATTTCAAATATAAATATTCACATAAAAAGCATCAGTTAATTAAATCATCTCTATTGATCAAAGTAAAATAATAAGTAAATATAAAAAAAGATAACATTTGAGCCATTACCACCCCCCACCCAAAAGAAGCCTAACTTTGTAATTTTAGATTTTTTCACATGTAACCTGCTGGAAGCATGAGGATCAAAACAAAGGGGTAATTTATGCACAACTTCTTTAAATTAGATAAATTATATACTCAAACAATAAAAGCTTTATCTTTTAAGAAAACAATTAGATCTCTCAGCATTTTCCAAAAGGTTACTAAATGGCTCACAAAACAACTTTGGCCTTAAATTCCCCATGAAAATGAAAGAACATATAATATTTACTCATAATAAAACTAAAAAACACATAAGACAGCTTTCAAATGAAAATTCACAAATTTTAATTATTAATTCAAGCATAAAAAGACATTTTGAGGATCCTCTAACAGTAGACAGTAATACATAATTGAAAAAAAACATTAAATGACCATACGATCACGTAATCTTTTACAACAAATAATTTGGTGTGTTTATGTTTACAAACAACATGCAAGCTGAAGCATTTCAGTAATTATTGTTGGTCTTCACAACACCAACCGCTGATAAGTTTAAATAGTTGGCTAAGCATTGCACAATTCCAAAAAATTTTAAAATCTAAACTTAGTAAGGCTACACGATAAATTCATTTTTAAATTAGTCTATAGTACTCTCAATAAATAAAAGAGTTCCTTAACACTAAAACTTTAAGCAACAGTAATCATCCTTATATGTTAATAAAAGTTTAAATTTTCATAGTAAGCACTTTATACGTAGTAAAATAAATAAAGGTGATACTTATTTGAACAGGACTCCATTCATTGAAGAGGTAGTGGAGGTACTGGGCATCCCTTAGGGCTTCGTCCATGGGAAACTCTCTTTGGACTTTCGATTACAGGTTCTGGATTCTCAATTTCATAAAATTTTCCGATGGCTCCCCACACAAACCTCACTTCAAAAGGTCTAGGCACAAACCTTCAGCCTTCAAGTTCCATAACGGCAGCCCGGTCTACTCGTTGCCTCTTAAACCATCCAGGAAATAAACTTTCTTTAACTTTCTAGAACAAACATCAATTCCTCGGGTAAGCCATTTCAATACCATCGAGCTAAGTCTGAACTCCATATGGTCTACCGTGAGAAGGGATCTGAGAAACCACACTTCCTTTCTTCATGGGTACCAGAGATAGAACATTTTGGATGCTACGACCAATTACACTTGAAGATAGCCATTTAGCAAAAGTAACACTCCAAACTGTTGAGTCTACAAGAATCGTCGATGATAAGTCCACTAAAATAAAGGCCTTGAAGGGCAAACGCCCTGATTTTTATCACAGACGATAAGTTAAGGGGTATCCTTGTTCATTAGTCCTGATCTTGAACTCAATCAGAATTAAAACGTGAAGGCACGAGGGCCACACACAGGGCAAAAGCCCTTTTTTAAGAAATAATCACAGCTTACATCGTCCTACACAATTCACATCCACCGCCTCAATTAAAAAATTTCCGCGCTCATCTAAAGGACGCTAACTTACAGTTGCCAATTTTGGCATGAAAATTCCGGGGGAGAAACAGCTCGGCCAATCAGAGGACGCAACTGCACTGTCGAAATAGGAGCTGAACCCTAACCTATAATAATCGATAAAGAACCGAACACGGTCAAGTGCAAAAGTGCGAGAAGAGGAACTGACCTTCATGAGCGCAGGGGATGCCCTGAAGGTCAAGACGGACCTAGCAACACATACTCCGACCAGAGGTCAAACTAAATAATAGTTGAGGACAAATTCCTTGTCGGAAAAAGGGTTTGCATTGAAAAGAGATACGATTTTGAAAATGCGAAAGAATTTTGGAGGGGAAAAAGGACTGACACACATTAATAACCACAAATTTCCTTTTAACAAAAAAAAATTACAAATAAGCTATTTTAATTATTAAAAACAATAGAAAAAACACAACTGTTAAAATTTCATTTTAACAAATACCCTCCCCCAACGGAAAAAAAAAAATTACCCAATAAAATTTTTTTTTTTTTTTAAGAACCGGAAGCCAGAACGAGCAGCAAAAAGCCCCTAAACAATCCCCGAACCAGCAGGAACTGCTAGCTAAAAACTACCAATCCAGATGCTCGCAAGAGTCTGGCCACAACTCTGCGAACAACCCTCCGTCCAAAAAAAAACTAACTATAAACTAAATTACAGAATTTGCCAAAAGGAAAAATTTTAACCCCACAATTTAATTTAAACAACTACTTAATACCTAAAAAAAAAACAAAGGAAACTTCCTCAGCAAGCAAACTACCTCGCAACATTAGTTAGAGAAAATACACACACCAACAATTTTGAAAAACACCAAGTTTAGACTAATCTCAATAAACATCCCCAAGGAAAATACTCCAAGAACAAGGGGTTTGGTCCACAATCAAGTAAAATACAGAGCCAATTCTGAAACTACTTACCAACAGACTTAGGCACCCATTCCGTCAACACATAAACAAGAACCTCAGTCACCGCAACACCTATGGGAGACACGGATAGGAGAAGAAAAAAAACTAGCCCGCAACCAGATCCCAGAACCTCCATTACTACAGGATAAAATATATAACAATTACATCACATAATAAACATACAAAATACATGAATACATTAGACGGTTCTATACAAATATAAACATTAGACAACATTATATATCGAAATGGTATATATAAAAAAAAAATTCTCTCTCAGTGCATATAAAAATTACAAGTCAGAACAAAATAAATTTATCCCAAGTCTCAGTGCAGACATCACTATACCGTACAATTTCTTTTGACCAAGGACTAAATATTAAGAAATTTTTTTTTTGCAATTTTACGATTTTTTTTTTTTTTTTTTTTTTTATATAGATTTTTCAATTTTTATTTTCAATTAATACCTAGACCCCTGTTGTAACACCTAAGCACGGAACCCAATTCAATTTTGTAAAAGAAATTTTCCTCACCAAACATCGCTCACGACTAAATGTACTATGCACTGAGAAATTATTACATACATAAAAAAAATTAAATGCATAATACTTATAAAAACAAACATTTTTTTTTTTTTTTTTTCAACAAACACATAAACCAGAAACAAAATTTTTAAATCATCTAAAGTAGAAAATTTTAATTTTTTTTTTTTTTTTTTTTTTTTTTTTTTTTTTTTAAACATACACATAACAACACAAAATTTTCAATTCGCACAAAACAGGAAATCTTATTTTTTCCCTTATTATTATTATTATTATTTTTTTTTTTTTCTCTCTCACCTTCTGTAAACCACAAATGAAACCAACATAAAAAAAAATCCTAACCTATGCTAATAAAACAACCCACTCTAAACTATACTAAAATCATCATGACGAAAGAAATAAATCAAGCTTGGACAAGGCACCTCAAGTTTAACAGCAACCCGACAGAAACCCCATCCCCCAGCAAGATTTACGTCCCAAGGTTCCACTCGCAGAAACGTCTTTCTGCTCATGGATGAACAATTAACATTAACAGTTACAAAAAAATTTACTTTTTCAAAAATTCTAATCTGCTCAAAACTAAATTTTTTTTTTTTCTTTTTAAATCAATAACCCAATCAAAACTCTAAACTAATATTAAAAAAATTTTCAAAATTCACTAGCAGTAAAAATTACTTCCTAACACACGACTCTAAAATTCGCACAGTCATACAAAAGGTGAGAGGGAAAACCCACTACCAAAACACGAAAAATGCTTATTTCCCGTTATCACTCATTTTTCAACCACATTAATTAAAATTTAAAACAGAAAACTTTTTTACCACTCTGGCAGATGTAACCAACACAGAGCTCTAGACAATAAAAGCACTAGAATACCTAAACACTAACTTTTAGTCACTAAACAAAATAGAGATGCTAAGTACTAAATTTTAAACATAAACACAATTTCTGACCCAAAAATTTTTGAACAAACTACAATCTAACCTAAATTTTTTGACATAAACCAAGCTAAGACTGATACAAAAAAAGACATGCAAATTTCTGAGAAATATTGTAATTAAACTTGGTTTAAACAGAGAAAATACCTTGAAGCTTGCTAACTAATAAAAAATACAAAATTTTCCTAGCCTAAGAGTATTTTACTTCTCTGAAATTTACCCACAATTGTACAAAAAGAAGACTATGATTTTATAACAGGTTATTTTCTTTTTTGAAAAAAAATCCAAATAATTTTCCTAAATTTAAAAGATTTTTTTTAAAAATCTGAATGATTGTTTACAAAATTTATAAGTAGTACGAGCAAATGCAACTGGCAAAACTCTGAGAGAAACACCTATTTGCAAAACACAGTTTTTGGAATACCTCACAAAAACAAATATCATTACTTTGCAAATTTACACAATTCCACAAAACACAAGATAGCTAAATTTCCAATAAACTACAATAATTCTTAAACAAACATCAACCACAAAACTAATTCCAACTCAGAGTTTGACCAAACAAAACAGGACTGAATTGTGAGAACGATACAGCGAACAAAGCGCAAATCCCAACCCTGAACTCTTTTATAATAAACTATAGCAGAATTAAATAAATCTGCGAGCTAACAGAGTTACAGGTCAGTCACAACTCTTCCTAAACATGCCACAAATACTAACTCAAATATGTAAACAAAACCATAACAGACTCTAGATTACTGCAATTTTTACTGGAGTTTGCGAAAAATGTTGTAAATCATTTTCCCATAGAAAAAGACTGAAATTACACTTTAACACCTAAACAAACATAAAAATTAACTTAAGATTTATTAAAATATTAGCCTGGACTCTAAAAAACAACTTTTACAACAGATTACTACCAAAAATTTTAATTTTTAACACCTATTACTTCAGAAATCTCCAATTAAAAGAGCACAGAAGTACTCACCCATGCCCAATTCTTTAATCAAACTCTACTTCAAAGCATTTACTTAGACAATTTACCCAAATTCTATCCTAAAGTGACCCATACTAAAGCTAACAATATAAAGTGCCTTAAGTTTCTATTTAAAACAACATTTTCAAGCTCATAATTCAATTTTTGACCCTAGGTAGCTTAAAAAAACACCAACTTTCCTGCATTTATGCCATAAACTGCTCTCAAACTGCAGCAAAACATTTATAACTATATCTACACAACTACTAAATCAACCTTTACACAGCAGGGTTTACTAAGATCAAACAAACTTTTATAACACTATCACAACACAGCTTGAAAACAAAACAGCACTTTACTCGTAAAAGGGTAAAATTAAATTTCTGACTCTTAACTTTTAAAATTTGACATTATCTCATTACTAAGTATTATTTTAACAAGAAAACCATGTAGGGAATCAACAATTTACTAGAAAAACACTATCTTAATCACCAAAAATAGCCCAACACAAGAGTTTTGACAGAAAATCCTTTAGAACAATTATTGCAACCTGTGTTGTATAACCCTGATCTAAGCAATTAAAATTAAAATAAGGGGTAATTTTTAATTTTTAGCAACTATTTACAATTTTTGAAGGTTTATAAAAGTAGTAAGCAGGTTTTGGAACTAAATATTTTAACAAAAAGTGAAAATATGCAAATACATGACACAACAAAAAAAAAATTTCTGAAAAATTCTATCTGACTATTAAAATATCCTATCTATAGTGATAACATGTCATAACTGACCCAAAAGCAAGGAATTTAGCCAAAATTTTATGTGACATACAGCAATAAGTTCCAAAATAAAAACTACACGAGCAACAGAAACTCATTACTGTACACATACCGCACCAAAATACATCCCAAAACAGCATGTTGAGCCAAGCAAATACATGTTTATAAGTATTTTGAAAAAAAAAAATTTAACAAAAAAAAATGTACTATTTTTCTATCAACATATAAAACAAAAATTGAACCCAACCAGAGTGACACCGAGTATTTTTCGCCTACACTCAAACCTCAATAAATTTCACAAGAATTTTTGCCTTAAAGTTAAAATTTAAAAAAATTAACAAAATTTTGAGTACTCTAAACAATTTTTGAACTTCACTTGAGCATTTCAATGAAAACCCACAAGAACAGGGCCAACAACCAGAATTGAATTTATGAACTTTCCCTCGACAAAAAGCAGTTTTTCTGAAATTTACATAATTTTTGATTCAGGCCAAACATTTTCAAAACTTAAACAAAATTTTGTCTCTACATCTGCCAGAGAAGGCATAAATTAAAATACAAATTCCCATTTCCTAGCAAATACCAATGTATATACAAAAAAAAAACTCACAATTAAAAAAAAATTATACAAACTATATACACATTTTGCAACAGAGAGAAAGCATTTTCCAACGCATGGACAACGGCACCATTGTTGTGGTGAGTAGGGGTTGTCCATAATGATAATTTAAACAATTTAAATTTTGCAATAACTTAAATTTTGAAATTCCAAATTACAGTCATAACTGATCGTATAGATTTTGATTTTTTTGTACATTGCCGCAAATTCCTAACCCGGTTCTAAACATAAAGATATTAAAAGGAGGTCGAAACCTCGTTGGAAGAATGCCTTGGTCTCTGATACACAAAAGAAAAACTTTATAAATATAAATAAATGTAGATTAAGGCCATGATGACTTATGGCAGTTTCTGTTAATAACTCCCCATAAAACCCTAAAGTATTTAACAGTAATTGCAATTTTTCAGGTTACAACAGAAACTACCACAAATAGAATTTCAAATATAAATATTCACATAAAAAGCATCAGTTAATTAAATCATCTCTATTGATCAAAGTAAAATAATAAGTAAATATAAAAAAAGATAACATTTGAGCCATTACCACCCCCCACCCAAAAGAAGCCTAACTTTGTAATTTTAGATTTTTTCACATGTAACCTGCTGGAAGCATGAGGATCAAAACAAAGGGGTAATTTATGCACAACTTCTTTAAATTAGATAAATTATATACTCAAACAATAAAAGCTTTATCTTTTAAGAAAACAATTAGATCTCTCAGCATTTTCCAAAAGGTTACTAAATGGCTCACAAAACAACTTTGGCCTTAAATTCCCCATGAAAATGAAAGAACATATAATATTTACTCATAATAAAACTAAAAAACACATAAGACAGCTTTCAAATGAAAATTCACAAATTTTAATTATTAATTCAAGCATAAAAAGACATTTTGAGGATCCTCTAACAGTAGACAGTAATACATAATTGAAAAAAAACATTAAATGACCATACGATCACGTAATCTTTTACAACAAATAATTTGGTGTGTTTATGTTTACAAACAACATGCAAGCTGAAGCATTTCAGTAATTATTGTTGGTCTTCACAACACCAACCGCTGATAAGTTTAAATAGTTGGCTAAGCATTGCACAATTCCAAAAAATTTTAAAATCTAAACTTAGTAAGGCTACACGATAAATTCATTTTTAAATTAGTCTATAGTACTCTCAATAAATAAAAGAGTTCCTTAACACTAAAACTTTAAGCAACAGTAATCATCCTTATATGTTAATAAAAGTTTAAATTTTCATAGTAAGCACTTTATACGTAGTAAAATAAATAAAGGTGATACTTATTTGAACAGGACTCCATTCATTGAAGAGGTAGTGGAGGTACTGGGCATCCCTTAGGGCTTCGTCCATGGGAAACTCTCTTTGGACTTTCGATTACAGGTTCTGGATTCTCAATTTCATAAAATTTTCCGATGGCTCCCCACACAAACCTCACTTCAAAAGGTCTAGGCACAAACCTTCAGCCTTCAAGTTCCATAACGGCAGCCCGGTCTACTCGTTGCCTCTTAAACCATCCAGGAAATAAACTTTCTTTAACTTTCTAGAACAAACATCAATTCCTCGGGTAAGCCATTTCAATACCATCGAGCTAAGTCTGAACTCCATATGGTCTACCGTGAGAAGGGATCTGAGAAACCACACTTCCTTTTTTCATGGGTACCAGAGATAGAACATTTTGGATGCTACGACCAATTACACTTGAAGATAGCCATTTAGCAAAAGTAACACTCCAAACTGTTGAGTCTACAAGAATCGTCGATGATAAGTCCACTAAAATAAAGGCCTTGAAGGGCAAACGCCCTGATTTTTATCACAGACGATAAGTTAAGGGGTATCCTTGTTCATTAGTCCTGATCTTGAACTCAATCAGAATTAAAACGTGAAGGCACGAGGGCCACACACAGGGCAAAAGCCCTTTTTTAAGAAATAATCACAGCTTACATCGTCCTACACAATTCACATCCACCGCCTCAATTAAAAAATTTCCGCGCTCATCTAAAGGACGCTAACTTACAGTTGCCAATTTTGGCATGAAAATTCCGGGGGAGAAACAGCTCGGCCAATCAGAGGACGCAACTGCACTGTCGAAATAGGAGCTGAACCCTAACCTATAATAATCGATAAAGAACCGAACACGGTCAAGTGCAAAAGTGCGAGAAGAGGAACTGACCTTCATGAGCGCAGGGGATGCCCTGAAGGTCAAGACGGACCTAGCAACACATACTCCGACCAGAGGTCAAACTAAATAATAGTTGAGGACAAATTCCTTGTCGGAAAAAGGGTTTGCATTGAAAAGAGATACGATTTTGAAAATGCGAAAGAATTTTGGAGGGGAAAAAGGACTGACACACATTAATAACCACAAATTTCCTTTTAACAAAAAAAAATTACAAATAAGCTATTTTAATTATTAAAAACAATAGAAAAAACACAACTGTTAAAATTTCATTTTAACAAATACCCTCCCCCAACGGAAAAAAAAAAAATTACCCAATAAAATTTTTTTTTTTTTTAAGAACCGGAAGCCAGAACGAGCAGCAAAAAGCCCCTAAACAATCCCCGAACCAGCAGGAACTGCTAGCTAAAAACTACCAATCCAGATGCTCGCAAGAGTCTGGCCACAACTCTGCGAACAACCCTCCGTCCAAAAAAAAACTAACTATAAACTAAATTACAGAATTTGCCAAAAGGAAAAATTTTAACCCCACAATTTAATTTAAACAACTACTTAATACCTAAAAAAAAACAAAGGAAACTTCCTCAGCAAGCAAACTACCTCGCAACATTAGTTAGAGAAAATACACACACCAACAATTTTGAAAAACACCAAGTTTAGACTAATCTCAATAAACATCCCCAAGGAAAATACTCCAAGAACAAGGGGTTTGGTCCACAATCAAGTAAAATACAGAGCCAATTCTGAAACTACTTACCAACAGACTTAGGCACCCATTCCGTCAACACATAAACAAGAACCTCAGTCACCGCAACACCTATGGGAGACACGGATAGGAGAAGAAAAAAAACTAGCCCGCAACCAGATCCCAGAACCTCCATTACTACAGGATAAAATATATAACAATTACATCACATAATAAACATACAAAATACATGAATACATTAGACGGTTCTATACAAATATAAACATTAGACAACATTATATATCGAAATGGTATATATAAAAAAAAATTTCTCTCTCAGTGCATATAAAAATTACAAGTCAGAACAAAATAAATTTATCCCAAGTCTCAGTGCAGACATCACTATACCGTACAATTTCTTTTGACCAAGGACTAAATATTAAGAAATTTTTTTTTTGCAATTTTACGATTTTTTTTTTTTTTTTTTTTTTTATATAGATTTTTCAATTTTTATTTTCAATTAATACCTAGACCCCTGTTGTAACACCTAAGCACGGAACCCAATTCAATTTTGTAAAAGAAATTTTCCTCACCAAACATCGCTCACGACTAAATGTACTATGCACTGAGAAATTATTACATACATAAAAAAAATTAAATGCATAATACTTATAAAAACAAACATTTTTTTTTTTTTTTTTTCAACAAACACATAAACCAGAAACAAAATTTTTAAATCATCTAAAGTAGAAAATTTTAATTTTTTTTTTTTTTTTTAAACATACACATAACAACACAAAATTTTCAATTCGCACAAAACAGGAAATCTTATTTTTTCCCTTATTATTATTATTATTATTTTTTTTTTTTTCTCTCTCACCTTCTGTAAACCACAAATGAAACCAACATAAAAAAAAATCCTAACCTATGCTAATAAAACAACCCACTCTAAACTATACTAAAATCATCATGACGAAAGAAATAAATCAAGCTTGGACAAGGCACCTCAAGTTTAACAGCAACCCGACAGAAACCCCATCCCCCAGCAAGATTTACGTCGTAATTTCATCGTAAAGATGTCAGACTTCTTTTGAAATATTATTTAGGATACTGGCATGAATATCATAGACTATGATTTTTTCAATTTAAAAAATTCGTAAGTTATTTGGAATTTATGCTTTACTTAACATGTCAGAATATGGCGAAATTGAGCCTAAACTTCCATTTTGAGGATCCTAAATACATTAGACAACTTCAAAATTACATTTATGATATTTGTTTGAACATGATTGAATACAAATATTCTAATAGGAAATTTTCGTAAATTATTCGTAATTTACGATTTTATCAACATATCGAAATTGTAAAATTTTCATATAAATATGAATTTTGAGGATTATGGTGTTGGAAACAGTAGCATGAAAACTAAACAACGGAATCGACCCTGATAAAATAAATTAATAGATTAGAACGAGGTAAATATATCGAAGTGAACGGTGGATAGCCTATTAGGCGGGGATTTCATTCTGTCACTGTATCAAGCTTTGGTCATATTCATTTCTTTTAACATGATTATAATATGTCTCGCACTAGAAATTTATGAGAACATAAATATGATGGGGAACTGAGCAGAGTCCACCTATGCCAACTAGTTTAGTTGTCGTTCGCCCAACGGAATTGCCACTGCTAGGAAATAATTCCATCAAATGACAAATGTAATTTTATAACACAATTTATTTGCATGTTACTCACATACATGTAATTTAGAACACAAAATTCCTGCCGCTGAAAAGAATAAATAATATTTTTGACGTTTTTTTTCATAAGGCATTCTGTAGAAAATTTCGTATCAAATAAAATTCCCCATTTTTTTTCACGCAGTATCGAACCGAAATTCCCCATATAGTAGGCGGCGCTGTTATATTACATCCAAAGCAGAACAAATTAAATTGTTATTCAGAACTTCCAAATCCTTTTATGAGTGATTCCATGGAAGAAGGTAACATCAGTCACATAAAAGGATAATATTTCCTCTTTTTTTTTTTTTTTTTTTTTTTTTTTTTTACCACCAGTATCACCATGAGAAATTTCAAGGGCATATTTACTGTGATGTTTACGATTGAATAGAATAGTGATTATTACTAGAAAATATTGGTTATAGAGAATTATCTCTTTGTGTGACTGACATTATATTTTTCATGGAATTGCCTTTATTGTACAAAGTTCTCCGTATGCATTACGGAAAATATATATAACCACCAGATAAAATCTACACTGTAAAAAATATGTCCTATTTGCTGCCAGAAATTCTCGTAATTTACGAAAAAAATTACGCTGTCAGAACGTATTTTCTCAAATTACAGAGAATTTCTGGCTGCAAATAGGACATATTTTTTTCAGTGTATATCAGTGGTTACAGATCTTTATCTGGTTATAGTTAAAATGCTTCTTTCGACACACTGGGATGTAATTTTACACAGAATTTCTTTAGTGTTAGAAAACAGAAATTTTCTGTAGGAAAATTACAGCTATTTTCTATTTTGTACAGATTGCTTTCTCACTGTAAAAAAATATGTCCTATTTGCTGCTACAAATTCTCTGTAATTTGAGAAAATGCGTTCTGACAACGTAATTTTTTCGTAAATTATTTGTATTTTCTCAAGTTACAGAGAATTTCTGGCAGCAAATAGGACATATTTTTTACAGTGACAAAGTAATGTTAGCATTTTCTGTTTTAAGTTAAAAATAAATATTATGCAGTTGTGCTTGTAATTAATTTTTTGTTTCAACTTTTCAATGTTTCGATTTTATTTATTTATATATATAAATTTATTTTACGAAATTTTTATTTGCATTACTTTTATACGTATAAATCTCCATTCATATCTAATTAGATTTTATATGCTTTTACAATTACACGATAAATGATCTTTTCCACATAATTAAAAAATATATAATATTTTTAGTCATGTCCTACATGACGGTAAAATATTACAAGCAAACGATAATTATAATTAGGTAAGTAAACTATTACAAAAATAATCGCATGACAAATTAATTATAAAACAAAAGAGAAAATGGCTATATAAATTTTATTTTTTAAATTTCCTTCCTTTTATGTAATTAATTGAGCATTCAAAATATTAAAATATTCTATCATGCATTTTTCTTCATCTTAAAATAAAAAATAGTTCATAAATATGGAAAATAATTTTTCTTTTAAGTTTTAAAGGCAAATTTCAGAAATAATAAATAAATTTCGTTAAAACAAGATTTCTTATAAATAATCGATACATATTTTTTTCCTGTAAAATTTTAGAGATATTTTGAAATAAACTTTTTGATAGATCACATTAGAATTATGTCTAAAGGGAAAACGTCCTAATAATTATTAATGAAGCAAAAAAACTGTTTCTATAAGAAAATGCTCGTACAGGGAATTATTTTAAAAATAGCACTTGAGGGAGATGGAAATCATTTGATTTAATGTAAAAGATATTTTCTACGACGAGATCTTTTATTTATTCAAAAATATTTCTTTGAAAAAATATATTTGAAATTTTATAAAATGTATACTTCAAAAAAAATCTGACTCAGTTGGAACAGTATGCTTATTTCTTTTATCTCATTAAGGGACCGCCATTTTGAAACAAAGGGGCGGAACAACTTTGTTAATAAATTAAATTGAGACCTTGGTATGGGCTACGTACATAAAGAGTTCAGAAAAAAAAAAAAAAAAAAAAAATGCCATGCTTCTTCTGCCATCTGGCGTCGAAGATTTCATATAATTTTTGATTGGTTATTTTCAGTGAAAAAAATCTTTAAATAACAGTACTGCTAGATGGCAGAAGCAATGCATCAAACTTTGCTGAAAAGTTACATCCTCCCTTTGTATGCTTTTCAAGATTTTGCGTTCAGCCGGTAGTTGAAATTATTGGTGTATTCTTTATCATTACGCCCTATGGGCCCAAATTTTTTAAAGTAAGGTTACGTTTTAATGCCTTATTTAAATGAGCTAGAAGTTGGCACCATAAAATGCAATAAACTCGCAACAATTGTTTCGGGTCGAAAAAACACACGACCCTGACCTCTTTTGCGACGAGTTTATTGCATTTTATGGTGTTTATTCAAAGTTTGTAAGTAATAATTTTTACAACGCCAGTTTTGTGGTGCTTTTTTATTAAAAGTTGGCACGTATGTTATGGGGCACCGTAGCACGAACCCTATTGAATTTGGTGAATGTAGATCCTACAGTTTTTTACAGGTGTACAAAGGAAAATTCTTTATCATCATGGTTTATCGGCTCAAATTTTTTTAATTGCCATAGTGTCTAAATTCCTTATTTGATTGAGCTTTAAATTCATGTACATATTAATTGCCTGAACTGAACTGTATAGATTTTGATGAACCTAGCACTTATACATTTTTACAGGGGCACCGCTAAAATTCATTATCATTATGCCTTATGGACTCAAATTACTTAAAGCGCGATTGCATCTAAACTACTTATTTCATTAACTGAAAATTCATACACATGTTACACGTCACAGTCACACAAACCTTAGAGGTTTTGGTGAATTTAACATTTATATATTTTTACAGAGTGACAAAAAAAAAAAAAAAAAAAAAAAAAAAAAAAAGAAAGGTTTATGGGCTGAAGTTATTTTAAATGCGATAGCCCCTTACTGTCTTCTCCGATTGATCTGAAAATTTATATGCATGTTATAGGTAATTATCGCACGAGCTTTATTGATTTTGGTGAGTCTAACTCTTATATAGTTTTACAGGGACTCAAAGAAAATTTATTATTAGGATCTATAGACTCAAATTACTTGAAGGGCAATAGCGTTAAATTAAACAACATACTGTATGAAGAAAAGTACTCATACGCCCTATTATAATTTTCTCTTACTTTAATTTATTTATACGAGCGTTAATTACTTAATGTTCAAAAAGTCGAGTGGAGTCACTCCAGATTTTTATTTGTATTTTTTCTTTTAAGATCTTACAAATGGTTTAAAGAATCACATGTTTAAAAAACACACATCTGAGTAAATAAAAAAATACAACAAAATATAGCCAAGTTTTCAACACTTACAAAAAACACTAAGGTAAAGAACCTATGATATGCTACCAAATATAACCTGAGTAGATGAATTTTTCTTTGAAACGATAGGCTAGTTGCTGAGACAAAATGACACTTATTGACTGTCTAAACTCGAATGTTCATTAGTAAATTTAAATGGAGGAAATGTATGTTAGACGAATTAAAGCAAATTTTTCTATCCTCTTCAGATTATTTGACGTCAACTTGAGTTTAAATAGATGTAAATGAAAAATTTTATTTGTCTTATTTGTCTTATTTGTTTAAATTATCTTTTCAATGGTATACATCAATGATATTACCCTGAACACGAGTGTTATAACGATCTTTTAATTAAAAAAAAAAATGTTTTTTTTTTTTTTTTTTTTTTTTTTTTTTTTTTTTTTTAAGTAGGTTTCCATAATTTTGGACATTTCTATAATCAACGATATGAAATTTGGTTTTGATCGAACTGCACGATACTTCAATTTTTCTCATTTATTTATTTTATTTTCATTAACTTAATTAACAAACAGCTCCTATTTTCATAATACTTCAATTACATATTATTTGAATTATGTAAATATGCCTGCCTACCTCATATCAATCATAAAAAAATACTAAAGAGAATCAAAATTTTATTTGATGAAAATCGGAATAAAATTTTACTTGCATACAGACGCGTACGTGCGCGCATATTATATTTTTACAAAATCTTTATGTTTCTGTTGTCGTTAACACTGCTATGTAGCATGAAAATTGCACTTTCTAAAGTGTTTTCTGAGAAATATCATGTATGTTTATTTAAAAAGCATGCAACTGCCAAGGAAGTGTTAAAAAAATTCAATCCTAAATGCAAAGTTTCCATTTTATTAGAGACATCCCCTACTTCAAAAAGCACAAACAGTTTATTATTTTCTATTCATGAATTTAAAATATATTTGAAATTTTTTATAATAAAAACATAAATTATGAAACAATAATTATGTCATATCGTTAAACTGTATTCTGATAAAAATCCTCTATATGTCTCTCGATCAAAGTTCTACGTATAAATTACTCCAAGCGAACTTGTCAACTTTTGATAGATCAGTTTGAAATATATCTAGAGGAAAAATGTCACAATTATTATTGATGTTTGAAAAATCTTCTAACTCATAAACGTAAATTTCCATTAAAAAAAAAAAAAAAAAAAAAAAATCATTTTTAAGCATTAGAAAATACTTCTTTTATCTTAAATATTTTATCTTTTACACATGGATCTTAAAGCGCGGGCGCCTGTTACTTTCAAAACGAATATACACAATGAAAAACATTTGACTTTTTCTTTCTTTCGGCGTGAAGTTAAATTAAACAATTTATAGCTGTTTACAAAAAGAGAAACTTATGCATATTTTTAATACAATTTCATTCTGTGTTTTATATTTTTCATTCTATTTAAGGCAGAATTTAAATTTATTATTATTGTCGTTGCTGTTTTTAATGTTTAGTTTATATATATATATATATATATATTAAAATTACCTTTATTAAAAAATAAATATTGATTATTGTAAATTATTTAAAACTTAAATATTGTGGTGAAATAGGGAACAGGATGTATCATGTCACAGTCACCACACAGAAAAAAAAAATGTTCTCCTTGGTGAGAAAAACTAAGCAGAAAATATTATGTCTGTGAAATATTTGTATTAAAAAAATATATGCTAATAAAATCGAATGATACCGAATTAAAATTAATTGAATATATATAAGGTAGTGTAATGTCAGGGAAAAAGGAAGGTGTTTTTTGTGCTAAATGAAATTTTGTTTAGGACTGAATTTTAATTTAAGATTTTCGCGAGAGAATAAAATTCGAAATTGTTTGTTCCTTAGATATCATTATTAATTTATTTATAGATAATGCTTTTCTGTTAAACCTTTCATGTACAAAAATTCAAAAATTACTTGGTCAGTTTAATTATTTACCTTTTAAAAAATATATCTATAAATTTGGAGATATATTTCTTAAAAAAAAATAGAATAACAAAAACTCTTACAATAATTTTTACTTCCATTATAAGGTAATGAAATCTTGAATTTCGTCAAAAAAAATCCCATCTATTTAAGGGGACGGTGAGCGTTGAAAAATGTTGAAAATCAGTCTTTGAATTTATTGTCAAGTTATGAAAGTTTGCATACACGTGCAGTGAAATGTATCAGTATTAAATATATTAAAATTTCATTAAAACAAATAAAATTAATAATAATAATAATAATAATAATAATAAATAAAATTCAAAAATTTATTTTTTTTTTGAAATTTTTTAAAAGGATCCATGCGACTGAGTTTTTAAAAATTTCAGTCGATTTTACAGTATTATATTTTATCAATATATTCTAAATTTTTATGTGCATTAATTAGAAGATTGCTTTATAAGTCAATTCGAAAAAATTATGTTTGAATGGTAAAATTTTCTGCAAATTTTTAACATTCAAACGTAAAAATATAAATTAATAATAATAATAATAATAATAATAACTTACCAATCAATCGACAAATTAATGCAAAAATATGTTTAGAATATATCGATAAACTATAATAATTTAAAATGGAGTTGTAAATTAAAAAACTCAATCGCATGGAGTATTTAAAAAAGTTTAAAAAAATTAAAATTTTGAATTTGAATATTTTAATTTTTAAGAGGTTTTGAAAAATTTTAATATGATTAATACTGATGCATTTCACTGCACTTGTATGTAACGTTTCATAATTTTAAGACAGTAAATTCGAAGACCGATTTTCAGCGTTCACCGCCCCCTTAAAATCAGCAAAATGAAAGAAAAAGATATTTCGAAAATAAAAAAAGAATAATCTCAAGTTCTTACTATACAAAAATAAAATTTTTAACTGTATTTAATTATATTAATTAATATTTTAATTGTGAACCACTTTACGTTAAGTCTTACCATTTAAGTCTTACCCATTTAAGTCTTTCAAATATGTAAACTGAAACTTTAAAAACAGTTAAAGAAATGTTGCTAATTTATAAATTTTTATCAATTTACAGCCAACACAAAACATAATAGAATCATTTATTTTATTTTAATTATTTATATTTTCATTTTTAATTCTCATGTAATGTGAAATCACTCTCAAAATAATAATAATTATTATTATTTTAAATGACTTAAAAAATGAAAAACACACACATGATATTCTTTTCCCTTTTTCTAATGCTGTCAAGACAAATATTAAATTATAAATGGTTTAAAAAACTAGATTGCTATTTTGTGAAACTTGAGAAAATTTTCAACTTGCGCTAATGTACCATATCAAAATTTATGCTTCATTAGAAACTAAAATGTTTCTTGAAAATAGCTCACATTTTTCCTAAGTGATCATAAATAAAAATATAAACCTTTAAAAAGTAAATGATGCATTTTAGAACAGAAAATTCATTTACAAAAAAAAAAAAAAAAAAAAAAAAAGAAATAAAAAAAGCCTTTTTTTTTTTTTTTTTTTTTTTTTTTTTTCATAACTTAAAAGATTGTTTGTTCGAGTAATTTAAAAATGTAGCAAATGCAGAAAAAAAATCGAGTAGAATTTTTTTACTTTCTCTTATCCATATATATGCAGAGAAAGTATTGCTTTTGAGTCAATTTTTTAAAATTGAGTTTTTGTTATATTTATACGTTTTGAGGTGCCCTGAATCCAAAAATGATGTTTTTAGAGGTTGTGGTGTGTGTCTGTCTGTTATCAGCATTTCTCAAGAACAAATAATTGCAGAAAGTCCAAACTCGGTATTTTAAATCTATATCATATAGTAATGCTACGATAAACTTTTAGTTGAGATCGAGTAAATGATTCGTGTACAGGGACATCCAAGAAAATCGAAATAAATTACGTCTATGAGGAAAATACAGTGTAACGTCTATAGATTGCCCTACACAAAACAGAATGAACACATTTTTTTTTTTTTTTTTTTTTTTTTTTTTTTTTTTTTTAATGCATAAAAGCATGTTTTGTGTAAATTGTGGTATGGGAATCATTCATCATTCGCTTACAGGGCTACCCAAAATATTTGGATATATTGGAGCTATACTTCGAAATTGCTGAAAGTGTATTTCATTTTATGTTATGTGTGCTTCATAAGATTAAATTAGGTACACATTGAAAAGCGCATAAACTTTATAGCCACAATATACAGGGTTACCTAAAATTAAGCTAAATGCTCTTTTCTGTTGACTGTAATTGATGAATGCGTTTTGCTACATTTTATTATGTCGACAAACATACTGCTCAGGAAGGAAAATTCATTTTTCGTACCCATACTGTAAACAAAGTATTTTTTGAAGTTATATTTTCAACTCTGTTTTTTTTTTTTTTTTTAATTCTTTTTTTTAATAATATCACTGTTTGAGGTACACTGAATACAAAAGTCTAGTTTCTAGAGGTTGATCTGTATATACATTATCAAGAGCATAACTTAAAAACAAATAATTGATGAAAATTCAAATTTGGTACTTTGATGTTGGTATTAGGTTTTCAATTGAAAAATTTGATGAAGATTTACAAGTTTTAAATCAAATTAACTACAGCCTTGTATATATATATATATATATATATATATTGTTGCGAAATTGTAAATAATTGTATTTATTTTTGTATAAATTCTTTCAAAGAAGCTTAGTAAGTTGATAAAATATAAATTTTCTGCATTTCCAGCTCTTTTTCGCGTTAAAATAGCCTAATGTTCCCTTAAAAACGTATTAGAAAGCTCCAATAAGGCAGGTAATGGATTTGGCGACAAATTTGGCGACTTTTGGCGGGAAAATCCTTATTATCGATATACCAAAGATGGACGCTCTAATGTGGTTGGTTAAGGAGTTACGGAAATTTCCCGAACATTCTGGGTTCGGCAGAGAAACATAAAAGGAAATCCAGCTCACTAAACCCAGATCAGTTCTAAGTCAGTTTCGTCAATGCTTGCAGTGCTTATTGAAGGAGTTCTGAGCCTCTTTGAATGAGACTTGCTTTATGTGTTATTGCTATACAGTTTGTACTGTAGATTTGCTGCTGACAGCTGTTATTTAGGCTGTGTTTATTGGTGGAATTGAAACTAAAGGATGAAGGAAGAATTTCAGTTTTTAGATGAAAAATGCATATAATTATGAGCACATGCAGTAACATTCAATTACTAAACAACTGTTAAACCTAACATGGCTCTCAGTTAAGATTTTCTGGTAGAGATGCCATTACCATTCGGGCCCACCAGCGGCCGAGCGGTTCTGTACTCAAAGCTGGTAAACGTGAGTTGCCGGTTTCGATACCAGGTCGCGCTCGTCGGTCAAGCCGTTCGGAGTTTTCCGTGGTTTTCTCCGAAACTTGCATAAATGAAGGCTAACCCCCCCCCCCCACGGTGAGCACTCCTCCTCAGACCTAGGACCCCAGTGCTGTCAATCGGCCGTAATCTCCTCAACCTGCAACGCAAGCCGTTGTCCTTCGCCATCCTACAAGTAACACTGATATCTGTGTACGTACTTTAGCGTAATATACATATATGTATATATATAGATAGATAGATTGTGATTGTTTAATGTTTAATGTTTAATAACTTTTTAAAATTATACAGATAATAAAGTCTTTTAAAGAACATATCTTTAAAAAAGTATCCAAGAGAAATTTCCTTTTTATTTTTGAAACTAAGATTAAATAAAATCTATTCATTTGAGAAAATTTGGGATGATTGATTTTATTCTCAATTAAAAAGAAAAAAAAAAAAGAAAACAAGAAATTAAGGCTGAAATTAGTTTTTCATCATCGACCCAAAATAAATCCTTTGATTTGTATCTTTTATTACGTTTATTTAGTTTAATTGTGAATAGATAAATAGGAATGGTTTTTGTTTAGTTCTTGATCTAATAGAGAGAATTAGAATGAGCATTTAAATAAAAAAAACTGTCAATACACAGCCTTTTTGATAGTACAGTTCACAAATAATAATAATAATAACTTTTTATTAAAAATTTTGCTTCAATATATTCGATTTGTGTTGCTTTTTAATGTAAAAATTTCAAACAATCCATGTAGTTATAATTTTCATTGTAATTACTTGTTATATTTGTTTTTATATACAATACAAACAGAAATATTAGAAGATAAGATATCAAATTTCTGCTAAAAAAATTCATATCAAAAGAATAATAGAAATAACAACAATATTTAGTTTTGCCTAAAATTTAAAATACTTTATTAGAAATAATTACATATCCATTAAATATATTTCAGTGTAATATTGGTAGTTTAGCATCAAGAATTTTACTTATGTACTACCTAGTAACAAGTATTTGGATACTTTCGAATTTAGACATTTTGTCTAATATCTAGAAAAGTTCTTTTTGTATCATTTTAAAACTTTAGTAGTGTAAAGAATACACGTTACACCTCATATATAACAAAAGTTGTGTCCTGAAAAGGAAAATAGGACCAGAAAATAATTATTTAAAAAAAAAAAAGTTTTATATTATCCTGTAAAAAATAATGCTGGAAATGCTTTTTGGCTGTAGCATGTGATTCAGAGAAATTTGTTCATTATCTGTATAAATTTTTAAGAGGCTACCACACATATTCATGGCGATATAACTTTTTTTTAAACATTGAAAAAAAAAAAAAAAAAAAAAAAAACCTTTTTAATTATAACACGTAGGGTATTAGACCCAGAGCAAGGACATTTTCAGAAAATTTGGCATACTTTATTAAACATACTGCAATTAAGAATGCAAAAGTGTTAAATATCTTACGGAATATGAGCATTTTTACTAAATAATTTTTATCTACGCATGCGCTAGTTTTATAAAAATTCATTTGCATAATTCAATAGTCAATATATATTGAGTAACTTATATAAAACCCCCAAACAAATATCGTGTAAATTTAAAGAGTTATGAGAGATTGAATGAACAGAATTTTAGTTCTTTCAAAATAAAAGCTAAACTATAACGGGTTTTACTCACATTTTTATTTTGATTTAATCAGTGCCCAATGGCAATACAGTGTTCGCTGATTGTAAATAAATATTGACAGAACCCCCTTTCCTCTTCCCTTTTTTTTTCTTTGTTTGTTCCAAAACTAAAGACAAAACTACACCCAAAATGTGTTTCAATCATTACTTTTTACAGGGTGATCCAAAACATTTAGATTTTTCTTTAATTTTTTACCTGTCCCGTTTTCCTTTTCAGGACACAACTTTTTTTTTGAAATATATGAGGTGTAACGAGTTCTTTAAGCTTAGAAAGTTTCAAGATGAGTGTATTTAAGACATTGCATTTGGTATGAGTTCCAGAAAAGGAAACAACACATCGGTTGCTTGTAAAAACTTATATTACACGTTGGGAAGTGAAATTGTAAATGTTCGGACCTACCAAAGATGGTTTGCCTAATTTCGTTCCAATAATTTCAGTCTCAAAGAAGATAATCGAATTTTATTTATTTTTTATTTATTTTTTATTTTTTTTGGGGGGGGGGGGAAATCCAAGGTCCATAATGACATTTTGCAGTCCATGATGAAGAGTAACCCGCATTTGAGCACTAGAGCAATTGCAAAAGAACTAGGCATTCACCTTCCGATTGTTAAGGAACATACCAAAACACCTTGGATTTGTCTTTGAGTTTCACACAGTTTGACGCAAAAAATTTATCGGATCGTGTGAGAATCTGTCCATCTCTCCTTGTTAGGCACAATGTGGAGCCGTTTTTAGGCAAGCTCATTTCCGAAGATGAAAAGTGGATTATTTACGATAATATAAAAAGAAAAAGTTTATTGCTAACATGGAACATCCACCACAATTATTGCAAAATTAGATCTCTAGCAACGGAAGCTGATACTTTTTTTTTGTGGTGTAATAAAAGAGGTCCAGTGTACTATGAGCTTCTTAAGCAAGGGGAAACCTGTATGAAAATAACAATTACCAGCTAAAAAAAAAAAAATCTTTAGTAAAACTTTAAAAAAGAAAAAAAGATTGCACAAAACTGCAGATAATCTGAAGGTATTTGGAACAATAAAAAGTTTAAGGAGAAAAAAAAAATTACTTGCTTCCAAACTGCAATTTATTTGCTTTTAAACTGCAGTTATTCTGCTGATTTTATGATTTTTATTCAAAATACTTTCAGATTATCTGCAGATTTTTCAGTAGATATCTTTTATTATTATTATTATTATTATTATTAGCTGAGTTGTAACCAGCTGGATAAATTGAATGCAGCTATCAAGGAAAATTGCCAGCATTATCGAGCAGAAAAAGGAATTCTGTTCCAACATGATAATGCAAAGTCACATGCTTTAATGGTGACGCACCAAACGTTGAATGAGCTTGGATGAAAAGTTCTTTCTCACCCATTATGTTTATCTGACATAGTACCATCGGATTACTATCTATTCTGATCGCTTAAGAATTATCTGACGGGGAAAAAAAATCTTTCTTTCGAAGCTGTCTCTCAATGGCAGTTGCTGAATATTTTGGATCCAAGGATGAGAACTTCCGCTGTAAGTGAATCAATAAGCTGCCTGAAAAAACGGCAACGAGTTATTACAAATAACAGATATTCTTTTATTGATTAAAATGTTGATAAACATTATTAAAACTGATTCAAATATTTTACTTGAAATATGACAGAATTCTCCCGCCAACCTAATAATTGCGATATTAGTAGTTAATATCAAAAATTCTATTCATTGTATCTCAACATTTCTTTACTTTAAGTTCATACAGATAATAACGCCTTTTAAAGAAAAAAGCTTTCAAAAGTAATTGAAGAACATTTACCTATATTATTTTCGCAACTCGGATTAAATTAAAACCATTCATTTGAGATATCTGTGATGATTGATTTTGTTCTCAATTAAAAAGAAAAAAGAAAAGGTGAAGAAGAAGAAAATGATAATTTTAAAGTGATTGAAATTGCTTCTTTATCATCGACCCAAAGTTTTTCAAAGGAATCCTTTTGTTCGTTTCTTTAATTGAATCCGCCTAGTTTAATTGTGAGTTGATAAATAAGAATATTGTTTATTTAATTCTTAGTTTAACAGAAAGGATCTGATAGCTCGTTAAAAAAATAGTGAATATACAGTATTCTGTGTGAATACGTAGTGTTCTTTTTCTTTTTTTTGAAATACTATTATAAAAAAAACACAGCTTTTGTTAATAGTACATCGTATAAAAAGTTAATAAATTTTATAATTTGTTAAAAATATTCACATAAATATATTGGAGGACTGTACTGTAACTGAAACTGTAACTGAAGAGGCATTAAAGGCATACAACCGATGGGGCCTGAAAATAAACTATAAGAAAACAGAACACGTGACAACAGGGACAGAAGAAGATATCGTCATAGACCGATTTAAAATCAAGAATGTACAGGATTTATATATCTGGGATCAGTACTGAAAAAGGGTGGTTCATCAGGGATGGAATCGAAAAGAGAATATCCGACTCTAATAAAATAATAGGAATACTAAACTCAATTCTATAGAGCAGAAATATTATTGAAAAAACAAAAACCACCATCTTCAACACCCTGATAGAAAGTGTTCTGCTGTATGGAGCAGAAACATGGACAATGAAGTCTGCAAGCGGAAAAACTGCTATCTACAAATATTGACTTCGGGCGACAATCGGCCAAAACTTCCAAGACTTCAAAAAAAAAAAAAAAAAAAAAAAAAAGGACCATTATTGAAATAAGAGTAAAGATGAGTGTTAAGACGAATAATATAACACAAATAGACAAGAAGAGGCTGCAATAGTACTGACATGTACAACGGATGAATGTGAATGGAATACCTCAGTTTGTACTTAACTGGAAACCTGAAGAGAAAAACAGGAGGGGACGACCACGGAAAAGGTTTAAAGACAAGCTTATGAGGGACATGACAGAGAATGGAATGGACGAGGAAGATTCTCAGGAAAGAGAAAGATGGAGACAAAAACTAAAGGCTGTTTTTGGTTGAAAGGAAACCCCAGCATTGAAGAGATTCCTCAAAAAAAAAAAAAAAAAAGATTTTAGTTTGAATTTTTAATGCAAAAAATTTCAGCAATTGATGTAACTATACTTTTCATTATAATCACTTGTATATGTATATATATATTTGTACAATACAAACAAAAATATTAGAAGAAAAAATATGAAATTTCTGCTAAAATTTATATCAAAGGAAAAGTAGAAATAGAAATAAAAGTTAAGTTTGCATGAAATATAAATTCTATATAATAAATAATTAAGTTTTCGTTAATTACGTAAATGAGATATTGGTAGTTAATATTAAAACTCCCATTCCGTATGATTGTTTGAATATTTCTTTACTTTCTAAAATTCATACACATAATAAAGTCTTTCAAAAAGAAAACTTAAGAAAAAAAAAAGCAATTTCCTTTTTATTTTCAAAACTGGGGATTAAATTAAAATCATTCATTTGAGAAATTTGTGATGATTGATTTTATTCTCAATTTTCAAACAATAAAAAGAAAAAGAAAGATTTTAATGTGACTGAAATTGGTTCTTCACCATCGACCCAAAGTTTCCCAAATAAATCCTTTTGTTCGTTTACACTGATCAGAGTATATGAAAAAAGTTTACAGAAGCATTCGTTCGAGAAAGGAAATCTTTATTGGAATTTAAGTCGGTGAAGCGAAAACTCACATGTCGTATTATATTTCAAGAATTTAAATAAAGTTTGGATTAAAATGGGGGAAAATAATGAAAAATTTCTTTTGGAATTAATCTATCATTTTAATTAAGTACCAATAGATGAAATTAGTTGTTTGGGTGATTGGTGATATGAAAGAATGGAATTAAAAGAATATTTGTGCATACTAATTCCTTAAATTGATCTAGTGATAATGTTAGTTAAGCGATATAATATTGTTATGAATTCGTAAATACTAGTAACTAATTGTATAAAAATTCATTCAAAGAGGATTAGTCAAGTTATAAAATATTAATTTTCTGCATTTCTAGCTTGTTTTCGCGTTAAAATAGCTCATTTTTCCTCAAAAAAAAAAAAAAAATAATAATAAAATAAAATAAAAATCTGGAGTGACTCCACTCGACTTTCCGAACATTGAGTAATTAACAGTTTTGTAGATAAAGTAAAGAAAGAGTAGTTGTTAAACAAACAAAAGAGAGAAAACCATAATAGAGTGTTTGAGTATTTTTCTCCACATATTACACGAAGTTTTATTTAACGCTACTGAACTTTGAGCTCATAGATCATAATGATAAAGTAATTTTCGTTGTGTCCCTGTAAAAACCTATGAATGCTAGCTTCACCAAAATGCTTATAGTTAGTGCAACAGTGATTTATAATACTCATATAAATTTTCAGCTCAATTGAATAAGTCGTTTAGATGCTATCGTACTTTTAAAAATTTGGTCCCATAGGCCATAATGATAAAGAATTTTTCTTTGTGTCCCTGTAAAAAAACTGTAAGTGCTAGATTCACCAAAATCTATACAATTGGTGCAACTGTGACCTATAACATGTGTACAAATTTTTTGCTCAGATTAATAAGGCGTTTAGACGCTATCACGCTTTTAAAATTTTGGCCCCATAGGCATAATGATAAAGAATTTTTCTTTGTGTCCCTGTAAAAAAACTATAAGTGCTAGATTCTCCAAAATCTATACAGATTGAGTATTTGTGAACTATAATATGTGTATAAATTTTTTGCTCAATTGAATAAGGCGTTTAGATGCTATCGAACTTTTAAGATTTTGCTCCCATAGGCCATAATGATAAAGAATTTTTCTTTGTGTCCCTGTAAAAAAACTATAAGTGCTAGGTTCACCAAAATCTATAGGGTTCGTACTATGGTGACTTACAATATATGTACCAACTTTCAGGTTATTCGAACAAAGCGTTTAGACACTAGCGTGTTCACTCACAGACATACACACATACATACACACATACATACACACATACATACACACACACATACATATATCATCGCAAAAATAGTGAAAACGGACTCATTGGACCTCGAAACGTATAGAAACATCAAAATCTCAAATTCGGATTTTTGACATGATTACAATACTTTCCTCACTATAGTGTTCGGAAAGTAAAAAAGTATTAGAATGCTTCCCCAAGGCAGGTTAATGGCCTTGGTGTAAATTTGGCGACTTTTTCGCTGCTTGGTGACATTGGCGAAAAAATCTTTATTATTGATTTACCAAATATTTAAGATCCAACTTGATTGGTTACTGGAACATTCTCAATTTTCTACGCAGGTATATAAGGAATCACATAGCAGTGAAGTCAGTCAGTTTCTCGCCACTTACTGCAAATTGCTCCCGACTCTCTTGCTACTCTTGTTTACAGCCCATTGCTGTGTGTTAATGCTACAGTACAATTTATACTGTGAATTTGATGTTGTCGCCTGTTATTTAAGCTGTCTTTTCTGGTGAAACTGAAGTTGATACTTGGTTTATAGAAATGTAGTCTTGTAGATAATTCCATAAATAAACTTTTAAGCTTCTGCAAGATTCACCTTTCATTTTCAGACAACTCACCAACCCCGAGTACGCAACAATATTTTCTTTCCCATACTATATAACAATAGTAGATGCGAAAAAATTCGAAATAAATGTAAAAATGTATTTTGGTAGGTGTTTGAAAGGATTTAATCTAAATTTTTACAAAATCTACGTAATTAGGATTTCTGTTAAAATGTTTTGTTTGAATAAAAATAAATTAAATAATCTGGTGTGTCACTCACACGACTTTCTCTTACACTGAAAATTACACTATAAATACAGGTTGGAGATTAAGAGTTAAGATAACGAGTACTGTTATGCAAACCTATGTTAAACAATTCAAATTAGGCTTTGGAAGTGTTTTATGTGATAATTAGTTCTATATGTGTGAGGGGGCTGATCCTACATATATATATATATTTCTCAGTTGACTATCTCTATTATAAATAATTCTTGTAAATTTCATAATAATTAAAAAAAAAATAATTCTCTTTATGCACATTTATACAAAACTTTGTACTATACCATCATGTTGAAAATTTAGAAAAAGAGGGATGGCAACGCAACCTGTTAGGTAATTTTTACTAAAAGTTGATAGGCACTAATTTATGTCAAAGTGTAACTACATACCAATTTGTATGAACTTCTGTGCAGTAGTTCCTGAGATACAGCTGCCACAAAATTTTGTCACACACACACACACAGAGACAGACAGACATTTTCTAAAAATGGTCAAATCGTGTTTTACATCTCTCAAAACGTGTAAATCCATCAAAAACCCGAGGACGAAAATTTTTACGAATCCAATACTTTCTTCTATTGAATATAGAAGAAAGTAAAAATACCTATTTATTTACCATATCAAGTAAAATCAAGAACTTAGTTTTTAAAATCAATTAATCTTTATATATAGGCAATGTGTGTGTGTCTATGTGTCTGTGGATAGCGTAGCGCAAAGACCGTAGCTCAGTCAGTCACGTGATTCGACACGAAGGTGCCCCCCGACGGTCCTCGTGCACCTCGAAGACCAATAAACGTTCTTTAAGGTTTGTGCGACATTTTAATACAATCAGATGCTTTTTCGAGGTATAAATGCAGCAAGCAGAAATCACAAAAAAGAAAAAGATATATATACATGATCTGTAATGACATCCAAATGCCGCTCATGATAACTTGTTGCTCACACGTGCAAGATGTTTATTTATTTAGTAAAGAAGTGTTTTCGTATCAGAAATTGTTTTTTTGTATGTAAATCTCGTTCCTTTATTTTGGGCGCTTTTTATCTGCGACAGAATTCATTTAGAAGTTAATAGAAATTCGTATTCCTGATTTAATTTTGCATTTCAACATGGATGGCAGGGGGAAATTAGTAGTGGGGTTGAGGGTCCGGTTTTATAAAAAATAGGATTATGCAATAATATATTACAGACATATGAATAAATTATGCAATTTTCTTTCGTAATACAAAATTATTTCAAGCCCAAGAAGAATTGGATTAAATCACTGCCAGCGAAATTTCAGCTGTCATTGCATATAAATTAAATCTAATTTGAAATCGTGTCTAATTCCAATCGTGTCTGTTCCAATTATTTCTAGGAAAATAATTATTCAAGTTTTTAGATAATTTTGCATTGTACATCAAGTATCTTTTTTATTTTCAGACAAAGTAAACTGTTTACATATTCTTGACAATCTCGCTCTGTATTCTATCATTACTAAACTATTTCTTAAGAAACAGAGCTAGAGTATCAAACAAAAGGTAAAGTGTTTTTTAGTTGAAATTCAAATTTATTCCAAAATGATTAAACGATTTGGATAGTTAAATAATTAAACATTTTTCTATAAACAATTGGAATCGAGCATGATTTCAGATTACACTGCTCGGTAAGAAAATTGCTTCTGACAACCATTTCAGCATATTCTTATGTAAAATGATCTCCTGAATCCGAATATGACGCCCATTTTGTCCCTTCACCCACCGTTATTTTGGGCCACCCCCTATTTTATAATTTTTAGGTGATTTTATGGCTATAAATTTGTTTTTTAGAAGTGGGAGGGGGGACGTTAAATATCTTCTGAGGGACTACAGAGTTCGAAAATTGTAAAACATAGACATTTGCGACAAGGGAATATTTTTGGGGAGGATTTGCCATTGAAATTACGTGTTACATATCGTATTATTTAATCTGTTGCTAATGTTATTTTTTAAACTTTATATATATATATTTTGTTTTTGGTGTTAAAGTAATTATTTTTCATTCTTCAAATCAAATTCATGGTCATAAAATTATCGTACAGGGAAAAAAAAATGAGGGAGGAGGGTGGTGTTTCTAGAAAACGATGGGTGACTAGGCAAAATGTGAGTCATATTCGGATTCAGAAGGTCATTTTACATAAGAATCAGCAAGAATGGTATCAGAATATTTTTTTTTTGCAGAGCAGTGTTATCTGTAATTTATCTGCAATAGCAGCGGGAATGTCATCGACAATGTGTTCCATCGAATTCTTATTTGGCTTTAAATCAATGAGTGTAAAGAAATAAAACTGCATAATTTCTTCATACAAAAAAGGAAAATAATAAAGGGGGTGGGTGGATTATTAATATTTATTTGTAATCGGCGAACACAGCATTGCCATTGGGGATTGATTGAATCAAAATTAAAGTGTGACTAAAACCCCTTTTAGTTTAGCTTTTGAGAGGAACTGAAATTCTGTTCATTCTCTCTCTCATAACTCTTTAAATTTGCACGATATTGGTTTGGGGTTTTCATATAATTAGCTCAATACATTTGGCTATTAAATTATGGCAAGGAAATTTCACTAATACTTGCGCATACGTAATTGCAAATTTAGTAAAAATGCTCATATTTTGTAAGATATTAAACATTTTTGCATTCTGATTGCAGTATATGTAATGTGCCAAGTTTCTTAAAATTGGCATTGCACTGGGTCTAATACACTACCTGTTATAATAAAAAAAGTTTTTTTTTTTTTTTTTTTTTTTTTTTACAATTTTTTGAAGAAACCATTATATTTCCATGATTATATGTGGTAGCCTCATAAAAATTTGAAGAGATAATTAGAAGATTTCTCAAAATCACATGCTACAGGAAAAACGCATTCCAAAACTACTTTTTTACAGAGTGATCCAAAACATTTTGAATTTCGTTTAATTTTTTATTGATCCATTTTTCCTCTTTCAGACAAAGATTTTGCTGAAATGTATGAAGTATAGCATGCTTCTTACACACCCAAAATTTCAAGATGATTCCTAAAGACCTTTTTTAAATATTTGACAAAATGTCTGATTTCAAAAATGTCCAAATAAAAATGTCCCAACCAGATCATCATCATCATTCCTAGTTTTTATACTTAAACTCGTACTAAAATGCAAAATTAAAGCAGGATTAAAATCAGCAGTTACTTTCTAAATACATATTCAAAGCTAAACTGCGTTTGAAATTTAGGAAGAAGATCATGCACAGAAAATGATGTCAATCACGTTCGAACACTTCTTTATTAAATAAATAAATAAATTGCATGCATGGGCAACAGCTTATCATCACCGGCATCCGAATATTGTTATTACGTCAATTTTTTTCTTTTTATGCTTTTTTGTTTGCTGAATTGAAAACTCAAGATATTTTTTGATAAAATTAATTTTTTTTTTTCACAACTTTAAAATAACGTTTATCAGTATCAGGCTATCTTAATTTTAAAAATATTTCCATACCACTATTTACAAACAATAATCTTCGTCTTTATTAATTGTAGATAAATATTATAAAAGAATACAATTAAAAAACAGTAGTAAAAAGATTATGGACATTACACAATAACTTTGATCCTATAAATAAGTAATTTTACTTTTTCTTCGTTATTTGATTTTAAGAGACGTAATTAAACTATGAATAAAAAATACTATTAAAATGTTCAGATTTTTTTTTTAATGGCAATTTTGGTGCACATGGGGACACTCAATATACTGTTCGATAATATTTATACTTTGCGTTGCTCTTAAAAAATATCTAAACCAACTTTTGTTTTTGTTATTTATTAAAATAGATGTATTATGAGATATAAAGAACATAAAAATAATTAGTTTTTCGAGTATTTTGACATTTTGGTGCAAAAATGTGGATTCTGAAGATATATTCCAAAATTTGTTTAAACTCTGTATCTTTTTTTATTCAATATAAATCACAACATTTGGTTTCTTGCACATTTTGAGATTAAAAAAAAAAAAAAAAAAATGTTAATTTCACTGCACTCTACTATATACCGGGTGACCCAAAAAGTTCGTTAACATTTGGAAATTTAATAATTCAAGGATTAATGTAAGTAGAGAGGAAAAAATTGACACACATGCTTGAAATGTCATAGGGTTTTATTATAACCAGGAAAATAGTGCGAAAAACAGACAACGATGGCGCTGGATAGCAAAATGTCAGTGACACCTCATCAGAAACGTGTATAAAATGAAATATATATAGAGAGGAAATAAGATGTACCAGTAATCGTGGCATGTTGACTTTACCAGAAAAGGCACTGTTAATGAAGCTGTACTTTTGAGAATCTGCTTTTCTTAGACGATTGGCCCTTTAGCGGGCGACCAGACACATGTGTCGCTCGAACTAATGCTCCTATATATATAAGCTGGCGCATCAGGAATTTTGTTGCCTTAGGATTGTCACATGTACCCAGCGCGTTTCTCTGAAAAACAAACGACAGACATTTTTTTTATCGTCTTACGTTACTTTAGAGTAACTTCTTTTATTACATTTCATAATTTTAGCTAAGTAAACTATGATATGGGATTTGGTTTAGCGATAAACTTCTATAATCATTCAAGAAGAGAATATAAAGTGTTCACAGATCTTCTATTACTGTGTATTGTTGTTTTGCGATATTTTGTAAACGAAACAGAAACCGCCCTTACAACACATCTTACCCCAGTACATCCTTAGGATATCCTGAGAATAAAAGGACATCTTGAGAATGTACTGTGAAAAAAATGTGTTTTTAGGAATTATTTGTTGCTTATTGCTCTTATCTTGACCGGATTAGCTTCAGATCAAGATTTCTTAAAACCATTAGTGAAGCGATAAGGACGCCAAGCGGGAATACTGTCCTCTTCTGAGGCAAAAAAAAAAAAAAAAAAAAAAAAAAAAAATGGCGGTGATGCGCCGGCCTATGTATTTTATTTAAAGGGCTCTAGCTCGGACAGTTCAGGAAGAAATAGAGACTTTAGCAGGTTCGTCTACTCATTGGGAAATCAGCGGTCGTGAATTCGCACGTCGCACCGGCATTCCACGCATTACTATTTGTGGCAAGCACTAAGGATGATATACGTTCCAATGCTATACGTATGAAATCTAGCATCTTCATGATCTGTTACTTATGGATTTTCCAGGGTTTGATTTCAATAAAACCCAACTTCATTTCGAGCATGTGTGTCAATTTTTACCTTCCTACCTATATTATTCCGTGAATTATTGAATTTTTGAAATGTTGATGAACTTTTGGGTCACCCGGTGTATTTACCATTATTCATTCAAATAATGTAAAAAAGAGAGTAATAGTTCAAATCTATTTCTGATAGTAATGCATTTTTCCTGTCATTTATCATTGCACTTTGCATTATTTCATAGATATAGTAATAAGACATAGATTGATCAGCGAGAGGGAAAAAGTGAGGCCTTTTTTTTCGGGAAAAGTCACTCTAATGGCTGCTTTTCCACGAGTAAATCACACACAGGAATACACACGGAAAATTTAGTAAATAAAATGTATGAATAATTTATTTACTAAAGGTGAATGAAAAGCTCCAGATACAGTTTCAAATTCATTTTTCTTTTTATTCTTTTGTTCAATACTCTCTAATGGCTGATTTTAGAACTTTTTTCGGGGTCAAAATTTTTTGCTCGATAACATAGGGATGATAGATCTATATATATTACTATATCTATGTATTATTTCTTTATAATTTCGAGCATTTATTAAATAAAGTGTGTATGTTTTACTTAAGTATGAATTAATGAAATTATTTTCATATAACTGACATAAAAAAAAAAAAAAAAGACGAATAATTTTAAATGAAATTATATGTTATTGATCTATTTTTTTAGTAAAAAAAAAGCATTATAGAAATGCCTTTTTTTTTGCAAACTCTTCTTCATTTTTCATCATTTATATTTACTTTTTGTCGATAAAACTAATTTTTAAAATTATTTGTTTATCTGAAATACAAGACTTATTGCATTGATTTTCTACCAGTGCCAAAAAACAATATTTCAGATTTCTATTTTTCGTTAGTTTATTTGTAATTAAAAGAATGTTAATTCGTATATAAAAAATTATTGGGATGTTCTTTATTTTATTTATTAAAAATCAAAAAGATAAAAACTATGTATTGAAACTGGTATTTGACACTAGAAAAAAAAAAAAAATGCACATTTTCTAAAAAGAATTTTTAATTTTCTGAAAAAGCTATTTGAAAGCTTTTTCATTTAAAATTATTATCAGTTGAATTCTCAATATATTTTTTTTTTCCTAATTTGGCAAATTAAAAAAAAAAAAAAAAAAAGTTAAACATATTCACGTACATAAAGTTTTTTTTTTTTTTTTTTAATTTATTTAATGATGAAATGCTAAATGCTAAATTTTCTTTTTCATATAATTTGTTTTCCGAAAAGCTTTTCCACATTTATGCTTAATTACTATTTCCAACAACCATCTTTTTTCTGTTAAAACTTGTTAATAAGTTAATATATGTCTCAGAAATCTGTTGAAAGTGTGATATTTTAAGAACTTTATAAAAAATCTCTAAAAAATAAAGAGTTAAATTGAACACGTGTCATTTGTTAAATATATATTTAAAACACTTTAAACACACGTAAATATAAATTTATTTAAAAGATGTTAAAATTTTTTTATCCAAAGCTTTTCGCTTTAATAGTAAAGCATCATCAGGGATTTATGATTCGTTTCCATTGCGCAGTTTTAAATATGTTTTCTTTTTACAGTCAACAGTTAAGTCTTTTAATAACGTGATATATTTTAAATATCAGCAAAAAACAATATGAATTCCGGTAGAGGTTGGAGCAAGGAGTTAAGAAAAATGAGAGAAGCTGGAACTATAAGGAAAGGGCACGTGACGTCACTAGCAGTCAAATTATGGGTAAAGTGGCAAAACATTGGTATTTCCACCAATAGAGGTTGATCTTTTGCCACTCGAGAGTGGCAAAGATTGATTGACGGAGCGTTTGTTTGTAAACATGCCCTTTCCTCATTGAATATCATACGAGGTTATTGTAGGAGAAAAAACATCATGAATTAGCAGAAATAAACTATTAACTATTTTATAATATTGTGCCAAATTATTGGTAAAATTGCAGCATCTTTGGAATTTATTGCATTTTTGCATTTAATTATATGAATAGCTTCGGGAATGTAAAGTTCTTGGATAGTAGATGGTGCTGTAATAATTTTGGCTTTATTCCATATAGGGTTAGCGTTTGCATTGGCATAAATGAAGTCGACTAGAGTAGAACTATTTGCTTCTTTGATATTTCGTATATGTTCTTGTATTCTTTTATTTAAAGTCCTCTTAGTCTGTCCAATATAATAGAAAAGTTCTTTATTGCTTTCTATGGGAATTTGATAGACTCCTCCAGTGGGTCCATTTAAGTCGCGGTCATGAAGGGTTAATTGTTTAATAGTTATAGGAGAACTGAATGGGATAAAGAAATTAAATTTACGTTGTATATAATGTTTAAAGCTATAGAATTCTTTACAGAAAGGGAGACTATTAGTGTAACGAAATTTTAGAGTTGAATCTAGAGTGGGATTATTAGGTTTAATTAGCATGCGATTTTTTATTCTATTAACTAATCTTATAATACTAGATTTACTATATCCCGCAGCAGTACCTATTTGAATAATATTGTTAATTTGCTGTTTACCATTAAATTTAAAAGTAGTATAATTTATAGCTCGGGTAATGTAGGAATTAAAAAAAGAATTTTTATAATTAGTAGGATGAGCTGAATCAGCCGGGATCTGTAAAGGGATAAATGTGTTTTTGGAAAAGACGTCAAACAATATAGTTGTATTAATTTCGTTACGATGTATCTTAAGGTCAAGAAACGGAAGCGTACGATTGATCTCAGTTTCAAATGTAAATTTAATCGATGGAAATTGGTTGTTGAGACAATCAATTAAATTAAGAAGTGCATTTTTTGAATAAGGCCAGGAGATAAAAATATCGTCAACATATCGCAAATATATAGTAGGTTTGAGTATGGAAGTTTCAAATACGCGTTTTTGTAATTCAATAAGTAATATATCTGCTAAAATAGGACTAAGAGGGGAACCCATCGGGGCTCCAAAAGTTTGTTTATATATCACTTTATTAAACAAAAAGATATTATTACCATTAATGAGGTCAAAAGCTTCACAAATAAATTTGAGAAAAGGGTTAAGTGATGGTGTAGCAGTACATTTATCAAGGATAATGGATTTAACTAAATCTAAAGAAATATTCGGAAATAAGGAAACAACGTCAAGACTAAAAAATTTATCTGTAGGGGTAAATGTAGTATTTAGAATTCTACTTTTAGCTTCCAAACCGGATTTTACAATATGTGGGTCGTTAAGTACTAATGGTTTAAGTAAATTTGCGAGAAAATTTTCTAGAAAAAATGAAGGACTATTGCATTTGGAAACAATGGGACGAAACGGGTGGTTAATTTTATGAGTTTTAATTTAAAAAAATATTTTAGGAATAGACGGGTATAAAGGAATTTTGATACTTTGTGGAGCAGTTAAATCAATATAGTTATGAATGAACTTTTGAATTTTACGAGTAAAATTTTCAATAGGATTAGTTTTAATTATAATACAGGCTAAGTCATTAATAGCTGCAAGAGCTTTATCGTGGAAATCATCTGTATTAAGGGCAACGATTTGTTTAGATTTATCAGCAAGTAATAATCTTACATTTTTAACGTACACAAACATCAAACCGTCTCAATTATATATATTAAAAGCAAACACCTTTTATTTATGAGACAAAAAATTTTACGTTAAAATACATTTAAAAAAAGAAAATTACATATAAAAACAATTAAAATCAGACGTTTCGAAACCCGTCCGGGTTTCCTCATCAGTAATTTACAACATCATATGCAAACAGGACATGAACACTCAAGGAATTTAAAGGAGTACAGAATATTGAGGAGCCAGTGCGCATGCTTCATTGATAGTGTGGAGATGCTTGGCAGTGTGCCAGCTCTCAAGGAAAATACGCGATTTATAATTATGAACTTCAGAATTTAAAATTTTTATATTATCGAAGTCAGGAATATGATCGGTTTCTATTGAATGGATTACAATTTTAGAATTTTGGTTGCAATTTTTAAAAGATCGTCTGTGTTCTTGTAGTCTAATTTTTGCTGTACGGCCAGTTTCACCTATATAAACAGATTTGCAATTTTTACATGGAATTAAATATATTACACCAGTTAAATCCAGAGAAGGGGTTATGGGTTTAAAGTTGAAAAGGACGTTTTTTAATTGTTTAATTGGCCGGAAAGCAGTATAAATATTATGTTGTTTAAGTAATTTAGAAATAAATTCTGAAGGAAAACCAAAATATGGCATAGAAATATAACTGTTTTTATTAATAAGTGAATTTTTCATTTTCATTGGAGTAGAGGGGGAATTTGCAGGAGGAAACGAAGGAGGGGGGAAGCTGATAATGTTTTCACGATAGATTCGTTTTAACCAATTAAGAGGGTAATCGTTATTTATTAAATCCTGGAAATTTTTTTTAATTTCCAACTTAAAAAGTGTCTCGTTACTGCATAACCGAAGAGCTCTATTGACCAAAGTTCGGAAGACTGCAATTTTATGCGAATTAGGATTAGCGGAATGAAAATTTAGATATTGACCTGTAAATGTGGCCTTGCGATAAACAGAAGTTTGAAAAATGCTAGGTGAATTCGAAATGCGTTCAACGAGAACATCAAGAAAAGGCAAACTGTTATTCTGTTCTACTTCCAAAGTGAATTGAATTTCTGGGCATAACGAATTAGAAAAAGTAACGACTTCATTTATATGTTTTTCATCAATTAATAAAAAAATGTCATCTACGTATCTTCGCCAAAAAGGAATTTTATCATTTAAACTATCATTTATTTTATTTTCCAAAAACTGCATAACTATTTCTGCAATGCAAACACTAGCAGGTGAGCCCATAGGCGTGCCACGAATTTGTTTATAGTATAAATCATTAAACTTGAAGCAATTACAAGATAAGCAGAAAAAAACTAATTTAAGAATTGATTCAATATTAAGAGTAGAATGAGTACTACGAGGGTTGCTATTTATATTTCTGGCCTAATAATGAAAAAACAAATATGTAGGATCGAAATTGGTTTTATTGTTTTTCAAAATATTCTCCATGATGATCAATACACTTTTGCATGCGTTTGAACCAATTTTCAAAGCACTTTTTCCAGTCCGATTGAGGTAACTCCAAAACATGCGTTTTGAATGCATCAACCGCTTCTTCGGGGGTCGAAAATCGTTGTCCGCGTAATTTATTTTTGATGTGTGGGAATAAGAAGAAGTCATTGGGTGCCAAACCAGGGCTGTACGGTGGATGACCCATCAGTTCGATCTTTCGCTCAGTCAGAAATGCATTTGTTTGAGTCGATGTGTGAGAGCTCGCATTGTCATGATGAAGAATGATTCGCCTGTTCTTCTGCTTTTTTCGAATTTCTCCGATGACTTCTGGCAAACAAATGGTCGTGTACCATTCAGAATTGACCGTCCTGCGTTGCTCTAACGCCACTGTTGCCACATGACCGTTAATGCCGAAGAAACAGGCAATCATTTGTTTCGATGTGCTTCTTCCTCGAACAACTTTTGTTGGTTTTGCATCGCCTTGGAAGACCCATACAGTTGATTGCTGTTTTGTTTCCGGCTCATATGCATAGATCCATGATTCGTCACCTGTGTAGATGTTATACACAGCCTTTGATGTACCTTGAACGTATTTTTCCAACATTTCCTTGCACCAATCGACACGAGCCTTTTTTTGAGCGTTTGTCAGATTATGCGGGATCCAAGGCGAACAAATTTATTTACGCTCAAATGTTCATGCAATATTTTATTGATGCTAGTCATACAAATGTCCAAAGACGCCTCAATCTCACGGTATGTCACATGACGATCTTGCTTTACCAGTTCACGCACAGCATCGATCTTTTCTGGCACAACAACGGATTTTGGACGACCTGCACGGGATTCGTCCTGGATCGAACATCGACCACGATTAAATTCGTTATACCAATTTTTTACAGTGCTGTAGGATGGCGCTTTATCGCTGTATAAAGAATTAAGTTCATCGAAGCACTCTTGTCTTGACAATCCACGTCGAAAGTTATGAAAAATAATCGCACGAAAATTTTCACGATTCAATTCCATTTTTTGAAAGAGAAGAACTTTTCAATTTACTGTCAACAACACAAATAAAGCTATAATGGTAAATCGTCTGCTGAATTTACGTTTAAAAATATCATGTATTACGTGCAGATTTAAGTTTAGCAGAACATAATGATATTGCAGCAGAAATGAACTTCATACTTGAATGGAAAGCAATCTTATGTCCTTTAGTGGAATTCACTAACGATTTAACTTTAAAGGAGGGTGGAATAACATTATGCCGTCTGCAGTTTCTAAGAAAATCCTTTTGACATAATAAACGAACAATTTTACAAGAATTCCTCGAGCACACACGCAACAATTTGCAGTAAGTTGATCCATATTTATCTTTAACGTACACAAACATCAAACCGTCTCAATTATATATATTAAAAGCAAACACCTTTTATTTATGAGACAAAAAATTTTACGTTAAAATACATTTAAAAAAAGAAAATTACATATAAAAACAATTAAAATCAGACGTTTCGAAACCCGTCCGGGTTTCCTCCTCATTTTAAATCTGCACGTAATACATTACATTTTAATCTTCAACATCTAATTAACTTTGTTTCGAATGCCGATGCTTGTTTAATCCTTGACTTTTTGTCTGTTCAGAGTATGTCATGTAGAGCTACGCTTAAATCAAAATTGGAAGAAAAGTTTGAAAAGTTATTTTACAAAGAACTACGTTTAAAGACAGTAGAAAGGAAACCTAATATAAACTGGGTTAAGAATTTGTCATCTAGAGTTTTATCTGATACTGAATTGACTATTTTGAATCGTGGAATGAATTACGCTATTGGAAGTAAAAGAATTGACATCCCTAAGGTTCTTGCATGTGTTGAGCCTTCATTAGCTAAACTGGATCCTGCTATTACGCATCCACTTCGTACTGAAATCACCAAAACTCTGTTAAAATGTAAAGTGCATTCAAAATCCCAGTATTATACTGATGATTTCGCTGTTTTAAAACCTCTTTCTAAAGATGATACGATAATCTTTACAAAAGCTGATAAAGGCCGGCTCCTGGTTATTATGGATAAATCAGATTACATTGACAAATGTTTAGAACTTTTAAATGACCTATCTACATATGCTGTTTTAAATAAAGATATCACTCCTTCAATACAAAATAATCTTAATAAAATGATCAGTGAATTAGAGAAAAATAATCAAATAGATAATGTTACAGCTAAATCTTTAAGATGTTATATTGGTATGGCTCCCAATTTTTATGGGTTGCCAAAATTACATAAACCTGGTATTCCATTTAGACCTATAATTGATTACTCCCGTTCCCCTCTTTCTAACCTTGCTAGATTTATTTCGTCATTGCTTAAACCTCTTACTTTAAATTCACCCTTTAGTTTAAATTCTTCTTTTCAGTTTGTTTCTGAATTAAGAAATTTTAATGCCCCCCCAAACTGTATGATGATTTCTTTAGATGTTGTTTCTCTTTTTACTTCCATCCCTATTGAATTTGCTTGTGATATTATAAGAAAAATATATCCTAATGATAGTACTCATTCTACTCTTAATATTGAATCAATTCTTAAATTAGTTTTTTTCTGCTTATCTTGTAATTGCTTCAAGTTTAATGATTTATACTATAAACAAATTCGTGGCACGCCTATGGGCTCACCTGCTAGTGTTTGCATTGCAGAAATAGTTATGCAGTTTTTGGAAAATAAAATAAATGATAGTTTAAATGATAAAATTCCTTTTTGGCGAAGATACGTAGATGACATTTTTTTATTAATTGATGAAAAACATATAAATGAAGTCGTTACTTTTTCTAATTCGTTATGCCCAGAAATTCAATTCACTTTGGAAGTAGAACAGAATAACAGTTTGCCTTTTCTTGATGTTCTCGTTGAACGCATTTCGAATTCACCTAGCATTTTTCAAACTTCTGTTTATCGCAAGGCCACATTTACAGGTCAATATCTAAATTTTCATTCCGCTAATCCTAATTCGCATAAAATTGCAGTCTTCCGAACTTTGGTCAATAGAGCTCTTCGGTTATGCAGTAACGAGACACTTTTTAAGTTGGAAATTAAAAAAATTTTCCAGGATTTAATAAATAACGATTACCCTCTTAATTGGTTAAAACGAATCTATCGTGAAAACATTATCAGCTTCCCCCCTCCTTCGTTTCCTCCTGCAAATTCCCCCTCTACTCCAATGAAAATGAAAAATTCACTTATTAATAAAAACAGTTATATTTCTATGCCATATTTTGGTTTTCCTTCAGAATTTATTTCTAAATTACTTAAACAACATAATATTTATACTGCTTTCCGGCCAATTAAACAATTAAAAAACGTCCTTTTCAACTTTAAACCCATAACCCCTTCTCTGGATTTAACTGGTGTAATATATTTAATTCCATGTAAAAATTGCAAATCTGTTTATATAGGTGAAACTGGCCGTACAGCAAAAATTAGACTACAAGAACACAGACGATCTTTTAAAAATTGCAACCAAAATTCTAAAATTGTAATCCATTCAATAGAAACCGATCATATTCCTGACTTCGATAATATAAAAATTTTAAATTCTGGTGTTCATAATTATAAATCGCGTATTTTCCTTGAGAGCTGGCACACTGCCAAGCATCTCCACACTATCAATGAAGCATGCGCACTGGCTCCTCAATATTCTGTACTCCTTTAAATTCCTTGAGTGTTCATGTCCTGTTTGCATATGATGTTGTAAATTACTGATGAGGAAACCCGGACGGGTTTCGAAACGTCTGATTTTAATTGTTTTTATATGTAATTTTCTTTTTTTAAATGTATTTTAACGTAAAATTTTTTGTCTCATAAATAAAAGGTGTTTGCTTTTAATCTTACATTTTTGTTATTTTTAATTTGTTTTGAAATAAAAAGATTTTGATTATTGGACCCACTATTGCTGTTAAGATGCTTATTTAATGAGAAAACTGCAGAAGCCCGTACTTGATCTTGATGCTCCTTAGGAATATCTTTTATAATGTTTTCAAATTTAGGGATAACGTTTACATGATTTAGGCGAGGTTTAGGAGCAAAGTTCGAACCTTTATTGAGTAAGTCCAGTTCTTTTGAGGTGAATTTGTAGTTGGAGAGTTCTAATTATGGATTAATTCCAACATCAAATGACTTTAAAATATAATTTAAAAATTAAAAAAAATTTGGATTTACAAAGTACAGTATCTAAAAAGTTTAAAGACTTCAATAAACTGGAAAATTTTCTCAATCTCTCCAACTACAAATTCACCTCAAAAGAACTGGACTTACTCAATAAAGGTTCGAACTTTGCTCCTAAACCTCGCCTAAATCCTGTAAACGTTATCCCTAAATTTGAAAACATTATAAAAGATTATTTCTCAAATTTATTTGTGAAGCTTTTGACCTCATTAATGGTAATAATATCTTTTTGTTTAATAAAGTGATATATAAACAAACTTTTGGAGCCCCGATGGGTTCCCCTCTTAGTCCTATTTTAGCAGATATATTACTTATTGAATTAGAAAAACGCGTATTTGAAACTTCCATACTCAAACCTACTGTATATTTGCGGTATGTTGACGACATTTTTATCTCCTGGCCTTATTCAAAAAATGCACTCCTTAATTTAATTGATTGTCTCAACAACCAATTTCCATCGATTAAATTTACATTTGAAACTGAGATCAATCGTACGCTTCCGTTTCTTGACCTTAAGATACATCGTAACGAAAATAATACAACTATATTGTTTGACGTCTTTTCCAAAAACACATTTATCCCTTTACCGATCCCGGCTGATTCAGCTCATCCTACTAATTATAAAAATTCTTTTTTTAATTCCTACATTACCCGAGCTATAAATTATACTACTTTTAAATTTAATGATAAACAACAAATTAACAATATTATTCAAATAGGTACTGCTGCGGGATATAGTAAATCTAGTATTATAAGATTAGTTAATAGAATAAAAAATCGCATGCTAATTAAACCTAATAATCCCACTCTAGATTCAACTCTAAAATTTCGTTACACTAATAGTCTCCCTTTCTGTAAAGAATTCTATAGCTTTAAACATTATATACAACGTAAATTTAATTTCTTTATCCCATTCAGTTCTCCTATAACTATTAAACAATTAACCCTTCATGACCGCGGCTTAAATGGACCCACTGGAGGAGTCTATCAAATTCCCATAGAAAGCAATAAAGAACTTTTCTATTATATTGGACAGACTAAGAGGACTTTAAATGAAAGAATACAAGAACATATACGAAATATCAAAGAAGCAAATAGTTCTACTCTAGTCGACTTCATTTATGCCAACGCAAACGCTAACCCTATATGGAATAAAGCCAAAATTATTATAGCACCATCTACTATCCAAGAACTTTACATTTCCGAAGCTATTCATATAATTAAATGCGAAAATGCAATAAATTCCAAAGATGCTGCAATTTTACCAATAATTTGGCACAATATTATAAAATAGTTAATAGTTTATTTCTGCTAATTCATGATGTTTTTTCTCCTACAATAACCTCGTATGATATTCAATAGTTCCAGCTTCTCTCATTTTTCTTAACTCCTTGGTCCAACCTCTACCGGAATTCATATTGTTTTTGCTGATATTTAAAATATATCACGTTATTAAAAGACTTAACTGTTGACTGTAAAAAGGAAACATATTTAAAACTGCGCAATGGAAACGAATCATAAATCCCTGATGATTCTTTACTAATTAAGCGAAAAGCTTTGGATAAAAAATTTTTAACATCTTTTAAATAAATTTATATGTACGTGTGTTTAAAGTGTTTTAAATATATTTTAAGAACTGTTACATTGCACAAAGATGAATAAATGGTAATGCGGAAAAGAATTTAGTGCAACTGCCAATTTTTACGCTTTTTTAGTTACCAGAAATTTTTTAATACAAATCTTTTATAAATGTATGTAACAGTTTTCGCTAATTAAATAATGTAAAAATATTAAATGGTTTAAAGGTATATTAACACTTTATCTGTCACATTATGAAAAAAAAATCGTTTGAAATATATTTTTTTAGTTACTTAAAAGTTATATTTACTTATTCTTTTAAAGGTGAATGCAATACAAAATATGCATATCACCTCATCAGAGTAATTAATGTTGATTTACGACGGTATTCACGAATAACTTCAACTTCCGGTTGAACACGAAAACTTGAAAATCGTATAAAGTCAGGGTTAGACTTTTTATCAAAATTCGACGCGTTGCGTCTGCCATCTAGTGGCATTTAAATTTTCAGATTTTTTTGCTGAAATTAACCAATTAAAAATTATATTGAAACTCTGAAGCTAGATTGCAGAAAACCTTTAACGCGCAGTATCCTCTCCACAAGCCCGCTATTACTGCAAAAATGCTCCCAACTGCAAAAATGCAACTCAGAAAATTTCACCAAAATGTTATTTTTGTGATTTAGCGGAGAAAAAATTTATTAATTTCTTACTTTTAATTTTGTTTGTGAGTTCATGGTTTCTAAACTAAATGCGCGTAACTACCTCGCCCTTCAAAGATTTAAAAATATAATACTACGTTTCACCAGAAAAATGGTTCCAGTTTAGATGTAATAAATATTTTTGTTCTATGTTTCCCCGTTTAAACAGTATTTGCTACTGAAATACTATTTTAAAATGGTAAAATATATCACCAAAACATTGGTGTTGCTAAACTGGAAAAAAAAATTTCTGGTGAAATGTACCATTTTAAATTTTAGCAATGTACTTTGGCTGTTCAATCATCGATCAAAGTGGTTGGATTTTCGCATGCTACTAAATAGTGAGATGATGAGATTGATGAAGAACAATGTAAATTATTTTGAACCTTGTTTCAATTTTTCAGTACACACGTTTTATTTGAATTTTTTATCTTATTTTCCATGTACTCATCATTCTACAAAAGTCAAATGAAGTCTATACTACTCAGTCAACTTTCATCTTACACAATGTCGGTGCACATCTTGCTACATGCTTTTTCCTATATGGATCTTATTTGTCTTATTTGTTTTTTAATAAAATGCCAATATATCATTTAAAAGAGAAATAATCGTCTGTAGCTTCGTAATTTGCTTAACAAGCCAATGATCTACATTTAAGTTGATCTAACCAATCTTTGAAAGGCCTTATTCACTTACCCCAAAGTTGGAAATATTCTCTAAATTTACTTGTAGGATTATATAATTACTTAGAATTGTAACGTCAGTTCTATTTAATAAATTTATTCTTAAAAATGCGTTAACATATTTGCCACCATTTACTTTCACTAAATTGGGTTTATTACGATTATTCTTTTAATTAAGAACGACTGATATTAAATTATTTGATATAATATGTTGAAATGTATTATTATAAAATTCTGGTATAGGAAGTATTCTGGTAAAAACAGGAAATTGCCATCTCTGCCTCTTTATTCACAGAGCAGAGGAAAATACCTGAATTTAAAGAGAACGATCAATGCCGGTATGTGGTCGACTGGGTTTACTGAGTGGTTATATTTTTCGTGCGATAATAGTCTGAGATTGTATAATTAAATGCGATTGTATAAAAATTATCTAAAATTCTACTAAATAAATTTATTCGTGACATTGCAAAATTATTCATTGAGGAGATGAATGATTCTCATTCAAATTGAACGAAAAATACCAGTCAGTGACCGATTAGATTTACTCAGTGGTTCTAGCATTGGTGAGACACAAGTCCAAACTATCGTAGAACGATATCTTTGATTCTATTTAATAAAATTACTTGAAATATTGTACCATTATTTGTAGAACAAATGAAAATTTTCAGCTTACAAGTGAACAAATAATGCCTGTCTGTGGTGAATTGCGTTTAACAGAATGCGGCAGTAGCTATCGTATATATTTAATTTTATTTAACATGTTGAGCGCCATGCGAGTTCTTAATAAAATCCATTAAAATTCTCTAATGATATTATCCTGTAATAAATAAAAATTAAGTAAATTTTAAACAAATTTTCAATACTTACTTAAAACAATGTAATATTTTTTTGTTTTATATCATATTTTACACTATCAACCACCGATGGTTGACGGGACTTTATATCATATTTGACACTGTCAGCCACCGATGGCTGGCATGGCGCTCAACGTGTTAAGAAATTTATTTGAGATATTGCATCATTATTTTTAGAACAGGCAAGCATTTCTAAGTTCCAAGTAAACAAATAATTGCGGTCAGTGGTTGATCGAGTTTACTCAGTGTTGATTATTGGCATTGATGCACATGACCAAACCATATTTGAATTCTGGCCTGGTACCTTTTCATTCTTTTTATATTCAATATTTTTAATAATAATAAAAAAAAAATAGTTGTTTATATTAGGTCAAATTTATAAGTTCTAAATTTTAAAATCAATTAAATTCACTCAGAAAATTTTTGCTGTAAAACTTTTTTCAGGGGTTCCCAAGCGTGTGTATTTTAGTAGAACCTCTTCCCCTACCATTTTGTATAGCAAATCAATTTTTTTTTTAAACTTTAGGTTTATTTTATAATAAAAATAGTATTTTAAAATTACTGGTAGGCAAAATTGCGGACTCTGCAAACCTGTTTTATTACATTTCTTGTTACATAATTGATAAACATTCAAATACAGATATTTTAAAACGAATTTGTGTTAAAATTGTTTATATACTATAAGAGGAAAATTTTATGTATAAAAAATGTGATTAATTTGATAAACATATAATTTTTAGAAAATTTATTAAACAGAATGCTCGAACCAAATTAAATTGTTTCAAATAACTCCGTCGAAAGAGTTTTGTTGAAAAAATAAAATAAAAATAAAAACAGTGTGTCGTAATACAATTAAGACTGTAAACGAAAGCTATATTCAAAATTAATTCCATGCTCAGTACAAAGATATTTTTTTATAGAGAATAGTTTTGCTATAACTTGTGCCTACCTTACTCAAATTGAAAATTTTGTTTATTTTTCAAGAAATATTACCTAATTTCAAACTAATAATTCTAAATTTATACTATATCTTTAAACCTCTTTCTTTTTCTTTTATTTTTTTATTCATTTTTTATATGCTTGAATTTTATGCTCATTATTAATTAGATATTTCAGTGAGGGAAAAAGAAATTTATAAACACCTATAATATTCTACAAAATATATTTTCTATGAAAAAAAATATATATAACTAGTTACATTAAAACAAATATTCAGCTAAAAAAAAATAATTTTAGGTAATGAATATTTTCTAAATTTTTATTTAAAATTTTAGAAACTATTTATAAATAAAATAAAAGTAGGAAAAATACTATTTATTTTAAGTAGAAATTGCAATCATAAATAAAGGCTTTTAAAGCTCTAGAAAAAAAAAGTTAAAACTTTAATGTTTATTAATTTTAAAGTAACAAAGAGATTTGATTTTTTTTTTTTTCAGTGAAAATATTGCAAGTACAAAACTCTTTAAATATGAATAATGAGTTAAAAAAATATTTTTTTTTTTTTTTTTTACTAAAATTCCAGTAACCTCGGACAAAATGAAGTTCTTTTTATTCATTTTTTTTAATTCTCTTTTATTTCGAAGAAATAATTTAGAAGTTATTTACAACATTACATATATTTATTTTTTTTTAAGTCAATGTAGCTTACTGATACATTTAACAAAAGAATGCCACAATGACGTTTAAAAAAAGATGACGGAGAAAATAATACACTTTAAGAGATTTCTCACTTGAAAATAAATGCTTTTTATATTTCATTTCAATGCATCTTTAATATTCGTTAATAATGGAATGTAAAAACTCCACGTCCAATTAAAATTGATTTTCTCAAAAAAAAAAAAAAAAGAAAAAAAAAAAAGATAGTAAGAAAAAAAAACAATATAATCAATGTTTTTTTTTAATTATTATTATTTCTTTCGCTCATTTTATTTTATCTAAAGCCAGAAATTTAAATTAAGCTTGATGTAAAAGGATTTAAAAAGTAGTACTTGAATACTATCGAGGCAAATATAATTACTCATCTTTTTTTTTTAACTGTCAGTGATCCAGTACATAATATTCCACAAATAACTACAATGAATTACAATTAATTTCAGTGTTGCAGAGTAAGATTTTTCACACACATGATGAAGTTTTACCTTGAATTTTTAATTGAGCTCAATGTATTTTGGTGTTATGCATACGTTTGGAGTTGAAACTTCAGTGGAAGTAATAACAATAGTAATGAAAACTCGATGCGTAAATTTATAAATTCCTTTTCTGTTTCTTTTTTTCTTTTTAACATTAATTACAATTCATAGCTTTATATATATATAATGAGTTAAAAGTATTTCAATATTTTGAGATAATAATCATAATAATATCTTATTATATATGTATATATATATATTGGTTTCAATTAAGTTTTTAATTAATCTTTATTTAATCTTTGTTTTTATTTAATATTTCACATATTTCTCATTCTTTATTGTTCTTACTGCATCGATCGGGGCGTGAAATGATATAAATTGCTATGAATAGCAATATCGTTTTACGAAATCGTTGCAGTTTTCACAGCTTTATAAAGTATGCGCCCCTTGAAAAGTATGCTTCTAACTTTAGGCATTTACATCCAATTAATTCTGTGATTTTTTATATGTTTTTCTCTCTCATAAGTATAATGGTCCTTTTTTATTATCATTCAGGTCGGTGTAAGTATTTCATGTTACTATCGTAACTCATTGGTTCTTAATCTATATCGCAACTTTTTGTGTAATTCTTTCCTCTATGTTAAATTCAGTTCTATATTTTAGTGTGCTGTTATTGTTTTAGTTCTATTAATTGCTAAATTTTAAGATTAAATTTTATTACGATATCTATTATTTATATACATATATATATATATATAACTACTATATTGTGGCCATCAAAATTTTTTCTAATGTATTTTCCTATACATATTTCCGTATCTAAAACTATTTATTATAATTAATATTTTTTTATTAATATTTATTAAAAACTTTTTCCATCGGGATAGCAGAAATTTGAGTTGCAACACTAAACGTTAGACCCTCTTCTAGGGATCACCCTACATATATATATATTTTTTAAATCTTTATTGACTGCTACTAATTTATATATATGTGTAATTATTACATAATGCTTCGCTAAAAATAATTCCCATTGCATACATTTATACAAAATTTGTCCTATGCTTCCATATCTAGAACTTTGATCAAGACGGAACAAAAGCTCCATCTGTTGAGCGGTATGCAACATAGAATAATTAGCGACACCTTATGTCAAAATGCAACCAGTCATAAACTTTTAATGAATTCTATCCATTGGTTTGTAAAATACAGCGTCCACAAATTTTGGTAATACTCGCACGCACACAGACAGACACACAGATCCACAGATATTTTCTAAAATTTGCCAGGTCATATATACAGTCGGTAACAAAAGTGTCCGAACACTAGCAAAAATTCTTATGTAAAAAAAGTGCACTTCATACTGTTTTGCTAAATAAATCCTTATCGAATCATGTTTTTACACTAAGAACAGGATTCGACAAGGATTTATTCAATAAAACCGTATTAAGTGTACATTTTTTTATATAGGAATTTTTGCTAGTGTTCGGACACTTTTGTTACCGACTAGTCGGAAGGAAAAGTATCCGAGCACTAGCCAATAATTCCGATGTCAAAAGTGTACACTTAAAGCTGTTTTGTTAAATAAATCCTTGTCGAATCATGTACTTAGACTGACTAAGAACATGACTCGACAAGGATTTATTTAACAAAGCAGAATGAAGTGTACTTTTTTTTGACAGGGTTTATTGCTAGTGCTCGGATACTTTTGCTATAGATCGAATATTTTCAAGAATTCAATATTTTCTGTTTATATTGGTAGAAAAATTATCCTGGTTACGTTAATATTCAATAAGTTATGAGAAGGAAAATATATACCCAAGAGTAAAATGGGTGTCTTTTTTACAAAACAAAATTCAAGAAATTATTAAAAAGTAGTTGAAAATAGTTTATATATATATATATATATATATTCATATCAAGTAAGTATTACTTACCAATACTGACTTAAAAAAAAAAAGAAAAAACCTACAATAGTATATTTGAATTAATGAAAAACATAACTAATAAAAATGTGTTCCGTAGTTTTCGTTTCGATGGCTTGTGCCCTGCCACAAAAAGATCACGTGCATACAAATATACAGTTAGACAACTGGTAAACATAAACTGAAAATAATGTTATTCTTATAGATGAAGCTTTTTTACAGTATTCAATCCCTGATCGTATTAAAATCAATCATATTGTCTAAAAAGAAAAGAAATATTTAAATTTTATTGAAAAAGTTTTAAGCATTGGAAAAAACCTTCGATATCTTTAATATAAAACAACAAACAAAAATAGTGTAGAAGTTCTTAAAAAACTTTTATTGATTTTTGAGATTCAGTAGAAACATTTGGCATCAGATAGAAATATTTGTACTTATTCGATTGGAGATTTTAAGAACAAGCTTCAGTAAAAGCATTCTCAAGAAAATATCATTCAGTTGACTTATTTATTTGTTCTGTACTAAGACCTAAAAATATTCACGAAATATAATATTTTATCGTTATCTTTTCCTATTATCACAAAAAATAGACCTTAAATCAATAATTTTACGAGTTAGAACAATATAATTTAAACACTGAATTATGCGATGCATAAAATATTTGGTACTATACAGTCTTTGATAGGTTTACGAAAGATAAATTTAAAAATGAATATTGGTTTGATAAAATGTAACCGCTTGTATGTTGTGATCCTTACAAAACATTCTTCTATCTCTTTCCGACTCGAAACATTTTTACCTTAAAACATTACATTCTTCTGTTTTTGCAAACTGAAAGAAAAATATGGACTATAACCGAAATTTGTTGATTGAAAATTGTACATTACACTTTCTGCTAGTTAGCTCGAAAATTCATTCCCTGGTTTTATTACATACAACTGTTCCAGATGCAAAAATGTAAGTGGATGCGTTGGATGTCTGAACCGCATGATCGTACGGCCTAGGTCGGAAAGGACAGTATCATTATACTAAAAAGTCGCCTACTTGTTAACATGGAAAATATTTAATCGTAACTTTTCACAATAAAGATTTTATATACGCAGTTTTGGGGTATTTTAGCCATTAGATTTTGACGTAGTTCTATGGAAAGTCATAAATGTGAGTAAAAGCAGCGCTGAATATCTGCTGCTATATATCAAAATTTATTCAGGAAAAATTTTCGTAATATTTCACATAACAAATTATTTATTCTATAACAGTGAAGCTGAGATATATCCTTTCGTAAGCAGGAAACATTGTAGAATAGTAGTGCTACCTGTTGACCGATATGTACACAAAGTGAATCAGAATAGTTTTTCATAATGGAATTCCATATATAAAATTTTGTGCAATTATGCATGACAGAATCCTTCTTGTAAATGAAGAAAATCGGAGCATAACAATTCCACCTTTTGAGTTTTGGACACCAAATATTATACTATTTTGCAACTAAATAATTTTTTTAATGAATTTCTATGCATAATGTTCTTGATGTAAATCTGCCACAATTCATGTCACATTCGCACAGACACAGGTGAGCAAACATACATTTTTAAATAATCAAGTCGTGTTCAGGATATCTCAAAACGTGCAAATCTATCGAAATGAAGAAGTCTAAAGTTTTTTTTTACACAAATCTATTCCTTTCTTCTATATGTATAGAACAGAGCAAGAGTGCGGCCTACAGACACTTGATAATCGAAGAAAGTACCAAACAGTCAGATTTATTAACAAGGCTAACAGTTTAGCTATAAATCGCATCTCTCGTAGAGCGAAAGATAACTAGAATTGTAGATCAACATTCAAAAGATCATCTACCATGAAGTTTGATAAAGAAATCCAAGAAAGTCTTGAATTAGATCAAATATATACACTGCTTCAGGAACCTGTCCTATCATCCTGCCTTCCCCAAAATACCGTTATCAATTTGAAACTACAAGATCACTGCTTGAAAAAAGAATCGGAGGCCATAGTTAAAGCTAAGGGAATTAAGACTATCGAGACTTATTTGGGGCGCGACCTGGTGCAGATGTATACTGATGGATCCTCGGATGAGACGATTTTGAACGGCGGAGCAGGCATATCAATCACTCTGACTAACGACATGAAAATGCAAAAATTATAGGGTCAGGAAACATCGCTTCTAATTTTACTTGCGAACTAAAGGCAATTCTTGAGGCCCTACGAATGTATACTTCCCTGGGTGATACTGATAAAGCTAGTGGACTCGTCATTTTCTGTGATTCCAGCGCTGCCCTGGAAGCAATAGGGAATGGAGACTCTAGGCTCTCACAAGATATCCATCACTACTTAGAAGAAATTTGCCACCTAGGGAAAAGTTGTACTTTCCAGTGGACACCAGCACGTGTTGGTATAGAGGAGAACGAGGAAGCAGATAGGCTGGCGAAAGAGGCGAGGGACCTAAACTCGGAAATTTGCAGCACCGTAACTTTAGGAGACGCTAATGCAGTTGCTAGATACAGACTGAAAGAAAAACACGTCAAAAAGGAACATCAACTGTGTGTTATCAATGCAGACAGAATGATTACCAAGACTATCTCCAGACTTTGGACCCAACACTTTGGTGGAATGAAAATAAATACAGACGGCACCAGAACTTACAAATCATGTAGGAACTGCCTGGAAGAGGAACTCACCCCAGAACACATTTTCAACTGCCCGGCCATCATAAGAAGCTTATAGACCATTGACGAATTTCCCTTTCAGGGAAATCTCTACAATGACAAAATTGTGGACATTGCCAAGGCCGTGATTTTGGCGCATGGAATGATTTGACTTCAACTGGACACGACACCAACCAACCAACCATATGTATAGAAATAATTAAAAATATGTTTTAAAGGTAGTTTTTATTTGCACATTAAAGTTGATAAGACCAAAAATATCTTTCGAGATTTTAAACTTTCCAAATTGTGAATCCATGTTATTTTAGTTTTAATACGTGCTGTATAATCTTTTATAATCTTTTTATGATCGCATGTGGTTTGATTTTTAGGGTAGAGCTAGCAAAAGACAAATTAAATGATCATTATAATATCGTGCGTATGCATAAAGTTAATTTCTGTCTTAATTATGCATTTATTGAATTTAATTATGATTTATTTATGCATTTAATAATACATTAATCTAATTATGCATTAAATTAATTATGCATTATTTTATTTTAATTTTGCATTAAATCCGATTGTATGAAATTTTAATTTAGTTCAAATATTCTGTAAATTTCGGGCTTACTCTTAAAGAGTATCCAAATAATAGCATTTCATACAGTTCTACTTATGTTGAAAAGCAATAAAAGTAAACTTTGAAATACACTATTAAAAAAAAAAAAAAAATCAATTATTGGTTTTTATAATTTTGTTATGATCATGTTATTTCTAAAATATCATTTTATTTCATTCAGAAAGGCAAGGTGCCTTACTAAGTTAATAAAAATTGTAGAGTTTGATAAGTTTTTATGTTTTAAGTCGATTTTATGGTTAAATCCAGTGTGTGCTGGAAAGTTGGACAAAAGTGTGGAATGGAATCTAGTTTATGAAAGTAATAGTCTTGTTTAGAAGGTACTATTCACGGTACTTACCGGCGGAGAATATTTTCTGTAGCAGATGCCCTGGTCCTTTGAGCTTCCAGTTGATAACGAAAGTGAATAACTCCTACCAATCATTAGGGTGTTTGTAGCTAGTAGCAGACGAAGTGAAAGTTCTCTCAATCAGTGTGACGTAATCAATTGGTTTGTTCGTTTTTTTTTTTTTTTAGAAAACAAGGTGAATACGAAGTTTGTTTGAGAATTTCATAGTCTGCGGGGTTTTTGGAAATTGTTGAATTGACGCGGATTTTGCGAAAATTTATGTATGAAGGTATGCTAACTGATTTCTCTGTGATAGTACATTTAAGTCAACGCCAATTTTAAATAAAAATCAGTTGGCGATTATCGAAGGCTTAATGGTGACTGTCTCCATTAAAGTAAGATATCAAGAGAGGTAGTATAATACTTTTCCTTCTATTACGCCGCCATTAGTAAACACGACTAAACCTTATTATATTTAAAACAAATTGAAATTGCAGCGAGTAATCTTTTCCTCCAACCTTAAATCGGAAAAATCCACATTTGATTTTGAAATTGAATCTCGTTTCTACTTCGTTAACGCATTTCTAGCATCAAAACGTCGGCTCAGGATCAGTTTTGTCAATTATAGGGACTTTTTTATTCAATATTTACCGCTAAATTTTAATTATATTACTTCGCTATTCACTTCAAATATTATTCATCCATCATGCATATCAAACATCGCTCCTTAAAAATATTGGTAATGTCCTAAGTAAGCAATATGTTCTTTCTGACGATGGCTACGATCGTAATGCCGAAATATATAAACACCATGCTGCTAATAAAGGATTAATTGTGTGGCAATTTTAAGAAATATTATTGGAAATTATTAAATAAGAAGTCCTTAAATTTAGGAACACTGTTCAGAACTTTATTTCTGATAAGATAATTTCACGGTAATGCCCAATTTGTTTCATAACAACAGTCGGCAACAAAATTGTCCGAACACTAGCAAAAATTCTTATTTAAAAAAAGTACACTTCATACGGTTTTGTTATATAAATCCTTGTCGAATCCTGTTATTAGTCAATGTAAGAACATGATTCGATAAGGATTTATTTAACAAAACTGTATGAAGTGTACTTATTTCCCATAGGAATTTTTGCTTTTGTTCGGACACTTTTGTTACCGACTGTACTTTCCATTTTTAAAAATATTTTAATTTATGGAGTTAAACAATGTTGAAGAATTTTTTGTGGTTAAAAATGAAACTGTTTATTAAGTTAAAAGAAAAATTCAAATATCTCAGGTAGCACATAACGTTGTTGTAACGTTGTTATAACTAATTATTCACTGTTCAGAGTTAGTTTCAACGCTTTAACAACGTTATGTGCTACCTGGGATTCTCTACAACTTTTCTCCAACCTTAATTTAAATAAATCCATATTTGTTATTATATTGAATCCCGTCATAGAATCCAGATGTCGATTCAAGAGGTCACACCCAGACGACGTAATTTCACAAATGTTTCATTTATACTTGCAAAACAATTTACACTAAATTTTGAAGGATGCGCTTTTTTAAAATGATTAACTTATTTCTGTAAAATGTTAATAAATGTAATAATGATTTCAGCTATTTATAAAGTTATTAAAAGACCTACATTAGAATTTTCTGTTTTTTTTTTTTTTTTATCACACTTATATCTGTATTTTTGTATGATGCATTTAAATGTCAAGTTCCAAGTTTTTTACATATTCCCATATCCATAAATGCATATTTATGCATACAAACTTAATTGAACTGACACTCTGATATGGGTATACACATATATCAGAAGATTGTATATTCATTAAAATTCTGTAACTTGTATACATTACTTCTATAGACATCAGCTACATTTTTTGACTTTATGTATTACTCCCAGATTTTTTACAAAGTGTCTAGTATTATTTATACAAATTTCACTTTAATGGTACGTTAAGAATTTAACTCTATGCTTTTATATACGAAACTGAATTCTCACTAAAACATTTCTTCTTCCTATTGTATTCACAAGCTTTTAAAAAAAGAACCATGTAATCTAAGTATTTGACTTTTTACTTTCGTATATTGAGCATGAAGCTTTTCTTGGAACAAGCAGACCGTGGAATTGACCTGTCACATAGCATCACCTTCGTCATTTTGCTTTATATATTTCTTTTTACCCAACACTTTTTTCAGAAGTAAGCCTTTGTAAAATCTTCTACCATCACTTTTTTTTTTTTATCCTACCATATTTGAACAAAAGAAAGAGGTAGATATCATTTTAAAATTTTATATCCTCTATTCCTGTGATTTTATACCACAGACCTTTTCTTCGGTTCATATATTTTCTGCAGTAAAAAAAATAAGAAATATTTAAATTGCCCATATTTTGCCCATCCTTTTTAAGATTATTTTTTTAAGGCGAATGTTAAAAATGGCTAAATGTGTTACATATTTCCTTCGAAGAAATATTAAGCCAGAAATGATAACGTAACTTGTAAAATGAATTCAAAATTTTTCTTAAATTGTACATTGAAGTTTAAAGATATATTACTATTTGCCTTGATATATATATATATATATATATTAATACAATATTAAAATATAATAATATCAGTGCAAAAATTTTATGAAATTCAAAGATGATTCAACCTCAGCATTAAAACAATTATTCAGATCATAATCGCAGACCACTCATATCAAATCAGAAAAGAATTAAAGATAAATCGAAATGAATTTTGGAGATGAGAAAAAAGCATAATTTGCATATATATATATATATATATATATATGTACCTCATGTCCCACCAGTCTGCATATATTTTTAAAAATCATAAAAATTGAAGGAATTGGTACGATTTAATGCGGGTTGGGAAAAAGTTATTATCGTAAAGGGGGATTTTTCGGTAAAAAATAAATAAATAATAATAGTTAAAAATTTCGTCGATAGAGGACGCTGTACGGAAGTAAATCACTCATTTCCGTGAAAAATTATATTTATTTACACTCAAACTTTTACAAGCATATATAAATCCTATTCTTTGTGTCCACCATTACTAGAAATTACAATTTGCAAACGAATTACAACGCCGATGATTGCAGCTTGAGTCGTCGGTTCCTACCTGATGGAAAACATCTTCACTAATAACGCTTTAACCACCAAGTGAGCATCGCAATTGAATGTTCATCAATGTACACGTAAAAGGCAAGATAATAAATAAGCTGTGTTAATCGTAAAACTGTGCAATTTATAGGACTCTGATATGGATAATTCTCGATACGCATCCGTGCAGCGCCCTCTATCGACAAAACATTTAACTACTTTTTCTTCTGTTTACTTAAAAAAAAAAAAAAAAAAAAAAAAAAAAGAAAAAAGAAAATACCTGTTAATTCAAAAAATGACCAGTAGGTCGAACTGACATGTATTATAATATATGAAGCCAATGTGTGCAAATAAAATTTTACAGAAAAAGACAATAAACAGAAGAACAACCAACCAAATTATATACAACAATTAGCATATTCAGCAGTTATGTAAAAATAATCATACAAAAGAACTAACTGTTGTATAACCAACTGTTGTATAACTAAAACAGTTATATAAAACAACTAAAAGTTATGCACTACTTTACATTTCAAAGGTTTATTTACAAGCATCAGTATCCCTGCACATGAAGTAAAACATTTTCTCGTTTTGAGTCCTTTTAAGTTTGAAATTTTCACAATGCGAAGGTTGTTGATTCATTCGTTCTTGTAAATAACGACCAATAACGCTTGCTCTGGTGAATTGATGGAAGAGTTCCTGTGCATTCAGACACTTCAATGAGAGCGTGATTTGGAAATTTCAATTTAGTTATATAATTTGTTGGTCATTTTTTATCTCTAAGATTACTTTTGTTCTTACAATAAATAAATAAATTCTCTCTCTAATAATGCAAACCACACAACATTTTACGCTGATATACTCTTTTTAAAAAAAATCTGGAGTGACTCCACTCGACTTTCCGAACATTGAGTAACTAACAGTTTTGTAGATAAAATAAAGAAAGAGGAATTGCTAAACAAACAAAAGAGAGAAAACCATAATAGAGTGTTTTTTTCTCCATATATCACACGAGGTTTTATTTAACGCTACTGAACTTTGAGCCCTTAGATCATAATGATAAAGAATTTTTCGTTTTGTCCCTGTAAAAATCTATAGATGCTAGATTCACCAAAATGCTTATAGTTAGTGCAACAGTGATTTATAATATTCATACAAATTTTCAGCTCAATTGAATAAGGCGTTTAGATGCTATCGCACTTTTAAAAATTTGGTCTCATAGGCCATAATGATAAAGAATTTTTCTTTGTGTCCCTGTAAAAAAACTGTAGTGCTAGATTCACCAAAATCTATACAGTTGGTGCAAATGCGACCTATAACATGTGTACAATTTTTTTGCTCAGATTAATAAGGCGTTTAGACGCTATCACACTTTTAAAAATTTGGCCCCATTGGCCTTAATGATAAAGAATTTTTCTTTGTGTCCCTGTAAAAAAACTATAAGTGCTAGATTCTCCAAAATCTATACAGATTGAGTATCTGTGACCTATAATATGGGTATAAAATTTTTGCTCAATTGAATAAGGCGTTTAGATGCTATCGCACTTTTAAGATTTTGGTCCCATAGGCCATAATGATAAAGAATTTTTCTTTGTGTCCCTGTAAAAAAACTATAAGTGCTAGATTCACCAAAATCTATAGGGTTCGTACTATGGTGACTTACAATATACGTACCAACTTTCAGGTTAATCGAACAAAGCCTTTAGACGCTAGCGTGTTCACAGACATACACACATACACACATACACACATACACACATACACACACACATACATACATCATCGTAAAAATAGTGAAAACGGACTCAGGGGACCTCAAAACGTATAGAAACATCAAAATCTCGAATTCGGATTTTTGACATGATTACAATACTTTCCTCACTATAGTGTTCGGAAAGTAAAAAAAGTTTTAAAGTTGTAATTGGCTTTTGTCGCACCTGGTATATATAATCATGAAAGTTTTAGTCAGAATAAAAATTATTTTAGTAAAAAAAATTTAAAAAAATTCTATTACTTTTGGGACTTCTTACATAGATATTTTTTAAAATCTCCATTAAACACTGATTAAATCTTTACATTTACTTTATCATTATGCTTTGTAACTTTTTGTTTTTCTGTCTCAACATATTACAATATTTATCAATTCTTTTACTCTTTAAATATTTACAATAATTAATTTGACAAAAAAAAAAAAAAGCAATAATTAGTTTTTATATGCATATTATAAAACTGGATTCAAATAGCACAATAGTCTATATAGAAAATAATTAAAAATTACTTTTATTTTTTTTTTTCATAACTATACCTAAAGCTTAAAAATAAATAAATATATAAATAAATGATGTTACTCTTAAGGTTTATTAAACAGAAAGTTTCATTATATCGAATATACTCTGAGAAAAAAAAAATATACCGCCTTCATCTGGAACGAATAAGTGGTTATTTTCTAAATCTGTAAACTAGAAATATAGATTTTCGAGCTATGCACATTAGGCACGCCAATAAACTGAATATGCGAAATGATCAAGAATTTCTAGTCTACACATTTCTAGATGGTGAAACAATATTCTGGATGTTCTGAATATTCTGCATCTTTTGTATTGAGAGAAATTCTCGCTTGATTTTCTAGAATTGGTCATAAACCAATTATAGTTGCTGAAACCCGCCGTTTGTATTCGCATTTATTTGCAGAGATTTTTAAATAACTTTGCCCTCGATAATATAGGCAAACGCTCTAGAATTCTGATTGGGGTTTCTAGAACTCGCTTTCGAAGGGCACTAGAATGTATAGTGATGACATGGGAATATTTTTTCTAGAGCCACAATTTAGATTCAAGATGTCATTTTCATAATTTTTTCTCAGTATAATATCTGAGCTACATAATTCATTTCGAACAATTTTAATCATACTAGAAAGCATCGAGCATTTTTAAAACGACTGGGCAGCAAAAAGCTTCTTCTACTTGTATAAGGTGAAAGAGAATTTACTCTTGTGTTTTATTAAATTGCTTAACTGTTAAACTTTAAACCAAACCTGATCTTCTGTCTATTAGAATAAAGTCTTCCACATTTTTCATTGTGGTAGCATTGTCCAACAATGATGGTTTTTGGCATGTTGGTTTATTTCTGCAGGACACGTGGCTAGTTGGAAGATTTATTTTTTTTTCCCTCACAAGTGTGTATTTATAAAAGGTTTTTTTTTTTCTTTCAATTAGATAGTGCGTAAGCAGATGGATATGTATGTGTGGGGAATCTTGTGCATACTGTATCGCCAAAATTGATTGCTAATACTTTCATAAACATCCATTACTCCATCGTGAATTTAACGAAAATCGTAAACTTTCAAATTATGGGAATTATTAAAACTGTGGGTTACTTCAATCTACAGCTTCTTGAAACCAAAAATTCGACATTAATAGTTGTATTTTACAAAATTATGTAGTTAAGTATAAAATAATTCATTTCTATAAATCTTTTTAAATACATAACTTAATTATTTCTTAGTACTAATTAAAATTTAAAAATCTCGTACGTATATATATAAATATATTTTACTTATTATCTATATGTGTAAGAGCCAAACACTCTATAATATTACATTAATTAATGATATACGACTTTTTTAAATGCAGTTTATGGTAAACTTAATAAAGAAGCTTAATTGAAATAGTAAAGAAGGTACTGTCTGAAATAAAAATAAATAAAATAAATAAATAATAAATAAATAAAATAATAATAATAATGTAAAGCACTTACTTTCCGTACAAATGGAAGATTAATAGGCGGTTAATAAAATATGAATATTCAATACAATTTATAAGTTCATGAAGTCCTTGAAGGAAATTAAAAAACTACTTAGAAGAATCCAAATGATAAAAGTATGGAAATTTGTTAGGAAGGTATTTAAATTACAGTGTAAGTAAAGAAATTTAAACCTCAAGTTTTTAGTTTTAAAACTTTAAGTTAATTCATTTTCTCTCCATGGTATTATTTTCTTAATGATCTTGCGGCTGAAACTTTGAAGTAAAACAATTAAAGGTGCCACTCGGATCTTTTGAATAAAAATAGATAATTAATTTATATATTTCATTTTTTTTCTATGTAATTTTATTCGCAGTTTTATCATAAAACAATTGAAGATAATCTACTTTTCTCAGTGTACAACGTTTTTTCGAAATGGGCAAAAACTGAATGTATGTGCATAACGGAAATGTGGTCGAGAGGATTTTGTCACGAAACTTGATGTACGTGATTATACTCACAAAGAAACATTCAAAAAGTGTCGCCTTCAAAAAATATTGAAAAAAATATATGTGACTCTATTCTTCATAAAACAGCAGAAAGTGAAAAAAATATCGGCTGAAATGAATTACAGCGACCACAAAAAATTATCAAAATTAAGCATATTTGGCGATTTCACACTGTTAGGCGATTGGTTTTGAGTACTTGGCGGAGAAGCAAAACACGGTTCTGTTCGTACACGGCAATCTCGGTGCTAGCGAATTTATCGCCTAATAAATCGCCAAAAATTCTTACTTTTGATAATTTTTTGTGGTCGCTGTAATTCATTTAAGCGGCTAATTTTTTCACTTTCTCGTGTTTTATAACGATTAGAATCACATATATTTTTTTTTTCAATATTTTTTAAAGACGACATCTTTTGAATGTTTCCTTTTCAGTTCGATATCATATATCTATTCTCATAAAATTTCATTATAAATCATATTATATTCAAAATTGGAAATTTATTCCGTAATTTATTCCGCGACATTGTTAGAAACTGCGATTTTTTTTAATACAACTTTTTATAACAATAATTTGTTTTCTTGAAATATTTTATTAAATCATAGCTACATATTAGAGAAATTTACATAAATCATGGTGTAAAAAAACATCGTGTAAACAATGCTCCAGAATAAATCAGAAACGTTGAGAATTGTTATATTTATGATAAAAACTATGCAATCGGCTGATGTGAAGGACCTGTAAGAAACAGAAGCGACCTTCCAAATAAGCTACCTTCCTCCACTTTAATAGAGTTATCTTATCCTAATTCCCTATTTTAGCTATCATGCAATTTCATATTTTTTCCGATGTAATAATTTTTATAATGCAAGGATATGAAATATTGCCTTCAACTTTGATGTGGAAAACAGTTTTACACTTACAAAATTTTCAAAAATTGAGTGTTGCCAGCATAACGAATTATATTTTAAATGCATTTCGAGGTTTACACTATGATACTAAACTTTATAATGCATGTTTTATTGAAATTTTGCAACATTCTTTCAAGTTTATAAAATGTTAAATTTCGAACAATTTGCAAAATTTTTTTCTTAGTAGACAGTTAACATTTAATGTAGTTCCGAGAAGTAATATAAATTATATGTCAAAACTGGTCCGACATCGCGATTATCATACGTTTTTGTAACAACGTTTAATCAACCTAACAAACAATCTTATTAAATGATCAGGTACGTTTGAAAGGAGAAACTATTCGAAAACAATTGTCATAACTTTATTTACAATTACTCAAAAAAAAAAAAAGAATTACTTTTAAAACTTGTATAATTTAGAAAATGTTAAGAAAAATTTTATCTTTATATAACAACAATTAAAATAACTCTGTATATTAAAAAATGGCATACTAAAGATATAAAATGACAAAAAAATGTTTTACATGACATATTAATGTATAAAATCATGCAAAATTGATCATTTAACATTAAATTTTTTTTATTAACACCATAATTAACACTGAGAAAAAAAAAAAAAATATACCGCCTTCATCTAGAATGAATAAATGGTCTTTTTCTAAATCCTTAAACTAGAAATATAGATTTCCGAGCTATGCGCATAAGGCACGCCAATAAACTGAATAGATGAAATGGTCGAGAATTTCTAGTCTACACATTTCTAGATGGTGAAACAATATTCCGAATATTTTGTATTACGAGAAATTCTCACTTAATTTTCTAGAATTGGGTCATAAACCAAGATTATAGCTTCTGAAACCCGCCTCTTGTATTCTCATTTATTTGGAGATATTTTCAAACAGGTTTGTCCTCGATAGTATATGCAAACGCTCAATAATTCTAATAGAGGTCTCTAGAATTCGCTTTCGAAGGGGACTAGAAATTTTTTTATAAGAAATTTATAAGGATGACATGGAACTATTTTTTCTAGAGCCACAATTTAGATTCTAGATGTCAGTTATAGATTTTTTTTTTCTCTGTGTGTTGGCGTGCCTTATACTCATAGCTCGGAAATCTATATTTCTTGTTTAGGGATCTAGAATAGCACCACCTATTCTTTCTAGATGAAAACGGTATATTTGTTTTTCTCAGTGAAGACAAAAATAGTGATAATTTTGTTTTAATAAAATTATAATGATAATTTTGATAATTATTGATAATTTTGTTATTGATAATTTCGTTTAAAAAGAAAAAAAAAATACATATATTCATGCGATTTATCATTTGCATGAATTCTTGCGAGAAAAATTTATATGAACCAAAATTTAGCTCGGACTTTTTAAAGAAAAAGAAAAAAAAATCAAATTAAAATATTTTATAATTTTTTTAACAGCTGTAATAGAGAGATAAAATCTTTTTAACTCCTGAAAAAAAAATGCTAGTTTTAAAAGTATTTTTTTTTTCAAGTTATTGTAAAAATAATTATATGATTCTCTTTTGCTGATATTTTCAACTTTCAAAGTTACCTGACCCCAAATTGACTAACTGTAGCGAAGCAACGCCTTGTTTTTTTTGAAATTTCCGGTTTCCTTATACCACTAACTTTAACATTAGATTTGGAGTTAAGCTTAGTTTAAGATATTTTGCGCAAACAAATGATTATGTATGTTTATAGAAGGGAGAACTTTAAAGATAATAATTGTTTCACTTTTTTTTTTTTTTTTTTTTTGAATAACTATAATCATTATATGTTTGAATTATTATTTTTATATGTATTCACTTTTTGTATAGCTTTGTAAAATATTTTGTTATCAAACATTCTTTGTTATGTAATATTGCAAAAGTTAAGAAATAAATTTAAGAGGTAAAAGGATCAAAGGTCGACGTCATAAATTTTTACGGATACCAAAGTTTCCCTTAATTGTAGATTAATGAGGAACTAAAGAAAAGTATTAGCAAAAATACCTTCGAAAGTACAATTTTATAGAAAATAGATTTAGATAATCTTATTCTAAGTAGAGTCACAATAAAGAACGTAAATTAAAAAAGACTCCTCATACACATGTTAAAAAAAAAAAAAAAAAAAAAAAAATATATATATATATATATATATATGGCCCTACTTGAAGCTCATTTAGAAGAATTTTCTACCAAGATCCCGGGTTTCCTCAGTCGTGCTTGATCGATGTTGTCGCTAGATGAAACTGTTTTTACTTTGCTTTCGCTGTAGTTGATCATATAGCGCACTTTCCAGTCTGTACCCCTTATCGGTTAGTTAATTTGGCCACACTTCCGTTTTTTTTTTTTTTTTTTTTTTTTTTTTTTTTTTTAAATTTTCAATAGTTTCTCTGTTTACTTCATGTATATATATATTATAGCTTAAAAAGGTACGGCCTTAAAGGAAGGTTATCTAAAAGAACTTTCTCCCGGGATCCCTGGTGTCGTCAGCCGTTCTTCATAGATTTTGTCTCTAGCTAAACTGTTTTGTATTTACCTTCGCTTAAATCTCTCAGGAGAGCTACCAAAATGATATAAGACTGCAAATTACTATCTGGAAAGTAGAATTTACACATCTGTTTCTCGGTAAGTGACGCAAGAAATAAACTTTTCTGAGAATTTATAAATAAAGCAACTATTAAACATTTTAGTTAACTAAATACTTCTAAGGAAATAGAAAAGTTATACAAATAACATTGGAGCATTAGTGGATTCAAATAAATTTAAAACTAAAACTGAAACTTTAGAGCGATATAAGTTAATGAAAGTGTATCAGTGTGCAAAAAAAATTAATGATTGGTTTGATATATCATTAATATGCTGCAAATCGATAATTAAAACAATCTTATATTTATCTAAGAAAGGAATAAATAAAGTGAAATATAGATCTATGAAATTTTGGTATGAATATAGTGTGTAAGTTCTTTAATAAACAGACATATTAGGTTCAAGTCTTTTTTAATTATTTATATTTAACAAACATTCCTTTTATTTATAAAATATGATAATGACCGTATGTTCGTGATTTATATATACATATATATATATATATATATATATATACACACCTAATTTTAAAAAAACATCTAAATTGTTAATATAGGAAATTTATAAAATTATGAAAATTCGGTAACAAAAGATATGTATCATTAACCAATAAAAACGTTTTAAAAATTATAAGATATTTTATATATGTACACTACATACCGAACCATTATTGAAATTTCATATCATAAAAATATAAAATATTCCTTTAAAGTATAATAACTTTTGAAAAAATTACTCCCGAAAATGCAGTAAAAATGTAGAAATAAAATCGTATTTCACATTGCTATCCCATGTTTTGTTTTCCGCTGTACATAATTTTTACAGAATGTGCTTACAAACCTCCCCCCCCCCCAAAAAAAAAAAAAAAAAAAAAAAAAGTAAATGCTGTAAACTGAAAAAAAAAAAAAAAAAAAAAAGGTAATACATACTTAACATTAAGAAAAAAATTGCAATATTTATAAATTTTTAAAAGAAAAGTTATATATATATTATTTTAATTTTCTTTTTTATATCAAATTTTAGTTTTATCATTGTATTTAAACGCTAACTGTTGCCAAAAATCTAAAAAAACTTTCTCATTTATGAAGCAATATAAGAATTTTTTTTTATTTCTTTAATCTATTAAAAATATTCTTAAATTAAAAAAAAGGGAAAGAAAGGAATGGTGTGTTCATAATTTAATAATTTAAAATTCTGTTATTAAAAAATAAAATTTCATTATGAATCATGATCCTAAAAGAAAAAAAAAAATACATTTTTAAAGACAAGCGAAATTCTTTTACAATAGAAATGCATTGCATTTAAACTGTTCATTCATTATTTATGTAAAATGCATCAAAATCTCTAGAATGAAAGAAAATGGAAAATTAAAGTTTGTTGATATTCATGAAATTTTCCAAGTGTATCTTAGATATCATTAAATAATAATATTAAATTATTCACTTTGACATACAGCTCATAAATCAGCCTATTCCATGCTTATATTTTTTGGAACATTATGAAAATGAGATCAAAAAGAGGGTTACATTTCTGTATTATTTCAACATCACATAAATAACATTACATACATTACATACTTTTAAAAATAAAAAGTATTTTTTTTAATGTTATGTTTATTTTATGAATTAAACACCTTTTTCAAATGTTTTTAAATTCAAATTAGGTTTTAATATTTTTAAGATCGAAAACTGTCATCAAATTATTTTTTTTTAATCTAAAATCTTTTGTGTTATAATATAATATTAAATCGACATGCTTAAAAATACTGTAATTTTGAAGCATTCGTTGTAAAATGTAAAACTTAAATTTATAAATTAAACTGCTGGAGTAAAAAAATATTCTTGTATTTTGAAAAAAAAAAAAAGTTGTTTATGTAATTTTTACTTGTAAAATTTTGAATAAATAAAATTGTACTTTTAAAAATTAAAGAACACGCTTTTTATTGAAATGTGAACTGAAAAGCACAAAATATCTTTCTTTATAGAATTAAAATGCAGGGTAAGAAAAAATTGTGTGAGTGACACACCATAATATTTACATCTTTAATATAATTTAGAATTAAACAAAAATCCTTTTTTAAAAATCTCCCCTGACTGGGCTCGAACATTAGACCTTTAGGTTCGCAGTCCGGAGCTTTACCTCACAGCCACAGCGTTCACGTAGGGAAAGTCTTTTTTTACAATATAGATTTTTTGTTTGCTCCCAGAACGGTTACAAACATACATACAGGTGAAGCTAATAAAAAAGCGTGTTAAAAAAAGGAATTTTTGTCGTTTTATTTATTTATTTATTTATTTTAAATAGTAATTTTTCTTAATGGTAGATCAGGGTTACAAAATTGGTAAAATTACCGGTTATTATTATTATTTTTTTTTCTTTTCTTTTCTTGCTTTCTTCTTTCTTTCTTTCTTTCTTTTTTTTTTTTTTTTTTAAATACACAAAGAATTTTTTTTTTTTTACCCTATAGATCATAATTATTTGCAGTGAGTTAGCGTCTAATTCTATATTCAATCGAAATAAATTTGTATAGACATTTTATAGATTATCGTCGTAAAAAATGCATAGATTTTCATGAGGGTCTGACTGATTAATTTATTTAAATTATTAAAATTAGTTTTGTTAAAATTAGTAATTGTTATTCCAAATTTTAATACATAAGTGACTTCATTCTTATGAATAATATCACATTTATACTTAAAATTAAAAAATTTGGATATTTATTTAATTAGTAGAGGTATATATATTTTTTTATAGGGATACAAAGTAGATTTCATATACATTAATATCTATGGCCTCAAATAATTTGAAGTTCATTTTAGTAGCATTAATTCTTTTTTAAAACTTTTTTCAAACTGATATATGTTACATTTATACTAAATTAAAGAACTGGTGTAAAATAGATATTTAAGCTTGAAAAACTTCTTCACACATCGTAAAAGTAATAGAAGAACTACCGATTTCAAAAGGACGTGGCCTTTTGAAATGCACGTGCAAAATACAGTCGGTAAGAAAAGTCTCCGAACACTTGCAAAAATTCTTATATAAAAAAGTACACTTAATACAGTTTTGTTAAATAAATCCTTGTCGGATCCTGTTTTTAGACTGACTAAGAACAGGATTCGACAAGGATTTATTTAACAAAACTGTATTAAGTGTACTTTTTTTATATAGGAATTTTTGCTAGTGTTCGGAGACTTCTGTTACCGACTGTACGTGCTACTGCCTTGAAAGCAAATTTTATGGTATGTGAAGAAGTTTTTCAAGTTTAAATATGTTACATTTGTTTGCCAAAATATGATCAGTATGCAAAATACAAGCCGATTACTCACAGTTATTTTACAGATAAGCATGAAAGAGTTCGCAGGTATAGCACATAGTACGGGAACTAAATTTTTAAAGTTTATTAAAATGTTTAAAACCAATTAAGCAATTAAATTTTAGAATTCTGCTACAGAATGGTTTTTAATTGGAATCACATGCTTACTACCGGTATGAGAACAGGCTCTGTTACAAAACAATGCCTCGATATGACTATCTAATGCTTTAATATAAAAGAAGTGCCATCTAGTGGTAAATTACTTTTTTAATATGTACTAGGCTATTGAAAACCACGTAATATTTATCGCTCATCTCAGTAAAACAAATAACGTTATTTTTGCTTGACTTGAGGTTTCGTTGGCTGTTTCAGACAGTTTTTTTAAGGCTAGCTCGGTAGGTAACGTTGTATATTTAAATTCTATAAAAACATTTGGAAAAGAACAATGTTATAGTGCCTTTAGTTCCTTGTATTTGTTGTTTCTATTTCTAAATGGATTTTCAAAAAATTATGAGATATTTTATATATGGACACTATATATTAAATACTTATTAAATTTAATATCATAAGAATTGTATAAATATCATATTAATATAAAGTGACTCTTTAAATAAATTGTTAAATAACATTACTGAAGTTTCAGCAATAGCTTTTCTGCCGGGGCCCAGGCGATCATCGATGCTTGCATGATGTTAAAGTGCGGAGGCTATTTTCTCTTTCGCTTGATTTTTCCCATTCTACGCATTAATGTATTTAAGGAAATTTAAACGAAAGAAACAAAAGAAAATATCGAGAAAACTTGATTAACACAACTTTCATTGCAGCAAGCAAGTTGATTTTTGAAGGAAATTACTTCAGATTCACAGACCTTGCAGCTATCATTAGGTTTTACGTTCATTTCATTATATTGTCACTTCAATTTTAAAACAATACTTTTTTACACTTTCGCGACCGGCATATTTTTCCCTTTTCTAATACTGATTGCCAGGGTATATTGAAGTAAACTCAAGCTAGTTGCCGCAAACTTTTGATGTTTAAACACGGATAAAAATTAGATATAATGTTTTAAAATGTTATTTTTGTAATTATCTGAAGCTTTAAATGAAGATTAGTCATATAATATTAGAATGACGCTGAAAAGAGTTTGATCCACAACAAACAAATGTAGTTGCTACCCGAATTGTTATTTAGAAAAAATGAAATTAAAATTTAAGTTATAAATAACTATTTTTTTCATTGAAAAGAAATTACGGTATAAATAATGTTTGCTTGAAGTTGATTAACTTTACTCCTTTTGCTGTTCTATTATAGTGTATTAAACGTTCAGTAAGTGCCTTTTATCGAAATTTGGACTTTTCTTAGACTTTCTTTTACTAAATAGCAGCCAAAATACAAGCGCAAAATATTAATCACAATAAAATTTTAGTAACCTACAAGTTTTATCTACCGAGATACAACTGTATTCACGTGAATTCAATTCAGCGGTAACCAAGAACAGAATCTGAAAAGACGTGAATTTACGTCAGAGGCAACTAGCTATAGAATTTAAAATGACATGAATTGAGGTCAGCGGTCACGAATGTGTTAATATAATATTTTAGCATTAAAACAATCAAAAATATTTAAGAAAAACTCTTTATTGACGGTACTGGTAACAATATATAAAAATAAAGGTAAAATTTTAGGCACGCAGTGAGACCTGGATTGAATAACATATTATACAAACAGAGAAAATAGTATCCAAGTAGAATCCCTATATTACCAGATTTATTGCCGCATTTAAATTTAGACTGTAGAAGAAGTAATTTTCGATATATTTAAAGTTAAAGTAAAATACTGTTTAAGATACGTCATTTATGTTTGCGTCGTCAACGTAGCTGAAAATATTTTAATTTATTCCGGAGTATATGTACAAAACTTCGATAAAATAACGAAGACTTACTTAAAAAAAATAAGTGGTACGAAATAGAGGCGGGACTAAAATTACTCCGGAATAAATTAAAATATTGGCAGCTACGCGTCAACGACAAAAATTCTAAAATTGAGGAAATTCTAGAAGATTTAAATAAAATATGTTCTAACATTCAATTCTCTCCTAAAATTGGAAAAAAAAAAAAAAAAAAAAAAAAAAAAATTCTCAGATGTAACTACAATTAGAACTACACCTAACGAAATTCAAAGTACCGTGTCCCGTATAAACAGAAGAATAATAACGAAATAAAAAATATTAAATGCAACCCCTTTTCTTTAAAATATAAACTAAACTCAATCCTGTTACATATAAATCGTGTAATAAATATCAACTCTAATGAATCCTAATTAAATGAAGAATTATATAAAATATCTGAAATTACACAAAAGTAGGCTATAATAAAGTTTTATTACATCAATTACATAAAAAGAGAATAAAAAAATTAAACCATATTGAAAGCAAGCGGAAACAAAAAGCCGGATATGCGATAGTAACCTCATATTACAAAGGATCACCCGATAAAATAAAAAAATTAAGCCTCAAAACTAACGCAAATGTCCTCATTAAACCTAATACAAATATTTTTCAGCGTATTCGTAACGATAAAAATCCCATAGACCCTAGAAACCGCAGGCATTTATAAAAATACATTTCAGACAGAAAAAATTAAAACAGTTTATTATATGGATGGTTGTTTTGTGGTATTTAATAGCGCAATGTCCAAATTAGGACATTCTGCTCCAAACTGCATGGGTATGACTAAGAAAAAAAAATCCAAAACTGAACAAAAGAACACGAAAATGACATTAAATATAACTACCTCAGCCTTAATTAAAATTATCAAAGAACAACATATAAACATGGATTTTAAAAATGCAAGTAAACTAGCTAAATTGAAAAATTACATCTGTGCAATAAATAGAGAAACAATAGAAATTTTAAGCTGCAATAGTATTGAGCCCTATAGGAATATTCACAAAAAATGGCTCTGCATGCTCAAACGAGAAATCGAGCTAAATAAAATGTAGCTGCCGCAATTCAACATCATACAATCACCAATGACGGCTGCAGCCCCGACCAAAAGCTGCTGTTAAAACTTCAGTAAAAGTGTTTATGAATTAATTTAAAACATAATTAATGAAGCTTCTAAGTTCAAGTATATAAAATAAAATATGGCTTTAAGTATAATAAAGGTAGGATAAAATTACTTAAAAATGCAGCAAAAAATATAATAAAAAAATTAATAATAAAATTTTCACATTACTGTCATATGTTTTAATTTTCTTTGCATATTATTTTTACAGAAATTGCTTAGTCAAAATAAATAAAGAAATAAAAATAAAATAAAACAATTAATTAATTAAAAATTAATTAATTAATTAAATTAAATATTATAAACTGAGAACGGTAATAAATAACTGAAATTTAGAAAAAAAAAATCAATATTTATATTTATTCATTAAAATATTTTTATACGGATTATTCTAATTTCGTTATGAATGATTTTTCCAAATTAGTTATTGTGTTTAAATACTGTTTATGGCTCAAAATCTAAATGAACTTTTTTATTTTTAAAACTAAATGCGATAATTTTGTTTTATTACTTTAGCTCTATATAAAACACATTCTCGAGGAAATATTAAAAAATAAAAGTAATAATATTTTTGTAATTTAGCAATTTAAAACTCTATTACCTAAAAGTGGAATTTCATTATTAATCACTACCCACAAAAGATAATAAAATCACAAAGAAAGAGCATTGTTAAAGACAAGCGCAATACATTTACTAAGGAAATGCATTGGCATTCAAATGGTTCATTCATTATTTATGTAATATGCATCTAAATCTCTAGAAGGAAACAATCGAGAAAATTAAATGTTATTGAAATTCATGAAATTCTCCAAATGTCTCTTAGATATCATTAAATAATGATATTAAATTATTCACTTTGACATACAGCTCATAAATCAATCTACTTAATATATTCAGGGATAGTATTAAAATGAGATCGAAAAGAATGCCGAATTTCTGAATTATTTCAATATTACATGCATGAAACAAGATATATTTGCAAAAGAAATATTTCAATGTTTAATAATTAAAGCTATTTTTGTATTATTATTATTTTTTTTACATCCTTACTATTTTATGAATTTAATATGTTTCATAAATGTTTTTAAATTTAAATTTAATTTTAAACGAATGTTTTTCTCAATTTCTTTTAACGTAATATCATGTCTGCAGAAATATTCGAAAAAAAAAATATTAAATCGACTTGCTTAAATATAAAATGATTTTCAAGCATTCCTTGTAAAATGTAACGCTCAAATTTATAAACTGAACTTCTGCTGTAGAAAATTCTCTATTTCAAATTTTCAAATAAATAAATAATTTAATTAAATAAATACAATAAAATAAGATTTTTATTTGTTTTGTATTTAAGTTATGAGTATAATAAATAGCTTTTTACACTTCGTGTACTTTAAAAAGAACAGTAATTTTCAATGATAATAGTCAAGGATTTAAAAAAAAAAAAAAAAATTACATGTACACAAAGAAGAATTCATTTATATTGTGTTTTATACGCTGTTAAAAAATTTTCCGTCAATTTTCAGTGAATCTATTGGTAATCTATTATTAAATCACAGAGAATTAAAAATAAAGATTATGCTAAAAATCGGAGAATATATTTTGTAAATCACCCATAGACACTGTAAATTTATATTAAAGAAAAAGAAGAAAAAAAGAAAAACTCTGTGGTTTTACCTCTCTTAATATCTCTTAAAACTCCTTTTAATACGTATGTATTAAAAGGAGCATCCAAGTCTATGTAAATTTACGCATGCAAAAACATACAAATTCTGTAAATTTACACATGTAAAAATATCAGATCTCTAATTTCAATATTGTTGTTTTGCAGATATTTCCCACAAATGAGAATAGCAAACTGTGTGTCAAGAAAGCTATTGCCTATTCTGAAGATTGCTTAAAAAAGAAGACGGGGGAGGGGGTTGAGAGTTTCAAACATTTATGGTATTGTCAAACAAAAGTAATAAAAAAATTCAAAAAAGTTAATGACCCATTACTTATCAAGTTAAGAACAAAAGGTGTATTCACACAAATACTGAAAAAAAAAAAAAAAAAAAAAAAAAAACCAGTAAAATATTATCTATATATGATGAATATTTCTTTGGGGTCAATAAGAATAAAGTCAAAGTGTTTTAAATAAATGCACTAAGCTGTCCATTCCGCTTTCAAAATGAAATGGCGGACGTTAGGTGACCCGGACGTGCAATATTTAAGTTACCTAAAATTATTAAACATATAAATATAATATAAATATAGAGAAATAAAAATTTAGATATAATAAAATATTGAATGAAACAGCAATCAAATTGTTAGTAATGAAAATCTTGTCTCATTTAGTTTAACGGCATTTCTTTCAAAGTCTGTCACAAACCCCTATCAGATAATATTCGCCAGTTTCTGGCACCGAACTGGTTGTGAACATTTTCGCGCAATCAATGATAATAAGAAATAGTATTTAAATTTTGTTTTACTCTTTAAGTCGTCGTACATTGCTTGACAATTACTAAGGGACAACTGTTTTTTGTATCGTCGCGTTTCAGACGGCTGACTAGTCATAGTAATATTGAATGTAGAAGACATGGTAGGGCAGGAACTGTTATCTACATACAAGACAGTGCACGAAAGCTCTTTATTCGTTCGAAAGTCCATGCAATTAGGTATTTAAAGAAAACAGAGCCAGGAGCTGTTGAACTCTTTTAATTCCGTGGTGTACGGTAGATATTAAATCAAAATGTCTGCCAGACATCGTTTGAGTAATTACGAACGTGAACGAGTGAATTTTATCTCTCAAGTCAGACCAGACTCACTAAATTGGCCGCAGTAATGAGAGAGTCAAATTTTAAATCCTCGCTTTAATAAAATGCTGCTAAAATTGGAAATGCTAAGTGAAATCATATCAGTCGTCTTGGAAGAAACATCACACCTCAAAAGGACCGATATTTATCCCTAGTTACATAAATATCACCCCACAGTCAGCCAGATCCAGACCTTGCAACCGCTGCTGTTTACACGTGTATCTGCCAAAACCATTTCTCGTGATTATAACAGGCTACTTTATATGCATAGAAGCTCGTTCAATACTTATATTACATTGGGGTAAACAATGTAATAGACAGAATCAGCAACAATGGTCCAGAGTCCTGTTTTCTGACGAATCATGTTTTACTTAGACAAGTGATTCTGGACACTAGTCAGTGTGGAGAGAGACAAAACCATGTTATGTACAACAGGATGCTCAGAAACGGGATCTGTATGGCAGACATTATTTACAGTAATGAAATATCATTTCAGATCTTTGAGCTACGTAGAGTTGCACCAGAGAAAGATTATTCCGGATACTGCTCATCCTTTTTTTGGTGAAGTAGATCTTTAATTTCTGCTTACGAATAAGAATGTTTATCCACTCAGGACCGCTGATTTATCGGACATATTAGAAAGGGAAAAATATTAAACGTATGGATAGGCCTATTTATTCTCCGGACTTCAGTCATATAGAACATGCCTGGAATGCTCTTGGAAGATGTGTTTCTCAAATAACGCCCCCTTCCTGTATCATGCAAGAACTAAAAAATCCCTTGAAAGAAGGGTGGGACAATATCACCCAAAAATTTCTCAATAGTTTAATAAAAGCCATAAATAACAGATAAATAATGTGCACTATAATCCTGGGAGAGCATATTGTTACTCAGAGATTGATTCTCATTTTTCTATCTGATAAAAAATATTTTTTAAACTATGAAATTCTTCAAAACTGAAGTGCAAATTTTTAGTTTTTTCTGTATTCAATAGAAAAAAGCATTCTTTCATAAAAACTTTCGACCACTGGTTTTCGATGGATTTACACGTTTTGAGAGGTCTAGAACACGATTTAAGCATTTTTAGAAAATGTCTGTCAGTCTATGTGTATGTGTAACAAACTTTTGTAGCAACTGTATATCAGGGACTACTGCACAGAATTTCATAAAATTTTATATGTAGTTACACCTTGATATAAATCAGTGCTTATCAAGTTTTGATGAAAATCGTCTAACTGGTAGAGTTGCCATCCAAATTTTTAAAATTTTTTAACATTGTGGTATAGGACAAAATTTCTTATAAATGTACATAAAGAGAATTATTTTTTAATAATTATGAAATTAAAAAGAATTATTTATAACAGTGATAGTGGAATGGAAATCGTCTGCATTCATAATGTAAGGTAATTTTTACAATAATACTTTTTACAATATATTTTTAGTGAGTGAATTTGTATATTAAATTTTAAAAGAAACTAGTATGTGGTGGCCACAACATACTAGTTTCTTTTGTTATCTCGCCTTTCCATCTGCATCATTCTGCATAATAAATCTATATTTACCTTTATTACTTTCTTCTATATGTATATATAGAAAAAGTATTGGATTTGTGAAAATTTTATAACTCCAGTTTTCGATGGATTTTACGTTTTGGGATGTCATGAACACGATTTGACTGTTTATAGAAAATGTCTGTCTGTCAGTCTGTCTGTGTGTGTGTATCACAAAATTTGTGGACGTTGTATCTCACGAACCAACGAACGAAATTTAACCAAACTTGGTATTTAGTTAGGACCCTGACATAAACTGGTGCTGATTAGATTTGTGAAAAATTTTCTCAACAGGTGGCGCTGTTATCGCATATTTTTTTTTTTTTTTTTTTTTTTTTTTTTAACATGGCAGTATAGAACAAAATTTCGTATAACTGTACATGAATTGTTTTAATCGTGTTATTGTAAAATTAATATGAATTACTGATAATAGTTGTAGTTAACTAGGAAAAACATTTTGTGAATGTGGGAGCACCGCTTCTCTCCCTGGAGGAGTAAATTTTCAATATGGGTATCTTTCAAAAGATCTCGTCAATACCTTTAAAACGAATGGTTGAACTATAGATCTGTGATAATTCAAAAGAAGGTTATCGATTTTTTAATCTTTTAACGGAAAAAAAAAAGGAAAATAAAAATCTTATTTCTTCTGATTAGCAAAAACTTGACATCTTTCGGCATTTAGTGATAATATAATACTGTTACATAGAAATCGTCTGCATTTATAATGGAAAATAATTTGATAATTTAATAAATAATTTGTATTGAATAAATTTTGTGTAATATTATATAGAAGAAAGTCATGTGGTGGCCACATCATACTAGTTTGTGGGTATAGTTGCATTTCTTCAATAATTGCATGTGATAACTTATTACTTCCATTACCCAACTACCATTGGTAACGGAAGTATTGTATTTAGTTTGAAAATTCGATATCGAGTTTTCACCTGATTTACCTGTTTTAAGATCTCTTGAGTCCAAAAAAGGAGTTTTTATTAATTGATCAGTGTGTGTATTTTTGTGTGTGTATATATATGTGGGAAATCTTCTGACTATCATATCTACGAAACTAATAAAGGTAGAACAATGAACTTCAGAATTGAGACAATTCTGGTGTACAGATAACATTTCTAAATTTTAGTGAAAATTGGAAAACCGGAAGTTGGACATCGGGAACCGAAAGTGGGACTGTAAGTCCGTATCTCAAAAACGACTCTAATGATTTTCTTCAAATTTGCTATACAAATCTTTCCTAAAGTATATTAGATATACTTTCGAATGGTATAATTAGCTAGTTCAGAAAAATTGATAGGAAAGTATGAATAGCTCAATTTCAGGTCGTGCAAGTGCGTTCCTTTAAAAACAGCTGTACAGATGTTTTTTAAACTCACCAAATTATCCCCTTTTAGACATCTTTTTGCATGCAATTGCTGTTTTCCGGTCAACGACTGAGTATGCTAAGTTTTGGTAAAAGTCGTTATTTCAAAAATCAAAAATTGTTACATAATCCCATTTTAGGCATAACTTCTCACGTATTGCGTGGTTATTACAGGAAAATTAATAGTCATCCTGATTAGCTAGATCAATTTCAGGCCTAGGAAAGTGGTATTTCCAAAAGTTGTTCAATTGATTTTTTCTTTCTTATTTTGAAACTCGCTATATAAATCTACGTGTAACAGCTCTCTCTAAGCGGAAAATTTTTAGGTGTCTATTATTAACACGCTTTTATCAGCTTCACCTGTATGTATGTTTATATGTATGTTTGTAACCGCTCTGGGGGCAAACAAAAAATCTATATTGTAAAAAAAAAAAAAAACTTTCCCTACGTGAACGCTGTGGCTGTGAGGTAAAGCTCCGTGCTACGAACCGAACAGTCTAACGTTCGAGCCCAGTCAGGGGAGATTTTTTAAAAATGGTTTTTCTTTAATTCTAAATTATTTATTTATTAAAGATGTAAATATTATGATGTGTCACTCACACGATTTCTTTCTTACTCTGCATTTTAATACTAGAAAAACAAATTTTTAAAAGTGTGATAGCGTCTAAACGCCTTATTAATCTGAGCAAAAAATTTTTACACATGTTATAGGTCACAGTTGCACGAACTGCGTAGATGTTGGTGAATTTAGCGCTTACAGTTTTTTTACAGAGACACAAAGAAAAATTCTTTATCATTATATGGGACCAAATTTTTAAAAGTGCGATAGCATCTAAACGCCTTATTCAATTGAGCTGAAAATTTATATGAATATTATAAATCACTGTTGCACTAACTATAAGCATTTTGGTGAATCTAGCATTTATAGGTTTTTACAGGGACACAACGAAAAATTCTTTATCATTATGATTTATGGGCTCAAAGTTCTAGTAGCGTTAAATGAAATATCGTGTAATATATGGAGAAAAATACTCAAACACTCTATTATGGTTTTCTCTCTTTTGTTTGTTTAACAACTCCTCTTTCTTTACTTTATCTATAAAACTGTTAATTACTCAATGTTCGGAAAGTCGAGTGGAGTCACTTCAGATTTTTTTAATTTAGCAATGTTAGATAATGAATTTTTCCTTTTTGTTGTTTATAATAACAAACCAGGAAAATTGATAATATATATATATTACAAAACAGTATTTTATTAAAAATATGTTTTCGATATAAATTTTTATATTGCTTAATGGAAAAAATATAACTGAATTATATTTAAAAAGAACTAACTATTTGCATAAAATAACTTAATTTATGCATTAAATAATTCATTTTCTAGTATTTTCTTTAATCATGATTAAAAATTCTGTTATTTTCAGAATTTTTCATTTTTAACTACATATATAACCTTTGATTAATTCTGTTTATACCATATTTATTCATTATCTATCGTTACAATTTTTGATAATTAAAACTTTACTTACATCGGTTTCTTTTAACTTAAAATTAATTAAATGCTGATTTATTAACTTCTAATCTTTTGATTTATATTTACGTTGTATTATCTTCAAAGACAATATTTACTTTTCACTAAAAAGACAGATTTAATGGATTACTTACATGTCTGTTTATTTTCAAAAATAACTTTAATTATATAACAATATGCATTTTATTTACAGTCATACAAAAATAAAAAATGATGTTCTTAAGTTTTATAATTTTGTATTAATTTAATAGTTTATTTGGAAAAGAAAAAAATGTATTAGTCTGATAGAAAACGTTATTTCAGAAGAACAACAAAAAGTAAATTTAAAAGTTGCTTTAGCTTTCTTTAACAAATATTTTAATTAATCTGTATTTTTTATACATACAATACCGTTTATCTTAAGTAATCTTAAAACTGGAATTGCTTTTTGATAATTCAATGTATTTCTGTAACAGGAATTATAATAAAAGGTAATTTTTGATTAGAAATAACAACTTTCAAAGTGAACTGAAGAAATGAAATTATCATATTTTAATCTTTTCAACTGAATCAACATTATTAAAGTTATTATTATTATTATTATTATTAAACAAACAAACAAAAGAAATATTGTTTGGAGTGTACATTAATTCTTTTTAAAAAATAGAAGAATATAATAACACAATTTGCCGTAAACTTGTAATATCTAAATTTTAATATTAGCTTTTTTTTTTTTTTTTTTTAAATATAAAAAAAAAAAAAAAAAAAAAAACAAGAGACAAAAATTATTGTTGATGCTTTTCTTTCTTCTAGAAAACCTTAACTTTAAAATTTTAAGTAATTGCCATAATCTCTTTCATGATTATTAACGCCAAATCTTGCACTATGAATGGTTTTGCTATCAAAAGTGGGTTAATATAAAATGATGAAAATACTTCGATGACACACGCAAAAAAAATATATTTAAATTTATCAAACGCATCAGAAATTTTATTTTACGGATGTAAGAGTAATTAAAATATATATATACACACACATATATATATATATATTAAGTTATCAAGCACATATTGCTAGATCTTTTATAACTTCTACTTCAAACATTTGGAGGTTATAGAAATATTTCGTTTATCAGCTCTAATAATAATATTTTTATTTAGATACGAATAATAATAATGATAATAAATTAATGATAATAAACATTTATGGAAAACGTCGAACTAGAAATCTCTAGTTTGACGTTAAACTTTTGAACTCGAATAATAACTGGAGCAAGTTGCTCCAATATCTAAAGGACAGCAAAACGGCACGGCCACTATGAAGCCCACTTTAACCACATACTCAAACTTTTTTTTTCCTTGATCCCGTCTGGAAATGATCATAATTCTGATAGCATATTCCAGGAACGCCATTAGGAATGAATCACAGACCGTCGCAAATTATCCACTACGTATCCTTAGTGGAAAGTTAAACTCACTCAAAGTCAACCTTCACTTTCTTCTTTATAATGGAATTCTTGGTTCGCCAATGGTTTGTGCTGTCCAACGTCTAATTAGAAGATTATGTTCGTTTAGGATTGGCAGAAAGGTTTTTCTGCATGCTCAAATATTTCCATATTGATCTCAAAGAAGCTTTGAACAAGGGGCGTTCCTAAAGTAAATTTCTTCTTTTTTTTTCCCCCACACGAAAATTACATCAAAACTCCGTGCCTAATAAAATTTTTGGGGTCACAGTGTGCGATAAAACGATTTTTTGCACAGACCTCGACCTCAGCATTGTTTTGGAAGTGAACCCCAAGGCGGCTGTATGCTAACACCATGTCCTATAATCTAGCAATGTTGTTTTCATTTGTAGATGTGGGTAGACGCCCACTTTGATGTTTATTCGTCACACCCTGTCTTCCTTCACTAAACAGGCAACACCAGCGACCAACCATTTTAACAAGAAATGATTTCTTCACCCTACACGGTCTGTAAAGTGCAGTTTATACTGCGGTTGGTTTGAAGTTTTTTCGAGCAGCGCTATTCAGAATCCTTTGATGTGGTCAAGCGGTTGGAGGTGGTTCGACGGGTTGGTTGTGGATGTTTGGTCCCTGGCTCTAACCCCCAGCTAAGATAATTAAGGGGCCAGAGGCAGATATCTTTGTCAATTTTGCATGCTTTCCTTTGAAGTAACTGCGCAATCTGATAAAAAAAAATGTTACAACTCATGACAAGACATTTGTGCCGGGAGCGTGATTAATGGTTTTTTGAACCTCGAAGTTTCAACCCCAGTGGAAACCAGCCTTATGTGTTCATGAATGACGGACACACTAACCCCACGTGACCACTCATAAAGGATAACAGCATTTACTTTCATTATGGCGATCACTTTGTCAGAACCTGTCTGTCATCGAAGTCTTAACTCGAATAACCTCGGGCATGCCTGTCTGCTGCTACTCTCTTTTCTTCGGCGCCCTTATGCTTTCTCCGTCGTTGAACTAGCCAAGTGTGTATTTTATTATAGCTATCGTTTGTTTCACCTGGCGTTCATCCTCACTTTAAAAACAATGACAAAATTTACTTTCGAAATCTCCCTTATATTTCAATATATGGGCATATAATATCAAAAACTGTGTGTACCCTAACAGTTACAAGGAAGATTGATTCAAAAAAAAAAAAAAAAAAAAAAAAAAAAAAACTAAATAAAAACAAAAGCGGTAAAAATAATAATTTATTACAATTATTCTTGTACTAGTCGATATTTTTATCTTATATTAAATAATAAATAAATAAATAAATTGTTAAATAGCTGGTGAGGAATTTGCACTCATGCACATTTTATTTTCTACGTGAAATTCCTTTTATTATTAAAATGATGCAACAACAAATCAAAATTTCATCGATTGCACTTTGTAACAAATTATAGAACAGGTTTTAATATCAGTGAGGCAGTCGCTTATTTATTTGAAAGCGGTAAGATCAAATTTACATGTACAATACAACAGTAGTAAAGTTTGCTAAATTAAATTACAAATGCAGAACTTGGTTGAAGTAGTATAAAATTTAAAGACTAGCATCTTTTTAAAGTCTCTCCTTCCGCAAATGGAGCGGTTCTGAGCTCAAGGCTGGTAGATGTAAGTTGCCAGGTTTGATCCCAAGTCACTCTCGTTGACCTAACTATTCGGAGTTTTCCATGGTTGTCTCTAAAACATGCGTAAATAGGGATTAGGACCCCTTAGAAAGACTCCCATGCAGGGCACACCTCCTTAGATCTAGGACATTAGTGCAGTCAATCGGCTTTAATCTCCTCAACCCAACCTAATTTTCTGAAAATGAGAAAAGCAATTCGAAGTATTTAACACGGCCATCCCAATTTTTATTTAATTGGAATATGTTATTAATACTGGATCGAGAAAAAATCACAATGTACAATCTAAATCCTGAGAACGCGCTAAAATTATTAAAAGTGGTAAAACACATTATCAGTCAGTTTGTAGGAATTATTTCACATTAAAAAAAGGATATCTGGAAGACAGAGAGAGCATATGAGAGAGAGATGATCTTTAAAATTACAAACAGAAAAAGGAAGTCTTTTGTTAACTAAATACATTTTTCTAGACAAATATTTTGTCAAAAAATGTTTTTTCCTACTATGCTTTATTTGTTGTTATGAAATATTAAAATTTTCATTTAAAGATCTTCCATTTTTCTTCCTACTGTGTCTCAAGAACATGTTTGAAATTTTGAAAATTGTATAAAAGTGTTTACTCTCTCTCTCAATAGGAGGGGACTTCGTTTGGATTCTAATAATGGGAGCTGGGTGAAATAGGGAAATTCAGAAAGGCGAAATGGGAAAGGGTCTTTTATTAGATCATTGGGAACGTCTTTTCATAGAAACTTGTTTTTAAATATGTTTTGTCTCACCATTTTTTATGCATCTGATTTAATATATTATATATAGTCCACTCTCACATCCCCGTATTTCAGAATCATGTCGGAATTTCTGAAAATCACAACAGAAATTTTAAATTAATCTAATGGAGAATACCTTGATTTTATAAAATTTGTATATGGGGTATCCACATACAGTCTAAGGAGCTAACTATCTAAGGAACTAACACTGAAACTTGAAATGGCTATTTAGCTCTTTGAAAAATTGTCTGAAGATAATCACATAAAATATGTTCTACGATATATTTTAAGATGCTTATAAATGATGAATTTTTTCTCTAATAGTCCTACTCTCTTCAATAACTAAGTAATGTCTCAGAATGTTTCAAAACTTTAAAAAAAGTGCAAATTTCACTTGCATTTCTGAAAAGAACTTTTAAATTCTTCACAATACCCTTCTAATTTGAAATTTCAAAAATTGCCTTTTTAGGTTCCTCCTAGGGCCTGAAAGGTCCAACATTTTTTAATCCAAACTAGGTTCTATTTACATTGATGAAATTGCTTTTTAAAGTTGTAAGAAACTGCGCCATATTACTGAAATAGAGGGCAAAGAGTGAGACGTTTTATACAATATTTAACGAGTTATCTCTTTAAAAAATCGTAATAAAAACATACTTAAAAAATTTGAAAAGACGTTTCCAAAAAGGTAACAAAGAATTCTTTCCCATATAAATTTCAAGACTTTCCCTGTTTCCCCAAGCACCAGATTTTGATAAACAAATGAAGTCTTCTTTAAATTGATTAAGCTCTTTTTTACAGTTTTCAGTATTTCCAAAGTTTCTTGAGATACAGATAGGGAGGGGAACATTAGACGAAAACATAATCCTTCATAACTTCCTAAAAAACATAGTAGATAAAACCTTTTTTGGTAAAATATTTCACCAAAAGAACTTTCTATCAAGCCAACAAAAAACTCGCTTATACCCATTTGAAATTTTAAGGCGATTGTGGACTTTCAAAATAAAAACTATAATTATAAATCTAGTACTGCAAATAACTGTAGCATGCTTGCCAACATACTAATTAATATTCCGTAATATTGTTAGCCCCGCCTTCTTTATCACACCAGTATCTTTTTAGAGTATTTTTCTACTTATTTAATCGTAATTGCATTTGGAGAATATTACTCTAAAAATTTATTTGTGAAAAGAAGGGCGGAGCTAACAATACTACGGAATATTAAATAGGATGTTGGAAAGTATGCGATAGTCGCATACATTCTTATATAGAGATGAGAAAAAGCCATGTTAAACTTACCATTCCCATTATAACTAGTTAAAATATTAGTTATTGTTATTAATTACTTGTTAAAATTCAATATGCTCCTTGCGTATTAATGATTGACTTAGAATTTTTTTTTCTCGAAAAATTTTGTTATTATTATTATTATTATTATTTTCAAAATTTGAAATTTTCAAAATTAAGAATTAAAAATAGTAAATAAGTTTCATGCTAACATATATAAAAAAAAATCTAAATGAAGTTTCATGAAAATTCAACAAAAAAATAAGATGTATGGAACATTTTAAACTTGACGCAACTACGTAAAATTTAGTTTTGAGAAAATATTATTTAAAGATTTCATTTTACAACAGACTCAGAATTATTTTGCAAATATAAATGTGCATAGCTCAATATCGAATGATGAAAACTGAAAAACGATTTTTGCTATACATTACTAGTCTTATGTAGTAGATTGTGGTATCCAAAATTGTTCATCCAATTGTCACAAAATGCCCTGAAAAGAAGTTTAACCCTACAAGGCACCCAGTTCCATATGTGGGACACCGACTTTAATCGTTCCTACAGCTATAAAACTATTAGTAGCGACATATCTTGACATCTTGATAGAAGCTACTGACATTTAGCAATGTAGTAATACTTTACCTAAAGATGTCGTTCTTGTTTTTGTTAAAGTGCACTCAGTGTGAAATTTGAATGAAAGTGATATGTTAGTCGTTTGTCTGAATTCAAAAATAAAAAAAAGAATAGTTGTTGAACAGTTTTGACTCGAAAAAAAATACCGTGTGTTATAACAAAGCGTATATTTTGCAGAGGTAAGTTGTTTTTTTATATTACAATAGTAAACGTATTAGTAAATCTTATTTTTTATGTATGTTCCACATACGGTACGTTGAGCTAAAAAGTTGATTTTTCCGTAAAATATGGTTTTATCTTTATTTTTATAAGTTTTCCCTATCTTCTGATCACTAATTACAACCTATATATTTTTGTCGCGCACTAAAAAAAAAAAAAAAAAAAAAAAAAAAAAAATTGAGCCTTGTAGGGTTAAATTTCTCCAAGCAAAAATATGACTACAGCAGGATTATCGGGAGTTGTAACACATGTGTGCGACATGAAACAGATCTTCAAAAAACTGAATTTTCATATTCAATGTGATTCCGAAATCACTGCATCGCCTCCTAAAAACATTAAGCCCTCTGTGAGCTTGTAATAGTTCCATTTCTGTACATCTAATGTCCCTCCATCTTATTTAATCATATCAACGTACCTTACTCGACATATCAACAGTATCTGTAAAACAGAAGTTTGAAACCTATAAAACTGTTTTCAAAATAATTCAAAATTAAGAAAAAGAATTTTATGCTTCATTTACATTCTTTTTCTAAAGATAGAAAAGTAACTACAAAACTTTTAGATTTGAATTTTAATATGCCGTATTAATTACCTTTAACAAAATTTATTTTTCTAAATTTATGAAAGATTTCACTGAAGCAGTATCTTAATTCATGCTGTACCCAAACTTTTGTAACCTGCTTAATGTAATTTTTATTACCTTTGACGAGGTAAATATAAATCTTACTTGACGGAAATAAATATTTGCTTTCCACGCAGGACCAAAATGCGAAAACGTCAAGTAATATTTTTCATAGACGGAATAAAAACTTTCTTTTATAACTTCTTAAGCATTATACCTTTGTATTTTTTAGTTTTAGTTTCTGTAAAATTTCAATGAAGATAGAACTTGCAATTAGGAAGAAATGTGGTTAAAATGTTTGTGGTAAAAGCAATATCTTTTTATTTCCAAGTAACCCTACTGTTTTAGGAAAAACGCAGGCAAATATACGCAATGTATAAATTTATGTTATTAAGATAAAAAACTTACATAGTTATACATGATGTAGGGTGATATCAAAACTCTTTTTTTTTTCCCTTCCATATTATATTTTAGCTCTAAAATTTCTTTTAAATGAGCTTGTATTTAATATATATATTTTGCATGGTTTACGTCAAAGCTTAATTTGTCAAGAATCCCCGTATGGATAAAAAAAATTACATTTTAAATTTGATATGCACTTCTGGCAGTATTACTAATATTTAAATGCCCAAAATTGTTTTCACACTAGTTTATTTGCAAAAATATTGTCACTAATTAAGATTAAATAAGAGGAAAATTACATTTCAGAAAAAATGGTATTTAAAATATGCGAGTATTAACAATGCTATAAATAAATAAGAGTTTTGGTTACTCTGAATTTGGTTCATGAAATTTGATCCTAACAATTTCCCGACCACTTTTTTTTTTTTTTTTTTTTTGTCTTTTTGATAGTATGTTCCGCTTGTGGTCGTTATTCTTTCAAAATACAATATTTCAGATTAGGTTTTTCTGTATCCATACTTATATTACATATGAATATCGATAATAATTATACTCTTTCTAGTGAAATTATTTGTATCCATAGTATTTTGATTGTACAAATATGAATATAGGGAATATTCTTATGCAAATAACAGCAACATATAAATTGCAAAAGAAACGCCTTCTGGAGGAGTTACAGATTTCCAAATGACAGGAATCTATGTCAGTGGTCGCGAAAGTGTTAAGAAGTAATTTATTTATTTATTTTTATGTAATGCTGAAATTTTGCTGTTACAGTGAAAAGAAGCGGGTTGATGTAAGATTATAAAGAAAAGAAAAAGTTTTATATTGAACAGTACATATAAAATTAATTATAATACGACCTCTTTTAACGAATGTTTGAAAACTTAACCATTAATAACATTAATTTCTTCTGTAAAACTTAATAAAACTTAAAAAAAAAAAAAAGTTTAAAACAAATCAAATAAAGTTTTAAATTAAAACTCAGCAATATGTACAGAAAAATAAATTATAGATTTTATATATATATATATTTTTGTCGACATAACAGGTTTCTTTTACAGATTTTCCAAGGTATTAATTAGAACGTTTTCATTGTATGAAATATAAAAAAAATCAATAAAAATACGATTACTTACTCAAATCTTGCAAACCATTTTAGATGCTATTAATTAATTATAATACAATATAATTTTAAACAGATTTATCATTCAAAAATCTTTTATGTTAGTTTTTATCAATGAAAAGAAGAATATAAAATTAATACAAAAAAAAAAAAAAAAAAAAAAAAAAAAAACTAAATTAGTAACTCAATTTTTATAGAAACATTATTAAAGAATATTGCTAAATTTCTTGTTTGGCCAATAAATGCGACAACAATAAATATTATATAAAGTATTCAGCTCATAAAAAAAAAAAAAAAAAAAAAAAAAAGAAAACTCATTATACTCGTAAGTATCTACATTAAAGGAAAAAAGAAAGGTACGTGATAGCACTAATATGAAGTACTTTTAAAAAGAGAATATTTATTTACTTTGTAAAAGATTTTATATTATAATAAGACTTAATTAAAATTAGAATTGCTTTATTTATGAAAAGCACTTCCGAATAATTGGATTAAATATACAATGCATGTATTTCATTATTTTTATATTTTTTAAGAGCTTTGAAAATTCTTATCATAATAAAATCTTATGGAGACTAAATTTATTCAATTATATATTTCTAATTACCGAACATTCCTTTCTTTAATAAAAATTCTGTTGTTCCGAAGTATTTTTAATTTAAAATATTACCGTTAGTGCTTTATGCTAAGCTACGTGTAAAATTATATTTTTTAATGATTACTGAATAATTGATATTTATGTGTCCGCTATTTAAATTGAAATAATTATTGATCCTGGTATAATAATAAATCCAACAACACAGATAAGCAGATGTGTTAAAAATGAAGTAAAAATTACATTGCTTCAAAAACACTGCCCTGCATAAAAATCGGCCCCAGCACCATTTTTGCAAGTTCTTATGCAAAATGGCCTCCTGAATCGGAATATGACACCCATTTTGCCCAATTACCCACTGATTTTTAGGGACGCCCTGTATTTTTATCACTTTCCGGTAATTGGATGGCTGTAAATTTGATTTGTAGGGGGGGGGGGATTATTTTAACTGCTAAATATCTCCTGAGGTGTTATAGAAGTGAAAAATTCTAAAATATGAAGATTTACAGCAAGAGGGAAATTTAGAGAGGGATTTGCCACTGAAATTATAAATTACGTTTATTATATTTTGTTGGTCAGTTATTATTGTTATTTATTATACATTATATATATATTGTTTTTAAGTGTTAAAATAATTATTTTATATTCTCTAAACCAAGTTCCGTTCCATAAAATTACCGAAGAGTGACAAAAATTGGGAAAGGGGGCGTCCGGAGAAAACGGTGGAGGATTGGGCAAAATGGAGGTCATATGTCTATTCAGGAGATCCTTTTACATAAGAATCAGCAAGAATAATATCAGAGATTTATTTATTTTTCTTTTTTGCAGCGCAGTGTAATTATATTCTAAAACAAGTTCCAAAATTGAAATGTCTTATCTAATACAGGTATATACAATTCTGGTAAATTTTAATCAGCGATATCAGTGTTTTACAACCGATAATTGTTGTAATTTTTTCACATTTCGTGAAATTGTGACGAAATTTTCAGGATCTTTGAAAGTACCAGATGAATCTCTTTAATCATATATTCCAATTTTTTGGCTGTCTCAAAGGCTTTAAAAAGTAAACGAATTTGTTTTTTCGTTTTCCTTGCTAATATACATCATGAGGCTGTGTTTCAGATATGGTATTTATTAATTCAGTATCGGTTAATTCGGGATCTCCTAGTGAATCATTAACGTAACATTTGTTTAATTTGACAATGCATCCTATTACAACCTCTCGTGATAAAGTAAGAACAATGGATACTCTTTCTTCAATTACAGAACAATACTGCCTGTTGCAATTATCTAGGAATGTTTTGCTTTCAAGAAAGAATTTAGAGTTAAATGTTATACATTATTTGAAGCAAAAACAATAATCTTAACTCAATTTAAAATATTATATTGTTTAGAAGCTTCCGAAATTGTTAAATGTTCATCACTTTCACGTTTATAATAAATATTTTTTAAAGTACGTTTAATTTAATTAATTTTGAAAATAGCAATTACGATCTGATCTATAACAATCATGCATTAATCATTAATGAGTGTATAAAATTGTCGATTTTAAAACTTATAGGAAAATATATAATTATCTAACCATATAAAAAAAGAAAATGTAAATCATTTCCGAGTATGAAATGTTTCGCGTATATTGAGGTACATTTGTCGAGTAAAACAAATACTGGTGTGAAAAAATTGCCGGGTAAAATTGAGGGACAGCTGTAATTACTTTAAACATACTAAGTCTGTCATTAATATTGAGTGTATATATGGTTTTATCCTAATTAAAGTAATTCTATTCAAACGCTTTAAAACATGTTCTAAATATCGGAATTATAATAAATTTTATATACAGGATATTTAAAAAAATATGCAAAGAAATCTGACAGTAGTGCAGCTTACTACCGCGAATATATTTTGATATGGAAAGTATGAGCTGAGGTGATGCCTCCAAAAAACAAATAAATAAAATAAAAGAAAGACATGAAATAAAATATGGGTTTTAATTACAACATCGACATTAAGTTCAGCTTTGTAGCAATCTAACAGGAAATGCTCAAAATTAAAACCACTTTTAATGGCTGTAAATGTGACCACACTCGCAATGTTTATAAGCTTGCGTTGGTATTAGTGGCCGTATTTTTAAGCATTTTCTGGGTAAAATTTTGTAAAGAAATACCGATGCCGTAATTAAATAATTATATATATATATAATTCTTTTTTTTTATAAGCCTCTAGATGTCACTTCCGCCCTTTACTTTTCTGTATTCAAAATTTTATTCCATTCAGCTCAACGACTCCTTAAAATTTGTTCCACTACTTTTGAATCAACCTGTATACATATCCTCATCTAAATCGGATATTTAGAAGAAGCTCTAGATGGAGTGAATAAAGTAACTTTGATCATTATCAATTTCTATAAATATTAAAAGTCCTGCTTTTTATTCTTATTGATGAGAGTTTATGAATTAGAACCAGGGGGAACTGGTTAGCCTAGGAGCTTAGAAGTTTTTAAGGCTTTCTGCAAAGCTTGTATGAGTAAGGGCTAGTTTACAGTACTTTAGGAATATCCCAACGGAGGGAACCCTCCACAAGCCTAGGACACTCGCTGAATCAACTGACCTTAACCCTCACACTAAACATGCTTTTCACGCTTTAGTAAGTAAAAATAATACTTATATAGTTTAGTAAGTAAAGTAAGTAAAATGTATTCATTAGCATTAAGTATCCTAAGTTCCTTTGTTTGTTCATACACACAAAAAATAATAGTAAAATAATAAATAAATAATCAAATAAATCATTAAAAATTAATAAAGGAAATGTTACATAATATAAGCCTAAACTATCATTTTTAAAAACATTTTTATAGAAATTTGTCACCCAGGTAAACGTGCAAATAAAGAAAAAAAAGTTTCATGCGCAAGTTATGCCATTTTTTATTATGCTGAATTCATTAAAAAAGTTTTTTTCAAATCTCTTATTTACATAAATATTAAAATTACGTACATTTTGTTACATAAATATGTAATATAAATATATAGTTTTCTTTAATTTTTTGGTGTTCATTCAACATAACAAAAACCCATTTAAGTTCTCTTGGAAATGTTATATGCTATATAAATGTTACTAGCAGAAAAAATTTTAATTTTTTTTTTCCCTTTGTAAAAATATTTTTCTTCTTGTATGTGTAATGTATGTATGAAGTTTTGTGAAATTTTGATGCATAGAATACGCACTATAGTTTAAACGTAGGGAATTGAGTAAAAATTAATTTGTAGCGTATTTACATCAAAACCTAAAATATTTAGGTCATTTTAACATACAGGTGTGTCGAAATTCTCTGGCACATTATTAACTTAAATATAAAATCTAGTAGATGAAGTACGTGATTACAGTTTGCACTACAAAACCAAATTTACCGAATAGTTTTAATGATGCAAGTTTCTTTTGTATTTTTACATTTGTGATCGTGCATTTTTCCATGCTATTCTATACATTTTTGTTCTTTTCGATGCATTTTATCATGCTATTTCTTATCTAATACTTTTTTTACAATCTATCTAACTTTTTTTGGGAAATGTATCTCAAAGATGAGAGAGAAAAAAAAAAAGAAAGAAATACGAATTTTACTGATTAAAGAATTTGTAATCGCGAATAGAAAACAAAAAGCATAATTCTCTATTTTGTAACTAGAGTAAACTAGCAAAATATAATATAACAAAAAGAAAATTAGTAAAATAGTAAACTTTTTATATACTGTTTGTTTTCTAATTACAAATGAACGAGCGCTATTTCGAATGAATTAATTTTGCTGCGATTTTATCAAAATAGGGATGGAAGGAAACCATCAGAAATAAAATTTCGGAAAACGCTCATCTCAGTCATAGCGTCCAAACCTTCTGGCGTAGAATCACCTTTGTTTGTTGTGACTTGCATTGAAGAATCGACAATAACATTATTTATTCTACAAACAAATACTGATGAATTACACAGATCAACGATGAAATTTTATTCAAGGTGATATGTTTTTTCTGATGTATTTTTGGAAGCTGATTGAGGAAAAACTATTTAAAAAATTTCCATCACGTACAGTTTTGACAAAAAATGAGATTGTATGAGCCAAAATCTCCACTTTTATAACTCCCATCTAAGTTATTTCCCAGAGAATCTGGGTGATGTGTGTGAGGAACAAGAAGAGTTAATTTATCAACATATCCAATAAATGTAGAAAGGTATCATGGACAATGGAGTGTTAACATGTTAGCAGATTATTGCTGAATGCTGCATGGAGAATCACCCTCCCCCCCAACGAAGCCTTCAAGCCGTGCACAAGGTAAATAATCTGGTGTGTCACTCACACTACTTTCTCTTACCCTGAAATATAATACTATAAATACAGGTTGGAGATTAAGAGGTAAGATAACGATGTTATGTAAACCTATGTTAAACAATTCAAATTAGGCTTCGGGAGAGTTTTATATGATAGTTAGTTGTGTGTGAGGGGGGAACCCCCCGTTTCATTATTGCACCTACATTTATATACAATTTAATTCGGTTATTAAAAAATAATTCTGTTTTAAAAAAACAATTTATTAAAATTATTATTTAAAAAAATTTTTTTTTATGATAATACAGACGATTTCCATATTAGAGATGTAGTATAACACCAAATATCCAAAAAAAGTCCATTTTATCCTTAAAAAGAAAAAAAAAAAAAAAAAAAAAAAGATTTTTTTCTAAGTTTTTTTTGTTAAAAGTAAAACTAGTATGTTGTGGCCACCACGAGACTTTCTTCTATATTTTCCTATACAAATTCACTCAGTAACAATAAAAAAAAATAAAAAAAAGTGGGACTTTGACGAAATTTTGGGTAAAATGTAAAAATTTGTTAAAGTTTGTCAAAACACGGAAACCGTGAAACTTTGACAAAATTACGGGAAAAATGAAAAAATATGTTAAAGTTTGTCAAGAAACGGAAACCGTAGGACTTTGACAAAATAAGGGGAAAAAAGCAAAAATTAGTTTAAGTTTGTCAGAACACGGAAACCGTGGGAGTTTGATAAAATTAAGGGGAGACAAAAAAAAAAAAAAAAAAAAAGATTTTTTTTCTAAGTTTTTTTTTGTAAAAAGTAAAAAAAATCGATAACTTTGTTTTAAATTATCACAGATTTATAGTTCAACCATTCGTTTTAAAGGTACTGACGAGACCTTTCGAAAGATACCCATCTTGAAAATTTTTGCCCTATATCACCCTGTTAAAAATTTAGAAAAAGCGGGATAGCAACGCAATCTGTAAGACGATTTTTACCAAAAGTTGATAGGCACTAATTTATGTCAAGATGCAACTACATACCAATTTGTATGAAATTCTGTGCAGTAGTTCCAGAGATACAGTTGCCAAAAAATTTTGTCACACACACACAGACAGACAGACAGACAGACAGACAGATAGACAGACAGACAGACAGACATTTTCTAAAAATGGTAAAATCGTGTTCTACAGCTCTCAAAACGTGTAAATCCATCAAAAACCCGAAATCGAAAATTTTTACTAATCCAATACTTTCTTCTATTGAAGATAGAAGAAAGTAAAAAATCGATAACTTTTTTTTAAATTATCGCAGATCGATGGTTCAACCATCCGTTTTAAAGGTATTGGCGAGCTCTTTTGAAAGATACCCATCATGAAAATTTACTCCCCTCGAGGGGGACTTTCCCCCCAGGGGAGGAGGCGAGTCTCCTACATGCACAATTTTTTTTCCCCTGTTGACTATCTCTATTACAAAAAATATATATTCGTTTCATTTGGTTTAGTGCAGTCTATAGATGTTAAACTCTACTTACCTGCAATTTCCCCCATAGACGTAATGTATTTCAATACTTTTGAGTGTCCCTGTACACGAACCATTTGCTTGATCTTAACGAAAAGTTTAGTGTAGCATCCTTATATGATGCACATTTAGAATACCAAGTTTGAACTTTCTGCCGTAATTTGTTTTTGAGATATGCTGATAACAGACAGACACACACGCATACACACACACATACACACAGACCATTTGCTAAAAAGATGATTTTCGTATTCAGGGGACCTCAGAACATGTAAATATAAGAAAAACTCGCGTTCGAAAATTTGACCCCAAAACGATACTTTCTCTAACTTATGGGTAAGAGAAAGTAAAAATGTGCTTCAATGTAAAGAAACACATTTAAAAGATAATGTGTTACTAATAGCTGATATTTTACAGTGTAGAATTTCATATGAAGATCATATTATATAAATCATTTTTTTAATAAATGAGTGAATCACAAACTGTAGCTGATGCAACAAAATTTAGAATAATAATTTTATTCGTAAGTATGGGAAAGAAAAATTCATTACTTGATGTACAAGAGAATTTAATAACTAATTACAATCTTTTGCTGATATAAAACTTACATTATTTTAAAAATAAATACTCCAAAGTCTGTGAAAACAGATCATTAAAATGTACTTATCTCTCAATTATCTGACAATAAAAAGCGTTATTCAGTTAATTATTTCACATTTTTGAAACGTTTAATTGAAGAAAAAATCACACGACTTCTGAGATACTTCAAGAGATGATATGATTAAAAGGTTTCATAATATTTGTATGCTTCAATAAGTTTAGATTTCTTTTTATCTCATTATAACTAAAATTTTAATTTCAGTTGTTTCTAACAAGAGTATGTTGTACAATGACGAATAAATAGTGATGTAAAATTTCTAGGAAATTAAAAATTTAATCATTAATAGTACAAGAAATTTGTTTAGATGTAATTAGTATGTATAATAAAGATAAATAATACTTTTAAAGATAATAAATCTTAGCATCTCTAGAAATTTATTAGAAATATAAGAAAAAACAACATGTTAAAAATTGTGTCTTTTTCCTTATATATATATATATATATATATATATATATATATATATATATATATATATTGTCAAATATTATTATAAACTTTAAAAATTGCAATATTAATTATTTATAAATGACTTAAAAATTTACTTTTTATTGTTGTTACCTGAAAAAAAAAAAAAAAAAAAAAAATCATTATTTTTGCATCCACAGTAGTGCATTAGTATTTGCATAAATATCCTTACAAACACATTATAATTACATACTGTTCTTTATTGAATTAAGTGTATTATCAAAATCTGTACAATCACTAATAATATTAAAAAATAAAATAAAATTGAGAAATCCGTATTTATTCTGCACTTACAACTTTCGAATAAAAACATGCTTCACAAAGAAAAACAGAACTATGAAACAATAATCTGGTAATACACCACTTTCTCTTACTCTGCACTTGAATACTGTAAAGATAATTAGTGTAAGATAATAAAATTTATGTATTTTTAAAACAATCTAAGATAGGTTTAGGGAGAGTTTTATTTCACATTTAATTCTGTGTGAGGGCCCCGTTTATTTATAGTGCATAAAATTTAAAAAAACATAAGAAATAAATAATCAAGGCTGTTATTAATTTGCCTTCAAACAGTTCAATCTTGACCAAATTTGTAAGTGGCAACCTAATACAAACTTTAAAATACCCCCATTTGATTTTCCTGCAGTTATCTGTTTTAAGTTATGCTGCTAACAGATATATATATATATATATATATATATATATATACAGATCAAACGCTAAATATTTGATATTCGTAATCAGGCCCCTTAAATTGTGATATTATCCAAAAAACCAAAGTTGAGAATATAACTTCAAAAAATACATTGTTTACAGTATGGGTATGAAAATTTTTGGGTAGTACATTGGGATGTATATTGTCTATAAAAATATGCACTATAAACAATATTGTGTACTTCAATTTAGTCTTAATTGAAAAACATCTAACACAAAAGGAATTACAATTCCAGCAATTTCGAAGTATAGCCCCCAATATATCCAAGTACTTTGGGTATCCCTGTAAACGAATGATGAATGATTTCCATACCACAATCTAGACAAAACATGTTTTTATGGATATAAAAATGTTTGTTCATTCGGTTTTCATCAGCCTATTGTACTGTACTTACCAGAAATTTCCCTATGGACATAATGTATTTGAATTCTTTTGGATGTCCCTCTACAAGAACCATTTGCTTGATCTCAATGAAAAGTTTAGTGTAGCATCCTTATATGATAAACATTTAAAATACCAAGTTTGGAATTTTAGCTATTATGTGTTCTTGAGATATGCTGATAACCGACAGATACAGTCGGTAACAAAAGTCTCCGAACATTAGCAAAAATTCCTATGTAAAAAAAGTACACTTAATACAGTTTTGTTAAATAAATCCTTCTCGAATCCTGTTCTTAGTCACCCTAAAAATAGGATTCGACAAGGATTTATTTAACAAAACTGTATTAAGTATACTTTTTTTATATAGGAATTTTTGCTAGTGTTCGGAGACTTTTGTTACCGACTGTACACGAACACAGACATACAGAGCAACAATTGAAAACATGATTTTCTGATTCAGGACACATCAAAACATATAAAAATAACAAAAACTCAATTTAGAAATATTGACTCAAAAACAATACTTTCTCTACCAACTGAAAAACAATACTTTCTCTCTTTCTCAAAAACAATACTTTCTCTATGGGTAAGAGAAAGTAAAAATGGGGGTTTGAGAAAATATATATATATATTAATATTAACTCAAGCAATTTTTTGTATTTTGTGATTAATTTTAATTTTAGCAAGTGATACATTTTTAATTTATCAGCCTTGTAAAAATTATAATAATTTAAAAACAAACATCATTTTGGATAATTCTATTTTCTTTTTCCTAAAATTAATCACTGGAATTTTCTTTAGTACAATCATTATTTTGCTTAAGATTTTTCGATTAGAATATGGTAAAAATAATTTTTAAATAATTTTCAATGAAAGAATGTAAATAAAAAGAACGATTTCCAAAATTTTCCATTAACCTTTTTTATTTTTAACCAATATCCTAGTAAAAGGTTTACAGACATTATTCATGACGAGAAAAAAGTACTATACCACTCTGTATTAGGTTTTACGTGCAAGAAAAACATAAACATTGTCATAAATATCAAAATATATGTCATAAAATACACATGAAAACGTTCTCTTGTCAAAAAACAAGTTTAAAGTTATATATAAATTTTGACATATGTTACATGTTGTAGAATTTCATCTGTCATGTTTTTGTTAAGCCTACGGAAAAAACATCCATATACAGACAACATCAAAATACATAGTAAATATACTTTAACAGCGGATTACGTCAATGCTCATTCACGAAAATTGTATATGGAAGAAATAAAAGTTTTACATTTATTTTGCTAAAATTTGTATTTAAGATAAAAATAAAGTTATGAGAAACAAATAAAATAATATAGCAGCATAATTATATATATGCTGAAATTTAACTTTTCAATATAATATAAGAAAAAAAAATAATAATAATTAATTTAGAAATACTGAGGGTTTGCTGAGCTATTATTTTTATTATGAATGGCAGTATTTTTATTATTATTATTATTATTTATTTAATTTTCCATTGCAAATATTAGGAAATTTCACACTCTAATAATATTCTTATTTTATTTATTTTTTTTTTCCTCGAATGTATACGGTTATCATATATAAAGAAATTCTGTGATAAGAATTTTATTAGGAAACTCAATCCTAAGTTGTTTAATTTTTGAATTCTTTCACATATATATTTTCTGAATCAAAGTTTATTCCGTCATTTTTTTTTTCTTCCAGCATTAAAATAAATTTACATAAAAAGTATGATGTGAATAAACTTTTTTGTGTAGTCTGTACATAAAAAATGTTAGGATTTATTTTAGTTTCTTCTTAAACAATACATTTTATTTTTTAAAATTAATCAAAATAATTTAAAAGTTTCAAAAATTGATTGATATTTACACAGAATTTTTTAAAGAGCTATTTTATTAAAATATTAATAGCAATTTAAAAATTACTTCAAATGTTAGTAATAATAGTTAAAATAATTGGAAAAAGTACTTCAAATATTTTAGTGAAAATATTGTTGGTTTCACGGAGGTATGTTTTTAGAGTCAAATTTTCGAAGTTACTTTTCGATATGTTTACACATTTTGAGGTCTCCTGAATCAGGAAATCATATTTTTACTTTCTCTTACCGATAAGGTAGAGAAAGTATTGTTTTTGGGTCAAATTATCGAACGCGAGATTTTTTTTATATTTACACGTTTTGAGGTCCCCTGAATACGAAAATCATATTTTTAGCAAATGGTCTGTGTGTCTGTGTGTCTGTGTGTGTGTGTCTGTGTGTGTGTGTCTGTCTGTTATCAGCATATCTCAAAAACAAATTATGGCAGAAAGTTCAAACTTGGTATTCTAAATGTGTATCATATAGGGATGCTACAGTAAGCTTTTCGTTAAGATCAAGCAAATGGTTCGTGTACAGGGACAATCAAGAGAATTCTAATACATTACGCCTATGGGGGAAATTGCAGGTAAGTAGAGTTTAACGTCTATAGACTGCACTAAACCAAATGAAACGAGCACATATTTTTTGTAATAGAGATAGATAACTGGGAAAAATTTTTTGCGTATGTAGGAGCCTCGCCTCCCCCCCTGGGGGGGAAGTTCCCCCTCGAGGGGAGTAAATTTTCATGATGAGTATCATTCAAAACAGCTTGCGAATACCTTTAAAGCGAATGTTTGAACTATAAATCTGTGATAATTTAAAAGAAAGTTATAGATTTTTTTTAATTTTAACAAAAAAAAAAAAAAAAAAAAAAAAACTTAGAAAAAGAAATTGTATTTTTTTTTTTTAATATTGAGAGTAAAATGGACTTTTTTTTATATTTAGTGTTACATTACCGGTCTAATATGGAAATCATCTGCATTATCATAAAAAATAACTTTTTTAAATAATAATTTTAATAAATTATTTTTTAAAAACAGAATTATTTTTTAATAACCGAATTAAATTCTATATAAATGTAGGTGCATTAATGAAACGGGGGGTTGAGGGGGGCAGTAGCCCCCCTCACACAGAACTAATTATCATATAAAACTCTCCCGAAGCCTAATTTGAATTGTTTAGCATAGGTTTACATGACAGTTCTCGTTATCTTACGTCTTAATCTGCAACCTGTATTTATAGTATTAAATTTCAGGGTAAGAGAAAGTCGTGTGAGTGACACACCAGATTATTAGCAGTGTGTGTGTGTGTCTCTGTGTGTGTGTCTGTCTGTTATCAGCATATCTTAAAAACAAATAATAGCAGTCCAAACTTGGTATTCTAAAAGTCTATCATATACGGATGCTACACTAAACTTTTCATTGAGGTCAAGCAAATTGTTTGTATACAGGGAAACTCAGGAGAATTCAAATGCATTACCTGTATGGAGAAATTTTTGCGTATAGTTTAACGTCTATTAGTTGGAAATAATTATAATAAAAAAAGTAAAATAAGCATATGTCTTGTATATGCATAAAAGCATTTCTTGTGTAGTATATAGTATGAGAATCATTGATCACTAGTTTTCAGGGCTTTATAAAATCATTTGCATAGATTGGGGCTATATTTGCAAATTGTTGGAAGTTAATTTCAGGTTGTGCTGTGTGTTTTTAATATAAGACTACATTTAAGTAGACTATGCGGTGTGTACATAATTTATAGAAGTTGAACAGGTATACCAATAATTAAGCGAAAACTTTTTTCTCTATCGAAAGTAATTGGTGGAAGTGATTTCATTCTCATTAAGCAAATAAAGTATTTTTATAATTATTTTTCTGCTAAACTTATTGAAAGTCAATGCATAATATTGTTTAAATTTTTCAAACACCTCCCTTTTATTTCGCAATAAGTATATAACTGTAAAAAGGCTATAATCATCTATAAATGTTAGAAAGTAATTTTTCACTCCTATTGTGGAGGTTTGAAAAGGCCCGCAAACATCTGAAACAACTAGATATAATGTTTTTTCTACCCTGAAACTTACCTTTTTCGGATATGTGTCATCCTCAAATTTTGAAATGATACAGATTTCGCATTCTATGTTATGTTTACATTTAGTTAACTCAATTCGAGTTGCCATGCTTTTATCGACAAGCTCTTTGATTTGTTGATAATTTTTATGTTCTAATCTTTCATGCCACAATTTTATACAATTTTTATTTGCACAAGCTTCCGCAATATTTACACTTTCGGAAAATTTTTCGCTCGTTTGTACTTCATATAAATTATCTGTTAAGTTTGCTTCTATATAAGTTTTATTCCCGAATTTGATTTTACATTCATGATTTTTAAATATGGCAACACAACCATTCTCTGTCGCTTTCTTTACCGATATTAGATTTATGGCTATATTGGGTATGTATAAAACCTCCTTAAAGTAATATTATTTGTTTCCTTATCAGAGTTAGTTACCTTAAGATCCACGTCGCCGCAACCCTGTGAGACTACGGAATGCCCATTCGATAGTATAACACTAACTTTTTCGTTGTCTTTCAAGCTTGTAAATTTATTTATGTCGTTGCAGATATGCCTGCTGCTCCCACTGTCTACTACCCAAGAGTTATGCTCAGTTTTATCTATGATAAACGTGAGATTTTTTAATTTGTTTTCTGTTTCCTTTATGAGTTGTGTTTTACTTTTGTTTTTGTACTTGCTGGGATTATTACCGCTGTTATGGAAATTAATATAACTCCTTGTGTTATGATTTGGCCTGGCGTTTAAGTGCCAGCATTCGTTACGGGTGTGTGATTTTTTTCCGCAAAAATTGCACATGTTTACTTGGTGGTGTTTTACGTTTAATTTGAATTTTATACGCGTTTTCACATTTTGTGTGGTGATTTTCTGTTCTTTTAATATATTCATCTATTAATTTGCTTTTAATGTACTCTGGTGTCAATTCATCGTCATTTCTGGCTTTAATATACGTGATCAGGGTGTCATAACTAGGGGGTAGAGAGCACAGCATTAACGCTGATAAGTGCTGCTCATTTATTTCTTCTTCTATCGCTAACAGTTTGTCCCATAACTTATAAATACTAGTTATGTACTCTATTAAATTTTCACTTTCGGCTCATTTGGTAGAATATAATTTTCTGAGCAGAAATAATTTGCTGCTTAGATTTGCCCTCTCATGTATATTTTTAAGAGCGTCCCATGTTTCCCTGGCTGTGGACAAATGCTTAACATGGACTATTTGTGTATCCTCTATAGCCAAATTAATAATGGTGCACGCTTTACGATCTTTAGATCGCCATTCGACAGTTATCGGTTCTGGGGGCGCTTCTATAATAACCTGGATTTAAATTTCCAAGAGTCATAGTTATTCGAGTCAAGTTTCTCTATTGGAGTAGTTTCTTTTCCGGATGCTGCCATTTTGTTATTTTAATTTTATCAAAATAAAATATTCACTTTTGGAAAAATTCAAATAATATTTTAAAGAGAGCAAATTTACTAATTAACCATGAAGAGCAGTTGTAAGTTTTTTTTTCTTTTCTTCGATGTTTGCTTATAAACATATAAATTTTATATAACTATACTGATTTTAATTTAATTACACACACACATTGTTTATATGTATATATGCTTGATAGTTTATCTTCATTTTATAACACACAAATTAATTATATATTTTTCTTTTCTTTTGTAATACAAAATATTTGCATTATTATTTTATTATTTACCATGCTGATATATTCTATTAATTATTCAAATTACTATAACGCTCTATTTTATACGATTTTTTAAGAGACTGGATCAGTCTCATAATCAGATAAAAAAGTAATTAATTATGTGTAGGTAGGGCATAGTTTTGCTGCTCTCTTAACATATATATATTTCTTATAGAGAGTTAGTTTAGTAATTATTTTTATAATCCATAGTTAATAAACAGGTAAGATTCCCCTTACCTGGATAAGGAATATAGCACTGGTAAAGGATTTCTATTCCTTCGGATGTACACCATCTCTCGTCAAACTGTGCTTCATAATCAAGCTGAAAATAGACTGATAAACATAATTTAAATTATCAATTTACTTGTGTAAATTTTTGATTGATTGGAGGATTTTTTCCTTTATGTATAATAATTAATTTTTCTTGAGTAAATATACATGGTTTGATTGTAAATATATAATATAAGTAAGAGCATTTTCAAATACCCTGCTAATTAGAACTACATGTTCGAAATACACCAACATTACATCTATATCAAAAATGAAAGCTCGCGAGAGAGAAGTTATTAGAATTGCTAAACAGTCAGTTCTGGGAGCAAAAACTTGGAGCGGCACATTCCGCTATACGCGTACAAGTAGGTGAATTGTTCTTTAGAATAAGGATAAATGTCCAATATGATTCTTGAGTAAATGAAAATATCGGGCACAAAATGATTACAGTTTATTTCTATTTCCCTACAATTTTAAGCAATATAAAACAAACAGCTGGAAATATATTCACATAAATAAATTTAATATTCAGTACGCGACCCAGAACAATTTATCACTTAAAAAAAAAAAAAAAAAAAAAAAAAAAAACAGTTTTTCATGCTTTTACTTAAATTTCACAAGACATTAGGAAGAATAGAGTTACAAGGTGCATTAATAACAGTTTTCAACTCATCTACCGTATGGTATAGTTTATTTCTTGAATAAATATCTTGCTCAACGTGTTACTTTCCACAGAAACTGTTTATTTTTAGTGTTATAATAAAACAAAACAATAAATTATTTGTTGCACGCATTTTTAAATATCTTAAGCATTACACCAATTTTAAATTTTTCTTTACCAACTTTCATTCTTCTAAATTTTAATTAAAGGAAAAACTTTTAATACTGATATGTAGCTGTGTTGTATTAGGTTGGACCTAGGCACACATTGTAATAGCCTTAATTAGTTTGGTACTACTTATATTTGATATGTCATTTACCAGCCATTAGATGGCTTTAGTATTTCTACAAATCCTATAAAGAAAACACATTGTATGGTGCTATTGAACTCCTTTTTATTTCAGCATGTGGTATCTCAGCGGTACTGAGTAGCACTTAGTGTTCTGCTCTTTTATTAACTGTTTCCATTAGGATAAGATTAGTGAGTTGAATTTACTCTTAAGATAATTTGTCATTTTATTGGTCGAAACTTATTTTATCTACTCCTAAGAAATGCACAAGTACGTATATTAAAGTATGCATACCACTTTAAACGGTTTATATGCATTTTTCAAAACCAAAAAAATTACATAAAAGATTTCCATTAATATTAAACATATACTACTGGCCATTAAAATTTCTACACCAAGAAGGAATAATAATAACGGAATGAAATTTGTTGGACACATACATTATAGTAAGAAGAACAATTGATTAAAATTTCAGGAAATTTGGAGTAATATGTACCGAGAAAACAGTAGATAAAACAGCGACCTGTGTGAGCAATAACAGCACTTATATGCCTAGGCATTGAATCGAACAGCGATTGGATGACATGTACGGGAAGAGCACTTCATGACGTTTTAACACGATTCCACAATTCATCGATCGAAGTTACTGGTGAGTGGTGGGGGGCCAGTCGCTTTTCAACGATTAAACAGTCATTTTCAATGGTGCGAGATCAGGAGAACGTGCTGGCCAGAGCAACAGTCGAACACATTCGGCATCAATGAAGGTCCACATAATATGGACAACTCTCGGTCGTGCATTGTTCTGCTTAAATGTTTCGCTTCGGAAGCATTGAACATAGGGCAGAGCGATGGGCCTTAGCTCGTCAGAAATGTAATGGCTGGTATTCAGAGTGGCGGGAATGAAAACAAGAGGTGACCGGGACGTGTATCCAATGGTACCACATACCATCAATCCAGGTGGTGACTCAGTATGCGGATACCTAAATTCTGATTACCCTCAAAACTGCATCACTGATATGGGCGCCATTAATGTGTGATCAACGATGAACCTGGAACCAGGAATGGCGTGAAGTCACATTTCAGACAAATCACAATCCTGTGTACAGCATCAAGATTGCCTTATCCGTATTTAACGGCATTATGAATAATGCACATTGCCAGCTGGGATTCGACATCATCATACTGTCCATGATTCGCGATGATGTTATGGGTTCCCATTGTATACACGTCTGGATTACTTCATGTTCGTATTCCTGGCATTCTGAACAGCGGCCATTAAATTTCTGATGAGTTAAGGCCCGCCCTTCTGCCCTGTATTCGAGGCCTCCGTAGCGCAAAATTTAAGCAAGATATTGCACGATCGCAAGTTATTTGTATTGTCCGGACCTTCTTTGATACAGAATGTGTTCGACTGTTGTTATGGCCAGAAAGTTCTCCTGATTTCGCACCAATGAAAATGACTGTTTAATCGTTGAAAAGCGACTGGCCCCCCACCACTCATCAGTAACTTCAATCGATGAATTGTGGCATCGTGTTGAAACTTCATGAAGTGCTCTACCCGTACATGTCATCCAATTGCTGTTCGATTCAATGCCTAGGCAGACATGTGCTGTTATTAGTCACAGAGGTCGCTGCTTTATGTATACTGTTTTCTCAGTACATATTACTCCAAATTTCCTGAAATTTTAATCAATTGTTCTTCCTACTATAATGTATGTGTCCAACAAATTTCATTCCGTTATTATTATTCCTTCTTGGTGTAGTAATTTTAATGGCCAGTAGTGTACTTATATTTTTGTTTCAAAACTTGAAATTATACGTTAATCTAAGTCTCACGTAAAATTTCGTTTTTAAATTAAAAGAAGGTCCGCATTTCCTCGTTTGTCTAAAACAAATATTCACTTTATAAAGGATTTGTTTGTATTTAACATTTTATTTGCTGCCGGTTTAGATATACGCCAACAGCATTTACGACATCAGTGTCTGCAGATAAATATATATACAGGGGCAAAGAAAATTCGCAAAGAGATCTTTGTCTCCGCAACCACTGGTCGCAAACATATACTTCCAATTACATAATATTTTTAAAAATGTAAGTACCTGTGATAGGGCATGTTTAAATCTAAAACATCACTTTTTTTTTTAATTACAAAAACTAACTTTTTTATACAGTCCCCAGGTGTCTGCAGTCATTAAAGAAACGGTTAAAAAGTCGTTAATGAAGCTGGAGAAAGTGCGGAAAATCCAAAACTTTGAAACTAAAAATATCTCGGTTAATTTTAGGCGAAAAAATTGAAACATTTTGTGTTATATTTGTTATGATGTGTGTCAATTGCAGAAGGCTACAAGGACCTTGAACTGAAGTTAATTTTTGTAATTTTCATTAAATTGATTTATTAAATTTAACATGCAGTATCATAAGTGCTTACGTTTTTAAAAGCATTTTGCAATTGGCAGTATATACGTCTGCAACCATTGATTTCGAAGATCAAGGCCTTCTCCTGGCTTTGCTTTGCATTTTGTATCCACACACTACACACACATATATATATGTATATATAGTAAGAGTGCTTCATTTGGAATGGGAATAATCTGGTGTGTCACTCACACGACTTTCTCTTACCCCAAAATTTAATACTATAGATACAGGTTGGAGATTAAGAAGTAAGGTAACGAGTACTGTTTTGTAAACCTGCGTTAAACAATTCATATTAGGCTTCGGTAGAGTTTTATATAATTATTAGTTCTGTGTGAGGGAGGCTACCCCCCCCCCCGTTTCATTAATACACCTACATTTATATAAAATTTAATTCGGTTATTAAAAAGTAATTCTTTATTTTTAAATAATTTATTAAAATTATTATTTAAACAAATTATCTTTTAAGATAATGCAGACGATTTCCATATTAGAGAAGTAGTATAACACTAAATATCCAAAAAAAAGTTGAATTTATGCTCAATATTACATTAAAAAAGATTATTTTTGTTAAAATTAAATAAATCGATAGCTTTATATTAAATTTCGCAGATCGATTGTTCAACCATTCGTTTTAAAGGTATTGGTGAGTTCTTTTGAAAGATACCCATCATGAAAATTTACTCCCCTCGAGGGGGGACTCCCCCCCCAGGGGGGTGGAGGCGAGGCTCCTACATACACAAAAAATTTTTCCCAGTTGACTATCACTATTACAAAAAATATATATTCGTTTCATTTGGTTTAGGCTGTCTATAGATGTTAAACTCTATTTACCTGCAATTTCCCCCGTAGACATAATGTATTTGAATACTTTTGAGTGTCCCTGTTCATGAACCATTTGCTTCATCTCAACGAAAAGCTTAGTGTAGCATCCCTATATGATACACATTTAGAATACCGAGTTTGGAATTTCTGCTACTATTTGTTTTTGAGATATGCTGATAACAGAAACACAAAGAGACAGACACGCAGACAGACACGCACACACAGTCCATTCGCTAAAAACATGATTTTCGTTTTCAGGAGACCTTAGAACATGTAAATATAACAAAAACTCCCTTTCGAAAATTTGACCCTAAAACAATACTTTCTCTACCGTAAGGGGACAGTAAAAAGAAAGTATATGTGTAATTGCTGTAATTATTTGTTTTCAAAAAAGAAAAAAAAATACAGTGAAGTGATTGTTACTCATGTTTCTGTAGATGTTCTATGCACGCCTCTCCGGAGGCACCATGGTATTCCAGTATACACTATTCCAGTTTCTGTTGCACTCGTAAAAGTCTGTCCTTTGATAATGATTCCAGCACTTTAGATCAGTTGCATCTGTTGCTGTATGTCCTGGGAAAATGAAGGCATGGTCACTTTTTCTTTAACATGACCCTATAGAAAAACGTCATAAGGGGTTAAATCGGAGTATTGGTGGCCAAAAAGCAATAATATATCGTTTGATACATCGTAATCAATCTATCCATTTCTACGCAATACATAACATGATTTTGACTAACAGTGCTTCTACCGGCGATTCCGTACCAAGAAGATATTTGCTGTTGCCATTAAAACTAGCATAAAACTAGTTTCGTAATTAATTTGTTTTGTCTAAATATATCAAGCAGAGAGTTTGTAATATACTACCGCCGAACTTCGTTAACGTGAATTTCAAGGGGGATAAAAAATTCTTTCATGGTATCAGTAGTTCACACTATTAGTAATTATTCTTCATATAACTAAACTCATCTTCATTTTGACGGGGATTTTGGAAACAGTTCATGTTAAAAGCAATTCACGTTAACAGTGTTCACGCTAACGAGGTTCGACTGTATTTTTTTTTTCTCATTCTATATGAAAACTGTATATTTGTCAAATCACAAATACGTAAATCCATTTTGTTAAATAACGTAACATTTTAGAAAAACGCCAAGCGGCGGAACATAATGTTAAAAATAAGAGAATACCCTCAGGACGATGGATTAAATCAAAAATACTGTAAAATGAATGTGCAATTTCTAATTATTTGAATAATTATTTATTTATTTATTTATTTTTTGAATTTACATTATCTTGTACTTAAATAATATTCCGGCCATGTTTAAGGAAGTTGATTTTACGAAAAAGTATATTTTAATTATATATGAACATAAATATTTATTTTTTTTTCCCTTAAACACCTAATAAATTAATTGTTAATATATAAATGATTAAAACTAAATGATAAAATAATTTCCTTAGTTAAGCTAAAATGCGCATAAAAGCATTTTAGTTCATTTTTACTAAATACAAATTAGTCTTTACATTTATATAAAGTTGAATTAATTAATTAACTCCAGGAAATGGAGTAAACTGGTATCAAATATTCATACAAAAAAAATGTTTAATGTGTAATTTAATATATAATGCAGATTAATTTTTTTTAATATAAAAACAACTAAATTTGCAACTTCTAGAATAGAAGAAATTGAAATAAAACAGAAAATTTCATTAACTAATTCTAATTAATTTATTCACCGAGTTAAAAGACCACTTGAAAGAAGCATCGATTTTTACAAATTCAAAACTGAATTGTTTTTTTCATTTGTATAAAAATTAAATAATCCAATTAAAAAAGGAAAATTAAATCTCTTTAAAGAGCAAAACGCCAGATGAAATGAAACAATGTAATTTCAATGAGATATAATATACAAAGAAATCTGGTGTGAAACAACCACACGTCTTCCATTATCCAATATTACACATATTATACTATGCATTTTTTGGAAATTATGTAATCGGAAGACATAAAATTGACCTAATAAACTAGACACCTAAAATTTTTCCGGTAAGAGAAAGCTGATACACATGTAAAAACATATAAAACAGATTTACATAGCGAATTTAATAATAATAATAATAATTGGCTGAGCCATTTTTTGAAACATTAATTTACGTGTTCTAAAACTGATCTACCTAATCAGGATGACTGTTAATTTTCCTTTAATAACCACGTAATTGATTAGAAAGTATATTTAAAGTGGGTTCACGTAACAATAAAAAAAATAAAAAAAAATCGTTAGAGCCTTTTTTGAGATACCGACTTTTACCAAAACTTGTCATACTCAAATATTGAACGGAAAACAATAATTACATACACAAGTAAGGTAATTCAGGGTGAGTTGCCCCACCGGTAGAGACACCCCACTTGATGCAATTTCAAAACGCAATGCTAAATGGCTCTGCGAGTCCGATTATTATTTCAGATAGATGTTGAATGGGGTACTGTGGAAGTTACGTAAACTCATTTCTTTGTTTTCTGCTGTCACAACAATATTTCAAGTAAGTACCATGTTTTTTCTATTCTGTTGTTAGTGTGATGTTGTATTTTAAGGCTGGCTCTAGTTAATAAGGATGGATTTTTTTTATATATACATAAGCTTAAAAACCTGTAGTAAGAAGTTGATCAATCGATTTCGAGCATTGTGCCGCCATTTTTGCTGTTTTGTACTTTGGACAGTTGCCGGCGCATCTCTCCCATACCAAAAGGATAGACGCCCCAGATTATATTCGGGTGAGATGCCCCATATACATTTTCAGGGAGAAAAGTCTTTTAATTGTTTAAATTTTAAACTAATATTTTTAAAATCATATTATTTTTATAAAATGTGTAATATTTGCATATCGTTAAAAATTTGAACTTATATATTTGTTGTAACTATAAATTTAGATTAAAATCCGCCAAATAAAATTCAAATTCACGTGATCGCTAGAAATGGCAACTCAAAACGAAATCACAAAATTGCAGATTGATCCTAGATAAGAAAGCAAAAAAAAAAAAAAAAAAAAAAAAAAAAAAAAACGCTCAGGTATGTCAGACTGACCTTTGACATTTACACTATAACGTAAACAAACTTGGGCGCTAACTGTATGTGGGCGGTTAATTGTGCCGGTGTGTGTATATTATTGTATTTGTTCATGTATTTGTTCAATGCTTCTTGTTTGTTTCAGAAAAAATGCCTACAATGTACAAAAGAATAAATACTGGAGAATCTCGTAGGACCTGGACAGAAGACCATTTAAAAGAGACTCTCAGGAGACTAGAAAAAGGGGAAATTGGTGTCAATGAAGCTGCTAGGTATTATGGAATTCCTTCTCGGACACTTCGTCGTCGAAGAAAAAGAGGTAATAATACCAAAACAAGTTCTTTGGGGCTACAAACTGTGTTTGGAATTGAAAACGAAAAACATCTCATCAAGCACATCGAACGTTTAGAAAAATGTGGATTTGCATCTGACAGAGAGACAATTAGGACACTTACATTTCAGTTTCCTGAAAAACTAGGTCTCAAGCATCGATTTCATTTAGAAGAAAGAATGACTGGTTACGCCTGGCTGTCATCATTTCTTACGAGAAATCCAGAACTAAGTATTAGACAAGCCCAGGGGCTCTCTTTAGGAAGGGGGGAAGGCATAAACAGAGAAAGTGTTGATCATTTTTTTAAAAATTCTCGCAAGAGTGTTTGAAGATAATTAATTCTTTATCAGACCTGGAAGTATTTATAATATGGATGAAACGTCAGTTAAATAACGTTCCAGAATAGGTCTTGGCTGCTGAGGGGCAAAAGATGGTCATATTTTGACGTCTACAGAGAGAGGAGAAAATGTTACAGTCATTGCTTTTTGCAATGCAGAAGGACAATATCTCCCCCCCCCCCCTTCAGTTATTTTTAAAGGCGTTCGGGAGAAAAAAATAATTTTCTGATGGTCGTCCGCCTGGCTCTATGGTGTTCATGAACGAAAAATCATCGTATACGAGTACAGATATTTTTTTCAGATGGTTTAAAGAATTTTTTGTTCCAAGAAAACCCCAAAGAAAGATATTATTAATTTTCGAAGACCACGCATCGCTCTTAAACTGTTATGACTTGCTGGAATTTGCGGACAAGAATAACATTATAATTGTATGTCTGCCCAGTCATACGACACAAGCTCTTCAGCCTCTTGACCGGTCTTTTTTTAAACCACTAAAACACTACTTTAAAGAGGAAGCAAGGAAATGGATTGTTTATCATCCAGAAAGGACCATTGGGAGAATACAAGCTGCAGAACTGACTGGTAGAGCCTGGAAAAGGGCAGCTTCTGATGACACTGCTATTAATGGGTTTCGGGAGACGGGAACTTTTCATTTAAACCAAGCAGCGATTCCAAACCACTTCTTTTCCACCAGCGAAGAATTGAAACAGACGGGTGAACAGTTCCAAATTTCTGAATAAAGTGAACAAACATCCTTCCTGACAAATATATTGCACCAGATTTCCCCTGTACCGATGTTAGAGAAAAGATGCCGAAAAAGAAAAATACAGTCGGCTAAGGTTATTACATCCCAAGAGCACATTCAAGGAAAAAAAAAAAAAATCTGCTGTTAAATTTAGCAAAGCGTCAAAGCAGCTGGTGGTGGACATGCCCATTGAAAAGAACGAAAGTGATCCTACAAACAATTGCCTTGAATGCGAAGAAAACTATTATTTTACAAAAGAAACAGTAGATTGGATAAATTGCACAAAGTGCCATAAATGGTTACATGAATCATGCACAATGTACGGGGATCTGTGCAATGTTTGAGGGAAAGCGAAAATTAGAGAAGAGAAAAAGAAAATATTACCCGAATAAATTTGATATATTTCGTAAAGTTTTTTCCTTATACTTTCTAAACTGTAAGTAGGAAATCCCCCCCCCCTACATATATATATATATATAAGAAATATTTTTAAATAGTTTATGTGTTCTATTCTGATTTTACATCTTGTCTATGGTAGCTAAATATTTTAATATTTTATAAAATAATGCTGAGGTATTTTTTTTTTTTTAAGCTTGCTTTTTATATGTTATAAATTACTGAAAAAGTGTTATAAACTATTGACCATTGTTAAAACCTTTTATTATGATTTTTTACAGGTAGGGCATTTCTCCCACGTGAGTGTGGCATCTCACCCGCCACTTCGGGAGAGATGGCCAAATGTAGTAATGGCACAATTTTATTTTTTTCTTTAGAAAATTTACAATATGGTACAAAAAACTACTTATAGTATTTAAACAATATCTATTATGTATTTACCACAAATTTTCGTTGTCATTGTCAATACCCAATTTATTTTATAGCTCACTTTTCTTAAGTGGGGCATCTGTCCCGGAATTACCTTACATCTAAAAGGTGGTTAATTTGGCAAGTTTGAAAAAAATCTGTACAGCCGTTTTTAAGGGAGCGCACTTGCGAGACCTGAAATAGGGCTATTTAGACAGATGCTTATCAATCTTTCCTGAAATAACAAACTATTTCATGCGAAAGGACATATAATAGAGTGCACAAATAGCAACTTTGAAGAAAATCGTTAGAACCGTTTTTTAGATACGGAATTACGATCCCACTTCCTACTCAATTCCTCTCAATTATCAGACAATAAAAAGTGTTATGCAGTTAATTATTCCCACCCCTTTCTTGCCAGGCATACTCTGCTGTAAAAACTACCATTTTCTTTTCTTTTCGTTCTTTCTTTCTTTTTTTTTTCAGTGTAGAATTTCATATGAAGTCCATATTATATAATTTTTTTTTTAAATAAATAAGTGCATCAGTAACTGTAGTTGATGCAACAAAATTTTAAATAATAATTTTATTCGCAAGCATTGGAGTGAAAAATACATTGATTGAAGTATATGACAACTTAACAATTAATTACAATCTTTTGAGGATATAAAACTTATATTATATTAAAAATAAATACTCCAAAGGCTGTGAAAATAGATCATTAAAACGTACTTATCTCTCAATTACCTGACAATAAAAAGCGTTATTCAGTTAATTATTTCACATTTTTGAAACACTTAATTCAAGTAAAATCACACGACTTCTCAGATACTTTAAGAGATAATCTAATTAAAATGTTTTATAATAGTTTTATGCTTCAATAAGTTTAGACTTTTTCTTTTTTTTTTAATCTCATTGTTACTAAAATTTCATTGTCAGCTGTTTTTGACAAGAGGCTATTGTACAATAAAGAGTAAATGGCAATACAAAAATTTTAGGAACCTACAAACTTTAAAATCATTAATAGTTCAAGATATTTGGTTTAACGTAATTAGTATATATAATGAAGATAAAAAAATAATAATTTTAAATATAATAAAGGTTGTAATAATATTTGTAAATAAAAAAAATAATATTTTGTAAAATGTAATAATATTTTAGAAATCTTTAGAAATGTAGAGGAAGAAACGACATGTTTCAACTCATTTTTAATTGAATGTCCTTTAATCCATTTTTTAACTGCAGTTTTATTTATTTATTTATTTAATTGTGTTTGCTTCTTTTTAAAGACACTTATATACTATGCTAAATTTCGTTTAACTGTTTAAGCACTGTAAAACGTATTTGAATTAAGATGGTGTATGGATTAATACTTATTGACTGCACATTAATGGACCTATGGCCTCGGTAAAATATCCTCTGCGGAATTCTTGACCATATTTATGCGAAATTTGAAAGAAAAAAAAAACCATGGAAGTACATGAATTAAAAATGGTACATGATTTAAAAATTCATTTCTTTACTTTATTTGAGTATATGATTTTACCATACACACACACACACACACACACACACACACACACATATATATATATATATATATATATATAGATAGATAGATAGATAGATAGTAAGTTATCACTATGAAGTATTTATTGACAAATGAGCGCGGAAAATGTGTCACGAGATGTAGTGTTAAACTGCGTCCTGTTTTGGCCTATATGGTCACTTTAAACTTACATATATTTTTCTTTTAAATTGAAAATATTTTTATAAGAAACATGAGCGTTTATTATAAGAAACATTTTTGGTCTGTATCGGATTTCTTTGTAAAATTTATGGCCCGTTCATACATCTAACACAAAATATGTTTTTTGCATTTAAACTTGTTTTCACATACATTAGAACCAACAACATATTCAGCAAACCTCATGTTTAACATCATCACTTGTCAGTGCATTCCATATTATTACTATATTATTACTATCTTAACACGCCTGAGCATTGGAATGCATTGTTGTATATCGCATAAGTAATAATTTTATATGGAAGATATAAGAAAATTGCAGCAAAATGAGAGGGTTAAAAAAAGACGGTTTTGTTTTATTCTAAATATAAAAAATAATGTTTTCTTTCATTCTTTTTTTTTTTTTTTTTTCATTTAATCTATACTCCTGGTTTCTGAAAGTAAAAGTAAATTTTTAAATCACATTTATAATTTATGCTTCTATAGTAGAACAATTATTTATGTATGCAATCGGCAGCAAAATTATTCGAGCGCTAGCAATAATTCCTATATTAAAAAAAGTACATTTAATTTTGTAAATAAATCCTTGTCGAATCATGTTCTTAGACTGCACAAGAACAGGATTCGACACAAGGATTTATTTAACAAAACAGTATTCAGTGAATATTTTTTTAATATAGGGATTATTGCTAGCTCTTGAATAATTTTCCTGCTGACTGTAAATATTATAACTAATTGTTGTTTGACAAAGAAATAAAGCTACAAAATAGCTACGGATTTTAACAGTGTTGTAACAATTACACGAATTTAAAACCAAACATTATTTCCCATAAAATCCATCATACAATTTATTACAATCATTATTTTACTACTGATGTGCTGGAATACTGTAAAAATAATTTTAAAAATATCTCCAATGAATAAATGTTAACAAAATGTACGATTTCTAATATTTACATTAATCTTTATATTTTTAAACACTGTCCTAGTAAAAGGTTTATAGAAATTAGCATAGACCCCATAGCACTACACTGGTTCTCATAATTATAAGGACACCCGCTTTCCTATATTAACTAAACACTGAACACTATTATTGAAACAAATATGTTTTTTATTAATTTGAATTTCATTAATACACTATATTTAAAATATTTTATCGTTTTTCTATCTTAAAAAACTTTAAATACGGTCAAAAAGATTATTTTTCTGGTGTTCAGAATTATAAGGACAGCTCGAATCTTAGTAATTTTTTTCGGTTATTCTTTAAATTAATATTTTATGGGGTCTCTTTTTGGGTGAAACAGTCAGAAATTCTCTCTGGTATATATATATATATATAATTTTTTTTTTAATATTCAGTTTCAATACCATTTCATACAGCATAGATGATATTCTGAATACATTTAGACTATTTAAAATTGCTTTCCACTTGCATGCACTTTTCTAATATGATAAGTTAAGGTTTTTTAAACTTTTAGGCCACGGGAAAGGCAATAATACAGAAGTTTCTTTCTTCAAACTATTTCCTATTGCAGCAAAAATGTAAGTCTTGTTGAAAAAAATATTATTGCCCCCGAAAATCTAAAAAAATCTGAGAATTCCACGTTTAAAATTTGCGGATATTCTCTTGATGTTTATAATAATAGAAAAAATTACTAAATTCATTCTGCCTTCAGTAGAAACAGCTCCCCATAACACCATAGAACCACCTTTAAAATGCCCGATTCATATCTGCCTTTAAAAACATCTGCTCTGTCTTTCGCTATCTTCAGATCGTGCCAGTAACTGTTGAAACCATTTGGTTAATCCAGAATAAAATGTTTTTCGTCCGAAAATGCAACATTTTACCATTTAATATTGTCTTTATTCAACTTTAGCGCATACGTTCTTTCCCCCATTAAATGCTTATTGACTATTACAGGTTTTTGTTCATTTTAACATATTATCAATTATTTTAAACATGCATAAATGTGAACCCCAACCTTTCGTTAAAAATTAAGAGCAAATTCAGCAGCAGTCATTATGAATAGAACAGTAAAAGGAATTATAAGTCTTCGATCTCTGTAAAACAACTCTGATTTTGCATCAGATCTCTCACCTATCGAACCAGCAGTTCAACGTCTGATCACATTTCCTTCAGCAGTTTTAGATTTTCGAATTTCATTAGAAATTCGGCAGATTGAAATTATCCTTCCACTTAAAAATCACATTTATCATACTTCACTACATTAAGGTTCTTTTTTTCGAGGAATTATCAGTAATGTCCGCCCAAGAAAAATTGAAGGCTTATATATGAATTAATGTGGCCCAGTAGTTAACATATTCGCATGTTAACTGTAATTTATCCATTAGTAAGTTAAATAAAATGAAGAAAATCTTGATTGTCCCTATAATTATGAACATATAAAAACGTGGAGAAAAAATATTTTGCATCATTTTTTATTAGTTTTGTGTCAAATTAAAAAAATTGTAGCATTTTGGTTTTTAGAATGCTAGATATATTAAGTCACTTAGGTTCATAATTATTTTTATATTAGTTATTTGAAAACATAAAGTGTCCTTATAAATATGAGAAGGAGTGTGTATCGCTGTGTATTAAGTTTTACATGTAAGTAAAAAAGTAAAACATAAACATTGACATAAATATCAAAATATATATCATAAAATACACATGGAAACCATTTCTTGTCAAAAAACAAGTTTAAAGATCTATATAAATTTACATATGTTATATATTTTAGAATTTCATATGTCATGTTTTTGTTAAGGCTGCAAAAAACATTCAGAACAGACAACATCAAAGTATATCGTAAAAACTTTAACAGCGGATTACGTAATTGCATATACACGAAAACATCTGAAATCGTATGTAAAAAAAAATTATAAGTTCCACATTTATTTTTCTAAAATTTATTTTTAAGGTACAAAATAGTTATAAAGAATGAATAAAATAACAGCTTATTCCAAAATATCTTTTCTGATTTTCAATTTAATGTAAAAATGAAAACAAATTAAAAATTCTGGAATTTACCTAAAGTATTTTTTTTAAATATATATAATGAATAACTACTGAATGTATTTTATTTAATTTTCCATGCCATGTATGAGGCAATTTCAGAAACTGATAATATTTCTATATTTTTTATCGAATGTATATTATGATCGAATGCAAAGAAATTCGGTAGTGGTTGACGTATCACTAAATTAAAACTTCATGGTAAGGTTTATAATTTCTGAATATTGGCACAAGTAAAATTTCTGAAAGTAAGTTTATTCCATCGTGTGTATATATATATATACATACACTATATATATATATATATATATATATATATATATACATTGAATTAAAATAACTTTTATTTGTGTGTTGTTGGTATTATCATGTACATATTAATTGGTAACTTTTATAAATAAGTTTTATATTTTATTAAAATGTTATTAAATTCTTCACTCCTATTCTGGTCTTGGTAGGCTAGAGGTGTGTTGCCGGCGTGAAACTAGTTTAACCCCACAGGCAAGTCACAAATCTTGCCACCTGCCTCCTTCCTTCCTTTCTTAAGTTTCTTAAATTAATTTATTATAAATTTCGATTTAGTTTATGTTTTTCTGTTAAGATTTTTTTTTGAGTTAGTTTATTCTTTCGTTTGTTATGCAAGCTGTTAATTAATAAGTTTGGTTTCTTTAAATATGTATATTTCACCCCTGATGAATTTTTTTCACCTTTCTGAATTTCTCCTACAAATTTGTCTTTGTGGTTTCAGTGATCTTGCATCTGTTGCTTGGCTTCTACTATGCTTAATAAATCATTATATATATATATATACACACACGAGATAGATATATAGATTTTGTTTAAAGAATTATGATAAATTTAAATACGAAATAAGATTTAAATAAATGTTTTTGTATACGCTGTATATCAAATATTTTCTTAAAATACTTACATAACAAGATTAGATGTATACATTATAATTAAAATACTGAAATTTCTTTATTCTGAAATATATATATATGTGTGTGTGTGCGTATTTTACGATTATTAAGAAATTATTTAAAAAGTATAAGCATTATATTTATGCTAATATAGAATATTTTAAAGAAATATTTTATTAAAATGTTAATAATATTTTAAAAATTACTTCAAATGTTTTAAATACTATTAAAATTAATTGAACAAATTATCACTTATTATTTAAGTGAAAATATTGTTTGTTGCCTGCAGTTCATTTCATGAAATACATTTTTTTAATTCTTTTGTTTTTTGGGTGTAAAAAATGTAGCATATCGGTTACTGATAGACAAAATACTAATGCATGAATGATTAATTTGCTTAAAATAATGTTGTGATTAGCAGTATGTTGTACACAACGTCACAACCCCTTGCCTTTTTTTTCGTTATTTTTAATAGTAAATATGCATACCTACCTCTCGTTTTTTCTCGGAGACTTCATGTCAGAAATCCTCCAAAACAATTTCCAATTTACTTAATGGAATAAAATGAATGTTGGAAGCTATTGGTATAAGATGCTCTCATTAAAGCTTAATAAAACATTGAAAAACTTTTAGAAATATAGACATTTTTAAATCTCAGCAGAAATGAACTCAGTAGAAATTTTTAATTAAAATAAAGGCAATTATGCAAAAAAAAAAAAAAAAAAAAAAAAGTAAATATATAATGCATGCCCTGCTTGTATTCCTCAACGCGTCAAGTTTCACAGCGAGTGTTTTTTCTTAGTGTTTTAATAAAAATAAATAAAACTTTAAAATATTTTTGGTGCACATTTCTTATTATCTTAATATTTATACGAGTTTTTTCAGTAACTTTCAGTCTTATAAGCTGTAAGTAAAGGAAAAATTTTTTAATGCTGATGTGTAGGAGGAGTTAGAATAGGTTAGACCTAGGCGTTAGACCTAAGTTGTATTAGGTTCAATTACTATCTATACTATGTATAGGTATCTATTAGTACTATCCATTCTATATTTCATATTTCAATTAGCAGCCATTAGATGTGCCTAGTAGTCTACAAATTCTAAAATGAAAACAAATTTTAGGATTTGTAAACTGTGAAAAAAAATCCCGTAAGATTACGGGGTAAGCCCGTCAGCAGAGATTCCAGACAAAGCCCGTAAAAAGAAGCGCTTAAACTGTAAATTAAGTATATAATAACCTTAAATTACGTTACATGCCTTTAAAAAAACATTTCGCCCGTAAAACCAATGCTTTTTTTTTTACGGGCTTTCCCTGGAATCTTACGGGATATTTTTACAGTGTATAAGGGTACTGAACCATTTTTATTTCAGCAATTCGTATCTCAACGCTACTGAGTAATTTTAAAAGTTGTGCTACTTTATGAACTGTTTTCATTAAGATTAGAGCAGTGAACTGAATTTACTTCATAAAGTAATTTATCTTTATATTGGTCAAAAACTACTTTAAATCCCTCTACAAAACTTACAAGCACGTATATTAAAATATACATTGGCCAAAAGCATTGAGCACCCTACAAATTTTGCTGGTGTGCGAGAAATATATCAATAAATAAATCCTGCTATTTAAGAAGTATTTTGTTGGCATCCAACAAAGGTTAAAAAAAATGACTCACGTCAAAGCTTCCAATAAAACACCTGGTGTAGTAAAATTTGTCATTTTGAAATTTTATATTTTTCAATAAAATTTACAAATACTTCTATAAAATTTACAAGCATGTACATTAAAATATGCATACCACAGCCTTGGCCAAAAGTATTGAGAACCCTACAAATTTTACAGGTGTGAGATAACCATAGTAGTAAAAAAACCCTGTTGTTTAAGAAGTATTTTGTCGGTATCTAAAAAAAGTTAAAAACAAACAAGATCCATGTCAAAGTTACCAAAAACAAACACCTGGTGTAAGAGAATTTGTCAGTATGTCGTTTTGAAATTTTTCTATTTTTCCTTAAATTCACAAGCATGTATATTAAAATGCTCAATACTGTAGCCTTGGCTAAAAGTATTGAGCACCCTACATATTTTGCAGGTGTGCGATAACAATATCATTAAATAAACCATGTTGTTTAAGAATGATTTTTTTTGTCGGCATCAAAAAAAGATTAAAAACTATAACCCACGTCAAAGCTACCAATAAAACTCCTCGTGTAATAAAATTTGTCATTTTGATATTTTTCTATTTATTTTTCAGGTCGTTACTTTCGTCCATTGTGGACATATCCTGTGATGATCTAGTGTAATTTTGGTGTTTTGATTTGTGACATTTAGTGATAACGTTTTAATATTAATTACAGAAACGAACTTATTTTAGAAAAAAGTGTGCAGTTACAAGTTTTGCATGAGCAAGGGAAATCGCAGGTACAGATTTAGGAAGTTGTAAAATGTTCACGCCGATCTGGCCAATGTGCTTCTGAACGATTCACCATGACTGGATCACATGTTAATAGGCACAAAACTGGGTGAAAACGGATCATGATAGACCGTGAGGAAGTAAAGACATTGAAAGAGTCTTTAAAAAAGAAGATGAAAACTTCATCAGACCCCGCTATTGAGTTGTCAGAAGGTCATAATAATACAATATCTACTCGGACCGCTTATAGACAGCTTTTATCCGCTGCTCTAAAAGACTATAAAGCCAGGAAGAAGTCGTAGCTCTCCAATAATAATAAAAAGGGATAGTATGGGTCGGTTCTAAAATACCAAAGTTTCATCGAACAAGATTGGTCAAATATAGTCTTGACAGACGAACCAAACTTTGAAGTAAATTAGTTAGTTTGCTGTTTTATCAACTTTTAACAATTTGATTAGGAAATAAAATTTATTAACAAAAAAATAATAATAATGAACGAATTCTGTATAATATTTATTCATATTTCAGATTTTTGATACACCAGGTTTGATCTATGTCTTTTGTTAGGTAGGCGAGGAATTTAAACCAAAGTGTATGGTAGGAACCTTGAAACACAGCGGAGGCAGTGTTATGATGTAGGACTGCATGAGCACTTCTGGAGTCGGACAAATGTTCATGTGTGAAGGCCGTACGAACTCTATAAAATACGCAAATATCCTTGAATAAGCATTACTGCCCTCTTTTACGTAATTGTTTGACGACTTAAATACGGACGGCGTTAAATTCCAGCAGCATAACGCAGCCTGTCACAAAGCTGTCCACACAATGCTTTGGTTTTGGGAAAATAACATTTAGCTCCTGGACTGGCATGTCCAATTACCAGACTTGAACTCCGTGCAACATTTATTGAGTTTATAAAAGCGGAAAGTGAGGCGTCGCATATTTATTTCAAAAGATGATTTAAAGGATCGCTTGTGCCTAGAGGGGAACGCTGTAAGTCCCGAAGACTGAAAAGCTTGCGGGTTCTTTACCAAAAATAATTTTTACTGTAATTAAGGCGAAATGGTAAAACCATTAAATATTGATTTTTTTTTTTTTTTTTTTTTTTATTTTTTTTATTTTTGTAAATAATAAGCATTATAAACCTATACAAGTTATTTTAATTTGATATTCTAAAAAAAAAAAAAAAAAAAAAACTTAACCCTACAAGGCACCCAATTCCATATGTGGAACACCGAATTTAACCGTTCATATAGCTATAAAACTATTAGTAGCGACATCTCTTGACATCTTGATAGAAGCTACTGACATTTAGCAATATAGTAAAACGAATCTTTACCTAAAGATATCGTTCGTGCTTTTGTTATATAGCACTCAGTGTGAAATTTGAATGAAAGTGATATGATAGTCGTTTGTCTGAATTCAAAAATAAAAAAAGAATAGTTTTTGAACAGTTTTGACTTAAAAAAAAATAATAAATAAAAAAATACTGTGTGTTATAACGAAGTGTATATTTTGCAGAGGTTAGTTGTGTTTTTTTTATATTACAATAGTAAACGTATTAGTAAATCATATTTTTATGTATGTTCCACATATGGTACTTTGAGCTAAAAAGTTGATTTTTCCGTAAAATATGGTTTTATTTTTATTTTTATAAGTTTTCCCTATCTTCTGATCACTAATTACAATCTATATATTTTTTGCGCACTAAAAAAAAATTGAGCCTTGTAGGGTTAAAGTTAATCTGGGTGATCAATACTTATGGCCAAGGCTGTATTTCAAACGCTTTTATATGCATTTTTTTTTTTTTTTTTTTTTTTTTTTTTAAGATATTTTCCATATTGAAACTTCCACAAATGTATAGCAAATTCATTTTATTTTATTTTATCTTTTGTTTACAAACTTCAAATTATATACTAGTCGAATGCTCATGTAAAATAATATAGAAAATAAATAAATAAGTAAAAAACAAGGTCCGACTTTTGGCGTTAGTCTAAAACGAATCTTTATTTCGTATTTGTGTTTAGCACTTTATGCCTGCGTACATTTTTGCCATCAGCATTTTGCTGAAGATATAAAGGAATTCTACTCACAATTATGTAAAATTATTTTATTAATAATATAATGTTTTAAGAAAACGCCAAAAGGCGGAAATTTCTGTTTAAAAAAAAAAAAAAAAAAAAGAGGACAATGGGTTAATATAGAAACACTGTAGAATAAATGTGTAATTATTAGGTATTTAAATGAAATTATTTTTTAACTTACATAATCTTATATTTAGATAATATATTGGACATACTTCAGGATGTTATTTACGAAAAAGCATATTTTAATTAAACATGAGCACAAATGTGTAGTTTTATTTCTATTAAATGTCTAATAAATGTATTGTTAATATTTAAGGGATAAAAATAAATAATTAAACAATTTCCTTAGTTAAGCTAAATTGCAGATAGAAGCATTTTAATTCTGTTTTACTAAACACCAATTAATCTTTACAATTTTTTAATGTTGAATTAATTAATTATCTCTAGGAAATGTACTAAAACAGAGTAAAATATTCAGAAAAAAAATTTAACTTTTTTTGCTTAATGTATAATTTAATATATAATGCAGATTATTATATTTTTTTTAGGAGAAGAACAGCTAAATTTGTAACTTCTAGAATAAAAGAAAATTAAATAAAACGAGAAAATTTAATTAACTAATTCTAATTAATTTATTCACAGAGTTAAAAGAGCACTTGAAAGAAGTATCGATTTTTACAGATTTCAAACTGAACTGTTTTTCTCGTTTGTGTAAAGTTTAAATAATCCAATTTTAAAAGTAAAAAAAAAAAAAAAAAATCTATTAAAAAGCGTAATACCAGATAAAATGAAACAATGTAAATTCAACGAGTTATAAAATTCGTAATAAGAAGCAAAATAAAAGTGGTATCTTTCATCACAAAATACATCTTTCAGATAGAATTTCATATTTTATAAATTCAAATATTTTTTTTACCGATTAAATTCATATTGAAGATAGCATTAAAGCACTCTTTTTAGAACAAATGTTGTAAATTATTATGGAAATGAAATTTTTTTTAATCCTTATTAAAACACTTGTACTGTATTTTAAATATTTATTAATTCTTATTATACCATGTACTATGTTTTATTTAAGTGACAATGTTTATTATATTTTGAGCATTAAAAGGTTCTGTAAACAATGTATTATAAATTAGATATACATATTAAGGACGTATTCTTTACACATAATTACTTTATTTTTTATTTTTAATGTATATATATATATATATATATATATATATATATATATGTATATAGCTCTGTCTTGGTTTTCTTTGCTTCCGTTTTTGCTTTGTTTTAGAATAAAAAGCGATTTCAAGTAACATTTCGTTGCTCATTCTTTCAATATGACCATATCAGATTAGTTTTTTTTTTTTTTTTTTTTTTTTTTTTTTTTTTAAGGTCATCTAAAATGGTTTCCTTTATTTCTACAATTCCTTTAATTCTTTCATTTCGTATTCTTTCTCTACTTGATATCCTGCATGATCCTCTTAGGGCATCCATTTCCATTGCTGCTAATTTATTTTTTTCTGTCTGTATATTTCTACGTCCCTCTGCTCCGTATAGTAGCATGACCTTAACAATAGAATAATAATCGGACAAAACTTCAGTAATTTTCTCAGAAGGATATTCTTTATTCATGTTGTCGAGATTTTTTATTTGAAACAAGAAATTAAACAAAGTATTCAATGCTATCTAACTTTTGTCACGGTTGCTTTGCTTTTACATGAAAAAATAAAATAAAATTTATTTTAATTAAAAAAAAGAAACTGTTTTTACGTGATTTAAAATTTTCCCAATGCGGAGTACTGGTGTGACGTGAGTTCTGTTGATTAAGCACATATTTAATATAATCTTTGAATATTTTTCCTGGTGTACTTTTTTGATATTTCAATTGAAAAGAATAATTTTACAATTTTAAGAGATTCTCTTTTTAAACAACTATTCTTAAATTTTTTAAAAAACATTTTCATACTAATTATTTTTAATTAATTTACAAACGTACGTTTTCTTTTAAACACAAAATCACACGTAAAGAACATTTATAACTCTTTTATCTTAAGAAAGCAGCGGCAAATCATTGCTTGTATGAATCGTGTTATACAGTAACACTAATCTGTACAATAATCTTTAGAATGTTAAATTAAAAAAAAAGAAAGAAAAAAAAAATCAAGGCATCTAAGAATATAAAACTTGGGAAATCGATGGTGAAAATTCAGAAATAAAAATGTCTTTGTCTATAGAGACAGAGAGAGAGAGAGAGAAAAGATATTCCAAATAAATTTATACTATAAAGTGAACCAGCTTTTCATTAGCAAAATTTGATTGAAAATCCTTTCGTTTATTAGTGATTTTTTTTTTAAATTTTGTCGCGTTCTCAATGTATGTTTAATCCAATTATAAAGACTGCGTTTTATATGGACTTTGATCAAATCAAAGTCCCCGATTGTAACTGTGAGATTACATTGTTTTGAAAGCAGGATTTTATATTTCTTTCAATTGCTCTACAAATGTTCAATTTTAATTCTTTGAATATTATTGTAAAGAAATCAGCTGTTTTCGCAGTTTAATTAAATATAATTCCTCTATTTACAAAAAGAATTATTCAAACTCACACACGGAATTATTTCTTTAAATTTAATTTATTATTTACTTTCTCTCTGATGATAAATTTTATATGAAATATATTTTTATATGCTAGTTGAGAAAAATTGACAATTATCAATTTAAATTAATTTAACAATCTGTAATATTTTCTATAAGTATTTTGATTCATGCAAAATTTCATGTTTTGTAAGCAAAGTAATGGAGTCATCCTTACCTTCAAAAAGTTATATATAATAATCTCCTGTTTAATAGTTCAAGTATTGTTAGGCTGAAAACCTGAAGTAATTGCACTGAAATTTAGATAAGTTCCTTAAAGTCTTTTCAACAAATGTTTGAATGTTTCTTGATATTTCTTTTTATAAGTTTCATTGTTTGTGAAAGTATAGATAAAAAGAGTATAACTATCGTAATCAGAAAAAAATGTTACAAAATTTTCCTCTAGTATCATCTTAAGTCACAAGAATTATTAATCTTGCTTTCTACCATGGATCAAATTTATGTGGGAAAACATTATTGTTATTGAAATTTTTATTTTTCCGACTGAGTGAAAATAATGCCTGGACCGGGAGTCAAACCCCGGATCTTTGACTTACAAGGTCAAGGCTCTACCAATTGAGTTATCCAGGCCGACAACCGGTCAGCATTACTCACTCAGACAACCTTTAGGCAGAAACATCTGGTCTATCATTTAGATAGCTCGACAGAAATAAGCCGCAGGTAAAGGAAAACACCATTAAACAATGGGAGAAAGAAATACAATTTTTATTAAAATCACAATCAACTGATTGGAAGAAAATCATATTTAATGAAATTTTTATTTTTCCGACTGAGTGAAAATAATGCCTGGACCGGGAGTCGAACCCCGGATCTTTGATCCGTGATCAAGTCAAAGATCTGGGGTTCGACTCCCAGTCCAGGCATTATTTTCACTCACTTGGATAAAAACTAATTTCATTAAATATGATTTTCTTCCAATCAGTTGATTGTGATTTTAATAAAAATATTATTGTTATTGTTTTCTGTCCTTTGGCATCGCTTTGATAGAAAATTATTCGATTCTTTAAATTGTCATCAGCAAATCTGATACAGAAGAGAAAATTTCAAAAAAGAAGTAAGCAAATATTTCAAACTAGAATATGTAAAAAAAAAAAAAAGTAATATACCGGGTGATCCAAAAGTCAGGACCAACTTTAAAATTGAATAATTCGAAAACGAATCAAGATACAAAGATACGGTTTGCACCAAACGGATGAAAAAGAAACCGGGTTTTGTGTGGCAAAGGAAAAAAATTAGTTCTGTTGGCGACCAACAGATGGCGCTATAGTGTTTTATTTCACCAAAAGTTGATTTACAAATGAAAAAAGATGTTGACAACTTACAAGTCAACTTAATTAGAGTCAATTAGTACTACTACAGTAAATGTTCAATTTCCATCATTCAGAAGTACAGCTGTGAGATGATTCACCACATCGTTCATAGCATTTAGCAGCATTTCTTGCGTTATGGCAGACACATTTTGGCGGATGGCATCTTTCAGTGCTGCTAGTGATGCCGGTTGGTCGCGGTACACGTTTGACTTCCAAGAATCCCAACAGCCAAAAGTCACAGGGTGTCAGATCGGGAGATCTTGGGGGTCATGCGTGATTAAAGTAGCGACTGAGAATGCGATATTTCGATGCATATAAGCTTCGACTACCATTAACTGCTGTAGTTGTTCCTTTTTATATCGTTTGTTGCTTTGCATAATCCTACATCAGAAATACGACAGCGCCATCTGTTGGTCGCCAACAGAACCATTTTTTTTTTGTTGCCACAAAAAACCCGGCTACTTTTCGATCCGTTTGGTGCAAACCGTATCTTTGTATCTTGATTCGTTTTCGAATTATTCAATTTTAAAGTTGGTCCTGACTTTTGGATCACCCTGTATATATACATATTAAATCTATAATTAAATACCTATCTGTGATTAAATGTTTTAGTAGAAAAACAATTAAGTTTAATATTTTCAACTGTATGTTAGAGTATTACGTATTCCAAATAACTTTTTAAAAGTCAAATTGTATTATATGAAGAAATGTTTTGAAAGTATATAATTTTTCTTCGCATTAATATAATGTAATTTCTTTCTTTCTTTCTTTTTTTTTTTTTTAATGAATGCTGCAGATTAAAAATATGTGCTGTATGACTAGTATGGCTCCTTATAAGACTATATCCGTAAGAGTTGTAAATACTGTTTGTTCAAGGGTAAGTAACTCCATTGTAGAAAGTAAAGTCGGTCAGACAGAAAAAAAAAAAAAAAAAAAAAAAAAACTTTCGTTTTTTTTTTTTTTTCAGTCAACTATTGCTATACGCAAATATTATTTGTAATAGTTACGACAGTATTTTATGATTCAACAGAATAAGAATTACTGTTTGAAAATATTGGTGAAGGGGATCTATGTGTATGGCTATCATTGAATTTACCACTGCATTGCCTTCAGAATTACTCTAAATGTTTAAAGTGCCTTCCCTCCACAGTATTACATTTTTCTAACATTAAATTTATTAATTTACTTTTAATGTATAGATTATTACAAAAAATATCATAATCTTACCTCTATATTTATTTTGCATTTAAAAGTTTATTCTAGAAGTACCAAAGCAATGATTATAATAATAATAATTAAAAGAAAAAAAAAAATGTAGGCTAGTTGCGAAAGCAAGTTTTAAATATAACCATTAAAATTTTAGTTAAACGAGGGTGCTGTACGTAATCAAATCGTATATTTCTGTGAAAAACTGTATTTATTTTGCATGCTTTTTATTTATTTATTTTTATTTATTTTGTACTCTTTTTATTTATTTATTTTTATTTATTTTGTTTAGAGGTATATAAATCCTATTCTAAGTGTGCGCCGTTTCCAAGCGAGTTACAACCTGGTTACAATACCACTAACTGCGGGTTCATGTGGCGGTTTTTATCCATGGGAAAACATCTTCACCAATAACGTTTTATCCACCAAGTCAGCATCTTTATTAAAACTTCGTGTATGCGCAAATAAGAGACAAAATAAAAAACAAGCTGTGTAAATCGTTAAAACTGTGCAATTTGTAGCACTCTAATTTGCATATTTTTCGTTACGCATCCGTATAGCGCCCTCTATCAACGAAATTTTTAATTATTTAATTATTTCTTTTTCTTTACTGAAAAAAAAAAAAAAAAAAAAAAAAAAAAGAAAAAAAAAAAAAAATCTTCCTTCAATTTTTGTGAATTTTTAAATTTCTACAGACTTATGGGATATCCGGTATATAAATATAAATATATATTACATTTAATAAATGCAGTTACTGAAGTGCAGATTTTGACGAATTTTAGCTACTAAAATATGATAACATGCATCAAAAATTAAAAAATCTGGAGTGACTCTACTCGACTTTCCGAACATTGAGTAATTAACAGTTTTGTAGATAAAGTAAAGAAAGTAGAGTTGTTAAACAAACAAAAGAGAGAAAACCATAATAGAGTGGTTCAGTATTTTTCTCCATATAATACACGATGTTTTATGTAACGCTACTGACCTTTGAGCCCATAGATCATATTTATAAAGAATTTTTCGTTGTGTCCCTGTAGAAACCTATAAATACTAGATTCACCAAAATGCTTATAGTTAGTGCAACAGTGATTTATAATATTCAAATAAATTTTCAGCTTAATTGAATAAGGCGTTTAGATGCTATCGCACTTTTAAAAATTTGGTCCCATAGGCCATAATGATAAAGAATTTTTCTTTGTGTCCCTGTAAAAAAAACTATAAGTGCTAAATTCACCAAAATCTATACAGTTGGTGCAACTGTGATCTATAACATGTGTACAATTTTTTTGCTCAGATTAATAAGGCGTTTAGACGCTATCACGCTTTTAAAAATTTGGCCCCTAGGCTATAATGATAAAGAATTTTTCTTTGTGTCCCTGTAAAAAAACTATTAGGGCTAGATTCTCCATACAGATTGAGTATATGTGACCTATAATATGTGTATAAATATTTTGCTCAATTGAATAATGCGTTTAGATGCTATCGCACATTAAAGATTTTGGTCCCAAAGGCCAAATGATACAATGATAAAGATACATACAATGATAAAGATACATACATACAATGATAAAGAATTTTTCTTTGTGACCCTGTAAAAAACTATGAGAGCTAGCTTCATCAAAATCAATAGGGTTCGTGCTACAGTGACTTGCAACATGCGTACCAACTTACAGCTCATTCGAGCAAAGCGTTTAGACGCTAGCGTGTTCACTCACACACATGCACACATGCACATACACATACATACACACACATACATACACATGCACATACACACACACACACACGCGCGCACACACACATACATACATCATCGTAAAAACAGTGAAAACGGGCTCAGGGGACCTCGAAACGTATAGAAACATCAAAATTACAAATTCGGACTTTTGACATGATTACAATACTTTCCTCACTATAGTGTTCGGAAAGTAAAAAGTAATAGTAAAACAAAATTTAAAATAAAAATTTTAATGAAAAATTAATTATTTCTCATAAATTCCCGTATAAATAAGATTAATTTAATTTCAAGATTAAAGGTTAAAAATATGTGATTTCACTCTTGAAATTTCTGATAGTAAAAATAATATCGAAGAGTTCTTTCTTTCGCTTTTCTTTTCTTTTCAAAACTAAGTTTAAAGATTTTTAAAAAAAGGGATACGATCTTTTGGAATTTCTGCGGGGAATTAAAAAAAAAAAAAAACTATTTGAATTTAAACACTAAACTTTTCCATAAACTTGTAGAGAATATGAAATAAATGAATTTATATATTTTTGCAATAAGTTTGTTAAGAAGCAGACGTAGATGCTTTTAATAAAATTTTTAAATGGTATATTTATTTAGCACTCGTATGCAAGTATTAATTTTATTTTCATCAAAAATCGAGAGTTTCTATTAAAAATTAGAGAATGAATATTACTGTTTAATCAGTATTAAACTTTATCTAAAATTCAAAGAAAAACAGTTTAAGTTATTTTTATAAGAGAGGAAAAAAAAAAGGAATTATTTAATTGTAGGGGAAGGTGGCCTAATATGATACCCTCAAGGGAAATATAAATGTTTAAATAAAACGTTGACCCTTTGGTAGTGTATTTACATTATATTTTGAATTATAAAAGTACTTTAATAATATTTTGAATATAAACTGAATAATGAAAATAATAGGTTTTTGAAAAAGGTTCCAAAAGATCATTTTACCCTCATTAAAGGATAAAAGGATCTTTTGTTTAAAAATATGTGTAAATTGCTTTTCATCTGCAAATTAAAGGATATAAAAATAAATATGACAATACAGTCGTCAGCAAAAGTATCCGAGCACTAGCAAAAATTCCTATATAAAAAAAGTACACTTAATACTGTTTTGTTAAACAAAACCTTGTCGATTCGTGTTCTTAGACTGACTAAGAACAGGATTCGACAAGGATTTATACATACACTAGCAGGCTTTGCCCGCTTCGCTGGTCACTATTTTTAAATGAATCACTATAATTACTGAATTCTCAAAATTGCATTAATTTTTATCACGTGAAAAAAAAAAGCGAAACAAAATCTGATTAGGAAAACTGTCGCACCGGGTTCTCACTGCCTTCGGAAAAAATTCCCAAAATGCTCTAACTCTTATTTCTGTTATTTTCCCCCTTCGCCCCCCCCCTCCCGTCTATCCTAATAATTTTACAAATTCGAAAATATCCGCAATCGATTTGTAAATATCAAAAGCCTCTATGCACCAGTTTTGAACGATCTATCTCTATTTTTATTCTTTTGCCCCATCACTCCCCCCCCCTTCCCAATAATTTAAAAAAATCGAAAATATCCGCAATCGATTTGTAAGTATCGAAAACCTCTATGTACCAATTTTGAATGATCTAACTCTATTTTATTTTTTTTGCCCCTCCGCTCCCCCGTCCTGTCCCTCCTAATAACGTTACACTTTCGAAAATATCCCCATTCGACTTGCAGGCCTCTAAAACCACTTTGTACCAATTTTGAACGGCCTAACTGCATTTCTATTTGCTTTTGCCCATAACCCCCCTTACCGCCCCACCTCCCTTACCGCTCCTCCTAATAATTTTACAAATTTAAAAATATCCGCATTCGATTTTAAGTATCGAAAATTATTTGTGTACCAATTTTGAACGATCTAACTAATTTTCATTTTTTTGCCCCCCCCCCCCCCATCCCTCCCCCGTTCTCGCCTCTCCTAATAACTTTACACTTTCGAAAATATCCCCATTAGACTTGCAGGCCTTTAAAACCTATCTGTATCAATTTTGAATACCCTAACTGTATTTCTATTTGTTTTTGCCCATAGCCCCCCCCCCCTTACCGCACCTCCTAATAATTTTACAAGTTCGAAAATATCAGCAATCGATTTGTAAGTATCGAAAACCTCTATATACCAAATTTGAACGATCTTTTTTTTTTTTTTTTTTTTTTTTGCCTCCCCTCTCCCCTCCCCCCTTCTCTCCCCTCCTAATAACTTTACACTTTCAAAAATATCCCCATTCGACTTGCAGGCTATTGAAACCTATCTGTACCAATTTTGAAAGGCCTAACTGTATTTCTAATTGTTTTTGCCCCTGTTGCCCCACCTGGGTGCTGAATTTTTTTAATTCCAGAAATTGGTTTTTAGATATTTGTATTAGCTATATTTTATAGCAAAAATTTCACGTATATCTGTTTTTTTGTTTGAGATATATAGGATTATGCGAAATCGCGTTTTACGCATGTGAAATCCCGCTTTGTCCCCCCTCCCGCCCCCCTTGGGGACCGAATTTCGAAAATTCCAGAAATTGTTTTTTAGACATTTATATTAACTATATTTTAAAGCAAAAATTTTATGGATATCTGTTTTTTTGTTTGAGATATGAAGGATTTTTTGAATTCACGTTTTGCGCCTCTCCCCCCCCCCCTTGGGGAGCGATTTTTTTCAATTTTTTTTTTCCAAAACCCTCCCTGACCTATAAGGAAAAAAACAAAAAAAGAATGATCGAATTCGGTCAAGCCGTTTACGATTTTATAAAGGACATACAGACAAACATTCATTTATATATATATATAGATAATAGCATACGTAAGTTATTTTATTAAAAAAAAAAAAAAAAAAAAAAAGATCAAGAACAAGAACAAGAAGATAAGAAAAGGGAATATTTGAAAATTAGGATTAAAAAATGATAGATATATTAACAAACCCCCAATAAATTCAGAAATAAATTAAATAATGCCTATTTCTGTCATTTCCGATCCAAATAATAGATTCATAACGATCCACTTAATGAATCCAAAACTATTCATAAAATGGATCATTTTACTAGACAACATAGCTAGCTATTTTAGGTCATATTAATGAAGGACGCCGAGAAACATAACAAAATTAGCAAGTGTAATATACATCTAAAAACATATTTTATTCAGTAAACCAAGTCTTATTTCTGTACGTGAAAGACTGTTTATCGAAATAAATAGGGAAGTTATTGCTCAAATTATAACAGATTTTATAAAACCTACTTTTTAAAGAATTCTATTTTACGCGTAACACAACAATCGATGAAATACCGTCATTGCTTCTTCTTGACTTGGTACTTTCAGTTTATATGTTTCCCGGTACATAGCGCTACTTGCTTCGAAGGAAACATATGTGGATCGTTTTGCATATGTGTGGAAACATATGTGTGATCGTTTTTTTGTTAAATTTAGGCTACTGTCCCTTACCTTTTACTATATAGCTAATTTATTTCAGGAAATACAGTAAAATATTAAAATAAAACTTCTCAATTTTTGCTTATAGTGCATGCAATTTTTTTTTTTTTTTGTGTGTGTGTGTGTGTAACTAAAAATATTAAAAAGTAGATAAAAATGAGTGTGACAAAAATTAATAAGATAAATTTAATTAATTCAGTTAAATTTAATTAAAGGGATACATTTATATGTATAGATTTTAAAAAGTAATTGTAGAATCCGTTTTCCTCTTTAATTTAATATGTGCAAACATTCTAATTCGAAAAATACAGAATTAGTTTTGAAAAAATGTAGTTTCAATAAATTGAATATTAATAAGGTTAAAAAATAGGGATGCAGCATATTTAAGTATAATTTTTTTTTCTGTTTTAAGGGCACTAAAACAATTTCTACAAAAGTTTTGAAATCAAATAAAATGTATATATATATTTTTTTTTACTTTTTAACAAAGACAGTTTCGTTCAGTCCTTTTTCATTTAATGCAAATAATAGTACATATAAAATGTACAGCTATTTTAAGTTCCTTCTTTACTTAACACAGAATACTTTTTCTTTTATATCTAAGTAATTCTTGTTGAATTACTGTAAGAATTGAATTACTACTGAATTCTTGTTGAATTACAAATAGAATTTTTATCGAAAGCCATGCTGAGCCATAAGGAAGCATATCTTTTTGAAATAGCTAATTGTTTACATTAACATTTGAAGATTGAAAAAAACCAGTCTGCGTTTTTTTTTTTTTCTTTATTTTTAATTTAAAACATATGCTTGACTAATGCAACAAGTACAAAACTTGCAAATTTCAGCTTAATGAGTAAAAAACGGTTACCTTAGTTTAAAATATTTGAGTAATATTTATTAAAACATTAACTTATGTGAATTTGTAATTTCAGTAACTACGAATATTGAACTTAATATTTTTTCATGATAAAACAATTGCATCTAATTTTTTGAATTATCATGCTAGAATTTTTCTGGAAGGCTGGCTTTCCAGACCTCACTCTACATAATAGAATTTAACATTACAGATATAAACATTTATATGATGCATTTCATACTTCTAATTGTGGCGAGAAAAAAGTTCATCACTCAAAACTCTTATAGACAATGGAGTACATTTTATCCTTCGTTATTTTAAGAAACAGGCAGGAGAGAATTAAAAATTGAAGCTGTAGGAAATTTTTGCAAATCTATATAATAATAATATTAATAATAAACTTTTTTTTGGATATTTTCGAATGTGTAAATTTATTACCTAGCTGTACATTAGAAATATACAGAGAGTATTATACAGAGTATTCTACAGAGAGTATTCCTGTTTTAGTATTATATATTGCTCTAAACTAACTAAAACTTTGAATGGTAAAATGTATAGACATTAGAAAAAATAGGTACCATTTTTTTTTTTTTTTAAACAAACAATTATACTAAAAAATGTATCGGTAAATTGTGACAAAAACTTTAAAGTTGGCAAAGGGGTCATATACTAAAGCTGTGACGCAAAATGGTCTAGATATTACGAACTTCTTTTTAATTTCTTTATAATCAGTAATTCTAATAAATTACTGATTTTTAAAATAATAGTTAATTAAAATAATAATAATAATAATGTGACATTAAATATTATGCATTTCAATTTGACACCAAAAATGGGGATTTCTATAATATTGCTCTGTTTTTTGTCTTGTGTTATGCACTATTAATATTCCTATTCAGTAAAAGGCAAAGCAGTGAACAGGCGGGTAGAGCCCCACGGGGATTAATAATCGAAATGAATCGGGTGATGGTGAGAGGAGTTGGCAGGGGCAGAGCCGCCTAGTGTATAATAAAACGTTAAAATAAAAGTATAAATATTTTGTACAGTCGGTAACAAAAATGTCCGAACACTAGCAAAAATTCCTATGTAAAAAAAGTACACTTCATACGGTTTTGGTAAATAAATCCTTGTCGAATCATCTTCTTAGTCAGTCTAAGAACATGATTCGATAAGGATTTATTTAACAGAACCGTATGAAGTGTACTTTTTTTACATGGGAATTTTTGCTAGTGTTCGGACACTTTTGTTACCGACTGTATACATAAAACTATATAAATAAAAAAGATATATTTTATAATTATTTCTACAAAGGATTATTTTTTAGTGAATGCGTCCCTCATATTTACTGAACAACAGTATCCAGTTTTTAATTAATATTATTACTTTCTCTTAGCCATATGTGATAGAGAAAATATTGCTTTAAAGTTAAATCTTCAAAATTGAATTTTTTCTATCTTTACAGGTTTTGGAGTTCTTTGAATCCTAAAATAAAATTTTTAGTAGTTATTTTAGGATAGATTGTGTGTGCTTCAGAGAAGTTGTTATTATCACAATTAAAAAACAAATATCAAAAACAGTGTTGCCAGATCGGGCAGGTTTTTATGCAATAATCACCAATGATTTTGAGAAGTGATATTGTTTGATATACATAATAGACATCAATATTCGAAGTGATTAGGCAAACGTTACAATTAAAAATTATTGGTGATTATTGAATAAAATATCCGCCAGATCTGTCAGCACTGATCAGAAAGTCCAATATGTTCTCCTAAAACAGTATCACATAGCAAAGGTATTTGAGTCATTTCGTTGACATTGTACAAATGATTAGTGTACTGGAGCATACAGAGTTAATTAAAGACAGTACGTCTATGGATGAAATTGAAAGTAAGTACAGTTAAAAATGTGTAGAATACATTAAACAACAAGATGAAATTGGCATAGATTTTTATACATACAGAAGTATCCGTATATAAAATTTGGTATGAAATGTGTTTATTCTTCGTATACAGAGCCACACAAAAGCATTGTTATATATTAGATCTGTGTTTAGAAATGGTTCGAAATAAATTTCTCATTTTGTGTTTTTTTTTTTTTTTTTTTTTTTTTTTTAATTTCTTCAAGTCAACTGTTCGGTAGGTATATTTATGCATAACATATTTGTCTGTTCTGAATAAGTCGGGTGTGTTTCAAAGAGAAATGTGGGCTGCAATTCTCTGGATATTTTGATATATATATATTTAATTTAAAAACAATGTTAAATGTTGCTCGGATGTAGTTAAAATATTAAATTGGAGTGAAGAGGCATCAATTTTTCTCTTCTCACACATAAGGTGTTTAAAATTAATAGCATGGGAGGAAAGCGAAAAAACTTAAAATCACAAGTGTAAGAAAAATAATCGGCTAACACAGGGAGGAATATAAGGTCATAACCAAAGCTGGAAAAAGGTCGGGCATAGGCATCCTGGAGGATTAGCTACGTCTCGCCTAATATAAGATTTGATATTTTTTACTTGGAAATAGAACAATTTTGTTATTGTTAAAGTTTGAACGAAATCTAGCAATTATATTTTGAGTTATCCTGGACGAAAGAGTTTAATATTCATCGTAGCTGCAGGCGAGACCTAGGTAAAATCTTTCTGTATTAATCTTTCGCTCTCGCTCAGGCAATTAAAGAAAAAAAATAATTTATGATTAATTTTTTTATTACTCCTTTTTAATTTAAGTTGGAAGATAACGTACCTGAAGAAGTATTACAAATGTTTCAAAATCTTATTCCTCACTTTAAATATATGCTTGTACCAATATAGGCTAAGAAAAAGTAGTGTGAAGGAAATCTCAGATTATTTAGCACTAGTTTTCTATTTTTTATCCTAAATTCTAAACAGTTTAAAATTACAGTTCTCATATAATTTCATTACATTTTATAGTAATGTGTTCATACTAGAAATTCTAATCAAAAAAGATGGCTTATAATAAAAAGCATTTTTTTTATTGCGTTTCATATTTCAATTAATTGACGCCTTCAAATAAAAATGTATGAAAATATTGTCAAATAATTAACGTTATTTTTGATAGATTAATATTTTTACAGTATGTATGTGATAGTTTTTCGCAGACTTATTCAATGGAGTTATTACATTTTTACACAGCTGTACTACGTATCGAAATATACAAAAAAATATTTTTTTTATTATGATTTGATTTATCACCCGAATCTCCCTCCATATTATTGTAAATGGCCATGAAAGGTTTAAGCAACACTTGATAGAAAATGTGGCGTGATAGTTCATTATTCACTTAATAAAATGTGTCGTGAATTAGATTCTTCCGTGTTTTTCGTGTTTGACAATAAATTGCGTAATTATTTATTTAAACATCAGAATTTTTTTTATTAGTGTAAAACTTTTATATACAGTAACTTGATATTTGATAGATTTTCACATGGAAAAATTAGCAGTAAGGCATTGATAACAATATTTTCATTATATACTTAAAAAAATAATATGTGCACTAGCACTGATATATACTGCATCACAACCCGGGGTACAATCAACACTATTTTATTATTATTATTATTATTAAACTAATATGAATTAGATTTACTTCTAAAACAAAACTCCCTAATGATATTCTAATCTAAATATAATGCAAATATTTTCATTAAATGGAATTACACAAATTTGAAGGATAGTAAGACAAAATAATTAAGAAATCGAACCAAAAAAGAAAACTGTGTACACAAAAATAAATAAGTTGAAATCAGTTAATGTTAAAATTTTTCATAAGATATTTATTGTAATTTTTCATTTTTAATAAAAAATGCAGGGTGAAATTTTCATGGACGACAAATTTTAGAGAAGTTCCAAACTTTAAATAATGGTTACACACGCCTGCAAAAAAGTACTTTTCAATTTTTTCTTTCACTTTCTTTTTCTTTTCTTGTTTTTCTTTTCCACTGCGCTTAATGTTTTTAATGTGTTTTGATGCGCTGGATTCAGAAATTATTGTCTTTTTTTTCTCATCAGGTAAGGAATTTTCACAAAGTAAGGATGAAGATCGTAAGAATTTACCTAGAGATTATAACCTAGAGATTATAACAAATTTGAACCAATTTACGTTTAAAATACATTAAAATCGGCTATTATTTACACATTATCTTTTAAAGGTGTAAATAATATGCCAAAAGGGTAATTTGGCTTATTATTTACACACAAAGGTACTTTGTAAAATTCCTTACGTGATAAAAAAAAAAAAAAAAAAAACAATAATTTCTGAATCTAGCGTATCAAAACACGGTAAAAACACCCAACGCAAGCACCCAAAAAGAAATTTTCTTTACATCGGCTTGAAGGCCTTGTGTGTGTATGGGAGGGGAGGGGGGGAAAGGAGGAGGATTTTCTATGCAGCATCCAACAATAATCTGCTAGCATGTTTTTTATAACACCCTCTCGTCCCTGATACGTTATCTACATTTCTTTGGTATCTTGATGAAATAGCTCTTCTTGTTCTTCACACACATCCTCCAGGTTTTCCTTGAAATATCTTAGACAGCAGTTGTAAAAGTGTAGCTTTAGGCTCATATAATCCCATTTTCTGTCAAAACTGTACGGGATGGAAATGTTTGAATAGTTTTTCCTTAATAAGCATCCAAAAATACACGAGAAAAACACATATCCTTGAAGAAAGGTTTTCGAGAACAACGTAGTTTTTCAGTGGAAGTTTTTTATTTTTCCCACAATGATGTAGCACTTGCCGAGGGTTACCGAATTCCTGGCCATTTGTGAAGAAGCATCCAATGGGCGACCATCTCTACTCCTAACAGAGAAAACACATCCATGCGTTTCCCAGAATTCTAATCCGGGTCCTACCGTGTGGTAGTAAGGGTATTAGGCATTTATAGCTTCTGTTTAATTACAGCTAATCTGCACATCCACTTTTATACCTAGAGAAAATATAATGATAAATTCACTAAACTTTCTAAATTTTTTATCATGTAATCGGTTTAATCAAGAAAATATTCTTAATTTATTTTTGTAATTTATTTAAGAATGCGCTATTTTAATGCAATTTAAATTCTGCTAACAAAATAATGCAGTAATTTATTTACTGTCGGTTTAAAAGTTAATCACCCTTAACTACGAGGTAAAACAAGGAGAGTCTGTGCACACATCAACAGAATAATATTAATAATAATAATAATAATAATAATAAAATCTATATTTTGTTACTTTGCTAAACTTTCTGTGGATAATTTTGACTTTATTTCTTTTTATGCATCTTCATCGCAACATTGTTGTTATACTTTAATTTAATACAATAGCCGCCCAGACGGTGTACTGTGTTAGCGTCCCTGAACACCAACATGGTTGGGCCTGGGTTCGAATCTTGTATCGATGACCACCCATTTTGTATTCCTTGACAAATAGTCATCAATTCGACGATCCTCCCGGTCATTGTTTACGCCATTTGAAAAAAGAAATAATAATACAACAATTGACATAAGACCAAGAATTCCCTATAGGATTGCGATTGCGTAGAATTGTAATTGAGTAGGTGAGAATGTTATTAAAAGCTACAATATTAAATTGTTAACAATAATGATTGCACATAAATATTATTGTAAGGTGTTTGTAAACAAATATTATTTTATATTGAATGAATATTTTAATCTAATGATTGAAGAATCAGAAATCTGCGCTTGAATTTAAAAAGAATTAAAGAATTTTATTTAAAGTTAATACTGAAAAGTTATGAACATTTACTTTGGAAAAAAAGGGAGTGATTTACCCAAGATGCTCCAAACAATGAACGTGCACATTCAAATAGACACACTCTACTTTCCTTGATATACAACAAACTAGAATCGCTGCGTGCGTACACTACTACTTGCTTACAATAATCTACGTGCGCAATCAGCCCGACCGCGCCATTTCTTCTAGCTTTACTGTAAACTTGTATTGCTTTTATGTCCGAAAGAAATGTATTATGTTTTTTATATGCAGGGTGTTCGAATCAAATGTCCTCAATTTTAACAGTTAATTAAGAAAATCTATTAGCGATAAGTTGTATGCATTAAGCAAAATTGTTTGCTTAATTCTTACATTTTTACAAAATTTCTTATTTTATGTGTACGTTGCACGTGTTCTTGCATTAATCAACTACAACCTAATAATTGGCCTTAGAAGGGTGCATTTGCTAATGAGATGTTATCTCGCATCGGAAATGAACATGATTTTTAAAGCTAAATCATTTTTACTTTCCGAACATTACATGCAAGTTTGTTTGGTTGGGTTTTACGCCGCGCTAGTGCTGCGCAATGGGCAATTGACGACGGTCTGTGACTCACCCCTAGAGGTGGTCCGGAGACATGCCATCACAATTTTGGTCCTTCACGGAAGGAATGGCTCTCCCGCTTCAGTGACCCCCACAGGTATATTTTTGATGGGAACATGGAGGACATAGTGGCCACGACAGACTTTACGTGCGCCAGCCACTATTAGTGTATACGACGGTCTTTGTTCAGCTCGAGTACCGAACCCGCAGCCGCAATCTTTCAATTACGAGCCCGGCGCTCCACCGACTGGGCTACCGCGGCGCTTATGTAAGGAAAGTATTGTAATCATGGTTTGCGGAATGCATTTTGTATCTCACGTAGCTGTAAAAATAATTGTCGCAGATTGTTGCAAATTTATATTTGGGACTGTCATAATATTTAGTTGTACACCTCAAACTTTGATCTTGACACGAGTTCCTCTCTTAGAAATATCTATGATTTTACACGATTTTTCGTAATATATGTATGTAGATGTATTATGTATGTGAGTAAACACTATAACGTCTAAACGTTTTGTTCGGATGAGCTGAAAGATGATACGTATGTTAGAGGTCACCGTCGCACGATTTGTATAGATTATGGTAAATCTAACACTTGTCTATTTTTACGGGAACACAAAGAAAAATTTTGACACAATGGCATATGGGATCAAATTATTTAAACAGCAAAAGCAACTAAAGGTCTTATTGGATTGAATTGAAAATTTATATACATGTTATAGGTCATCGTCACACAAACTGTATAGATTTTGCTGATTCTGAAGCATATAGTTTTTTTTTTTTTTTTTTTACAGGGACAAAATGAAAGATCTTTATCATTATGGATTATGGGCTTAAATAATTTAAAGCATGATAGCGTCTAAATGCCTGATTTGAATAAACTGAAAATTTATGTACCAGTTATAGTCCACTGTTGCACGAGATGTATAAACTTTGGTGAATCTAGCACCTACAGATTTTTACAGGGACACAACCAAAAATTCCTTATCATTAGGATCTATGTGCTTAAAATATTTGAAGTGTAATAGCGTTAAATTCAGCATACTATATGGAGAAAAAAATTCAAACAACATCCATCACCAAATTCATTATAATTTTTCCTTTCGTTTATTTAACGATTTATGTTAGTTTATTTTATTTATACAACAGTCAATTACTTAATGTATGGAAAGTCTGTGAGGTTGAGACGTCATAACGTCACCACAGTTATTTTAATTAAGCTGGATCCAGCAAAGTAGAAAGTGGGGACGGTTAAAATCGCTTCGTCGCCAGTGACTCGGTGAATGTTGAGGTCGAGTTAGTTTTGTGTCGGCAGGGTGCTGCAATGAAAGACTTAGAAATTGAATGTTAGATAAATTAGAAGTGATTTTAAAAGGACGGATTGAAATGAAGAGAGAGGAGGGTGTAGGAAGAAGTATAAAATGGCGATGGTTTTAGTAGATGGGTGTGGATGTTGGAGTATATTATAGTGGATGTCGGAACATATTATAGTGTGGATATTGGAGTATTATAGTGAATTGTGGAAAGTCTTATTTTGGCGAGTATTGAATAGTTGAGATTTAGAGGAGTGAGGAATAAGTCGTGATGAGTGTTAGTACGAGTATTTGCTAGCGCTCGTGAAAGTGAATTTCGATCTGTAGGGAATCCTCTGATCGGAAGTGAAGTCGAAGCAGTGAAGTCACGAGTGCAACCGTCTCTACATCTTCAATCGTTTGCTGGGGTGAAATATTTAAGATAGTCTAATTTAATTGTTGATATATATATTTTGATTGTGTAATATACTGACTGAGCTAGTTTAATTGCCAGGCTACCCTCCCCATTAATCTGCTCAAATAAACTTTAGTTATTGTTAATTCAAGTCTTGTGTTCTCTTACTTATCCATTTAGTGATCTAATTAAGTTAAGATGGAGTTTGCATCAACGCAAACTTCACAAGTCGAGTTGCGCCACTCCAGAATATTTTTTTAAAAAGTGAAATTTCCCGTAAGAAACACTGTGAATAAGAGCAAATGCAAACTGTCGGGCTCATAAAATCTGCATGTAGTACAAGAAGTGAAGGAAAAAAAAAGTACAAAAATTGATGTGTGATGTGGCTCTTTCAAATGATACAACCACAGAGCCATTTTGTTTTTTCTGACACTCCTGTGACGGCAAATATTTACCTAGCCATATTGGAAATTTATGCAATTGGGAAAGCAACTTTTACAACCTTCTAATATTTTGCAATAATTATTGAGCAGTTTCACGAATCAATAACTGCTGCTACCGTGATTATGAAATTGCTATAATTAATATGATTGGGAGTAGATTACCAGATACACATCTTAAGGGCAACCAGGAGAGTTCACATGAAAATTGACTGATTTTTTTTTTTTTTTTTTCGAAAAATTGTATGAGTCCTGTAACCTCATTATACATTTTTTATGATTTTAAACTTTCTGGTACGCACAGAGGTCTATTTAAATTAAAGACATTTGATTTAGACCCTCTGTATTCGTATTAATTTAATATGTTATTGTTAAAAGATTTTATGCTTTCCTTAGAAAAATAATTCTGTTCCAAAATATACTTTCAAAGAGAAAAAATGACTATTTTAAAGTATTGACTATACAAAACTATAATTTGAAAGTAGTTCTTCTACTAATTTATAATAATAATAATATTTTTTAAAATATAAAATAATGCATCTATGATTGCATACAAGAAGACAGGGTTGGATATGTATATAAAATGGTTAGATAAGATTTTTTTCTATATTGAAAGAGAAAAAAAAAAAAATTACTGACTTTGATTTAAATTTTCATTTTGGGTAAAAAGTTATCTCTTCTGAAAATTGGAAGCTATTGATCTTCTTTTCCTTTTATATTCTTATAATTTTCTCAAGCTATGCTCAAGTGAATTCTCGCTTGATTGATTTTTTACAAAATCACTTTTATGTTTTACACTTTTTAAAGAAGATTTTTTTTTTTTAAAGAAATTCATAGACTATTACCTTACTGAAATTTATTCCTTCCTTTTAGATTTCAAGTAATATCACAAAGGGAAAAATATTTAAAAGGAAATCCTTTGAATTAGTACTTTCTTTGTGACAGACTACAATAAAAGAAATTTTCACTTTCTATTGATATCCTTCTACTACATTTTAAAGATGAAATTTCAATCTGTTTTCTTCTTTAAAGAGACAGTCGAATGATGTTTAATCTTTAAATTTAAAATTATGCTTTTAATATTACGTACCTTTTCAATTATTTTTTTAAATATTAATCTATTTATTAAAATGAAAAAAGAAATGGCAAAATTTTTTGTATAATTACATTTACAAAACTGTTAGTGTTGTATATAGTATAAATTTGGAATGTTATATTGGTAAGTAAAATTGAAAGTTTAATTTGAGAATTTCCAAGATTTAAAGTTAAAATTTCAATTTCATAAAGTGTTAAATACAATTTTCTTTTTATTTTCACACACGTTTTATTTCGGCATTTTTTTTAAATAGTTATTCATTTTTTAGTAAAATAAAAATAATTAAAAATCTTACTTGGATTACTCGACAGTTTCATCTCAATAGTTCATCTGTGATTTTAGTATTTTCCTTATATATATGGTTATTGAAAACATTATTTTCCTCGTGAAAATTACTGTAGTTAGTTAATTAACTAATAGATTTTTCTGTTTGAATACATAATCATACAGTGATCTCCCTAGTTCCGATTTTAATTTTGTTTATTGTACACTTGTTTATTTATTTATTTTTGGAATATACATATACTTTTCGTAATCATTTTTATTTTCTGTTATCCATACAATGGTAAAAAAAAAAAAAAAAAAGTGTTTTAGGGTTCAATAAATAAATATATATGTGTTTTTTATAAGTATTTTTTAAAGATTTATAAAAATACATAAATATTATAATATATATATATATATATTAAAATATAAAGGAATTCATAATATATCGACTATTTTGTGTTTCAACTTTAATATATGGCCTCCTTGGCATTTTTTAAATTTTTGTCATTATTTGCCGATGAATGTTTGGTGTATTTGCATGTAAAAAAAAAAAAAAAAAAAAAAAAAAAAACTAGTACTTATAATCTAAGGCTTATATTTTTTTCTAATACCTATACTTTTTTCTAATGCCTATTCTCTTAAGGTGAGGAATTTTTTTCTTGCCATAATTTAAAAAATGAAATGTGTCTCAGAATTGTCTGATACTGCAATGTTAAAAAATTATCAGTTAGAAATTACAAGATTTATAAATGAGTTTAATCTTGACTCTATTTGGAACAACTTGCAGGTTGGTCCACAACTCTATTTGGCGATTTTCTTTTGGTGATTAAGGTAAAATGCGGAAGTGGTTGCCATGGATTCCAAACGTAAACAAAGCGGAAACGCGTTTTTCAAAATGCGTCTGTTTTGTAATATACATAAATAAATTAAGTCTATATTTAATATTAATAAAACAAATATTTAAAATTAACTTTCTTTACTCTGCATGAAAAAATAACAAGGATCATCAGTATGCATATATATATATATATATATATATATATATATATTCTTCCCGTACATTTAAAACATTTAAATATTCTATAGTTGTCGAGGAAATACGATTATATAAACCAGATTTCCTAATCCACATTTTACAAAATCTCTCTCTCTCTCTCTCTCTGTATATATATATATAAACTTGATAAGCAACTAAGAAATTTGCATTAATATAAATATTTTTATTAACAGCAACAGCAACATTGGCATTGATTTTATTATTTTTTACACCATGGATTACATTTTAATTTTCCCGTGGAAAATGATGTCATGATAGAAAAATAACGTCATAAGAGGAACTTTTTCTACGGTGTCAAATAGAGTACCTTTATAAACCCGACGTATTTAGTTAATAACTTCGCTAATTAAAATGATAAAAATTTCTAAGTAGCTGAAATTCCTTTCTTTAAGTAGTCGGAATACACTGGCATATCTCATGACGCGGAGAACCCTGCCTCCCGCGAGAATTTGCTGTCGCAAACAAACAAAAAAATTGACGCCAGCGACAGAAACTTTTTTTAATATATAGATTTAATATACTTACAGAATTTAAGGTCCCTTGTATCAGAAAATCAGGTTTTTTACGGTTGGTATGTGTATCGACGTTTGTGTCTGTGAATAATGTAGTATCAGCACTACTGAAGAACTATATTATTGGATTATATTCTTTCATTACCAGAGCTCATGAAATGCATTCGCTTGGTCGCCATTGACGACCAATATATTTTAGCTGGCGACTATGTTCTAATTGAAAACTCAACATGTTTTTAAATTTTTAATATTTTGGTATAAAATTTGGGCTCAGAATCGATTTCCGAAACCTATGCTAAACTGCAGTATACTTTATATGAATTCGTGTAAGAAACAAATAATAGTAATGAAAAATAATAATAATAATAATAAAAACAGCGACTCATGGCTATCTGCGCGTGTTTCGCACACCGTTGCATTGAAATGTGAGGCACGATGTTGAATCAATATACCAGTAAGGAAATTACACCGTGTTCCACTGCGCATATTTTACAAACCGGAGTTGAAGCGATGTAGTTTGCATTGCTCTCGTTTGCTTGCTTTGCGACCCGGTGTTGAATCGTTGCACCTGTGTAATAATGTGTCGATGCCAACAGTGTATCGATTTATATTAATTAGTAAAAACCAGTTTGAGGATGTTTTAATTTAAACAAAAACATCCAGTCCAAGTTAGTATTTGATTTTTATACACAGAATTTTAATTTCTATCTTAAAGTAATTTTTAAAGTTGAAATAAATAAATAAGTAAATAAAGCTGAGGGGTTATTTTTTACTGCCTACCAAAAGGTTTTCCTGGGGACCAAATTTTTTTCAAATTCCTGGAGTCCCGCTCATTACTATACTTTTTATCTTACCCCATAATCTGTATTCTGGCCTTATAGTATTGAAATGTAAGGTAAGAGAAATCTGTATGTGTGTCACACACCAAAATATTTATCTACTTTTAAATAAATACTCAAGAGTAAACGTATATCTATGTGTATAAAGTAAAGTCTGGTACAACGCGGGTGCAAGTTTGCCACATGAATATTACAATTTTATTTTTTAACACCACTAATTTTATATCAGAGCAACTGCTTTATACAAAAACTAAATCGAGTGTATGAACCAATAGACTGGTACTCTAAAAATTTAGTGTTGTTAAAAATAAAAGTGTTTTATTTATTTGGCATCTATGCCTCCACTTTGTACGAGACTTTACTGTACATACGTACATATATATACAGTCGGTAACAAAAGTGTCCGAACACTAGTAAAAATTCCTATGTAAAAAAAGTACACTGCATATTGTTTTGTTAAATAAATCCTTATCGAATCATGTTCTTACACTGACTAAGAACAGGATTCGACAAGGATTTGTTTAACAAAACCGTATGAAGTGTACTTTTTTTGCATAGGAATTTTTGCTAGTGTTCGGACACTTTTGTTACCGACTGTAAATATATATATATATATATATATATATATATATATATACATAAACACGAACTTTTCATATAAATATTCTAAAATACAATATGCCTGCCATACTATATCCTTTTATAATGTCAATAATATTTTAATGGTAGATTTGATTTCAGAATATTTGCAGTCTATCAAGGATTATTTTTAGAAATTTACTAAATATTTTTGTCATACATATATATATATATATATATATATATATATATATATATTAAAATATATATAAAGTCTGTTGTTAATATTCAATGAAAGAAATTTATATCTATAGTTAATTAATAACGAAATTACAAATTAATTAAGATTGTAAAAATATCGATATTTTATTCAAAAATGTACCTTAGGTGTTTTAAAAAATTTAATTGGTTAAAACTGAAAATTGTAAAATTTATAAGATGTTTCTAATCATACTGAACTATAAAATATGTATGCTAAATAACGCCAAATTACGCTGTAAGAATGATGATGACAATGCAGGCTTAACCCATTTTATACAGTTGTCTTATTTAAAGGCAGCTGAAAAATAGTATTTGGAAATCAGTATTTGTTTGATGCGAAGATTTTGTCAGCTGGAACATATAGAGGTATGTATAAGTTTCTGGTAGCGTGATATAGAATGTCCCGCCCCTCCTCCTCCGTCTAAAAACTTTGTTTATTCCTTAAATTAGTGGGCGTGGTTTGTATTATTTCTTTGCGGTTCGAGAATTTTTTTTTAATTTGGTTTGTAACTTTCATGTACATAAGAAAGTACTTTTCGGGGAAAATGAAACTTCGTACTCAAAAATTGCTTTTCATTATTGAAGTTAATACTAAAACAAGTAAGTGTGAATTTCATCCCATTTACCCCTTTGTCCTATTTAGAGGAGGCCCACCAGCGGCCGAGCGGTTCTGCGCTCAAAGCTGGTAGATGGGAGGTGCCAGGTTCGATCCCAGGTCGCGCTCATCGACCTAGCCGTTCGGAGTTTTCCGTGGTTTCCTCCGAAACTCGCGTAAATACGGGCTAGGACCCCTTAGAAAGACCCCCACGGAGGGGAAATTCCCTTCTAGGCCTAGGACACATCAGGAGTCAATCGGCCTTAAATCCTACAACCTATTTAGAGGATGGGTCGGATTTATTTTGTTCAAATTTAACAGTTTAAATAGATACACACTTATATTTGGGTGTCTGGAGTCCCTAGGCCCCAAATAAATGTTTATTTTTTACATTTTAAATGTCGTTTAATTTATATATTATTTCTTGTAGGCAAGTTTTTTTAAAGCTCTAAAATTTCGTATACAATATTTAAAAAATAACTTTTTTTCAACTACAATTATTGGAATATTTTTATGCAAATATTTAGAATTTCAACAAGCTACCTCCATATAAGATAACTTTTTAATTACTATAAAATTGAGACTTTAAAACTACAGTAACATTGAGACTTTTTAATTACAATAATATTAAAATTATGATAAAATTTCAAATTATTGTTTTAATTACATAAAATGGAAGTCTGGAAACCAACCTTCCAGGAAAATTTATAAATGATAATTCAAACAATCAGATTAATTTGTTTTTACAATGTTATTTGAATAAAAATTCTAATTGTTTGAACTATCCTGCTAGAATTTTCTTGGAAGGCTGGGTTTCCAGACTTCGATCTTCGCATCTTAAGCCCTGGTTTTTAAGAACACAAGAAGCAAACGTCAACGTTTCCGACGCCTCGACGCTCCAATCAGTCTCCTTGATATCAGCGCTGGCGTTAAAACCGCAGAACTGAGAGTCGTGACGCATGCGCAAATTGAAAATCTCGACGCCGAATACGTTGACGTTCGCGCATGCGCAATTCCAGATGAGTACACCACACTTTTGTAGAGGCATTCTGTCCGTTTGTGTTAACGTTTGCTTTCAGATTTCTTTTCTATGAGTGACCTAAAAGAACTCGAAACGTATAATTTTATGTTCTTTATATAATATTTCAATATATTTTCTTTAACGTTAGCTTTCTGATGTTATTACTCATGAGGGGCCTAAAAGAACTAAAAACGTATGATTTTATGTTATATATATAATATTTCAATATTTTAAACATTTTTATTGTATATAGTGATTGTCACAACTTTATTGTAATTAAAATTTTATCTTAAAGAATTTTATGAGGCGTAATGATTTTTAAATACTTTAAATATCTCAATTTATTTTAATTCTTTTTTTTTTTTCAAAGAACGCGCATAGTAAAAAATAAAGTGATTAAAAAAAAAAAATACACTCGAGTGATTTTTATCATAATTCATAAGTTATTGAAAAAGCGAAATTAATACGATGCTGAATGTAGGGAATGTTTTTTATAAATACCATTAATCTGAATTAAAAGATGAATAATTAGCTAGTCAATATAATATAATTTAAGTAAGGAAGTTTTAATTGATTAATAAATATAAAATGAAAAATGAAGAAATAAGAATTTTCAATCTGTAAATTTTAAAACGTAACTAAATAATTTGGTGTGTCACTCACACAATTTTCTCTTACCTTCAAATTTAATACTATAAATACAGGTTGGAGATTAAGAGGTAATATAACGTGTACTGTCATGTATACCTATGTTAAAAAAATTCAAATTAGGCTTCGGAAGTGTTATATATGATAATTAGTTCTGTGTGAGGGCGGCTGCCGACCCCCTCAACCCCCCGTTTCATTAATGCACCTACATTTATATAGAAATTAATTCTGTTGATAGTGCAGACGATTTCCATATTAGAGAAGAAGTATAACACTAAATATAAAAAAAAGTTGAATTTATTCTCAATATTGCATTAAAAAAAAATGTTAAAAGTGAAAGAAATCGATAACTTTATTTTAAATTATCGCAGATCGATGGTTCAACCATTCGCTTTAAAGGTATTGGCGAGCTCTTTCCCATCATGAAAATTTACTCCTCTCGTGGGGGGACTTCCCCCGGGAGGCGAGGCTTCTACATACACAATTTTTTTCCCCAGTTGACTATCTCTATTACAAAAAATATATATTCGTTTCACTTAGTTTAGTGCAGTCTATAGCTGTTAAACTCTACTTACCTGCAATTTTCCCCATAGATATAATGCATTTGAATACTTTTTAGTGTCCCTGTACATGAACCATTTGCTTCATCTCAACGAAAAGCTTAGTGTAGCGTCCCTATATGATACGCATTTACAATACTGAGTTTGGAATTTCTGCTACTAATTGTTATTGAGATATGCTGATATCAGACACACAGACAGACAGCCACACAGACCATTCGCTAAAAACATGATTTTCGTATTCAGGGGACTCAGAACCTGTAAATATAACAAAAACTCACTTTCGAAAATTTGACCCTAAAGCAATACTTTCTCTACCGTAAGAGTAAGAGAAAGTAAAAACAAATCAGAACGTAGTATAGATGCATTTTAATTTAATTTAATACTTTTAATCTTTAAAAAAAAAAAAAAAGATATTATAATAAATTAATTACTCTATCCTAAATTTTTAAATAAATGTTCAAATATTTTAAAAGTGTTAATAAATCTTTTCGTTTTTTGTAAAACAAAGTTAAAAGCAAACGCGCTTATTCGAAATATTTAATTAAAGCTGATCTCATTGTGCTCAAAAATTAGTGAAACAGAGGTATACTCCAGTATACTAATATTTAATCATTAACTTAAAAGAATAATTACTTTCAAAGAGATTATTATAAAATAAAAAATATATTCTGTGCAGTTCACAGATTTCCTTTTGTACATTAGGAATTTTTATGTAAATCAAACATAAAGATATTTCCGACGCTCGCTTAAAAAAACGCTATTTTTACGATATAAAGTTATTATGCTATATATCATATTTTAATTATGTGCAAAAGTGAAAACGTGGATAAATTAAATTCGATGACTATTTTCGTGTAAACAATAATTTGAATATTCATTTTTTTTAATAAACCTCTACTATTTCGAAATGATTCCTAGAATATTATTTTTATCAATGTCTCGTAATGAATTATAATTTCAAAAACTTTTAACAGTTGTTAACACTTGGAGAAATTTTTTTAACCCAAAGTAGTTTTATAAAATCAAATATTTTATTAAATATATCAATTTAATAATACATTAAATTCAATAATATATATATTTGTTTATGATATGAAAAAAGAAAAAAAAAGTGTACAAACATGAGAGTGCTTTACGTTAATTTAAGAGATATCAATAGGTCCAAATATTTAATCAAAACCAAATTTTTCTCCCTATATTCAGTTTTTTTTTCTTTTTTTTTCTTTACAGAACAGTTAAAAATAGTTTATGACTTCGGTTTGTCTGTCTGTTTGTCCGTACTTTAACTCCCGTAAATAGTCATGGAAATTGTTAAAACTGATACATGTTATTCAAGTTTACTATTGAATATTACCTATTTGAAATGGAGTAAATACCTCTACAAGTTTGTGTACGGAGATACCCGAAAGTATTCCAGAGCACTGCATTATATGACAGGTATTTTTATGAGCCATAATTTAAAATCTTTAATTTATACAAATCTTAATGAAATTGAAATATGTTATTCCAATTTACTAATACATGTTCCCTATTAAAAATGGAGTAAATACCGACAGTGATTTGTATCCAGAGACGTCCGGAATTATTGTGTTCTATGAGAGATATTTCTTTAAACCATATTTTAATACTGTTAATTTAAGTAAATCTGAATACAATAGAAATATTTTATTCATATGCATAAAAGAATGCTTTTTAGAGAAAATAATATGATTATCAATAAGATTTACAGAACCCCACAAAAATGTGCAGTTCCATAAAGGCTATTATTGGAAATTTGCTGGAATTGCACTTTCGTCTAAATTACGCGTTTTTAAAACTTTATATCAATTTTTAAGAGTTAATATGATTTGAATTAAAGCACCTATCTATCTGACTGTCCGTCCGTCTTCTGTTAATCTGATGGCCTCCATAAATATTTTCCGAATTTATTAAAAGTGGCATATATTACTCAAGTTCATTATGGAATGTTCTCTATTTAAAATGACATTAATATGCCTTGTATAAAAGGTTCATGTATACTGATACCCACAAAGTATGCCAATGCATTGAGTTTTATGAGAGACATGTTTATAAATCACATTTAAAAAACTTCGTACTATAAAAATCATAACGATATTGATGTTTTTTGTTTATACGCTAAAGTAATGTTTTGTATAAAATATGATACGCTTAGCCTTTAGATTTACAGGACTACAACAAAGTATTCAGAAACATCAATAGCTCCAATTCGAAATTGCTGGAATTGCATTTCCGTTTGTCTTAAACATTTTTAACACATCCTAACAATGCTTAGGAATGATTATGAATTCAATTAGTCTATGTATCTGTATTTTCATTTTTTCGTTGTGTGTTAATATAGGAAAAGAACATTGAAATTTAAACGATACAAGGGTTACTTACAGTTATGTCATATGGAAAGATTTAATAGTTAATGTGTGATGCATGATTTTTTTTTTCATGCTTCTTCTTTCTTTTTTCTTTCTTTTTTTTTTTTTTTTCGTGTGTGAATAAATTAAATATATATATATATATATATACAGACGAACATGAAAATTGCATGAGATGATCATTTTAAAATTATTTATTCACAATTTTATTATTTTGACGATTCTTAAAGTTTACAAATTACTAATTACATTTTCCCAAAAAAGTCCATTACGGAAAAAAAAGAAAAGTGAATACCGAAAAAAATATGATTCTAATTTAACATCTGGGGGCATATGTACCTTCACCTGTCTGTAATGCACCTTTAACACCTTTTCACATTTACTTTTCTTTGCTAAAATTATTTAAAATTTTCATTTCCTGCAATGCTTACTTTTGAGGAAAATCGAAGTTATATCTGTTTAAAAAACATTACTTATGCTAATCTTTTATAAAATTCGATTAATCACTCGATTACGAATATACCATCAAAATTTTATATTCATATGTTCGTTTGTTTCAAAATTATGCGCAAAATAAGAAAACGAAAACAGGATGTACCTTAAATTTTGGAAGCCAGTGTATATGTATATATAAAGTAAACGATGTAAATATGGCCAGTGCAGGCAATATGGTGAACCCGCAATAATGTTATTAATTTCAATGAAATCCGAAAAATGGCGCTTGAATCTAGTCGCTCAAAGTCAGAAAAACATAATTTAGTCCTGTTTTGCCCGCAAATATTTCACGTGCACATGGGGGGATAATCATTGTTGGTTTGTTGTTAGTTGCATTGGTATTTTATAAATTTGTCTCTTGTACAGTGGCGGCTCGTGAATGACGTTTTGGGGGTGCTGCATCGAAGCGGCTATAAAAAGTACATGGAATGGAATCTTTATTCTCTTATTGGGTGACTCTTTTATTTTGATAATCAACGTAATACATCGACACTTGAATAGCCAATCAGAAGAAAAAGCTTTCCATACTAATAAAGTGTTTTTAGTCAGTAGCTTGCAGCCCACCCAATACGTCATTCACCAGCCGCCACTACTCTTGTAAGTTTGTTACTTTTCTGATTGAAAGAAAGTATCTGTATTCAGTGTTACACATAATATTTTAGCGGGTTTAATGGTCTTTTCAACTGTATAAATAGGTTTCAATAGCTGAGTTTTGAGATAGAATTACGAACGGTTTTATAAAACTCGTTATTGTTGGGAATATGCCCAATGGGCATGCTACCTGCACGTATAAAAATTTAAACCACAAAGACGCTGTTTTCGCACCTTTGATGGATCAAGTCCCATCCTGATTACTTAATTCTGGATGAGGCTGAAACAAATGACACTATTTTACCTTGTTCGCCTTCTAATACAACCCATGAGCTGCAGCTTTTCGATAAATCCTGTTTTGAGTCTTATGAACAATTTTGGGACCAATAAGTTATTTTCTTTTTAGAACTAAGTGACAATGAAAACATTTTAAAAGCTTGATTTGGAAGAATATTTTCTCCAGTTTAGGATAAAGCTATATGACATCGACATTTCCAAAGTTAAAAGTGGCTTCAAAGGACAGGTATCTTATCTTCTTAATTCTATCCTATCTATCCTGTCAATGTAATTTCCGAGGAAGATTTTGCTTCAAGTTCTGTGTCTGAAAACCCACCTCCAATGAAGAAATGTGCCAAAAATGGAAAACAAATTTCTTCCCCAGAGACATCTTCTGAAAAACAGGTTCGTCATCATAATCCTTGTCCCTCAAGTACTGCTGTCAGGAAACCTGCAGTGAACTATCGTGCTCTAATTTTGAAAAAAAAAAAAAAAAAAAAAAAAACCCTCTTTCACAGAGTTTTTTAAATAATACTGAATACACTCAAACATCACAATAGTGATATAAAAAAACAAAACCCAGTCTGCGAATAACAGTGGAAAAAGTCCCCGAGCAAATATATATAAAGGAAGTTGGTTTAGCGGTATTCGCATCAAGGAAAAAGTTGTGGATATGAGATTATGTGATATGTCAATTATGTGCATGTGGAATTTGTAGGATTTACCAAAAAAGATAAGGAAGGTTTTATTTGACATACATGTGGAGTGAAAATAAATTAAACACATTTTTCACCGTAAAAAGTTTAAAATTGCTTAAAAATTTGCTAAACATTGCTAAAAAAAGTTTAAAATTGCTTAAAAATTTGCTAAACATTGCTAAAAAATGTTTAAAATTGCTTAACATTTCTTTGTAAATTCCTTTTTTACTTTTCTTCTCATTAATTTTTCCAAAGTTTCAAAAATTAAATTTGGTTTTGTAATAATTAATTTGTTTTCATGCGTTAAATATGAATGTCTTCATTATATTTCACCTATGGGCATATTATCTGCATATGGGCATATTACATTCATCAACCAGTCTTTTTATAAAAAAAAATCTTGCGGTTTAAACCTTGATTAATTTAAATTTAAAAATTTATTTTCGAGTACTGAAAAGATATGTATGTATTCTTAAAAACAATTTTGCCTTAGAAACGTACAATAGTTATTTTGAATTGTTGTTTTTCTATGAAAACAAAGCTTTCTCAATTTCTTATTTTACTCATGCAATATTAATATATATATATATATATATATATATATATATATATATATATTGATATATATATATATACATACATACATACATTTACATATATATATATATATATATACATTTTTTTTCTGTAATTTTTTACACATTTAAAAAAAAATTCTTTCAACTGAGCCATCATAATAAAGTAATTATTATTATTATTATTATTACTAGAACACACGATTATGTTGTGTTTAATATATATATATATATATATATATATATATATATTCAATTATATTCATATAAATAAATAAACAGTTTTTTAAGAAATTTAATCACTCCATAAGACAATTATTAGTCAGATTTAGACATAATAAGCGAAACATATTAATAGAGATGTTATTACTTCTTATTAGACAAAAAATATTAAAAATAAGTGAATCAACAGTAAAAGCTGTTTAAAAAAGTTCCGTATGACAGAAGATGAAAAGCAATAAATAAAACCTTTGTATGTAAATATAAATATCATACATTACAGAGTTTTTGCAACAATTTTTCAGATTTAAATAATAGCACGGCCAAGAGTAGAGCTATTGTTACGATCTGAAGCAATAAACAGTACAACAACACAGCACAACAATTAAATGTATTTTTTTACATATACTTATTCATGATGTAATTTTTTTTTTTTTTTTTTTTTTTTGCTGCATTTTGTAAATATTTTTAAAAAAATCAGTGTATATATATCAAAGATATTTCTTCTTGTTTTGGAAAGTTCTGTCAATAATACTAATATCTTAATCGAAAAGTTTCATTTTTATTAAATGTGGTGTAAAAGCAAAAAATGTCATTATTTTAATGAGAAATTTAGTTATTTATTTATTTTAGAATTCATAAATAAGCAAAACAAGCAAAATTTTCATGTTATTGATATAAATAATATTTCTCAATTAAGGAAATCAATGGATGCTAGTGTTGTGCATATTACAGTCATTTGCAAAAGTTTAAGAGCAGTAGCCGATTTTCAGTATTTTCACACAATGCATCATTTGCGCAGATTATTGCGTCATCTCATGTGCTGATTGCATCAGACGCATTCTACTACTATAAATAATGGTGGCCGGCACATTTATCGCCAGTTGTTTATTTGATTTTGTCGTAGACAGTGTTGTTGTGAAATTATTGTAATGGGTAAAAAACCTTCACTTGCAAAAAGAACCTGCAAAAAGAGCAGAAATATTGACCTTATATAAAATTGGATTTTCTGAACGTCAAGTAAGTTTGAGGGTAAATGTGAGCAAGACAGCTGTGCATCAAGCTATTTTAAATTTAAAATTTCAGGAAAATTTGTGGACTTTAAGAGAAGCGGTCTTCCTAGAAAAACAAGTGCACGTGATGATCATGTGATAAGAAGGATGGCCGTACAAGATCCAAGAACCTCCTGCAAAACGATTAGACATTCTCTGGTCCCAAAAGGCACCAATGTCAGTTTGAGATGTTTGGCCAAAGATTTTGGTTTATCATCCCATAAACCTGCAAAGAAAACTCGACTTACTCCAAGTATGAAAAAGAAACGACTCTTAAGAACCACAAATATTCCCATAATTTTAAATTTACTGATAGCTCGATGCACAGCTGTCTTGCTCACATTTATCCTGGAACTTATTTAACGTTCAGAAAATCCACATTTATGCACGCTCAATATTTCTGACCTTTTTGTAACAGTAAGTGAGGGTTTTTTACCCATTACAATAATTACACATCAACACGACAGATCCAATAAACAACTGACGATAAACGTGCCAGCTACCTTTATTTATCGCAGTAGAAAGCGTCTGATGCAATCAGCACATGTGATGACGCAATAATCTGCGCAAATGATGCAATGTGTTAAAATACTGAAAATCGGCTACTGGTCTTAAACCGTTTGCAAATGACTGTATTTTTAAAAGTACTTCATAAACCCTAGAGAAAAAAAAATTCAAACTATAAAACAAAACTTTGATAATAATTGTATTTCAAATATTACAGCCATTGACATTGAAAAAAATCCATTCAAATAAAAATAGGATATTTTCATAAATTAAAATTTTTTATTGAGGATTATATCAACATTTTTAAATCTGAATTCATAAATCACGTAGCATTTTAAAACATTTAGAATCTGCTTTTACATCTGTTGAATCGACATAATTTATTTAAGAAATAAACAGAGATAAATAAGATAATTATTATACATATATATGTACTATAATATATATATATATATATATATATATATATATATATATGTATGTATTCAATTTTGTAGCAAATCATTTTAAATAAAATATTCTTAAACCAGAAAAGGGAATATAGTTTCAAATATTTGATTATTTACAGTACAATACGGATTTTTGTTTTCAACTGCGTAAAGTGTATATATATTTTTAATATTTCCGAATTCAGAAGATTTACATCAGTAATCAAATATATGCTTTTATGATGCTGCTATAAGCAATGTTATTCACAGAAACATATTTAAATTTAAATTAATTTTTACTGAAATTGAATGTTTGTCAGTCAGTAATAAAATTTTATACTTTTTATATGAGACAACATTTAATGGAACACGTTTGTAAAAATTACGCAGTTACAGTTTATAAGATTTAAGGCAATTTGTGATAAAATATTCAATATAATTACATCAAGTCCTCTTTCGATGAATATTTAAAAATATCATTTACTTAATATATAAAAGTAATTACTTTATATGAAAATATATAGGATATGTAACATATGCAGCAAAGTATTAAGTTAAAACCTTTGAATGAACGCTATAAATTGTAAAAATCTCGCAGAAATCATTTTCGGTCGAAATAAAACACGTCCTTTTGTCATGAGATGAAAATAAAACGACTGCTGCGAGCAAAGCAGCAACGTTTTATGGTGTTGAGTACTAATATATATATATATATTGGAAAATAGTCCCATCTTTATCTTAATATACACCTCATCACTTTAATAAATCTTAAAATGTACATCATAATCTCAATGGAAGTAAGATTAAGTATTCATGGAAAATTGTGAAATTCTGTTATTAAGAAAATGGTGAGCTTTCGACGAAGCTTTTTTGTTATTTAATGACTTAGAGTTATGAAAATCTGCATGCATATGCAACAATATATAATAATAATATGCATATTAAAATATCTCGGAAATTATTTAAACTAAATAAAATTAATTTGCAAAGATATTAATTTTTTATTTTTGTATTCTTCTTAATAATTTTTGTTTTTTTTCCAAACAATATATGTATAATATATAAAAATTTCTATTGTATATTATTGTATATATTGTATATTGTATAATGTATATTATTTATATATTATTGTATAATATATAAATGTTTAATAAAATATTTTTTAAATGTTTGTGTGCTATTTTGAGAATTCTTTTAAAAGTAACAATTTTATGTTTGAATAGTATTCTTTTAAATTAAATTTCAACATCCAAACATAAAAGTATTTTTAAAAATCAACTTAGCAATGAATACACAATGCAATACCCAATTATGTTTAGAGTACATTGTTAAACAATAATTACGTAAAATCGAGAAAAGAAATATTAAAAATAAGTAAAAAAACCTAAGCCTATTTCTGTTTTTTAAGAAATAGATATAAAATTCTGCATAAAACAGTCTTTAACGTAATGTGTCAGGACTTATTTTAATCTAAAATACATTCAGTAACTGTATTTCATTCCATAGCATCGGTTGCTATATTCATTTCTTAAAATTTTTTTTGGTATAGCTTTAGCATAGGAATAAATAAATCCCTTGTTGGCTTTTAAATTTTTATTATCATTTTGGCGATGAATTAAAATGGCCATCGCAAATGCTTATGTAAAAATCTGGACGAGAAACGTCCGAGGTACTTCGGTACCAAATTTCAAATTTCGCAAAGGGGTTCCATACTAAAATTCTACCATTAATTTAGAACACTTTTTCTCATTTTAATTACACATACACACACACACATATATATATATATACACACACACACACACACACACATATATATATATATAAATATATATATATATATATACATACACACACACAGAGAGAGAGAAAAATGGAATATCGAAATTTGTGAAGAGTGTCTTTGTGATATTAGACGTTTGCCTTGTACATTGACAATTTGCACAAAATTACGCAAAATTTTAAACAATCTAAACACTACATGACTGTGATGTAAATACATCACCTCTTGTTTAATTCCTATGCCAAAATACATCGTTTTGCAGGCATCTCATCGCAGCCGTTCGTTCCTGGCTCAACGCACCCTGTAAAGTTTGCTTCCCGCGACACTTGTCAACGGGAGAATCGGCGATTGTTTCTCTTGCATGCGCGAACTGTTTAATTGGTTACTTTTGCGGTCCGATTAACGAATAAAAATCACGTATCCGTGATTTTAGGTGTGCGGACCTGTTTTTTCTTTAGGAGCGATTTTTAAAATTTAAAAATCAGTCAGTTGGTGTTCCACCTGTGTGCAGAGAAGAATGGCCGGGCACTTGCGTCCGTACGTTATATTTTACCGTTATTTTTATATATGTGGTCCCACACGGTTATTATGACTTGAAACGAAATTGTGACAGTGACCGGAGCTGATTTTTGTTATATAAATATTTTGTTATAAGTATCTTGAATTTATTTTAAAGAAGCATGGCTATGTATTAGAGATTTGAGATTTATAACAGTTGTCCGGATTTCTGCATTCTTGAAGTGGGAAAGCAAATTAATCTTAATAAATACTCTTAAATTGGAATTGAAGACTGCCTTTCCTTTTTTTCAAGACCGGGTATGTTTTATTCTAAACTTTAAAATATCTTAAAAAAGTAAAGATTGAATTTATCTTATACTTGGTATGTACCCATGTATGATCAGATCGAAGCCTAGGGTAATTCATCATTATTTCATACGATCACAATTTGTTAACATATTTTGTTTTAAATTAAAGGCAACCTCTATCCATTATTAAATAAAATAAAAAGTACCACCACATATGGTGCCGATCGTAAAAAATTAAAGATTGCATGAGGTACATTGCCTGTTTTGATCTGAAAGTGCTTTATTTAAGAAATTATTAGAAAGATGTATATTTTTGTTATTATTCATATTTTCATAGCCATAAGGGCAGTAATTATTGAAAGTAGTACTGTTTGTATGGGTGAAATTTTATTTTAAGATGCCTATTAGCCATTTCATTAATAATAGTAATAATAATAAAATGAAATGGTTAAATAAGAATTCATATATTTTTTCAAAAACATACTTTTGAAAAGTGGTTTTTCAAAAAAAAATTCCATAGTGGCATATTGAACTAAGTATCATAATCTAGTCTGTTGAATGTATTTAAACAAATAGTTTATCAAGAATAATAATTAAAAGCTTACTTTTGCATTTGAAGTGTAATATATTGGTATGTATTTCTGGATTATATAGGGTATTATTCTTTTGCAAAATAAAAATACTGTTTTGATTTAGAATTAATGCCAAGATAATAGAGAGAGAATATTTTGAAAATAGGCTGTATGATATTTTTGTATTTGAAGGAATAACATGTTATAATTTATTGTGTTTGGGAGTTTGCTATCACTTCTAAAAGATATACCTAATAAGATGTGTCAACTTCAATTAGTATGAAAATTTGTTATGAAATATAATAAGATTAAAGTAGATAAGTATGTCTGCTTGATATTTTGAAAATATATAACTATGCATTAACTTTTTTTGTCTCTGCAAATTTTGACAAATTTTTCTTAAAATCATGAATACTGAAAAATCTTACTGTCTTAAATTCACAGTAACACCATTTAATGGTGATCCAGATCTTTTGGATTTTTTTATTGAACAGGTGCAAACTAAAATAGATATTTTTAAATGGCATCCTAAACAGGCCCTTATTTTTATTAAATCAAAACTTTGCGATAGTGCTTTAAAATTTTATACATCGTCAATCCCATGCCAAAGAGCCAAATCTCCTGATGAATTATTTCAGATTTTACGTAAGAATTTTAAAGGTGAAACAGAACAGAGTGTAGCATTACAATATAATGCCATTAAATTTGATGGTTTGGAGAATATCCGAAACTTTGCTAATCGACTCCAACATCTTGTTTATAAGAGGTTTCCAAAATTTCCACAAGAATCAATGGACCAACTACTCATTGCAAAATTAACAGATACTCTCACCCCCGATTATAAATTACATCTTTTAACGAGAAAGTGTAGTAATTTTGAGGAAATGGTTGACAATCTGGCTGCATATCAGGAGGTTGTTCAATCAGGTGAATCTTTGGCTGTTTCCCAGCCATCATTTTCAAATATAAATCATTGCATGACTGCTGAAAATGCACAGCATAATGCCGTGGATGGGGACTCCCAGCTGCATCATCTTGAATTAAATTCAGATTGGCCCTCGCGGTCTGATGGTTATAAACCGACATGTCAGTGGTGTTCTCGGGTTGGACACACTGCCCGCTTTTGTTACAAATTAAAAGATTATCAGGGTGGCAGAAGATTTGACACAGATCGACAGGGATTCAAATCATGTCAAAGAAATAAAATTAGATCCAAATATAACCGTAGACATTCTCCTTCGGATGGACACTCACACACACCCCCGGTCAGCACAGGCTCAATCGGAGTCAGCAACTTTTGAACATAAACGTAAAGGGCTCAACTACAAAAATCGTCAGTTTCATAAAGACTGACAAATTTCTGGGAGAGGTCAGTCCTGCACTTCCTCTCCCATTCATAATAAACATTCGAATGGTCTAAAAATTTGTGGTCAGGATATAATCCTAAGATCACCAAGCACTAGATTAAAATTTCCTATCTCATCAAAAAGATTGGTCAGTTCAGTAAGTACTCAAACCATTGTTCCTGCAAATATATCATCTAATGCTACATCCCAAACAGAAAATCAGCCTGATGAGGATGTTATTTTTATTCATTCATTAAGATTTCTATTGTACACTCAAGCTGCCAGTCCTCACTTACCTATTGTTAAGTTAAACATAAATAAGTCATTACAAAACTTTCTTTTGGATTCAGGTGCGAGCATTTCAGTTTTAGCCAAAGGCTATTTCGATAAATTCAGAAATGAATTACACTTTAAAAGAGTCGCTACAAAAGTTAAAATTGCTACTGTCAATTCAGCGGTATTTTGTGCGGAATGTATCAATCTATCATTCAAAATTGGCAAATTTTTTTTCAGACATATATTTTTTCTCATAGATATTCCTACAGACTCAAAATTCATTGGTATATTGGGATTTGATTTTCTGAAAACCCATAGGGTCCTAATTGATTTAAAACAAAATCTCGTACAAATTAACGATTGTCATGTTGACATTTATAGCACAATTCCTGAAGATGAGTATGAGATTCCTGAATCCAAAATTAATTGCCTCCAAAATTTACCCGCTGTTCCTGAGACCAGTAGTTCTACCTCTAATCCTACTTTCGTAAACGATAAAAATTCTCAATTTGACTGTCAAGATGAAGTTAATAAATGTACACTCAAAAACAAAGTGATCATTCCACCGCTACAAACAGTTTATGTCTTTGTTATGTGCAAACAAATATATGCTGATAAACAGGTAATCTTTATTCCCACACTGAATAAAAACAAAGGTATAGGTTTGTACACTGCAATTGTCAACCTTGAAGAGGGTTCACATAGTAAAAATATTGAAGTAATGTCATTTTCAGTTCCGTTAACAAATTATTCTAAAGTAGATCAACATTTAAATAAAGGTACCAAGCTTCGAATAATTCACCAAATTGAAGAAATAGAGGAAATTAAACAAGAGCCCAGAGCACAAGTTAATCTGATTCAAGCATCGGATGAGATCATTCAACTCCGAAAATCTGAATTTAGTATTGATAATTTTTCCTTACACCATTTGTCTACTAAAGAAAGATTGACTATCCAGAAATTGCTTATGGAGCATCAAGTGGTTTTTTCCTCATCACTTAAATCACTGGGACACACTGACCATGTGACCCCGCATATACAATTCACAAGTGATGTTCCTGTAAGAACGTTGCCTTATCCAGTTCCTGAAGCTATGCAGGAGGAGATAAAGAAACAAATTGATGCTCTACAAGAGGCTGGCATCATTGAAAGGAGCATTTCTGAATGGGCGTGTCCCATGCTTGCTGTGAAGAAAAAACCCACATCTCCTGATGAAAAGCCATCTTTTCGCCTAGCCCTTGATCTGCGACTCATCAATGCCATGATAAGGAGTTCATCGTATCCATTGCCCCGAATCGATTATATCATTAATAACATTTCAAAGTATAAATACTTCACCACGCTGGACTTCCCGTCTGCATATCATCAAATACATCTCCCAAAGAAGTTCAGAAAAAGGTTATCATTCACAACTCAGTGGGGGACCTATTCATTTAGTCGTTTAATGTTTGGACTAAGATCTGCAGCAAGCAGTTTCCAAATGTTGATTGATGCGATAATTGAAGAAACAAAATGTCTTGGTATCTTTGCATACCAGGACGATATTATTGTATGTAGCAACTCATTTCCAGAAATGTTAGAAAAACTGACTCAACTTTTCAAAATTTTATTAAAGTATAACATCACCTTATCTCCGAAGAAATCCCAATTTTTTAAGAAGGCTATTGATTACCTTGGATTTCATATACAAGACCATACAATAAGTCCCATATCATCAAACATCACCAAAATAACAGCATTTCCAACTCCCAAAACAAGAAAACATTTAAAGAGATTTTTGGGTTTATGTGGTTTTTACAGAAAAATTCTTCCAAATTATGCAAAACTAGTGGATCAACTAACACAGTTAACTTCAACGAAGATCCCGTTTAAATGGACACATCAACACACAGAAGTTTTTCAGAAAATTCAAAAGATATTTTTTACTAAACCATTTCTAAATTTACCTGATTTTGACAAGCCTTTCTTCCTGAATACCGATGCTAGCAATGTAGCTATAGCTGGGGTTCTGTTGCAAGAATGCAACAATGTATTACAACCAGTTAGCTATTTCAGCAAAACACTTTCTAATTCTGAGAAGCACTATCCGGCACTCAAGAAAGAACTTATGGCAATTGTTAAATCAGTTCAAGCATTCAGGTTCTACTTATATAATAGACAATTTACAATTTTAAGTGATAGCAAACCCATAGAATTCTATCGCAGTACTACTTCACCTGTAGATCTTACTACAAAATGGCTAATAGAGTTGTACACGTATGATTTTACATTCCAATACATTAAAGGTCAATCTAATGTTCTAGCAGATTATTTTTCACGTGATGACTTTTCAGAATCCACCCAAAATTTGACAACAAATCCAGAGTTAATAAATGATGAAAACATCTTACCTGTATCATCCAATTCACCCAGCATACAGTTGCACAATATAAATCACAGCAACCTAAACCTAACTAATAGAGAAAATAATGACCCAGAACTACAAGTTTCACAAGATACTTTATTTATTGAACAAAAACATGATGATAATTTATTGAAAATAATACAAAATATTACGTCTGAAAATCCAAAACAGAAATTCAAAAATTATTTCATTCATCCAGATACGGGTCTATTGATGATAAAAAGAAAATTTAATAGCAAACAAGATAGTAATTACTCCAAGATTCTTGTACCAAATTCACTAAAACCTAAAATTTTAAAGATAGCTCATATGCCACATTTTGGTATTTATAATACATACCGTAAAATCCTGAAGTCATATTACTGGAGAGGAATATACAGAGATACCAAAAATTACGTGCTTTCTTGTAAACTGTGTATCAGAAATAAGCCTCACAAAATTCCTGCAGCTCCTTTACAGGAAATGTTCATTCCAAATAAACCTGGTGAACTGGTATCTATGGATTTTGTTGGACCATTCTCCAACAAAATGTTTGTACTTACCTGTTTTGATCACTTCTCCAAATTCTTAGAACTTTTTCCAATTAAAAAACCCACGGCACAGTCTGTTGTAGACTCCCTAACAAAATATATCACATCATATGGACGTCCTGCAGCATTAATGTCTGACCTTGGACCTCAGTTTACAGCAGATATTTTCAACCATTTCACCAAAACCATGAAAATAAGCCTTGTTCATGCTTCGTCTGCACATCCACAGACGCAAGGATCTTCCGAAAGAATAAACACTAGTATCAAATCATCTATTGCTTCATTAGCAGGTGAAGGCTTCAACTTCAAACAAGCCTTGATGATACATAAAAGTATATACAACACTTCTATACATTCATCAACGGGGTATTCACCAGCATTTTTACATTTTGGTAGGTCAGTTTCTAATATATTTGATGTATGTGAATTGCATGAAATGTCAAATATGGAATTCCCCTTTGAGTATTATCAATACATGAAGTCGCTAAATAGAGTTTATGAAAAGGTACATAGAAATATGAAGGATGCTCAAAATTACAGAAATCAAAGACAGCACCAGAGAGCTTCCCTCAGAGTGTTCAAGACGGGCGACCTTGTTTACATGAAAACACGAGACACTTTCAAAGCAAGGTTTATCGGGCCTTTTATTGTCACTAAAGTAATTTCTAAGGTGCTGGTTCAAATTAAAGAGTATGAAAGTGTTACAGCAAAACCGTTCCACATTAATATCGATAGACTTTTAATTGTCCCAAAAAGGAAACAATATCTTATACAAGACAATACAAATTCTCTGCTTACAAACAATAAATTACCAGTTCTAGAAAATAGTCAATCTCCTGCTCCTATTGTCAACAAGAAAAATAACACTTGTATACCAGATAGCTCAGCCTCCAGGTACAACCTGAGGCCCAGGAATAAAAAATAGTAATATTTAACCATATATATATATATAAATATTTTTTTTTTTTTGCTTTCTGTGTCTTTCCGGGAGTGCTTCAGAATAGGACTGATCAACCTGCTTGGGAGTACTCTTGGGGAGTCACAGCCAGTAAATTATGTTTTATAAAAGAGTTAATTTTTGAAAATATAATATTAATATCTCAAGATTATCATAGTAAAGTATACAAAAAAAAAAAGTGTTCAATGTGTTAGATGGTTGGATTTTGCTGTACCACACTTCTGTTAAATAATTCCTCATTCATATATGTATATATATATATATATATATATGTATTTTTTAGAGTATTATTCAGATATAGATGTATATATGTGAAAATAATTGTGTAATAGTAGCAAGTCAATTGGAAATAGCATTTTTTTTTTTGTAAAGTACATTCTTTTATTTTCATTTTAGGGTTATTATTTTAATTGGGTTTTAATTTCGTTTGATATTTTCTTGGTCTATTTCCAAGGGGCTTTCTCACATGTAATAATTGGGCCCAAATATATTGCTATTTATTTTATAAACAATTCTTATGTTACTGGTAACAAATATAATATTTCTTTCATGACATGTCACTTGTGTAATATGATTTCATGTTTATATTCATACTTATATATATTAATAGATATCTATTTTCATGTGCTGTGTTTACATTTAGGATATTACATTTATATTTTATGTGTATCTTACTTTTCTATAAGAATTGAGATTATTTAATTTTATGAGCCATGTTATTGTCATTCGCATGATTTCCTTTAAAGAGAAATTGAGAGAAAAAAGGGAATTTTTTTTTTTTTTTTTTTTTTTTCTCACGTGAGTGTTTTCAAATAACAAGCTCATGTGTTCAGTGATTTTTTTTTTGTTGATATTATGATTATATTATTTCTTCTTATAACAAGTTCGTATGTGTAATAACGATGAGTTTCTTTTTGTTGTAAAATAATTGATATATATGTTATATTTAGTAATGTTTCTGAATTTTTTTTTTATATCATTCTTTTATACAATTTATTCACAAAAAATTTTATGTCTTTTGTCAACAAAAACCGTCTCTGGCTCTGTTCACAATTTCACCATATCCGGTTCATGTTTCCAGTGCCATAAAATTTTTTGTAATTGGTCATGTGGGGATATGTGATGTAAATACATCACCTCTTGTTTAATTCCTATGCCAAAATACATCGTTTTGCAGGCATCTCATCGCAGCCGTTCGTTCCTGGCTCAACGCACCCTGTAAAGTTTGCTTCCCGCGACACTTGTCAACGGGAGAATCGGCGATTGTTTCTCTTGCATGCGCGAACTGTTTAATTGGTTACTTTTGCGGTCCGATTAACGAATAAAAATCACGTATCCGTGATTTTAGGTGTGCGGACCTGTTTTTTCTTTAGGAGCGATTTTTAAAATTTAAAAATCAGTCAGTTGGTGTTCCACCTGTGTGCAGAGAAGAATGGCCGGGCACTTGCGTCCGTACGTTATATTTTACCGTTATTTTTATATATGTGGTCCCACACGGTTATTATGACTTGAAACGAAATTGTGACAGTGACCGGAGCTGATTTTTGTTATATAAATATTTTGTTATAAGTATCTTGAATTTATTTTAAAGAAGCATGGCTATGTATTAGAGATTTGAGATTTATAACAGTTGTCCGGATTTCTGCATTCTTGAAGTGGGAAAGCAAATTAATCTTAATAAATACTCTTAAATTGGAATTGAAGACTGCCTTTCCTTTTTTTCAAGACCGGGTATGTTTTATTCTAAACTTTAAAATATCTTAAAAAAGTAAAGATTGAATTTATCTTATACTTGGTATGTACCCATGTATGATCAGATCGAAGCCTAGGGTAATTCATCATTATTTCATACGATCACAATTTGTTAACATATTTTGTTTTAAATTAAAGGCAACCTCTATCCATTATTAAATAAAATAAAAAGTACCACCACAATGACAAACCCAGTTATTCATGAGACACAAAAGCCGTTTTATTTTACCATGTATCTTTAATGTGTATCGCCTGATGATCCGTTTTGGCTCTAAAACTTGTCACATGATTAGTTTCCCTTGTAGAGTTTTCATTTTCCTCAAATTTGACTGGTTAGTAAAATGAGAGAATAAAAATAATTTTTTCCAATTTTGTCAATCGACTAAGAAAAAATTGTTTGGCTAGTCAAAAGGCTGAGCATTGTTAATGTTATTATTATTATTATTATTTGTTTATTTATTTTTTGTCTCCTACTGACAATTTGTGTTAGTCAATCGAAACTGAACAATAAACCCATTGAATTTGACGGGATAATGTTACTTTCATTAATTCTGAAAAAAAAAAAAAAAAAAAAAAAAAAAAAAAAAAAAATTGGCTTTAAGTTAGTTATTTGGAAAACGCATATTTTTTATCAGAACCAATTACTTTGCATCATGCTGATCCCTCCCTTTTTTTTGTTTCGTATTTTCAAGTCCAATAAATTTTCTAATTATGACAGGAAACTGTTAAAGAAGCATGATAATTTTTAATAACAGATAGAAAAATAGATTTTTTAAAAATTTTATAAATAAAACTGGCTTTTAATTTTTGACCCCAACTAAGATTAAAAAGACTGAAATCTGTATTTCCTACACGAAAACATTAATAGAGATCTCTTTCCACTGAGAAATGGTGCTAAGTGTCAAAATATGTACCAGTGTATTAAAAAAAACAAATAAAATAAACAAATAAAATAAAAATAAAAATCTTGTTAAATATCACAGAAAGTTCGTACAAACTGACATTAAAATAATATAAAACTACACAGAAAAAAATATGTAAATTTTAATATCAGTTTGTTGCCAGAGCTAAATTTGCTGAATAACCTTTATTAAAAGGCCACCTCTGTAAAGGGCCAATTTCATATACCACTGTGTATGACCCTCTTAGGAAAATTTTATTGTATAGTCTCTTAAGTATTGCTAACTGTGGGACTTTTGAGAGTTTTTTTCCTCAGTTTCATCATGCTGAGAACATAGGAACATATTTTATTAAAAACGCATCTATATTTTGGAAATAATGGTGTACGTTATGTTTCTCATTGGACACCGAGAGCCCCACAAATGGCCGAGCGGTTCTGTGCTCAAAGTTGGTAGACGGGAAGTGCGGTTTCAGGACGCGCTCGTCGACCTAGTCTTTCCTAATTTTCCGTGGTTTTCTCTAAAACTCGTGTAAATACGGGGTAGGATCACTTACAAGTGAAATATGAATTAGTAAAATCGCTATTGAAACCAAACTAGCTTAAAGTAAAAAGCATGGTCAAAAACATAGGGTAGAGATTAAATTTGCTATAACCACACCCATGGTGGCGAGATATGACCCCTAATAAATTTAGTTATTTCTATAAAAACCAACAAAACACGAATCCTTGTAAGAACGGGTGGTGCAGTGGTAGCGTGCTTGACTTGTGATACGGAGGGCCTGAGATCGAATGCCCGCAAGGGCGTTTTGTATTTTATTTATTTTTTTTTAATTTCAATTACTTTTAATCGAGCGTAGATTCTGACTAACTAGCCTTGATGGTAACTGCGGTTGTTAACTAATCTCCCTGATCAGATAATCATGTGCCGACTAGCCTTCTTTGTCGGATAATATTAACCTTCCTAGCATGGGGTCTTGGAGACTAGTTCATTCAGTACTCTCTTTAACTGAAGTTTCCCGGTCAGCTATTTTGGTTAGTCAATTCTGTATTATCAGCTATAGGCACTTTGCCAGGTCTCTCTGATCAATTTACTTTTCTGTATGTATGTATATATCTGCACGACCTTTTTATTTTTTTCCGATATAGAAAGAAATATGTTTCCGTATTCATTTCGGCCTCAATAAATTATATTATTTTTAATAACTTTAAAGTTAAATTGGGGGTTTTATTTATTATCTTTAGAGCCAATTGTCTAATTGAACTAAAAAATATGGCATTAGCTCGATTTTGTCCTGATAGATAAGTGTATCAATTTTTGATGAAATCTAATGACCCAGACAGATATAATAGCGAACTTTCAGCTTTATGTATTTTAAATAAAAGCAAAGATGCTTGTACTTTCATTCAAGGAGATAGATAAAAATTAATAAAAGCGAAAAACCGCTGCCCGAAAGTACTAGTACGACTCGTCGTACTGAAAAAATACTATATTTTTCTGCGCCTGCGTATTATCTACAGATAATATAAATCTGATTTGCACCAGAAATTTTTTAATAACAGACGAAATTAAATTTATAGGCAGTTATTGTTTTGTTCAAATGTAGGTTTGTCTGTTACTTAAACTTTTTGGTGTTAAGCTGATTTATCGGAAATCCGGTTATTAGCTAGAAGCAATAAAAAAGAAATAAACTGTTAAAATCATTACTTTTATTTTTACTTTTATTATTAATATAGTTTACTGGAAAATTTAATATACATAATATTGTTATATTTTAATACACATGTACTGAAAATTTCCATGTTTATTAAACAGCAATTATCAAAAAAGATTATTTAAGTCCACCTAATTTTATATTAAGTAATTTCACTTATTTTATAAGTTTTGTTTAAATAAATTTTTTTAAGAAAAATCAATTAGACCTTTTGTAAAAATATTCGTACTGAGTTATTTAAAAGCTTACTTTACTCATACTTATAAAATTTAGCTAATATATAAATATTAAACTTCATTGAATTTATCACTTTTTAAAGATTTTTTTTTTTTTTTAATAAACGAGTTTTATGAATCAATTTTTTGTAGTTTGAAAATATACCATTTCCTTAAAATTACAGTTATATTAGAAAAATATTACATTTTGTTTAAAATTAAATTAAAATGCTTCAACTCTATTTTTTCTAAAATATGCCGACATAAATTTTTACAAAACTTGTATTATTACATGTTAAATTGATAACTCTGTTTAAACATTTTAAAACCATCATAAAAATTGTTCTAAAAAAAAAAAGAACATTAACGTAGATTTTAGAATAATTAGAAACATTTAATTACTTTTTAAATAATTTTAATGCAGATGTAATTTCCAAAAAATTCAAAATTAATTTTTTTCCCATTTAAACATTTGTTATATTTGTTATGTTCACATACTCAAAAAATCAATTAATATCGAAAATTTAAATGATGTAATTAATTCCTTATTTTATGATATTTATTTAAGTGAAATATGCTTATTTTATAAAATCTGAACAAAGAAAGAATTTTCAGACAATAAAAAATTAAACAAACCTGTAATATTATTTTTTGGAAACAGTTTATAATTTCAAACGAGTCTAAAAAATAATCTTCATCAGCCATTAATTAATTATTATTAATTGGTTTAGAATTTGCATTTTAAGAAGTGAGTAAGTTCAAGAGCCACAAAGTTAATTAATTTTTTTATTAATG